>OX387716.1:69287993-70528884 GCA_947577245.1 Andrena bucephala
TTGATGACCGCGCCGGTGTTGTACATCCGTCTGGTTCTACGTCAAGCACGCTTTCCAGCACATCATCCTATCTCTTTACATAGCTTTTCGAAGCGTGGGACTGACCTCGACTTTCGTTACCCTCGAACAAGGCGAGTCGATGGGGGCGCGAAGTTGTTTTCGATTTTTCGGCAAGGGCTGCCTGCCTGTAGCACAGATGGGCAAAATTTTTGCCTGTAGGGCCCTTGGGGTCAGTTGGATTTTAGCTTGAGTCAGGAAAAATATAATTAGTTTTCTTACGTCCGGATAGATGATTGTGATACTTAGGAATGCATGAAAAATTTCACGATCGATATTGCCAGGAAGCGGGACCGATCGATCGTTCTACGGGGACGTAGACGGTCTCCTTTACCCATTCAATGTGATCAAGATCTCGGTTACGTTTGTTTACTTTAGATAAAGTCAACCCTACACATCGGTGGGGATACCGATTACACATTACCCGGACGAAATCCCCAAATAGATACATAGCGGGAAATCGAAATACCATCCTGTGACACCCCAATAAAAGAATATACCGTTCTATTACAAAAAACTAACTGGACCTTGACATCGCTTCCAGTACTTCATTCATAAAAGAAAAACGTTTGTACCATTATGTCGAATGGGACTGATTCTAAACAGGTATATATTAAACAATTTTCACATATTGGAGTAATTCGTAAGTAAGAAAAGATTAAAAAGGGGACAGTGTTACACGTATTCAGTAAATTCTGTCTCATCATCCCTCTAGGTCAGGGCTCTCCAGCGTAGGGGACCCCTCACGCGCTTGCTTCCCCTTCCGATCTTTCTTTCACGCAGCGTGCTTTCCGTTGTCAAGGAGACCGCGCGACGCTACGAAGGCTACCATGTCGGGCTAGCCGGGCTAGCGTCGCGCGGTATCCCTGACAACGCGGACGAGAGTGGGAGAACCCCGAGCTTACGCGTAAGCGACCTTGGAGAGCCCTGCTCTAGGTATAGGTATTCAGCGAACGCTATTCTCCGATGCTCGCGGTTACTTTGTCGCTGTCAATGGGTCGTAAAACAGAAGGATAGAACGGGGGTCGTAGGAGGCGAAAAATAAAGCTAGCGTCTCGGTCTGCTAATCCAGAGACACAGCTTTATTTAGCGGAGGGGGAACACCTACAGGAGCGGTGGTAACGTGTGCGTGATGACGATCGCTGACGCACACATTACCACCACACGGCGGTCTGAATCGCCGAAAAGGCGATTAAAAATCCTTACGTTCACATTTCACACTTTATCATTATGAAGATGGTCATTCCAGGGATTTTTGGGGTCGCAGAATCTGCTTCCGAGGTCAAAATTATTATTACTCTACTGTTTGATTTGATTATGTTATTTGAAGTTAATTATGGCATCAAATTTTGAAAAATTAACACAAATAGCGTTTTTATGATAGCAAAAGCTATTGAGCACGCGGAAACTGGAAAGTCAATAATTTGTATAAATTCACACTTGAGATATTGAAAACGCTTTCGTTTATCTATAAGATGAAATTGTGCATTCATTCTATGTTTCATCTATAAGATGAAATTGTGCATTCATTCTATGCATAAAAAGTTATGGATATTCTTCCGAATGGCCCCAGTGGCCGATCGAGATGAGGTTTGGGGGAGGGGTGGGGAGGGGGTGTGAACCCTAAATCTAAAATTGTAGCTTCGGGTATTTATTAGTTTCCGAAATATTAATAAAAAATTGTTAATTTATTTTGGAATTTTTTTATTGACGTTGGTGCAGGCCTCCCTACCCGGGAGCCCTTCCGTCCCCCATTTTCAACTTTTGAAATTGTGTAACCACTGTCTCATTTTTAGCATCGCCAAACTCACATCGGTTCGCTACCATGCTTTACGCGCCCGCCAGCGGGCGCGCGCCCCCCTCGCCGATCTAACCCAAACCAATACTAAAACCCGGAACAAGTTGAAAAGTGGAATGTGTTATGTCGGTATAAGTCAACAGAAATATTGTTAAGAGGGGGGACCGTGGTAAAGTGATTAAAAAAAATCGGTAAGGTGTACCCTTTTATGCACAATTTCTTCTGTACCTTTTGAACGCATTAATTGCTGAAGGTAAAATTTTATATTTGGGGTCGGTCCACACTCCTCGTATTACCCACTAAGTTTCATCTCGATCGGCCCCGGTTGGGGCTAGACCAGTGAGTGAGGCGCGGAAAGCACGACAGCGAACCGATGTGAGTTCGGCGATGCCAAAAACGAGACAGTGGTTACAAAATTTCAAAAACGAAAAATAGGGGGACGGAAGGGCTCCAGGATAGAGAGGTCTGCACCAACGTCCAAACAAATTTTCCAAAAAAATTAACAATTTTTTATTAATATTTCGGAAACTAATAAATACCCGAAGAAACAATTTTAGATTTAGGGTCCACACCCCCTCCACATCCTTCCCCCCCAAACCTCGTGTCGATCGGCCACTGGGGCCATTCGGAAGTACAGTCAAAGTTATAAATAACTGAAATATAAGAAATTATGCGATGGTCGTTTTTAATCGCATGTTACATTTTTCGAAATCGTCAGGCATCTCTGAAACTTATATTATTAGATAGTCTATAGTATAAGGAATGCAAGTGCGAAAGGAGCAGTTGCACTTTTTTGCGACTTCCGAGTAATAACCAATTATGTTGGCAGTAATCAGGCCGCTTGCGCGGAAGAAGTAAGTGTCTGCGACCTGCCAACATGCATCTACATATATTTCTGAAAATACCTGTGACTATATGGACAATTTTTTTCGATATAAGTCGTAAATAAAATCGTTTTATAGTAATTTTTTTAAACAGATACAACAATGTATTCCTAAAGCATTTGGTAATAAATTTGTTACATGCCCCTATCGGTTCATCCCGTGCTTGCTGTCCTCGCGTCGCTTTCTGTCGAATCGGCGATTCGGCGGAATCGCCTCGCGCGCGGCAGGCAGGTCGCCGAAGCGCGGAATGTATGGTCGTAGGCACAACGTGACCATCGACAGCCCGGGCCTCGATATTTCCTAAGAAGGAGCGATCGACAGGTGCCGACGGGGCGATTTTCCCCTAGGGATTTCGAAAACGCGAGGCACGGACGGTAGCAGCGGGACGAGTTTCGATTCAGTCTAATTCGGGAGCTCGAGATAGGGAGTCACGACGAGCCAGAGAGCCGTCTAGATACCGCGACCGCGTCTCCGCGTTAAGTCCGCGAAATACGAACGGCCGATAGTAATTCGTGAAAGGGTAACTCCATCCGACGCACAGTGAACGGCCTAGCCGGGAGAGCCCTTGCGCGTTAATCGTGATCGACGTAGGAACGCGTAGAACCGACGATTAGAGACCGCGAACAGCGACGTGACCGACTTCCGTGTGCTACGATAGAGTACAGCGAGCGACCGCGACCTACGCTCGGTCAACCGACACCTCGAGCGTGCGAATAACCGACGGCAAGCGTGTCGTGTGAAGTCAGCGAAACCCGGCGAGCGACAGCCGAGACGGAGCGCCGTCTCTAGGTACGATTAACTGATTTATGTAACAATATACTTTACATCTTGGATTTCCCTTTAAACCTATTGTACCGATATATTCAATCCCTTGTTATCCTCCCTGTAACGTACCGCTACGTACCGATGTGCATTTTTTCCTAGTTAAGTTATCATTCTAGTTCATTTTACTCCTTTTGTTACATTATTAGTAAGGACACGCGAAACACGTGCGAGCGACATCCCATGCGGCGGGAAACAGTGAACTAAGTGACGCGCAACGCATGCGCATAGCTGACCGTTCAAACAGCTAACTCAGTGCCGCGAGTGAACCAAAGAGCGCGTGCGCACACCGTACGATAAACCGGACGCCGAATTATTCCGAGCGTAGTGTCAAAGTGGCGCGAACCGGATACTAATTATAATTGGTGCGCGAGATCACGCAGCTAGTGATTGGCGCGGGCCAAGCATCGACTTGGAGTATAAGTAGAGGCCCGCCAGCAGCAGAGAGCAGACTTGGTTCTGCCACCGAACCTACTGGATCGAGGCCGCTTTCACCAGCCCCTCAATCTAGCTCAGTCCAAGGAAGTTAACTCTGAATCAACGTACTCCATACTATTTCCTACGAGGCCGCTTTCAGTAGCCCCTCTACACCATACGAGGTCGCTTTGAGTAGCCCCTTAATTTCCTTACGAGGCCGCTTTAGTAGCCCCTCAACCTCATCCTACCAAGCGTGGGCCAGCTTATAGGCACCAGAAGCCACGACCGAATCAGAAGGAAGGAAGCCACTATCGACTTCCATCTGGGGACGCCTTTACCGGCTACCTGGCTATCATCTGAGATCGCTTTCATTAGCACTCGGCTACCATCCTAGAAAGCGTGGGCAAGCTGATAGGCAACTGGAAGCCAGCACTATTCAGAGAGAAGGAATCCTCTCTCACTCTCAACTAACATTACCAAATCGACCTAGCGTCAATTCTTCATTATTCGTTATTACCGACTACGTGTCAAAGACATTATTTTCGTTTACGATTTAGAATCGTACCTCTAGTGTAAATAGCACTATATTCTTTATAAACGACTTAGCGTCAAAAACCGAAGTAATACTCCTATATTACCGACTCAGCGCCGAAACCCAAACCGAGGGTTATTCTTTAGTACCGACCGATACGTCATAACGATATTAAGTTAGACAGAATTGTATTAATTTACCAACCGAGTGGCCAAGGGTCAACAAGCATTTATTTCCTTGAATAAATTATCTTTTGTTACCTATTGTTAAAAGGAAGGACTCTAGTTCGTGAAATTCATTTCTTTATTGCACGCCACCCGAACCAAATCCCACAATTCCACGGGTAAACCGCTCTACTTGTGGAATCTCCTGTAACAAACGGCAACGTCTCGTTCGAGAACGTTACATCCCTTTCCTTGGTAAGTATAGTCAAGGCGTGTTTTAGCACCTTGATAGAGCAGCGAACCCGGTAAATCATTCCAACCGCTCGGGGTGATTTACAAAAGTCCCTTCAGGACGTAACAAATTGCATTTTTTCTGTGTCTGACGGGACACTCTGTATATCTTACGTGCAAGTCTTGAAACATGTGCTGGCTAAATTTTAACTTTACCTTCATTTGCTGTATTGGCTAGGCGAACATTTTATTACTTTTTTAGTTTACGATATCAACGCAGGCCGGGATAATCCTCCGCACGTGCGGAATCTTAGGGGTACTACCTGAACGAAAATTAAACTCCGCGCGGATAGAATGCAAGAAATCATCGGAAAGGCAATCACGGGGTGACACTGAACAGTGTTCACCTATTGTAGAATTAATTGTTTTGCCATTAACTGAAACAGAAACCGACGAGATACCGATATACAGTGTGTCCGCGGGAAAGCTAAACAGCCGGCTTCCTCCTAAACTATTGGAGATAAAAATATAAAAAAAATAGTGAATTGCATGGTTCGAGGGGGCCAATTAATTAGCGCGAACGAATTTTTTTATCGATTATTATTTTAAAAGATACGATGGTCAAGTTCGGTTTTTCAAATGGAACTATTTGTTTTGAATACCTGAGTTGATAGTGCGTTCCAAGACAAATTCAATAAGCTTTAATGTATACACTTTATTTTCACTGGTTTTTAAGATATTGCGCTTGCAAATTTACTGATTTTCACTGGAAGAAAACTGTCTGGTATAGCACGGACCGGGGACGGTCTTACTGGTTCCACGGGTGGCACTGCCTTTTGAAATAGATACCTACCTGCCAAAGGTCTACGCCAGGCCCAAAGGCTGGACAATTTTTTTCCGTCAGAAATGCTACTTAGGTAGGTACATCTGCGGTATATTTATTTCGCACTTGCTTCTACGCTCGGATGGCCGGTTCTTTTGGGAGGGATGCAAGTTCGATTGGTTAGGTTAGGAGGAGTGAAAGTTGCTAGACTAAATTTCAATCATAGGGAGCAGATTGTATCAGAACCATTCGGATTTGCATTCCTCACAAACGGCTGCTCTCTTGAAGAGGCCCTCTTCACAGCAATGCCCACCTTCTCTCGCACGGAATACGTTAACGCTTGCTTTTGTTCTGATATTGAAGCTCGTGTTTATACTCGAGAGGACCACGCGTCGACAGCGGGCTACCCCTTTTCTTCCTGTGTCTCTCCAGGAGCCGTGTTGACGGTGGATTGTAGGAGCGTAGATATCTGGATGCCAGTTATTGAATTCAGGAGACGATAGAAACATTTTATTACAAAACACACATGTACTATAATTAAAGTAAATCGTATTCCTCTCGGGCAGGAGTACTGATAATGATCGAACTTGCGCCCCACTTCGCGCAGACCAATTACACGGAGGGTAGTCGGGTCACACACTGCCCAAATGTGTGATGCGCTGGCACCCCGTGGCGAGGACAGAACTTCGCATTGCCTCACCCGATTTTTATGGCTTTTTCCGGAAAAAGGTACGAATCCTGGGCCGAACGTAGCGAATTGAGGTCGAGCCCCCGCAGTCGAGGGTGAAATATCCATTTGAGCGTATTAAGAAATTCTTTGCTTCGTCGTATCGAAAGGGAAGTGGTGCCAATGGATTCCTTATGTTTTTCTGACGAAAATCATACCAAATGTCATGCAAATCGGACTACTTTGACACAAGCAATTTGTATTCCTTATGTAAGAGTTGTCCGATTTCCACGACACTTGGCATGATTTTCATCGGAAATCCCCAAGGAATCTATCTGCGACACTTCCATATCCATACGATAAAAAATAAAGAATTATTTTATTTCCTAACCAGATACAGGGTAATTATGGAGCAACGCCCGTCAAGGAGATGCGGCGGCCTGGTACCCCGTGGCGAGGACAGTCCTTCGCTGTGCCTCACCCGATTTTTATGGCTTTTTCCGGAAAAAGGTACGAATCCTGGGCCGAACGTAGCGAATTGAGGTCGAGTCCCCGCAGTCGAGGGTGAAATATCCATTTGAGCGTATTAAGAAATTATTTGCTTCGTCGTATCGAAAGGGAAGTGGTGCCAATGGATTCCTTATGTTTTTCTGACGAAAATCATACCAAATGTCATGCAAATCGGACTACTTTGACACAAGCTATTTGTATTCCTTATGTAAAAATAGTCCGATTTTCATGATGTTTGGCATGATTTTAATCGGGAGAACGCCTGGAATCCATTGGCGTCACTTCCCCTTCGATACGATGAAGAAAAGAGTTTCTTAATACGCTCAAATGGATATTTCACCCTCGACCGCGGAGGGTCGACTTCAATTCGTTACGTTCGGCCCAGGATTCGTACCTTTTTCCGAAAAGAGCCATAAAATTGTATGGTCACTGCGGGGTGTTGTCCTCGCCACGGGGTGACGGGCGCAGCACCAGAATCAGCCTGTACCTACCTTTTTAAGAAATAAAACAATTCGTTATTCCCTATCGTATGGATATGGAAGTGTCGCCGATGGATTCCTTGGGGTTTTCCGATGAAAATCATTACAAATGTCCTGTAAATCGGACAACTTTTACATAGGAAATACAAATAGCTTGTGTCAAAGTAGTCCGATTTGCATGACATTTGGTACGATTTTCGTCAGAAAAACATAAGGAATCCATTGGCGTCACTTCCCTTTCGATACGATGAAGAAAAGGGTTACTTAATACGCTCAAATGGATAATTCACCCTCGACTGCGGAGGGTCGACTTCAATTCGTTACGTTCGGCCCAGGATTCGTACCTTTTTCCGAAAAGAGCCATAAAAATCGGGTGAGGCACAGCGAAGGACTGTCCTCGCCACGGGGTACCAGGCCGCCGCATCTCCTTGACGGGCGTTGCTCCATAATTACCCTGTATCTGGTTAGGAAATAAAATAATTCTTTATTTTTTATCGTATGGATATGGAAGTGTCACAGATAGATTCCTTGGGGATTTCCGATGAAAATCATGCCAAGTGTCGTGGAAATCGGACAACTCTTACATAAGGAATACAAATTGCTTGTGTCAAAGTAGTCCGATTTGCATGGCATTTGGTATGATTTTGGTCAGAAAAACATAAGGAATCCATTGGCACCAGTTCCCTTTCGATACGACGAAGCAAAGAATTTCTTAATACGCTCAAATGGATATTTCACCCTCGACTGCGGGGGCTCGACCTCAATTCGCTACGTTCGGCCCAGGATTCGTACCTTTTTCCGGAAAAAGCCATAAAAATCGGGTGAGGCAATGCGAAGGTCTGTCCTCGCCACGGCGTGCCAGCGCATCACACATTTGGGCAGTGTGTGACCCGACTACCCTCCGTGTAATTGGTCTGCGCGAAGTGGGGCGCAAGTTCGATCATTATCAGTACTCCTGCCCGAGAGGAATACGATTTACTTTAATTATAGTACATGTGTGTTTTCTAATAAAATGTTTCTATCGTCTGCTGAATTCAATAACTGGCATCCAGATATCTACGCTCCTACAATCCACCGTCAACACGGCTCGTGGAGAGACACAGGAAGAAAAGGGGTAGCCCGCTGTCGACGCGTGGTCCTCTCGAGTATAAACACGAGCTTCAATATCAGAACAAAAGCAAGCGTTAACGTATTCCGTGCGAGAGAAGGTGGGCATTGCTGTGAAGAGGGCCTCTTCAAGAGAGCAGCCGTTTGTGAGGAATGCAAATCCGAATGGTTCTGATACAATCTGCTCCCTATGATTGAAATTTAGTCTAGCAACTTTCACTGCTCCTAACCTAACCAATCGAACTTGCATCCCTCCCAAAAGAACCGGCCATCCGAGCGTAGAAGCAAGTGCGAAATAAATATACCGCAGATGTACCTACCTAAGTAGCATTTCTGACGGAAAAAAATTGTCCAGCCTTTGGGCCTGGCGTAGACCTTTGGCAGGTAGGTATCTATTTCAAAAGGCAGTGCCACCCGTGGAACCAGTAAGACCGTCCCCGGTCCGTGCTATACCAGACAGTTTTCTTCCAGTGAAAATCAGTAAATTTGCAAGCGCAATATCTTAAAAACCAGTGAAAATAAAGTGTATACATTAAAGCTTATTGAATTTGTCTTGGAACGCACTATCAACTCAGGTGTTCAAAAAAAATAGTTCCATTTGAAAAACCGAACTTGACCATCGTATATTTTAAAATAATAATCGATAAAAAAATTCGTTCGCGCTAATTAATTGGCCCCCTCGAACCATGCAATTCCCTATTTTTTTTATATTTTTATCTCCAATAGTTTAGTAGGGAGCCGGCTGTTTAGCTTTCCCGCGGACACACTGTACAGACGAAACACAGTATATCTAATAATATAACTATCTCATATAAACACAGTATATCTAATAATATAACTATCTGACTATCTAATAATATAAGTTTCAAAGATGCCTGACGATTTCGAAAAATGTAACATGCGATTAAAAACGACCATCGCATAATTTCTTATGTTTCAGTTATTTATAACTTTATATATATTTCAATAATAAAATGAATGCACAATTTCATCGTATAGATAAATGAAAGCATTTTCAATATCGCAAGTGTGAATTTATACAAATTATTGACTTTCCAGTTTCCGCGCGCTCAATAGCTTTTGCTATCATAAAAACGCTATCTGTGTTAATTTTTCAAAATTTGATGCCATAATTAACTTCAAATAACATAATCAAATCAAACAGTAGAGTAATAACAATTTTGACCTCGGAATCAGATTCTGCGACCCCAAAAATCCCTGGAATGACCATCTTCATAATGATAAAGTGTGAAATGAGAAAGTAAGGATTTTTAATCGCCTTTTCGGCGATTCGGACCGCTGTGCACAGCGACTCCTGTAGGTATTCCTCTCCGCTAAATGTTGCTGGCAACCTTATGCAGATACGCAACAATTTTTCAATAACAATAACGGCTCAAGTTTTTTACTTTTAATTTTTTCTGCATAAACATTTTTTCAAATATTCATAACATTTTCCTGATTAGGATGAGAGCAAACATGATACAATGTCGACCATTCTTGGCCGAAACCGATATTACATCGTGCAACGTGTACGAGAAAATCTGTGTGAAAATATCTTTCTACGGAATAGAATTCTCTTTTCGCGTAGTAGTATCCACAACTGCAGGGTACTTGAGATGTCGTAAACATTTCCCCGGGCTGGGACAAAGGGTGCCAGTGAGGCCTGGAGAATGTTTCGAAGACTGCGCTTTTCGATGAAAAATTTTCGCTGAAGGTACACATGGACGTATATATTGCGGACAAAATTCCACAAAAGAAAAAGCACAGTGTATTTCGTATTCCACAAGTATGCACTACATATGCTGAACATTGAATCGCAAATCATCGATGACTGTTGCTAATTTTAAACATTATCTTCTACATCACATAAATAAAATCTAAGGTGCATGTTTTATCCATTCAAAACTACGTACAACGATTGAAATAGTCGCAACAGCATTACAAAGGAAACATACCTAAGGAAACGCGTATAGTTTGAACGTTTTATGCTAATAAAACGCATATAGTTTGTATAACACATATAACGACATTTAAAATTTCTACATTTCGTCTCATCGGCATGAAAGTTGCGGGAACATGCTGCTAACATTTTTCACATGAAAATGAGTCCAAACACGGTATATATCGGATTATTAATTAATTAAATAATGATGAACATACGAAATGGGAAAGAATGAGTGGGGCAAAAGGGGTAAAGTAATGACATGCGTTGCGGTGAGCATAGCATAGAATATGTGTAGGGTAGGGCGGGGCTTAAAGGCCCACGGGTATAAAGGTCCACCATAAGTAATCGTAAAACTAGTGACGTATCGTTCTTTCTAACTATACGAGGGGTGAGAAGGGGGCGCGGGAGGCGTTACGAGGCATCGCTGGCAGTCGAGCGACGCCGCTAGCAGGAGATACACGACCGCGTCTTAAAATTTTTACGTAAGTAAATTTTTTCATTATTATTCTTTTTAGTTTCGAGCAGTGTTATTTCGGTTACCATGCCTAAACATAGTTTATTAGTATACGTGATTTATTTGTTTTTCACGATTTATTATTAGTTTTTAGCTAGTTTGAACGGTAATTTTGTTATAACCTCTAAAAACACTTACACGTGGTTGGGGTAAAAAGGTCCAATGTGGACCTTTTAGCCCACATTGAACCTTTTCACCCCATCATTAATATATTGGTTATTAAAAACTTTTTTTGTTTCAGTATGCGCAACTATAAAAGAAAATCTGATCGTGGAACTAAATCTGTAGAGTTGATGCAACGTGCAGCAGATTTAGTTATCAATGAAAGTAAATCATTGAGGCAGGTATGTCGTGACTTTGAATTAAGTAAAACTACATTATCAAAATTTATTAAACGAATGAAGAATGATCCTGTCAACTTGAGATTTGGCTATGGTACTCCAAGGCAGATATTTAGTAAAGAACAAGAAGCCAGTCTTACGGAATACTTGCTTAAACTTGCACAAATTTTCCACGGCATAGGTCCTAAAGAAATTCGTCGCATGGCTTATGACTGTGCCATTAAATATGAAATAAGTGTACCGGAAACATGGCATACCAACAAAATGGCCGGTAGAGATTGGATGTCTGCTTTTCTTAAACGAAATACAAGTCTCTCCATTAGAAAACCTGAAGCAACAAGTCTCAGCAGAGCTACGTCCTTCAACAAATCTAATGTGCAAGAGTTTTATACGAAATTAGCAGAAGTTATGGACCGATTTAAATTTACAGCTTCTTCCATATGGAATGCAGATGAAACTGGCGTATCGACTGTCACCAAACCATAAAAAATAGTTGCTGCTAAAGGAAAGCGAAATGTTGGTTCAGTAACATCAGGTGAACGTGGAACTAATGTAACCCTATTAGTAGCGGTTTCAGCTACAGGTTCGTCGATTCCACCTATGTTCATCTTCCCTCGCAAAAAGTTTCAAGACCATTTCATTCGGGACTGATTGCATTGGTGCTGGAAATTCTAGCGGTTGGATTACTAATGACGAGTTTCTCATATTTGTGCAGCATTTTATCAAGCACATTAGGCCTAGTAAAGAATCACCTGTTCTGTTGGTTTTAGACAACCATTCTTCACACTTATCTGTACCAACACTAGATCTAGCTAAAGAAAATGGAGTGGTGATGCTCTCTTTTCCTCCACATTGTTCCCACAAATTACAGCCACTTGACGTGTCGGTATATGGACCTTTTAAAAGATATCTGTCTTTAGCTCAAGATGCATGGATGCGGAATAATGCTGGAAAAACAATGACTATATATGATATCCCTGGAATCGTCCGCACTTCTTTACCTTTAGCTTTGACACCGAGTAACATAATGAGTGGATTCGAAAAAACTAGCATATTTCCCTTCAACCAAGATAAATTTAACGACGCTGATTTTGCACCTAGTTACGTAACGGATCGCCCCATGGAAACTAACAGTAATGAGCCACAGCCATCGACATCGTTTACTCCTTTGCCAACAGTGTTGTCTAATCCACAGCCTTCAACGTCGTTGGACCCGCAGCCCTTAACATCGTATGATACACAGATATCAACATTAATTGATCCACAGGGAGTTTTTTCGCCCGAAATCGTACGACCGCTACCTAAAGCCGGACCACGAAAGTCAACTATTAATAGAAAACGCCGTAAAACTGCTATTTTAACGGATACACCCGAAAAAGAAAATCTACGTAAAGAACAAGAAATCGCGAATAAGAAAAAGGCTAAAAGTGTAAACAAGAAAAGCAAAGCAAATAAAAAACTTGAGCAAGTAAAAAAAGCTATTTTACAAGAGGTTAACAGTGATTCCAGCTCTGATGATGAATACTTCTGTTTGATTTGTTGCGAGAAGTACAGTGACAGTGTTCCAGGTGAAGGTTGGATTCAATGCACTCTTTGCAAACAATGGGCCCATGAAAAATGTATTTCAAACAGAGGTTGCATTTACTTTGTTTGTAATAATTGTGATTCAGGAAACGATGAGTCTGATTAAGATAAAATAGAGATACCAAAAAATGTTACTTAAGTTACTACGTTGTAGTTATAATTAAAGAAGAATTTTATTTTTGTGTTACGTTTATAAAAATATCTTTTGCTTTTTGAATTATGAAAAAGATTGTTTTTGTTAATAATTACAGTACTTTTGACGTTTTGTTTTTGGAATAAAAATAAACTTTTGAATTTCATTTAATCAAATATTGTTATTATTTCATAAAACCTTTTTAAAATTAAAATTAAATACTGGACCTTTTTGCCTCCTGGCTGTCTCTTTTTACCCCTGCTATGGGGCAAAAAGAGACAGACGACAAGGTCTAGAAAAATTGTAAAATGACATATTTCTATTATGATAATTCAACCAAAAATTGAGTTAAACATGGTCAGATAACTGTTTGTTTGATTAGTGTTGTATATTTTGATATAGTAGGCTCGGTTTTCACAGTATACTTCGAAATAGTCAAATTGGACCTTTAAGCCCCGCCCTACCCTACGTAGAGCGTCAACGATAGCTGTGTTGATATTACATATTTGAAGAATATGAATAGTACTATACTATATACAATAAAATACAAATTCTTCATACAAATCTGTACCATGACACATAACTTACCTTTCTCGACGCTTTGTATTTTTGGACAAACGCTTTGTAGATAACATAGGCCGCTTCACTTTTGCATCACCCTTCGAATAACGTCTATATTTTGCATCTGCGACTTCCTTCTTTGATTCCATGACAATGATAAATGTGAATGATCACACACAGTTATCACCACTACAGTAACGAACCACGCGGAAATGGAACAATTCACAAATTATGAATATTCCATATATCAATATCCACGCATCAAATAAAAGCCCGATTGCTTTCTGCGTCTCCACCGTAGTGCAAACGACCAGAAACTGATCAGCTAGCGTTCCCGCTGCATTGGTTACAGATGCTGAGTGGCTAAACAGAAGATGGGAAAGGGACGGATATACGCGTCCTGTTCTTCTCTTTCTCATTAGGATTGCTGGTATGCTGATACATTTACGTAGATTGTATGTACTTCCGGGAATACTGTTTGGTGCACAGAAATGTGCACAGGAAAGAATTTTTGATTATCCTGTGCACATACTTTTGACGTATCACCGACATTATTAGCGAAGAATTCATATTTCGTTCTACCATTATCCTTTCCCACTTGCCTGACGGTGAAGGACCACCCCGCAAGTATGCGCGGGCACGCGCCGCGTTTTCAAACCTTCGCGCATTCGAACTTTTACGCGGGCCGATGACGCCCCGCTCGGTCCTTGGTGCGAGTGAAATACAAAATCTTGAGGGAGTGAGAAAGGCAGTTTGGGCCTTGTCCACCCTTGAGGGTAGCAAAGGCTCGATGGTCAGAAAAAAAGCGACTGTCGAACAGTAAACATCGTAAGTACCTTCACGCTTACTATCCCTGTCTTTTTCACTATATGTGCCGGTTATTATGAAAGTGGTCCAAGTCCAAATTTTGTCGTTTGTTACATTTCATTAATTTTTTTACGTATTATATCAACGTGATACATGATAAACGTACAGTCCAATTTATTTTTTTTTTAAATTTCGACCGACGCCACTTTCATAACAACTGACATACTTCTATATTTTAGTACTTCCAAACCAAGACTGTATTTAGACATATTCCGGGTAAAGTTTCCAATTACCGTCATAGTATTGTTGTAATTTTTTGTGCAAAATCTATCGTGTGAACTGTGATTGTTTGAGTGTCCGCGTGTTTCTCAAGCTTAGTATCGCCATTTCGAGGCTGCCTCGCGTGGCACACCTCGCTGAGTGGAGAGTCTGGAGACTACCTCGACCATGATTACTTTACGAGGCATCAGCCGTCGATTTTTCGACGTGCTGAAAGGTGCTTCGCGGCCCCAAGATAAAAAATCGAATGGCTCGGGCGACGCAAATATCATGCTGGAGGTAGGGCGAGACTGTTGCACGAGCCTGCCTCGCAAAGTGATCATGATCGAGGTAGTCTCCAGATTCTCCACTCCACGAAGCGTGCCTCGCGTGGCAGCCTCGCAATGTCGATACGCTGCTTCATGCTCAGAGATTCGTGTATTCATTCTCACGTAGAATAAGAAAGTTATGTTATAATTTACCCGCGAATTGTCTAGAAAAGGTATATACATTCGGGTGGAATGTAGGCTTCCTTTAGTTGAAACTGAAACCAAGTGATGAAAATTAAACAGTTTCTAAACATCAGAAGTGGAAAAATTGAAAATTTTAAAATTCAAGGCTCGGATGCAAAAAGGAGACTAGCGCTCGAAAATGCGAAAAAGTATTGTCCAAACGCTAAGAAAAATTGGAAAATTAAATTTTATTAAACTGGATTTTAACAAATATAGTGTTGTAAAGCTCGTCACGGCACACATTTTTCTTTTTACAATTTCTTTATCGAATCATTAGTATTCGAGATAAAAATTATAAAAACTTTGCCGCTGCAAGTTATATGTACGTAAAAATTGCCTCGATACTTTTTAACGACGAACGTTGAAAAACATGGGTTACGTCCAGTATTACTGTTTAATAAAATATTATTACATTTTTTAACATAAGGCTTTTGTGCATACATTTTACGGCTTCGCTAGAGTTTTCCGAGTTTTATGTTTCAAGTCTCATAACAATCCGATAATAATTACTCAAGTTAGCGCAATTTTTGTTTAAAAAGGTATTGACTTTGGTCGAAGAAATTTGTTTGGTTTATAATTTTTATCTTGAATACTGATGATTCGATAAAGAAACTGTAAAAAGAAAAATGTGTGCCGTGACGAGCATTACAACACTATATTTTTTAAAATCCAGTGTAATAAAATTTAATTTTCCAATTATTCTTAGCGTTTGGACAATACTTTTTCGCATTTTCGAGCGCTAGTCTAAATAATAAATCCCCATATTGCATCTGAGCCTTCAATTACAGATATTGTGAAACTTGATAACCTCATAATTACAAATTTTGGAAATGTTTGAATTTCAACGCTTTCGAACTTGGAAATTTCAGCATTTAGAAATCTGAAGATTCTCCTCCTGCGCTAAATCTTGGCTAAAGGAAGTCTATATTGTACCCAAATGTACCAACTTGATAAACGTGTACTCCTCTCTGAGTTGGGCAAAATGTAATATGATTATAAATTATAAGTTACGAATGTAATTGTGTAATTGACTACACATTATTTTCTGCAATCGTTAATTTAGATAGTTGACAAAATTGTGGTCAACTACCTAAATTAACAATTACAGAAAATATTGTGTAGGTAATTCATTACACAATTACATTTTAATCGTAATTTCTAATTTGTAATTAGATTACATTTTAGCTAACTCTGGCTCTTCTACAGCACTTTCAAATCCATTACGTTCAATAGTTTCACTGTTTCTTCGACTTTTTTTTAGATGTCAAAAGACACCGAAAAAATGGGAATTGACAAGCCTACGTCCCCAGGACGGAGGCGAAGAAGCAGCAGGACTCCGTCGCGAAGACGGAGTCGAACGAGTAGCCGGACTCCGTCGCGAGGACGGAGTCCGCGGAGAGAGCCGACTACGTCCTTGCGACGGAGTCCACGGAGAGAGCCGACTCCGTCCTCGCGACGGAGTCCGCGGAGAGAATCGACTCCACGCCCCAGGTGGATGGAGATCGCATTGCGAATTCAGAAACAGGTATGTAGATACGTAGACAATCTCGCGCAAACATTTTTTACATTCTAATGAAAGTTTATTTTGCATATTACAGAACAGCGAGTTCAAAACAAAATTGAGAGCATGGAAGTATGGAGGAGGAAAAAGAGGAAGAGGAGGAAGAGGAGGTAGAGGAGGCAGAGGAGGAAGAGGAGGAAGAGGAGGCAGAGGAGGCAGAGGAGGCAGAGGAGGAAGAGGAGGAAGAGGAGGGGGAGGAGCTGTTTATAAGTTTTATAATTAAAATGAATAATTTTTTATCATATTTGTTGTCGAAAGTCTTTCATCCGTCGACCATGAATAATTTTCTCGTATTTATTAGTACTTTAGTTGCGAATCATATATTTAGTCGAGAAAGTACGAATAAACACGAGAAAATTATTCATGGCCGATAATTTAATTACCCATTAAATTAATTCAATCCTAGCGCTTCAAATGAAAATTGGCTCGGGTTATCCTTTAGCGCCCTGTGTGATGGCTTAGTGCACACATATTGTATGTCCACTTTTTATGAAATTTGAGTTTTTATATGCAACAAATAGTGCTTGACTGTTTCTTTATGCTGCATAAAAATTACATTTTTATCGTTTTTATAAATTTATCAAAAATAATATTTTTGTTTATTGTATGTCCCTAAATTTATTATGCTGAGTGCACAAATGTTGTGTGTCCATGCCAGAGGACAAAAATAGTCTTGGAAAAATGAGACAAAAAATACAAAATTTTAAAAAAGTCTTGCTATATCTATCGCGAAGAAAAAAGATATTCTGTGCAACGGAATTATTCCTGAATACTACAAGGCATTTATCAATAGCATACCGTCAGCAAAATGACAACGTGATGTAATTTCAATTCCCATGGACATTGACAAAAATGAAAACTACGAAAATGACAACTACGAAAATGAAAACGAATACTTACTTTTTTATTCCTGTTTCAAAATAAATACAATATTGAAGTGAGATTATTTCCAGTATTATTCTGTCACGTCCCGGGTGGAGGTCTATGGGGACAATGACACTGTGGGGTTAATGGAGTTGAGGCGAGGATCTTGAATCCTGCACACTCGAGGTAGAGGGATTGGAGGCGAGGATCTTAAATCCTGCACACTCGGGGTAGAGGGATTGGAGGCGAGGATCTTGAATCCTGCACACTCGGGGTAGAGGGATTGGAGGCGAGGATCTTGAATGCTGCACACTCGGAGTAGAGGGATTGGAGGCGAGGATCTTGAATCCTGCACACTCGGAGTAGAGGGATTGGAGGCGAGGATCTTGAATCCTGCACACTCGGAGTAGAGGGATTGGAGGCGAGGATCTTGAATCCTGCACACTCGGAGTAGAGGGATTGGAGGCGAGGATCTTGAATCCTGCACACTCGGCGACCAGGGAGGTTTAAAGGCGAAATTATACTGGGGGAACACCCGTTAGAACACTTGTTGGTTTTTGTTCCTGTTTGGTAATTGGATTTATCGATGCATCCATATAAGAAATCACACGTAACGGTTCCGCGAAATCTGTCTAGTCACCTGGCTATACGCGGCCCATACAAAAGAACGTTGGTAAACACTATAAGAACACTTGAGTTCGCGAACCGAGATCAGCTGTTGCTGCAGTCCGTTATGGCTTGGAATCTCCGCGCCCACAGGGTAAACACAATAATATGAAGCGAGGTTTAAAGCAAAGCGGTTTATTAGCTTTAAGCACGTATATATGCACCGCGATGGCGCTTTATGCAGTAACAAGAATAATAATATAAGATGATGAACATGAATACATGCGAACAAACGAAAGAAGGCAATTTGAAATGCAATAAGAGTTAATACAAGTAAATAATATATGAAACGCAATAGGCGTTAAGAAAGTACAATAATACGAGCAATAAGCTTTAGTAAGAAAGAAATACGAAATGCAATAAGAGTTAATACAAGTAAATAATATATGAAACGCAATAGGCGTTATTGTTATAAAATAGTAAATGGTATGAAGGTGATACACAATGTAATTTTAGTAGTATTAATCGCTTACAGTAGTTGTCGTAGATCGTAGAGTGTAACACTGTTTAAATTTTCCGAATACTTTTTGATAACGCACGTTATTGACCACTGGTGTCAGTAGAAGAGAGAGTTCACGGCCTCTTGGGCCCGGGTATTTATATGATTTTCGGAAGATTGTTACGGGCGAAGGGTATGCGCGGTATGCACCGTGGCACGCGCCGCGGTATCATTTCCGGGTTTCTTTGTCGTATGAAATAAGTGTCCACAATTGGAACGCGCGGACAATAGAATTAGACCTCTGGGGGTTTTTCATTTGCACGAACTATTAGCCGCAAGGACTTCCGGGGTTTTTGCTTGGGCTTTTCACAAGAGAGCACTCATCTGATTTGATGGATTTTGGGAGTTTTAATAGGAAAGGGGTGAGCGTGGTTTTGGCTTGGAGGGTGTTAGAGAGGGGGTGAGACGTGGTCTCGAATCAAGAGTGATTTGGGACGAGGGACTTGTTTAGATTCGATATGGGGCAGGAGATGATGCTCTGTAGGGCGAAGGGGAGAGGGGGATTTCAGTGGCTGATCGTCTTGAGATGGGGACCGCTAAGGTACATCGCCAAGGCGATCAGGGGTTAGGAACAAGGTATGATTTGAGCTTCATTGGAGTTGTAGAGTGATTTAGGAGACAGACATTGTTATAAAACCGGCGCGGAAAAATAGTGGGACGTTACAATTCCTTTCATTCATTTCTATATAATATCATTCAGTATAGTATGTACTCCTCTGTACTTGGCTACATATAGGGTGTCCCACCTAAGACTGGACAGCCGGTTTTCTCCTAAAGTATTGTCGATAAAAATATAAAAAAAATAGGGAATTGCATGGTTCGAGGGGGGCAATTTATTAGCGCAAACGAATTTTGTTTTCGATTATTATTTTAAAAGATACGATGGTCAAGTTCGGTTTTTCAAATGGAACTATTTTTTTTGAAGACCTGAGTTGATAGTGCGTTCCAAGACAAATCCAATAAGCTAAAATGTATACACTTTATTTCCACTGGTTTTTAAGATATTGCGCTTGCAAATTTACTGATTCTCACTGGAAGAAAACCCTCTGGAATAGCAAGGACCGGGGCGGTCTTACTGGCGCCACGGGTGGCACTGCCTGTTGAAATAGATACTTACCTGCCAAAGGTCTACGCCAGGAATGGCAGGCCCAATGGCTGGACAATTCTTTTCCGTCAGAAATGCTACTTAGGTAGGTACATTTGCGGAATCGAGAAGCGCACCGTTACTTTTATTTCGCACTTGCTTCTACGCTCGGATGGCCGGTTCTTTTGGGAGGGATGCAAGCTGGATTGGTGAAATATCCATTACAGCGTATTAAGAAATTCTTTTCTTCATCGTGTCGAAAGGGAAGTGACACCAATGGATTCCTTATGTTTTTCTGATGAAAATCATTCCAAATATCATGCAAATCGGACTACTTTGACACAAGCTATTTCTATTCCCTATGTAAAAGTTGTCCCATTTACACGACATTTGGTATGATTTTCATCAGAAAACCCCAAGGAATCCATCGGCGACACTTCCATATCCATACGATAAAGAATAAAGAATTATTTTATTTCCTAAACAGATACAGGGTAATTCTGGAGCAACGCTCGTTAAGGAGATGCGGCCTGGTACCCCGTGGCGAGGACAACCCCTCGCAGTGCCTGACCGAATTTGATGGCTTTCGACCCGCGAAGGGGTTCGAGTGCCTAATAAGAAGTGAGAAACCTTCGACTTGCGCATTTCTCATCAGATCTTTGCAAAAACGACACCAATCGATTCCTTATGTTTCGCCGATGAAGCTGACACCAAGAACGACGTAATTCGGACGGAAGGAAATTCCATGGAATATCGATTTATATCATTTCAAGCTGACTTGACTTGGTTAAAAATAGTCCGATTTACATGATATTTGCTATGATTTTAATCGACGGAACGCCAGAAATCCATTGGCATCACTTTCCCCTTCGATACGATGAAGAAAAGAAGTGTTACGTCCAGAAGGGACTTTTGTAAATCACCCCGAGCGGTTGGAATGATTTACCGGGTTCGCTGCTCTATCAAGGTGCTAAAGCACGCCTTGACTATACTTACCAAGGAAAGGGAGGTTAACAAGGGATTGAATATATCGGCACAATAGGTTTAAAGGGAAATCCAAGATGCAAAGTATATTGTTACATAAATCAGTTAATCATACCTAGAGACGGCGCTCCGTCTCGGCTGTCGCTCGCCGGTTTTCGCTGACTTCACACGACACGCTTGCCGTTGGTTATTCGCACGCTCGAGGTGTCGGTTGACCGAGCGTAGGTCGCGGTCGCTCGCTGTGCTCTATCGTAGCACACGGAAGTCGGTCATGTCGCTGTTCGCGGTCTCTAATCGTCGGTTCTACGCGTTCCTACGTCGATCACGATTAACGCGCAAGGGCTCTCCCGGCTAGGCCGTTCTCGGTGCGTCGGATGGAGTTACCCTTTCACGAATTACTATCGGCCGTTCGTATTTCGCGGACTTGACGCGGAGACGCGGTCGCGGTATCTAGACGGCTCTCTGGCTCGTCGTGACTCCCTATCTCGAGCTCCCGAATTAGACTGAATTTCCGAAGTACCGCGATCGAGGTTCAAGCCTCGCACTCCCTATCTCGAGAACGGGGGAAATCGCCCCGTCAGGCGCTATCCTTCGCAACTTCCATTGCTCCATCCTCGGGAATCTAGGGCCCGGACCATCGGTGGTCACATTGTGCCCACGCCGACGGATTCCGCGTTCGCCGACCTACTAACTAACCCGCGTGTTGCGATTCCGCTGAATCGCTGATGGCGAAATGGAAGGCGACGCGGGGACAGCAAGCGCGGAATGGACCTGAAGGGCCCATGTAACAGAAGCAAACATTTGAAATCCTGAACATTTCTCACTTCTTAATG
The DNA here is from genome assembly GCA_947577245.1 of Andrena bucephala. Classification (NCBI taxonomy): domain Eukaryota; kingdom Metazoa; phylum Arthropoda; class Insecta; order Hymenoptera; family Andrenidae; genus Andrena; species Andrena bucephala. The sequence continues at coordinate 69,309,631 of OX387716.1, forward strand.
ATATTCCAAACCCTTCGAGGGTCGAAAGCCATAAAATTCTATGGGCACTGCGAGGTGTTGTCCTCGCCACGGGGTGACGGGCGTAGCTCCAGAATTACCCTGTATCGGTTTAGGAAATAAAATAATTCTTTATTCTTTATCGTATGGATATGGAAGTGTCGCCGATGGATTCCTTGGGGTTTTCTGATGAAAATCATACCAAATGTCGTGTAAATCGGACAACTTTTACGTAGGGAATAGCTTGTGTCAAAGTAGTCCGATTTGCATGATATTTGGTATGATTTTCATCAGAGAAACATAAGGAATCCATTGGCGTCACTTCCCTTTCGACAAGATGAAGAAAAGAATTTCTTAATACGCTGTAATGGATATTTCACCAATCCAACTTGCATCCCTCCCAAAAGAACCGGCCATCCGAGCGTAGAAGCAAGTGCGAAATAAAAGTAACGGTGCGCTTCTCGATTCCGCAGATGTACCTACCTAAGTAGCATTTCTGACGGAAAAGAATTGTCCAGCCTTTGGACCTGCCATTCCTGGCGTAGAACTTTGGCAGGCAGGTATCTATTTCAACAGGCAGTGCCACCCGTGGCGCCAGTAAGACCGCCCCGGTCCTTGCTATTCCAGAGGGTTTTCTTCCAGTGAAAATCAGTACATTTGCAAGCGCAATATCTTAAAAACCAGTGGAAATAAAGTGTATACATTATAGCTTATTGGATTTGTCTTGGAACGCACTATCAACTCAGGTCTTCAAAAAAAATAGTTCCATTTGAAAAACCGAACTTGACCATCGTATCTTTTAAAATAATAATCGAAAACAAAATTCGTTCGCGCTAATAAATTGCCCCCCTCGAACCATGCAATTCCCTATTTTTTTTATATTTTTATCGACAATACTTTAGGAGAAAACCGGCTGTCCAGTCTTAGGTGGGACACCCTGTATAGCATGTCCATCTTCCAAGTATTATTATCGAATTATTATTATGATTTTGCAGATTCTAACTTATACTGCTAATTACATAGTTTCAGTGATACCTATATTACATATATATGATAATACTATAATGCAAAATGTATTTATTTATAAAGTACCATTGAATGTTTGAACCTGTTTTCCTCAAAAACGCTAAAAGTGGACATACAATATGTGTGCAAAGCCATCGATGCACAATAGGAAAAATTTATTTGCAGGTTAGCCCGTTGTTGCTCTAACTGCCTCAATTATTATAACATAAATACGACAGCGATTTCAAATGATGTATGTGTTACGGTAAAAGCGTTAGTAAATGTATACATTCCCAACAGTTCCTAGTCAATGTATGCCTAAAATGCATATAACCTAACCTACAATTGTCCGGAAATGCATGCATTGACTGCATCACGCTTTTACTGTCGCTCGTGTATCCAGCTAACGCTTCAGTTTTGCTATGATCCCACGTTGGCAGACCTCCCGTGTAGGCGCCATCTCGCATACACTACCTGAACTAAATTTGTCACGTACTTGCTCTGTATTATCGCCAATATGGCGGAACTCGTATTTGGGAATTCAATCACGGGCTGACGTTGTTTGTCCTTATATGACCAGATTTTGGGCTGGGTGAGGTCTCATTCGAAAGAGGAAAGTTCAGTGCAGCGCGCTCTGCTCATCGTTTGAGTCACAAAACTCTTTTAGTGACCTAAAAATACTTGGATTCTTGCGGGTGTATTTTGTCGACTTCTGCTCTACTTTGAACACTCGTATTATTAGATATCAACACAATCTCGTCGAACCATGAGCAGAGCGCGCTGCACTGAACCTTCCTCTTTCGAATGAGACCTCGCCCAGGCCAAAATTCGATCATATAAGGACAAACAACGTCAGGGCGCAAACCCATGTTTCGGGCCAGATTATGAGTAGGTAGGCTATGCCGATTCTGGCCCCTAGGGCGAGGGGGTGAGGCGGGGCGGGGGGTACCGCGCTCTTGTACGAGATGGGCGAGGGGGTGAGGCGGGGAGGGGGTACCGAGTTCGTGGGTGAGGGGGATGACGTCACAGGGGAGGGGGGATTCCAAAATGGCGTCGAACGAGTTCGTGGGTGAGGGGGATGACGTCACAGGGGAAGGGGGATTTCAAAATTTTCAAAATGGCGTCGCGCGCGCAGGTCGAGTTCGTGGGTGAGGGGGCTGACGTCACAGGGGAGGGGGAGGATTTTCAAAATTTCAAAATGGCGTTGCGCGCATTTCGGTATTTGGGCCCGCCTTGGTACATTTTCCAGATTTTTCATACATTTCGTATTGGCGCCACCTGTTGGATGTTTAAGGTACTTTGGGCACGCGTCGCCGCCGCGCAATCTCCGTACGCGTGCGGGGATCGGTGCGCAGGCGCGACCGCAACCGATTCGTGGAAATTCAAATCGCGTCTTCGATTATGATTTCTGAGATAGAGGGTGGACCAGGAGAAAAGATTTTTCTGAGAAAAGATAAGGAATCATGGCGCGCGACAAGATTGAACGCGTTATGACACCTACGTGCACGCGCTTCATGCCGTGTGTTTATATTTGAATCGTGGGACCGGTACAGCGCACGTGCAATGATGTATACATATAGCGATAATTATTGTAAATCAATCATCGCGATAGCCCATGGAATAAACCTTGTCGTGCGTTTTTCATGCCGTGTGTTTATATTTGAATCGTGGGACCGGTACAGCGCACGTGCAATGATGTATACATATAGCGATAATTATTGTAAATCAATCATCGCGATAGCCCATGGAATAAACCTTGTCGTGCGTTTTTCATGCCGTGTGTTTATATTTGAATCGTGGGACCGGTACAGCGCACGTGCAATGATGTAAACATAGAGCGATAATTATTGTAAATCAATCATCGCGATAGCCCATGGAATAAACATTGCACCGCGCCATGCCGTATGTTTATATCTGAGCACGATTGAACGCGTTTTGGCGTCTACGTGCACGCTCTTCGTACCCTGTATTTATATTTGAATCGTGGGACCGATGCAGCGCACGTGCAATGATGTATACATATAGTGATAATTATTGTAAATCAATCGTCGCGGCAGCCCATGGAGTAAACACGACATTGCGTTCGATGATGATTTCTGAGAAAGAGGGTGGTACATAATTTCTGAGAAATCATAGAGCGAACCGCGCCATGCCGTGTGTTTATATCTAAGCATTGACGTTTCCCAAGACCATGCCTCTAAGAAGTACCCTCGAGAAAACGCAATGGCCCTGAAGCAATAAATTAGGCGTTGCGTTTACGCAGCGATAATTATTCGGGGTAGAGTTCCGAATATTTCCACGATCGAGAACAGGGCGACGTCTCAAGTACCCTTCTCGAAGGTCTGCAAGTCAAGCGTCGTGGGAGCGTGTACGGGTGAAAAGAATTCATACGAAGATACGTTCGAACTGCATCTAACGTAAACATAGTGCGATGGCGTCATAAGGATCTCGGATAGGGTATGCGCTTAGTATATTAAATCCTTCAGTCGCTCAGTGAATATGATGAAGTACGTTACGCGTGCATAAGTATCACAGGACATGAACTTTTTCGTGAATTCATACGAATTGTTGCGGGGGATGATCCCACTGCTACGTACCGACGAACAGTGTTACGAATGGTTCAAATCATGTGACGAGTACTTGCGTCTCATCCACGAGCATTTTAAGATCCGAAGAGTATCGGAATCGGAACAACAACGTTTGACATTACTTATGAGTAGTGTTGAAATAGTGCGAACGTGTGTTCGAAGTAAAATAGCGTGCATAGTCGCTGAACTGGACGCGCGAGATGCATTGCTCGCATCATCATCTTCCGATGACGATAACGATTTTGGGGTGAACCATTTATCGACGTTGCTGCAGTTGGACGATGAATCACTGACGATTGAGAGACATAAGATCCGCGACGCGTTAAGTGTACCAACATTATCCGAGACGTCATGGATCAGCATCTTTCAACACGGATTTATGCAATTGTCGCGCGAACATCGTCAATTGTTACGTCATATCGCGCGATATAGTACTGTGAGCAAGTGCACATTATATTGCATCGTTGGTGATAAGGACGTGTATCTTAAGCATACGAAGTACTTTACCGCGGTCGTGTGTACACCGTTAACGCTTCTGCAGGACATTGAGAACGGTACGATCGAAGTGTACAAAGTGTTGTGTCCTCGAACGTTGACTATTACCGTGGACTCGTTTTTGTGTCATGAATTAGCAAGATTTTTGGATGAGCACCCGACACCGATTGTGCGACGACAATCGAAGCGTATCATTTTGCCGTTGGGTTTCCGATATCCGAACACGGATCACGTCACCTGGAAGAGCCGTATCACCCATTCGGCACTATTCGTGCGTGTCTGGTAGACAAAAGTATTTGGGAATAAGTGAACATGGAGGTGTTCATGGACACGTACAGGGTTTTATCCCGGATGTCCACGCTTTTACGCGCTGTTGCGGAATTCCAAGACTGGGCGGATCAATGCGACACGAGCCTGCAGCTCATCATCGAATACCAGAGCAGCGGCGGAGTGTCAGTGGCCGCGAAACAACGCCTGGTGTCGTTAATCGCGCGTACGAAGACATTACGTACGATCGTGCGGGCACGGTTTTCGCGAGTAGGGCTCGGGGTGTCGGGTCGATCGACGGTACCTAAGGTCGTATGGGAGGATGTCGAAACCGCGTTTCGGAATCGTATTTCGACTGGTGCTGTCATTAACGTGGGTTACATCGATCTGCGTCAATTTTTGGAGGGTGCCCGACGAGTGGTGCTCTCGCGAGTGACAGACGCTATCAGGGAACATTCTGGTGTATCCGTCAATACGGTCCTGAACGCGGAGTTTATGTTAAACGAGAAATCGTGTACTATTAATGACTTCGAACGTGTGTGAGTGGTATTCGAAGCACGTGGTCACTCCCACGTTAGTGGCGATCGAGGAATTCCAAGATCGCGACAGTGGATGGGCTCTGAGGGCTGTACTAAACCTCATAATAAACATTAACAAGCATAACCCTCTTCGCGCCGGTTGCGATGTACCACTTCCGCGCGAGGTCGTTCTTAAAAGGGCAGTGATCAATGTGCAGAGCGGGGACAGTGCGTGTTTCTTGTGGTCCGTCGTTGCAAGTTTGTACTCTGCTGCTAAGCACGGGGAGAGGTACGCGTCATACCCACACTACTCAACGGTGCTTCGCACGGACGATGTGACGCTTCCCGTGACGTTGGATCAGCTGGCCAAGTTCGAGAGGTTGAACGACGTGTCGGTGAACGTGTACACCTGGACCGACAAAAGCTGCATGCCACTGCATCTAACCGAGGACAAGCGAGAGAGACACGCGAACCTGCTACTGATGCAGGACCCCAAGGAGCCCAAACGGTATCATTTCGCGTGCATTCGCAGCATGTTGAGACTGATATCGAAACAACTCGGCAATCATGGACATCAAGTATTCGTTTGCGAAAGGTAAGTAAAATATGGTATATTTCGATCGATGTATTATTGATTATTATGTTTTATTATTGATGTTGTTATCGTTGCAGATGTCTAAGCTTCTTTCACTCGTCCAACCAATTGACGAAGCACAACGTGGACTGCCAGCGTCTGAACGAGTGTGCCATCGAATTGCCGTCCGCGAAGGATAAATGGTTGCAGTTCAAGAATTTCAAGAACAAGGAACGGGCACCATTCATCTTCGAGGACTTCGAATGCATGCTGGAGGACGTCCAGCCTGCGGAGCGGATTCAGACGTACTCGTACCAGCAGCACAGAGCGTACAGCGTGGGATACTACATCCATTGTTCCACCGACGCGTCTCTGTGTCGTTATCGCGCATATCGTCACGAAACCGAGTGTGTGAAATGGTTCGTGCAAGAACTTCGAGATTTTGCGGACATTGCGTATTCGTGGTTGCGGAACGCGAAACCGATGATCCCGCTGACGAAGCAACAGTGGCAAATTTTTAATGACGCGAGCGTGTGTCACGTGTGCGGGAAACTATTCGTCGATATGGACAAAAAAGTGCGCGACCATTGCCACTCGACGGGCGAGTACCGAGGCGCGGCCCACGTGTCGTGTAACTTACAATTCCAAAGATCGTACACGATACCGGTAGTGTTTCACAATATATCAGGCTACGACGCGCATTTTATAATTAAAGAGTTGGCGTCCGCGTTCGAGGGGCAGATCGACCTGCTACCGGTGACGAAGGAGCGATACATATCGTTCACGAAACACGTCAAGGGAATCGACGCCGAGAACAATGATTGGAAGAGGGAATTGAAGTTTCGTTTCATAGATTCGTTGAAGTTCTTGGCCGCTAGTCTGGAGAAACTCGCTTCGGACCTCGGCAAAGAACGACTCGCGATTCTACGACGTGAGTTTCAATCCCTGTCGAACGATCAGTTCGACCTCCTGACCAGGAAGGGCGTCTTCCCGTACGACTATGTATCGTCATGCGCCAAACTGAACGATACGCGTTTACCGTCCCGCGAAGCGTTTTATAATCAGCTGAACGATCGCGCCGCGTCGGAGCCTGATTACGCGCACGCCGTGAACGTGTGGAACTCTTTTCGCGTGCAGACTTTGGGCGAGTACAGTGATTTGTATTTGAAAACAGATGTGCTGTTACTCGCCGACGTATTCGAGAGTTTCCGCACAGACTGTATCGCGAGTTACGACTTGGATCCCGCGCATTATTTCACACTACCAAGTTTCACGTGGGACGCGATGCTCAAGTACACCGGTGTACGATTGGAGCTTTTGACGGACGTGGACATGTTACTGTTCGTGGAGCGTGGCATACGCGGCGGTCTGAGCCAGTGCTCGCACAGGTACGCGCAAGCCAACAACAAGCACCTGCCTGCAGGGATGTACGACGAGTCGAAGTCGACGTATCTAATGTACTTCGATGTCAACAACTTGTACGGTTGGGCGATGTCGCAGGCTATGCCGAAAGGAGGATTTCGATGGCTGGACGATGCAACAGTGGCCGCGCTCGACGTATCATCCCTACCCGACGGCGAGGACTCCGAGGAATCTGAGGGATACCTGCTGGAGGTAGACATCGAATATCCCAAGGAGATCCACGACGCCCACGCCGACCTTCCATTCTGCCCGGTGCGCGAGCACGCGCCAGGAGGAAAACAGACCAAGCTGCTTGCCACGCTCGACGATAAGGAGCGATACGTCATCCATTATCGCTACCTGAAACAGTGCGTCCGACACGGTTTACGCGTGACACGAATTCATCGAGTGTTACGATTCGATCAGTCGCATTGGCTGCGCGACTATATCCAATTGAACACTGGTTTGAGGACGCGAGCCACGAGTGAATTTCAGAAGACGCTATTTAAATTAATGAATAACGCGGTGTACGGGAAGACAATGGAGAATGTGCGGAATCGCGTAGACGTGCGACTGGTGACGCGGTGGGACGGTCGTTACGGTGCGGAAGCGCTGATCGCGAAACCGAACTTTCACAGTCGTACGATTTTCTCCGAGGAGTTGGTGGCCATCGAAATGCGCAAACTAAAAGTGAAGTTCGACAAACCGATATACGTGGGTATGAGTGTGCTCGACGTATCGAAGGAATGTTTGTATGAATTCCACTACGCATATATGCACGCGAAGTTCGGTGATCGGTGTAAGGTCCTGTACACCAACACCGACAGTTTAATGTATAGTGTGGAATGCGAGGATTTGTATGAAAGGATGAAGCGTGACATCGACCGATTCGACACCAGTGATTACGCGGTGGACAATCCGTACGGTATGCCCCGCGTAAACAAAAAGGTTCCGGGACTCATGAAAGATGCGAACAACGGCGCCTTGATGACCGAGTTCGTCGGACTACGGTCTAAGATGTACGCAACTAGAACATTTAACGCTACAGTGGGGTCTACGAGTGAGACTAAGAAGGTGAAGGGTGTGCGGAGACACGTGGTCGCGAATGATATACAATTCGATGATTACATTCGTTGTCTCCGCGATCTCACGGAGAAAGTGATTCGACAGAACAATATACGCTCCAAAGAGCATAATGTATATTCCGTGAGTGGGGAAAAGAACGCTCTCAGTCCGTTCGACGATAAGCGGCGTATTTTAGTCGATCGGGTCAGCACCCTTCCGTGGGGACATTATCGAATCCCCGAGCTCGAGACCCACGAGCGCCTCGAACTCGAGCCTGACGAGTCCCTCGAGAACCCCATTGTATAGTATGTTTGCATGTTTGAATGTTTGTATGTTGTATGTTTGTATGTTTGTATGTTTGTATGTCAAAATTATATGTATATATTTTTTCTTACTGTATTATGATTAATTGTACACATATACGAGATGAAGAAGGAGAATACTCGAATAAACGGACAATGTATATATATTTATATGTATTTATTTTTTATCTATTTCAGTAACATATAATGCGTTTATAATCGGGAATCATAGAATATCCTTGCTGCTTATCCACGAGTTCCGCGACGAATCGAATCCGAGCCACTTAACGTATACCTGGTTTCCCTTGCGACGAATAATCTTCTCGACCAGATAGACGTCCAGATTCGCGACCGAATGTAGTTCGTGCTCGTAGAATCCACCCAAGATCGGCTCTCCCGCGGAATCGCGCAGAATGTACGTCGCCGGGCATGTTCGTTGTACGGTTACAATTTCGAACACTTCGGTCGACCAGTTCGGAGTGTATCCCTTCTCGAAGAGGGTCTTGAACTTACTCACGCGTACCTTGTCACCGACTTTGAATTTCGCGCGTCGTCGAACACCTTTCGATGCGGAGGGTGAGGGGGGTTCAGTCGCGGCGAACGACAAACGCGTCGTGGGGGTCACGTCAACGGGTCGGGCGTTGATCGTTCGGTGCTTGCGATGATTGTAGGTGTGTACGAGCGCAGCTAACAGGTCAACCCAACGATAGGACGCGTTCAAGGAGAATTGTTTCCACATGAGGTTTTTCAGCGTGCGATTGAAACGTTCAACGATCGACGCTTTCATCACGCTGTACGTGGAGTAGTGGTTGATCCCGCGGGTCTTCACACATCTTTGAAACTCCGCGTTGTAAAACTCCTTACACATGTCAGTTTGTAAATTTCGCGGACATCTATCGCTCTGCCTCAACACGATCGCGAACGCCGCGGTCACATCGCGTCCACTTTTCGTTTTCACGGGTATGGCCCAAGCATACTTGCTGAACGCATCGATGATCGTTAGTATGTAGTGATAACCTCGATTTTGCTTCGCGTACGGACGCATCTCCACCAAATCGGCCTGCCATAAATCATCGTAGCCGCGAATCACGACGCGTCGTCGCGGGAAATTTCGTCTCGCGGGAGCGTGTAATTCATTCACTAATTGTACTCGCTCCTTGCTCATGCTTCGCGGGTGGGCGGGGGATGGTTGCGACGTTCCAAGGACATTAGAATTAATATGAGTTCCTCTAGTGCTCGCCAAACGCAATCGATGCACGATATTCGCGATCGTTCGTTATTAGGCGTTTCGGATTCGTAGCCGCTAATGTCACCGTCAGTGATCATCGTCGTCGTCGTAGACCCTCGTTCGCTTTTCGCGGCTCCTTTCGTTTGTGCAGATCCGTGGTTGTTATCGCAGTCGGCGTCGTTGCCGATATCGTGAACTCTTCAAGTCTATCATTCAAGTGATCCAAGCGTCGTTCCATCGCGTTATTTAAATCATCCTCTAGCCGAGACAATTGCGCGTTAACGATATCCGTCATCGTTCGTTGTACTCGCGTCTCGAGTTGAGATCGTTGATACTCGGCGTCCAGTCGCGCGCTCGCGATAGCCGTTTCGATTTTTTGGGTAAAGCGTTCGTCCACCGAGGACAATAATCTCGTCATTATCATTCTCGCTTCGTCGCTGTTGTTGTTGTTATTGTTGTTGTTGCCTAACGCGGTGCCAAACTTGTTCACCGACATAACGATGCGCGCGTGCGAACACTACTGACGCGGCGGTTACCGGATCGTTCAATTTAAGATGCGTCCATCCTCGCGAAGTTCCTCCACGATGGATGCGATTTCGTTATCGTGACCCGTGTGACCTGCCGCGCGTGATGCCATGAGTAATCTCAGTCTATCGACTAATTCGTTCGGATCGTCCCAGTACACGTAATCGATCGCGTTATCGGTGACCGCCATCGATTCGTCGATGGGCAATCCTCGACCTTGTCGCGTGTCCGCACCGTCCGCGCCGCTACCCCTGCCCCTAACGCGTCTGATACCCGATGTTCGCACCCCACCGATTATCGTGGATATGATTTTCTTATATTTGTACCCCTTGTTACCCATCGTGCGCTTACTCAGCGAATGGTTTTGCTTATGCGCATTCGTCGATAACAAGATGCGTCGGTACGAGTGAATATCCGTGTCCGTGTACGTGCGAACGTTGGGCATTCGCATGAATAGCAGTTCGTACAAACCTCGAGTTCCCGCGTATCGCATTCCATTCACGCGAACGTCGTCGCCGTCCGTATCAATGGTGAGCACGGAATCACCGATCATTAGGTCTTTGTCAGACCCCAAGTATACGCCGTAAACGTTGTCGATTCGTTTCTTCGAATCGGTGAATAACAGTCGTAGATATTCTCGTGACAAGAGTCCCTTGGCGTTCCGTACATACACTTCGATATCATCGATGGGGCTGCGCAGCGCATCCAAATCGTGAACCTTTGCTGACGACTCATCATCTTGAATTTTTTCGCCGTCTTCGTCGTCGACATCATCAACAGCATCATATTCATCATCAACATCGTTGTTGTTGTCGTTGTCGTTATCGTTGTCGTTGTCGATGTCGTTGTCGGTGTCATTGGCGATGTCATTGTCGATGTCATTGTCGATGTCATTGTCGGTGTCGTTGTCGTTATCGTCATCGTCGCTAGAATCTGGGGGATTATTCGGACGTTCCTTGATTGTCGACGGAGTAATGGGTCGAAGTCTCTTCGATGATTGTTGTTGATCGTATTCGTGTTTTCTCTTCACTGGTCTCGATATAGGTGTTGAGTGCGTATTCAATGCGGACGAGTTCTCAATCAATCGTTTCAGCGGTTCGACGATAGGACGCGTGCTCGCCTCCACAGCCGCTTCCGTAGCCATTTTTCCAATTTTCAAGGCCAAGCACTTTTTACGTATAACGTCACTGACTTTGGCGATTTCCACCTTTGCATTCTCACCTCGACGTTTCGCCCCTTTTTGATGTTTCGTTCCTTTTTTATGTTTCGTTTCTTTCTGTCGATGACGTCGGTGATGTTTTCGCGTATGATTCGCGTCGACATTGCTCGAGGTTATCGTAGTTGTAACCGTCGGTTCGTTGGACATTTCGTGTTGCTCGATGAATGACTCGCGGTTTACTGATGTCAGCGAGCTACGACGAACTCGTTAAATCCTCTTCGATATCGACCTTCGTACATGGAACTATCCTTATCGATCACCACGAAATCGTATCGTCGACGCCAGCATCTCGCGCACAAGTCATTGAACGACTCGAACGTCATGTCTGTGTTCACGTGATCATTGTACACGCGACGCAAGTTCGTGCCGTCTTGTTTGAATAGCATGAGAAAATTTGCGTTGTCCCTGATCAAATGTTTAGGTATTCTAGCGTATGACTGACATAAATAAAAACAATCCACGTTCGCGTGACGACCCATGGAGAAGTATTCACATATCGCGTTCTGTTCGTCGCACGCCACGTCGTCGAACACGAAGATCGAATCGGGTCGAGCGTCTCTCGGTGGGACGATCTCAGCATTGTCCGAGTAGGGAAAGTATTCGATTCCATCGACGAGCGACAATACCTGCTCGAGATATTGATACTTTGGCTGATGCAACGATTTCGAGTACACGTACACGTTCTCGAAACGCAAACCGTTCGGACTCTCTAGCATACTTAGAAGCACGTTCGATTTTCCACATCCTGACGGTCCGCAAATCACGTCTCGCACGCTATTCGGCAACAACGGGCCGTGTCTGTTCGATCGACTCGCATCCCTATCATCCTCGAGCATTCTGTTCGCGGTCACGCGAATAACGTCCGACTGTTTCGAGAATCGCATGTTTGCGGTATTTCTCAGGTACTTGCGCGCGCGCGTGTGACGAATGATGACTATTTATGTTCGTGGCATGCGTCGCGCAGGTCACAATCACTGTGATCGGCTAAGCGTGCGTACGCGTTTATTATTGTAGTAGCTATCGTGGTTATTCTAACGTAGGTATATGGTCGCATCAACGACCGCGACGTCTCGTGAAGTAGGGAAGCAGAAGAAGAAGTGTATCGGATCGGGTCTCGTGAACGGCATCATAAACCGCTTACCATTCGAACTACACGTTCCGGGTTATCAGTTCTGCGGGCCGGGAACGCGTTTGCTAAAGCGATTGGCTCGTGGCGACGAAGGTGTGAATCCCCTGGACGCAGCGTGCCGAAACCACGATATCGCGTACTCTCGTCGAAAGGATTTGGAGGGACGACACGAGGCGGATCGTGCGTTAGCCGAACGAGCGCGAGAACGTGTATTCGCGAACGACGCGACCTTTGGCGAAAAAGCAGCCGCGACTGGAGTGTGGGCAACGATGAAGGCTAAGACTAAACTCGGCATGGGTATGAGAAGGACGAAACGTAAACAGAGAAAGTCTGGAAAGAAACATCGGCAACTGCGACGACGACGACATCGTAATCTACGAGTGGCGAAGCGCGGTGGCTTTCTTCAATTTCTTCCGTTCGTGCTACCTGCTTTATCGGCTATCGGGGCATTGGCCGGTGGAGCGGCTGGTATAACCAAAGCGGTCAACGATTCGAAGGCCTCTCGAAAACAGCTGGAAGAGACGTTGCGTCATAATCGGGCGATGGAAGGGCGAGGGATGCATCTGACGCCATACAAGCGAGGCTCGGGTTTGAATCCTAGACACCGAAGCCAACGACGACTGCGATCAAAGAAAAAAAAAACGTCGATCGAGTAGGCGCGTGGCGACGGTGGCGGCGATAATGCAACAACCTATGACGAACCTGCAATTAGAACGTGAATGTGCAAACGTACCGTTTTTTCGAGGGGTATTCATGCGGGACACACTTCCCACGCGCGTACGAAACAACGAATGTGGCATCGTGAATCTGGATGAGAATCGAGGCGTCGGTACGCACTGGGTCGCGTACGCGAAACGCGGACCACGAGTACAGTACTTTGATAGTTTTGGGAATCTGCGACCTCCCGCGGAATTGATCTACTATTTCGGCCGCGGTACCAACGATCACGTACAATCACAATCGTTTTCAACGTTTCGACGAGATGAATTGCGGTCGCTTGTGCATGCAATTTTTACAGCAAAAGTCTATGGAATTATGGGCTATATATTAATATTAATATCGGTGTATACTAAGATTTCATTATAATGTATCCATGTGTAACGACGATCCACATCTTCTATAATAAAAGCAATAGTATCAATAAATTGCCGAGTACTCGTACGCGCGCGTCACTTCCCCTCTCTCCGTCTCGCGAGTGTAATCTATGATATGTCGTTCACGCTCACGTTAACGGGTCGCAGCAGCGTGCTCACGGTAAACTATTTCCCGCCGATAGATTTGGGTGATGGTCAATACGAATTAGGACTCGCGGACTTGGAGACGTTTCACACGATACCGAACATTGACTCGAGCAACGATAAATTCTATTTCGTCGTGAACTATGACATCGAAAACAACTCCATCGAAAACAACACCATCGCTGACACCACTCATGAATGCATTACGATCCCCCACGGCTCCTACGAATTAGATGCTATCGCCGAGTACCTGAAGCAACGATTACTCGATCGATATCCTCGAATACGCGGTAACAACGAGAACAACGATGAAGACAAGTACCCTCTAATGCTACGAGCTAACAATAACACCATGAAAAGCGAGCTGTACTGCTCATTCTTTGTAGACTTTACGCAACCGAACAATGTGGGCTCGTTGCTAGGATTTTCCTCGAATCGCGTCTTATTACCGACAATCTGGCACGAGTCCGACGTACCCGTGAATATTATAAACGTTAACGTGATCAGAGTAACGTGCAACGTCACTACCGGCGCGTACAGCAACGATAAACCGGTACACACGATCCATGAATTTTCACCACGCGTGCCGCCGGGATATAAGATATCGGAAACTCCGCGACATGTCATTTACCTGCCGATCGTCGCACGAGCAATACACGATCTAACGTTGGGCATCGTCGATCAACACGATCGTCCTATAGATTTCCGCGGAGAAGAAATAACGATTCGATTGCACGTTCAACGACGTCCGCGCGATAGTCTAGCGCGAGTGCAATACGTTAGTGTTAGATCACACGTATGAATCATCAATTGTCGCTGCTACTCCTACCGTCTCTGTCTCGAGTCATCGGCGCAATCCTTTATCGGAAGGTGAAAGTAGAAGAATAAAGACGGGAGGAGTGATAAGAAGAGGACCTATAAGGAGAAGAAAGTCATTGACTCGTCGAAACGTACGTTTCCTACGATCGTTAGGTTTCATCGCCCCCTATTAAACACGCAACCACGATGTCAGTTATTCTGGACGTGGCGAATACGCCAACCTTCGACAATCGTACCACGAAGATCGAGTTACACACGTACAATCCGTACGCCAACACGACGTTCGATAATAACGACGAGATAAGAATCCCCATACAGCAGCAAGATCTGTATACGCTTCCGTGCGAAAGTTTTCTCTACATCGAAGGTCGTGGCACGTTGACGGCGCAGGACACGAATGGCCCGGCAACGTCCGCGACCGCTGTTCTCGACAATAATTGCGTTGCGTTTATGTTCGATGAGATTCGATACGAATTGAACGGTGTCGAGATCGATCGTTGCCGAAATCCAGGAATCACTACCACATTGAAAAATTACGTTTCGTTGTCCGTCGATAGAAGCAAAGTGCTTGCGAATGCCGGTTGGGATTATACCATCGATTACGATAAAGATATTTTTCATTCGGGCGCTTTCAATTTCTGCGTACCCCTGAACATGTTATTAGGATTCTGCGAGGATTACAAACACATCGTGATGAACGCGCGGCACGAGCTGATCCTTATACGATCGCGAGTAGATTCGAACGCGATGCACTGCAACTCCGCCACTGCGATACCGAGACTAGAGATACGCAAGGTGCAGTGGCGTATGCCCCACGTCATTTTGGAGGAAGTGAATAAATTATCGATGCTGCGTATCCTGGAAAGCGGCCGGCCGATCGCGATGAGTTTCCGATCGTGGAGCCTGCAGGAGTACCCGTTACTACAAGCGACAACGAAACACACGTGGACCGTGAAAGCTACGTCGCAAATTGAGAAACCCCGATTTGTGATATTCGCCACGCAAACCAATCGAAAGAATCGTCCCGATAAATGCGCTGGTGGATTCGACCCGAATCATCTCACGAACGTTCGACTCTACCTAAATTCCGAGACGTATCCGTACGATGACTTGAACTTAGATTTCGATAAGTATAAATACGCGCTCCTGTATGAAATGTACGCGAAATTCGGCCGATCGTACTACGGTCACGGAGAACCGTTGCTGAACGCGATCGAATTCTTGCAATACGCACCTATCGCAGTCATAGATTGTTCTAGGCAAAACGAGTCGTTGAAGAGCGCTACGGTGGACGTGCGAATAGATTTCGAATTCAAAGAAAATGTTCCCGCTAATACTTCTGCATTCTGTTTGATAATACACGATCGTATAGTCGAATACGGCCCTTTAACGAACGTGGTACGCAAACTAATATAGCGTGCGTACGTGAACGATTACTACTACTAATACTTCTACTCCTACTACTCCTACTGCGGATACTGCTACTGTAAACATGTCACCGTCGAAGACTTCAGTTACTGTTCCGACACCGCCGCCGACGGTACTGCCCAAACGAATAATAATGTTCGCTATTGTCGATCTGCAAGGTTTCAATATCGAGCGCGAGTTCGTAGCCAAAGAGATCGCGATTCGTGCACACAACAACAACGATAAAACGCCGACGATCAGCCATTGGATCTTCGAACCACCATACTTTTGGGAACATCTGAATTCGTGGGAGAATCGTCAAGCATCCTGGCTCGCGAAGCATCATCATGGGCTCCGCTGGTCCGATGGCTGCGTTCCATACTCCAAACTTCCGGGACTCCTCACCAGCGTACTCGCGAACATTGACTTCGTCATCGTGAAAGGTGCGGAAAAGAAAACGTGGATGCTGCAACTACTACCTGACATAATCGTCGAGGATGTATGCAATTTGTACGAACTGAAGGAGCGCAAGATAAGCAACAACAGCAACAACAGCAACAACAACAATGCTCGAACTGTCGAAGACGATGGTGGTTACGACGTTGACGACGATTATTGCGGGATCACGCCTGACACCGTGGGTCCTGACGTTCCTAACTTGAAGTCCATGCCTTCGACGAATGCAATTCGATGTGCATTTCACAAGAACTGCGGTGTTTGCGCGTTGGAAAATGTCCATAAAGTATGGAATTATATACGTAGCGTCACCTAATGTAAGTCATACACACGCATTGCATCTACTTTGCGCGTTATGTGTAGAGAAACGAATATGTAACAATTTTTTTGTTTTCTATAGCAATGAGAACTGCAGCGAAGACGAGCACAACGACAGCGGCGACTGCTCCCTTTACCCACGAGCAAGAATATCCCTCCCGTACGAATGTTGTTTCACACAAATACTGATTTTATAATTTAAGTACGCATGGATTGATTTACATTGTACATGAATAAACACACGCTGTTTTTGAAAAATATATACATTTATTTAAAAAATTGTACATTTATTATTAAACATATATATGCACGTACTATAGTGGTACGTGGTTTACATCACGCAACATGGATTGTAATCCTAACACTAACAATTCACAATCGATCAATGAATGCTTTTCGAAATGCTCGCTTTCGGAAATTAATTTCACATAATTCGTTGGTACGGAAGCGGTACGTAGAACTTCCACGAAGGTGGCATATTTACTGCTTACAGAGTACACACTTTCAGTCAACCAAGTGAACATATGATCGATGCAATGTTCATACGCGAACAGTTTACGCATCGTAACTTCCGTCATGTATAAGGTAACGTGATTATCGGTGATTTTAATAAGTTGATCATCATGCATACGCGTGAATTCGATTCGCAAATGATCAATTACGATGTGGGTTTGGGGCGATGTTGCGTTGCTGCGTAATCGTTGGAGTATGTCCGTCTCGTTTTGCAGTAGGAGCTTCCACGTTGACATTGAAAAACACACCTCGCAGCCTTTATTGTCGGCTATGGCAATCTCGACGTGGCACGAATCCATTCCAATGCGAATTCCAATAATTAGACGTTTATAAGCTGTTGAGGTCAGTGGGTAATCACGCCCTAGGATCCGTACGATTGTTGGTTTTGGTGTTTTCAACGTTTTTTTTGGTGTTGTGGATCTAGAACCGTATGAAACATGTACACGAAATTAATGCTTCGTTCATTTGCGTTTACAGTGAAAGAAGTAAGCGAATGAAGTAAGTGAAAAGTGTATAGTAACGTATACGTACCTCATATTGGACTGTTGATAATGTTGTTGTTGTTGACGTTTATTTGGAAACCCACCATCGTTGACGGATGCGCAGGATGAATCGTTTAAGCTGCGTTTGTACATTTTTATATGCACTACGTATGATTCTCATCGACGGAAAAAATGACGCGACCGATACTTGTTGGCACTCGAGCGTACGTGGTGTAATGAAGTCCGCAGGACTGACCCACGTCATTTTATACTGATTCACGTACACGTACAAGTCAATGTGTGGAAGTACATATTGCATCACGTGGTGCAGTGTCGCGCTTACTCCAAGGGCTACCGCGACGATATTTACTAAAATCACCGATAATGCATTCTTTACGAACGATATCGACGATGCTATATTCAACGATGATGTTGTCGAGTGGGATAACTAAGTTAAATAAATTACTAAAATCATGAAAATCTATGTACGAATTCTTTTCGCCCTTACACGCTTCCACGACGCTTGACTTACAGCTCCTCGAGAATGATGCTTGAGACGTCGTTCTCAATCATGTAAATACTCGGAACTCTACCCCGAATAATTATCGCTCTATGTTTACGATTGTTGCTTACGCGAACGCAACGCATAGTTAATTTTTTCATTACACGTGCGCTGTATCGGTCCCACGGTTCAAAATATCAAAACGCGTTCAATCCTGACCAAATATAAACACACTGCATGGCGCGGTGCAATGTCATGTTTACTCCATGGGCTATCGCGACGATTAACTTACAGCCTCCTCGATCGTGAAAATACTCGGAACTTTTCCCCGAATAATTATCGCTCTATGATTATATCATTGCACGTGCGCTGTATCGGTCCCACGATTCAAATATAAACATATGGCATGAAGCGCGTGCACGTAGGCACCAAAAACGCGTTCAATCCTGCTCGGATATAAACACACGGCATAGCGCGGTGCAATGTTTATTCCATGGGCTATCGCGATGATTGATTTACAATAATTATCGCTATATGTATACATCATTGCACGTGCGCTGTACCGGTCCCACGATTCAAATATAAACACACGGCATGAAGCGCGTGCACGTAGGTGTCATAACGCGTTCAATCCTGTCGCGCGCCATGATTCCTTATCTTTTCTCAGAAAAATCTTTTCTCCTGGTCCACCCTCTTTCTCAGAAATCATAATCGAAGACGTGATTTGAATTTCCACGAATCGGTTGCGGTCGCGCCTGCGCACCGATCCCCGCACGCGTACGGAGATTGCGCGGCGGCGACGCGTGCCCAAAGTACCTTAAACATGCAACAGGTGGCGCCAATACGAAATGTATGAAAAATCTGGAAAATGTACCAAGGCGGGCCCAAATACCGACGCGGACCCAAAGTACCTTAAACGTCCAATACGTGGCGCCAATACGAAATGCACGCAACGCCATTTTGAAATTTTGAAAATCCTCCCCCTCCCCTGTGACGTCAGCCCCCTCACCCACGAACTCGACCTGCGCGCGCGACGCCATTTTGAAAATTTTGAAATCCCCCTTTCCCTGTGACGTCATCCCCCTCACCCACGAACTCGTTCGACGCCATTTTGGAATCCCCCCTCCCCTGTGACGTCATCCCCCTCACCCACGAACTCGGTACCCCCTCCCCGCCTCACCCCCTCGCCCATCTCGTGCAAGAGCGCGGTACCCCCCGCCCCGCCTCACCCCCTCGCCCAAGGGGCCAGAATCGGCATAGCCTACCTACTATTATGTCGGTATACAGAGCGCTGCATTACCCGTGTCTACCCCCTTAAGAATCCGAGCGTCCGCTGAGGGTATCCACAAGCGGACGCGATCAAGAGCTGCGCAAACCAATCTGCGTCCGATTCAGGCTTCGATTTAGTTTCTTTCTGTAACAAAGTTCCGTGCCTTGATTCTTTTCCGTGGATCGTTATCTCTGAGTTTTAAGCAGACTCCCGTCAGTTAGGTCGCTTGGCTTGACTTGGACGTCGTCAGTTTGCGTTGTCCTTGATGTTTGCGAGCAAGTAATTGCTTCGGTTGCGTGCTGGCCCCTTTCGTACTGGAGCCTTCCGAGTTAGAAGATGTCAACGAATCAAGCTCTCCTTTCTGAGTTAGTCCTGACTCGTTGCAGGGTTGATGAGACTTGGCACTTCAATGTCTTCTCCTCCCTTTGCAGCAAGTGTGATTTCCCGTTAATATCACTCGACAAACTCTTAGGAATGTTGAATGTTCCATCGACTGGGCTTCTTTGCGCATGCGATTTCGCCGTCCAACTCGACGCCGAGGCGGGCGATATGTTTAAGCGTTTATATGATGCTGGAGATCTGAAATAAAAGACGAAAGCGTCGTGTCGACGACACTGGCAAACCGGCGAGCCGTGACGACTGCCCCCGCCCCCCCCCCCCCCGCGTCTCGCGTGGATTCACGGGTGGACCGAGTAGCTCGGGTCCCGCGGGTCGCGGGGGGGGGGCTGAGTTCGGGCGGTGAGACGAGAGCCGAATCGCGTCGATCACTTCCTCACGACAAGTAAATGGTACACCTCGTCTACTCTTTTCGAGTGATCCTATTACATTCGTCGGTCTTTCCAGTGTGCTTAAAATAATTAACTTTATTTAAATACCCGTCGCGTTATTATTCACCTTTATTCGGCGTGATAAATACAGACGACTTATTGCTTTAAAACTACAACTTCGTACGCTGAATACATTCTCTTGTAATCGAAAGACTTCGCTCGATATTCGAGGAACTTTCGAGAACAAAAAGCTTACGCTAAACACCGCTAGAGCGAGGAACGCAACAACGTAAAAATCTGGGAATTGTGATAATAGTTGTACCCATATTAATTACGAAATATAGATTTGTCACCGTTAATTGGTGTGAAGATTATTTCACGCGCATAGTTTACTGCAAGTTGGCTACACTGGAGTCTGCTCTGACTGCACTGCCAAAAATCACAGTGCGAGAAAGGTTGCACTAGTGCAGTTTATTCCGTTCATCCGAATACGAAGTTTGCACTACACCAGGGCAGTTCTTGGTCGGCGAATACGATACAAGGTGTGTGTTTCGATTCACACATTATGCGCATAGACTGCAGAGAAAACCGTTCCGTTTCAGTCTATGCGTGCATTGGTTGCGTTGGTGGCGCATAGGATTCCATAGAATTCTCCCACTTCTAGCGCATGAAGCGTGCAGTTCATGCGCGTATGCGTATTTGTCTCTTTTCGTACGGTTTGAAAAACATACACCAAATTATGTGGTCCCCTCTTCGAAGTGACAGAAAATATAACTTACAGATATGCTACATGACAATAAATGTTTATTGGATATTTCGTTCTTTTACGCTACATTTATCAATTTTTTATAACTTAACATCATTCCAAAATATTATTGTTACGCCGCAACGGTATTTTTATGGAATCGGGTATAAGGTCAATGTCCCTATTTCTAATCATGTAAGAGTTCCGCTATCGTAAAAATAGATTTGTATTATTTATTTATGCAACAATCGACAAAAAAACTTATTAGACGTAATATTTAAGCTTCCCTTTACATATAAAATATACAAGTGTTTTTAAAAACATTTTAACCTAATAATACTCGATTTAATATGAAGTATAAAATGTCTATTTCTGCTCAGCGAAAATTGTCTATTTTCTGCTTACATATCCACCGATTCAGCTTCAAATTGAAATGTCTACAGGGTGTCCGCGGGAAGACTGGACAGCTGGTTTTCTCCTAAACTATTGGAGATAAAAATATTAAAAAAATAGAGAATTGCATGGTTCGAGGGGGCCAATTAATTAGCGCGAACGAATTTTTTTATCGATTATTATTTTAAAAGATACGAAGGTCAAGTTCGGTTTTTCAAATGGAACTATTTTTTTTGAACACCTGAGTTGATAGTGCGTTTCAAGACAAATTCAATAAGCTTTAATGTATACACTTTATTTTCACTGGTTTTTAAGATATTGCGCTTGCAAATTTACTGATTTTCACTGGAAGAAAACTGTCTGGTATAGCACGGACCGGGGACGGTCTTACTGGATCCACGGGTGGCACTGCCTGTCGAAATAGATACTTACCTGCCAAAGGTCTACGCCAGGAATGGCAGGCCCAATGGCTGGACAATTCTTTTCCGTCAGAAATGCTACTTAGGTAGGTACATCTGCGGAATCGAGAAGCGCACCGTTACTTTTATTTCGCACTTGCTTCTACGCTCGGATGGCCGGTTCTTTTGGGAGGGATGCAAGCTGGATTGGTGAAATATCCATTACAGCGTATTAAGAAATTCTTTTCTTCGTCGTGTCGAAAGGGAAGTGACGCCAATGGATTCCTTATGTTTTTCTGATGAAAATCATTCCAAATATCATGCAAATCGGACTACTTTGACACAAGCTATTTCTATTCCCTATGTAAAAGTTGTCCCATTTACACGACATTTGGTATGATTTTCATCGGAAAACCCCAAGGAATCCATCTGCGACACTTCCATATCCATACGATAAAAAATAAAGAATTATTTTATTTCCCAACCAGATTTAAAATTCCAACGCGTGTTTATACTTGAGAGATAAGGATTTATACTCGAGAGATAAGGAATCCGTCTTTAATTTGAATGGAGGACGATGCAGGCGAAACCACGCGCACTCAACGGTGTACCCCTTTTCTTACTGTGTCTCTCCACGAGGCGTATTGACGGTGGATAATACTTTTCAATTCCTATATTTGGGGCATCTTTCTCGCGTGCGTCGGGACAAAAGCGAACTCAGAGCCAGACGAAAATTCATTCGCTCTTTACGATCGATAATTTATTATTTCTCCAAGAACGTTTCGACAATATCTATTTGCCACATTTGTAAAGGCCAATAAAAAACGTGGTGACATTGTCCAGTCTGAGTTAATCCGTATATTGTTCTGTCGGTGGGTAGTGCGAACGATGACTTCGGACCCATACTATGTACCGTTGCCTACCGCCGACGCGCGGAAAATCCGCTCATAAACCGCGACTCTGGCAAGACACCGCGGCCGATCAGTCCGGTTAGTTTTTGGTAACCAGATGTGGCATCCTCCACCTCTATTTCATCAGGGTAATTCTGGAGGTACCCCCGTCACCCCGTGGCAAGGACAACACCCCGCAGTGCCCTTCGAATTTTATGGCTTTCGACCCTCGAAGGGTTTGCAATACCATTAAGAAGTGAGAAATATTCAGGATTTCAAATGTTTGCTTCTTTTCTTCATCGTATCGAAGGGGAAGTGGATTCCTGGCGTTCCGTCGATTAAAATCATACCAAATTTCATGTAAATCGGACTATTTTTAACCAAGTCAAGTCAGCTTGAAATGATATAAATCGATATTCCATGGAATTTCCTTCATTATGGTCCGAATAACGTCGTTCTTAGTGTCAGCTTCATCGACGAAACTTAAGGAATCGGTAGGTGTCGTTTTTGCAAAGATCTGATGAGAAATGCGCAAGTCGAAGGTTTCTCACTTCTTATTAAGCACTCGAACCCCTTCGCGGGTGGAAAGCCATAAAATTCGGTCAGGCACTGCGAGGGGTTGTCCTCGCCACGGGGTACCAGGCTGCCGCATCTCCTTGACGGGCGTTGCTCCATAATTACCTTCTATCTGGTTAGGAAATAAAATAATTCTTTATTCTTTATCGTATGGCTATGGAAGTGTCGCCGATGGATTCCTTGGGGTTTTCCGATGAAAATCATTACAAATGTCGTGTAAATCGGACAACTTTTACATAGGGAATACAAATAGCTTGTGTCAAAGTAGTCCGATTTGAATGGCATTTGGTATGATTTTCGTCAGAAAAACATAAGGAATCCATTGGCGTCACTTCCCTTTCGATACGATGAAGAAAAGGGTTTCTTAATACGCTCAAATGGATAGTTCACCCTCGACTGCGGAGGGTCGACTTCAATTCGTTACGTTCGGCCCAGGATTCGTACCATTTTCCGAAAAGAGCCATAAAATTCTATGGGCACTGCTGGGTGTTGTCCTCGCCACGGGGTGACGGGCGCAGCACCAGAATCAGCCTGTACCTACCCTTTTATGAAATAAAACAATTCGTTATTCCTTATCGTATGGATATGGAAGTGTCGCGGATGGATTCCTTGGGGATTTCCGATGAAAATCATTACAAATGTCGTGTAAATCGGACAACTTTTACATAGGGAATACAAATAGCTTGTGTCAAAGTAGTCCGATTTGCATGATATTTGGTATGATTTTCGTCAGAAGAACATAAGGAATCCATTGGCGTCACTTCCCTTTCGATACGATGAAGAAAAGGGTTTCTTAATACGCTGTAATGGATAATTCACCCTCGACTGCGGAGGGTTGACTTCAATTCGCTACGTTCGGCCCAGGATTCGTACCTTTTTCCGGAAAAAAAACCATAAAAATCGGGTGAGGCAATGCGAAGGTCTGTCCTCGCCACGGGGTACCAGCGCATCTCCTTGACGGGCGTTGCTCCAGAATTACCCTGTATCATTTGGGCAGTGTGTGACCCGACTACCCTCCGTGTAATTGGTCTGCGCGAAGTGGGGCGCAAGTTCGATCATTATCAGTACTCCTGCCCGAGAGGAATACGATTTACTTTAATTATAGTACATGTGTGTTTTGTAATAAAATGTTTCTATCGTCTCCTGAATTCAATAACTGGCATCCAGATATCTACGCTCCTACAATCCACCGTCAACACGGCTCGTGGAGAGACACGGGAAGAAAAGGGGTAGCCCGCTGTCGACGCGTGGTCCTCTCGAGTATAAACACGAGCTTCAATATCAGAACAAAAGCAAGCGTTAACGTATTCCGTGCGAGAGAAGGTGGGCATTGCTGTGAAGAGGGCCTCTTCAAGAGAGCAGCCGTTTGTGAGGAATGCAAATCCGAATGGTTCTGATACAATCTGCTCCCTATGATTGAAATTTAGTCTAGCAACTTTCACTCCTCCTAACCTAACCAATCGAACTTGCATCCCTCCCAAAAGAACCGGCCATCCGAGCGTAGAAGCAAGTGCGAAATAAAAGTAACGGTGCGCTTCTCGATACCGCAGATGTACCTACCTAAGTAGCATATCTGACGGAAAAAAATTGTCCAGCCTTTGGGCCTGGCGTAGACCTTTGGCAGGTAGGTATCTATTTCAAAAGGCAGTGCCACCCGTGGATCCAGTAAGACCGTCCCCGGTCCGTGCTATACCAGACAGTTTTCTTCCAGTGAAAATCAGTAAATTTGCAAGCGCAATATCTTAAAAACCAGTGAAAATAAAGTGTATACATTAAAGCTTGTTGAATTTGTCTTGGAACGCACTATCAACTCAGGTGTTCAAAAAAAATAGTTCCATTTGAAAAACCGAACTTGACCATCGTATCTTTTAAAATAATAATCGATAAAAAAAATTCGTTCGCGCTAATTAATTGGCCCCCTCGAACCATGCAATTCCCTATTTTTTTTATATTTTTATCTCCAATAGTTTAGGAGAAAACCGGCTGTCCAGTCTTCCCGCGGACACCCTGTATAATTATATTTTGGATAATAAAAATAACCAAAATTATTTAAAGTTTTAAAATGTCTTTTATTTACAAAAATATAAAATATTTATAACAAAATCTGTAACGAAAATAATTTTCAAATTGCCAATAAAAAATTTTTCAGATTTTTTAGTTTGTCTCCGTTTTAGGTCTGGACGGCTTTAGGACACCTTTTGGGCGTCTTTAAACGTCTGTGTGCTATCTGGTATCTGTGATAATAATGCCCGATTTCTTCACCTCATACTAATAAAAACTAGACACTTCAAACTCTCAATTCGTATAAAAATACTAGCAAATGTGTAAGTTGCTCAAATTTTATAGCGTTTCTTGCTTATATAGCCGGAATTATCCTGCTTTCCCCTGTTTGCAGTATTCGAATTCGAAATACAAAGCACACGTAAAGCGACAAATACGCATGCGCGTAATATGCGCATTGACTGCCCATGCTTTTATTTTCTGCACTTGCTGCACGCATTATGAGCTAGAAGTTGGAGGATTCTAGGGAATTCTACGAATCAGGTTATGCCGTCTTTACACTCGCTGCATGAATCGCAACCAACGCAACGGACTCAATTTTGAAGCTAACAGCACATCCCTAGAAGGTTTTAGGCATGGTCGAAACGGAAGATGAGGAAGGAAGCAAATGCGTGGCGCGCATTGTTATTTCTTAAAGGCTTTTACTGCTAAGTTTTTCGAACGTGTTCTTATAATGCTAACTTTACAGCTATACTCTAATCCAGAAGACGTACGAGAGCCTGCGATTGTATTTAATAGCCTTCAAAACCTTCAATTTACCCCGGGCGCGGATAATAAATAATTTCATTTTTTTTCCTTTACACATCTACTTACCAAATTACGCTGGGTAAGCAGCAGTTCGTCCTGTAAAACTCATAAAATATGGTCTTCGCTTTCAATAATTGTCGCTGTTCAAGAAGAATAGAAAAACTCGGGTTGACAAAAACCAAGAACCATTAAAGCCATCAAATTTCGTTAGGAGTCGGTTCCCGATCCTTAGGACGAAGTAACCGATGTAGTTAGGAAGCATGCTTCGACCACCGTCCAAAAGTCTTGAATTAAATTAAACGTAATCCATCCAACTGCATAGTTAATTGTAACTATGTTTGAACATTCCCGCGTAACCTCACGAGCATCAAACGCGTCGAAAACCGTTCCGTTTCGTTACTGCGGTTCATTCGCTGCTGGAATCGGAACGCTATGAATGCGCGCAGCGACTGCGCTGCGGTCTATGCGCATAATGCGTGAATCGAAACACACCCAAGATTGCTCGTGTTACGCTATCGCTTGAACGTAGCCACAGAAATGTATATAATCGATAGTTAAATCAAGAGCGAAATTTAAAAGTAGATGTTGTTGCGGTTTCCGCTGGTTAAATTGCGTGAAGTTAGCTATAAGACATAGAGATATCGAGGTTAGATGTAGAGCGTAATTCAAAATCCTTTTGTACTGAAAGATAGATATATTATAATTAGATTCGAAGCGAACGGCACATCTGGAAGGTCTTAAGCAAGTTTGAAACGGGGGACAAGGCGGAGTTTATTGTCAGGACTCATAAACACGAAGAGCGCGTTGTGCTTTTCGAGGGTTTTCCTTGCCAGTTCTTCAAACGCGCTCGTGGAATATTAATAGCTAATACCTGAACTCAGAAAGCGTACGAGAACCTGGGGTTGCATTCAGTCATTTTCAAAACTACAGTTAGGCCAGGCGAGGATAGTAAATAGCTTAACTGTTCCTTCCACATCTGCGTGCCAAATTTTGTCGAGCGGGCAGCTGCTCGTCTCGTAAAACCACTTAAAACTCTGTCCTCCCTTTCAATAATTGCCGATGTCCTGTTAGGGTAAAAACTCAGCTTGGGAGAGGCTGAAAGTCATTGTTGCAGCCAAAATTCACTGATCAGCTGTAGCGCGGATTTAAATGTGCGTGCGAGAGCGTGTAAACACGATGACACACCGTCCGGTAAGACGGTTAACTACGTCACAAGTTTTTGCCCGGATCCGAGCGCTGCGCGCTTCCAAGAATCCGGCAGTTAGTTCGAAGAACATCTCTGACGACAATAACACGCTCTCGCACGCACGACTTTAACGAACTTCTTTGTCGCCCAGCGACCCACGATTTGAATCTCCGGAAAACGGCCCTTCGAGCCATTCGCGCCCTGCGCTCATTGTACATAGCAGTGTACATAGTTTCCGTTAAGTGTTTCCGTCGTGTTTGTCGAGTTGTGTTTGTGCGTGTTCGACATCTGTGTGGAGTGTTCGTCCGTCATTGTAACGACGCCCACTTAGGCCAAATAAACGTGCCGTCCCATCAACCGGTGGAATTCTTCATACTCGTTGGAGTGCATCCCTTCCCTGGCCATACCAGTGGCGATCCACACCGCCTTCCCAAGGCAACCGTTTAAACAGTCATAAAGTCATAAACTTTGCGCCGGCCACGTCGTCTTGACCCTGGGGGTTGCGCTTACCTACCTGTTAGAAATGTATGTACTGTACGCAGCATATGTAAAGTATGTAATCGGAAAACGTGCCTCGACCACCAACCGAGAGTGGAGGGAAGCGCAAAGGAAGGGACAAGGACGGAGATATGGCTGAAGGACAACCCTCTGACGAAGCTTCAGGGACAACACCATCTTGATTGGACGAAGGGATCCGAGGAGGGAGTCGGAAGAACACGCAGAAATTAGAGGAGTAGGGCGCTCAGAAGTTACAGGCGAGGAGTTAATTTGTAAGAAGGCAGATCGAACTTGTTAGCAAAACAGTCAACGTCGAGCTAAGAATTAAAACCCAAACATAAAATCTATTTAGAAGTGTTTCATTTATTTCTTCCATCATTGAAATTCCCGCGCAAACTCGCGAGCTGAGTGAGTGCTTCAGCGCTCCACGGGCACGGACCCGCAGTCCTATAGATACTCCCACGAAAATACGTAACACTCGCATTAGAGTAACCCGCCCTTTTCAGTATTGTCAAATTTGCTTTATAAACCAAATATAAGCATAAATGTAATAAAATACTTTAATAATGTGTCGTGCTACAATGTATCTGATGAGAAAAAGTCTGAATCGGTTTAGTTATCGACACGTCGTTGATAGATTTATTTAGAACACACAGAACGCAAGAGCACAATTATTATAGAAGTAGAAAAGAAGAAATAAAACAAGTAGGGAATTCAATCCCGGTCATTATTTACTATCCCGGGATTGCGGGATTTTTTAAAGTCTATCCCGGGATCCCAGGACTAATCCCGGGATTGGGTAATAGAACAATTCAGTAATTAAAATGATTTACTATATGTTAAAATTCTAAATCATTATTTAAAATAAACAAACATAAATTAAAATCATTTTTAAGAATAAAAAAGCAGTCTGAATAAGTATAGGTAATATCAGTAAACCATTATGTAGCGTTTTGGAAATGTAGGTACACGAAGAAATAGCAAAGCATCTAATGTATCATCTCCTAGCTGACTTCTTATTTTATTACCTATAAAACCGGCCGCTGAAAAAGCTCGCTCTGCTTCAATGCTTGTCGGAGGAATTGATAACAAATATTGATATGCTTGTTCTAGGATTCCACCACCCTCAAAGAGATGTAAGCCGGTTCGGCGCATTTCGACCTACAAAGTTTCGACTTTACGTGTTCAGACAAATTGCAATTTGCAACTCGCACGATTTCGAAATAGTGGAAAGTGGGAATATCTATCATTGTAAAAATAAATACAATTTAGTTAGTTATATGCGATTCAATATTTTTATTTAAATAAATCATTATTATTATTGTCCTTATTATTATGAATGACTATATTGATTTATTCTGTTTATTTTTATATTATTCAGTTGTCCATAAAGTAATTCGCATTTTTAAAAAATCCCGAATATCTCGGGATTAGTGATATCAAATCCTGGGTTTTTTTAAATTAAAAAAACAGCCGGGATCCCGGGATCCCGTATCCCGGGATTGAATTCCCTAACTACAAGACACATACAAAACGTTGTTTTGTTTTACTACGAGTGATAGCTACAAAGATTAATCGATGATCAAGAAGGAAACAAATATCGATACGTGGGCCGCGTATAGTCTGCGCCATCTGTTGTTAAAAGTAATTATGTATCTAATGATGGACCCGGGAAACATAAATTCCCAACACCTCCTCTTGTTCCCGACGTCATCCCTATGTGAGCAAGACATCGTGAGATTATAGGTGTTATCAGAGGCTTGGTGAGCAGGTCTGCTGCCTGGTCTTTCGATGGTACATACGCAACCCCAACGTTGCCAGCCTCCTGCTCCTGTCTGATGCGATGGAAACGCCTGGCTATATGTTTAGTCTTCCTATGAAACTCAGGGTTCCTTGACATCGTTATTGCTGCCTAGTTGTCCACCCTCAACTCGGTAGGTTTCTTCAGCTCTAGACCTAGAAATTCCATAAACGGTCTCAGCCATAGAATCTCCTTTAACGCCTCTGACATCGACATATATTCTGCTTCTGCCGAGGATAAAGCAGTGATTGGTTGCAGACTTGCTGACCAGGCAATTGGTCCACCATGAAGCAAGACCACGTATCCAGACATAGATTTCCTCTCCTCCATCTCACCACCAAAGTCAGAGTCGCAATATCTAACCAGGTCATCCGATGACTTTCCGTAGAAACGCAAGGACAGATCCATCGTGCCCTTAAGATATTTCATGACACGTTTTACTGCCCTCCAATGGAGCTCCCGTGGATTATTCGAACGTCTAGCGAGAACATTCACAGCGAATGCAATATCAGGTCTTGATATCATCGCAATATAATTCAAGCAGCCAACTGCTTCCCGATATGGAAAACGTTTCTCCATAGTCTCCTCGATTGGTTCAGTTAAGCGAATAGGAGGATCCATCGGAGATCCCACAGACTTGCATTCCTCCATGCCGAAGCGATGCAACATACGAGTGATGTATCCTTGTTGATTAATGCAGAGTGTCTATTCCTCACGAATACGTGTTATTTCCATCCCAACATAACACGATTGTTCATGGCATACAACTTCGAATTCTGACGTTAGTGATAAGGCGAAGGTATCCAATGTTTTCTTTCGTTTGCATGCCACGAGTCCGTCGTCCACATATAGACACAAAATTGTCCAGTCATCTGTATTAGTGCCCTTGGTAAAGGCACACGGATCGGATTCTGACTGTGTAAGTCCACGTGATGTCACAAATTCGTTGAATTTAGCATTCCAGTTCCTGGGTGCTTGCTTAAGTCCATAGAGACCCTTTTTCAGCCAGCACACTCGGTCTGAACCATCTTCGTATCCCTCCGGCTGCTGCATGTAAATTTCCTCTTCAAGGGAGCTATTAAGAAAGGCCGTCTTTACATCAAATTGTGCCAGTTCCATATCGTGTTTAGCAACTATAGCCAAAACTGTTCTCACTGACTCGTAACGTACTACAGGCGAAAAAGTGTTTTATACAGTCGATACCTCGAGTTTGACTGAAACCTCGTGCGACTAATCGTGCCTTGTGTCGTTCGATAGTGCCATCTGGCTGCAACTTTGACTTGAAGACCCATCTGCATGAGACTACCGGTTGCCCTTTTGGCAAGGGTTTAAGCTCCCACGTTTGATTCCTAAGAAGTGATGCCATCTCATCGTCCATTGCCTGCTTCCAGAAAGCCGAGTCGTCTCTTGAGGTTGCATCTTCATAAGAAATCGGTTCCAGTGAAACCTTCATTGCAGCTAAGCGGGCTGACTGGTTCACTCTGTTTCGCAACACCCGATCTGATTGGTCTTTCTTCTTCAGTGGTCGGGTTGTTGACGAACTTTCAGAGACTTCCATCGTCGCATCCACGAAATCGTCATCAGAGTCCGTGACAGTAATTTCATCTATTGCATGCAGCTCCACAACAATTGGTTCTTCGAATTCCTCCTCTTGCTCTACAAGTGGTATAGGAAAAAGAACTTGATCCGTTGCATCCGTCACATCCGTGATTTCAACATCTGCGACTCTTTCGACCGTCTTTTTATCAGGATTGAAAACTCGATATACTTTGTTGGTATAGCAATCGTACCCAACAAATATTGTTTTCCTTGCCTTGGGATCCATCTTACGTCTCATTGAATCAGGAATATGTACAAAAGCTTTCGCTCCAAAGACCCATCCCATAGATGGGACACATCAGGTTTCTTCCCGAACCATTCAAAATACGGAGTCGTACTAATATTTCCTCGATTCGGCACACGGTTACGAAGATATGCTGCCGTTCCAATGGCTTCTGTCCACAGTAAATGACGATCTGTCCTAGAAAGGTCAGTGTTAAATAACATTGATCGAGCTATATCGCATAGCGTACGATTTTCTCTTTCAGCCATACCGTTACACTGTTTTACATAAGGGGGCGACAACTCGTGAGTAACGTTCACTGACCTGAGAACTTCTTTTAC
The DNA here is from genome assembly GCA_947577245.1 of Andrena bucephala. Lineage (NCBI taxonomy): Eukaryota > Metazoa > Arthropoda > Insecta > Hymenoptera > Andrenidae > Andrena > Andrena bucephala. The sequence goes on from OX387716.1 coordinate 69,341,174, forward strand.
CTTATCATTTACGTATTCTGTTCTTAAAGAAATCACCTTTCTTCCAGTCTCTTTTTCTGCTTCCAAGAAGAACTCCTTCAGAAAGCTGGATACTTCCTCTTTTGATTTCATGAAGAAGACTCTGCGATACCCAGATACTTCATCCTTCAATGTCAGAAAATACCTGCATCTGTTCCACGATGTCACTCCAACATGACAGACATCCGAATGAAAGCGCTGTCCAGGTAAACACTTACGCCTTTTGCAAGTGGGATGGGGACTGATTGTCTGCTTTCCCAAATGACACGAGTCACAGTCGTCCCTCTTTGTTATAATTACTTCAAGACCATCAGCAAGATCATTTCTTGCCATTGCTCGTATCACATTGTCACTGACATGGCCAAGACGCTGATGCCGCAATCCAATTGATCGGGCAATCCTCACTGAGGCTGATGGTGTTACAACACGAATGAAAGGTACATACTGGTTGTCAAGTCTTCTACCACCAAGTATTGTTTTCTTTCTATCCATCAATTTCATAATTCCCTTTCCATGGTAAAAACCATAACCTTTCGTCTTCTCCATAAATGTCGTTGAGAAGAGCGATTCACCACTCATGTCTTCACAGTAGTATACGGATTCCCATGTCCGATGTTCCCACATCTTGCCATTAATTGATTTTTCAATTTTGATGTCACCAACATGGGTTGCTTTCAGTGTTTTACCATTAGCAATATTCAATACAAGCGGTGAACAAAGCTTCCGCAGAGACGAGAACCATTCAATATTACCACTAAGGTGAACACTCGCACCAGAATCTGCGATGATACAACCAGTATGCCTCAATTCAAATACGGACGAAGCCGATAGTCCGTTCCCACTTTTTACATTCTTTGATTCTTTCTGTGGCTCACTTCTTTCCGATTTTTCTGATTTCGACCAACAATCTAGCTTCGTATGTCCAATTTTGCCACACTTCTGACACTTGCCTTTGAACTTTTTCTTAACAGCCTTCATTGATTGATCATCTGATGATTTCGACTGCAGCTTAAACACTTCGGCTGACACATCATCCAGACGACCTCCCATGCTTCTTTCAGCATTAGCGAGCTTCTCAAGAAACAGCTCCAGTGCTGTTCCGTCCGATAAAAGTGACCAGCTTTTCACAAAACTGTCGAACTCTTTTGGTAAACATCCAAGAATCTTCGCCATCAATAGTTTTTCATTAAGTTTATTGCCAAAATCTTCCGATTCCAAGACTTCGATTCTACGCGCAATGACCTTCAGTCCTGCTACAAACGTACCAACTGTGTCGTCAGATTTCCATGAGTATTTGAAAAACTCACGTAGCACCTCAAGTAGAGCATTTAACGTTTTCGGCTCACGAAACGCCTTGATCCTTTCCATAATGTCTACTGACGTCTCGCAGTCGCAGACCTGATCAAACGTTGTGTCGTCCAAGGTTGATCGAATGATAGAACGAGCCTTGCTGTCCTTTGCTTTCCAGTCATCGATCTCTTTCGAGTTTGTAACGCCGCCTCCCGGAGTTTTCACTTCACTTGGCTTCGGTACTTTTCCAACTGCAATTTCCCAGATTTGATGATTCTCGAGCACATCACGAATTTCGATTTTCCAACGACCATACGTTGTCTTCGTGAGCTTAGACACTCGAATGTCTCTTAGCATACCCTCGTCTGCCATTCTGCTTCACGACCGATACGTCACTGTCTTTGAAAATAACGTTCGGACACAATTGTCTCTTGTGAGTCCACTGCTATTCCTAACTTCAAAACACCACGTGTCTTCACTCACCGACACACCAGCGCTTAAGGCTGCCGTCTCCTCGGGCTTTGAATGTGTGCGTACGCTCACACAAGCTAGGAAACGCGTGTACGTATACGCGCTGTTGTAAACAAACCGTTTCAACCGTTTTTCGTCCTGGAATCGGCAAGGAGGAAGCTTTGGCGGGTATAGTTGCCTCCAGTAGACATCCGTGCAGACGGGTCTGGTGCGTTTGAACGCTAATAAGCACCGTACGTTGAAATAATGATGAATTTATGACTCGAAAACTGACAGAATGAAGCTTCAAGGCTTCTCCGCCACCGACGCTGGTGGTATATTCGAGCCACGTAGCATCAGATTTATACGTATACGCGCTGTTGTAAACAAACCGTCTCAACCGTTTTTCGTCCTGGAATCGGCAAGAAGGAAGTTTTTGCGGGTATAGTTGCCTCCTGTAGACATCCGTGCAGGAGGGTCTGGTGCGTTTGGACGCTAATAAGCACCGTACGATGAAATAATGATGAATTTATGACTCGTGTATTGAGACAGAATGAGGCACAGACTCGAGAAATGACAGAATTATGCTTCAAGGATTCTCCGTCACCGGCGTTGATGGTACATTCGCGCCATGTACCGTCAGAACCGGTGGAAGTCCATGCTAGCCGATAAATGTAGGAAAGACATAGTTGCCGATATGTATCGAGAGTCATATCGCGTTGTTGCCGCATTTCCCCTATTACTATTTTATCATCAGGAAGGCTTGAATGAATCACGGCGAAGCGGCTGGAGAACAAAGATGGGCAAATATAATTTCTGGATAAATTAGAATAAAAGATTCTTTGTGTTTATCCGTTATCTCTATTCGAGCTGAGGATTTGGGCTATTCGGCGGTTTCTAATCTCGGTTCGAGAGGCATATAGTGTTGCTTGCGGTGAATTTTGTATTACTAAAATGTAAAACGTAATGTTTTTACCCGACTGCGGCACGTACAGGAGGGTATTGTGTTTATCAGGCTATGTTTGTATGTCCAGATGTTACGCTCTAGAACCTGTACGGACACACCGATTTGGACAAATAAGGTGTCTTTAGAATTGTCCTACGATATATAATTTTCAAAATTGCGAGATAGAAATAAAAAAATTGGAAGGCCTCGTAAGTAACGAGGAGTATTGTCTCCGTATGTGCTCGGTTTGGTGCACACGATACGGGTTCCTCGCTATCTCCACCACTTCTGTCTCACTCTTGTCTGGCGAAGGCGAGAGCGAGATGGAACGAGAGCGAGCGAGAGCCACTGACAGCGAGCGAGGACGGTACGAGACAGACGACGCGTTGATGTTTTGTCTCGCTCCGTCTTTCGGGCGCCATGACACTCCGTCCTTTGCGTGCGCGACGGGCGTGCGCGATGGTCGCAAGCACATACGGTGAGCACGGGAAAAATGAGGTGTCTTTAGAAATGTCCTACGATATATAATTTTCAAAATTGCGAGATAGAAATAAAAAAATTGGAAGGACTCGTAAGTAGTGATCTGGTTCCGTGGTAATATACATGGTATATTATTTATCATAAATAGGATAATAATAAGATGACAATTTAAATAATTAACTCATCTTTTGATGCTCTTCTATCTCAAGCATGTACCGCAATGACTAAAGAAAGTGTTTTAAGCTGGTAACAAAAAGAAGTGGACAACATCAATGCAAATTCATGCTTATATAGTGACATTTCAACTTCAGCGTATTTTGTAAATTATATGTTTCTCCCTTTGTTCGTGTGGGGAATGTAATGTTCGAATGTAATTATATCAAATCATTTATGATAAATAATATACCATGTATAAATGAGTCTTGTTTTTGTCATTTTAGTTCCCTTTATAAGCAGTCGGGTTTTTTTAAATTTTGTTAATTTTTAGTAACATACTGCTGAGATTTTCCAGATTAAAATGAGTTGAAACACGGTATAAATCAGTTTATTTCTAGAACTGTACTAGATAATTGATTATAAATGTAACATTGCTAATCTGATAATGCTAAACATAATCCGATTTATATCGTGTTTAAATTTATTTTCATATGGAAAATCTCAGCAGTATGTTACTGAAACGTTCATGCCGATACGCTAGAAAATGAATATTCTATTAATACAAACAAAATACACAATCATTAAATATTTTTTTTTATTTTTTTATTTTTTTTATTGGTAAATAAATATTTGCCCCCTTCCTCCGCCCCAGCCGCCTCCGCCGCGCCTTCCTCCCCAGCTGCCTCCGCCGCGCCTTCCTCCCCAGTGGCCCCCGCGCCATCCTCGCGAGCCGCCACCGCGCCGATATGTGAGGCGTTTTAGTGCCTTTTTTATCTGGAACAGTAACATAATAATTACATTTTCATAAAATTACATAACATAAAAAATACCGGGCACAAACGAAATAATATTCACACCAGAGTTAGGCAAAATGTAATCTAATTACAAATTACGAAATGTAATTGCGTAATTGATTACACATTATTTTCTGTAATCTTTAATTTAGGTAGTTGACAAAATATTATGTGTTGAAAATAATGTGTAATCAATTACACAATTACATTTTAATTGTAATTTGTAATTAGATTACATTTTGCCCAACTTGGATTCACACATATGCTATCACGGTCACATAAACCACATTCCACATAATTACGTACTTGTTGTAATTCCCGTCTCATTGTGATTTCCTCCCTCTCCTTTGCTTCCTTCGCCTCCCTCTCCTTTGCTTCCTTCGCCTCCTCTGCCAAGGCCTCCTTTTCCTCCTTCTCCTTCATAACATCCTCCCGATTCGCTTCATTGAGCGCTTCTTTCATCTGGAAATGAAATAATGAATATATTATTTTATGACAAAGAGTAAGAGTATATTCACGCGCGTTACGAAGAGTAATACGTTTCATTTTTTTCTTACGGGCAACTGCATGTAGAAAGAATGAAACGTGCTATTTTTCGTAACGCGCGTCGATATGAACATGTAGGGTAATTCTCTCGCTAGAGTCCTCAAAGACAATGCCGCCAATAAGCCGCGCCTCGCTGAGTTTCGTGGAAGTGACGAATGAAGAATTAAGAATTTTTTAACATGCCGTAGTGAATCTCGTCTCGAGCGTCGAAATCCACGAAACTCAGCGAGACGCGACTTATTGGCGGAATCGCCTTTGAAGACTCTAGCCAGAGAATCACTCTGTATAACAGTATACAATATAATACTTACGTTATTCATGTTGTTCATCCTTCCGCTTTGTGCTTTGTGTTCTGTCATCAGAATCGGACTGTTTGCACCGTTGCCTGGTTTGTAGAGCGTCATTTGTTTCAGAACGCACCAGATACGAATCTTCGGAATCACGTTTCACGTTCACGGTTCGCGTTTACGGTTTTTTGCAACGGGCACAAGGATTTTGAGATGTGTTGCGTTGTGTTGTATTGTGTTTGTGTTTGTGTTTGTGTTGTGTTTGTCGGTTTAGTATAAAATGAGTGACACTCGAAATGTGGATATGCAGAACGTGCCGGAAGATATAGACAATAATTCTCCGTTTCGTTCGCGACATTTACGTTCGTACGCAAAAAGATTATCGAAACGGAAAGTACGTCGCCAAACGAGAAGGTCTTTAGCCCTTCAGAAGAAACAAGAAAGTGCAAAAACGGCAGACGACACTGCCGTAGGACAACATCCAGAAGAAGTGGCCGAGGAGCGTATAGTAGAGGAACCATCAACATCCGATAGACGAAAGCATACGCATCAAGAGATAATGTACTTGCCGCTTGATGAAGATACTGATACGGCCAGTTCGGGAGAAACTGAAGAGGCGCTTGAAGAATTTGATATACAAAATAACGAAGAAGAAAACTTCGTTATAGAAAAAGTTGCGAAGAACGAGCTGCAAGAGCAATCGCGTCTCCTAAATAGCAACGATATAATGAATTTCCCAAATGTGCTTGCTCAATTGCAAAAAATAGGTAAGCATGCAAAAGATAGGGAAGATTGTGGCATTGAACACCTACGAATAACTGGTGTGAAACGGCGTGGCTTCAAGAGCATCTTCAGCGTAATGTGCACTTTATGCCATTACAAAGCTGAAATCTACAATCAATCGGACGAAGCCGAAGAAGTGGATTGCAATCAGGGCGCCGTTAATGCAACAATTTTATGTGGAGGCAGTTATGCTCAGTTGGAACACACTTTTGCAGCAGTGAACATACGTTGCATGTCGAAGAGACACTTCGTGAAGAATCAAGATGAATTCGTCAAGTCTGCAATTGCCGCTGCAGAAGAAGAGATGTTAGCAGCGGCTGAAGAAGAAAAACGTTTGGCGATTGGAAGAGGCGACGTTCTTCCCGGATCAGGGACCCCTCACATCCCCGTTGTGGCCGACGGAAGCTGGATGAAGAGATCCTACCGCAGTGGATGTTACGATTCTGCGTCTGGAGTCGGCGTGATAGTTGGCTATCATACGAAGAAAGTTTTATTTTACGGCGTCCGAAATAAAGTTTGCAGAATTTGTCGGATTGCTGCGAAAAGCAAGAAAGAACCTCAAAAGCACACATGCTTCAAAAACTGGAGCGCAAACCGAGCATCGACTGCTATGGAAAGCGATGCTATAGTAGAAGGATTCAATACCAGCGTAGAAAAACGTGGGCTCGTTTATTCTACTCTGATTGCTGATGGGGACAGCAGCGTGTATAAGAAGATTATTGATGCTGACCCATATAAGAGACAGATTCGCGTAAAAAAAATTGAATGCACGAATCATTTGTTGCGAAACTTCTGCACAAAAATGAAAGCGATTGTGAAGAAGACTACACCTGGACCATTGAGGCAAGCTGTGGAAAGTAGCATTCGCCGGATGCGCACGGACATCGTAAAAGCCGCAAAGTTTAGATACAATCAGAACGTATCAATCGACGAGAAAACGAAGAATTTGTATGGTGACATACAGAATGTTCCGAGCCACGTGTTTGGTGAACACAAAGAGTGTGCACAACTAGAATATTTCTGCGATGGAAAGAATAAAGAGGAAGAAAGAAACATCGTTCCAGAATTGATGAAAATTGGAGTGTACCAGGATGTAATAGAAATACTTCGTCCACTGTTAGCTCATGCGGAGAGCTTACTCTATAACACCAATAATAACGCGGTGGAAAGTTTAAACGCAATAATTGCCAAGTTCATTGGCGGAAAAAGATTAAATTTCGCCGAAAGAGGCTCGTATACAGGAAGATGTGCTGCTGCTGTCATGGAGTACAACAGTAACCAAGTGCACTCGCGATTGAATGCGGTTATGAAGAAGAAAACGCCTGAGGTTGTTCGCCAAATAGAAGAAAAGAAGAAGAAAGAAAAGGAAAAGAGAGCTGCAAAACAGAAGGAAACGAAGGCTGCGCGTTATGCACGCAAGCAATTACCCTCGCAAAAAGATTCCGATTATGGACAAAATGCACAGAAGCCAGACATGCCACCCCAAATGTATGAACTGGAGCGGGAAAAGCATATGCAAATGCTCAGTGACTGGCAAGAGAAAAGACACGCTATTGAAGATGAAACCATCGGACAAGCAAAGAACCGCAGATGGTTGCAGTACAGGTCCAAATTGTTGACAGCATCCAATTTTGGACAAGTGTGCCGCCGCCGACCTGACACGCTTTGCGCAAATGCAGTGAAGTCATTTCTGTATCCGAGGATAATTAGTGTACCCGCGGTGGAATACGGGAAAGAATGCGAGAAAATTGCTCGCGAAGAATTGAAGAAGCAATATACAGATATTGCAGAATGTGGAATTTTCATCGACAGCTGCATCCCCTTCTTAGGAGCTTCACCGGATGGAATCATCGGTGAAGAGGGTATTGTGGAAATCAAATGCCCCAAATCAGCGGAGAACTTTTCGCCGGAAGAAGCTATTGAAAAAGTACCCGCTGTCCGGCGCATGTTCACACGTAAAACAGGTATTTCAATGAACAAAACGCATCACTATTTTTATCAAATACAAGGTCAGTTACATATTACTGACAGAAAGTTCTGTATATTTTGCGTTTGGACCCCGAAGGGGTTGAAATCTATAAAAGTAGAGAGAGATGATGCGTTTTGGAAAAGAGAAATGGAGCCAAAACTGGTTCAATTTTATTTAGAATGCATGCTACCCGAATTAATAGATAGTCGGTACAATAGGTGCATGCCTATTCGGGAGCCTCAATTTATATTAGCAGAAAGAGCGAAAGAAAAAGCGAAAAGCTTGAAAAAGCGAAAAAGGTCTCCCTCTGAAAATATTGAAACTATTGCATCGGTCCGGCCTCGCACCGCACTGTAATCACGCGAGTCAATTCACGCCGGCGTAACTTTACCAAGAAAATGAAGCAAGTAATAAATTTTATCAGACTTTGTCAATCGTCACAAGTGCCAGCAATGGCACTTGTACTCGCGGATCATACGATCACGCGAGTCAATTCACGCCGGCGTAACTTTACCAAGAAAATGAAGCAAGTAATAAATTTTATCAGACTTTGTCAATGGTCACAAGTGCCAGCAATGGCACTTGTACTCGCGGATCATCCGATCACGCGAGTCAATTCACGCCGGCGTAACTTTACCAAGAAAATGGAAAAGGAAATAATAAATTTAATTCACCCTTCAGACACATTTCTAAGTTCACAGGAGCAGACAGACGGAATCCGGTTCGGTCAGAGTGCGCCAGGCTGGTACATACGGGCGTCGCAGGTATGCATGATGCTGGACGAATTATTGAAACAAACTTTTACTTTTATACCAAATTTACCGAAATGTCTGCGATCATTTCTTACAGGCGGACTTTTTACAAAATTACTGCAAACGTGGTGTTATGGGACAGTAATGACGGGGCAAATGAAATAATAAGCACCATATTTCAGGTAATATTTGACACCTTATAAATCTACAGTAAAATTTTGTAGGCTTATAAAACAACAATTAAGTATTTCCGTTACATAATGTGTTACAGATCTACTACGAGCGACCTGGCAAAATTGTAGGAAAACCGTCATTGGAGAAGAGGAACAGACAATTCTTGTTGAGAGAAAAGATAATTTGATGTATAGCTTGATAGAAAATGTTACGTCCTTAAGCGACTTTTGTAAATCACCCCGAGCGGTTGGAATGATTTACCGGGTTCGCTGCTCTATCAAGGTGCTAAAGCACGCCTTGACTACACTTACCGGGAATTTGGAGGGTAATAAGAGGTTAAATCAAAGAGTACAAGGGATATAAGGGAAAACCAATGATGCAAGATGTATTGTTACAAGAATAATACGGAATTATCCTACCTTGAGACGGCGCTCCGTCTCAGCTGTCGCTCGCTGTATCGCACGGCACGCTCTCCGGCTCGTATGTCGGTCGCTCGCTGTGTCGCTGACCCAAACGTAGGTCGTGGTCGCTCGCTTCTGTGCTCTCGGATGGCACTCGGAAGTCGGTCACCTCGTCGCTGTCCGCGGTCTCTAATCGTCTGCTCTCTACGCGTTCCTACGTCGATCACGAGTGACGCGCAAGGGCTCTCCCGGCTGGGCCGTTCACGGTATGTCGGATGGAGGTACCCCTTGCACGAATTACTTTCGGCCGTTCGTAATTCGCGGACTTGACGCGGAGACGCGGTCGCGGTATCTGGACGGCCCTCTGGCTCGTCGTGACTGCCTACTTCGAGCTCCCGAAATTGAATGAATCGAAACTCGTCCCGCTGCTACCGTCCGTGCCTCGCGTTTTCGAAATCCCTCGGAGGAAATCGCCCCGTCGGCACCTGTCGATCGCTCCTTCTTCGGAAATATCGAGGCCCGGGCTGTCGATGGTCACGTTGTGCCTACGACCATACATTCCGCGGTTCGGCGACCTGCCTGCCGCGCGCGAGGCGATTCCGCTGAATCGCCGATTCGACGGAAAGCGACGCGAGGACAGCAAGCACGGGATGAACCGATAGGGGCATGTAACAAAAAGAAAGCGTCATATGTTTTTAGAACCATTATAGCATTCATAAATTTCATTACGATTGGCCTGTTACACTTCGGTGATGTACCTTATTCAAATTGTATGCTTTGAAATTGAAGGGTCGGGTGCAATAAGGGGACTAGCGCTCAAAAATTAGAAAAATTATTGTCCAAACGCTAAGATTGGAAAATTAAATGTTAAACTGTATTTTAAAAAATATAGTGCTGTAAAGCTCGTCAGGACACATAATTTTTTCTATTTACAGTTTGTTTATCCAATCATTACTATTCGAGCTAAAAATTCTAAACAAAAAATTTTCATCGTCCAAAATCATTATTTCTTTAAACATAAATTGCGATAACGTGAGTAAATATTAACGGATCGTTATGAGACTTGAAATATAACTTCAGAAGATTCTAGCGAAGCCGTAAAATGTATGCATAAAACCCTTATGATGAAAAATGTAATAATATTTAATTAAAAAGTAATACTGGACATAACCCATGTTTTTCAACGTTCGCCGTTAAAAAGTATCGAGGCAATTTTTAGGTACGTATAACTTGCAGCGACAAAGTTTTTCCTTAGTATACAAGGAAGATTTTCACCAATTTTCACACTAATTAATAAATAATTGTAAAAGATATGATGATATATATAAATCTCGCGCGTCACCAACAGTCAGCAGCCGCGTATAATGCGCTACTTAGCAGTTTTAGCACTCGCGTTGACGGTGCCGCGCGGAATTTATATATATCGCCATATCTTCTACAATTATTTATTAATCAGTGTGAAAATTTGTGAAAATCTTGCTTGTATATTAAGGAAAAACTTTGTTGCTGCAAGTTATACGTATCATAAAATTGCCTCCATACTTTTTAACGGCGAACGTTGAAAAACATGGGTTATGTCCAATATTACTTTTTAATGAAATATTATTACATTTTTTAACACGAGTGCATACATTTTACGGTTTCGCTTGAGTTTTCTGAAACTATGATTTAAGTCTCATAACGATCCCTTAATATTTACTCAAGTTATCGCAATTTATGTTTAAAGAAATAATGATTTTGGACGATGAAAATTTTTTGTTTAGAATTTTTAGCTCGAATATTAATGATTGGATAAACAAACTGTAAATAGAAAAAATATGTGTTCTGACGAGCTTTATAACACTATATTTTTTAAAATTCAGAATTTTCCAATCTTTCTTAGCGTTTGGACAATAATTTTTCCCATTTTCGAGCGCTAATCCCCTTATTGCACCCGACCCTTCAATTGCACAATGATTATACAAAATATTACATCCTTCTATATACGTATAAATAAAAAATATTAATACGCAAATTAGTATTGTTTCATTGACATGTTTCCTAACTTCACTACCCAACCTCTCTATCTTTCATTATTGCTATCCTCCTTTACGTTCAGCGAGGCTCTGACGCTAGACGCAGCTCTCGTGCCGTATTCTTTCAAGACTTCTCGATAGAAAGAGCTTTGGCAACAGCGCGGCAGAGACAGAGAGAACAGAATATGTGGCAACTATGCTTAAAAAATTCCTCTACCCAGAGTACCTGAAGATGTCATTGCTGTACAAATTCTTTTTATCGATCGGAGTAATTTCATTAGGGTCCGTTTGTTTACTGGGGACGCTTCGATCGATTCGGACCAAAACAAACTTGAGACGGCAGCCTTAAGTCTCATAATCTGATGAGAAAAAGTCTGAATCGGTTCAGTTATCGACACGTCGTTGATAGAATTATTTAGAACACACAGAACGCAAAAGCACAATTATTATAGAAGTAGAAAAGAATAAATAAACAAGAGTACTACAAGACACATACAAAACGTTGTTTTGTTTTACTACGAGTGATAGCTACAAAGATTAATCGATGATCAAGAAGGAAAAAAATATCGATACGTGGGCCGCGTATAGTCTGCGCCATCTGTTGTTAAAAGTAATTATGTATCTAATGATGGACCCGGGAAACATAAATTCCCAACAGTATGGGCGGTATTCATAAACGTGTCTTAAGATTAAGATCGTCTCAAGCAATTGCTTAAGATGCCGCCTAGATTCATAAACGTGACTTCAGCAAATGCTTAAGGGGGTAGACACGGGTAATGCTGCGCTCTGTATACCGACATAATTTGGCCCGAAACATGGGTTTGCGGGCTGACGCTTTTCGTCCTTATATGAGAAAATTTTGGGCTGCGCGAGGTCTCATTCGAAAGCCGAAGGTTCAGTGCAGGGCGCTTTGGTCATGGTTCGACGAAATTGTGTTGATATCTAATAATACGAGTGTTCAAAGTAGAGCAAAAGTCGACAAAATATACCCGCATGAATCCAAGTATTTTTATGTCACTAAAAGAGTTTTGTGACTCAAACGATGACCAGAGCGCCCTGCACTGAACCTTCCTCTTTCGAATGAGACCTCACTCAGCTCAAAATCTGCTCATATAACGACGAAAAGCGTCAGCCCGTGATTGCATTCCCAAATACGAGTTCCGCCATATTGGCGATAATACAGAGCAAGTCACGTGACAAATTTAGTTGAGCTAGTGGATAGGAGATGGCGCCTACTCGGGAGGACTGCCAACGTGGAATCATAGCAAAACTGAAGCCAGTGATGCCAGAATGAGGACGGGAGCGCTCGAGAATTTCCCCCACCTCGCATGCACACTACGCCGGAGCTGCGTGTCCGTGAGCTCGGCGCTTCGGACAACGTCGGGAAGACGAGAGAGAACACGAACGTGTGTCTTTCTCTCTCGCTCTTGAAACGCTGCGATCCAAGGTTACGTGCAAGCGACACGCGGCCTTGCGCGATCTTCTTGAGTGCCTCGAGATACACTTTTCACTTTCTAACAACTGTATAATACTCTTGTAATGAAAAAAAATTTGGAAAAAATTTTGATAGGGAAATCACGTTTTAAGACCTCCTGATCACGTTTTGACTATTTAGAAAAGAGTTTTTTTTTAAATATCTCATGTATTTGTTAACACGATTACGTTTAAACGGCAAAATGGATTTCAATGAAACTTTATATTAAAATTTTATATTCGTGTCTTAGGATCCATTAGATCACGAAAAATGATAATTACCCGTTATGATTCTTCGATTTTTCAGATATACGAACTAAATTCTACATAAAAAAAAGTTAAATAAAGTTCTTCTGTAACTTGTTTAACAAAGAAAAATGTACATTCATAATTGAGGCATTTGATGGAAAAAGGGCACATACGCCAAAATGCCATTTCAAGAAAATCGATTTCAAAGTTTTCATTATAGTATAGCTTAATAAAAAGTAATGCAATTAAATCAAATTTTTTTAAGGATGTAGTTACCGTGTCGTTCAAGCGTTCTGAATACAGAATTCATGATTTAAAAATGATATGTGTCTTTATTTATAAGTTTTAAACAAGTGGTTTATGTGCCCTTTTTCCATCAAATGCCTCAATTTCTTGTGTTCGTTTTAAATTTCCGTACTTTTTATTTGAGCTATTTCTATTTTTCAAACCTTAAAATGAATTTTTTTATTAAAAGACGAATATTTTGATACTGTACATTGGTGAACTTTGTTAAAATTAGAATCCACTCTTGGCCAGTACCATGCACGCTGTAGAAGCCTTCGATAAAAAATATTTTTTCAGAGTATGATCTAAAATCTAAAATCGTAATCACATCAAACGTAATTATATCAAGTTGCGACAAAGAATCACGCACTATTTACAAATTAATTACGCGCAGCGTGCACGTTACCGCTCGATGGAAATATAAGGGAAAGTGGTGGTCTCTTCCATCGAGAGGGAAATGTAAACAATTGGTTATGCAAAGCTAACATCGCGATACATGTTGTACACTAAAATGTGTAAATTGGTATAAAGGTATTATTGTACAAGAATAGGAGAGAAAGGTAACTGATAAATGCATCTGTGGCAGTTCGGTACTGTCACCATTACCTTGCTGTTATTTCTTTTAGCCTTTTCTTCGATTTTTCTCCTTTCTGAATTTTTCTTACAATTTTACGATTTCCTATCTATTCTTTTCGTTTCCCGTTTCGAGGGTTCGCTCGGGCCTGGTTTTCGTCAAGTACATTTGACGGTCAGATCCGCGATCTGTGGTCGCGTATGCTTTGTTTATGTTTTGTTTATGCTTTGGTTATTCGTTTTGCTGCATTAGTTGCCGAGAAAAATATTTCGCATCAATCCGCAGAGGCGATTCTTCAACTTTTCCAAGACGTTGGGAAAGATCCTGATGTTTTGGAACGTATGACGTGTGGTCGAACAAAGTGTTCTAATATTATATCGAACATTCTGTGTTCTCGGGAAACAGAGCGTCTTAGTCTGGTTTTACAGAATTCTAAGTTTTCATTATTTATTGATGAAACATCCGACATTACCAATGAGAAATGGATGTCGTTTATTGTTCGGTATGTCGCACCCGAGACTTTGGATGTTCGAACGGAATTAGTAGAATTAATTAATCTTGACGCGCGAGAATGTACTGCCGATAAAATATTTACCTCCTTTAAGAACTCCATGTGGAAAAAGCAAATTCTGTTCGGAAACATTCTTGCTTTGTCGTGTGATAACGCTTCTGTCATGACAGGGTGTCACTCGTCATTCAAGACCAAACTTGCAGAAATTCGCGGTGAAAATTTTTTCACCATGCCGTGTCCATGTCACTCCTCTGCATTGGTAGTGCATGCAGCATGCGCTACCATTCCCGAGGTCTGCGAGGAATTATTACGGAAAATCGCAACATTCATTTATAGCAGTCCCAAACGCTCGGCCATTTTTCGCGATTTCCAACAATGTTATCAATTTACTGACCGCAAAATTTTAAAATTCTGTACTACGCGATGGTTATCGCGTTATTCATCCGTAGTTACACTTTTAGAAAATTGGGACAGTGTGTTGCAATTTCTGAAAGAATTGGTCGTAAGTGAGAAGGCAAAGTCTGGGGAAGATCTGCTTATCATCATGCAAAATCCAGAAGCGGATTTTGGGGGAAATTCTCGAGCGCTCCCGTCCTCATTCTGGCATCACTGACTGAAGCGTTAACTGGATACATGTGCCACAGCAAAAGCGTGATACAGTCAATGTATGTATTTTTGGACGATTGTAGGTTAGATTTTATGCATTTTAGGCATACATTGACTAGAAACTGCTGGAAACTGTGTACATTTACTAAATTCACGCTTTTACTGTAACACATACATCACCGCTGCCGAATATATGTTATAATTATATGGCCACATTATTTCAAATAAAAAAAGAGATTGGAATTTTTTAATAACACTGGAAGTAGTGATTTACTGATATCATATTTTCAGAATGTGGAAGTTACAGCAATTATTTGCAATTATTGCTTTTATTATTATTCTTCCGACTATTGTATATAACATATAACAAGGAAAAGTCTCCAAACCGGTCAACAGTTGACTCCTTGATTTTTTTTGTAATTCTTTACGCTCCTATGCAGAGATGGGCATTATTTAATTAAAATAATATACTTCCGAATGGCCCCAGTAGCCGATCGACACGAGGTTTGGGGAAAGGGTGTGTGTACCCTAAATCTAAAATTCTATTTAGCTTCGGGTATTTATTAGTTTCCTTTGTTTATTCGAAGGCCTTTCATCTTTGGCTTCGAATAATTTTTCATCTTTCATTATATCTTTATCCTAAGGTCGTATTCAAATATATTGGCCGGTCGATTCGTTTTCGCGAACAGCGATCGAGGAGAAATCAGCCATCACCATCTGACGATCGTGGATTTGTCAGTTGGAGTTCCCTAGCCACCGAAGGGTATGGTGGGGTAACGGGAATACTGCTCGGCCCCGTCTGAACGTAACCGTGTGGCTGTTATTTATTCTTATTGTCAGCGTAGTACATATGTAGTTGTGTGCGTCACGAAGTTATGCGTAGACCAATACGAGATGAAGCTATCGAGAAAGAATCAATGTTCTGACCAATAAAGCTCCTGAATTTTTTTGGAGCTAAGGGCTAAGGCACACCTATTCTGATGCGTGTATTTCTACGCTGCAGCTCGGTTTGGCCTATACATGACAGAAGCTTGGCGCTATCCCCACCACTTCTGGCTCACCCGTGTTCTGCGATGACGAGAGAATACGCGTTACGAATAGGAGTGTGCGGATCGTCCCGCGGCTCGGATTCTCGGCCCTCGGGACGGGTCGGAAAATTTCGGGCGGGATCGGGCGGGACCCCGATACTTTCGTATTGCTCGAGATCCCGACGGTTTCGGGATCCCGAGACTCGATTCGGGCTCCAAGCTTGACCGCCATGAGCGGGCAATTTGATTTCAGGTCGGCTTGGCAAAACTCGGTCGAGATCGGCTCGAGAGCCAGCTATTACGAGGGGACCGAGACGGAAAGAATTATGTATATCATTTATATCGATACCAGAGTGATAAGTTTTTACCTTTCTGTCTCCTGTTGAATCATAATTTATATCTAATTTATTTATTTACATATATATGTATTTTCATTGCTACCAAATAGTCTGTGAATACTGAATGCATCCATATACGTACTTAAATAAATACCATGTTCAGAACTTGGGAAGACGACTATTTTTATATCGACAATATTTTAAAATCTGAATAAAATATACCTCACACTTAGTACTTTATGAAAGGGAATATATAGGGTATTATCTTTTTCCGGATAGGTTCAGATTTAAAATAGAAAACGTACGAACTCATGGCGGCTATGCTTGTAGCCCGAATCGAGTCTTTCGCCCGAAAGTTGCCGGTCCGTCCCGAGCCCGAAAAATCGGGTAACCGCACACCCCTAGTTACGACACTCACCGGCCAATAAATCTGAATACGATATTAGAAGTTCGAATAACCGACGAGAACCTTTGTGTCCCGAGCCGCGCGAGATCGCCGTGCTCGGCGATGTGTCATCGATTATAAAGAAACAGAATTTGTTTATTTTTTATCGTATCAATATGAAAGTGACACCATTGGATTCTTGGCATTCTCCCGGTTATATTGGCAGAAAATAATTTAAATCGGATTATTTTTAACAAAACGGGCTTTCACTTCTACAAACAAATTTTTCACGTAATTTCCTTAATTTTGGTCCGAATTATATCATTTTTGGGGCCAATTTGATCGAGAAAACATGAGGAATCGATTGACGTCACTTTCGCAAAAATCTGATTAGAAATGCAGAACTGCAGATTTGTCACTGCTTAGCGCGCAACATTGTATGGCCCCGCTGGTTTCGAGTGCCGAAGCCCACGAAACTCAGCGAGTCGCATGATTGCCAGCGAGAAGGACAAGAGGGGACTTTCCATGGCGAAGGAAAATCAGCCTTCTACAGAACTCAAATCGAGAAAGACTTTGCTAACAAACTTTATATTCACGTCAAATAAATACTTTAATTGTAAAATTTAGACGACGAACTATTGTTGAATTTCGCCAGTTCTTACATATGCCCCACTGGGTTCGGAATTCCTGATCCCAGATTTTCATGCATTTACCTATTGAAATGTTGCTTCAAGTCATCGGGCAATTGCATTGTTTCTTCTCGTACATATGTATATCTGTTCGCGAGTAGGTGTCATGAATGACGCGATTTTTGTTTCCCAAATAAATTCACCCCTATCAGGGCCCTCGGTCGAACCGCTTGACAACGAGACCGAACGATGTGAACCGAGTGCGAGTGAAATAGCGCACTCGGTTCACCCTCGGTCGACGGCGACTTGAGTCATCCAGTACTGAATACGAAATGTTCAAAATTTCTCATTACACCTTGATGAGAGTGTTACCATTCATGGATTGTTGGTGAGTCAAGACACAAAGCAATTCAGTCTATTTTTTCTTATGAATACATGATTAGAACACACTCTACGTTCAATAAAAATTGATCGAATTGCTCCATGTTTGATATCATTTTGATCGGGAAATCCTAAAAAATTCATCGGTAATACTTTCATCAATACTTATTAAAAACACGAACATTTTATTTTTCTGTACTGGGTATTTTATCTAGCTCGTCGGTTTTATTGTTCTCGGTTGTCAACGGGCGGTCTACTAGGACCCGAAGGTCCACGCTCGTAACGAGAAAGCAAAATAGTGGGGTGGGTAGATCTTTCCCGATAAACTGAGCCCAAAGGCTTCTCAACAATTGAAACATTGGAAGACTGTACATATTCTTTCTGATGCTTTCGGCGATATGCGCAACCATTTGTATGCCCGGTTTCATGTCTGACAAGTCAGGCGATTTTGTTTCTGAGAGCCATATATAAAGACAGTCCTGTAACGTTCACTACATCTTCAATTATAAAACTGCAAATATGTTATTTTACACATGTGTCTCGCTGAGTTTCGTCGGCTTCGACGCTTGAAACCAGCGGGGCCATACAATGTTGCGCACTAAGCACTGATGAATCTGAAGTTTTGCAATTTCTAATCAGATCTTTGCGATCGTGGCGTCAATCGATTCCTTATACTGTCTCAATCAAATTGGCCCCAAAAATGATACAACTCAAACCATAATTAAGGAAATTACGTGAAAAATTTGTTTGCAGAATTGAAAGCCCGTTTCGTTAAAAATAGTCCGATTTAAATAATTTTTTCATAAAAAAAATGCGCAGGCTGAATGCGCGTGATTATTACGTGGCCCCCTCCATAGACATATATAGACGGATCAGAAGATGGTACTATCGGCGTGGGGAAGGAAGGCTTGGAGGGGTAAAGGCATAGGTTCAGATACAGGCACGTCGGATAGCTTCGGATGCATTCGGCATGCATAACCACAGCGTTATCCGATTTACTCGTATCGCTCCCCTTACCGCGAACCTTGCCAGCCCCCTCAGCTTACGCTCCGCCGTCTATATCTGTCTATGGTCCCCTCCTCGAAGTGACAGAAAATATAACCTATGTATACGCTATATGACAATAAATGTTGAGCGGCTATTTCGTTCTTTTGCGCTACATTTGTGAACTTTTTATCATCCTTCCGAAACATTATTATTACGTCGCAACAGTATCTTTAGGAAATCGGGTCTAGCATATAGGTTATATTTTCTGTCACTTCGAGGACAGAAAATCCGGTCCTCCAAGTGACAGAAAATATAACCTATATGCTATACCCGATTTCCTAAAGATACTGTTGCGGCGTAATAATAATGTTTCGGAAGGATGATGAAAAGTTCACAAATGTAGCGTAATACAACGAAATAGCCGCTAAATATTTATTGTCTTATAGCATATACATAGGTTATATTTTCTGTCACTTCGAGGAGGGACCACATAATAATCACGCGTTGGATTCAACATCAAACACAATTTTACATATGTTTATTCATAACTGCTTTCTGCATAAGATGTGTATTTCACGTTCTGTTTCAGTGATTTGCTAATTAAAAAATGTCTATCCTAACAAACTTCATTTTCTGGGGACATGCCCTCATCTATTTTTCCTTTTCACTTATAATTCCTTACTGCCAACGTAGAATATTGTAGCATAAGCACATTTCAAGTAAATGTACAATGAATTTTCTACGTTTGCAGTAACAGCAGGCTTTCTGTTTAAAAAGTACAACGCAACAGCTGAGAATTTCTTTCCACATTCAAAATAACATATGGAAATAGCAAACAGCTCCCTCTCGCGTGCACAGGCAGCCGCGTATCTATGGGTAATACCATTTCAGTGCAGAAAAAACCTGCTGTAATACCGACCTGACGAATCGGCCAGTCCACGTGACGTGTCTACCCCCTTAAGATCGTGCTTAAGCATTTGCTTGAGGAAGATCTTGTTCAAATAAGTAAATGCTTGTATGACATCACATGTTCTTAAGATCGTCTTAAGCATTTGCTTAAGATGCCGCCTAGATTCATAAACGTGACTTAAGCAAATGCTTAAGGGGGTAGACACGTCACGTGACCTGGCCGATTCGGCAGGTCGGTATTACAGCAGGTTTTTTCTGCACAGAAATGGTAATACCGATAGATCGCCGATTGCCCAGTAAACGCGAGAGGGAGCTGTTTGCTATTTCCGTATTCTATTTTGAATAAGGAAAGAAATTCTCAGCTGTTGCGTTGTACTTATAAAAATTTAAACGGAAAGTCGGCTGGTACTGCAAACGTAGAAAATTCATTGTACATTTTAATTACTTGAAATGTGCTTATGCTATAATATTCTACGTTAACAGTAAGGAATTATAAGTGAAAAGGAAAAATAGATGAGGGGATGTCCCCAGAAAATGAAGTTTGTTAGGTTAGACATTTTTTTACTACCAAAGCACCGAAACAGAACATGAAATACACTTATTACACGTCCTATGCAGAAAGCAGTTATGAACAAACATTATATATAAAATTGTAAGGAATCGATTGACGTCACTTTTGCAAAGATCTGATTAGAAATTGCAGAACTTCAGATTCGTCACTGCTTAGCGTGCAACATTGTATAGTCCCGCTGGTTTCGAGCGTCGAAGCCCACAAAACTCAGCGAGACACATGATTGGCGGCGAGCATCGCGTTTGACGACTCTAGCTTGAGAATCACCCCGTATAAATGCTAAGAAACGATAGTGTGAAGCGGCGTGCGTTTCAACAGCACATTGACAATATCGTAGATTCTAGGGCCTAGAATATTAGTTCCGTATTACGATGTTCTTCACCAGAGCACTGCATTACTGATGAAAATGATGCCAAACATGGAGCAATTCGGTCTATTTTTAGTGAACGTAGTGTGTGTGTCCTAATTATGTATTCATAAGAAAAAATAGACCGAATTGCTGCGCGTCTCGACTCATTTTCGTGGACATAAACTCACCAATCCATCGGTGGTAACACTCTTATCAAGGTGTAATGAGAAATATGAACATTTTCATATTCAGTACTGGATGACTCAACTCGCCGTCGACCGAGGGCCCTAATAAATGTGCATTTATTTGGGAAACCAAAGCCGCGTCACTCGTGACACCTACTCGCGAACAGATATATGTATGTACGAGAAGAAGTAATGCAATTTCCCGATGACTTGAAGCAACATTTCAATGGGTAAATGCATGAAACTCTGGGATCAGGAATTCCCAACCAAGTGATGCATATGTAAGAACTGGCGAAATTCAACACTAGTTTGTCGTCTAAATTTTACAATTAAAGTATTTATTTGACGCGAATATACATATGTAAAGTTTGTCAGCAAAGTCTTTCTCGATTTGAGTTCTATAGAAGGCTGACTTTCCTTCGCCATGCAAAGTCCTCTCTTTACTCTTGTCCTCACGCTGGCAATCATGCATCTCGCTGAGTTTCGTGGGTTTCGACGCTCGAATCCAGCGGGGCCATACAATGTTACGCACTAAGCAGTGACAAATCTTCAGTTCTGCATTTCTAATCAGATCTTGGCGAAAGTGACGTGAATCGATTCGTCATGTTTTCTCGATCAAATTAGCCGCAAAAATAATATTATTCGGACCATAATTATGGAAATTACGTGAAAATTTGTTTGCAGAATTGGAAGCCCGTTTCGTTAAAAATAGTCTGATTTAAATTATTTTCTGTCAATTTAATCGGGAGAATGCCAGGAATCCATTTAAGTCACTTTCATATTGATACGATGAAAAAAAAAAACAAATCCTGTTTCTATATAATCGATGACACATCGCCGAGCAACGGCGATCTCGTGCGGCTCGGACAACAAAGGTTCTCGTCGGTTATTCGAGCATCTAAGATCGTTACGGGCTCGGTTTGGTGTACACGATACGGACTTTTCGCTATCCCCACCACTTCTGTCTCACTCTTGTCCGGCGAAGGCGAGAGCAAGATGGAAAGAGAGCGAGCGAAGGCACTGAAAGCGAGCGAGGACAGTACGAGACAGACGACGCGTTGATATTTTGTCTCGCTCCGTCTTTCGGACGCCTGACACTCCGTCCTTTGTGTGCGCGACGGGCGTGCGCGATGGTCGCTTACGGTGAGCACGGGAACCGCTTCGCAAAATCTTGACGCAGGCCGGGCATAAGTCTTTTTTGCGCCCTAGGCGAACTTGTCAAATTGCGCCCATTATTATATTACATTTATTTGAGAGTATTTATGACATTACTCTGTAAAATTAGGCAACTGCTAGGGCGTAAGGTTGACAAGAGGCGCAAAATGGCCTTTTCATTGTTGGCATTGTTGAAAATAAATTTTTAAATGAAATACTACAAATTATACTACAACGATTTTAAACTACCAGTAAAAGTTAAGAGTAAGGTCATGAAGAAGCTCAATTAAATGTATTATAATAAATGGCGGAATTTGGCAAGCTCGCTTATGGCGCAAAAAAGACTCGTGCCGTGCCTGGCTATCTGACTGTGGCGCGCATGCGTCGAACAGTCACGAATGTCACGATTCCATCTGAGCGCTCGCGCCCGACGCGCACGCCCGCCGCGCACGCAAAGCGTTCCATCCCGCTCCTCCCTTCGGCCAGAAAGAAGCGAGAAACTCAGCCTCGGAATTAGGGCTCCGTTCTTGATACGGGCTCAACGCCGGTCTCGACCAGCGAGCGGCTAACGAGACTTTACATTCAGATATATTGGCCGGTGAGTTTCGTAACGCGTATTCTCCCACCATAGGTACCGGTTGCCTGCCTCGGTGCTCCTGTTCGCAACGTTTTCTGACTCGCTCTCGTTCCATCTCACTCTCGCCTTCGCAGCACAAGAGTGAGCCAGAAGTGGTGGGGATAGCGCCAAGCTTCTGGTGTGTATAGGCCAAACCGAGCTGCAGCGTAGAAACACACACATCAGAATAGGTGTGCCTTAGCTCCGAAAACATTCAGGATCTTTATTGGTCAGAAAATTGATTCTTTCTCGATTGCTTCATCTCGTATTGGTCTACGCATAACTTCGTAATGCACACAATTGCTACGCTAACAATAAGAATAAATAACAGCCACACGGCTACGTTCAGACAGAGCCGAACAGCATTCCCGTCACCCCACCATACCCTTGGGTGGCCACGTAACTCCAACTGACAAATCCACGATCGTCAGATGGTGGCTGATTTCTCCTCGATCGCTGTTCGCGAAAAGGAATCGACCGGCCAATATATCTGAATACGACCTTAGGATAAAGATATAATGAAAGATGAAAAATTATTCGAAGCCCAAGATGAAAGGCCTTTGAATAAACAAAGGAAACTAATAAATACCCGAAGCTAAATAGAATTTTAGATTTAGGGTACACACACCCTCCCCCAAACCTCGTGTCGATCGGCCATTGGGGCCATTCGGAAGTACAGTGTGTCCGCGGGAAAGCTAAACAGCCGGCTCCCTCCTAAACTATTGGAGATAA
This sequence comes from Andrena bucephala, assembly GCA_947577245.1. NCBI lineage: Eukaryota > Metazoa > Arthropoda > Insecta > Hymenoptera > Andrenidae > Andrena > Andrena bucephala. The sequence goes on from OX387716.1 coordinate 69,364,198, forward strand.
AAATATAAAAAAAATAGGGAATTGCATGGTTCGAGGGGGCCAATTATTTAGCGCGAACGAATTTTTTTATCGATTATTATTTTAAAAGATACGATGGTCAAGTTCGGTTTTTCAAATGGAACTATTTTTTTTGAACACCTGAGTTGATAGTGCGTTCCAAGACAAATTCAATAAGCTTTAATGTATACACTTTATTTTCACTGGTTTTTAAGATATTGCGCTTGCAAATTTACTGATTTTCACTGGAAGAAAACTGTCTGGTATAGCACGGACCGGGGACGGTCTTACTGGTTCCACGGGTGGCACTGCCTTTTGAAATAGATACCTACCTGCCAAAGGTCTACGCCAGGCCCAAAGGCTGGACAATTTTTTTCCGTCAGAAATGCTACTTAGGTAGGTACATCTGCGGTATATTTATTTCGCACTTGCTTCTACGCTCGGATGGCCGGTTCTTTTGGGAGGGATGCAAGTTCGATTGGTTAGGTTAGGAGGAGTGAAAGTTGCTAGACTAAATTTCAATCATAGGGAGCAGATTGTATCAGAACCATTCGGATTTGCATTCCTCACAAACGGCTGCTCTCTTGAAGAGGCCCTCTTCACAGCAATGCCCACCTTCTCTCGCACGGAATACGTTAACGCTTGCTTTTGTTCTGATATTGAAGCTCGTGTTTATACTCGAGAGGACCACGCGTCGACAGCGGGCTACCCCTTTTCTTCCTGTGTCTCTCCTCGAGCCGTGTTGACGGTGGATTGTAGGAGCGTAGATATCTGGATGCCAGTTATTGAATTCAGGAGACGATAGAAACATTTTATTACAAAACACACATGTACTATAATTAAAGTAAATCGTATTCCTCTCGGGCAGGAGTACTGATAATGATCGAACTTGCGCCCCACTTCGCGCAGACCAATTACACGAAGGGTAGTCGGGTCACACACTGCCCAAATGTGTGATGCGCTGGTACCCCGTGGCGAGGACAGTCCTTCGCTGTGCCTCACCCGATTTTTATGGCTCTTTTCGGAAAAAGGTACGAATCCTGGGCCGAACGTAACGAATTGAAGTCGACCCTCCGCAGTCGAGGGTGAATTATCCATTTGAGCGTATTAAGTAACCCTTTTCTTCATCGTATCGAAAGGGAAGTGACGCCAATGGATTCCTTATGTTTTTCTGACGAAAATCGTACCAAATGTCATGCAAATCGGACTACTTTGACACAAGCTATTTGTATTTCCTATGTAAAAGTTGTCCGATTTACACGACATTTGTAATGATTTTCATCGGAAAACCCCAAGGAATCCATCGGCGACACTTCCATATCCATACGATAGGGAATAACGAATTGTTTTATTTCTTAAAAAGGTAGGTACAGGCTGATTCTGGTGCTGCGCCCGTCACCCCGTGGCGAGGACAACACCCCGCAGTGACCATAGAATTTTATGGCTCTTTTCGGAAAAAGGTACGAATCCTGGGCCGAACGTAACGAATTGAAGTCGACCCTCCGCGGTCGAGGGTGAAATATCCATTTGAGCGTATTAAGAAACTCTTTTCTTCATCGTATCGAAGGGGAAGTGACGCCAATGGATTCGAGGCGTTCTCCCGATTAAAATCATGCCAAACATCATGAAAATCGGACTATTTTTACATAAGGAATACAAATAGCTTGTGTCAAAGTAGTCCGATTTGCATGACATTTGGTATGATTTTGGTCAGAAAAACATAAGGAATCCATTGGCACCACTTCCCTTTCGATACGACGAAGCAAATAATTTCTTAATACGCTCAAATGGATATTTCACCCTCGACTGCGGGGACTCGACCTCAATTCGCTACGTTCGGCCCAGGATTCGTACCTTTTTCCGGAAAAAGCCATAAAAATCGGGTGAGGCACAGCGAAGGACTGTCCTCGCCACGGGGTACCAGGCCGCCGCATCTCCTTGACGGGCGTTGCTCCATAATTACCCTGTATCTGGTTAGGAAATAAAATAATTCTTTATTTTTTATCGTATGGATATGGAAGTGTCGCAGATAGATTCCTTGGGGATTTCCGATGAAAATCATGCCAAGTGTCGTGGAAATCGGACAACTCTTACATAAGGAATACAAATTGCTTGTGTCAAAGTAGTCCGATTTGCATGACATTTGGTATGATTTTGGTCAGAAAACATAAGGAATCCATTGGCACCACTTCCCTTTCGATACGACGAAGCAAAGAATTTCTTAATACGCTCAAATGGATATTTCACCCTCGACTGCGGGGGCTCGACCTCAATTCGCTACGTTCGGCCCAGGATTCGTACCTTTTTCCGGAAAAAGCCATAAAAATCGGGTGAGGCAATGCGAAGGTCTGTCCTCGCCACGGGGTGCCAGCGCATCACACATTTGGGCAGTGTGTGACCCGACTACCCTCCGTGTAATTGGTCTGCGCGAAGTGGGGCGCAAGTTCGATCATTATCAGTACTCCTGCCCGAGAGGAATACGATTTACTTTAATTATAGTACATGTGTGTTTTGTAATAAAATGTTTCTATCGTCTCCTGAATTCAATAACTGGCATCCAGATATCTACGCTCCTACAATCCACCGTCAACACGGCTCATGGAGAGACACAGGAAGAAAAGGGGTAGCCCGCTGTCGACGCGTGGTCCTCTCGAGTATAAACACGAGCTTCAATATCAGAACAAAAGCAAGCGTTAACGTATTCCGTGCGAGAGAAGGTGGGCATTGCTGTGAAGAGGGCCTCTTCAAGAGAGCAGCCGTTTGTGAGGAATGCAAATCCGAATGGTTCTGATACAATCTGCTCCCTATGATTGAAATTTAGTCTAGCAACTTTCACTCCTCCTAACCTAACCAATCGAACTTGCATCCCTCCCAAAAGAACCGGCCATCCGAGCGTAGAAGCAAGTGCGAAATAAATATACCGCAGATGTACCTACCTAAGTAGCATTTCTGACGGAAAAAAATTGTCCAGCCTTTGGGCCTGGCGTAGACCTGTGGCAGGTAGGTATCTATTTCAAAAGGCAGTGCCACCCGTGGAACCAGTAAGACCGTCCCCGGTCCGTGCTATACCAGACAGTTTTCTTCCAGTGAAAATCAGTAAATTTGCAAGCGCAATATCTTAAAAACCAGTGAAAATAAAGTGTATACATTAAAGCTTATTGAATTTGTCTTGGAACGCACTATCAACTCAGGTGTTCAAAAAAAATAGTTCCATTTGAAAAACCGAACTTGACCATCGTATCTTTTAAAATAATAATCGATAAAAAAATTCGTTCGCGCTAATTAATTGGCCCCCTCGAACCATGCAATTCCCTATTTTTTTTATATTTTTATCTCCAATAGTTTAGGAGGAAGCCGGCTGTTTAGCTTTCCCGCGGACACACTGTATATTCTTTTATTTAAATAATGCCCATCTCTGCATAGGACCATAAAGAATTACAAAAAAAAAATCAGGGAGTCAACTGTTGACCGATTTTAAGACTTTTCCTTGTTATATGTTATATACAATAGTCGGAAGAATAATAATAAGAGCAATAATTGCAAATAATTGCTGTAACTTCCACATTCTGAAAATATGATATCAGTAAATCAATATTTCCAGTATTAGTAAAAAAGTTCCAATCTCTTTTTTTATTTTAAATAATGTGGCCATATAATTATAACATAAATTCGACAGCGATTTCAAGTGATGTATGTATTACAATAAAAGCGTTAATTTAGTAAATGTACACAGTTTCCAACAGTTATATGCCTAAAATGCATATAACTTAACCTACAATCGTCTGAAAATTCATACATTGACTGCATCACGCTTTTACTGTGGCTTGTGTATCCAGCTAACGCTTCAGTTTTGCTATGATTCCACGTCGGCAGTCGTGTGGGGAGCGGCTGTTCTCCCACTCCAGGGATTGTCTGGTAGTGGGGAGACTGCGCGAGCCGACATGCGTTGCCGTGCGGTTTGAAAGGCGCGCCACTTCGCTTTGTGACTTCGTTCTGTAAAGTCACTCGTGACTGCTAGTCAGTCTTTGGACCACGTGTCCTTTATCTCGTGTAAACCCTTATACGGTATTATCCACGTGTGTGTTACACGCGTATTGCGCTCATGCGTATTCTCCTACGTAATTAACGTGGGAATCAACCACGCCTTCGATCTCCATCGGAGACAACGGCGTACATTGTACAAATATACATATCTTCCTTTACTACCTAAACCCGGTGAAGTTATTACCAGCACATCCCATCTCAACGGCGTAGGGCCGTCAAGAGGGATTCCTACTTCACCCGTCAGTGTGAACCCTACATCTGGTGACCCCGACGTTCGTTTCACCACGTGAATGCTGGAAGTACCATGAGATGCTGGTCTTGAAGTCGGCCAGCCCTGTTACTGAAACAGAACCAAATCGTCAGCATCCGGCTAAGCAGTTGACGCCGTGTTTGCTGCCAATCCTGTACGAGAGGATGTTCATAATCGCCTACCCTTGACGATCTCCTGTAGCATGTGCTACATGCACCAGTTGCATAGTCTACTCGTCGAGACGACTTCCTGAGGAGCTCTTCGGCCTTCATCAGGGTGCCTGGTATCTACAGGACCGAGGTGTTCAGGCAGAGCCACGACCAAGTTCCTGGATGCAGATTCCTGATTCCTGCATCTGGACCTGTTCCCGCTGTCAACACGTGTTGGCTGCCTTCCTGGACAACTGCAGTTCCCAGGATTGAGCTGAAGAATCAACGAAGGCATTGCGGTGAGCGAGTTGGCAATAATCATTTGTATTTCGTGGTGGTTATGAGTCTTTTTACATCGTACAATCGTCATACCGTTCGAAATTTCGCGCGCGTGCGAGAATAAAGGAACTGCGACGTTGTCGGATCGGTCGTGAATTCGTTGAATGGCGTACCGCTAAGCGTATAAAATCGCTTTCGAAACTATTGGCAACAGCGCGCGCCCGGCTAGCATCACGCGTTCGTCCGAACGATCCCGCGAAGGGCAACATTGTTGTGTGTCCTGAAATAAAATGCCATGACATTGTCGTCAATAATACAGCACGTATTCGCGTTCGTAACCGCGTTCTTGCTATATGGCGGCACTTATGTACATATACTTTTAATCCATGCTACTGCAATATTGCGTAGTAATAGTAATAGTTGTACAGTTCTATCTAATATTTTGTATTATAGTATTTTTATTCACTTACTTTACAATGCCGCCCAACGACGACAACCCGAGTGTTTCGGGGCAAAATCAAAGCGGTAGCGATCCGCACATCGACAATTATAGGATTCCAAAAATCCCATAATTCTTTCGCGCAAATCCAGAGACGTGGTTCTTGCGTGTCGAAGCGTCTTTGCGAAGTGCCCGCATAACTGTCGATAGTACAAAGGCAGATTTTGTTATAGCTGAGCTTGACGATGAGATCGTTGAGTCACTTAATAATTGATATCGCAAGTTCCACAACCGGAAGACCTTTTCCAGCAAATAAAAAAGCGGATAATAAGTACTTATGCTTCCTCGGCGGAGGAAAACTTACGGAAATTATTAAAAGGGCAAATCTCCACTTCGGGAAAGCCCTCATGGATTTTAAATAGGCTTCGCTGTTTAAACAAGGGTAAATGTAGCGACGAAATACTGCGTACAATCTTTAATGAACATTTACCAGTGACTACGCGCGCGATTCTAGCCGCAGATGACATTAGCGACTTGAATAAACTTGCGGAGATGGCGGATAGAATAGCAGAAAATTATCAAAGCGCCGAAAACACGGCTGTAGCCACGGTCGAAAGGTCGGATGTATCGAGTTCTGCGCTTTCCGAAATTCGAGATCAGAGATCGAAAAAGAGATCTCAAAACGACTACAAAAAGTTGAGACGAAATTAAATGCTCGAAATTCGCAATCTAAGTTTAGGTCTAAATCAAAGGGTAAACCCAATCGCGATAAGAGCAAAGGAAAATTATGCTATTCCCATCAGAAATTTCCGAACAATCCACTGCATTGTAACCCGTCTTGTCCGCAATATTCGACGTGGAATCAGGGAAAATAGTTCGACCTTCCGTCTCGGAGACGGACGTGGAAGGTCGCACCACTTCGAAGCGTCTCCATGTACGCGATCGCGCAACAGGACAAATGTTCCTCGTCGACACAGGGGCAGATATCTCGCTGCTTCCCGTTGTTCACAAAATGCGCGGTGAGCCAACTTCGTTCAAGTTATTCGCCGCGAACGATACCCGGATTAACACATATGGCGAATCTTTCAGATCACTCGATCTGGGACTCAGGCGTCCACTGAGGTGGAATTTTACAATCGCAGACGTTCCGTACGCGATTATAGGCGCGGATTTGTTGTCGTACTTCGGATTATCGGTCGACCTGCGCAAGCGTGTTCTCGTGGATTCCCTCACTGGATTACAAGTCCATGCTAGCATTAAGAGGGTAGAATTTACATCGACCAGTACGATCGATCATGGATCGACGTACTCAGGTTTATTACTACAATTCCCCGAAATCACGGGAAATTCTCGTGTTGCCCCACCGACCGGCGGTGATGTTTATCACTATATAAACACCACTGGCCCTCCAGTTTCCGAACGACCGAGGCGTTTAAGCCCGGACAAATTAAAAGCCGCAAAAGCGGAATTCAAAAGGCTGGTGGAAGCGGGTATTTGCCGCCCGTCTTCCAGTCCATGGTCCAGCCGGATCCATATGATTATGAAAGCGGACGGAACCTGGAGGATCGCTGGAGATTATCGTCGCACTAACGCGATTACTGTACCGGATCGGTACCCGACCCCTCATTTGCACGATTGTGCGACGAATCTGTCGGGTAAGACAATTTTCTCCTCGCTCGACTTGCAAAGAGCATACAATCAGATTCCAATGGCGCCTGAGGACGTGCCAAAGACGGCAGTCATTACGCCGTTTGGTCTCTTCGAGTTTGTATATATGACTTATGGCTTGAGGAATGCGAGTCAAACCTTTCAACGATACGTTGACAGGATGCTTGGGGATTTGGATTATGTTTTCGTTTACATAGACGATATTTTGATTGCATCTTCTTCGCAAGAAGAACATGCAGAACACTTAAAGACGGTCTTTGAAAGATTAAAAACTGCCTACCTTAGATTAAATCTAAGTAAATGCGTTTTTGGTGTTTCCGAAATTGAATTTTTAGGGTATCTTATTAATTCAAAGGGTATTCGTCCTACCACCAAGAAGGTGGAGGCCATCACGAATTTCCCAAAGCCTAAAACTATTGTCGAGCTTAGACGTTTTTTGGGTATGACCAATTTCTATAGACTCAGTATTCCTCATACCGCCAAGATTCAAGCACCACTGAATGCGTATCTTAAAGATTCTAAAAAGAATGATAAGAGACCAATCGAGTGGACTGCAGAGTCAGAACTGGCGTTTGATGACGTCAAGAAAAAACTTGCTGAGGCTGCCCTTCTGGTACACCCTCGTCAAGGTGCCGAAACGCGCATCGTAACCGATGCGTCGGACGTAGCAATGGGTGCAGCCCTTGAGCAGCAGAGTTTCTCAGGCGATTGGGAGCCGTTGGCATTTTTTTCCCAGAAACTGTCGCCTGCGCAATTGAATTACAGTGCGTACGATCGCGAGTTAACCGCGATTTTTGAAGCTTTAAAACATTTTAGATACTACGTTGAAGGCAGAAATTTTAAAATCGTAACTGATCACAAACCTCTCGTTTATGCTTTTAAACAGTCTTCTGACAAGGCATCGCCACGCCAGATACGCCAACTTTCATTCATAGCTCAATTTACTACGATAATTGAACACATTCCGAGTCAGAACAATGTTGTTGCAGATCCATTGTCGCGAATTGAATCTCTCAGACTGCCTCTGGAGATTAATCTTAAAGAATTGGCGCAAGCCCAAACTCAAGACGTGGAGTTGGTTCAGTTACAAAATATGACGGATCCTCCTTTGAAATTAATTAAATTGCAATGGGGCCCGGCCCATACCGCCGTGTTTTGCGAGATGTCTGGTGAGGCCATTCGGCCATACATTCCTGCATCTTTGCGCGAGACAGTTTTTGAGATGTTTCACAAGCCTGCTCATCCCAGTGCGAAGATATCAGATCGCACGATCAGACAGCGAGTATGTCTGGCCAAACATGCACAGAGACATTGCACTCTGGTGCAAGCAATGCATTGATTGTCAACGATCAAAAGTCACACGACATGTAAAACGTGTTCCGGAACATTTTGTTGCACCGGATGGTCGATTTGACCAAATACACATAGACATAATCGGTCCTTTACCGGTTAGTGAAGGTTTCGCATACTGTCTGACAATGATCGATCGATTTTCGCGCTGGGTTGAGGCGACTCCTATCGTTGAAACTTCTGCGCGGACAGTCGCGAGAGCATTTTTCGATACCTGGATCTCTCGATACGGTGCACCCAAGGTGATAACCACCGATCAAGGATCACAGTTCGAGTCACGATTGTTTACTGCATTGTTGACCTTAATAGGTTCGGAACGTATACGGACTACCCCGTATCACCCGGCATCCAACGGTATGATAGAACGTTGGCACCGAGTATTGAAAGCAGCAATTATGTGCCATGCAGGAGAGAATTGGTCTCGAGCGCTGTCCGTAGTGCTCATGGGGTTGCGTTCGCACGTTCGCACGGATACCGGTGCGTCCCCGGCAGAGTTTCTGTTCGGAACTGCAATTCGCTTGCCTGGGGAATTCTTTCTTCCCGACGATTTGTCGCCAAATCCGCAAATATTCATCGAGGAATTCCGAGAATACATGCGCATGGTTAGGCCGGTACCGGTAGTGCACAATTATAAAAAGCGAGCATTTTTTTTCAAAGAATTGAAAACGTGCTCCCATGTCTTTCTTCGCAATATGGCGAAGAAGACGCTGGAACCTTCTTATTCCGGCCCGTTCAAAATAGAAAAACGTATCTCCGCCGCGGTCTATGAAATCGTTGTAAACGGTGCCACGCGATGCGTATCAACTGACCTACTAAAACCAGCGTTCTTCATGTTAGAAGACGCGCCCGAAGCGACGCCCGATAAGGCAGGTCCCTCAAAAGACGCTTCGGTGTTATCGGACATTCCGCCGAGACCAGCGTTGAAAATGTATTCCCGAAGGAATGTAAAAATAGCGCAGGGCTCATAACCACACGAAACTGCAAAGGTTGCCAACCTCGTTGCATCGTACATGCAAACTGTACATACTGTATATATCTTGTATTATATTATCATATTATTTTTTATTATATAGATTAAGTTCGTGCATGTGCACACTTGCACTCGGGGGGGGGGGGGGGGGGGGGAGTGTGTGGGGAGCGGCTGTTCTCCCACTCCAGGGATTGTCTGGTAGTGGGGAGACTGCGCGAGCCGACATGCGTTGCCGTGCGGTTTGCATGGCGCGCCACTTCGCTTTGTGACTTCGTTCTGTAAAGTCACTCGTGACTGCTAGTCAGTCTTTGGACCACGTGTCCTTTATCTCGTGTAAACCCTTATACGGTATTATCCACGTGTGTGTTACACGCGTATTGCGCTCATGCGTATTCTCCTACGTAATTAACGTGGGAATCAACCACGCCTTCGATCTCCATCGGAGACAACGGCGTACATTGTACAAATATACATATCTTCCTTTACTACCTAAACCCGGTGAAGTTATTACCAGCACATCCCAGCTCAACGGCGTAGGGCCGTCAAGAGGGATTCCTACTTCACCCGTCAGTGTGAACCCTACAGTCCTCCCGAGTAGGCACCATCTCGTGTCCACTAGCTGAACTAAATTTGTCACGTGACTTGCTCTGTATTATCGCCAATATGGCGGAACTCGTATTTGGGAATGTAGTCACGAAATTACGTTGTTTGTCCTTATATGACCAGATTTTGGGCTGGGTGAGGTCTCATTCGAAAGAGGAAGCTTTAATGCAGCCCGTTCTGGTCATCGTTTGAGTCATAAAACGCTTTTAGCGACTTACAAATACTTGGAATCTGCGAGTGTATTTTGTCGATTTTTTCTCTACTGTGGACAGTCATATTATCAGATATCAACACAATCACGTTGAGCCATGACCAGAGCGGGCTGCATTGAACCTTCCTCTTTCGAATGAGACCTCGCCCAGCCTAAAATTTGCTCATATTAGGACAAACAACGTAATTTCCCAGACCCATGTTTCGGGTCAGATTGTGTCGGTATACAGCGCGCTGCATTACCCGTGTCTACCCCCTTAATAACATGGTTTCCTAAAGCCATATTTAAATTCTTATTTATGTAAGGTTCAGACAGCTTTCAATTATTTAAGCAAGGCAGTACGTACTTAAAATTGCATCCAAGGTAAAACTCATTAAAACTAATCAGTGACGTGTATGAATCAGTATGATAACAGCACATTCGTACATGCATTACTTGAAGTGTAATCTTATTGGGCTATTTTGGAAACCACACGATAAATAAATAATGCGTGAAGATTCACAATGACTTTGCAAAATATATATGTTACCATTGAAATGACGCAGAATCGCATTGATGCGGATAACCTTGTCGAACCTTCCGATTTACATAATGCATATGTATATGAATTTTAAATCATTCTGCATCAATTTTACTTACCTATCCCCCTAATAACATATATATATATATATATATATATATATATATGTTATATATATATATATATATATATATATAATATTACATCATAGCAGTTTTCATTAATGAAGTGGCCGCATAAAGTAATATTTAAACATTCGCAGTGTCTTTTTGTACATGTTGTATTGTTTGATTATACATTGAAAGAATTATACTAATAGAAGGCGATAGATACATTGAAAATTACGGTTCGTAATTGGTACAATAATGATATGCAGAAATGATTAAAACAAAAATACTTGCCACACCATGCACATCGCATAAAAGCCGGCTCCCCACAAATACTACATTTAGGTATAAGCTTTTCATTCCTGAAGTAACAGAAATCTACAGGTTTTTGAAATTCGCTGGGATGCGTTTCTAGATATCCGCTTTTAAACCAATCATATTGAAAAAGGTTTTTGAATCTAGGCGAAGAATACTGGTTGTGGGTTAGGGACTGCAATTTAATTATTTCATTACGTAAGTGCAAATTGACATCTCTCTCTTGGAGAATCACATTATCCGAAAATGTCCGCACGAAATATTTACGACGAAAATAACAGTGTTGTTGAAAATAGAAATGAAGTGTTGTGCGAAGTGATAAACCAAGCAGGTAGGTAATACATATTATACATATTTTTGTACGAGTTGATCTGTAATTGAAGTTACAGTCGCGACGTCCGCAATTTTTTTTTTAATATCTTGACATGGACAAAAATTCTGCACATTTTTGTTATTAAAAAAAATTCATATTACTTAGTCTATTAAATTTAAAACATTTCAAAAGGGACCACTTCTTTGGTAAAATGTAAATACAATTAATGTTACAGGCGAGTCGGAGATCATTATGGTACCGAAGCAAAAATTGCTAGAAGCAGGATATGAATTGGTCTCGGGCAACTTACCAGTAGAAAATCCAGAAACCGCTGAAAATGAGTGGTCCGAGAGAAATACCTCATTCGTATTGGAGAAATATGCGAAATATTTAAAATTTGTAGGCCTAATGAAGGTATTTCCTACAAAGAAAGCAATGTGGCAACGAATTGCGCAAGACTTGGAAGCCACAAGGGGGGATAAAAAATCATATTTGCAATGTGAGAATAGATACAAAACTATTATGAAACGAAAACGTGCGTCGAAGAAAAATAATGCCACGTCCGGCTCAAAACGGATGAGGGTGGAGTATGAAGCCGAACTGGACAAAATTGCGGCTGTAGATGACAGTTTTCTGCCCAAAGTATTGCAAAGTGCAAAACAAATAATAATTAATAAAAAAAGACGCACCCCAAAGTTCTAAATCTAAACCAAAAAAAAATAAAAAATTAAGTGATATTCTCTTACAAATACATTTGGTAAAAGAAAATACGCGACAGAAAAGACACGAGGAGAAAATGGAATTATTAAAGAGGCTTGCTAAAAAACAAAATAATGTTTAAAATTAAGGCTGCCGTCTCAAGTTTGTTTTGGTCCGAATCGATCGAAGCGTCTCCAGTAAACAAACGGACCCTAATGAAATTACTCCGATCGATAAAAAGAATTTGTACAGCAATGACATCTTCAGGTACTGTGGGTAGACGAATTTTTTACGCATAGTTGCCACATGTTCTGTACTCTCTGTCTCTGCCGCGCTGTTGCCACAGTGTTCTCTCTTTTCATCGAGAAGTCTTGAAGGAATACAGCACGAGAGCTGCGTCTAGCGTTAGAGCCTCCTTGAATGTAGCAATAATGAAAGATAGAGAGGTCCGGGAGTGTAAGAAGGAAAGATGGAAAGATAACCTGACACAATTTGAACTATCATTATTAACGAATAACGATATTACACATAAAATTTATTTGCAGAATTGAAAGCCGGTTTCGTTCAAAGTACTTAGTCCGATTCAAATTATTTCCTGTCAATTTAATCGGCAGAATCACTTTCATATTGATACGATGAAAAATAAAGAAATTCTGTTTCTGCATAATCAATGATATGTACATCGCCGAGCAACTCCAGGCAACAGATTAGACGGGTGAGCGATACAATGTCGCTCGGCTCGAGCTTCGGGGGACCTCAAGAATAGAGGCCCTCGATTAAAAAAATTATTTGTGGCCGACGGATGAATTCCCGTCGAATAAACTGATTCATCCGTGGCATTTCAAATAAAACTAACTCTGGGTTATTTTTATTCGACGACAAATAAATATAAAGTCTCTTTAATTTGATAGTTTATTTCAATAATTTATGAAAGAATACTAATTTGGGTATCAATATCCCTTCTAAACTTCACAATTCTTATTATCTTCTCTCATTCGGTGCAATATTTATGTTTACTTGTGAAAAAATATAATGATATGATTGTTCAATGATTTGTATATTTTGTGTGTTTTAATAGAATGTAAAACTTTCTATCGTATCGGCATGAATGTTTCAGTAACATACTGCTGTGATTTCCCAAATGAAAATGAATTTAAACACGGTATAAATCAGATTATTTTTAAACGATTTTATTCAGCTTCGACCCTTGGTTTGTTTGTATATTTTTTGTATGTTTGATATATGCATGGTAGAAATCTGCCAACTGAAATTTAACCAACTTCCAACTATCGAGTTGTCTTGAAACTTTGCAGGCGTGCGTAGTTTGGAGGACAATACAATATTTAAAAAAAAATTAACCCCGAAGGGGTGGAAAAATTACCCACTCATCAATAAATATAAGCCATAACCATAAAACGACTTGAAATCAGCCACTTGCGTTCTTTGCGAAAACGACGAAAAACCGCTCCGTTCTGAACGCTAGTGGAATCGCGATTTCCGTAGTAAATACACAAATCGAGAAGTGATTCGTTACGTTCGAATAGGAAAAAATTGTAGTACAGAGACTCGAACTGGGATCAGAAGCCACCGCCGAACAGCCCAAGTCCTCGCTGGTCGGGACCGGCGCACAGTGGGGCAAAGTGGCGAAGTTTGTTTCAAAATCAAAGAACTTTTGATAGAAATGAGATAGAGTGATGATTTTTTTTTAAATTAAAGCTGAAAGATTGCAGAATAAGGGGAAATTAATGAAATTATGGTACGAACGTTTTTTACCATTGAAAATCTGTGTTAAACTTGAAATTTTACAACAAAAATATGTTTTGTCCAATACCATGTTCGGTTAGAATTTTTTCTTGACATGTTGTACATCATTTCCTATAGATTTTGTCGCGCTGATTTCAAATCCGTTCGCAAAATTTGTCAACTACCTCAGGATTTTGAAAAAAAAACGATTTAAAGTTTAACACAGATTTTCAAAGGTAAAAAACGTTCGTATCATAATTTCATTAATTTTCCCTTATTCTGCAATCTTTTAACTTAATTTAAAAAAAAAATCATCACTCTATCTCATTTCCATAAAAAGTTCTTTGATTATGAAACAAACTTCGTCACTTTGCCCCACTGTGCGGCGCGGCGTTGAGCCCGTATCGCGAACAGAGCCCTAATTCCCAGTGTTCGTTTCTCGCTTCTTTCTGGCCGAAGGGGGGAGCGAGATGGAACGCTTTGCCTGCGCGACGGCCGCGAACGCAAAGGACGGAGTCGTCAGGCGTCCGAAAGACGGAGCGAGACAAAACATCATCCCGTCGTGTATCTCGTACCGCCCTCGCTCGCTTTCAGTGCCTCTCGCTCGCTCTCGCCTTCGCCGGACAAGAGTGAGACAGAAGTGGTGGGAATAGGGAAAAGTCCACATCGTTTACACCAAACCGAGTCCGTAACGAGACAGTACTGTAGTATCTTTTATTTGAGTTATCCAGATAATATCTTTGTCCATTTCTGTTCTCCAGCCACTTCGCCGTGATTCATTCAAGCCTCCCTTACGACAAAATAGTAATAGGGGAAATGCGGCAATAGCGCGATTCGACTCTCGATACATCTCGGCAACTGTCTTTCTTACATTTATCGGCTAGATTGGACTTCCACCGGTTTTGATGGTACAATGCACGAATATACCATCAACGCCGGTGACGGAGAATCCTTGAAGCTTCATTCTGTCATTTCTCGAGTCTGTCTCAATACACGAGTCAGAAATTCATTATTATTTCAACGTACGGTGCTTATTGGCGTTCAAACGCACCAGACCCGTCTGCACGAATGTCTACTGGAGGCAACTATACCCGCAAAAACTTCTTTCATGCCGATTCCAGGGCGAAAGTTGTAATTTACGGTTTGTTTACTACATCTCGTATACGCAGGGCCGGCGGAACCATTATGCAAGTTACGCGCCGCATAAGGGTGCCAGTCGAATGGGACGCTAAAAAACTGTATCGCACGCTTAATAATGAAGGAATCGAAGCTCTACATTAACGGAATGTACACCCCGTAAAGACAAAACATATTAAATAGAAAACAGGTGCAAAAATTTGGAGGAACCAACAATTTTCTTGCATAAGGGCATCAACTAACCCCGCGTCGGCCCTGCGTATACGTCACGCTGGTGCTACGTGGCTGCAGTACACCATTAGCGCCACCAACGGAGAAGCCTTGAAGCTTCATCCTGTCAGTTTTCGATTTAGAAATTCATTATTATTTCAACGTACGGTGCTTATTAGCGTTGAAACGCACCAGACCCGGCTGCACAGATGTCTACTGAAGGCAACTGTACCCGCAAAAACTTCCTTCGTGCCGATTCCAGGACGAAAGTTGTAATTTACGAATTGTTTACTACACGCGTATACGTACACGCTTTTCCTAGCTTGCGTGAGCGTACGCACACATTCAAGGCCCGGTGAGACGGCAGCCTTAAGTATTATACTGTCATCTACATTCGCAATTTTCTAAATAATCTGTTAGTTTTATAATTGAAATAGTTAATTATAGCACTATGTCTAGTCCGGCACTATATACTGTTGCCAGATGAGAAGAAGAAAGACTACCCACAAGCTGAAATGTCACAGAGGCAAGGGGAATCGCCGCTCGCTCCACCCTATCCCCTCCAAGAAATCCTACTTTACGGTTCTTTGCGGCTGTCCATATCCGCGGATTATCGTGATTGGTTTCTTTCGCGTTCTTCGTCACGGGACGAACTGTGTTGGAGGGGATAGGTTGACGCGAGTTAACGATTCCCCTTGCCCCTGTGACATTTCAGCTTGTGGGTAGTCCTTCTTCTTCTCATCTGGCAGTAGTACATATAATCGAAATAGTTAATAAGTATAGCAATTAATTATATATTATAGCAATTAAAAAAAAAAAAAATATATATATATATATATATATATATATATATATAGTCGCGGACGAAAGAAAGTTTACATCATTTATAATGACATTCTTTTTACAATTGGTCCAAACGACTTGAGTTGTCATTTTAAATGATGTAAATTTTCTTTCGTCCGCCACTGTATATCTGACACGTGTAACGTTCTCGAACAAGACGTTGCCGTTCTTAAGCGGTCTGTAGACGCTCAATATTATTGTGCGATATATTGCACAATATTTTTGCTGTGTGCCCCACACGGTCAATAATATTGTGCGATATTGAATATTGCACAATATATTGAGCGTCTAGGGGTTGCTTACAGTCAATATTATTGTGATGTAGGTGTGGAGGGGGCCGTGCTCCTACGGCTCTACGAAGCAGGCGAAGAGGAGAAGGAGCCACTGCGGCTTGCGAGCCGCTAGTTCGACACCCCTGCTTTATCCTATCGATATGGAAGTGATGCCGATGGATTCCTTATGTTTTTCCGATGAAAATCATACCAAATTTCATGTAAATCAGGCTATTACTAACGAAATTAGCTTGAGATTATGGAAATGAATTTTCCATGGAATTTCCTTCATTATTTTTCGAATTACGTCGTTCTTGGTGTCAGTATCATCGGCGAAACATAAGGAATCAATTGGCGTCGTTTTCGCAAAGATCTGATGAGTAATGCGGAAGTCGAAGATTTCTCACCACGGGGTACCAGGCGGCATCTCTTTGACAGGCGCACCGAGAGAATCAACCTGTACCAGTGATAATCAGTAAATTTGCAAAACCAGTTGAAATAAGGTGTATACATTCGAGGTTATTGAATTTGTCTTGAAACGCACTATCAAGTGATCTCTAAAAAAAAATAGTTTCATTTAAAAAACCGGACTTGACCATCGTATCTCTTAAAATAATAAATTTAATAAATTTGCTATAAATTTGGGCCCTCGAACCATGCAATTGCATATAAACAATTTCTTTATCTCCAATACGTTAGGAAATATCCAGCTGTTTACTGTTCCCGCGGACACCCTGTATAATGAAATAAAATATAAAATTTATGTCGGAGAATAGCGCCCTATTTAGGACGCTAGGAATAAGGTGATTCTTGGGAATTTTTTTCTAAGAAACTGTTAAGTGGATCTTTTCCGAACTTTCAGGGTATTTTAGTTCATATTCAAACAATAAAAAATAATTTTTACGTTACAAAGTGTTCGGTAGAAATGGAGATATATGAACAAGTTTGTTAGGACTCGCGCGCCGGAGTTGCAAATTGGCGGGTGTATCGGTGACTCTATTTCTTCCCTGAAATAAAAAAACCAAGGATTTTCTTATTTCTAGTATAATTACATTGTCGATGAACCTAAGACATTGATAAATAAATTGAAATGAACAACTCTTTTTCCACAAATAGTACGAAATATCTTGGGGCAGAATCGTAACTTTCTCTTTCAAGTCCCACCAATTTGCCAACTTTTAACTTTTTTTTCGTTTGTTAGGTTTATCGACAATGTAACTATACTAGAAATAAGAAAATCCTTGGTTTTGTTATTTCAGAAAAGAGATGGGGTCACCGTTACAATCGCCAATTTGCAACTGCGGCGCGCGAGTCCTAACGAACGTGTTCATATATCTCCATTTCTACAGAATACTTTGTAACGTAAAAATTAATTTTTATTGTTCGAATGTGAACTAAAATACCCTGAAAGTTTGGAAAAGATCCGCTTAACAGTTTCATAGAAAAAAAATTCCCAAGGATCACCTTATTCCTAGCCTTCCTAAATAGGGCTCCCCCCTTAATCAGCTACGCTACGATCTTAATTAATAGGTCTATCTCACGTCACTTTTTCCCCCACGCGATTCACACAATATATTGTACAATCTTCTAATATGATCCACAGACGGTCAATATTATTGTGCAATATTGAATATTGCACAAAAAATATCAAAACCGTTTTGATTCACGCAATATATTGTGCAATCTTCCAATATGATCCACAGATGTTCAATATTATTGTGCAATATGAATATTAGAATATATTGCACAATATATTGAGCGTCTAGGGGCTGATTATCTTCTTCATTCATGCAATATATTGTACATCCTTTCAATATTATTGCGCAACTTTTCAATTTTATTGTGCAACCTTCCAATATGATCCACAGACGGTCAATAATATTGTGTAATATTGAATATTGCGCAACAATTTTGAACGTCTACAGACCGCTTTACAGGAGATTCACGAGTAGAGCGGTTTACCCGTGAATTTGTGGGATTGGTTCGGGTGGCGTGCGATTAAGAAATAAATTTCAAGATACGAGAGTCCTTCTTTAGCAATAAATAACAATGTTTATTCAAAAATAAATGGTTATTGACCCTTGGTCACTCAGTCGATAATTAATATAATTCCTTACATGGTAATCTAGTAACGACGTATCGGTCGGTATTAAAGAATATCGCTCGGTTTTGGGTTTTCGACGCTTAGTCGGTAATTAGGAGTATTATATAGGTTTTTTTAGACGCTAAGTCGGTTATAAGGAATATCGCGTTAATTATTCTAAAGGTACGATTCTAAATCGTAATTGAACATAAAGTCTTAGACACGTAGTCTGTATAATGTGTAATACAAGAATTGACGCTAGGTCGATTTAGTAATGTTGAGTTGAGATATCGAGAGGATTCCTTCTCTCTGTATTGTGGTGGCTTCCAGTTGCCTATCAGCTTGCCCACGCTTTCTAGGATGGTAGCTGAGCGTATCAGCGATGTAATCGTATGTAAGCGATCTCAGATGGTAGCCAGGTAGCCGGTAAAGGCGTCCCCAGATGGAAGTTGAATTTGACTTCCTTCCTTCGGATTTGGTAATGACTTCTGGTGCCTATTAGCTGGCCCACGCTTTGGAGTATGTGGTGTAGGGAACGGTAAGTATGCCCTGGATGTGTAATTGAGGAGCTAATTAAAGCTACCTCGGTTTTGAGATTGAGGAGCTAATTGAAGCTACCTCGGTAGGAAGTTGAGGAGCTAACTAAAGCTACCTCGATAGGAAGTTGAGGAGCTAACTAAAGCTACCTCGATAGGAAGTTGAGGAGCTAACTAAAGCTACCTCGGTTTTGAGATTGAGGAGCTAATTAAAGCTACCTCGAGAGGAAGTTGAGGAGCTAACTAAAGCTACCTCGGTTTTGAGATTGAGGAGCTAATTAAAGCTACCTCGAGAGGAAGTCTTTTAGAGTTTGGGTTTTAAAGATAACTTCTTGTGTGCTGGTTCGGTGGCAGAACCTCGTCGTCGTCTGTTCTTCGTGGTTCGGTGGCAGAACCAAGTCTGATTCTCTGCTGCTGGCGAGCCCGTATTTATACTCGTTGTTGGTGCTTGGCCCGCGCCAATCACTAGCTGCGCGATCTCGCGCACCAATTATAATTAACGTCCGGTTCGCGCCATTCGCGTACTACGCTCGGTTTATTCGGCGTCCGGTTGATCGTGCTGTCTACGCACGCGCGCTCTATTCACTCGCGGCACTGAGTTCGCTTGTTTGAAAAGGACGGTTATGCGCGTGCGTTGCGCGCCACTGGATTCACTCGCGCGCTGTTCGAACGCGCTTTCTTAGATATAAGGTAAACATAATTAACAATTTGTGTAAAACAAAGGAAAAATTTATGGCGGTCGTAGCGGTACGTTACACACGTAAAAATATGTCGCGAGAAAGCGACAAATGTTCCGTTATTTTTAGTTTTATTGTTGAAATAATATTATAGCACTTATTCGCGTCCTCGGACCGCCCATCGGGGCATCGCTGGTGTAAATGTAATATGTAACCATGTAATAATGTAACAGAAATATAAAAGTAATGTATAAATAACCATATAAACAGATTAAATTAAATTAACAGATTTAATTAAATTAAATTATTGTAATAATTGACATAACATATTCCGTTTTTGTTCATCTTCAATTCTATTTTCATCTCTATTAATTGGTTCACCATGTTCAATGTTTCCAATATCTACTGCTTCTAACATGGAATCATCTAAATTATCACCATGTTAAAGACACAAATTATGCAGTGTACAACACGCTGTGACGGTTGTTTCTCCGGGGATAAGGATTCGTAGGGATAGACTCAGTCGGTACGCCAGGGTGTGATAGAATCCTTATGTAATGATGAATATTGCGTTTATTTACTTGTCCTACAGATGATGCTATGTACACTATTTACATGCTTCTCTACGCGTTCTCGTGCCGTTCGTTTCGGTATGGCGGTACGCCGCGCGTCTCGCTATTGGAACAGGCCGGAGACTGGACAACGGCCGGGCGTCTCTTGTCGGAGCGGTAGGGAGAAAGAGACCGGGCAACGTCCAGGCGTCTCTTTATCGGAACGGTAGGAAAGAGACCGGGCAGCGTCCACGCGTCTCTTGTCGGAGCGGTAGAGAGAAAGAGACCGGGCAACTTCCAGGCGTCTCTTTATCGGAACGGTAGGAAAGAGACCGGGCAGCGTCCAGGCGTCTCTTGTCGGAGCGGTAGAGAGACAGAGACCGGGCAACTTCCAGGCGTCTCTTGTTGGAGTCGGTAGAGGGAAAGAGACCGGGCAACTTCCAGGCGTCTCTTGTCGGAGTCGGTAGAGGGAAAGAGACCGGGCAACTTCCAGGCGTCTCTTGTCGGAGTCGGTAGAGGAAACGAGAGGGCAGGCGATCATATGATCGGCGGGTATGCGGATCTTTTACCAATACTTGCACCGGGCAACATCCAGGCAGGTCTGGTAGTGGGGGGATCCGTATCCCCACTGGAACTGTCCTGGCTTCGTGACTTATGGGGGTAGACACGTCACGTGGTCTGGCCGATTCGGCAGGTCGGTATTACAGCAGGTTTTTTCTGCACTGAAATGGTATTACCCATAGATACGCGGCTGCCTGTGCACGCGAGAGGGAGCTGTTTGCTATTTCCGTATTCTATTCTGAATAAGGAAAGAAATTCTCAGCTGTTGCGTTGTACTTATAAAAATTTAAACGGAAAGTCGGCTGGTACTGCAAACGTAGAAAATTCATTGTACATTTTAATTACTTGAAATGTGCTTATGCTACAATATTCTACGTTGGCAGTAAGGAATTATAAGTGAAAAGGAAAAATAGATGAGGGCATGTCCCCAGAAAATGAAGTTTGTTAGGATAGACATTTTTTAATTAGCAAAACACTGAAACAGAACATGAAATACACATCCTATGCAGAAAGCAGTTATGAACAAACATATATAAAATTGTGTTTGATGTTGAATCCAACGCGTGATTATTATGTGGTCCCTCCTGGAAGTGACAGAAAATATAACCTATGTATATGCTATAAGACAATAAATATGTAGCGGCTATTTCGTTGTATTACGCTACATTTGTGAACTTTGAGTTGTATCATTTTTGGGGCCAATTTGATTGAGAAAGTATAAGGAATCGATTGACGCCACGATCGCAAAGATCTGATTAGAAATTGCAAAACTTCAGATTCATCAGTGCTTAGTGCGCAACATTGTATGGCCCCGCTGGTTTCAAGCGTCGAAGCCGACGAAACTCAGCGAGACACATGTGTAAAATAACATATTTGCAGTTTTATAATTGAAGATGTAGTGAACGTTACAGGACTGTCTTTATATATGGCTCTCACAAACAAAATCGCCTGACTTGTTAGACATGAAACCGGGCATACAAATGGTAGCGCATATCGCCGAAAGCATCAGAAAGAATATGTACAGTCTTCCAATGTTTCAATTGTTGAGAAGCCTTTGGGCTCAGTTTATCGGGAAAGTCCTACCCACCCCACTGTTTGGCTTTCTCGTTGCGAGCGTGGACCTTCGGGTCCTAGTAGACCGCCCGTTGACAGCCGAGAACAATAAGACCGACGAGCTAGATAAAATACCCAGTACAGAAAAATAAAATGTTCGTGTTTTTGATAAGTATTGATGAAAGTATTACCGATGAATTTTTTAGGATTTCCCAATGAAAATTATATCAAACATGGAGCAATTCGATGAATATTTATTGAACGTAGAGTGTGTTCTAATCATGTATTCATAAGAAAAAATAGATTGAATTGCTTCGTGTCTTGACTTACCAACAATCCATGAATGGTAACACTCTCATCAAGGTGTAATGAGAAATTTTGAACATTTCGTATTCAGTACTGGATGACTCAAGTCGCCGTCGACCGAGGGTGTACCGCTGGTGCGCTATTTCACTCCCACTCGGTTCACATCGTGCGGTCTCCTTGTCAAGCGGTTCGAGCGAGGGCCCTGATAGGGGTGAATTTATTTGGGAAACAAAAGTCGCGTCATTCATGACACCTACTCGCGAACAGATATACATATGTACGAGAAGAAACAATGCAATTGCCCGATGACTTGAAGCAACATTTCAATAGGTAAATGCATGAAACTCTGGGATCAGGAATTCCGAACCCAGTGGGGCATATGTAAGAACTGGCGAAATTCAACAATAGTTCGTCGTCTAAATTTTACAAGTATTTATTTGACGTGAATATAAAGTTTGTTAGCAAAGTTTTTCTCGATTTGAGTTCTGTAGAAGGCTGATTTTCCTTCGCCATGGAAAGTCCCCTCTTGGCCTTCTCGCTGGCAATCATGCGACTCGCTGAGTTTCGTGGGCTTCGGCGCTCGAAACCAGCGGGGCCATACAATGTTGCGCGCTAAGCAGTGACAAATCTGCAGTTCTGCATTGCTAATCAGATCTTTGCGAAAGTGACGTCAGTCGATTCCTCATGTTTTCTCGATCAAATTGGCCCCAAAAATGATATAATTCGGACCAAAATTAAGGAAATTACGTGAAAAATTTGTTTGTAGAAGTGAAAGCCCGTTTTGTTAAAAATAGTCCGATTTAAATTATTTTCTGCCAATATAACCGGGAGAATGCCAAAAATCCAACGGTGTCACTTTCATATTGATACGATGAAAAATAAACAAATTCTGTTTCTTTATAATCGATGACACATCGCCGAGCACGACGATCTCGCGCGGCTCGGGACACAAAGGTTCTCTTCGGTTATTCGAACTTCTAAGATCGTATTCAGATTTATTGGCCGGTGAGTTTCGTAACTAGGGGTGTGCGGTTACCCGATTTTTCGGGGTCGGGACGGGCCGGCAACTTTCGGGCGGGATCGGACGGGGTCCCGATACTTTCGTATTGCTCGAGATCCCGACAGTTTCGGAACCCCAAGACTCGATTCGGGCTACAAGCATAACTCGGCAAAACTCGGACGCGATCGGACGATATCGTTACCAGTAATAGATTAAAATTATTACCTGAGAACATAGAAAAATTATGTTTCTTACACGTTAATATGAAATAATAAAATATTCGCCTCCTGTATATTGTTGTTATTATGAAACATCCAGGAAATATTCCTTTTTGTATGCTTATAGTTCGTACGTTTTCTATTTTAAATCTGAACCTATCCGGAAAAAGATAATACCCTATATATTCCCTTTACATAAAGTACTAAGTATGAAGTATATTTTATTCAGATTTTAAAATATTGTCGATATAAAAATAGTCTTCTTCCCAAGTTCTGAACATGGTATTTATTTAAGTACGTATATGGACGTATTCAGTATTCACAGACTATTTGGTAGCAATGAAAATACATATATATGTAAATAAATAATAAGATACAAATTATGATTCAACAGGAGGCAGAAAGGTAAAAACTTATCACTCTGGTATCGATATAAATTATATACATAATTCTTTCCGTCTCGGTCCCCTCGTAATAGCTGGCTTTCGAGTAGATCGCGTCCGAGTTTTGCCAAGCCGACCTGAAATCAAATTGCCCGCTCATGGCGGTCATGCTTGTAGCCCGAATCGAGTCTCGGGATCCCGAAACCGTCTGGATCTCGAGCAATACGAAAGTATCGGGACCCCGCCCGATCCCGCCCGAAATTTTCCGACCCGCCCCGAGGGCCGAGAATCCGAGCCGCGGGACGATCCGCACACTCCTATTCGTAACGCGTATTCTCTCGTCATCGCAGAACACGAGTGAGCCAGAAGTGGTGGGGATAGCGCCAAGCTTCTGTCATGTATAGGCCAAACCGAGCTGCAGCGTAGAAATACACGCATCAGAATAGGTGTGCCTTAGGCCTTAGCTCCGAAAAAATTCAGAAGCTTTATTGTTCAGAACATTGATTCTTTCTCGATAGCTTCATCTCGTATTGGTCTACGCATAACTTTGTGACGCACACAACTACATATGTACTACGCTGACAATAAGAATAAATAACAGCCACACGGCTACGTTCAGACGGGGCCGAGCAGCATTCCCGTTACCCCACCATACCCTTCGGTGGCTAGGGAACTCCAACTGCCAAATCCACGATCGTCAGATGGTGATGGCTGATTTCTCCTCGATCGCTGTTTGCGAAAACGAATCGACTGGCCAATATATTTGAATACGACCTTAGGATAAAGATATAATGAAAGATGAAAAATTATTCGAAGCCAAAGATGAAAGGCCTTCGAATAAACAAAGGAAACTAATAAATACCCGAAGCTAAATAGAATTTTAGATTTAGGGTACACACACCCTCCCCCCAAACCTCGTGTCGATCGGCCACTGGGACCATTCGGAAGTATATTCTTTTAATTAAATAATGCCCATCTCTGCATAGGAGCGTAAAGAATTACGAAAAAAATCAAGGAATCAACTGTTGACCGGTTTGGAGACTTTTCCTTGTTATATGTTATATACAATAGTCGGAAGAATAATAATAAATACAATAATTGCAAATAATTGCTGTAACTTCCACATTCTGAAAATATAATATCAGTAAATCACTACTTCCAGTGTTATTAAAAAATTCCAATCTCTCTTTTTATTTGAAATAATGTGGCCATATAATTATAACATATATTCGGCAGCGGTGATGTATGTGTTACAGTAAAAGCGTGAATTTAGTAAATGTAGACAATTCCCAGCAGTTCCTAGTCAATGTATGCCTAAAATGCATATAACCTAACCTACAATCGTCCGGAAATGCATGCATTGACTGCATCACGCTTTTACTGTCGCACGTGTATCCAGCTAACGCTTCAGTTTTGCTATGATTCCACGTTGGCAGTCCTCCCGAGTAGGCGCCATCTCATATCCACTAGCTCAACTAAATTTGTCACGTGACTTGCTCTGTATTATCGCCAATATGGCGGAACTCGTATTTGGGAATGCAATCACGGGGATACGTTTTTCGTCCTTATATGAACAGATTTTAGGCTGGGTGAGGTCTCATTCGAAAGAGGAAGGTTCGAGACAGCCCGCTCTGGTCATCGTTTGAGCCACAAAACTCTTTTAGTGACCTAAAAATACTTGGATTCCTGCGGGTGTATTTTGTCGACTTTTGCTCTACTTTGAACACTCATATTATTAGATATCAACACAATCTCGTCGAACCATGACCAGAGCGGGCTGTATCGAACCTTCCTCTTTCGATTGAGACCTCACCCAGCCCAAAATCTGCTCATATAAGGACGAAAAACGTATCCCCCCAAACCCATGTTTCGGGCACATTATGTGGGTATTACAGCGCGCTGCATTACCCGTGTCTACCCCCTTATGTCCGAATTCTTGGAAATTCCCAGCAGCGAGAAATCGACGCGATCTAGCGGCGCAATGGGGAGTGAGCGTCATTTGACGCGTCGCGAGACCGGCGCGCCTCGGGTCGGTTCGGTCGTTCTCGGCTGCGGTCGCCCGCGCGCTCGGCCTCTCGCTCACTCCCGGTCGCACCGCCGTGCGCCCGACTCCTCGCGCTGGGACGCTACGTCACAACGCTATTATAAATTTACAACTACGTTGAACTGTACAATAATCTAATCTAATTAATTGCCTAAATCTGCCTTTTAATAACCCAAAGGCATTTTCTATTTTTCTCTGCAACTCGAGAACTTGTAATTAAAAGTATTTTGTGATTCCGTTAGGTCACCATAGTTGCGGTAAGGTGTGATAAGATATTTTTTTAGTGGATAGGCAGCATCACCTAATATGTGCCATTGATCCCCACACGCGTTTGGCAACAGAGTGCTTATAAATGATAATTTAAAAATACGCGCGTCGTGCACTTTACTCGGTGCTCCTGTGAAAACGTCGAGGAACATCTTGTTCGAGTCACATATTGCTTGCAATGTCAAAGTTGGAAAATCGTGTCGATTCACGTATGTAGATTTGATTTTATGGGCAGGTGTGCGTATCGGTATATATGTCCCATCTATACATCCTAGTATTCCAGGGAAACCATTAATCTATAAATTCCAGAAAATAGGAATGAAATACCGCATGGACACACACAAAATACTTTTTTTTTTCTTACATTTGTAAACTCCGTGGAGATTTTTATTTTTTCATCTAATGTTTCCGGAAATTTTATTACAGATTTTGCAATGTGATTTAAGAAATCCATAACATTATCACTATATCTGTGGAATGTAGATTCCGCCATATCAAATCTACTGGCCACATCTCTAATGCAGGTTTTGTTACCTGCAAACCATTAACACAGAAATATTTATGAAAAAAAACGATCCCCTACCTTCGGTTTCCAACCGAACATCCCCGTCCCGTTGGACGACACGACCGTGAAGGGCAACAAGTTTTGCAATTGCATATACTTGCGTAACAAATATATTGCTGAATTATTTCTTACCATAAGAATCCTAATAGCGCCTGATCACTCGAAATTGCATTTTTGTGATGACAAAAAAATTCTGATTTCTCATATAAATTTTTTAATTCTCCATATGTATTACGTTGGATTCGAAAGTTTCTCTGAAACTAATATATATCTCTTATAAATAATTATTATGTTCATAATATAAAGAAATCAATTTATCTTATAAAATTACATACTTCCTTGTCAGAATATTCATTTATTATTATTTTTTTTATTTTTTTATTTTTTTTTTATTATGATGCCCATGAAACTCTTGTAAGAGTTATACGGCTTTACTTGAGTATACATTTTTAGTTAACTTATCATCTAGATCTGGAGGTTACATTTTTTTAAAAAATTGTATATATTCATACACGCAACAATGTTTGGTTCAGAAAGTAGAGGTCTGACATTAAATGGGGGATACAAAATATTTTTATACATTCTTTCTAGAAGGTCAGCTCTCTGATTATCGTATAAAGGGCACTGCCAAATAACATGATTTAAATCACGGCATTCAGCATTACATTCACAGTTCGGACTGTTCGTAATTCCTACTATTACCCGGCCGAAAGAAGATTCCCAAGAGGCGGGCTCGGGCGATACAGTCCGTCGCTATGACGCGCGGTGCGACAATGTATGTACCTACTTCAGCCAATAACCAAAATACGTGTGCCGCGTCTTTAAAAGTGTGCCCAAATAGGTGATTCGACCAATCGTCATAGCGACGGACTGTAGCGCCCGAGCCCGCCTCTTGGGGATCTTCTTTCGGCCGGGTAATAGTACATGAAACAAGGAGGCAGCAAGGTTATAATGATTAGATCTGCAACGGTTTACTGTTGTGATAAACGCGCGTGGAAGACCTTTATTGGTAAACCATGGTTTACAGACACTTCTGTAGTGGTATCGAAAATATTCCTTGCCTTTTACTTCTCCTTGTTTCACTATATAATCGGAGGTGTTTGGACTGCTACTGCGCTTGAACGTCTCTCGGAAGTCGGTCATCGGAATGACAATATTGTTGTCTGGTTGCTCCATAGTAGCGGCTTTAGCCAAAGATATCAGCTGTATCATTTCCTTGTAAACCAATATGAGATGGAATCCAAATTAATTCTATCTTGTTTCTGTTGGTAGTTCTTTGTATGAATTTATTGTATTTCTCTTTAGCCTCCAGGATGTAGAAATTTGTTTTTACGTCAATCCTCGGGTGTTGGAGGCATAAGAGAGTACTAAGGGAATCGGATAAGATTTTAATACTATGGTCTGTATTTAGAAGGGCTATGTCCAGAGCAATATTCAGTGCAATGCATTCCGCTGTAAATACTGATGCGGTACTTGAAACGCTTTTT
The DNA here is from genome assembly GCA_947577245.1 of Andrena bucephala. Classification (NCBI taxonomy): domain Eukaryota; kingdom Metazoa; phylum Arthropoda; class Insecta; order Hymenoptera; family Andrenidae; genus Andrena; species Andrena bucephala. The sequence continues at coordinate 69,392,048 of OX387716.1, forward strand.
TTAATTGAAATATTTCATTCTCGGCAAATACAAGACACTCCTACAGATGCTGCTCCCTCAATTTTACTACCGTCGGTATATATTTTAAGTGTGTCCTCTTTGGATAAATAGTTTCCTAATTTTATGTTAGGATTCTCGATATATTTGAGCGAAGTTGCCAATTTCAGAATTGATAGGGATCGAGGTAGTAATGGTGGTATAGTCAAAACGATAGATACTAAATTGGTTGTCGATATGTAAGTTATTATGTTTTCCTTCATTTAAATATTTGAGAATACATTGTACTATAAGTCTTTTTGTTTTTCGTTTATCGGTTTTGTTTCTTGAGTAATAGTGAATTATTTCTTTATTTGTTTGAATACTCGTGTTTGAGAGAGATCTAGTTAAGAAATAATTACACAGAAATACAGCGCCATCGTTAATAAGTGGGAGCTTTGATTCCGCTAGTAACACATTCGTAGGAGTACTGATACGATAGCCTAGTGCGGATCGTATTGCCGAGAATTGTATTTTCTCTAATTTTTCTTTCAGTTTCTTTTGCGTTGGATAGTAAATAAAAATACCATAGTCGATATGCGAGCGTACCAGACTCTTGTATAGCGTGATAAGGGTTTCAGGATCGGATCCCCACCAAGTTCCACACAAGAACTTAATAATATTGAGCGCTTTCATACATTTGTCTTGCACATGTTGAAGGTGAGGGGAAAAGAGTAGGTAGAGTTCTGGACCAGGGTGCTCGAGAGGTGAGGCGGGGCGGGGGGTACCGCGCGCTCTTCGGCGACGGCGAGGGGGGAGGGGAGGGGATACCGAGTTCGTGGGTGAGGGGTGGGGAGGGGAGGGGGTACCGAGTTCGTTGGTGAGGGGATGATGTCACAGGGGAGGGGGATTCCAAAATGGCGTCGACCGAGTTCGTGGATGAGGGGGGCTGACGTCACAGGGGAAGGGGGATTTGAAAATTTTCAAAATGGCGCCGCGCGCGTAGCTCGAGTTCGTGGGCGAAGGGGCTGACGTCACAGGGGAGGAGGGAGGATTTTCAAAATTTCAAAATGGCGTTGCGCGCATTTCGTATTGGCGCCACCTATTGGATGTTTAAGGTACTTTGGGTCCGCGTCGGTATTTGGACCCGCCTTGGTAAATTTTCCAGATTTTTCATACATTTCGTATTGGCGCCACCTGTTGGATGTTTAAGGTACTTTGGGCACGCGTCGCCGCCGCGCAATCTCCGTACGCGTGCGGGGATCGGTGCGCAGGCGCGACCGCAACCGATTCGTGGAAATTCAAATCGCGTCATTGATTCTGATTTCTGAGAAAGAGGGTGGACCAGGATAAAAGATTTTTCTGAGAAAAGATAAGGAATCATGGCGCGCGACAGGATTAAACGCGTTATGACACCTACATGCACGCGCTTCATACCGTGTGTTTATATTTGAATCGTGGGACCGGTACAGCGCACGTGCAATGATGTATACATATAGCGATAATTACTGTAAATCAATCATCGCGATAGCCCATGGAATAAACATTACCGTGCGTTTTTCATGCCGTGTGTTTATATTTGAATCGTGGGACCGGTACAGCGCACGTGCAATGATGTAAACATAGAGCGATAATTATTGTAAATCAATCATCGGGATAGCCCATGAAATAAACATTGCACCGCGCTATGCCGTGTGTTTATATCCGAGCAGGATTGAACGCGTTTTTGGTGCCTACGTGCACGCGCTTCATTTCTTATGTTTATATTTGAATCGTGGGACCAATACAGCGCACGTGCAATGATATAAACATAGAGCGATAATTATTGTAAATCAATCGTCGCGATAGCCCATGGAATAAACACGACATTGCATTCGATAATGATTTCTGAGAAAGAGGGTGGTACATGATTTCTGAGAAATCATAGAGTGAACTGCACCATGCCGTGTGTTTATATTTTAACCGTGGGACCGATACAGCGCACGTGCAATGATGTATACATATAGCGATAATTATTCGGGGAAGAGTTCCGAGTATTTTCACGATCGAGGAGGCTGTAAGTCAATCGTCGCTATAGCCCATGGAGTAAACACGACATTGCACCGCGCCATGCCGTGTGTTTATATCTGAGCAGGATTGAACCGTGCAAGGGTGAAAAGAGTTCGATATAGATCCGAGGGAATCTGATTTTCAGTATACCAATGTCAGTACCCCCACAAGCGATGTCGCAGTTGAACGACCAAATGCTTACGATCGAGAAGCATAAGATCCGCGACGTGTTAAGCCCACCGTCATTATCCGAGACGTCGTGGAGTAGTATCGTTCAAAATGGATTTATGCAATTGTCGCTCGAGCATCGTCAAAGACAAAACTATTTGTGAATAAGTGAACATGGAAGTGTTCATGGACACGTACAGGGCTTTGTCCCGGATGTCCGAGCTTTTACGCAGTGTTGCGGAATTCCGAGACTGGGTGGATCAGTGCGACAGGTGCCTGCAGCTTATCATCGAGTACCAGAGCAGCGGAGGAGTGTCCGTGGCCGCGAAACAACGTCTAGTGTCGCTGATTGCGCGAATAAAAACATTACGTGCGATCGTGCGGGAAAAGTTTTCGCGAGTAGGGCTCGGGGTTTCGGGTCGATCGACGGCGCCCAAAGTCGTATGGGAGGACGTGGAATCCGCGTTTATAGGCCGTATTTCAACCGGTGCGGTCATCAACGTGGGGCACGTCGATCCTCGTCGATTTCTAGAGGGTGCTCGACGAACTGTGATCTCGCGCGTTACGGACGCTATCACGGAACATAAGAGCGTGTCCGTGAATACGAACTTAAACGCGGAGTTTATGTTGGGCGAAAATACTGACATGAAAAGTTTCGGTACGCGAATTCGCGTACTATTCGAGACATCGAGCGTGCGCGAGTGGTATTCGAAACACGTGGTCGCTCCCACGCTAGTGGCGATCGAGGAGTTTCAAGATCGCGACAGTGGACCCTAAGGGCTGTGCTAAATATTCTATTGAATATAAATAAGCACAATCCACTTCGAGCCGGTTGCTACATACCGCTTCCGCACGCCGTCGTACTGAAAAAAGCGGTGGTGAACGTGAAGAACGGGGACAATGCGTGCTTCTTGTGGGCCGTCGTCGCTAGTTTGCACCCTGCTGCTACGCATGGGGACAGGTACACGTCGTACCCACACTACGCTACGGTACTTCGCACGGACGATATTACTCTTCCCGTGACGTTGGATCAGCTGGCAAAGTTCGAGAGGTTCAACGACGTATCCGTAAACGTGTACACATGGTCCGACGGAAGCTGCGCGCCTCTGCGTTTGACCGAAGACAAGTGAGAGAGACACGCTAACCTGCTACTGGTACAGGATCCCAAGGACCCCAAACGTTACCATTTCGCGTGCATTCGCAGCCTGTCGAGGCTGATTTCGAAGCAGCTCAGCAAACACAATGGTCAAGTATTCGTTTGCGAAAGGTATGTTAAAAAAAATATTTTAATCGATATATTCTTAATTCTTATGTTTTATTATTATTATTATTAATGTTATTATCATTGCAGATGCCTCAGCTTCTTCAATTCGTCCGAGCGATTGGTGAAACACACCGTAGACTGCAAGCGCCTGAACGAGTGTGCCGTCGAATTGCCGTCCGCTGATGACAAATGGTTGCAGTTCAAAAACTTCAAGAATAAGGAACGAGCACCATTCGTCGTGTACGCGGACTTCGAATGCATGCTGGAGGACGTCGAGCCTGCGGAGCGGAGTCGTACGTACACGTACACGTACCAGCAACACAGAGCGTACAGCGTGGGATACTACATTCATTGTTCCACCGACGCGTCTCTGTGCCGTTATCGCGCGTATCGTCACGACTCCGAGTGCGTGAAATGGTTCGTGCGCGAACTTCGAGTCTTTGCGAACATCGCGTATTCGTGGTTGCGGAACGCGAAACCGATGATCCCACTGACGAAGCAACAGTGGCGAATTTTTAATGACGCGAGCGTGTATCACGTGTGCGGGAAACCATTCGCCGATACGGACAAAAAAGTGCGCGACCATTGCCACTCGACGGGTGAGTACCGAGGCGCGGCCCACGTATCGTGTAATTTACAATTTCAACGATCGTACACGATCCCGGTAGTATTCCACAATCTATCAGGCTACGACGCGCATTTCATAATTAAGGAGTTGGCGTCCGCGTTCGAGGGGCAGATCGACCTGCTGCCGGTAACGAAGGAGCGATACATATCGTTCACGAAACACGTCAAGGGAATCGACGCCGAGAACAACGATTGGAAGAGGGGATTGAAGTTTCGTTTCATAGATTCGTTGAAGTTCTTGACCGCTAGTCTGGAGAAACTCGCTTCGGACCTCGGCAAAGAACGACTCGCGATTCTACGACGCGAGTTTCAATCCCTGTCGGACGATCAGTTCAATCTCTTGACCAGGAAGGGTGTCTTCCCGTACGACTATGTATCATCATACGCCAAACTCAATGATACGTGTTTACCGTCCCGCGAAGCATTCTATAATCGGTTGAACGATACCGTCACGTCGGAGCCTGATTACGCGCACGCCGTGAACGTGTGGAACTCTTTTCGCGTACAGACATTGGGCGAGTACAGTGATTTGTATTTGAAAACAGATGTGCTGTTACTCGCCGACGTATTCGAAAGTTTCCGCACCGACTGTATCGCGAGTTACGATCTGGATCCCGCGCATTATTTCACGCTACCAAGTTTCACGTGGGCCGCGATGCTCAAGTACACCAGCGTACGATTAGAACTTCTGACGGACGTGGACATGCTACTGTTCGTGGAGCGTGGCATACGCGGCGGTCTGAGCCAGTGCTCGCACAGGTACGCGCGAGCCAACAACAAGCACCTGCCTGCGGGGATGTACGACGAGTCGAAGCCGTCGACATATCTAATGTACTTCGACGTCAACAACTTGTACGGCTGGGCGATGTCGCAGGCTATGCCGAAAGGAGGATTTCGATGGCTGGACGATGCGACAGTGGCCGCGCTCGACGTATCATCCCTACCCGACGGCGAGGACTCCGAGGAATCTGGGGGATACCTGCTGGAGGTAGACATCGAATATCCCAAGGAGATCCACGACGCCCACGCCGACCTTCCATTCTGCCCGGTGCGCGAGCACGCGCCAGGAGGAAAACAGACCAAGCTGCTTGCCACACTCGACGATAAGGAGCGATACGTCATCCATTATCGCTACCTGAAACAGTGCATCCGACACGGTTTACACGTGACGCGAATTCATCGAGTGTTACGATTTGATCAGTCGCATTGGTTGCGCGACTATATTCGATTGAACACCGGTTTGAGGACGCGAGCCACGAGTGAATTTCAAAAGACCCTATTTAAATTAATGAATAACGCGGTGTACGGGAAGACAATGGAAAATGTACGGAATCGCGTAGACGTGCGACTGATGACGCGGTGGGACGGTCGTTACGGCGCGGAAGCGCTGATCGCGAAACCGAACTTTCACAGTCGTACGATCTTCTCGGAACAGTTGGTGGCCATCGAGATGCGCAAACTGAAAGTTAATTTCGACAAACCGATATACGTGGGTATGAGTGTGCTCGACGTATCGAAGGAATGTCTGTATGAATTTCACTACGCATATATGCGCGCGGAGTTCGGTGATCGGTGTAAGGTTCTGTACACCGACACCGACAGTTTAATGTATAGTGTGGAATGCGAGGATGTGTATGAAAGGATGAAGCGTGACATCGACCGATTCGACACGAGTGATTTCGCGGTGGACAATCCGTACGGTATGCCCCGCGTAAACAAAAAGGTTCCGGGACTGATGAAAGATGAGAACAACGGCGCCTTGATGACCGAGTTCGTCGGACTACGGTCTAAGATGTACGCGACTAGAACGTTTAACGCTGTAGTGGGGTCTACGAGTGAGACTAAAAAAGTGAAGGGTGTGCGGAGACACGTGGTCGCGAACGATATACAATTCGACGATTACATTCGTTGTCTCCGCGATCTCACTGAGAAATCGATTCAACAAAACAATTTACGCTCCAAAGAGCACAATGTGTATTTCGTGAGTGGGGAAAAGAACGCTCTCAGTCCGTTCGACGACAAGCGGTGTATTTTAGCCGATCGGGTCAGCACCCTTCCGTGGGGGCATTATCGAATCCCCGAGCGCCTCGAACTTGAGCCTGACGAGTCCCTCGAGAACCCCATTGTATAGTATGTTTGCATGTTTGTATGTTTGTATGTTTGTATGTTTGTATATATACGTTTCATTCTTTCTTTTATTCATGTTATTTACGAATATCTAATATACAAGGTGTCCCACCTAAGACTGGACAGCCGGTTTTCTCCTAAAGTATTGCCGATAAAAATATAAAAAAAATAGCGAATTGCGTGGTTCGAGGGGGCCAATTAATTAGCGCGAACGAATTTTTTTATCGATTATTATTTTAAAAGATACGATGGTCAAGTTCGGTTTTTCAAATGGAACTATTTTTTTTTGAACACCTGAGTAGATAGTGCGTTCCAAGACAAATTCAATAAGCTTTAATGTATACACTTTATTTTCACTGGTTTTTAAGATATTGAGCTTGCAAATTTACTGATTTTCACTGGATGAAAACTGTCAGGTATAGCACGGACCGGGGACGGTCTTACTGGCTCCACGGGACAATTCTTTTCCGTCAGAAATTGGCATCACTTTCCCCTTCGATACGATGAAGGAAAGAAGCAAACATTTGAAATCCTGAACATTTCTCACTTCTTAATGATATTCCAAACCCTTCGAGGGTCGAAAGCCATAAAATTCTATGGGCACTGCGGGGTGTTGTCCTCGCCACGGGGTGACGGGCGTAGCTCCAGAATTACCCTGTATCTGTTTAGGAAATAAAATAATTCTTTATTCTTTATCGTACGGATATGGAAGTATCGCCGATGGATTCCTTGGGGTTTTCTGATGAAAATCATACCAAATGTCGTGTAAATTGGACAACTTTTACATAGGGAATAGAAATAGCTTGTGTCAAAGTAGTCCGATTTGCATGATATTTGGTATGATTTTCATCAGAAAAACATAAGGAATCCATTCGCGTCACTTCCCTTTCAACACGATGAAGAAAAGAATTTCTTAATACGCTGTAATGGATATTTCACCAATCCAACTTGCATCCCTCCCAAAAGAACCGGCCATCCGAGCGTAGAAGCAAGTGCGAAATAAAAGTAACGGTGCGCTTCTCGATTCCGCAGATGTACCTACCTAAGTAGCATTTCTGACGGAAAACAATTGTCCAGCCTTTGGGCCTGCCATTCCTGGCGTAGACCTTTGGCAGGTAGGTATCTATTTCAACAGGCAGTACCACCCGTGGCGCCAGTAAGACCGCCCCGGTCCTTGCTATTCCAGAGGGTTTTCTTCCAGTGAAAATCAGTAAATTTACAAGCGCAATATCTTAAAAACCAGTGAAAATAAAGTGTATACATTAAAGCTTATTGAATTTGTCTTGGAACGCACTATCAACTCAGGTGTTCAAAAAAAATAGTTCCATTTGAAAAACCGAACTTGACCATCGTATCTTTTAAAATAATAATCGATAAAAAAATTCGTTCGCGCTAATTAATTGGCCCCCTCGAACCATGCAATTCCCTATTTTTTTTATATTTTTATCTCCTATAGTTTAGGAGAAAACCGGCTGTCTCGTCTTAGATGGGACACCCTGTAGATACCTACCTGCCAAAGGTCTACGCCAGGCCCAAAGGCTGGACAATTTTTTTCCGTCAGAAATGCTACTTAGGTAGGTACATCTGCGGTATCGAGAAGCGCACCGTTACTTTTATTTCGCACTTGCTTCTACGCTCGGATGGCCGGTTCTTTTGGGAGGGATGCAAGTTCGATTGGTTAGGTTAGGAGGAGTGAAAGTTGCTAGACTAAATTTCAATCATAGGGAGCAGATTGTATCAGAACCATTCGGATTTGCATTCCTCACAAACGGCTGCTCTCTTGAAGAGGCCCTCTTCACAGCAATGCCCACCTTCTCTCGCACGGAATACGTTAACGCTTTTGGTATGATCGTCATCGGAAAAACATAAGGCACCCATCGTTGTCACTTCCATAGCGATACGATAAAAAATAAAGAATTATTTTATTTCTCAAACAGGTATGAATTCTCGGCCGACCGCGACAAATCGAGGTCGGTGCCCCACTGTCGAGGGTGAAAATGTGAAATATCCATTTCAGCGTATTAAGAAATTCTTTATCCTTAATTGTTTAATAATTCGTTATTCTTTATCGTATGGATACGGAAGTGTCGCCGATGGATTCCTTGGGGTTTTCCGATGAAAATCATTACAAATGTCGTGTAAATCGGACAACTTTTACATAGGGAATACAAATAGCTTGTGTCAAAGTAGTCCGATTTGCATGACATTTGGTATGATTTTCGTCAGAAAAACATAAGGAATCCATTGGCGTCACTTCCCTTACGACACGATGAAGAAAAGGGTCTCTTAATACGCTGTAATGGATATTTCACCCTCGACTGCGGAGGGTCGACTTCAATTCGCTAAGTTCGGCCCAGGATTCGTACCTTTTTCCGGAAAAAAAACCATAAAAATCGGGTGAGGCAATGCGAAGGTCTGTCCTCGCCACGGGATACCAGCGCATCTCCTTGACGGGCGTTGCTCCAGAATTACCCTGTATCATTTGGGCAGTGTGTGACCCGACTACCCTCCGTGTAATTGGTCTGCACGAAGTGGGGCGCAAGTTCGATCATTATCAGTACTCCTGCCCGAGAGGAATACGATTTACTTTAATTATAGTACATGTGTGTTTTGTAATAAAATGTTTCTATCGTCTCCTGAATTCAATAACTGGCATCCAGATATCTACGGTCCTACATTCCACCGTCAACACGGCTCGTGGAGAGACACAGGAAGAAAAGGGGTAGCCCGCTGTCGACGCGTGGTCCTCTCGAGTATAAACACGAGCTTCAATATCAGAACAAAAGCAAGCTTTAACGTATTCCGTGCGAGAGAAGGTGGGCATTGCTGTGAAGAGGGCCTGTTCAAGAGAGCAGCCGTTTGTGAGGAATGCAAATCCGAATGGTTCTGATACAATCTGCTCCCTATGATTGAAATTTAGTCTAGCAACTTTCACTCCTCCTAACCTAACCAATCGAACTTGCATCCCTCCCAAAAGAACCGGCCATCCGAGCGTAGAAGCAAGTGCGAAATAAAAGTAACGGTGCGCTTCTCGATACCGCAGATGTACCTACCTAAGTAGCATTTCTGACGGAAAAGAATTGTCCCGTGGAGCCAGTAAGACCGTCCCCGGTCCGTGCTATACCAGACAGTTTTCTTCTAGTGAAAATCAGTAAATTTGCAAGCGCAATATCTTAAAAACCAGTGAAAATAAAGTGTATACATTAAAGCTTATTGAATTTGTCTTGGAAAGCACTATCAACTCAGGTGTTCAAAAAAAATAGTTCCATTTGAAAAACCGAACTTGACCATCGTATCTTTTAAAATAATAATCGATAAAAAAATTCGTTCGCGCTAATTAATTGGCCCTCTCGAACCATGCAATTCTCTATTTTTTTTATATTTTTATCTCCAATAGTTTAGGAGAAAACCGGCTGTCCAGTCTTAGGTGGGACACCCTGTATGTATAGCGTAGAATAGTCAAAATTGTATATAGCGTAGAATAGTCAAAATTGTATAGCGTAGAATAGCCAAAGTTATATGTATATATGTATATATTTTTTCTTACTTTATTATGATTAATTGTACACATATACGAGATGAAGAAGGAGAATATGAATACTTGAATAAACGGACAATGTATATATTTATATGTATTTATTTTTATTTATTTCAGTAACATATAATGCGTTTATAATCGGGAATCATAGAATATCCTTGCTGCTTATCCACGAGTTCCGCGACGAATCGAATCCGAGCCACTTAACGTATACCTGGTTTCCCTTGCGACGAATAATCTTCTCGACCAGATAGACGTCCGGATTCGCGACCGAATGTAGTTCGTACTCGTAGAATCCACCCGACATCGGCTCTCCCGCGGAATCGCGCAGAATGTATGTCACCGGGAACGTTCGTTGTACGGTTACGATTTCGAACACTTCGGTCTACCAGTTCGGAGTGTATCCCTTCTCGAAGAGGGTCTTGAACTTACTCACGCGTACCTTGTCACCGACTTTGAATTTCGCGCGTCGTCGAACACCTTTCGATGCGGAGGGTGAGGGGGGTTCATTCGCGGCGAACGACAAACGCGTCGTGGGGGTCACGTCAACGGGTCGGGCGTTGATCGTTCGGTCAACCCAACGATAGGACGCGTTCAAGGAGAATTGTTTCCACATGAGGTTTTCCAGCGTGCGATTGAAACGTTCAACGATCGACGCTTTCATCACGCTGTACGTGGAGTAGTGGTTGATCCCGCGGGTCTTCACACATCGTTGAAACTCCGCGTTGTAAAACTCCTTACCCATGTCAGTTTGTAAATTTCGCGGACATCTATCGCTCTGCCTCAACACGATCGCGAACGCCGCGGTCACGTCGCGTCCACTTTTCGTTTTCACGGGTATGGCCCAAGGATACTTGCTGAACGCATCGATGATCGTTAGTATGTAGTGATTACCTCGATTTTGCTTCGCGTACGGACGCATCTCCACCAAATCGGCCTGCCATAAATCATCGTAGCCGTGAATCACGACGCGTCGCCGCGGGAAATTTCGTCTCGCGGGAGCGTGTAATTCATTCACTAATTGTACTCGCTCCTTGCTCATGCTTCGCGGGTGGGCGGGGGATGGTTGCGACGTTCCAAGGACATTAGAATTAGTATGAGTTCCTCTAGTGCTCGCAAAACGCAATCGATGCACGGTATTCGCGATCGTTCGTTATTAGGCGTTTCGGATTCGTAGCCGCTAATATCACCGTCAGTGATCATCGTCGTCGTCGTAGACCCTCGTTCGCTTTTCGCGGCTCCTTTCGTTTGTACAGATCCGTGGTTGTTATCGCAGTCGGCGTCGTTGCCGATGTCGTGAACTCTTCGGGTCTATCATTCAAGTGATCCAAGCGTCGTTCCATCGCGTTATTTAAATCATCCTCTAGCCGAGACAATTGCGCGTTAACGATATCCGTCATCGTTCGTTGTACTCGCGTCTCGAGTTGAGATCGTTGATACTCGGCGTCCAGTCGCGCGCTCGCGATAGCCGTTTCGATTTTTTGGGTAAAGCGTTCGTCCACCGAGGACAATAATCTCGTCATTATCATTCGGGCTTCGTCGCTGTTGTTGTTGTTATTGTTGTTGTTGCCTAACGCGGTACCAAACTTGTTCACCGACATAACGATGCGCGCGTGCGAACACTACTGACACGGCGATCACCGGATCGTTCAATTTAAGATATGTCCATTCTCGCGAAGTTCCTCCACGATGGATGCGATTTCGTTATCGTGACCCGTGTGACCTGCCGCGCGCGATGCCATGAGCAATCTCAGTCTATCGACTAATTCGTTCGGATCGTCCCAGTACACGTAATCGATCGCGTTATCGGTAACCGTCATCGATTCGTCGATGGGCAATCCTCGACCTTGTCGCGTGTCCGCACCGTCCGCGCCGCTACCCCTGCCCCTAACGCGTCCGATACCAGATGTTCGCACCCCACCGATTATCGTGGATATGATTTTCTTATACTTGTACCCCTTGTTACCCAGCGTACGCTTACTCGGCGAATGGTTCCGCTTATGCGCATTCGTCGATAACAAGATGCGTCGGTACGAGTGAATATCCGCGTCCGTGTACGTGCGAACGTTGGGTATTCGCATGAATAGCAGTTTGTACAAACCTCGAGTTCCCGCGTATCGCATTCCATTCATGCGAACGTCGTCGCCGTCCGTATCAATGGTGAGCATGGAATCACCGATCATTAGGTCTTTGTCAGACCCCAAGTATACGCCGTACACGTTATCGATTCGTTTCTTCGTATCGGTGAATAACAGTCGTAGATATTCTCGCGACAAGGGTCCGTTGGCGTTCCGTACATACACTTCGATATCATCGAAGGGGCTGCGCAGCGTATCCAAATCGTGAACCTTTGCTGACGACTCATCATCTTGAATTTTTTCGCCGTCTTCGTCGTCGACATCATCAACAACATCATCTTCATCATCAACATCGTTGTTGTTGTTGTCGTTGTCGTTGTCGTTGTCATTGTAGTTGTCGTTGTCGTTGTCGTTGTCGTTGTCGTTGTCGTTGTCGTTGTCGTTGTCGTTGTCGTTGTCGTTGTCGTTGTCATTGTCGGTGTCATTGTCGATGTCATTGTCGGTATCGTTGTCGTCATCGTCGTCGTCGTCGTCGCTAGAATCTGGGAGATTATTCGGACGTTCCTTGATTGTCGACGGAGTAATGGGTCGAAGTCTCTTCGATGATTGTTGTTGATCGTATTCGTGTTTTCTCTTCACTGGTCGCGATATAGGCGTTGAGTGCGTTTTCAACGCGGACGAGTTCTCGATCAATCGTTTCAGCGGTTCGACGATAGGACGCTTGCTCGCCTGCACAGCCGCTTCCGTAGCCATTTTTCCAATTTTCAAGGCCAAGCACTTTTTACGTATAACGTCACTGACTTTGGCGATTTCCACCTTTGCGTTCACGCCTCGACGTTTCGTCCCTTTTTGGTATTTCGTTCCTTTTTTATGTTTCGTTTCTTTCTGTCGATGACGTCGGGGATGTTTTCGCGTATGCTTCGCGTCGACATTGCTCGAGGTTATCGTAGTCGTCGCCGTCGGTTCGTTGAACATTTCGTGTTGCTCGATGAATGACTCGCGGTTTACTGATGTCAGCGAGCTACGACGAACTCGTTAAATCCTCTTCGATATCGACCTTCGTACATGGAACTATCCTTATCGATCACAACGAAATCGTATCGTCGACGCCAGCATCTCGCGCACAAGTCGTTGAACGACTCGAAGGTCATGTCTGTGTTCACGTGATCGTTGTACACGTGACGCAAGTTCGTGCCGTCTTGTTTGAATAGCATGAGAAAATTTGCGTTGTCCCTGATCAAATGTTTAGGTATTCTAGCGTATGACTGACATAAATAAAAACAATCCACGTTCGCGTGACGACCCATGGAGAAGTATTCACGTATCGCGTTCTGTTCGTCGCACGCCACGTCGTCGAACACGAAGATCGAATCGGGCCGAGCGTCTCTCGGTGGGACGATCTCAGCATTGTTCGAGTAGGGAAAGTATTCGATTCCATCGACAAGCGACAATACCTGCTCGAGATATCGATACTTTGGCTGATGCAACGATTTCGAGTACACGTACACGTTCTCGAAACACAAACCGTTCGGACTCTCTAGCATACTTAGAAGCACGTTCGTTTTTCCACATCCTGACGGTCCGCAAATCACGCCTCGCACGCTGTTCGGCAACAACGGGCCGTGTCTGTTCGATCGACTCGCATCCCTATCTTCCTCGAGCATTCTGTTCGCGGTCACGCGAATAACGTCCGACTGTTTCGAGAATCGCATGTTTGCGGTGTTTCTCAGGTACTCGCGCGCGGGTGACGAAGGGTGACTATTTATGTTCGTGGCATGCGTCGCGCAGGTCACTATCACTGTGATCGGCTAAGCGTGCGTACGCGTTTATTATTGTAGTAGCTATCGTGGTTATTCTAACGTAGGTATATGGTCGCATCAACGACCGCGACGTCTCGTGAAGTAGGGAAGCAGAAGAAGAAGAAGTGTACCGGATCGGGTCTCGTGAACGGTATCATAAACCGCTTACCATTCGAACTACACGTTCCGGGTTATCAGTTCTGCGGGCCGGGAACGCGTTTGCTAAAGCGATTGGCTCGTGGCGACGAAGGTGTCAATCCCCTGGACACAGCGTGCCGAAACCACGATATCGCGTACTCTCGTTGAAAGGATTTAGAAGGGCGACACGAGGCGGATCGTGCGTTAGCCGAACGAGCGCGAGAACGAATATTCGCGAACGACGCGACCTTTGGCGAAAAAGCAGCCGCGACTGGAGTGTGGGCAACGATGAAGGCTAAGACTAAACTCGGTATGGGTATGAGAAGGAAGAAACGTAAACAGAGAAAGTCTGGAAGGAAACATCCGCAACTGCGACGACGACATCGTAATCTACGAGTGGCGAAACGCGGTGGCTTTCTTCAATTTCTTCCGTTTGTGCTGCTTGCTTTATCGGCTATCGGGGCATTGGCCGGTGGAGCGGCTGGTATAACCAAAGTGGTCAACGATTCGAAGGCCTCTCGAAAACAGCTGGAAGAGACGTTGCGTCATAATCGGGCGATGGAAGGGCGAGGGATGCATCTGACACCGTACAAGCGAGGCTCGGGCTTGAATCCTAGACACCGAAGCCAACGACGCCTGCGATCAAAGAAAGAAAAAAACGCCGATCAAGTAGGCGCGTGGCGACGGTGGCAGCGATAACGCAACAACCTATGACGAACCTGCAATTAGAACGCGAATGCGCCAGCATCCCATTCTTTCGAGGGGTGTTTATGCGCGACACACTTGCCACGAGCGTACGAAGCAACGAATGCGGTATCGTGAATCTGGACGAGAATCGAGGCACCGGTACACACTGGGTCGCGTACGCGAAACGTGGACCACGAGTACAGTACTTTGATAGTTTTGGGAATCTGCGACCTCCCGCGGAATTGATTTACTATTTCGGACGCGGTACAACGATCACGTACAATCACAACCGTTTTCAACGTTTCGACGAGATGAATTGCGGTCGCTTGTGCATGCAATTTTTACAGCAAAAGTCTATGGAATTATGGCCTATATACTAATAATAACGGTGTGTGTACTAAGATTATGTTACAATGAGGAGTCAGCTGTCAGCTGTTGAGGTGTACAGACGTGTCGGAATAGCTCGCTTGTTTGTTTATTGTGTAGCCTTTGCGTACACCAGCTTATCGTCGTCGTGTGCTACGCTGTGTTGCTTGAAATTGTTGGTTTTATTCTGGATTTTTATTTGATAAATTGATACGATGTTGTCGACGGGTAAAAAAGTGTGCAAAGGGTGCAAGGCCATAGTTGCGAACCCTCTGTCCTGCCCAAGTTGTGGGGTCTTTTCGCACCCTGGGTGCCTTGGCCGTACTGGTCACCAGTGGAAGACCGGCATGCTGCTGGACTGTAAAGAAGGCACAAATGCTCGGTCTCCTTCGTCAGGGCCACTGAGTACTGTGGTCTCCCAGGATGGGGGGCCTGATTCAAACGGATCCACCTCCACTTCCACCTCTGAAAACGAGGCATTGCTGAGCTCGATGCAGCGGCTCATGAGAACTGAGTTAGCTAAGTTCTGTGACCAGCTCAGGACCGAAAACAGGGAGGACCTCGCCAACTGCCGGTCCGAGATACTGCGGGAGGTTAAGGCGGAGTGCAGCAGACTGGGCTCTTCGATTGTCGCACTGTCTGCACGTATGGATGCTATGGAAGCTAGGGTTAACGACTTGGGGGTGGGTACGGAAGGGACTCCAGCGAGAGATGCAGATCTTATTGAGGCGGCAGTAGCGGAAGTTCACGATAGAAAGAGCAGAGTAAATAACCTGATTATTTTCAAATTGGAGGAGACCGGTACCTCAGGCGCAACGGATCCTGATACGTCAACCGTCAGCGTCGACCGTGTCAAGGTGGCGGTAATTTTAAACACAGTGTCTCCGAATTGTTATGACAACATAACAGTCAGGACGATCGGTAAAAGGAGTCCGGGCAAAGTCAGGCCCATTAAAGTTACTTTACCACCGGATCTATCGGCTCTATCGATCATACGTCAGAAGAGTTCTTACAAGGGCATTGAGAAAATCGCTCTGGACTACACGGTGCAGCAGAGGAAACATCTTCGGGGCCTACAGGAACGGGTCCGTCTCGCTGAAGACCCTCAGATGACCATCAGATTTAGGAATGGCACTCCTATGATTGTTCGAAAGGGTTCTAATTCTGTTCCAAAAAACCGCGTGTAGCCCCTCTGGTTTATTACCAAAATGTTAGAGGGTTGCGTACCAAATTAAAAGATTTAAGCGTATCTGTCTTGATGCACCATATTGATTACGATATTATAATTTTCACAGAAACATGGCTCACGAGTGATATTGCTTCCACTGAGCTGGGGCTGCCCCAGTATAGAATTTTTCGTAAGGATAGGTGCGCTGCCACGAGTAGGTTCTCCCGAGGAGGCGGTGTCCTTATTGCCGTAAGAAGCTGGAAAGCGACTGAGCTCCTTCCTTCCGTCGGCAATATAGAGCAAGTAATTGTTAAAGTTACCATGGGTAATTTGATCTATGTCTTTGGCGGTGTTTACCTTCCGCCTGGATCACCGCCAGCGTCCTACGTCGCGCTCTGTAATGGTATTGATGAACTGTTAGTAAATGCGGTAGATTGAAATGTCTGCATTATCGGAGATTTTAATTTGTCTCGTGTCACTTGGCAGTGCGATTCCTCCTCGGCGCTGGTCCCAATCTTGGAGTCAGACGGTGTGGATGACATTCTGTCGTCGTCGGCGTTGGCGGAATGTTGGAACTTTCATAATCTGCTGCAATATAATCTGGTGGGAAATTGTGATGGCAGAATGTTAGACTGGATTTTTGCTAATTTTCCTGTACTAAATCTTTCAAATCCGGTGTCCACTTTTCTACCGGTGGACTCCTATCATCCGGTCCTGTCTTTTTCATTAGGTGCCACCAGTGAGGGACCTCAGGCAGGTGCTTCACTCAAGTATGACTTTTTTACAGCTGATTACGGTTCCATTATCGCCGCGTTAAATAGAATTGATTGGGACGGCGTCTTGGAGAACTTGTCTGCAGACGAGTCTGTTGGCGTTCTAAATTCGCATTTATTTTATTTAATCGAGTCATATGTACCTAAGTACCGTACGTTCAGGTCGTCCTTCCCGAGCTGGTTCTCGCGTGAACTAAGGCAGGCTATCAGTAATAAGGAATGAGCGCACGCTATCTGGAAGAGCTCTAATCTACAGTGCAATTTTCAAAGTTTTTCGTTTCTCCGCGCGAGGTGCAAGGAGTTGGTAAAAAGAGACTATGCGTCCTATATGGACAGGCTGGAAGGCAATATTTCGTGCAATATAAAGGCCTTTTGGGGGCATGTAAATTCCTTGAGGGGGGATACCCTCTTGCCAACAAGTATGCATCTTGGAGACGAGGTTGCGGATTCGGACGTGACAATTGCTAACCTTTTTGCACAACATTTTGAATCGGTTTTTGTATTGCCTTCTCGAGTGGCCCCAGGCCCTATCCCAGATTGCGTGACTGCGGTGCATCTTGCTAACTTGGATATTAGTATCGCGGAGGTTTTCGAGGCTATTAATGATCTCGACCCGAATAAGTCTGCTGGTGATGATGGGTTACCCCCTGTCTTTGTAAAATCCTGCGTTTTTGGTCTTGCCAGAGTGCTTTGGATTATTTTTAATAAATCAATAATTACTGGGTCCTTTCCGGCGTTCTGGAAATCGAGTGTTGTGACGCCTGTATTTAAGTCGGGTTCGAAGAGTGACGTTCCTTATTACAGGCCAATTTCACTTCTCAGTTGCTTTCCTAAGATTTTCGAGAAAATAGTCACCAGTAAGCTTTCGGGTCTGATCAGAGGTAGTTTTTCGAATGCGCAACATGGCTTTTTTCCGGGTAGATCCACAGTGACTAACCTGGCAGTGTTTGCGAGCTTTGTGTCCTCTGCGTTGGACTTGCGGCAGCAGGTGGACGTGGTCTACACCGATTTCAAAAAGGCATTTGATTCGGTGGATCACGGCATCCTGCTGAGTAAATTGGGCACTTTCGGAATTCAGGGAAGCCTGTTACAGTGGCTAGTTAGTTATTTATCAAATCGTACTCAGGTTATCAAGTTGCGTGGTTGCCGATCTCAATCGATCAAGGTCTCATCAGGGGTGCCCCAGGGGTCACATCTGGGGCCATTGCTTTTTTGTATTTTTATAAATGACCTTGCGGAATTATTTCTTTTCGGTGCTCCGTTGCTATTTGCGGATGATCTTAAGTTATTCGCCACTGTAAACACTATAGATGATGCCCAAAAGCTCCAAGGAGACCTAGACTGATTGTTTAATTGGTGCATCGTAAATAGGCTTCCCTTGAACTTGACGAAATGCCAAGTTCTTAGGATTTCCCGGTCACATAGTACATATGAGTTTGCATATTCGTTAGGCCAGACGCGATTGCCCTGCATTGAGAGTGTGAGGGACTTGGGGGTGACGTACAATGCAGGCTTCTCCTTCGCGAATCATATCATTGGAGCCAGTCACGCAGCGTCCAGACAGCTGGGTTTTATTATAAGGCACTCGCGTGGTTTTCGAAGCCTGAGGACTTTCAAACTGTTGTTTGATGCACTGGTTAGGCCTCTCCTAGAATACGCGTCGGTGATTTGGTCTCCGCATCAAGCTTATCTTATGTTGGCTCTCGAGAGAGTCCAACATAGGTTCCTGCGTTTTGCGTCTTTTCGTCTGGGGCAGCCTCTCAGCGTTTTTGATCACGATTACGGACCTGTACGGCGTAGGTTTAATTTTCTGACGATGCAGCAGAGACTAGTGCTGGCGGATCTGTCCTTCCTGTTCAGGATTATAAACGGGGACATCGATTGTCCTCGGCTATTGGGGCTAATCAACTTCAGCGCTCTGTCCAGACCGTTGCGCTATACTCCGCTGTTTCGGGTCAAATTTTTTCGTACTAACGTACGCCACTGTGACCCTATCACTAGGGTTTGTATGCGTGGAAGCGAGGTAGCTGACCGAATACATTTTTTTGGTCCCTCGCTGGAGGTTTTCAAAAGGTCAGTTATCTCGCTTTTCAGTTTACCCATGGCATAGATGTTTCATCTTTCTGTTTTTTTTTTCATTGTTTTGTTTTGTTTTGAGACTGTCTGTACACAAATGTTATAGTATACTATTGTATACATTTTTGTTATGGTTCTATTGGGCTTGTCCCGTTAAATAAATAAATAAATAAATAAATAAACATGTTATTAGGATTCTGCGAGGATTACAAACACATCGTGATGAACGCGCGGCACGAGCTGATCCTTATACGATCGCGAGTAGATTCGAACGCGATGCACTGCAACTCCGCCACTGCGATACCGAGACTAGAGATACGCAAGGTGCAGTGGCGTATGCCCCACGTCGTTTTGGAGGAAGTGAATAAATTATCGATGCTGCGTATCCTGGAAAGCGGCCGGCCGATCGCGATGAGCTTCCGATCGTGGAGCCTGCAAGAGTACCCGTTACTACAAGCGACAACGAAACACACGTGGACCGTGAAAGCTACGTCGCAAATTGAGAAACCTCGATTCGTGATATTCGCCACGCAAACCAATCGAAAGAATCGTCCCGATAAATGCGCGGATGGATTCGACCCGAATCATCTCACGAACGTTCGACTGTATCTGAATTCCGAGACGTATCCATACGACGACTTGAACTTAGATTTCGATAAGTATAAATACGCGCTCCTGTACGATATGTACGCGAAATTCGGCCGATCGTACTACGGTCACGGAGAACCGTTGCTGAACGCGATCGAATTCTTGCAATACGCACCTATCGCAGTCATAGATTGTTCTAGACAAAACGAGTCGTTGAAGAGCGCTACGGTGGACGTGCGAATATATTTCGAATTCAAAGAAAATGTTCCCGCTAATACTTCTGCATTCTGTTTGATAATACACGATCGTATAGTCGAATACGGCCCTTTAACCAACGTGGTACGCAAACTAATATAGCGTGCGGGCATAAACTATTACTACTACTACTACTACTACTAATACTACTACTACTGCGGATACTGCTACTATTTTAAAACGTCGATGTCGAAGACCTCAGTTACTGTTCCGACACCGTCACCGCCGGTGCTACCTAAACGAATAATAATGTTCGCCATTGTCGATCTGCAAGGTTTCAATATCGAACGCAAGTTCGTCGCCAAAGAGATCGCGATTCGCGCAAACAGCAACAATGATAAAACGACGACGATAATCAGCCATTGGATCTTCGAACCACCATACTTCTGGGGAGATCTGAATTCGTGGGAGAACCGTCAAGCGTCCTGGCTCGCGAAGCATCATCACGGGCTTCGCTGGTCTGACGGTTACGTTCCATACTCCAAACTTCCAGGGCTCCTCACCAGCGTACTCGCGAACATTGACTTCGTCATCGTGAAAGGTGTGGAAAAGAAAACGTGGATGCTGCAACTACTACCTGACATAATCGTCGAGGATGTATGTAATTTGTATGAATTGACGGCGCGAAAGATCAACAACAACAACAACAACGTTAGAACTGTCGAAGACGACGGCGGCTACGACGTTGACGATGATTATTGCGGAATCGTGCCTGACGTTCCTAATCTGAAGTCTATGTCTTCAACGAATGCCATTCGATGTGCATTTCATAACAACGGCGGTGTTTGCGCGCTGGAGAACGTCGAGAAAATATGGAATTATATACGTAGCGTCACCTAATGTAAGTCTTACACACATTGCATCTATTTTACGCGTCATAGGCTGAGAAACGAATACCTACCTATGTAAGAATTATTTTTTTTCTATAGAGATGAACACAACGGCGGCGACGATGAGAGCAATGACAGCGACGGCTGCTTCCTTTACCCACGAGCAAGAATATCCCTCCCGTACGAATGTTGTTTCACGCAAATACTGATTTTATAATTTAAGTACGCATGGATTGATTTACATTGTACATGAATAAACACACGCTGTTTTTGAAAAATATGTACATTTATTTAAAAAATTGTACATTTATTATTAAACATATACAGGGTGTCCCACCTAAGACTGGACAGCCGGTTTTCTCCTAAACTATTGGAGATAAAAATATAAAAAAAATAGGGAATTGCATGGTTCGAGGGGGCCAATTAATTAGCGCGAACGAATTTTTTTATCGATTATTATTTTAAAAGATACGATGGTCAAGTTCGGTTTTTCAAATGGAACTATTTTTTTTGAACACCTGAGTTGATAGTGCGTTCCAAGACAAATTCAATAAGCTTTAATGTATACACTTTATTTTCACTGCTTTTTAAGATATTGCGTTTGCAAATTTACTGATTTTCACTGGAAGAAAACTGTCTGGTATAGCACGGACCGGGGACGGTCTTACTGGCTCCACGGGTGGCACTGCCTTTTGAAATAGATACCTACCTGCCAAAGGTCTACGCCAGGCCCAAAGGCTGGACAATTTTTTTCCGTCAGAAATGCTACTTAGGTAGGTACATCTGCGGTATCGAGAAGCGCACCGTTACTTTTATTTCGCACTTGCTTCTACGCTCGGATGGCCGGTTCTTTTGGGAGGGATGCAAGTTCGATTGGTTAGGTTAGGAGGAGTGAAAGTTGCTAGACTAAATTTCAATCATAGGGAGCAGATTGTATCAGAACCATTCGGATTTGCATTCCTCACAAACGGCTGCTCTCTTGAAGAGGCCCTCTTCACAGCAATGCCCATCTTCTCTCGCACGGAATACGTTAACGCTTGCTTTTGTTCTGATATTGAAGCTCGTGTTTATACTCGAGAGGACCACGCGTCGACAGCGGGCTACCCCTTTTCTTCCTGTGTCTCTCCACGAGCCGTGTTGACGGTGGATTGTAGGAGCGTAGATATCTGGATGCCAGTTATTGAATTCAGGAGACGATAGAAACATTTTATTACAAAACACACATGTACTATAATTAAAGTAAATCGTATTCCTCTCGGACAGGAGTACTGATAATGATCGAACTTGCGCCCCACATCACGCAGACCAATTACACGGAGGGTAGTCGGGTCACACACTGCCCAAATGATACAGGGTAATTCTGGGGCAACGCCCGTCAAGGAGATGCGCTGGTACCCCGTGGCGAGGACAGACCTTCGCATTGCCTCACCCGAATTTTATGGCTTTCCACCCGCGAAGGGGTTCGAATGCCTAATAAGAAGTGAGAAATCTTCGACTTGCGCATTTCTCATCAGATCTTTGCAAAACCGACACCTATCGATTCCTTATGTTTCGCCGATGAAGCTGACACTAAGAACGACGTAATTCGGACCATAATGAAGGAAATTCCATGGAATATCGATTTATATCATTTCAAGCTGACTTGACTTGGTTAAAAATAGTCCGATTCACATGAAATTTTGTATGATTTTAATCGACGGAACGCCAGGAATCTATTGGCGCCACTTCCCTTTCGATACGATGAAGAAAAGAAGCAAACATTTGAAATCCTGAACATTTCTCACTTCTTAATGGTATTCCAAACCCTTCGAGGGTCGAAAGCCATCAAATTCGATGGGCACTGCGGGGTGTTGTCCTCGCCACGGGGTGACGGGCGTACCTCCAGAATTACCCTGATGAAATAGAGGTGGAAGATGCCACATCTGGTTACCAAAAACTACCCGTACTGATCGGCGGCGGTGTCTCGCCAGAGTCGCGGTTTATGAGCGGATTTTCCGCGCGAAGAAGTGAGAAATGTTCAGGATTTCAAATGTTTGCTTCTTTTCTTCATCGTATCGAAGGGGAAGTGGCGCCGCGCTAATGGATTCCTGGCGTTCCGTCGATTAAAATCACACCAAATTTCATGTAAATCGGACTATATTTAACAAAGTCAACTCAGCCTGAAATTATATAAATCGATATTCCATGGAATTTCCTTCATTATGGTCCGAATTACGTCGTTCTTAGTATCAGCTTCATCGGCGAAACATAAGGAATCGATAGGTGTCGGTTTTGCAAAGATCTGATGAGAAATGCGCAAGTCGAAGATTTCTCACTTCTTATTAGGCACTCGAACCCCTTCGCGGGTGGAAAGCCATAAAATTCGGTCAGGCACTGCGAGGGGTTGTCCTCGCTACGGGGTACCAGGCCGCCGCATCTCCTTGACGGGCGCTGCTCCTTAATTACCCTGTATCTGGTTAGGAAGTAAAATAATTCGTTATTCCCTATCGTATGGATACGGAAGTGTCGCCGATAGATTCCTTGGGGTTTTCCGATGAAAATCATTACAAATGTCGTGTAAATCGGACAACTTTTACATAGGGAATACAAATAGCTTGTGTCAAAGTAGTCCGATTTGCATGACATTTGGTATGATTTTCGTCAGAAAAACATAAGGAATCCATTGGCGTCACTTCCCTTTCGATACGATGAAGAAAAGGGTCTCTTAATACGCTGTAATGGATATTTCACCCTCGACTGCGGAGGGTCGACTTCAATTCGCTACGTTCAGCCCAGGATTCGTACCTTTTTCCGGAAAAAAACCATAAAAATCGGGTGAGGCAATGCGAAGGTCTGTCCTCGCCACGGGGTACCAGCGCATCTCCTTGACGGGCGTTGCCCCAGAATTACCCTGTATCATTTGGGCAGTGTGTGACCCGACTACCCTCCGTGTAATTGGTCTGCGTGAAGTGGGGCGCAAGTTCGATCATTATCAGTACTCCTGCCCGAGAGGAATACGATTTACTTTAATTATAGTACATGTGTGTTTTGTAATAAAATGTTTCTATCGTCTCCTGAATTCAATAACTGGCATCCAGATATCTACGCTCCTACAATCCACCGTCAACACGGCTCGTGGAGAGACACAGGAAGAAAAGGGGTAGCCCGCTGTCGACGCGTGGTCCTCTCGAGTATAAACGCGAGCTTCAATATCAGAACAAAAGCAAGCGTTAACGTATTCCGTGCGAGAGAAGGTGGGCATTGCTGTGAAGAGGGCCTCTTCAAGAGAGCAGCCGTTTGTGAGGAATGCAAATCCGAATGGTTCTGATACAATCTGCTCCCTATGATTGAAATTTAATCTAGCAACTTTCACTCCTCCTAACCTAACCAATCGAACTTGCATCCCTCCCAAAAGAACCGGCCATCCGAGCGTAGAAGCAAGTGCGAAATAAAAGTAACGGTGCGCTTCTCGATACCGTAGATGTACCTACCTAAGTAGCATTTCTGACGGAAAAAAATTGTCCAGCCATTGGGCCTGCCATTCCTGGCGTAGACCTTTGGCAGGTAAGTATCTATTTCAACAGGCAGTGCCACCCGTGGATCCAGTAAGACCGTCCCCGGTCCGTGCTATACCAGACAGTTTTCTTCCAGTGAAAATCAGTAAATTTGCAACCGCAATATCTTAAAAACCAGTGAAAATAAAGTGTATACATTAAAGCTTATTGAATTTGTCTTGAAACGCACTATCAACTCAGGTGGTCAAAAAAAATAGTTCCATTTGAAAAACCAAACTTGACCATCGTATCTTTTAAAATAATAATCGATAAAAAAATTCGTTCGCTCTAATTAATTGGCCCCCTCGAACCATGCAATACCCTATTTTTTTTATATTTTTATCTCCAATAGTTTAGGAGAAAACCGGCTGTCCAGTCTTAGGTGGGACACCCTGTATATGCACGTACTATAGTGGTACGTGGTTTACATCACGCAACATGGATTGTAATCCTAACACTAACAATTCGCAATCGATCAATGAATGCTTTTCGAAATGCTCGCTTTCGGAAATTAATTTCACATAATTCTTTGGTACGGAAGCGGTACGTAGAACTTCCACGAAGGCGGCATATTTACTGCTTACAGAGTACATATTTCCAGTCAACCAAGTGAACATGTGATCGATGCAATGTTCATACGCGAACAGTTTACGCATCGTAACTTCCGTCATGTATAAGGTAACGTGATTATCGGTGATTTTAATAAGTTGATCATCATGCATACGCGTGAATTCGATTCGCAAAGGATCAATTACGATGTGGGTTTGGGGCGATGTTGCGTTGCTGCGTAATCGTTGGAGTATGTCCGTGCTCGTTATGCAGTAGGAGCTTCCACGTTGACATTGAAAAACACACCTCGCAGCCTTTATTGTCGGCTATGGCAATCTCGACGTGGCACGAATCCATGCCAATGCGAATTCCAATAGTTAGACGTTTATAAGCTGTTGAGGTCAGTGGGTAATCACGCCCTAGGATCCGTACGATTGTTGGTTTTGGTGTTTTCAACGTTTTTTTTGGTGTTGTGGATCTAGAACTGTATGAAACATGTACACGAAATTAATGCTTCGTTCATTTGCGTTTACAGTGAAAGAAGTAAGCGAATGAAGTAAGCGAATGAAGTAAGTGAAAAGTGTATAGTAACGTATACGTACCTCATATTGGACTGTTGATAATGTTGTTGTTGTTGACGTTTATTTGGAAACCCACCATCGTTGACGGATGCGCAGGATGAATCGTTTAAGCTGCGTTTGTACATTTTTATATGCACTACGTATGATTCTCATCGACGGAAAAAATTACGCGAGCGATACTTGTTGGCACTCGAGCGTACGTGGTGTAATGAAGTCCGCAGGACTGACCCACGTCATTTTATACTGATTCACGTACACGTACAAGTCAATGTGTGGAAGTATATATTGCATCACGCGGTGCAGTGTCGCGCTTACTCCAAGGGCTACCGCGACGATATTTACTAAAATCACCGATAATGCATTCTTTACGAACGATATCGAC
Organism: Andrena bucephala; assembly: GCA_947577245.1. Lineage (NCBI taxonomy): Eukaryota > Metazoa > Arthropoda > Insecta > Hymenoptera > Andrenidae > Andrena > Andrena bucephala. The sequence goes on from OX387716.1 coordinate 69,417,600, forward strand.
GATGCTATATTCAACGATGATGTTGTCGAGTGGGATAACTAAGTTAAATAAATTACTATATTCATGAAAATCTATGTACGAATTCTTTTCGCCCTTACACGCTTCCACGACGCTTGACTTACAGCTCCTCGAGAATGATGCTTGAGACGTCGTCCTCAATCATATAAATACTCGGAACTCTACCCCAAATAATTATCGTTCTATGTTTACGATTGTTGCTTACGCGAACGCAACGCATAGTTAATTTCTTCATTACATGTGCGCTGTATCGGTCCCACGGTTCAAATATCAAAACGCGTTCAATCCTGACCAAATATAAACACACTGCATGGCGCGGTGCAATGTCGTGTTTACTCCATGGGCTATCACGACGATTAACTTACAGCCTCCTCGATCGTGAAAATACTCGGAACTCTTCCCCGAATAATTATCGCTATATGTATACATCATTGCACGTGCACTGTATCGGTCCCACGGTTAAAATATAAACACACGGCATGGTGTGGTTCACTCTATGATTTCTCAGAAATCATGTACCACCCTCTTTCTCAGAAATCATCATCGAATGCAATGTCGTGTTTATTCCATGGGCTATCGCGACGAATGATTTAGAATAATTATCGCTCTATGTTTATATCATTGCACGTGCGCTGTATCGGTCCCACGATTCAAATATAAACATATGGCATGAAGCGCGTGCACGTAGGCACCAAAAACGCGTTCAATCCTGCTCGGATATAAACACACGGCATAGCGCGGTGCAATGTTTATTCCATGGGCTATCGCGATGATTGATTTACAATAATTATCGCTATATGTATACATCATTGCACGTGCGCTGTACCGGTCCCACGATTCAAATATAAACACACGGTATGAAGCGCGTGCACGTAGGTGTCATAACGCGTTTAATCCTGTCGCGCGCCATGATTCCTTATCTTTTCTCAGAAAAATCTTTTATCCTGGTCCACCCTCTTTCTCAGAAATCATAATCGAAGACGCGATTTGAATTTCCACGAATCGGTTGCGGTCGCGCCTGCGCACCGATCCCCGCACGCGTACGGAGATTGCGCGGCGGCGACGCGTGTCCAAAGTACCTTAAACATCCAACAGGTGGCGCCAATACGAAATGTATGAAAAATCTGGAAAATTTACCAAGGCGGGTCCAAATACCAACGCGGACCCAAAGTACCATAAACATCCAATAGGTGGCGCCAATACGAAATGCGCGCAACGCCATTTTGAAATTTTGAAAATCCTCCCCCCTCGCCCACGAACTCGAGCTGCGCGCGCGGCGCCATTTTGAAAATTTTCAAATCCCCCTTCCCCTGTGACGTCAGCCCCCCCTCATCCACGAACTCGGTCGACGCCATTTTGGAATCCCCCTCCCCTGTGACATCATCCCCTCACCTGCGAACTCGGTATCCCCTCCCCTCCCCACCCCCTCACCCACGAACTCGGTACTCCCTCCCCTCCCCACCCCCCTCGCCCTCGCCGAAGAGCGCGCGGTACCCCCCGCCCCGCCTCACCCCTCGAGCACCCTCGTCCAGAACTCTCATACTCTACCTACTGAAAAGGGCATCTTATAATGAAATTTTATACCCAGAAAACGAGTGGACTCGCTAGATTTAATAGAGAGATTGTTAATTTTTATCTCAGTTTGGCCAGGAGTTATATTCTTTTTGTTGAAGTGGATTAAAGTCGTTTTGTGAGGACAGAGGTCAAGGCCTAAGGAAAGAAGATTATTTCGAATAGTTTTAATGGTTTTCTCAATAAGCTTAATACATTTTGGAAGGGGAGAAATTTTAGAGTAGATTCGCATCCGTAGATAGTCATCCGCAAATTGAGAGACAGAAATGTTCTTTGGTAAGTTGTTGGATATGTCTGAGATGTAAAGTATAAAAAGAAGAGGACTTAAGACACTTCCCTGTGGAACGCCTTTGTAAACAAGTCTGGCTCTTTTAAAATTTTCTGTGTAAATTTCTCTTTGATAAGTAAGACACTTGACAAACCTTATTAACATCATTGAACATTGCATGGAGGACAGTTTGTCTATTAGAATGTCACTATTTACATTATCAAAAGCGCTCTGTATGTCTAAAAACGCCGCGATAGTGCTTTTCTTTTTAATAAAGCCATCTTCTATATAGAGAGTGAGGTTCGTAAGATTGTCAATACATGAGAGACCCTTGCGGAAGCCGGTTTGACTAGTCGGGAGTAAGTTGTTATGTTCAAGACACCATTGGAGTCTATTTTTTATTAGAGCTTCGAAGAGTTTGCAGTAACATGATGAGAGAGCAATCGGTCGAACACTTTTTCCGTCTGATTTTCTGATGAAGTGAATATAGGACTGCTTCCATTCTATTGGGAAGTCCCCCATAGTAAACATTTCGTTATAAATGTCTATAAGAATTAGTTTGTAATTAAAAGGAAGATTTTTTATTATGTCATAATCGACTCCATCTAATCCTGGGGCAGATTTGGAATTACGGGAATTTAGTGCCAGATTGAATTCTGTCAAACTAAAGGACGCGTCAAAAAATTTATTTGAGTTGGACTCAGGATAGTAGTTCGGATCTGTGGGAACCCATGGTGGACTAATTTTGTTAAGAGAAACAGTTATCTGGTTATCGAATTGTAGATTTTCTGTAACATGCATTGGGTTTAAATTGGCCCATTTATTTTTTAGGACTTTACTTCTGTTCCAAGTATATTTGGCGTTAGAGCGGAAGCTCATACTTTCAGCAAACTCTTTGAAGCTATCTATTTTTTTCTTTTTAAACAGTTTTTTGGCTTTAGCTACCATTTTTTAGTAATGTATTAAGTCGTCGAGTTCTTTTGTGTATTCCCATTTTTTGAACGCTGCTCTTCTTAATTTTTTGATCCTATTGCATTCATTATCCCACCAGGGAACCGGGTTCCTGTGTGATGAATGTTGTACTATCTTTCTTTTAGGAGTAAAATTTCTAATGGCCTCCGTTACTTTATTGGTGAATATTCTATATTTTTTGTTTACTGCACCTAAATTATATTGCGGGGAGAAAAATTCTGCGTACGAGTCCTTTAGATGCGAAAATACTTTTTCCCAGTCAGTGCGAATGGAACTTATTTTAAACGACTTTTTGTGGTAGTAATTTTTCCTAGTGCTAATGTTTATGTATATTGGGTAGTGGTCAGAACCCCAGGTTTCATCATGAGTGCTTAGGCGAATTTTGTCTGATATGTTCATTGTTGATAATATTAAATCTAAATTTGACTTCTGGTTTCTATAACTATCTACTTGCGTAAGTGTGTTAGTGTTATGAAGGAAGAGGTCGCGACTTTCAATAGCATGTAGAAGCCTTTCTCCGTTAGTGTCCGTAGAAGAACAATTCCAAAAACTGTGGTGCGAATTAAAATCTCCCATAATAATGGAGTTCCTGTCATCTGCCACGTTATTTAATATTTGTTCCCATTGGTCTTGGGAAAAATTGAAACCTGGAGTTTTGTAGAAAGCTATTATTTTTAAGGGGGGACACACATTATTTAGATTTATACCGCAAATTTCAATTCTATTGTCTGGAATATTTAAATCTTTTATTTCTGTAAAAGCTCAATTTTTTCGAATTAAAATTACTATACCACCACCAGAAGAGTGTATCCTGTCTTTCCTGAATGTGTTGAACCTTGCATGTTGAAAATTTTTCGGTGGCTTTAACCATGATTCTACACACACGAATATGTCGATGTTTTCCAGAATAAGTTCTAGTTCTTCTTTACATCGTATAACGCTTCTTGCATTCCAGAAGAGAAGACGTAAGTCGGCAGAACCTTGTAGGAGATTTGATTTTACTTGCTGTTGGACCGTTGTTATTCGTCAGATGAGGTAAAGTTTTCTCTCAGAGGGATATTATCCTTGAAGCTGTCCAGTTTCTGGATGATTCTGGATATACGGGCTCGGAGATTGCCTTGCTCAATACGATCATGCATGCATTTTAACATGTTAATAAAGGATGGAATGTCATTTGTAAATTCAAGAGCCAAGCTGCGTATGTTAGTTTTATTGTAGCTTTTTCCGAAAAATTCCACTAAGTTTTCGTAGGTAATAGAAGATTCATGAGGTATTTCAGTAAAGTGTTGTTTTATTAATTCCAACTCTTTAGTAATGTCTTGTGTCAATTTTGATTTTCTAGGTTTTTTATTTGGTGGATTTATGATATCAAGGAGGTTCACTGTTTTGGTGATTTCGGTTAAACGATCGTTTCTTATGCCTTGCCCTGATGTATCGTTCGTTGGGATGGTGGAGGTTGAAAGTGATCGCTTGTAGACACTAGCGGCTGGTTGTTTAAATACTTCCTCTTGCACCATCGAGGATTCTTTTTCTTTGATCGTGACGGGACTTCTAGACGTTTCTGGAACCAGTATTGCTGGTTGTATTTCCGTTGTAGACTTCTCCTGGAGAAAACTTTTTGATGTTTGTTGATTACTCGATTCTCCATTTTGACAGTATTTTGCCAAGTGACCTTCCTCTTTACATTAACTTGTATGGTTTCCAGGAGCTTTTTGATATCTTCCGTGTTGCGAAGTCGAGGTTTTCCAAAGGACAATTATCAATCGTACACACTCAGTTTCAAGTGAAAATAATAAGCGTATAACTTTTATTATATGTTGGTTTTTACAAACGACTTGAAACTAAAAATGGTATGTCTCTGATTAATACATAATAAACTGATATAGCAAAAATTTCTCTGAACGTGTCCATCGGCTCGAACGTTCCAGAACCTTCTAACCCCAAAAAGGCACCACACGTTAGCAAGTGCGGAAAACGAGCCCACTGGTTCCGCCGGTCTGCGCTCAGCCAATCCGGTCCTCCGGCTCACATGGCAGTGGCGAAACAACGAATCATACCGCTTTATGAATCCCGGTTCCAACATTCCGGATCCACATAAACTTGCCTCCTGAAGCTAAAGATGTGGGAATATCTCGGGTCGTGCATTCCAGCTCTTATGAAAGAAATCTGTGACTTTAATGCAATATTTAGATCAGTTAGTTTGTCTTCGATTACCTTATGTGGAATTATCGGGCACACGTTAGATAGAATAATCCGTTTCGATTTGGAGACAAGAGGTCGAAGTTGAAATGTGTGAGTGCCTATGTTTATAAACTTGTGCCTGTTGAGAAGTTTGTCAACGGTTTCTTGACTATTGAGATAAAGGCAAATTCTTCCGTGTGAGATTCTAGATACAAACCGAATGTTTCTGGGATCTGTTATGTTGCCGATGGTTACTGTGTAATCCTTAATTGATACGCCTTCCAATGTATCTGTTACAATAGCTTGTTCTTTTGTCGGAAAATTTACATGCTGGGCAGCTTGTGAATATGAAAACGACATTATGGGTGTGGTAACTGTGTTGATCAAATTTTGTTGAGAAGAAGCGGTACTATTTTTAGGGGAGCTCATCTTGAGAATCACTCCTTTGTTAGTTGGACCCGGATACAGGCGGCATCCGGGCAACGCCAAGTTGAATACACTTGAACACCAACTAATCGCAATCCTAGAGAGACACACGCAGACACGATCGGTTCGCACTTCCTGTCGCTACGGCGGCTCAAACGAGACCCATTTATTATTTGAATATAATTTTGAATTTTCGGCCTTGCCTCCTTTAGATAGTGTAATAATAGTGCATTTTCAATATCGTCATCACTGCTACTTGATTCGCACAATTCCATAGCTAATAATAAATTTTCGGCCATTTTGATGGTTATCCGTAAAGTCTTGCTTGATGTCTTGATATTCAATTATGTATCAAATATTTATTATAAACTTTTCGAGCGCTAAGGAAGGAGGCGAAGATAAATATGTAATGTTGTAAAGTTCATTCTTAAGGGGGTAGACACGTCACGTGGTCTGGCCGATTCGGCAGGTCGGTATTACAGCAGGTTTTTTCTGCACAGAAATGGTAATACCGATAGATCGACGATTGCCCGGTAAACGCGAGAGGGAGCTGTTTGCTATTTCCGTATTCTATTCTGAATAAGGAAATAAATTCTCAGCTGTTGCGTTGTACTTATAAAAATTTAAACGGAAAGTCGGCTGGTACTGCAAACGTAGAAAATTCATTCTACATTTTAATTACTTGAAATGTGCTTATGCTACAATATTCTACGTTGGCAGTAAGGAATTATAAGTGAAAAGGAAAAATAGATGAGGGCATGTCCCCAGAAAATGAAGTTTGTTAGGATAGACATTTTTTAATTAGCAAAACACTGAAACAGAACATGAAATACACATCCTATGCAGAAAGCAGTTATGAACAAACATATATAAAATTGTGTTTGATGTTGAATCCAACGCGTGATTATTATGTGGTCCCTCCTCGAAGTGACAGAAAATATAACCTATGTATATGCTGTAACACAATAAATATTTAGCGGCTATTTCGTTGTATTACGCTACATTTGTGAACTTTTCATCATCCTTCCGAAACATTATTATTACGCCGCAACAGTATCATTAGGAAATCGGGTATAGCATATAGGTTATATTCTCTGTCACTTGGAGGACCGGATTTTCTGTCCTCGAAGTGACAGAAAATATATCCTATATGCTAGACCCGATTTCCTAAAGATACTGTTGCGACGTAATAATAATGTTTCGGAAGGATGATAAAATGTTCACAAATGTAGCGCAAAAGAACGAAATAGCCGCTCAACATTTATTGTCATATAGCGTATACATAGGTTATATTTTCTGTCACTTCGAGGAGGGGACCATAGACATATGTAGACGGTGGAGCGTAAGCTGAGGGGGGTGGCAAGGTTCGCGGTAAGGGGAGCGATACGAGTAAATCGGATAACGCTGTGGTTATGCATGCCGAATGCATCCGAAGCTAACCGACGCGCCTGTATCTGAACCTATGCCTTTACCCCTCCAAGCCTTCCTTCCCCACGCCGATAGTCCCATCTTCTGATCCGTCTATATATGTCTATGGAGGGGGCCATGTAATAATCACGCGCATCCAGCCTACGCATTTTTTTTATGAAAAATTATTTAAATCGGACTATTTTTAACGAAACGGGCTTTCAATTCAGCAAACAAATTTTTCACGTAATTTCCTTAATTATGGTTTGAGTTGTATCATTTTTGGGGCCAATTTGATTGAGAAAGTATAAGGAATCGATTGACGCCACGATCGCAAAGATCTGATTAGAAATTGCAAAACTTCAGATTCATCAGTGCTTAGTGCGCAACATTGTATGGCCCCGCTGGTTTCAAGCGTCGAAGCCGACGAAACTCAGCGAGACACATGTGTAAAATAACATATTTGCAGTTTTATAATTGAAGATGTAGTGAACGTTACAGGACTGTCTTTATATATGGATCTCACAAACAAAATCGCCTGACTTGTTAGACATGAAACCGGGCATACAAATGGTTGCGCATATCGCCGATAGCATCAGAAAGAATATGTACAGTCTTCCAATGTTTCAATTGTTGAGAAGCCTTTGGGCTCAGTTTATCGGGAAAGACCTACCCACCCCACTGTTTTGCTTTCTCGTTGCGAGCGTGGACCTTCGGGTCCTAGTAGACCGCCCGTTGACAGCCGAGAACAATAAAACCGACGAGCTAGATAAAATACCCAGTACAGAAAAATAAAATGTTCGTGTTTTTGATAAGTATTGATGAAAGTATTACCGATAAATTTTTTAGGATTTCCCGATGAAAATTATATCAAACATGGAGCAATTCGATCAATTTTTATTCAACGTAGAGTGTGTTCTAATCATGTATTCATAAGAAAAAATAGACTGAATTGCTTCGTGTCTTGACTCACCAACAATCCATGAATGGTAACACTCTCATCAAGGTGTAATGAGAAATTTTCAACATTTCGTATTCAGTACTGGATGACTCAAGTCGCCGTCGACCGAGGGTGTACCGCTGGTGCGCTATTTCACTCGCACTCGGTTCACATCGTGCGGTCTCCTTGTCAAGCGGTTCGAGCGAGGGCCCTGATAGGGGTGAATTTATTTGGGAAATAAAAGTCGCGTCATTCATGACACCTACTCGCGAACAGATATACATATGTACGAGAAGAAACAATGCAATTGCCCGATGACTTGAAGCAACATTTCAATAGGTAAATGCATGAAACTCTGGGATCAGGAATTCCGAACCCAGTGGGGCATATGTAAGAACTGGCGATATTCAACAATAGTTCGTCGTCTAAATTTTACAAGTATTTATTTGACGTGAATATAAAGTTTGTTAGCAAAGTCTTTCTCGATTTGAGTTCTGTAGAAGGCTGATTTTCCTTCGCCATGGAAAGTCCCCTCTTGGCCTTCTCGCTGGCAATCATGCGACTTGCTGAGTTTCGTGAGCTTCGGCGCTCGAAACCAGGGGGGCCATACAATGTTGCGCGCTAAGCAGTGACAAATCTGCAGTTCTGCATTTCTAATCAGATCTTTGCGAAAGTGACGTCAGTCGATTCCTCATGTTTTCTCGATCAAATTGGCCCCAAAAATGATATAATTCGGACCAAAATTAAGGAAATTACGTGAAAAATTTGTTTGTAGAAGTGAAAGCCCGTTTTGTTAAAAATAGTCCGATTTAAATTATTTTCTGCCAATATAACCGGGAGAATGCCAAGAATCCAATGGTGTCACTTTCATATTGATACGATGAAAAATAAACAAATTCTGTTTCTTTATAATCGATGACACATCGCCGAGCACGACGATCTCGCGCGGCTCGGGACACAAAGGTTCTCGTCGGTTATTCGAACTTCTAAGATCGTATTCAGATTTATTGGCCGGTGAGTTTCGTAACTAGGGGTGTGCGGTTACCCGATTTTTCGGGCTCGGGACGGGCCGGCAACTTTCGGGCGGGATCGGGCGGGGTCCCGATACTTTCGTATTGCTCGAGATCCCGACAGTTTCGGGACCCCGAGACTCGATTCGGGCTACAAGCATAGCCGCCATGAGCGGACAATTTGATTTCAGGTCGGCTCGGCAAAACTCGGACGCGATCGGACGATATCGTTACCAGTAATAGATTAAAATTATTACCTGAGAACATAGAAAAATTATGTTTCTTACACGTTAATTTGAAATAATAAAATATTCGCCTCCTGTATATTGTTGTTATTATGAAACATCCAGGAAATATTCCTTTTTGTATGCTTATAGTTCGTACGTTTTCTATTTTAAATCTGAACCTATCCGGAGAAAGATAATACCCTATATATTCCCTTTACATAAAGTACTAAGTATGAAGTATATTTTATTCAGATTTTAAAATATTGTCGATATAAAAATAGTCTTCTTCCCAAGTTCTGAACATGGTATTTATTTAAGTACGTATATGGACGTATTCAGTATTCACAGACTATTTGGTAGCAATGAATATACATATATATGTAAATAAATAATAAGATACAAATTATGATTCAACAGGAGACAGAATGGTAAAAACTTATCACTCTGGTATCGATATAAATGATATACATAATTCTTTCCGTCTCGGTCCGCTCGTAATAGCTGGCTTTCGAGCCGATCGTGTCCGAGTTTTGCCAAACCGACCTGAAATCAAATTGCCCGCTCATGGCGGTCATGCTTGTAGCCCGAATCGAGTCTCGGGATCCCGAAACCGTCGGGATCTCGAGCAATACGAAAGTATCGGGACCCCGCCCGATCCCGCCCGAAATTTTCCGACCCGTCCCGAGGGCCGAGAATCCGAGCCGCGGGACGATCCGCACACTCCTATTCGTAACGCGTATTCTCTCGTCATCGCAGAACACGAGTGAGCCAGAAGTGGTGGGGATAGCGCCAAGCTTCTGTCATGTATAGGCCAAACCGAGCTGAAGCGTAGAAATACACGCATCAGAATAGGTGTGCCTTAGGCCTTAGCTCTGAAAAAATTCAGGAGCTTTATTGGTCAGAACATTGATTCTTTTTCGATAGCTTCATCTCGTATTGGTCTACGCATTACTTCGTGACGCACACAACTACATATGTACTACGCTGACAATAAGAATAAATAACAGCCACACGTCTACGTTCAGACGGGGCCGAGTAGCATTCCCGTTACCCCACCATACCCTTCGGTGGCTAGGGAACTCCAACTGACAAATCCACGATCGTCAGATGGTGATAGCTGATTTCTCCTCGATCGCTGTTCGCGAAAACGAATCGACCGGCCAATATATTTGAATACGACCTTAGGATAAAGATATAATGAAAGATGAAAAATTATTCGAAGCCAAAGATGAAAGGCCTTCGAATAAACAAAGGAAACTAATAAATACCCGAAGCTAAATAGAATTTTAGATTTAGGGTACACACACCCTCCCCCAAACCTCGTGTCGATCGACCACTGGGACCATTCGGAAGTATATTCTTTTAATTAAATAATGCCCATCTCTGCATAGGAGCGTAAAGAATTACGAAAATAATCAAGGAGTCAACTGTTGACCGGTTTGGAGACTTGTTGACTCCTGGTCAACAGTTGACTCCTTGATTTTTTTGTAATTCTTTACGATCCTATGCAGAGATGGGCATTATTTAATTAAAAGAATATACTTCCACACGAGGTTTGGGGGGAGGGTGTGTGTACCCTAAATCTAAAATTCTATTTAGCTTTGGGTATTTATTAGTTTCCTTTGTTTATACGAAGGCCTTTCATCTTTGGCTTCGAATAATTTTTCATCTTTCATTATATCTTTATCCTAAGGTCGTATTCAAATATATTGGCCGGTCGATTCGTTTTCGCGAACAGCGATCGAGGAGAAATCAGCCATCACCATCTGACGATCGTGGATTTGTCAGTTGGAGTTCCCTAGCCACCGAAGGGTATGGTGGGGTATCGGGAATGCTGCTCGGCCCCATCTGAATTTTTTATATTTTTTTTTATATCCACTCAGTAGGGGGGGGGGGGAGGTTTGTCCTCCTTGTTCCTCCCTGTGGGCCCTCCCTCAGAGCAGGAGCCCTGTTACCGGCCAGAAGCCAGTAGCTGGTGTTACCATCAGTATGTATTTAAGATTTTTCCTTGAGTAAGCAGTGGAAAATTTTCAAAAAACCGCTGTACTTGAGGGCTGAAATAGAAAGTTTGGTATAAGTTGCAAGCTAAGTGACCAAAAGAATTCAGAATTCACAGCTTGAAATCCAAGTAGGCTCAACGAGCTGAAGCGGAGATAATAGGTAGACTGAGATCATGCATCCAATACGTGCATAAGTAGCGTGCTGTGCAGAAAATCGTGGATGTAAAATGCAAATACCATCAGCAAGCTTAAATGGACCAGGTCTTATTACTTCGTAAGGTAGCGAGTGATAAGCAGAAAACAAGACTGAAACTTAAAAGTAAATTAGTGCTGGGGGGGGGGTAGGGTAGGGAAGAGCGAAAGGATAGTGAATATGTAGCTGAATGCCGGGTTATTTCGACAATGGAATAGGAATTTTAACCTTATAAGGTATTTTATTTAGGTCGTACGTGCCAGTACGTCGCGCAAGGGGATTTGGATGGTCGATGACCTGATATCTATCTATTATTTGAAAAATGAAATCTTGCATGAGCTGGATATTGTAATCAGTGTGCAATGTCCTGGTAGGATATCTATAGGGTGACTGTGTAATAGTTTTTAGAATTTTATTTTGTATGCGCTGTAACTGATTTTTATTAGAGGAGTGGAGATCTGTGGCAAATGTGAGCAAGTAAGTAACCGTAGACTTTTAGCGTTTTTTTAATGCGGTCTTGAATGGCCGCGTTCCACAATAGTTTATGGTGGAGGATAATATCGAGATACTTAACCTCGCTTAGCCAGGGCACGGCACAATTGTTGACGTAAATTTTATATTTTTGTCTGCTGGCGAGTATTGAAGGGTTACGTGAAAAAATAATAGCCTCGGTTTTATCTGGGTTTATTTGAAGCTTCCAGCGTGAGAAGTACTGCAGGACCTGGTCGAGGTAGGTTTGTAGTCTGAGAACCAGCGCCGAGAGTTTCCATGAGGAGGTGTATAGGACGGTATCGTCTGCGTACAACGCGAGATCGCAGAAGTCAGCAGTAGGAAAGTCATTTATATATACGTTAAAAAGCACGGGGCCGAGGATGGAACCCTGCAGCACGCCGGCCGAGACCCGATGCAAATTTGATTTTTCGCCATTGCAGTTAACGAAAAACAGTCTGTCCGACAGGTAAGACGCGATCAGTTTTGTAACTCCGGTCGCCAAGCCGGCGGAGTGCAGCTTGTATATCAAAGCACTGTGCCACACAGAGTCGAACGCCTTGGCCAAGTCCAAAAGGACCATACCCATGATTCTGTTGACATTTAACTCGTGTGCTATGGATTGTGTTATGCGGAGTGCTTGGTCCTGGAGGCCTTGGAGTGGAATGTCCTGCGCGGAAGCCGAATTGTTGGTTAATAATAACGTTGTTGTTTGTTAAGAATTTAGTTAGGAAGGCGTGAATACATTTTTCAAATATTTTGCCTAATATGGATAATAAGCTGATTGGCCTGTAACTGGTTGGTAGCTCGCGCGGTTTACCTGGTTTGGGCAACGGAATGATCTTGGAGATTTTCCATGCCTCCGGGAAATATCCCAACGCGGCCGCGGATGTAAATATGTAGTATAATTGACATGAAACTTTGCGCGACGCGTACTTCAACATTGACACCGAGACTCCATCGCTGCCGGGAGCTTTCCGGGAAGCCATCTTTTTTGTGAATTGAACGATTTGCTCGGGGGAAATTTGAATGACAGGTGTGATGTCTGCCGAGGCAGTGTCCAGGCGGACGAGGAAGTCCTCGACGATCGGATCCATTGTCGAATGTAGCTGAGCTGCATCCGAATGGATATTTGCAAAGATGGAGGCCAGACAATCAGCTTTTTCAGCGTCAGCCGTAAGTGGGGTTGATCCGCAGAGGAGAGGTGGTAAGGTCTTCTTAGTCTCTTTACCAGAGATTTTTCGGAATGTGCCCCAGAAGGTGGGATCAGGTCTAGCGAAGGCCCTTAAAATGCGGTCCCATTCGCGTAACCTCAGGAACGATATACTTTTCCTGAGGGTCGCTGTGATGTCTTGGATCTCATCGGCTACCACAGGGGCTCCAAGACGCTGGCCTCTTCTTCGTAAGGCTTTTCGATAACGTATAAGTGAAAGTCTTGTGGGGTCGGTGAGAAGGTAAGAATTTTTGCCGACATGTGATGAGTCTGGGATAGTAGCACGCTTGTGCGACAAGAATGTAGGAAAGCGGTTAAGTCTTTGATGCTGTTGTCAATCTCCAGTTTATTGGAGAGTTTGCTCTTGATAACATGATTGGAGGTAAGTTTTTGGTACGTTTCCCAGTCTGTGGTAGTTTCCAGGCTGTATGTTCCGCTAGGATTTTTGGTCGTCAGTATGACGGGGCGATGAGGGGTATCAAAGTCGTCTGTCACTTCGCAGTTGAAGTCAGCATGAAAATCGATAATAAAAAAGTCGATGGTGGACGGTCTAGAGCGTCCGATTTGATGCGTGAAGTTTTCAGGATGTACAATTTCATAGGGAAACTTGCACGTATGGTTGTACAGGATCTGCCCCGCTTTGTTTTCCGAGTAATTGTTCCATAATTTGTGTTTCGCATTCCAATCACCCCCGATCAAAAAAGGGGAACCCAATCGAGTGAGGGTATCAAGGAACCCCGCGTCTTTAATAGCGCCAGGGGGCGCGTAAACGACTCCGATAATGAGTCTCGGTGCAATGAGTTTTATAAAGCACGCGTCATGCTGAAGTGCGTTGGAGGGAGTAAAGTTTACGTAACTTATTGAGGAGTATATAAAGATAGCGACTCCACCTCTCTTAACGGGGCGGTCCGCGCGAACAACCTTATAGTTAGGCAAAGAAAAATTTACCTGGGAGGTAAGCCAGGTTTCCGTTATTAAAATAATTCCAGGTTGCAGTTTAGCTGCCGCGCAGATGAGCTCGTTGCGTTTATTTAGCAGCGAGGACGCGTTCCAAAGCATGATTCTCGGAATAGGCATTGGATTAGTTTAGAATGCCAAGCACAGTGCAAAACACTTGAAATTTTTCGGCTAACGTGCGGCATGGTTTGAGTTTGACTATCAATGAACGTATTAGGGAAAGCATTTGACCAATGTCCACAACAGCATTTAATTCTTTAACTACCCCTAAGAGGTCTAGCATTGTATTTATACCGGTAGGTTGCTGCCAGTTTTTTCCCTGTGAGCCTGGAGGGCTGTGATCCACGGGATGGGGAAGCAACACCTGCAGATTTCTCGATCCGGCGACGACAGCGTCGGCGTAGGTTGGGAAGGAGGAAGGATTGGAGTAAAAGTGAGGTGAGGGAGGGATTGGATTTTTTGACGATATGATATTGGGAATTTGTTGTGAATTTAATCCCAGGCCATTTGTGGGTTTTAACGTTTGTTTTCTTTTTTCGAGGTAAGTAAGGAGAGCTGGACACTGTCCATAATTGGCAGTATGTTGCCCATTGCAATTTACGCATTTGGGAGGAGTCTCCCTTGGTTTTTGACAGTCTACAGACCGGTGCATGCCGGCGCACTTAACACACTTGGGTGGGATCCCGCAATTGGAAGCCGAGTGGCCGTATTGTTGACATCGAAAGCATTGTGTGTAATTCTTTTTAGAGTGGAATTTTTCCCAGTATATTCTTGTGCTAAATATCGCATTAACTTTTGTGACCGTGTTTGGAGCGGTCCCAGGTGGGAAGTTAATTCTATACAAGAAATATAATGACTGTTTATTACTCCTATTTCCAGCCAAGGAGACGCAGGATGTAGGACAAAGTCCTTTATCTGTTAACTCCTTGAGAATTTCGTCGGTAGGAGTGTCGGGAAGACCCTTTAATACCATGGAGAGCCCGCGCTCTGCGTTTAGCGAAAAAGTATAGTAAGGGATGTTACTCTCAGCTAAGGCTGCTTTGAATTTTTTAGACGTTTCAACTTCTTCGAATTGAAGACGAATTTTGTTGCCAAGGTATTTTATAGAGAACGTCTTCCCAAAGTCGCGTACAAGTTCGCGTTCAAATTTAACTATATTGGATGCGAAATTTGAAATGTATAGCGGGGGGGGGGGGCTTAACTGTCCGCGAAACGGGTTCAACGGCAGTTGGATTTGGGGAACTGGTTTGTTGTGCTGGAGGATTTGAGCTACATGACGCGACACTGACTTCCGGTGGTATTTTTTTCCCTGCCGAGCCAATGTCTAGCAAAGTTTTAGGTAGTGATATTCTGATCTGGTTATCTTTTAAACTCGGGGAGGATCCGGAAATTTTGGCGCTTTTACCATTTTTCCGGTTATCGCGCTTAGATTTTTTTTTTCCCTGAGTGTCTATCGACGCTGGTATTTAGTAGGGAAAGCCCGGTTTTAGGAGAAAGATCAGAGTGATCAGAAGAGGTGTTTGTAGGTAGGTTTTCCAGCGAAGTGCCAGCTCGTCTTTTGCCGGAGCTATTGCTCGATGAGGTTTTATGTTCTATGAATATAGAAGAACTCACCATTTTGGCGGCTTGAAGAACTTCTAGCGAAGGCCCGTCATCCCATTGTGGGTCCGGGGGGGCCCTGGGGAGATCAGGGTTACTTTCGGTGACAATATCAATGCTTGCTTGAGTTCCTCAACTTATGCACCTTATTCGAGCGCGAACGACGACACTTGAGGTGAGAATCCCGAGCAATTTTGCTCCAAAGATTTTCTTGTGGGTAGCCGTTAGCCCAGTAATCCCTCACTAATAATTCAGGTAATCAAGAGATACGTAGAAAAACTCTAAGGTACTCAAATGGAGCCAGCAGGCACAGTGACAAGAACGACTGTCGAGAACGACTCCTCGAGAACGACTCTACGAGAACGACGAGAACGAGTGACGAGAACGACTCAAGACGTACTGACTGCGTCTGAGAACGACTGTGAGGCTGTTATTTATTCTTATTGTCAGCGTAGTACATATGTAGTTGTGTGCGTCACGAAGTTATGCGTAGACCAATACGAGATGAAGCTATCGAGAAAGAATCAATGTTCTGACCAATAAAGCTCCTGAATTTTTTCGGAGCTAAGGCCTAAGGCACACCTATTCTGATGCGTGTATTTCTACGCTGCAGCTCGGTTTGGCCTATGCATGACAGAAGCTTGGCGCTATCCCCACCACTTCTGGCTCACTCATGTTCTGCGATGACGAGAGAATACGCGTTACGAATAGGAGTGTGCGGATCGTCCCGCGGCTCGGATTCTCGGCCCTCGGGACGGGTCGGAAAATTTCGGGGGGGATCGGGCAGGGTCCCGATACTTTCGTATTGCTCGAGATCCAGACGGTTTCGGGATCCCGAGACTCGATTCGGGCTACAAGCATGACCGCCATGAGCGGGCAATTTGATTTCAGGTCGGCTTGGCAAAACTCGGACGCGATCGGCTAGAAAGCCAGCTATTACGAGGGGACCGAAACGGAAAGAATTATGTATATCATTTATATCGATACCAGAGTGATAAGTTTTTACCTTTCTGTCTCCTGTTGAATCATAATTTGTATCTTATTATTTATTTACATATATATGTATTTTCATTGCTACCAAATAGTCTGTGAATACTGAATACGTCCATATACGTACTTAAATAAATACCATGTTCAGAACTTGGGAAGAAGACAATTTTTATATCGACAATATTTTAAAATCTGAATAAAATATACTTCATACTTAGTACTTTATGTAAAGGGAATATATAGGGTATTATCTTTTTCCGGATAGGTTCAGATTTAAAATAGAAAACGTACGAACTATAAGCATACAAAAAGGAATATTTTCTGGATGTTTCATAATAACAACAATATACAGGAGGCGAATATTTTATTATTTCAAATTAACGTGTAAGAAACATAATTTTTCTATGTTCTCAGGTAATAATTTTAATCTATTACTGGTAACGATATCGTCCGATCGCGTCCGGGTTTTGCCGAGCCGACCTGAAATCAAATTGTCCGCTCATGGCGGCTATGCTTGTAGCCCGAATCGAGTCTTTCGCCCGAAAGTTGCCGGCCCGTCCCGAGCCCAAAAAATCGGGTAACCGCACACCCCTAGTTACGAAACTCACCGGCCAATAAATCTGAATACGATCTTAGAAGTTCGAATAACCGACGAGAACCTTTGTGTCCCGAGCCGCGCGAGATCGCCGTGCTCGGCGATGTGTTATCGATTATAAAGAAACAGAATTTGTTTATTTTTCATCGTATCAATATGAAAGTGACACCATTGGATTCTTGGCATTCTCCCGGTTATATTGGCAGAAAATAATTTAAATCGGACTATTTTTAACAAAACGGGCTTTCACTTCTACAAACAAATTTTTCACGTAATTTCCTTAATTTTGGTCCGAATTATATTATTTTTTAGGCCAATTTGATCGAGAAAACATGAGGAATCGATTGACGTCACTTTCGCAAAAATCTGATTAGAAATGCAGAACTGCAGATTTGTCACTGTGTTGTGCCTGGACGCCGGGGGGTTGTGATTCTGGTGTCGAATCACGGGGGTGCTCCTGGTCGTCCTTCACAGTCGTCGTCCAACGGCTCCGAAGGTTCGGGTGAATATGCCGGGACGGAAGGATTCGGTTTGAAACCGAAGGTAGGGGATCGTTGCGGGTTAAAGAGTTGGAACTCACCGTAAGGTTAACAAGTTTATTCTGTCCCGATCTGGGTGACAATGACACTGTGCCTCTCAGGCATGAGCCTCGTATAAGGTCTGAGCTCGCATTGCTCGTACATTGTTCTTATACTGTAATCGGGGCGAAGCGGGGACCATCGGGGTCTCCGCCTTTGGCCTGCTTTTGGGTGTTTCACCATGCGCTGACGGTTTCGGTGCGTTTCCGAAAACGCTTACGCTGTTGTGCCGGATTTCGGCCGCGCGATTGTATCAATCGGAATGTACGCGGTGTCGACACGTCTAGGTGTCGGTTGGGGCACAACAACTGCTTAGCGCGCAACATTGTATGGCCCCGCTGGTTTCGAGCGCCGAAGCCCACGAAACTCAGCGAGTCGCATGATTGCCAGCGAGAAGGACAAGAGGGGACTTGCCATGGCGAAGGAAAATCAGCCATCTACAGAACTCAAATCGAGAAAGACTTTGCTAACAAACTTTATATTCACGTCAAATAAATACTTTAATTGTAAAATTTAGACGACGAACTATTGTTGAATTTCGCCAGTTCTTACATATGCCCCACTGGGTTCGGAATTCTTGATCCCAGAGTTTCATGCATTTACCTATTGAAATGTGGCTTCAAGTCATCGGGCAATTGCATTGTTTCTTCTCGTACATATGTATATCTGTTCGCGAGTAGGTGTCATGAATGACGCGACTTTTGTTTCCCAAATAAATTCACCCCTATCAGGGCCCTCGCTCGAACCACTTGACGAGGAGACCGAACGATGTGAACCGAGTGCGAGTGAAATAGCGCACCAGCGGTACACCCTCGGTCGACGGCGACTTGAGTCATCCAGTACTGAATACGAAATGTTCAAAATTTCTCATTACACCTTGATGAGAGTGTTACCATTCATGGATTGTTGGTGAGTCAAGACACGAAGCAATTCAGTCTATTTTTTCTTATGAATACATGATTAGAACACACTCTACGTTCAATAAAAATTGATCGAATTGCTCCATGTTTGATATAATTTTCATCGGGAAATCCTAAAAAATTTATCGGTAATACTTTCATCAATACTTATCAAAAACACGAACATTTTATTTTTCTGTACTGGGTATTTTATCTAGCTCGTCGGTTTTATTGTTCTCGGCTGTCAACGGGCGGTCTACTAGGACCCGAAGGTCCACGCTCGCAACGAGAAAGCAAAACAGTGGGGTGGGTAGGTCTTTCCCGATAAACTGAGCCCAAAGGCTTCTCAACAATTGAAACATTGGAAGACTGTACATATTCTTTCTGATGCTATCGGCGATATGCGCAACCATTTGTATGCCCGGTTTCATGTCTAACAAGTCAGGCGATTTTGTTTGTGAGATCCATATATAAAGACAGTCCTGTAACGTTCACTACATCTTCAATTATAAAACTGCAAATATGTTATTTTACACATGTGTCTCGCTGAGTTTCGTCGGCTTCGACGCTTGAAACCAGCGGGGCCATACAATGTTGCGCACTAAGCACTGATGAATCTGAAGTTTTGCAATTTCTAATCAGATCTTTGCGATCGTGGCGTCAATCGATTCCTTATACTTTCTCAATCAAATTGGCCCCAAAAATGATACAACTCAAACCATAATTAAGGAAATTACGTGAAAAATTTGTTTGCTGAATTGAAAGCCCGTTTCGTTAAAAATAGTCCGATTTAAATAATTTTTCATAAAAAAAATGCGTAGGCTGGATGCGCGTGATTATTACATGGCCCCCTCCATAGACATATATAGACGGATCAGAAGATGGGACTATCGGCGTGGGGAAGGAAGGCTTGGAGGGGTAAAGGCATAGGTTCAGATACAGGCACGTCGGATAGCTTCGGATGCATTCGGCATGCATAACCACAGCGTTATCCGATTTACTCGTATCGCTCCCCTTACCGCGAACCTTGCCACCCCCCTCAGCTTACGCTCCACCGTCTACATATGTCTATGGTCCCCTCCTCGAAGTGACAGAAAATATAACCTATGTATACGCTATATGACAATAAATGTTGAGCGGCTATTTCGTTCTTTTGCGCTACATTTGTGAACTTTTTATCATCCTTCCGAAACATTATTATTACGTCGCAACAGTATCTTTAGGAAATCTTTAGTATCTTTAGGTCTAGCATATAGGTTATATTTTCTGTCACTTCGAGGACAGAAAATCCGGTCCTCCAAGTGACAGAGAATATAACCTATATGCTATACCCGATTTCCTAAAGATACTGTTGCGGCGTAATAATAATGTTTCGGAAGGATGATGAAAAGTTCACAAATGTAGCGTAATACAACGAAATAGCCGCTAAATATTTATTGTGTTATAGCAGTTACATAGGTTATATTTTCTGTCACTTCGAGGAGGGACCACATAATAATCACGCGTTGGATTCAACATCAAACACAATTTTATATATGTTTGTTCATAACTGCTTTCTGCATAAGATGTGTATTTCACGTTCTGTTTCAGTGTTTTGCTAATTAAAAAATGTCTATCCTAACAAACTTCATTTTCTGGGGACATGCCCTCATCTATTTTTCCTTTTCACTTATAATTCCTTACTGCCAACGTAGAATATTGTAGCATAAGCACATTTCAAGTAAATGTACAATGAATTTTCTACGTTTGCAGTACCAGCAGACTTTCTGTTTAAAAAGTACAACGCAACAGCTGAGAATTTCTTTCCACATTCAAAATAACATATGGAAATAGCAAACAGCTCCCTCTCGCGTGCACAGGCAGCCGCGTATCTATGGGTAATACCATTTCAGTGCAGAAAAAACCTGCTGTAATACCGACCTGTCGAATCGGCCAGACCACGTGACGTGTCTACCCCCTTAATACTAAAACGTACAGTAAAATAGGAACTTGATAATTGCAATAAATGCGTAACGTGTCGCGTGGAAAACGACTGCTCGAGAGTCAAAGGCACTTGTCATGGTAAGCAACCTAGAGCGTAGTCACTCTGCCCGTGGCAACAGAGTTTGCTTCCGGCTCCGCCGGCGCTGGTAGTTGTCCGATGGCACACACGAGGTATAGAATAGACCTATCAACCAATGTATTTTCCTGTCACCGGTTTAGCCGGGTCCAGACCTGAATGAGTATACGCTGAGCAGGCTGAGCGCGCACGAATATTCTGATGTGGACGGGTGAAACGGTAGCCAGGGCCGCATGCTTCTACGTCAGAAAGGGTGAGCGTGAACGCATATGCTAGTGTGGACGGGTCATTCGTGGTGACTCGGCGCATGCGACCCGACTCGCGAATGCCGGCGAAGGCACATGGCCTGAGCCGACCGTTGTCGGTTTTCTTGCACACATCAAAGGGAGTTTGGTGTGCATTGCGTTCAGCGTGGAAGATAGAGGCAGATGTGATACTTCTCTAAAATCCTCGATGTCTCGGATTTTCATGATATTGAAATACATATATGGTAGTCCATATGAAATTAGGGAGGGTTAAGTCCTCATTTTTGCAGATTCGAAATTGTTTAAAAAATACAAATCTTCAAAGTTCCCTGCTTTCGGTGATTTTCACGAAACGCCTACAGAAATTAATTTTTATTACTTAAATTATTGAAGGCATAGACTAAATAAATTTAATCCACTGCTAATATTGACATAAACAAATAATCAAAAATTTTAAAATTACATTTTGAATAATAATAATGCAGTTAACATATGATAGTCTTTAAAGCTCTATTTTACTGAATAATTTGTTCACTACACCCTGCATTGCTCTTAATTCATACAGCCGGGCCGACTCGCTGTTGTGTTAAAAGGATCGTTTGAAGGATCGAAACCCATAAAATTCGGTGAGGCACTGCAGGGGGTTGTCCTAGCCACGGGGTACCAGGTGGCAACTCTTTGACAGGCGTCGGTGGACAATCACCCTGTATTGGTAAACAGGATGACTCGGAGGGTTGAGCTGTATGTTTATTTAGCTAACTATGTATCACACCATCTTTACGACTGCGGAGTGGGCTAAGTTAAGCACAGAAGTTGGTAAAGAAAGACACAATGGCACTTTCGACCCCTCCGCATGCGTCATTCGTGCGCGCTCAGCCTGCTCAGCGTATACGCATTCAGGTCTGGACCCGGCTTTTGGGGGGTCCTAGGACCCCCTTACCATTTTAGTGTCGCATGCAACGTTACCGGTTAAGTCTTGAAACAGATTGTAACGCTACGCGTGATAGGAATTAAAATTAAATCTTATCGGAAACATTTAAAATCTATAACGGCCTGAATGTTACGACTAATTTCAAGAAACATGTTGTATAATTCCGTTTATTAATAAATTTTGATACAAGCATAATTTGCACGTATTTCTATAAATTTCGATCAGAAATATTATATAAATACAACGCGTAATAAACATTTGTACAGTCTCGTAGTTAGGTTATATTTTCTGTCACTTCGAGGAGCGAATTTTCTGTCCTCAAAGTGACAGAAAATATAACCTATATGCTATACCCGATTTCCTATAGATACTGTTGCGGCGTAATAATAATGTTTTGGAAGGATGATAAAATGTTCACAAATGTAGCGTAAAAGAACAAACTAGCCAATAAACATTTATTGTCATATAGCATATACATAGGTTATACAGTATTGTCTCCCTATGGGCTCGGTTTGGTGCACACGATGGGGGCTTGTCGCTATCCCCACCACTTCTGTCTCACTCTTGTCCGGCGAAGGCGAGAGCGAGATGGAACGAGAGCGAGCGAAAGGCGCTGAAAACGAGCGAGGACAGTATGAGACAGACGACGCGTTGATATTTTGTCTCGCTTCGTCTTTCGGACGCCTGACACTCCGTCCTTTGTGTGCGCGACGGGCGTGCGCGATGGTCGCAAGCGCTTACGGTGAGCACGGCAACCGCTTCGCAAAATCTTGACGCAGGCCCGGCATAAGTCTTTTTTGCGCCCTAGGCGTAATTGTCAAATTGCGCCCTTTATTATATTATATTTATTTGAGATTATTTATGACTTTACTTTGCAAAATTAGGCAACTGCTAGGGCGTAAGGTTGACAAGAGGCGCAAAATGGCCTTTTTATTGTTGGCATTGTTGAAAATAAATTTTTAAATGAAATACTACAAATTATACTACAACGGTTTTAAACTACGAGTAAACGGTAAGAGTAAGGTCATGAAGAAGCTCAATTAAATGTATTATAATAAATGGCGGAATTTGGCAAGTTCGCCTACGGCCCAAAAAAGACTCGTGCCGTGCCTGGCTATCTGACCGTCGCGCGCATGCATCGAGCAGTCACGATTCCATCTGAGCGCTCGCACCCGTCGCGCACGCCCGCCGCGCACGCAAAGCGTTCCATCTCGCTCCCCCCTTCGACCAGAAAGAAGCGAGAAACGAATACTCGGAATTAGGGCTCTTGTCTCCATGAGGGCTCATCGCCGGGCCCAACCAGCGAGCCCTCAGGGAGACAATCCTGTATTTTCTGTCACTTTGAGGCGTCAACCATATAATAATCACGCGCATCCAGCATGTGCATTTTCCCTAGCCTGGGCGGCAGAGTTGGGCAAAATGTAATCTAATTACAAATTGCAAATTACGATTAAACTGTAATTGTGTGAATGATTACACATTATTTTCTGTAATTATTAATTTGGGAAGCTTGACCATTTGGTTTTGTCAACTATCTAAATGAACGATTACAGAAGATAATGTGTAATCAATTACACAATTACAGTTTAATCGTAATTTGCAATTTGTAATTAGATTACATTTTGCCCAACTCTGCAGGAGACTGCCTTCGTCGGCCGCCGATCGTCTCGTTCTTTTGTCGATGTCGACGGGCTCGACGTTGCGGTTTCGGCCACGTCCAACAATGCCTTCGCCGAAGGTCACTCGGCGCGAGGCCCACACATTACGGATACATACATTGTATCTCGTACGGCCGTCGCGTCGCACGGCTTATAATAGAATATTAAGATTTGCGTTTAAGCTATTATTTACAGAGATTTCATTATTATCAACATAATTTTTTTAAATGGAACTATTGTATATTTTTGTTATGTATTTCAAAACGCGCTCAACGATGTGTATGGAGCGCATGTTTGAACAATAATTTATCTGGATATCTTTATGAACATTGGTGGCAAATTTCAAGTAAACTACGTTCCATTTTTATTTGTAACTTTATTCGAACGGTTATTCGAAACTCGAATAATTTCGGCGAGGGCCTTTATCCGAAAGCGCGGCTCGGGGGTCATAAACGCTAGACTAATAGCATAAGGACAAAGTCAGCAATAGGCTATTCAGTAATGAGTATGGCAATTTCTATCATAGAAGTATCACTAATGGATTACTAGTGCTTTTCTGATGAAAATGGCATCAAACATGATATAATTCGGATTATTTTTAATGGCTGTAATGGAAAGTACTTTGAGTAATGTAATTGAGGAAATTAATGGAGAGTACTTGAATTCTACGTGAACTGACACGGAACTGATATGTGTGCCCAGTAAGCGTAACGTAAGCGATACCTATGCTCGTGCACTTACATCGTAGATGGTTTTTATAATTTTTAAATCCATTCAATAGTTAATAAGGACAGAGTCAATCAATTTGTAATGAAACGTAGGGATTTCGGGGCCTCGGGTCCCAAAACCTACAATATAAATTTTACAAAAACATTTCAATTCATTATTTTCAATGATTTTTACGTGTCGTAGGATGGGCACCGTCTATTTAGACACACGCGGAGAGCAGAGATTTGCGAGAATGGCAGTAACAGCGTCAATTTTTAATATTTTTCAGCGTGCGACACGTGAAAATATTAGTTAAATGTTCCACTACACGTAAAATACTAAAATCAATTTCATCTTGCAATATACAGGGTGTCCCACCTAAGACTGGACAGCCGGTTTTCTCCTAAAGTATTGTCGATAAAAATATAAAAAAAATAGGGAATTGCATGGTTCGAGGGGGGCAATTTATTAGCGCGAACGAATTTTGTTTTCGATTATTATTTTAAAAGATACGATGGTCAAGTTCGGTTTTTCAAATGGAACTATTTTTTTGAAGACCTGAATTGATAGTGCGTTCCAAGATAAATCCAATAAGCTATAATGTATACACTTTATTTCCACTGGTTTTTAAGATATTGCGCTTGCAAATTTACTGATTTTCACTGGAAGATAACCCTCTGGAATAGCAAGGACCGGGGCGGTCTTACTGGCGCCACGGGTGGCACTGCCTGTTGAAATAGATACTTACCTGCCAAAGGTCTACGCCAGGAATGGCAGGCCCAAAGGCTGGACAATTCTTTTCAGTCAGAAATGCTACTTAGGTAGGTACATCTGCGGAATCGAGAAGCGCACCGTTACTTTTATTCCGCACTTGCTTCTACGCTCGGATGGCCGGTTCTTTTGGGAGGGATGCAAGCTGGATTGGTGAAATATCCATTACAGCGTATTAAGAAATTCTTTTCTTCATCGTGTCGAAAGGGAAGTGACGCCTATGGATTCCTTATGTTTTTCTGATGAAAATCATACCAAATATCGTGTAAATCGGACAACTTTTACATAAGGAATAGAAATAGCTTGTGTCAAAGTAGTCCGATTTGCATGATATTTGGTATGATTTTCATCAGAAAAACATAAGGAATCCATGGGCGTCACTTCCCTTTCGACACGATAAAGAAAAGAATTTCTTAATACGCTGTAATGGATATTTCACCAATCCAACTTGCATCCCTCCCAAAAGAACCGGCCATCCGAGCGTAGAAGCAAGTGCGAAATAAAAGTAACGGTGCGCTTCTCGATTCCGCAGATGTACCTACCTAAGTAGCATTTCTGACAGAAAAGAATTGTCCAGCCTTTAGGCCTGCCATTCCTGGCGTAGACCTTTGGCAGGTAGGTATCTATTTCAACAGGCAGTGCCACCCGTGGCGCCAGTAAGACCGCCCCGGTCCTTGCTATTCCAGAGGGTTATCTTCCAGTGAAAATCAGTAAATTTGCAAGCGCAATATCTTAAAAACCAGTGGAAATAAAGTGTATACATTATAGCTTATTGGATTTATCTTGGAACGCACTATCAACTCAGGTGTTCAAAAAAAATAGTTCCATTTGAAAAACCGAACTTGACCATCGTATCTTTTAAAATAATAATCGAAAACAAAATTCGTTCGCGCTAATAAATTGCCCCCCTCGAACCATGCAATTCCCTATTTTTTTTATATTTTTATCGACAATACGTTAGGAGAAAACCGGCTGCCCAGTCTTAGGTGGGACACCCTGTATAGCTTGTATAAGCTCTCAAGAAGCGCCATATAGGCTCCTGATCTCCGAAATAGGTTTTCAGAGAGAAATCCGCGTGGGTCGTTGACAAACCGAGCCAAAGCGTAGCTTATTGTTAGCGAAAGCCCGCCCTCTATGTTAAACTCTCGCTCTAAACAACTCACACGTATACAAGCACGCACACATCTTTCAGTATTTCAACTCATTTCAGAGTAGTTCTTGCGTTGAACGCTGTTCATGAACAGAGGTCGCTAAATTCAGTTTTCAAATTATGGGTCGGTAACACAATTTAGGTGGTGACACGAAGTCCCATAAGATGATAGGTCTATTCTATCACAGACCAGGTATAGAATAGACCTTCCATTCCTTTGTCTTCCGTGTCACTCGATTTTGGGGCTCTAGAGTCCCATTACCATTTCCGTGTCGCATCCAACGTTGATGGCTAAGCATGAAATAATAGTGCAGCGCTATAAGCGGTAGGAATGGAAGTTGTAATCAGTGATGCCAGAATGAGGACGGGAGCGCTCGAGAATTTCCCCCACCTCGCATGCACACTACGCCGGAGCTGCGTGTCCGTGAGCTCGGCGCTTCGGACAACGTCGGGAAGACGAGAGAGAACACGAACGTGTGTCTTTCTCTCTCGCTCTTGAAACGCTGCGATCCAAGGTTACGTGCAAGCGACACGCGGCCTTGCGCGATCTTCTTGAGTGCCTCGAGATACACTTTTCACGTTCTGACATATGTATAATACTCATGTAATGAAAAAAAATTTGGAAAAAATTTTGTTAGGGAAATCACGTTTTAAGACCTCCTGATCACGTTTTGACTATTTAGAAAAGAGTTTTTTTTTTAAATATCTCATGTATTTGTTAACACGATTACGTTTAAACGGCAAAATGGATTTCAATGAAACTTTATATTAAAATTTTATATTCGTGTCTTAAGATCCATTAGATCACGAAAAATGATAATTACCCGTTATGATTCTTCGATTTTTCAGATATACGAACTAAATTCTACATAAAAAAAAGTTAAATAAAGTTCTCCTGTAACTTGTTTAACAAAGAGAAATGTACATTCATAATTGAGGCATTTGATGGAAAAAAGGCACATACGCCAAAATGCCATTTCAAGAAAATCGATTTCAAAGTTTTCATTATAGTATAACTTAATAAAAAGTAATGCAATTAAATCAAATTTTTTTAAGGATGTAGTTACCGTGTCGTTCAAGCGTTCTGAATACAGAAGTCATGATTTAAAAATGATATGTGTCTTTATTTATAAGTTTTAAACAAGTGGTTTATGTGCCCTTCTTTCATCAAATGCCTCAATTTCTTGTGTTCATTTTAAATTTCCGTACTTTTTATTTGAGCTATTTCTATTTTTCAAACCTTAAAATGAATTTTTTTATTAAAAGACGAATATTTTGATACTGTACATTGGTGAACTTTGTTAAAATTAGAATCCACTCTTGGCCAGTACCATGCACGCTGTAGAAGCCTTCGATAAAAAATATTTTTTCAGAGTATGATCTATAATCTAAAATCGTAATCACATCAAACGTAATTATATCAAGTTGCGACAAAGAATCACGCACTATTTACAAATTAATTACGCGCAGCATGCACGTTACCGCTCGATGGAAATATACGGGAAAGTGGTGGTCTCTTCCATCGAGAGGGAAATGTAAACAATTGGTTATGCAAAGCTAACATCGCGATACATGTTGTACATTAAAATGTGTAAATTGGTATAAAGGTATTATTGTACAAGAATAGGAGAGAAAGGTAACTGGTAAATGCATCTGTGGCAGTTCGGTACTGTCACCATTACCTTGCTGTTATTTCTTTTAGCCTTTTCTTCGATTTTTCTCCTTTCTGAATTTTTCTTACTATTTTACGATTTCCTATCTATTCTTTTCGTTTCCCGTTTCGAGGGTTCGCTCGGGCCTGGTTTTCGTCAAGTACATTTGACGGTCAGATCCGCGATCTGTGGTCGCGTATGCTTTGTTTATGTTTTGTTTATGCTTTAAGTTTTACTTTTGTTAAGTTTTCATTATTTATTGATGAAACATCCGACATTACCAATGAGAAATGGATGTCGTTTATTGTTCGGTATGTCGCACCCGAGACTTTGGATGTTCGAACGGAATTAGTAGAATTAATTAATCTTGACGCGCGAGAATGTACTGCCGATAAAATATTTACCTCCTTTAAGAACTCCATGTGGAAAAAGCAAATTCCGTTCGGAAACATTCTTGCTTTGTCGTGTGATAACGCTTCTGTCATGACAGGGTGTCACTCGTCATTCAAGACCAAACTTGCAGAAATTCGCGGTGAAAATTTTTTCACCATGCCGTGTCCATGTCACTCCTCTGCATTGGTAGTGCATGCAGCATGCGCTACCATTCCCGAGGTCTGCGAGGAATTATTACGAAAAGTCGCAACATTCTATTATAGCAGTCCCAAACGCTCGGCCATTTTTCGCGAATTTCAGCAATGTTTTCAATCTACTGACCGCAAAATTTTAAAATTGTGTACTACGCGATGGTTATCGCGTTACTCATCCGTAGTTACACTTTTAGAAAATTGGGACAGTGTGTTGCACTTTCTGCAAGAATTGGTCGTAAGTGAGAAGACAAAGTCTGGGGATCATCTGCTTATCATCATGCAAAATCCAGATGCGAAAGCATATCTTCTGTTTTTGAAATACGTTCTAGAGTATTTTAATGACTTTAGTTTATTCTTTCAGTCGCAACAAACAAGGATCCATTTGCTTCAAAATACTGCCAAAACTCTTTTGTACGATATTTTACGTCATTTTTTGAAACCGCAGCTTTTGAAGCACATGGATTCAGTAAAATTAATAGATTTTTCAAGAGGCGATAATCAAATCGCATTAGATAGTATTCATTTAGGTCCGGATTGTGACACTTTTCTTTGTCAATTAGTTGCAGAAGGCAAACCCGATGTTGTCCAAACTGTTCGAGAAAATTGTATTAAGTTTTGCATAACGGCTGCAAACGAAATTCGTAATCGATTGCCAATCGATGACGAATTTCTGAGCAAGTTACGTGTTTTTGAGCCTCATTTGGCATTAGTAGATACTGACAGAGACACTTCCTTCAAAAGTGTTCTCTTTATTGCTCAGAAATTGGGCGGTTTCGACGAAGACGGTTTGCAAAAAGAATGGTCAACATTGCACCTGAATTTTGCAGATGCAGTCAAGCTTTGTACATTAGCTTTTGATGATGTATGGAAAACGGTGTTGTTAACGCGAAACGATCAAGGCTCGTATAAATATCCATGTTTGCAGGAATTATTAAATTCCATTAGAAGTCTTCCAAATTCAAACGCCGATGCTGAAAGATCGTTTTCCATGCTTCCCGACATAAAGAACAAGAAACGAAACCGACTTTGTTCGACCATCGTCTATGCCATTTGCGTAACGAAATCGGCATTAAAGGCGCACGGGGAAACAGCTCAGAGCATGGAGGTAGATGACAAACATCTATCTCTCATGTCATCTGAGAATTTATATGCAACTTTTGCGAAGAAGCAAAAGAATAGTTTACGTTTACATGCCGTTGATGACCTCGCGGATTTTCCTTCTACGTCGGGTAATGCAAATTGGTGATGTCCAGAATATTATCAATTTCATCCATTTTCTATTTCATTCGATTTTTGGACATCGCGAATATGTAAATAGTTGTTCGATTTACCTCACGCAATTCTTGTTCTATCCTTGCAATAAATTCGCTTGCTTGCTGTACATATGATTCATAGAGAGAACTTCGAGATAATTGTACAAATAAATGTATATTCTTAATTATATTCATTTTATATGTAACAATTATCTCGAAATTCTGTCGCATGTATTATAG
Organism: Andrena bucephala; assembly: GCA_947577245.1. Taxonomy (NCBI): domain Eukaryota; kingdom Metazoa; phylum Arthropoda; class Insecta; order Hymenoptera; family Andrenidae; genus Andrena; species Andrena bucephala. The sequence goes on from OX387716.1 coordinate 69,447,388, forward strand.
TAACTTCCTTTGCTTGCTTTCTATCCTTTGGAAATGTAAACAATTGTAGCATTATTTCTGTCTTACATCTCGTCAATATATCGAACCCAATTGATATATTTACGTGTTGCCTTTCTTTTTTATTTTTGTAATATTTTTGTACATTTTAGTGTACAACATGTATCGCGATGTTAGCTTTGCATAACCAATTGTTTACATTTCCCTCCCGATGGAAGAGACCACCACTTTCCCGTAGTTTCCATCGAGCGGTAACGTGCACGCTGCGCGTAATTAATTTGTAAATAGTGCGTGATTCTTTGTCGCAACTTGATATAATTACGTTTGATGTGATTACGATTTTAGATTTTAGATCCTACTCTGAAAAAATATTTTTTATCGAAGGCTTCTACAGCGTGCATGGTACTGGCCAAGAGTGGATTCTAATTTTAACAAAGTTCACCAATGTACAGTATCAAAATATTCGTCTTTTAATAAAAAAATTCATTTTAAGGTTTGAAAAATAGAAATAGCTCAAATAAAAAGTACGGAAATTTAAAATGAACACAAGAAATTGAGGCATTTGATGAAAGAAGGGCACATAAACCACTTGTTTAAAACTTATAAATAAAGACACATATCATTTTTAAATCATGACTTCTGTATTCAGAACGCTTGAACGACACGGTAACTACATCCTTAAAAAAATTTGATTTAATTGCATTACTTTTTATTAAGTTATACTATAATGAAAACTTTGAAATCGATTTTCTTGAAATGACATTTTGGCGTATGTGCCCTTTTTCCATCAAATGCCTCAATTATGAATGTACATTTTTCTTTGTTAAACAAGTTACAGAAGAACTTTATTTAACTTTTCTTTATGTAGAATTTAGTTCGTATATCTGAAAAATCGAAGAACCATAACGGGTAATTATCATTTTTCGTGATCTAATCGGATCTTAAGACAAGAATATAAAATTTTAATATAAAGTTTCATTGAAATCCATTTTGCCGTTTAAACGTAATCGTGATAACAAATACATGAGATATTTAAAAAAAAAGCTCTTTTCTAAATAGTCAAAACGTGATCAGGAGGTCTTAAAACGTGATTTCCCTAACAAAATTCTTCCAAATTTTTTTTCATTACAAGAGTATTATACAGTGTGTCCGCGGGAAAGCTAAACAGCCGGCTCCCTCCTAAACTATTGGAGATAAAAATATAAAAAAAATAGGGAATTGCATGGTTCGAGGGGGCCAATTATTTAGCGCGAACGAATTTTTTTATCGATTATTATTTTAAAAGATACGATGGCCAAGTTCGGTTTTTCAAATGGAACTATTTTTTTGAACACCTGAGTTGATAGTGCGTTCCAAGACAAATTCAATAAGCTTTAATGTATACACTTTATTTTCACTGGTTTTTAAGATATTGCGCTTGCAAATTTACTGATTTTCACTGGAAGAAAACTGTCTGGTATAGCACGGACCGGGGACGGTCTTACTGGTTCCACGGGTGGCACTGCCTTTTGAAATAGATACCTACCTGCCAAAGGTCTACGCCAGGCCCAAAGGCTGGACAATTTTTTTCCGTCAGAAATGCTACTTAGGTAGGTACATCTGCGGTATATTTATTTCGCACTTGCTTCTACGCTCGGATGGCCGGTTCTTTTGGGAGGGATGCAAGTTCGATTGGTTAGGTTAGGAGGAGTGAAAGTTGCTAGACTAAATTTCAATCATAGGGAGCAGATTGTATCAGAACCATTCGGATTTGCATTCCTCACAAACGGCTGCTCTCTTGAAGAGGCCCTCTTCACAGCAATGCCCACCTTCTCTCGCACGGAATACGTTAACGCTTGCTTTTGTTCTGATATTGAAGCTCGTGTTTATACTCGAGAGGACCACGCGTCGACAGCGGGCTACCCCTTTTCTTCCTGTGTCTCTCCACGAGCCGTGTTGACGGTGGATTGTAGGAGCGTAGATATCTGGATGCCAGTTATTGAATTCAGGAGACGATAGAAACATTTTATTACAAAACACACATGTACTATAATTAAAGTAAATCGTATTCCTCTCGGGCAGGAGTACTGATAATGATCGAACTTGCGCCCCACTTCGCGCAGACCAATTACACGGAGGGTAGTCGGGTCACACACTGCCCAAATGTGTGATGCGCTGGCACCCCGTGGCGAGGACAGACCTTCGCATTGCCTCACCCGATTTTTATGGCTTTTTCCGGAAAAAGGTACGAATCCTGGGCCAAACGTAACGAATTGAAGTCGACCCTCCGCAGTCGAGGGTGAATTATCCATTTGAGCGTATTAAGTAACCCTTTTCTTCATCGTATCGAAAGGGAAGTGACGCCAATGGATTCCTTATGTTTTTCTGAAGAAAATCATACCAAATGTCATGCAAATCGGACTACTTTGACACAAGCTATTTGTATTCCCTATGTAAAAGTTGTCCGATTTACACGACATTTGTAATGATTTTCATCGGAAAACCCCAAGGAATCCATCGGCGACACTTCCATATCCATACGATAGGGAATAACGAATTGTTTTATTTCTTAAAAAGGTAGGTACAGGCTGATTCTGGTGCTGCGCCCGTCACCCCGTGGCGAGGACAACACCCCGCAGTGACCATAGAATTTTATGGCTCTTTTCGGAAAAAGGTACGAATCCTGGGCCGAACGTAACGAATTGAAGTCGACCCTCCGCAGTCGAGGGTGAAATATCCATTTGAGCGTATTAAGAAACTCTTTTCTTCATCGTATCGAAGGGAAAGTGACGCCAATGGATTCCGGGCGTTCTCCCGATTAAAATCATGCCAAACATCATGAAAATCGGACTATTTTTACATAAGGAATACAAATAGCTTGTGTCAAAGTAGTCCGATTTGCATGACATTTGGTATGATTTTCGTCAGAAAAACATAAGGAATCCATTGGCACCACTTCCCTTTCGATACGACGAAGCAAAGAATTTCTTAATACGCTCAAATGGATATTTCACCCTCGACTGCGGAGGGTCGACTTCAATTCGTTACGTTCGGCCCAGGATTCGTACCTTTTTCCGAAAAGAGCCATAAAATTCTATGGGCACTGCGGGGTGTTGTCCTCGCCACGGGGTGACGGGCGCAGCACCAGAATCAGCCTGTACCTACCTTTTTATGAAATAAAACAATTCGTTATTCCTTATCGTATGGATATGGAAGTGTCGCCGATGGATTCCTTGGGGTTTTCCGATGAAAATCATTACAAATGTCGTGTAAATCGGACAACTTTTACATAGGGAATACAAATAGCTTGTGTCAAAGTAGTCCGATTTGCATGACATTTGGTATGATTTTCTTCAGAAAAACATAAGGAATCCATTGGCGTCACTTCCCTTTCGATACGATGAAGAAAAGGGTTTCTTAATACGCTGTAATGGATAATTCACCCTCGACTGCGGAGGGTCGACTTCAATTCGCTACGTTCGACCCAGGATTCGTACCTTTTTCCGGAAAAAAGCCATAAAAATCGGGTGAGGCACAGCGAAGGTCTGTCCTCGCCACGGGGTGCCAGCGCATCTCCTTGACGGGCGTTGCTCCAGAATTACCCTGTATCATTTGGGCAGTGTGTGACCCGACTACCCTCCGTGTAATTGGTCTGCGCGAAGTGGGGCGCAAGTCCGATCATTATCAGTACTCCTGCCCGAGAGGAATACGATTTTCTTTAATTATAGTACATGTGTGTTTTGTAATAAAATGTTTCCATCGTCTCCTGAATTCAATAACTGGCATCCAGATATCTACGCTCCTACAATCCACCGTCAACACGGCTCGTGGAGAGACACAGGAAGAAAAGGGGTAGCCCGCTGTCGACGCGTGGTCCTCTCGAGTATAAACACGAGCTTCAATATCAGAACAAAATCAAGCGTTAACGTATTCCGTGCGAGAGAAGGTGGGCATTGCTGTGAAGAGGGCCTCTTCAAGAGAGCAGCCGTTTGTGAGGAATGCAAATCCGAATGGTTCTGATACAATCTGCTCCCTATGATTGAAATTTAGTCTAGCAACTTTCACTCCTCCTAACCTAACCAATCGAACTTGCATCCCTCCCAAAAGAACCGGCCATCCGAGCGTAGAAGCAAGTGCGAAATAAAAGTAACGGTGCGCTTCTCGATACCGCAGATGTACCTACCTAAGTAGCATTTCTGACGGAAAAAAATTTTCCAGCCTTTGGGCCTGGCGTAGACCTTTGGCAGGTAGGTATCTATTTCAAAAGGCAGTGCCACCCGTGGATCCAGTAAGACCGTCCCCGGTCCGTGCTATACCAGACAGTTTTCTTCCAGTGAAAATCAGTAAATTTGCAAGCGCAATATCTTAAAAACCAGTGAAAATAAAGTGTATACATTAAAGCTTATTGAATTTGTCTTGGAACGCACTATCAACTCAGGTATTCAAAAAAAATAGTTCCATTTGAAAAACCGAACTTGACCATCGTATCTTTTAAAATAATAATCGATAAAAAAATTCGTTCGCGCTAATTAATTGGCCCCCTCGAACCATGCAATTCCCTATTTTTTTAATATTTTTATCTCCAATAGTTTAGGAGGAAGCCGGCTGTTTAGCTTTCCCGCGGACACACTGTACATATGTCAGAAAGTGAAAAGTGTATCTCGAGCCTCGAGGCACTCAGGAAGATCGCGCACGGCCGCGTGTCGCTTGCACCCCACCTTGGATCACAGCGTTTCAAGAACGAGAGAGAAAGACACACATTCGTTTTCTCTCTCGTCTTCCCGACGTTGTCCGAAGCGCCGAACTCACGGACACGCAGCTCCGGCGTAGTGTGCATGCGAGGTGGGGGAAATTCTCGAGCGCTCCCGTTCTCATTCTGGCATCGCTGGTTGTAATAGCGGTGAGAATTTATATACAGGGTGTCCCAATGTCAAATTAATACAGCATTTTTAAAAGGCAAACAAAAATTTCTTCATTTCTTTATCATTCAGCAACTCTACAGACCCATACAACGGAGAAGCATTGTACAACTTCGCTCACGATGTAACGAATCTCTGCTATCTTATAATTCCCTAATAAATTATTTGCGGACATGGGTTTATATTAACTTTTTAAACTTTTTTTTAAACAGTTTTTTTAACTGTGTACCCGGAACACTCTGTGTACACTTTCATTTATCATTTTGAACACTTCCTATAATAACTAATTAAAAAATGATTAATAAATTATGGTAATCTTATGGTTATCTATGATGTATCTCGTATCAAGCAGCAGAGTAGTGGTGGCTCCATGCCTACATATGCGTGTAACTCTACACAATCAAGTTGTTCCGAAATCTTTAACAATTTTTCTTGTTACCAAAGGGTTCCTTTGCGTCATATGGCTTCTTTCAAACAGCAGAATGTAAAAAAATTGGTAAATTTGTCAAACCGCTACCTCTTCACCGATTTCAATGACCTTCACATACAGTAGAGTAGAGCGTCAATTATCCGAACTGCTTGGGACCGAGGTAGTTCGGAAATTCGAATTGTCGGGATAATCGAACAGTTCGGAGAATGAAGCATGTACTGTACACAGTTTATAACTATAGGAATTACACCTAAAATTTCTTATTAAATATAAGAGTACTACTGCGTTAATTTATATTACGCAAAAGTCAATCAATCAATCAATACCGCTACACTCGTTCTAAGCAGTGGTGGGGATAGTGATGATGCGCTGAAAGTACTGAAGCACTGGTTCGGACAACACAGTACAACAAATTTTGACTTTTTTTCGGACTTGTAACATTCAATAGCCGTTTCTTATAGGTTTTCGTGCCCTGAAAACGAATCCGCAACCCGTTTGTCGCCATCACCCTCAGTTTTTGAGAAAATCGATTTTGAAAAAAACTGCAAATTTTCAACTTTGAACATTTTTTGTGTCGAAACGGTAATAGTTATTCGATTGTTCGTTGCGTCAAATTATTCTATGAACCCTCACGAATACAACGTTATAAGTTATTATTGCATTATGAACATTTAAATATGTTTAAACAACGATCAAAAAGAAAAGGACACCCGAAATGCACCCATTTTTCCAAATATCTTTCAATTTATTTCCAAAACTAAGGGTCTGAGACGAAATCTGACCATCCCACGCGATGCAGCAGACATTGTTCCTTCGGAAAGCGTCGACAGAAGTGATAAGTATCGTTTCGTTTTCAATACAGAAGCGAAATAGTTTGGCAAAACGCGCCGTGCCGACAGTGGTAGTCACGCGCCTTAAGGGGGTAGACACGGGTAATGCAGCGCGCTGTAATACCCACATAATGTGCCCGAAACATGGGTTTGGGGGGATACGTTTTTCGTCCTTATATGAGCAGATTTTGGGCTGGGTGAGGTCTCAATCGAAAGAGGAAGGTTCGATACAGCCCGCTCTGGTCATGGTTCGACGAGATTGTGTTGATATCTAATAATATGAGTGTTCAAAGTAGAGCAAAAGTCGACAAAATACACCCGCAGGAATCCAAGTATTTTTAGGTCACTAAAAGAGTTTTGTGGCTCAAACGATGACCAGAGCGGGCTGTCTCGAACCTTCCTCTTTCGAATGAGACCTCACCCAGCCTAAAATCTGTTCATATAAGGACGAAAAACGTATCCCCGTGATTGCATTCCCAAATACGAGTTCCGCCATATTGGCGATAATGCAGATCAAGTCACGTGACAAATTTAGTTGAGCTAGTGGACACGAGATGGCGCCTACTCGGGAGGACTGCCAACGTGGAATCATAGCAAAACTGAAGCGTTAGCTGGATACACAAGCCACAGTAAAAGCGTGATGCAGTCAATGCATGCATTTTCGGACGACTTTAGGTTAGGTTATATGCATTTTAGGCATACATTGACTAGGAACTGCTGGGAATTGTCTACATTTACTAAATTCACGCTTTTACTGTAACACATACATCACCGCTGCCGAATATATGTTATAATTATATGGCCACATTATTTCAAATAAAAAAAGAGATTGGAATTTTTTAATAACACTGGAAGTAGTGATTTACTGATATTATATTTTCAGAATGTGGAAGTTACAGCAATTATTTGCAATTATTGCATTTATTATTATTCTTCCGACTATTGTATATAACATATAACAAGGAAAAGTCTCCAAACCGGTCAACAGTTGACTCCTTGATTTTTTTCGTAATTCTTTACGCTCCTATGCAGAGATGGGCATTATTTAATTAAAAGAATATACTTCCGAATGGTCCCAGTGGCCGATCGACACGAGGTTTGGGGGGAGGGTGTGTGTACCCTAAATCTAAAATTCTATTTAGCTTCGGGTATTTATTAGTTTCCTTTGTTTATTCGAAGGCCTTTCATCTTTGGCTTCGAATAATTTTTCATCTTTCATTATATCTTGATCCTAAGGTCGTATTCAAATATATTGGCCGGTCGATTCGTTTTCGCGAACAGCGATCGAGGAGAAATCAGCCATCACCATCTGACGATCGTGGATTTGTCAGTGGAGTTCCCTAGCCACCGAAGGGTATGGTGGGGTAACGGGAATGCTGCTCGGCCCCGTCTGAACGTAGCCGTGTGGCTGTTATTTATTCTTATTGTCAGCGTAGTACATATGTAGTTGTGTGCGTCACGAAGTTATGCGTAGACCAATACCAGATGAAGCTATCGAGAAAGAATCAATGTTCTGACCAATAAAGCTCCTGAATTTTTTCGGAGCTAAGGCCTACGGCACACCTATTCTGATGCGTGTATTTCTACGCTGCAGCTCGGTTTGGCCTATACATGACAGAAGCTTGGCGCTATCCCCACCACTTCTGGCTCACTCGTGTTCTGCGATGACGAGAGAATACGCGTTACGAACAGTGATGCCAGATTCGGGACGGGAGCGCTCGAGAATTTCACCCACCTCGCATGCACACTAGGCCGGAGCTGCGTGTGTGCATGCGCCGAGCTCGCGGACACGCAGCTACGGCGTAGTGTGCATGCGTGGTGGGGGAATTTCTCGAGCGCTCCCGTCCCGAATCTGGCATCACTGGTTACGAATAGGAGTGTGCGGATCGTCCCGCGGCTCGGATTCTCGGCCCTCGGGACGGGTCGGAAAATTTCGGGCGGTATCGGGCGGGGTCCCGATACTTTCGTATTGCTCGAGATCCTGACGGTTTCGGGATCCCGAGACTCGATTAGGGCTACAAGCATGACCGCCATGAGCGGGCAATTTGATTTCAGGTCGGCTTGGCAAAACTCGGCCGCGATCGGCTCGAAAGCCAGCTATTACGAGCGGACCGAGACGGAAAGAATTATGTATATCATTTATATCGATACCAGAGTGATAAGTTTTTACCTTTCTGTCTCCTGTTGAATCATAATTTGTATCTTATTATTTATTTACATATATATGTATTTTCATTGCTACCAAATAGTCTGTGAATACTGAATACGTCCATATACGTACTTAAATAAATATCATGTTCAGAACTTGGGAAGAAGACTATTTTTATATCGACAATATTTTAAAATCTGAATAAAATATACTTCATACTTAGTACTTTATGTAAAGGGAATATATAGGGTATTATCTTTTTCCGGATAGGTTCAGATTTAAAATAGAAAACGTACGAACTATAAGCATACAAAAAGGAATATTTCCTGGATGTTTCATAATAACAACAATATACAGGAGGCGAATATTTTATTATTTCAAATTAACGTGTACGAAACATAATTTTTCTATGTTCTCAGGTAATAATTTGAATCTATTACTGGTAACGATATCGTCCGATCGTGTCCGAGTTTTGCCGAGCCGACCTGAAATCAAATTGTCCGCTCATGGCGGCTATGCTTGTAGCCCGAATCGAGTCTTTCGCCCGAAAGTTGCCGGCCCGTCCCGAGCCCGAAAAATCGGGTAACCGCACACCCCTAGTTACGAAACTCACCGGCCAATAAATCTGAATACGATCTTAGAAGTTCGAATAACCGACGAGAACCTTTGTGTTCCGAGCCGCGCGAGATCGTCGTGCTCGGCGATGTGTCATCGATTATAAAGAAACAGAATTTGTTTATTTTTCATCGTATCAATATGAAAGTGACACCATTGGATTCTTGGCATTCTCCCGGTTATATTGACAGAAAATAATTTAAATCAGACTATTTTTAACAAAACGGGCTTCCAATTCTGCAAACAATTTTTCACGCAATTTCCTTAATTATGGTCCGAATAATATCATTTTTGGGGACAATTTGATCGAGAAAACATGACGAATCGATTCACGTCACTTTCGCAAAGATCTGATTAGAAATGCAGAACTGAAGATTTCTCACTGCTTAGTGCGTAACATTGTATGGCCTCGCTGGATTCGAGCGTCGGAACCCACGAAACTCAGCGAGATGCATGATTGCCAGCGAGAAGGACAAGAGAGGACTTTCCATGGCGAAGGAAAATCAGCCTTCTACAGAACTCAAATCGAGAAAGACTTTGCTAACAAACTTTATATTCACGTCAAATAAATATTTTAATTGTAAAATTTAGACGACGAACTATTGTTGAATTTCGCCAGTTCTTACATATGCCCCACTGGGTTCGGAATTCCTGATCCCAGAGTTTCATGCATTTACCTATTGAAATGTTGCTTCAAGTCATCGGGCAATTGCATTGTTTCTTCTCGTACATATGTATATCTGTTCGCGAGTAGGTGTCATGAATGACGCGACTTTTGTTTCCCAAATAAATTCACCCCTATCAGGGCCCTCGCTCGAACCGCTTGACAAGGAGACCGCACGATGTGAACTGAGTGGGAGTGAAATAGCGCACCAGCGGTACACCCTCGGTCGACGGCGACTTGAGTCATCCAGTACTGAATACGAAATGTTCAAAATTTCTCATTACACCTTGATGAGAGTGTTACCATTCATGGATTGTTGGTAAGTCAAGACACGAAGCAATTCAATCTATTTTTTCTTATGAATACATGATTAGAACACACTCTACGTTCAATAAAAATTCATCGAATTGCTCCATGTTTGATATAATTTTCATTGGGAAATCCTAAAAAATTCATCGGTAATACTTTCATCAATACTTATCAAAAACACGAACATTTTATTTTTCTGTACTGGGTATTTTATCTAGCTCGTCGGTCTTATTGTTCTCGGCTGTCAACGGGCGGTCTACTAGGACCCGAAGGTCCACGCTCGCAACGAGAAAGCAAAACAGTGGGGTGGGTAGGACTTTCCCGATAAACTGAGCCCAAAGGCTTCTCAACAATTGAAACATTGGAAGACTGTACATATTCTTTCTGATGCTTTCGGCGATATGCGCTACCATTTGTATGCCCGGTTTCATGTCTAAGTCAGGCGATTTTGTTTGTGAGAGCCATATATAAAGACAGTCCTGTAACGTTCACTACATCTTCAATTATAAAACTGCAAATATGTTATTTTACACATGTGTCTCGCTGAGTTTCGTCGGCTTCGACGCTTGAAACCAGCGGGGCCATACAATGTTGCGCACTAAGCACTGATGAATCTGAAGTTTTGCAATTTCTAATCAGATCTTTGCGATCGTGGCGTCAATCGATTCCTTATACTTTCTCAATCAAATTGGCCCCAAAAATGATACAACTCAAAGTTCACAAATGTAGCGTAATACAACGAAATAGCCGCTACATATTTATTGTCTTATAGCATATACATAGGTTATATTTTCTGTCACTTCCAGGAGGGACCACATAATAATCACGCGTTGGATTCAACATCAAACACAATTTTATATATGTTTGTTCATAACTGCTTTCTGCATAGGATGTGTATTTCATGTTCTGTTTCAGTGTTTTGCTAATTAAAAAATGTCTATCCTAACAAACTTCATTTTCTGGGGACATGCCCTCATCTATTTTTCCTTTTCACTTATAATTCCTTACTGCCAACGTAGAATATTGTAGCATAAGCACATTTCAAGTAATTAAAATGTACAATGAATTTTCTACGTTTGCAGTACCAGCCGACTTTCCGTTTAAATTTTTATAAGTACAACGCAACAGCTGAGAATTTATTTCCTTATTCAGAATAGAATACGGAAATAGCAAACAGCTCCCTCTCGCGTGCACAGGCAGCCGCGTATCTATGGGTAATACCATTTCAGTGCAGAAAAAACCTGCTGTAATACCGACCTGCCGAATCGGCCAGACCACGTGACGTGTCTACCCCCTTAAGCAATTGCTTGAGACGATCTTAATCTTAAGACACGTTTATGAATACCGCCCTATGTTTCCCGCACCCACCGCTCGAAAATTCGAGAGGCCGCTCGAAAACCAGTGGTTATTTCAGAATATCGGTACTTCAGACCGGTGACACTGAAGACAAAAGAATTGAAGGTCTATTCTGTACCTGGTCTGTGATTCTATACCTCGTCTGTGCCGATGGTGAGCGGATCTCTGCCGGTAAAAACGTGGAGACCGCCACAGGAGGGGCGAAAAAACGCCATCTAGCGTATACTCAAAACGGGATGAACTATGTTTCTGCACGGTGCCTATATTACTGTCCACCCTCTGACTTCTACAGACTAACAAAAGATAAGGCCTTCTCAAAAGATTACGTGACTTGGAAGAAACTCGCGATTAGTTCCGGGGTTTACTAATTGAAACTCTGCCTAAGATCTTTCCCACGTATGCCACCCGCATCGCGCATCCTTAAAAATACTCTCCTTAATCATACGCAAACATTGGCTTTCAAATTTCGCTCTTGATTTACATATCGATTTATACATTTCTGTAGCTACATTCACGTGATCATGCAACACACCAGCGAGCATCACACAATAGCACGAAACTGCGCCAGTGCAGGGCCAGTGCGTGTCTGCTGGTGTCTGCTGGTGTCTGCGAATCCGCTATAAGTGTTGCATGAGTGCCCCCACCGTGCGCGCGTGTAAATGGTTTGCGCGCGAGTTTATAATGTTGTCGTGTTTTATATTTAATTATTCGTTTAGTGTAAATATTTATTGGTTTCTAAGATTCTGTTATTAAAGATTGTAATGCAATTATATACGAGAATATAATTTGTCCTCAAGTAGAACAAACGTGTTTTGCTTTAATTCTGAATCCAAACACCGTTAGAATCCCCACAGGTGTATTAAATTGGGATCATGGGTAACTATAGTAACGAAAAATGTAAACAAATATAAGCACGAAGATGAGTTGTATCATACAGAAAAGTATCCTTTCCTACTTTGTAGTTTTTTATTTAAACTATCATCAAATATTTGTCGTGAATAATGAAATTATTGAATTCTCTCAACCATCAAGGTGCAAAAATAATGAATACTTCGATACTACGTCATTTACTTGTAGTCAATGCGATACCAACGAAAATTTGATACCATCTTCCGATCGTGAGTATAAAATAATTTTTTATACACAATAAGATAATTTTATGTCTGAATTATTTCTTTTACAGGATTAAAATGCATATGTAATAAATTTAGTAAACAAACTGATTTAAAAAATGGTCATCCTGTGTGTACTTTTTGTGGCTCAAACACAACAGTAAGCGTGGATGGAAAAGATTGTATTTCTTGTAACAATGAAATATGTTACTGTAATATTAATGAGATACAAAGTAATTAGAGTACTAAAACAACATATAATTATTTAAAACTAATTCCTTTAGAATATACAAAGTGTCTTATTCACAGACCACTAATGATTCCCTTTAGTTGTCATGATACAAATAAATGTTTATATATAATTTGGAGGGTTTAAAACGGTGTTCAATGTCAATTTTTTTGAGAGTCGAAAGATCGCAGATGTTTTTTCTGGATAGTATTTGATCATTATTATAATATAATAGTAACGTATTAGCTACAACCTAAAATGACTGATGATTTATAATGAATGTTCAAAATGATATCCCTTAATGTCAATGCATGGTGTAAAACAGCCAATATTAAATTGCAATGCCCTATTAATCATTTCTGGAGTGACAGTAGTACAAGTTCTAATTGTTTATGTTTTTATGTTCTTTAGTGCTAGTAACATTGAAAACAAAATTTTCTTGCAACATATTCACTGTTTCAACGGCCTAAATCGTGTCTGAATTTTTTTGTATTATTACAAATAATGGAAATAATTACACCTTAAGTCCTTAAATTATATTATGATTTGAATTATTGTTAATTATTTTATTCTAATTTTACAGTAGACAGAGACTGGAATGGTGCATTATTAGATACTATGCACTGCTTGCCTTGTACCAATAATACTTATCCATCTGTAGATGGATCTAAATGCTTGTCATGCAATAATTTTGAATATAATTACTACATAAATGACATATACACAATTAAATATTACACATGGGTACAAGATTACTGTTTATATAAGAACTCCTTATCTGGTCAATTAAATACAAGTATTAGGTATTTAATAAAATTTGAAAAGCAAAATGTAGATAGTTATTATTTCAGAAATGAATTAGAGGCTGCAATATATTTCTGTGAGGTAAGTAAAAGAATAAACGTGTAAAATGTAAAAGAAAATAATAATACAATGATATTTCTTTAATTAGGGAAAGGTTATATTAGCATGTCAACATTTATCTAATATGTGTGTATTGAGCCTTTATAGTAATAAGATTGCTTGCATGCTATTTACGCAAGTGCAAGTACCATCGACATGGTTATTTTATAATAAAAGTGAAAACATAGCAATATTGAACAGCAAAACAATTACACAGAAGTACAGTTTCCTGAAGTACAATAATGTATGTAATATATATGTTTTACGAATCTAGAAATATAGAATTACATTTTTTTGATACAAGGTTTATTATATTTGAGGAAATTGATACACAGAGATACGGAACTGATACTCGATGAAATTTCAGAGTCAATTTTCTACCATACAAATCTTGATATAAAAATATTTAATTCTACACATTCGATTTCTTTTTGCACGAAGAATTACCTCTTTCACATTCAAACCATTATTACCACCACACTCTATAATCTCTATATAATGACTATTATTAGAAGTTATTTCTTTAATAATTTCAATCTTTGCTTACATAATTATATGATGAAGTGATGTTCTTTTTTTTTAGGATAGCATGTTGAATTTTATAGTTGCTACATTTTCTTTACGTGGCAATTTCAAATCAATTGGTACAGCTAATGTGCCATGTAATTTATTGGAACATGTCAAATTTGGTATAAACTTCAAGAAGAAATGTAAACTTATGATCAGAGATTTATTGCGTGCAGAAGTAGAACTTATATCTCCTTATATAGCATATATGGAAAACGAAAGAAATTTACTGCATGCATTGCCTATACTCATTAAAAATATTAATCGGGTAAGGAAATGTTTAGAGAAATAACATTATCATAATTCAGTGCAAATAATTTTTCTATTTTTATTAATTCATGAATCTGGCATCTACTATCGCAATATACTATTGGACATTAAATTTTACAAATCTATTGATTCAAAATAGAATTTTTTACTGTTTCCCAGAATAACAGTGAAATGTCGCATTGGCAATTGGTACGAAAATTTTTCATCATTGACAACATTAGTGGTTTTAAGACAATACCAGATTTCATAGCTAATAAGGTTGAAAAAGCCAGTAAATTATCTGTACTACGTTACATGAAATCTCTTACTGTTATGTAAGTCTTTTTTAATTTCTCTACAAAAAATTTTCAAATTTAATATGTCAAATTAATGTGTCAAGAATGAATTTGTTAATTTTTAAAACATTCCCTGCAGCATTAATGTTCAAAATGCAGAGGATAAAGGCTCAATACATCCACCTTTATTGATTATTGAATATGATGAACTAACGCATGAACAGTTTGATAAAACTGCAGAAGTCACGTTAGATTATGAAATTAAATTTACATTGACAAACAACAATATTGACTTTAATTTTAAGGTAAAAATAATAAGAAATGATCAAGACATTGTACTAATAAATTGTAATGTATACAAATATGTTTCTAGATCATCATTGGAGTTTTCTCAGGATTAGCTTTAATCTTTTCTGGAATAAAAACGTGGAATTATAGTAAACAGCATCATACTTCTCTGTCAAATATAGCTGTACTACTCTGGTTCTTTATTTATGCTATGGGCGCTGTAGCAAATGTGATTATTTTAACTTTAATCAGTTTGTGTATATATTTATTCATATTTTATAAAGGCCAAACAATATCATATATTCCGCTACTTGATGATCCTAATGAGAATTCTATTAAAATGTTTACTACAATAGCATTTTTTTTAAAAGTAAGTACACGATTATGAAATAAATAAAAAATATAATTCATTTATTTATATGAATATTAATAAATTCCCATTTAGTTTGTAGAAATATGTGGATTTATTTGTCAATACTGGAATACTAATGTATTGTTTGTTGATTGGGAACAACCAAAACCTGCATATAATCATTATAAATATAATCCTGCAGATATATGTTTAAGTAAATTACATACCAAGAAATTTTTAAAAGACCAATATAAGTCTTTGCAAACATCGTCAGAAATAATAACAGCAAAACGAAAGAAAATGCTACATGAATCGAACAAATTTAATAGTCCTAAGGGCTTTTCGAAATCTTTTTCAGATAATAAATATGAAGCTAATTGTTCAGCTGTATATTCAATATCAAACAGTTCTGTTCAAGAAATAAATGAAGATTACAATTTTAATAAATCGCCTGTTAGTATTTGGAGAACATATTTCATTGCTAATCAATGGCTAAAGCTTCAAACAGAGCGAAAAACAAATGTAATGATACAATTGTTTGCTGTCTTAGGCATTTTTCAGGTAAATTCAAATTGTATAAAAGGTAAATTAGAAATTAAACTAAGAATAAAGATTAAATTGTATATTTTACATAGATTATACAACTATACCCTTGGATTCTTGCAGTACAAGAATTAACATTCAAATTTTCTGAAGAGAGTTACAATTTTATTCTCTACTATACAGTCGGTACTTTAATATATGTTTTAATATATAGTATTCAGTGGTTGTTATCCATTGCATTTTACAAACAGTGCATCGGAAATAGAATGCAAGAATTTATAAATCTATGTTCAGTTACAAATATCAGTGTATTTATTTTACCATTTAATTATTATGGTTTCTATATCCATGGAAGGTAATACACATAACAGTAGTGTAACAAAAACGTGATATCTATAACTAAGTATTGCCACTTTTTTGTAATAGATCAGTACATGGATTTGCAGATACAGATTTGCTTACGTTGATGAGTGACATAGAGAAGGAAAAAAATAATCTATGCGCACATAGAGGTCTTGTCCCAGGAACAACTCAACAAACATTTATATTATCTTTAACAAAAACCTTCAGAACAGTTTTCATGACACTATCAAAGCACACAAAAGCTGTATGTATAATGTTTATTTAAATTATTAAAAATGTATTCTATATTACGTTTATCTTTCTTCAGAAATCAAATAATTTTCTCAAAAGGAATTACTTTTCTACCGCAAACTGGGAACAGAATGCCAGTACTCGGTTTAAATTGAAACAATTTCTATGTAAATTTGTGGATCACTGTTTCAATGATGTGGACTATGTTATTAAAGAACAACATTTCTTTCAAAAATTATGTAATATTCTATTTCCCCATACTGAAGAAAACTCAGTTTTTTATATTGGTAATATAAAATTTCAAGAATTTCAAGAATAATTAAGCGCATTCAAATGGTATCATTTTTGTCATTTACAGATAATAATCATTCTTTCAATCATGTGCTATTTTATGGGAATGAATGGTTGCTAGCAACATTTGAAATATCAGTATTTACTTTTATGATAGTACTATATGAGGATTGTACATTGGCTACTACAAGTACAATATTGATATCAACATTACTAATCATGATTACTAAATACAATCGAAAAAAGAATTTAAGTAATAATGCATTGTTAGATAAAACATTTCTGACATGACAATACTACTTGTAATACTTAAAATATATTCAGTTTATTGAACAAAAAGTACATGTACGGATTAATGACTACAAAAACCTAGTTCTTTCGAATTGCAATGTATTTATTAAACTACAATGTACACAATAATAACAATATCATTGTATCTTATTACATGACTAATCAACTTTTCTAAATTTCTTATTAATGATGGCCGTCGTTGCCGTGACCTCCATTATGGCTACTATGCCCATGTCCATAATCAATTCCAAGATATTGTTCTATGCCTATTGTTATTAAAAATGCTGGAATTCCAATCCTGGTACCTCTGATAACTCCTTTCAGTATTCGTTTATAACGAACTGGTTCACGATGCGTAAACCGCCAAACTTCATTCCTCAACCAAGGATCCTTCAATCCTCGAGCAGCCAATTGTTCTTGAAACTGTTTAAGTTCTGGCACATTTTCTACTTTATATATATCAGGACTTGGTACTTCAAACGATTGACCATGGCCGTTTCCGTGACCTCCCATTTTCTTGAAAAAAATAAAAATTTCAAATTTTAATTATCCTAAACATGAAATATACACACATCTAAATCAGATTTATCATTGTGCAGTGCCCTCGAAGAATGTACCCAACCGAAGATGAATCGACGAGCGAGTCCGATTAACATTTGAATGGCGTCAACGTATTTTTCAAGGTCCGGAATGTGCATTCTGTGCACGATTTCAGTGTGTTTTCACGCACGAAAGTATTGTCTGAGAGACTCCGAATGTTTACTTCGAGAAAAAAACAGACCTCGGAGTGCGCCGTCTCAACGATCCATCACTCGTTTGGCACTTTTGGCAGTCGAGCCTCTGATGAGTCATCTAATAATACAAATTGTATTTTCTATATTCTCTATTAGATCTTCGTGAAATTCTTACCAGTGGATTGGCGAGATTCTCCCAATGAAAGTGAGTATAAACTCGACCTCATTCGGACTACTTTTAATCATACATGATGTGTAATTGATTTACGAAATTTGTAATTGATTCGAAGTATGTATAATTTAAAATAGCCTTTATAAGATCGTAGTTGGACTCATTTTCATCGGAAAAACATGAAGATGTAATAGTCAACAGTGTTAGCCAAAGAAGCGATTTTTCAAAACCTTGCGCCACTCAAAATGTTAAAGTTTAACGCATACTATCAATTTTTCCATCGACTAAAACGTGTCATCAAATGGATGGTGGTTCACGATTTCTCACCGACAAAATAATTCTGTTGAATAATAATCAAGCACATTACGCATATACACATGCGCCAGATAGACGAGAACAATAAAACCGGCGAACCAGATAAGTTTTCCAGTACGGAAAACTAAAATGTTCATGTTTTTGATAAATAATCATGAAAGTATTATCAATGGGTTGTTGAGGTTTTCCTGGTAAGAATGAGTCCAAACACGAAACAATTTGGTCCATTTTTAATGAATGTACATATTGCGTGTCCCAGGTCAGTCACAAGAAACGTCCTTTTCGCTTAAATGCACTCTCCAGTGCAAACATAAAAACATAAAAATTTTTTTTGCATATTTTCATCCCACAACATCTCAAGAATGACCAGGTAAAATTTTAGAACGAAATTCCTAACAGTACAGATTTTACAGGCAGTTAAAAATAGGTGTAGAGGAGGCAGGGGTAGGTTGTAACACGGGGTAAATTGTAAGATAAGTAAAATCTTTTGAACAACAAATCTGGTAACCCACAGCATGCGCGAGCTGCTTGACGATATTAGCACCGTCAGTTTTAGTGACACAAACGAGCGTTATGTATTCATTTTGTGGTTATAACCCAGAATGTTAGTATTTAGAGCATGTAAGTAACTTTTGTCTTAGCACTTTTATTTCAATTAACCGTCATTAGAAGCCGTTTGAATTTTTGCTTCTTTGTCGAAAACGAATCAGTAGACATTGGTTTATTATAATATATACGTATTTTAGTAATGTGATGTTTAGTTTCTCGTTTGCTGAGATAAAACGCAAAAATTCAAGCTCGGGGTAAATTGTAACATGTTACTATACTTACTTCGCTCCAATTGGTGATAAAGCAAGCTATTTGCTGACACACCGGAAAAAGATGCTCTAAACTGCGTTCCATATAAGAGCATACCGACGCCCCTACCGATTTGCGACCGATCTCCGCAGCTTCCATGGATGTGACACACGCAATTGGTCGTAGCACTTTCCCTGCTGGTTTACTACCAATGAACAGTGTATCCCTACGCGAAACGAGTATGTTCTAATGTGGAACGCAGTGTAGACGGACAAGAGAACCAATCGAGAATCCAAAAAGTAAAAAAAAAGTATAAAGACAAAAGTAAAGAAAGCGAAGAAGATTTTGATAGAATCAGATGAATAAGCAATGATTGTTTAACTCATGTATACCAAATGTTTAATAATGATCTGTGTTTTCATTTATATTTTTTAGAAATGTTTATTTGTGTTCATATTTGTATTTAAATAAGTAAAACTGATGTGTTACAATTTTCCCCGGACTGGGGCACATTGTAACAAAGGTTCAGATTTGTTTAAGATGAAGCTAGATGTACAAGTGTCCAAGATTTTGTCACGTACTTTCACGCAGTCAGTTCAGCACATATGTAAGTATTAAATCACGCAAATTATTTCCTGATTGAGGTAAACACTTTCGAGAAATAACTGTGAAAACTTTTTTGTTACAATCTGCCCCGGACTCCCCTATTTTGAAGATGAATTTTGGCGCAGGTATAATAGATAGAAATGTAATTTTTCTTTTAATTAATAATACATTTATCCAACTAAAAAAGAATCAATTTTTGTTTTAAACGAATAAACACATGGAAAATAGGGCACTCACGGGCAAGTCCTCATCACTAGGCGAACACGCTCGGCGTCAAACTTTAAGTACGTTTTTCTCGAAACACATTTTTGCGCACTAGCGCCACTGTAAAAAATGCAATTCTTGACCGAATCTAAAAATTCAAACGAGATTCTATTCGTAATTACACTCGCTTCTGCGCTACCCTGTATTGTCACCGAAAAATAATTTTTTTGGGGACCTTATCGTTTAAACATATGGCAATCATCGTCTAATTGTTTCTTAGCAATGAGAGAGTATAATGCGATATCCACACATGTGTAATTAAGGAGCTTCTTTGGTTTTTTGATTTGGGATGTTCCTCTCTGGAGTTATCATGACGATAGTCCAGGGCTTTTCTTTTTACAACGATGCAGTATGCGATGCATATCAGAACCAGAAGTGGGCAAAAATTAAATAAATTTTTTTATACTTTACATTTGTAGCAGAATGAAGTGCAAAAACTTTTAGACCTTTACATTGTATACATTTTTCTAGAGAAAATCATAAAAATCACATATGTTTTCACGCGATTTGACCGGAAAGTGCTCTTGATCCTGGGACCACTGTAATTCTAATCATGTATACATAATAAAAAATAGCTCGGATTGCTTATGATAAAATATTTTTTAAATATTCTAGAATCATTTTTAAATGAATATCGTGTATTGTCATGTAATCAACGATGAAAAAAAATTTATATCATGAAAAAAAAAATTGGACCTTGGTGGGGTGCGAACCTACGACAAAAGAGAGTATGCAGCGGTTTTGGAATCTAACACTCTAACCACTCCGCTAACTGCGGCGCTGAATGATTCTTTCGTACCATATGATATATGGTGCGTATACACTTCCAATTAATCATATTAACTTGATTCCCTCCGTTTACATATTACTCTGTCGAATGTAGAGATATTAAAAATCATATAATGCATTCACTGTATGACGGAAATGCAAAAATTGAAAGTACTTATCACGTTTTCACGCGAAATATCTCGAAAATATCGTTTTCTGATTTTTTTAACTATGGCGCACCTTACCGAAAAATCTGAAAAAAATTGTAGATAATAGTCATGTCAATATCTAACTACTGTAAAATTAAAAATCTAGTCGCTCGAAAACTTCAACACGAAATCTGCATTTTTCGACATTTTTTGCGTTTTTTATTTTTTACACTTAGCAGTTGCAACGAAAAAATCTGAAAAAATTCACAATCATACACAATCGTGTCTACAATATTTCAGATTTTTTTTAGAATTTTTGCTGACCATTAAATAGGGAAAATATGGCAAAAACCGAAAATTCGAATTTACCCTATAACTACCCTCCTGGTTGAGATAGGGGGTTGAAACTTGGTGTACAATGTTTTCCTGTGCTACACTATTGAAAGGTGCATTGCCAGCTAAAATCGGTTCAAGGGCACTTTTCACTATGCTTATCCAGCTAGACCCTTTGTTTCTTTTTATGTTTAATGCACTCTCTCTTATATGTGTACTGTAGTTGAAGCAATGTTTTTAGTCGATCCTTTGTATATTTTGTTTAACTGAGCATACAAAAAACATCGGTAATCCTGTATAATAAGACGCTTATCCTATATAATAAGGAAAATCTTTCCAGAGGCTTTTTTCGTACTTCCCGATGACCTACAAGGTTCAGATTCGGCATGAAGTTTCCTCGGCACCCAAAGATGCCGTAAAAAATCCAAAATCGATAATGGGTAGTACCTGTGGCCTAAAACAGATATTATGTACAATGTAATAGCCACTACTGCATTGTATGTAGGCCCGCACGCGGGTCGAGCTCGAACTTGGGCTGAAAGACGAAGCGAAATTATCATGCTTTCTCTCTTTCGTAGCCGACGGTAACTTCGTGTCGACTCTTTCGTCCTCTTTCACTTGCTCGCGAGTTCTCTCACTCTCGACCGAAGGATTCCAAGAAGTGGTAAAGGTCGAAATGCGCTCTACTCTCATGGAGGCAAACGAAAAAGCGCTGTTGTAAGAGTGAATATGCTCCACAAATTTCTTTGATTCGGGGTCTTTGTCACACATTAGTTGTGTAATAATATTGAGAATTATTTCGTTTCTAGGGGGGGGGGGGGGGTCAGATGTTGCTGGGTAGTAAGTCTGGGCACGTATGTGAATTAGGCCCCTCGAAATATCCTTCAGGAGAGCAATTAGACAGCTACCCAAAAGGTACGCAAAAGTTGTAAAATTTCGTATTTCGTAGCGAAAATTGTTTCTAGGGGAGTGTCCAACAAAAATTGTGATTATCTTAGGCGTCTTATTATATAGGATAGTAATGCCTGGCGAAGACAGGCTAAAAAAAATAGTAGATAAATAAATGATTAAACAATAAACAATAACCAAAACATATAAATATGAATATAAGATTGTGTATTAATCCACACACAATAATTAACAAAAATGTGACGTAAAAATTTTTTGACGCAACGTCAAAGGCTCGAGTAAACCAGGATACAAATCCCCGGCAACATGTATCCAAAAATTTGCAGGGTTGCCAGAAGTAGGGACGCGATACGTCATAACTCGCCCCTGTTGGTGACCTGGCAGCCGTAGATAATATACTATACAACTTGTGCACACACTATGCGAGGATTCCCCCTCTACTACTCCCCAGTCAACCACGTCCGTTTTGCAGATTTTGCTCAACCCCTGAGTACAAATGTTTGTGACAGAAAGACTACAGATTTGATACAGGATTTGTTATATTTGATGATGAAAGCAAACTGACAGCAGAAAACCAACAGATTGTACTGTGATTAACCTGCGAGCAGATTGGCGGCAGGGTCTGCTGATACAATATAATGGCATGAATCGGGCAGATGCGCATCGCGATCTGACGGCAAATAAGCAGCAAGATCTGATCGAAATCTGATATCAATCTGCGGTCAGATCCTGATGTCAGGCTCTGACCGCAGAACCATGGTTTAATGCGGACATAGTAGGCCCCGAATCTGACGTCGGGATCTGCTCGAATCTGCTGCCAGTCTGCTGGCATACTGCGGTCAGTTTGTTTACTGGGTGCCTACTACGTCATAACTCGTTCCTGTTGTTCCTACATCTGGCATCCCTGAAAACTTGTGTCCGGCAATTAAGTGTCGTGAAATGCTTGATAATAAATTAAAAATTTATAAGAGGAAACAAATAGAATAACGAATGAAAATTCTATTCTGATAAAATTAGCCGTTGCCCTGAAGGGGACCTTCCGGTCTAGAGCCCAAAAATATAGGTGATATTTAGGAATTAATTAAAGGAAAATACTATATATAATTTAATGGGACTTTTTGCATTCTATTAAGGATGTCTTAAATTATAAAAATATATTTTTTGTTTTATAATTAATCATTGCAGATGGCCCTGGGGAATCGTTAAAGTCAAGGCGTCAAAAAATTGATCCAAATCGGTGGGATCTGTATCTCCAAAAGTTATTATACGATTCGACTGAAACCTTTTTTATTTTGAAGATTATTCTTCTGGCTGGGGGAGGGGGGGGGGAGTAGAAAAAATTACAAAAATTACATTTTTTTAGAAAATAACGACACTTCAAGTTTGAAATCACTTTTCCCTGTATTTTTCATCCTTTCAACGCCATTGAAAATTATAAATTTTCAATTTTTTGTAATTTTTTCTAGTTCCCCCCTAGCCAGAAGTATATTTTTCAAAATAAAAAAAGTTTCAGTCGAATCGGATAATAACTTTTGGCGATACAGGTCCCACCGTCTTGAGAACACTGTTTCGAGAAAAACACGTTTAAAGTTTTACGTGAACGCCGAGTGACCGGTTGTTGCCCATGCATTTGCCGATACTCAAATGCCTATAACTTCGGGAATTTTACGAATTTCAACAAATCCTTTTAAACACGTGTCCTTAAAAGATTGAACATTCGAAAAATGAAATAAATAAAAAATCGACTTTTAGACCGGAAGGTCCCCTTAAGGAATGGTTAAGAGGTGCTTATGCCACATGTATTTTTGGGATTTTTGAGGGGAAAACCTTGAAGACTTTTTTAAATAAACGGTTATGTATTCGAAAGTATATATTTTCAAGTTCTTCTAGTTTTTTGTAATGCAATATATAAATAAATAAAAAAATTATGGGCGATCTTCGGGCAGAGGTTTTTTTTAAGCACTTTACGATGACCACTGTAGTTTCGACCTAGTTCATCTGAAATAAAAAATTCGACTAAATTTAGTTAGAATATTAGATTATCCAGTGCCCGACCGCGGTTTTTTTAATTTCGTTGCGTAGTTTCTATTTTATAGTCGAAAAATGACAGCGATTCTATGGCGAAAATCGATACTTTTGCTATGAACAACTGCCATTTTATAGCAAATTAATTTTTCGATGCAATGAACGATCGGGCACTAGATAATCTAATATACTAACTAAATTTGGTCGAATTTTTTGTTTCAGATAAACCATATCGAAGATACAGTGGTCACCGCAACGTGCTTATAAAAAAACGCTGCCGGGAGATCGCCCATAATTCCTTTTTGCATTTAGATATTGCATTGCAAAAAATACTAAAAGAACATTAATATATATACTTTCGAATACACATTACACGACCATTTATTTAAAAATGACATCTAGTTTTTCAAAAAACAATCCCGAAAATACATGTGTTCTCAGAACTCGCAGGTAGACATGATCCCTTAAACTATATACATGTAAACCGGCATGCATCTCGCCGGAAACATGTATGAAGCGAGTTTCCATCAGCTTTGGCAAATCATTGTATCCCAAAACTTATCTCAAATTTTGTGACACTAGTGTATATATGTAGAGTAGGACTCCCAACATTTAAAAATATATGGCTGCAGCCTAGCTGTGAACTTTTTTGGAGGTCTTGAAAAAAATTGTAAGCCTCTGGCCTCTAAAATCACCAACAATGCTTTCTTCAATACATGCTTTAACCAATAACAACATTAACCAATACATAAATATTCGTTGACACTGACTTTAAATTACATACAGATTGTTTGTCTCCTATGTATCATTGATAATATAATGTATGTATAAGCATAAGGAAGTGTATTTATCATTCTACATTATCGATGATGTGTACAAATCATTATCAGTGAATGTTTATGTTGGTGCATATCGTTGGTCAAAATCCAGTGCTAATAAAATAACGTTGTTGAAAACATTGTCAGTAATTTTAATGTAACCAAATTATTTAGCGACTTCGGCTTAAATAGGTCTAAAGTGTCTGTCAAAAGGTAATGGTACAACTAGTGACTTTCTATAGAGTCCACGGAATGAACCTGTATGGAAGTCCTACTGCAGTCCTCGTGAAATTTCTTACTTTCTCATTCAGTCTTAAGAGTTCCTGCTTTCTGTTGCAACAAATTTATGCTTGATACAAAGCCCTTGGTATACACCCCGAAACAAAAAAGTGAAAAATCACTTTTTTTAACTTGGCAGTCTATCATCCATTCATCTTCAAAATACAGTGAATATAAACACACTAGATGTTTAAGTTAAAGGTAGAATAAATATAATGAAAATCATATGAACACAAGGGTGTATTGGCAATTATGTAATTTTGCTGATTAATAATTTATACCAGTTACTAGTAACGTAATCGTTTTGTTGTAAATTAGAGAAAATGTATAAAGGCATCAAATCAAATAAAAACATAAAAATGTATTTAAAAAATACAACCACTTACAATGTACTGGGTCTACTGCAAGTATAATATGTATATGTTTAGCACGCCATACAGCGAACCCATGGGAAAACATTCATACAAAAAGCACACAGCCAAAAAATTTATATACACTGTATCTTGAAGTTGAATGGATGGTGTAACATATTATTCATACAATAGGTAAAAAAAATAGTTTGATCTTATTTGCCTGTTAACTGTTAGCCTTGCGCTCTCTATTTCTTCAGAACAAAAATGTTCGTAACATTTTCTTAATATTCCTGCCTAGAATAGAAATATTCTAGGGTTCAAAGTTACAATAATCATTCCAAATTTATGATTACCTCTTTATCACAAACAACCAATCCAAGTGATTTTCTGGCACTAGCACAGAGTCAGTGCGACATACCAAATTTGCTATTAATTTCAGTTACCCATTTGTGCACCATAAATATTTATTCAGAGTTTATGTTATTTGGATAAATTATTTTATGAACAAAAATTCACTTATCACTGACAAACAAAACAAATACGAACAATCCTTATTCATTATCCAAATAAAATTACATTGAATATTGCAATCCATACACATCAACCGCATTATAGACTATTAAAAACGATTTTATGCATAAAATATACTCATTATACATTAAAGTTTGAAACTGCATAGCAAGATATCTAGTAAATCATATCATATCTCAATTAAGTTTTATGAAAATGACAGATACAAATACAAATTATTATGAAAGTTCAATTAGATCAATTCTACGAAGATTAAATAATGTATCAAACATCGTAATTAATAAACATGGACAGAACATCAATGAAATAAGCTTTAGGTGAATTCTGTAAATTTATTGAAATATAGTAAGAACCTCGACTATTCTCATAATGTAATTTAACATTCCCTATCATTTGAGAGCATAATCTTTTTGTTTTTATAACACTGCATATATAAAAAACTTACATGTATACAAATTTTTACGAGTGTTAAAATTTCATTTAGAAGACCGTATTTTAACACGAGAATAAGTCGCACTATAAATTATTGAACCTAAGGTTAATTTGTTGTATATAGAAATATTAAGGTTACTATTGACCTTATTGCATCACATTACTTGCAAATAAAATTCTATATAGAGTATATTTACTATTTTGAAGTAATATACTACAAAGATTATATAATTTACCTTCCAAAATACAAAGAATTGTTAAGACATACGAACACTGCAAGTTTCGCTATTTCTCAACCACTAGTGATGTGCGATATTTATCGATAACTGCATATATCGATATTTGCCTGTTAGAATATCGATATTTTTTATCGATATTTCAAACACCGATAGTTACACCGTATCGATACTTTTGGTCCACATATCGATAATTTTTTTACACCTTCCAAGAGTCCTCTAATTGTAAGCATCAGAAATGGGTAAAGACACGAATTTTTTATTTTATACGCGACACGTGTGGTAAATGTCGTAAATGTATCATAAATGTCATATATCTGGAATTCAAATAACTAACCTATAAAACATTTTTCGTATAGGTTATGAAGAAGTGCCAATTTATTAATAATTATAATTCTGATTAAAAAAATTAAATAAAGTTACACTGACGAAAAATGGATATTGAAAGGTTAGTAAAAAAAATGCATATTGGGAAACCAAGAATTTCGATACGCCAACTAGTGACAGAAAATTGAACTACTGAGAGTACGTCGAAATTGGTCGAAGTCCATATGATTATCAGTGTTCAAATAAATGTTGTGAAAAACGAGTGGTTTTAAATTTTTTTGAACACTAAATTTTTACTTATTCGATTAATAAATACTTATTCGGAATGTTTGGTGGGACCCGGACCTACTTTCAATAGTTTGCCAACTTACCATCAGAGCGCTGAAATCTACGCCACGCCTCCACTAAGTTTCCCAATAGAATAATATAATTTGTTTAAATTAAAAATTATGTTAATAAAAAGACTATTTTTATTTTAGGAAAAGAAGCCATCAGTTAAAAGTACAGCACCTTGCTGTTCATTTTGTCCAATGGAATTGTATAATTGTTCATATCGTACATTTAAAAGTGTTGTACTTAATGTTTTTCTCGATGAAACTACATAGTTCTTATTTAGTGCATGCACAAAAGCTTTAATGTGGCTTGATTCCACCGCACTGAAAAGGATATTGCACCCAAAAAAGAAATTTGATAATAATTTATCAATTTCATTTTTTCTGAAACAGATATTTTTATTTACATAATTATCAATTCAAATAAATTTGATTTATTATCATACATTTATTTCTAATTACTTTACCTTTCACAACTCATTTTGTATTAGTTGTGTTGCGTGGATCTTCTGGAACTAGCGTCCAATTCCTGGGAATGGGGCCGAAGCCCGTGGAATGCTGAGGCACTCTGCTGAAGGATGCGTTTAAGTTTTGAACTCGAGAATTAGAACGATTAAAGCAAACTTTATATTTAAGTTGAACAAATATTTATTTATGGTTTGATTTGATAAATATGTCTTTTCAGAGTCGACTCCCGCAATTGAATGAATGATCTCTGTTTTCGTTGTTAACATAAATAATCAACTACATTTGTTTTCTATCGAGCGTTTACATAATTCGGTGATGATTAATAAAAATTACAATATTAACGAGCGTTTGATTACCTGGCCATGATTTTGCAGAAGAAAAACCAACAACTTCAAGAGCTTCCCCCTTTTCTTTAATTCAAATTTCCCTCCGAAAAAAAAGCTATGTTCGCGCATCATGGCGAGGTAACGGGAATACAACATTCGATTTAAACTTCGCGCTCCTTTAGTTCGTGGTGAACCGACGATTACACAACAGTTGAAACCTTAAAATAATGAATATTTCTATTTACTATAATTGCGACAAATGACCCGTATGAAATGGGCTTACAAACGACATATTATAAGTACATACGTATGTACATACATTTGCGACATGTAAATGCATTTGCGACGCGGCGAAAAATACCGACCCACCACTGCCAATAGGATAGCATTTCGGTATAAGTTCATAATTACGTCGCTAGGTGGGAGTTCGTTCAAATGTAAATCTTTACGTAGACGTTTCACCATCTGTTGCTAATGCCAACCCTTCGAACTGAGCATTTCGATTGGAGAATCACATTCGTCCTTTCTTAACTATTTCTGTATCGAAAATTTTCCAAGTTGACGTCGAATAGCGACGTAGCGGAGTAATCTATTCGATCTTGTTAATGCAATGCTTAACAAGAAAAATGACGACGGATGTGTAATCCAAGTAATCTGATGAAAAAATAAGTGTGTATGGTGCATAATTATGTGATTGAGTGCGAAAGATCGTAGCATAAAAAAAAATGTTCCACTACGAATATGAGAAACGGCTATTGAAGTCAAACAGCGAAAGCTATATAGATAATCTGGCTGGTCCCGGACTCCATTCATCAGTATATTTCTCACCGACTAAAATGGTGAACAATAGCTTCGATCGATTTATACCAACAAGATCGGGCAATAATTGGCAAACAACATTCTCAATGATATCGGAGAACAATCGGAACGGCATAGTCACAAAAAAAACTCGTGAAAATGGAGAAGGTAGTCGTGATGGCATTGCTTATTCATGTCTTCTGAAAAATGAATTACTCGGAGCAAGCATAGAAGATGTGAAGGGTCAGTGCGAAGAGCGAAGAGTATTATCACCATTAGTTACCAAAAATCTCTTTAAATATACTACGCCCACAAAAGATCACACGCTGCTCGATCAAAGTTCACCTTATTCCTTATCGCCATTGAGTGCCAAAAGCCAAAAACTCCTAAGGTCGCCGAGGAAGGCGACAAGAAAAATATCAAGAATACCTTTTAAAGTACTCGACGCTCCTGAATTACAAGATGATTTCTACTTAAATCTTGTTGACTGGTCTTCTCAGAATGTTCTTAGTGTCGGCCTAGGTAGCTGCGTCTACTTATGGTCTGCCTGCACCAGCCAAGTGACCAGATTGTGTGACTTGTCCAGTGATGGCAATAGTGTGACGTCGGTTGCTTGGAACGAAAGGGGAAATTTAGTTGCAGTTGGTACGCATTTAGGCTACATCCAAGTCTGGGATGTAGCTGTGAGTAAACAAGTAAGCAAGCTACAAGGACATAGCGCGAGAGTTGGAGCACTAGCTTGGAACGGCGAAGTTTTGTCATCTGGTAGTAGAGACAGGTTGATATTACAAAGAGATGTTAGAACTCCTTGTGTTGTCAGTGAAAGACGTTTGGGAGCTCATAGGCAAGAAGTTTGTGGACTTAAATGGTCTCCGGATAATCAATATTTGGCCTCTGGCGGAAATGACAATCGACTTTACGTATGGAACTTACATTCCCTGTCGCCGATACAGACTTATACGGAACATCTAGCAGCTGTTAAAGCTATCGCATGGTCTCCGCATCATCATGGACTGTTGGCATCTGGCGGCGGCACAGCGGATAGATGCATCAGATTCTGGAACACACTAACTGGTCAACCGATGCAATGTATCGACACTGGTTCCCAAGTTTGTAATTTGGCTTGGAGTAAGCATAGTTCGGAACTAGTCAGTACGCACGGCTATTCTCAGAATCAAATTTTGGTTTGGAAGTATCCCAGTTTGACACAAGTTGCAAAATTAACAGGACATTCTTATAGAGTTTTATATCTAGCCATGTCACCGGACGGCGAAGCTATTGTAACAGGCGCCGGTGACGAAACTTTACGTTTCTGGAATGTGTTCAGTAAAGCGCGTAGTCAAAAGGAAAATAAGTCTGTACTAAATCTCTTTACTAGTATTCGATAAATTTATACGAATGGATGATAGTTTTATGTATATAATATATATATATAATATATATATATATATATATATTATATACATAAAACTATCATATATATATATATATATATATATAATCATTATATATAAAATGAGCGCACGAATATAGTATTCGTAAAAATTATAATGTGTACAACATACATAGCTATACTACTTGATAAATCCTTATATTTACAAATAAGAATATATTGCTGCAGTCTGTAGACTAAGTTTATATGTGTACAGTCTACAAATCATAAACTCTTACGTGCAATAAGTTACTACTTATAGAAATGAAATATGCCCTTATAAGGAAACCTAAGGCAATATTATTTTTGCATATTTTTTGTATACAAGTATTTTTATATACAATGCATTAAAGTTTCCTAAATGATTCTTATGAAATGTAATAGAATTTCTGATTAATACAATCCTTATTTCTTACATAAAATGTATGTTTTTTATATTTTGTTTTATTATATCATGCTGATTATACAAAAATCATTGATCGCGTATTCTGTATTGTAACAAAATTCTAAATT
The DNA here is from genome assembly GCA_947577245.1 of Andrena bucephala. Lineage (NCBI taxonomy): Eukaryota > Metazoa > Arthropoda > Insecta > Hymenoptera > Andrenidae > Andrena > Andrena bucephala. The sequence goes on from OX387716.1 coordinate 69,478,269, forward strand.
TATTAAATAGATAATAATGTACTTCTGCTACATACTGTTTACAGTAACATATAATGAAATGGAATAGCTAAGATTGGCATTTCAAGTATTAATGTCAATTTCTATTTACAAATCATACGATTCCTATAAAGGGTGTATTATTATAGTTTTGTAAGACTATAAAATGTTTAGTCCTTAGATACTTATAGGCTGATTAAATTTTGAAATGATTATATCATCATGTATGACGTTTATATGAAAAGAAGTTCTCTTTTAAATGTCGGAATACTTTTCCCTTTAAATGACTTGTATTAATTAATTTATATTTTGCAGTAAGTGTACAAAACAAATTGAAATATGATTTAAAATAAATTCACTTATTTATACAGAAACCAAAATAATATATTGATTTATTTACTTATGCGTTCTAAAAGAAATTTAAAAAGTAACTAATAAGAGTACTGTGAACGTTTTAGTGAACTAGAGTTTAAAATCTATATTGTATGATTCTTGAAGATCTATTTTCCAAGGCTATAAGAGATACTTTCTAGTATGTGTAGAAAAAAATAAATATATGCTGAAATTAGATAATGTGATGTTTTATAAGAGACTTATGTCTAAGATAATGTATTTGTACCATATTTTGTATAATAATACTTCAAAGACTAATTATTATTATACGTACAATACCAGCAATTCTAAATACCATTAATATTTTTTAAATATTGCTATGACAGTTACGCTATTAGTTTAGCTATGATGTAATAATATTTAAATTGGAAATATCAATTGTATAATTGATATATGATAGAGAATCAGTTTACAAATACAAAAGTTAGATAAAGGCTACGATCTGTTTGATGTAAGTATGCTTAGTTTATAGAACTAAGTTAAATGTACACAGCAAAATGTATCACGATACGTTACTTCTCTGTACTGTATATTTTAAGTATAGTTTATTACAATATTTATAATATTTTGCTTATATTCATTATCTTGAGATGATTATAATTATATATAAATGGATCATTTTCATAATACATAATACATATATTAAGCTACATCTCCGAAATTTTCACGATTATATAACGAAAGTTCTTGAATTAAATGTTTCAGGATATATGATATCAGCAAAACTTTATTGTTATATTGATACATACTGATAACTTTGAATTGTGAGATATATAAACTATAAATCTAATTTCAGTAACATACCAGAAGCGCTCTGATATAAACAAGTTTTGAAATTATGTGTAAAATTATATAATTGATTTAAATACATAAAAATTGTGTTGATATAACATTTAATTCACATGTCACAGTCTGAATATTAATTAAGGATTCTTATTTTCTATCGTTATATGCAATATAAAATAGTCATTTTAGTACTTTTCCATTAAAGTTATCTTCTGTAGGAAATTCATTTTCTGTCAACAATATTTTACTCAATCTTTATTTGTATTCATATAATAAATATATATGATTAAACGTTTCTTTGCAAGCGATAATTATATCTATATAAGTCAAACCTTCCCAGAACCTTTTTTATGAACTACTTCCATTACATTTTATTTCTTATTTTAACTCAATGTTTACTTCATAATATTACATACGTAGGCATTTATCTCTATATGTTAGCTGCTAGTAATATAAAGTTGATTTTACAATATCTTATATTTAATTAGCTTTTCAGTTATGTCACAAGTAAGTATATGATTTCAATGAAATTTTGCAACAGTCGACAGTTTAGTTAACTCTTGAGCTGCGATTTGCGTACATATACTCGCTTTAAATAGTGTCGGGCTGAAAATCTATGACGGCAGTTTCCAGTTGCTTAGAGTTTTATAAGTCATGGGCGCATACAGGCCGTTGCGCGTTTCGCCGATGCGAAGCGCGGCGACCAAAGCGATATGTTCGTCGGCGCTGTTCTGTCATATAGGCGATACGTGGTCGCTGCTATTCTGTCATATGAGCGATGCGTGGTCGCCGCGTTTCGCTTCGCGGGCTTCGGCCTAGTGGGCGACGGCTTTAAGGGGGTAGACACGGGTAATGCAGCGCGCTGTATACCGACACAATCTGGCCCGAAACATGGGTTTAATAGAATACGCTTTTCGTCCTTATATGAGCGAATTTTGGGCTGGGCGAGGTCTCATTCGAAAGAGAAAGGTTCAGTGCAGCGCGCTCTGGTCATGGTTCGACGAGATTGTGTTGATATCTAATAATATGAGTGTTCAACGTAGAGCAAAAATCGACAAAATACACCCGCATGAACCAACGTATTTTTAGGTCACTAAAAGAGTCTTGTGACTCAAACGATGACCAGAGCGCGCTGCACTGAACTTTCCTCTTTCGAATGAGACCTCACCCAGCTCAAAATCTGCTCATATAAGGACGAAAAGCGTATTCCCGTAATTGCATTCCCAATTACGAGTTCCGCCATATTGGCGATAATACAGAGCAAGTCACGTGACAAATTTAGTTGAGCTAGTAGACACGAGATGGCGCCTACTCGGGAGGACTGCCAACGTGGAGTCATAGCAAAACTGAAGCGTTAGCTGGATACACAAGCCACAGTAAAAGCGTGATGCAGTCAATGTATGAATTTTCGGACGATTGTAGGTTAGGTTATATGCATTTTAGGCATATAACTGCTGGGAACTGTGTACATTTAGTAAATTAACGCTTTTATTGTAACACATACATCACTTGAAACCGCTGTCGAATTTATGTTATAATTATATGGCCACATTATTTAAAATAAAAAAAGAGATTGGAACTTTTTTACTAATACTGGAAATATTGATTTACTGATATATTTTCAGAATGTGGAAGTTACAGCAATTATTTGCAATTATTGCACTTATTATTATTCTTCCGACTATTGTATATAACATACAACAAGGAAAAGTCTCTAAATCAGTCAACAGTTGACTCCCTGATTTTTTTTGTAATTCTTTACGGTCCTATGCAGAGATGGGCATTATTTAAATAAAAGAATATACTTCCGAAAGGCCCCAGTGGCCGATCGACACGATGTTTGGGGTAGGGTGTGTGTACCCTAAATCTAAAATTTTATTTAGCTTCGGGTATTTATTAGTTTCCTTTGTTTATTCGAAGGCGTTTCATCTTGGGCTTCGAATAATTTTTCATCTTTCATTATATCTTTATCCTAAGGTCGTATTCAGATATATTGGCTGGTCGATTCGTTTTCGCGAACAGCGATCGAGGAGAAATCAGCCACCACCATCTGACGATCGTGGATTTGTCTGTTGGAGTTACGTGGCCACCCAAGGGTATGGTGGGGTAACGGGAATGCTGCGCGGCTCCGTCTGAACGTAGCCGTGTGGCTGTTATGACCAAATACGAGATGAAGCTATCGAGAAAGAATCAATGTTCTGACCAATAAAGCTCCTGAATTTTTTCGGAGCTAAGGCACACCTATTCTGATGTGTGTATTTCTACGCTGCAGCTCGGTTTGGCCTATACACAACAGAAGCTTGGTGCTATCCCCACCACTTCTGGCTCACTCTTGTTCTGCGAAGGCGAGAGTGAGATGGAACGAGAGCGAGTCAGAAAACGTTGTGAACAGGAGCACCGAGGCAGCTAAGCGGTACCTATGGTGGGAGTATACGCGTTACGAAACTCACCGGCCAATATATCTGAATGTAAAGTCTCGTTAGCCGCTCGCTTAGGGTTGCCAGATCTTCGGCATTCAGCCGGAGTCTTGGGTTTTGAACCGTTGTCTCCGGCCTCAGGCAGGCACAATAAAAATCTCCGGCAGAATAGAGAGTATGTTGCAGCGTGCCATAAACAAAATAGAAATCTATTAAAATCTGTAACAAATTCTAATAACTATTCATAATACTTTTATTATTATTATTATTATTATTATTATTATTATTATTATTATTACTCGTTTATAAGAAGTCATTATTATAATGAATTTTAGATGCCTATTTTTTTCTTCGCCCCTTTTTTCTCACTTTCCCCACTCCAATCCTCCACGAAATTGAAATCTCCGGCAAAAGATCAGGCTTGATCTGGCAACCCTGCGCTCGCTGGTCCGGACCGGCGTGAGCCCGTATCATGAACGGAGCCCTAATTCCGAGGCTGAGTTTCTCGCTTCTTTCTGGCCGAAGGGGGGAGCAGGATGGAACGCTTTGCGTGCGCGGCGGGCGTACGCGACGGGCGCGAGTGCTCAGATGGAATCGTGACTGTTCGATGCATCCGCGCCACGGTCAGATAGCCAGGCACGGCACGAGTCTTTTTTGCGCCATAAGCGAGCTTGACAAATTCCGCCATTTATTATAATACATTTAATTGAGCTTCTTCATGACCTTACTCTACTCGTAGTTTAAAACCGTTGTAGTATAATTTGTAGTATTTAATTTAAAAATTTATTTTCAACAATGCCAACAATGAAAAGGCCATTTTGCATTTCTTGTCAACCTTACGCCCTAGCAGTTGCCTAATTTTGCAGAGTAAAGTCATAAATAATCTCAAATAAATGTAATATAATAAAGGGCGCAATTTGACAAGTTCGCTTAGGGCGCAAAAAAGACTTATGCCGGGCCTGCGTCAAGTTTTTGCGAAGCGGTTCCCGTGCTCACCGTAAGCACTTGCGACCATCGTGCACGCCCGTCGCGCATACAAAGGACGGAGTGTCAGGCGTCCGAAAGACGGAGCGAGACAAAATATCAACGCGTCGTCTGTCTCGTACTGTCCTCGCTCGCTTTCAGTGCCTTCGCTCGCTCTCTTTCCATCTCGCTCTCGCCTTCGCCGGACAAGAGTGAGACAGAAGTGGTGGGGATAGCGAAAAGTCCGTACCGTGTACACCAAACAGAGCCCGTAACGATCTTAGATGCTCGAATAACTGACGAGAACCTTTGTGGCCCGAGCCGCACGAGATCGCCGTTGCTCAGCGATGTGTCATCGATTATATAGAAACAGAATTTGTTTTTTTTTTCATCGTATCAATATGAAAGTGACACAAATGGATTCCTGGCATTCTCCCGATTAAATTGACAGAAAATAATTTAAATCAGACTATTTTTAACGAAACGGGCTTCCAATTCTGCAAACAAATTTTCACGTAATTTCCTTAATTATGGTCCGAATAATATCATTTTTGGGGCCAATTTGATCGAGAAAACATGACGAATCGATTCACGTCACTTTCGCAAAGATCTGATTAGAAATGCAGAACTGAAGATTTGTCACTGCTTAGTGCGTAACATTGTATGGCCCCGCTGGATTCGAGCGTCGAAACCCACGAAACTCAGCGAGTTGCATGATTGCTAGCGTGAAGGACAAGAGAGGACTTTGCATGGCGAAGGAAAGTCAGCCTTCTATAGAACTCAAATCGAGAAAGACTTTGCTGACAAACTTTACATATGTATATTCGCGTCAAATAAATACTTTAATTGTAAAATTTAGACGACAAACTATTGTTGAATTTGGATATTCTTCCGAATGGCCCCAGTGGCCGATCGAGATGAGGTTTGAGGGGAGGGGTGGGGAGGGGGTATGAACTCTAAATCTAAAATTGTAGCTTCGGGTATTTATTAGTTTCCGAAATATTAATAAAAAATTGTTAATTTATTTTGGAATTTTTTTTTGACGTTGGTGCAGGCCTCCCTACCCGGGAGCCCTTCCGTTCCCCATTTTCAACTTTTGAAATTTTGAAACCACTGTCTCATTTTTAGCATCGCCAAACTCACATCGGTTCGCTACCATGCTTTACGCGCCCGCGAGCGGGCGCGCGCCCCCCGCGCCAATCTAACCCAAACCAATACTAAAACCCGGAACAAGTTGGAAAGTGGAATGTGTTATGTCGGTATAAGTCAACAGAAATATTGTTAAGAGGGGGGACCGTAGTAATGAGATTGAAAAAAATCGGTAAGGTGTACCGTTTTATGCACAATTACTTCTGTATCTTTTGAACGCATTAATTACTGAAGGTAAAATTTTATATTTGTGGTCGGTCCACACCCCTCGTATTACCCACTAAGTTTCATCTCGATCGGCCCCGGTTGGGGCTAGACCAGTGCGTGGGGCGCGGAGAGCACGACAGCGAACCGATGTGAGTTCGGCGATGCCTAAAACGAGACCGTGGTTACAAAATTTAAAAAATGTAAAATAGGGGGATGGAAGGGCTCCCGGATAGGGAGGCCTACACCAACGTCCAGAAAATTTTTCCAAAAAATGAACAATTTTTTATTAATATTTTGGAAACTAATAAATACTCGAAGAAACAATTTTAGATTTAGGGTCCACACCCTCTCCCCACCCTTCCCCCCAAACCTCGTGTCGATCGGCCACTGGGGCCATTCGGAAGTACAGCCTTGAATTTCGCCAGTTCTTACATATGCATCACTTGGTTGGGAATTCCTGATCCCAGAGTTTCATGCATTTACCTATTGAAATGTTGCTTCAAGTCATCGGGAAATTGCATTACTTCTTCTCGTACATACATATATGTATCTGTTCGCGAGTAGGTGTCACGAGTGACACGGCTTTGGTTTCTCAAATAAATGCACATTTATTAGGGCCCTCGGTCGACGGCGACTTGAGTCATCCAGTACTGAATATGAAATTGTTCATATTTCTCACTACACCTTGATAAGAGTGTTACCACCGATGGATTCGTGAGTTTATGTCCACGAAAATGAGTCGAGACGCGAAGCAATTCGGTCTATTTTTTCTTATGAATACATGATTAGGACACACACACTACGTTCACTAAAAATAGACCGAATTGCTCCATGTTTGGCATCATTTTCATCAGTAATGCAGTGCTCTGGTGAAGAACATCGTAATACGGAGCTAATATTCTAGGCCCTAGAATCTACGATATTGTCAATGTGCAGTTGAAACGCACGCCGCTTCACACTATCGTTTCTTAGCACTTATACGGGGTGATTCTATAGCTAGAATCGTCAAACGCGATGCTCGCCAACAATCATGTGTCTCGCTGAGTTTCGTGGGCTTCGACGCTCGAAACCAGCGGGACTATACAATGTTGCACGCTAAGCAGTGACGAATCTGATGTTCTGCAATTTCTAATTAGATCTTTGCAACAGTGACGTCAATCGATTCCTTACAATTTTATATATAATGTTTGTTCATAACTGCTTCTTTCTGCATAGGACGTGTAATAAGTGTATTTCATGTTCTGTTTCGGTGCTTTGCAAGTAAAAAAATGTCTAACCTAACAAACTTCATTTTCTGGGGACATCCCCTCATCTATTTTCCCTTTTCACTTATAATTCCTTACTGCTAACGTAGAATATTGTAGCATAAGCACATTTCAAGTAATTAAAATGTACAATGAATTTTCTATGTTTGCAGTACCAGCCGACTTCCGTTTAAATTTTTATAAGTACAACGCAACAGCTGAGAATTTCTTTCCTTATTCAGAATAAAATACGGAAATAGCAAACAGCTCCCTCTCGCGTTTACCGGGCAATCGGCGATCTATCGGTATTACCATTTCTGTGCAGAAAAAACCTGCTGTAATACCGACCTGCCGAATCGGCCAGGTCACGTGACGTGTCTACCCCCTCAAGGCTGTGGTTACAGTGGACGCGTTTTCGCGCGAACTGAGCATCGCGCGACGTCGCACGACACCGCGCGACCTCGTCGCGAAATTTCGCGCGAAAATTTGTTTTTCAGAAATACGTGGCTGTAATAAATAGATATTTTTACTCGTATATGACGATAGCCAAAATGGATACATCGTTTTTTAGAGGTGCTTTTCCATTATCCGGGCGCCACTGCCATCCCTAAATTAATGGGTGGAGTTTTGAAAAAACTAGAACTAAATGAAAAAAAAAAATTTATTCATTTTTCGTTTGGTTTAGGTTTTGATTAACAATGATTGTTGTACAAACCAAGTAATTTTTCTGAATATTTTAGAATATCCCCAGACACATTCTATTATATTTTAAGCAGTGTAGAAACATAGGTATATTTGTAAAGTGTCAAATTTTCGTGACTGCATTTCGTCAGAAGAAAGACCTGCCATTACATTTTTAGCCAAATACATACTTTATTTCCTTTTTAATTTATGTTTGTATTTTAAAAATACAAAGTATTTTATTTTGTTTTTTAAGCAGTATTAAGTAAGTGTTGCTGAAATACATTAAAGAATTAAATGGAAAATGAAACAAGAATGAAACAATAAAATAATATTATTTTTTTATTATTTACTATTTTTTATTATTCAAAATATTTGTTTGACAGCTGCATCAGATCTGTTTATAGTGCGAGGTTAGACATTGTATATGTATATGTACACTGCATTCCACATTAGAGCATACCGATTTCGCGCAGGCACGACCCTCAGGAGGCGTTGGCACGCTCGACTCCCCACTTAACCGCCTATGTTTTTCTCCGTCGCACGGCCCTCTACTCTCTCTGTTAAGTTTTCGTGCACTGTTTACGTTGACATCGGCCAGGTCTCGCGTTATTCCTTGGAAATTACCACGACCAATCGCATGCGGTTCAAACTGTGGGTAGTAGTGGGAGCTGCGCAGATCGGTCGCAAATCGGTAGGGGCGTCGGTATGCTCTTATATGGAATGCAGTGTAGTGTGACGTCGTAGATATTGTAGATGTATTGCTGTACAGAGATTGTCGCCGGACTTCGCGCGACCAGTAACAAATTGATTTGATATTGCCAGCGAAAATCGCCTATCGTCGCTAGGCATTTGAAATCAATTTCTGATCGCGTATTGATAACTATGGACGCCGAAAAATTAATTAATGCGGTGTTCCTACGAAAGCCCTTGTGATGGCAAGTCTTTCTTCTGGCGAAATACATTCACGAAAATTGGACTCCTTGCGAATGTATTTTTCTATACCACGTAAAATATAAAAAAATGTCTCTGGGGACATTCTAAAGTATTCAAAGAATTTGTTCGGTTCATTTAATATTCACCATTCTTTTTTCGCGAAACAAAAATAGCATTTACATGCTCCCTTCTGCTACTCATTAATAAAATTCTTAATAAAGGATTGTCTAAGCAAAAATCATCGATGTCGTCCACTTCGATATACGCGATCAGAAATTGATTTCAAATGCCTAGCGACGATAGGCGATTTTCGCTGGCAATATCAAATCAATTTGTTACTGGTCGCGCGAAGTCCGGCGACAATCTCTGTACAGCAATACATCTACAATATCTACGACGTCACACTACATACACATATACAATGTCTAACCTCGCACTATAAACAGATCTGATGCAGCTGTTAAACAAATATTTTGAATAATAAAAAATAGTAAATAATAAAAAAGAGACAAAAATAATAAATAATATTATTTTATTGTTCCATTCTTGTTTCATTTTCCATTTAATTCTTTAATGTATTTCAGCAACACTTACTTAATACTGCTTAAAAAACAAAATAAAATACTTTGTATTTTTAAAATACAAACATAAATTAAAAAGGAAATAAAGTATGTATTTGGCTAAAAATGTAATGGCAGGTCTTTCTTCTGACGAAATGCAGTCACGAAAATTTGACACTTTACAAATATACCTATGTTTCTACACTGCTTAAAATATAATAGAATGTGTCTGGGGATATTCTAAAATATTCAGAAAAATTACTTGGTTTGTACAACAATCATTGTTAATCAAAACCTAAACCAAACGAAAAATGAATAAATTTTTTTTTTTCATTTAGTTCTAGTTTTTTCAAAACTCCACCCATTAATTTAGGGATGGCAGTGGCGCCCGGATAATGGAAAAGCACCTCTAAAAAACGATGTATCCATTTTGGCTATCGTCATATACGAGTAAAAATATCTATTTATTACAGCCACGTATTTCTGAAAAACAAATTTTCGCGCGAAATTTTGCGACGACGTCGCGCGACGCTCAGTTCGCGCGAAAACGCGTCCACTGTAACCACAGCCAATCGATCGATTCGAATTGTTTAGTGATAGTTTAAATTTTTCAGGTTTTCCTTGATAGTTCATGTCAATGATAACATTTAGACCAAAGCATTCAGGATTGCCCAGATGTTCAAATCTCATTAAAACTTTCACGGAATCCTTGTTTCGAAACGTTTTGAATCTTTACAATATTAAATAAATTCAAATGTATATTAACCACCATGATTACAAAACACTTATGACGCCCATTAGTATAAATACAGAATTAGGTTTCAATCTTAAAGATGCGAACGATCCTAACAAAGTGATGCTAGAATATCTTTCAGGACATGACGCTTACGCTATACATACATACAAATGGCAGAAGAATTACTGACTCCTACGTCGCGTCGGCTCTGCATGTAAGTATCTGTCCAGCTCTTAATGTAGAAATCATCAAAAGAACGATTGTAGAACTGGCTCTGTTTATACAGCCGAATGTATAGCTCTCTATGATGGTATTAATATCGCACAACAAAACAGAAACGTTTTCATATTCTCCGACTCCCTGCGTGGTTTCTTAAGTGTAAAAATCAATAATTATATTTTAGGTATAAAAAAATTTGCAAAGAAATTCTGATAAATTAAGTCAAGTCGCTGATAAAGTTTGTTTGGATCCCTTCTGATGTTGGGATAACTGGTAAGAAGGCGGCAGACGATCTTGTCAAAAGTGTGACCCGGAGATTAGAACCAGAATTACATTATATATCGTTTACAGATTTATATTTTCAGTTCAAAATGATTTCTAAAGCAGAAAATAACTGCTTACTTACTGATCAAAGTCTAGCCAAAGGCAAAATATATTTTGAATTCTATTACAACCGATTTCCCGCGCCATGGTTCGCCAAATGTAATTTTTCGCGCAAATTTATAGTTACTTTTAATAGATGTAGAGCCGCATTTGTTGCTAGAATAGGTATACAGTAAATGTACACAAGGAATAGAAGATCTGAACCACTTATTATGGCAGTGCCCTCTCTACAACAGTCAAAGGATAGACTCGATTTTGATTAATAACTTAAGTAAACTTAAAATCCAACTACCCCTTCAAAGAGACCCCTTAATTACTGAACCAAACACGCAAGCTTGTAGACACATATTTAGTTATCTCAAACAATGTAATAGAACTGTATAAGTTACACACCAACTACGTAATGTACAAAATCTAATATAAGAAACCATTATTGTAACGGAGCTAAATACTCTTAATGTAAAGCAGATGTAGGTAAGGCTTGAAATGCTTCGAATAAAAAAAAGACAAGTGATGATTCATCGTCCGTTTGGTTCAGGTGCAAGTACCCACTTAAGTAGTCAGAAAGTTTGCTTTTTTACTCGCTCTCGTCTTCTGTCTCCCTCATTTGTATATGTTAGAACCGTTTCTGTAACACAAACTCGCCACTGATTCGATCACTGCGCGGTACTGGTCTCGAGTTGCACGCAGTTAAAGGATGATTACATTCTTGTAATTATCGAGTAAATATAGTAATAAAATATCATTATCATAATTTATTACATTATGAACTACCCTTTTGCTACATTCATTACCTATAAGAACTTTTAACAAGGCACTCTATTTGTAAATAGTGACTTTTATAAATGTACTGTTATAGTAATAAGTATAAGTAATTATGAAGGAAGATTTATTATAAAAAAAAATGCAAAAAGGAGTACCTACTCTCAATAACAATAAGAGATACAGCAGAGATGGGCACAATTTTTATTTAAATAAAATTTCGAATAACGAATAAAAGTTAAATAATTATTCGTCATGTGTCGAATATTAACGAACGAATAATTTGTTTAAACTTTTATTCGTTATTTGAAATTTTATTGAAATAAAATTTTTGCCCATCTCCGAGATACAGGCAGTGAATTTGAATCCCGTCCCTTCCGCACCATGCCTAGGAGGGGCAGGCTTCTGGCTCTAAATGTCATTGGCTACTGTATACGAAACACAAATGCAAGGTAAAGAAAACATTTGTTTCTACGGTAAGTAATGGCCATTTATTAGCACAGACGAGGTATAGAACTATACCATGTTCGTGGAATTAGTATCAGTCAGCATTATCAATTTTCGTTCCATATTTGAGAAAAAAATTTCATTAAAATGGTAAGCCCACTCGTGTAACTTCTCCTTACAATTAGTTGACAAATTGAAGATAAATATAAGTGTTAACCCTCGTGAGGCGGCATAATTTTACAACGTTAACAGGCGGCAGAGGTGTACAATTGTACCTTCACATATTTTATTTGAAAATTCTCACTGTCGGTATAATTTGTACGATAAATGGATAACATTTAGTATCTACACATTGTTTATGTCATGTTTTGTGATATTCCACGGATATTCAGGACAACCTGGTAATTTTGTTTTATTTATCAGTTACCTGTAAATTCTTTAAGCCGCGGCCCTGGACAGGTAGCACCGGGCCTGGGGGTTTTCCTCACTCCTGGTCACCGTATACACCGTTCGGCGAGTACGCTTGACTCGCCGAATACGCGGCTGAAGACGACGCGACCGTTTTATGATAGGGTTGCTAGAAGCGAGGACACGGTACAAGTCGGCCCGAGGGCGGAAAGACATTCTGTGAACGGTTGCCATCAAGTCCACTTCGTGTCCGTACGAATAAAGCTTTTTTTTTAATTTAAGTATTGGTTGAAGACCTGTTGACTCATTTCTCCCGCTCACCCTCAGCCATTCCTACAATTCAAAGTAGCTTCTACTACATAAATCATCATGGGTGATAGTGAAGCTGGACCTAGTATACGCCGTAATCCAAGGAGAGTTTGCAGGTTGGTACCATATCATGACAAGCCTATAATGTAGTAGTATTTCATAAGGAAAATTATTTACTTGCTTTTGGTTTTCTATCTATTTACAGATATACGGGCGACGAAATAACGAGAACGATTGATGAATCTGATTCAGAATATGAGGAAGAACCATATGTTGCATCTGATAACGAAAACTATGTACCACAAGCGGATGCTTCAACTGAAGAAGAGTCAGACGTGGAACAAGAAATGGTTATAGAGCAGGAAGATGAATACGACTCAGACGAATGTGTTGAGGATCAGCCTGACATTTGGACTGCTAAGGATGGGACTCAATGGTGTAGTGATCCACCGCCAAGTGCACAAACCAGATCTCGTAACACCCTACGACAAAGAGGTGGGCCTGCAGCAATTAGCAATCTGTATACGGCAAAAGGGCTATTCAAGTCAATCATGACTCCAGAGATGTGTGACATCATATTACGAGAAACAAATCGAAAGGCCAAGAGAGTTTGTGAGGCTTACAACAATCAACTAGTACAAAGGTTTCCTGATTATTCCAACCGGCCACCATAAAAAACATTCGAGGCATTTAGTGAAACTGAACTCGATGCATTTTTGGGCATACTGATTGCTGCTGGTGTGCACAGAGACAATAAAGAGAATCTGGACGATATATGGAATGCTGATGCTCTGCCTCTAATACGTGCAGCCATGTCTCGTGACCGCATCAAGATGATGCTCAGGTTTATTAGATTTGACAATGAAAATACACGGGCAGAACGTGTGCAAACAGATAAAGCTGCACCAATACGGGACATCTGGACAATGCTGAACACTAATTTGAGGAGAGCCTACAAGCCACATGAATGTATCACCATCGACAAGCAATTGTTTCCATTTAGAGGCCGTACTAAATTTACACGGTATATACCTTCTAAACCGGCCAAATATGGCATAAAAATTTTCTGGGCTTGTGACGCATCAAACGCTTACCCGTTAGAAGGTCAGTTTTACACTGGGAAACCAGCAGATGGTCCTCGACAAGTAAACGTTGGTGAACGAACAGTATTAGACCTAGTCAGCTCGTACAAAGGCTCTGGAAGAAATGTTACCACCGATAACTTCTTCACAACTATGGAACTAGCTAAGGTGTTAAACTCCTGAAACATGACATTAGTTGGTATAGTGAGAAAAAACAAGAGGTTCCTGCCAAGCAACATGCAGCCTGCCAAAGAAAGGCCTGTAAAGTCGACAAATTTTGCCTACCATCATGATGCAACACTCTGTTCATATGTGCCAAAGAAGAATAAATCAGTTGTGCTTCTATCATCCATGCACATGACGGGAGAAGTTGAAGAGACACAAGCAGCCACGCCGCAGATAATTCGATACTATAATAAAACCAAAGGCGGAGTCGATGTTATGGATAAAATGTTGGGAGAGTACACGGTGAAACGACGAACATTGCGTTGGCCTCTGGCATTTTTCTACAACATAATTGACGTCACTGGGTTAGCGTCCTACATCATCTTCAAAGAACACAACCCACGGTTCACGACAAAGGACCGACGAAGAAAGTTCTTGAAAGATCTTGCCAAGCAGCTATGCATGCCTGCAATTGAAGCTCGTAGTCAAAATCGAAAGTTGTCGAGAAACCATTTCCTTCGAGGTGCAATAGAAATGGTGCTTGGACGACGCATCGTGACAGCATCAGAAGCAGCAGCTGGCCCTCAAGTACCTCATGGTAGTCGTGGAGCCTCCCCTGTCGTTGGTAGTTGCTATGTCTGCCGAAACCTGAAGCGGAAACAACGCAAGACTAGGAAGTCCTGCGTGGTTTGCGTGAAACCCGTTTGCGATGAGCATTCCGTAACAAACACAACGTGCATTACTTGCGAAGAAAATTTATGAAAATCTATAAAAAAAAGTTCCTAAATTTTCCTTTATAACGTAAACGATCTATTTTTTACATTTTTTATAATAAAATATCATTAAACAAAATCGTATCTTTTTTCCTGGCATTATCTTCATATAAAATGTATGAAGGGACAATTGTACCTATGCCACTGTTATGGATGCAACCCTCGAATCGACCCCCTATCTCGGAAGGGGGTAGAGATATTTTTCTGAAATTTGGCCTATATAATCTAGCCCTAAAAGTTAGAGATGTTACGAAACTACAGCCCTCTACGACTTCTCGAAAAAAAGTTATCGCAATTCAACTCAAAAGATACAATTGTACCTATGCCGCCTGACGAGGGTTAAAAGCGATATGAATCTATCATTTCATGTCAAATAAAATATTACTTTTATTATTGTAGCAATGTATTTTAATGAGACTGTAGAAATAAAAATTACCTATTCTACACATAAAGCATTCATATTCCAATATTACATTTTTTTTAAATATACAGGTATGTAGCTGATTTTATAGAAATATTTCTTAAAGTTGTACGATCTTAAACTATTAAAATATAAAGAAAGTAATACTTAAAACGTAAAAGGACAATTTGATAATTTGAGTAAAAAAGATGAATTCATTTAATAATTGACCTTTAATGAAAATATAAGTCTATATAGATGAAAAATCTAAAAATATTCTTTTATAAGTATATTACATACTTAACTGAATTTACTCATCCTGGGATTTCTTTTTCTTCTTTTTCCTTTTTTCACTTACAAGTTCTTCGTTACTTTCTGCAGTTGGAGGTGTAGTTTCTTCACTTTGTTGAACCTCTTCTGTATCCTTCACCTCCTGCTTAGTCTTCTTCTTCTTTTTCTTTTTTCTTTGTTCTGCAACAAAAATATAGGACATTCTTGTGATTATTTTAAACAAAGCCTCAAAACTTTAAAGAAAAAAGAAAACTAACCCTCTATCGCTTCAGAACTTTCTGCAACTGTTTCTTCCTTTACAACAGATTTAGTTGTGTCCTCTTCAACCATTTCTACTTTAACTTTCTTCTTCTTCTTCTTCTTCGATACAGCTGCAGCTTTTGACTCTTGTTTTACTAGAACTTCGTCTTGCAGATTTAGTTCTTGTGCATCTTGAGTACTTTGTTGATTTTTCTTTTTCTTAGGTACTTCTTCATCTTGCTTCTCAGGAATTTCCTCGATTAAGGGTTTCTTATCTTCGATTTCAGAATGTCGTCTTTTTCCACTTGTGAGAGTTGTATCAACAGCTGTAGGGTACTGAATGTGCTCACTTTTAACATGATATTTCTCAAACTTTGCTTTTGCTTTACCTGTTCCACTAATTCTACGAAGATTTCCTTCTTCTAAAATTCTCAAACGTGCTTCTAATTTCACTTTATGTTCAGCACCAAGATTAAAATTTCCATCTTCTCCTAATGCATCTACTCTAGTTGCTAATGCAGCTTTAGCTGCCAACATTCTAGACATCTTTCCTTTATTTTTTGTCGAGGATTGTCCGACGAGTTGCGCATGATAAATTAAACCATATTTCGGAGTATCTTTTTTGGTCTTCAATGCTCGGAATAAAGCCTTTTCAGCACCAAGTATTTGTACAGTAGATGCTGGATGTTTAGCTAGATTGATTAAAGAACCAGCATGTGAAATCAAACGGGCACCAACTAATTCTCCAACGAGAACAGTTAAATTTGGTGCCATTGCCATCATCCTTGCCTTAAGATAATCATATAACTGTGTTCTGTATTGAGAGATTTCAATAACTTGGTCACACAAATGTTGAATATTTAAGATATCGTCTTCAGAGATTTCAGTTCCCATAGATATTTGAGCAGCTTCTTTTACTTTCTCTTCTACATCTTCTGGCAATATATCAGACAAATCTGAGTTTATAGTATTTTCTCTGGTTCCAATAACTTTTACTGTTTTCACGAAAGCTATATTATCTGTAATGATCTTCCCAAGTTCTGGGAAATGCCAACCATACCATTCACGGCAACGCATAACATAATTATTTAATTCCTTGTCTAAATCATCTAATAGACAAACAGCTTGTATTATCATAGTATCAATTTTATCAGGTGAAAATTTAAGTTTGTATCTAGATAAACTGTGCGCTAAACCTAATGCCATTGCGGTCATTTCTTTCTTTGGAAGTCCGACTAACAAGCCATCTATTTGACTTCGAATACATCTCATTAATTCTTGTATAGCAGTGTTACTGACACAAGATAGGCTAAGTTTATCCTTTATTGCATTACCCAATTTAGCATCGGCAACAGCTAATTGTTCTTGTAGCTCAACGCAATACTTTTTCAGGATTTTCTTCAACGATTTACAAAGTTTACCTTCTACCGCAGCTGTAGTAGCTGCAAGAGCTTCGGTAGTATCGGCGAATTTTTCAAAATGCTTTAATTTAATTCTGTAACAAGAACACACACTTAACTCAAATATCTATGTGCATGTGACCACATACATCATAATTAAATAGTTAGATTTTATACGATATTAAAGGATGAAATTAAGATAAAAGTATTAAATGGGCTATGTATTTATTTTTCGTTTATTTTTATCCTAAATATTCTTTAAGTAACTGAAGGTTTTAAAAGCATCGTATTTTCTCTTAGAAAATTATAAATAAAAATGTTAACTTACATTTTACTGGCTGCTTCAGGAGTTTCAAAATCGCGGAAAAGGTTATCCACTTCCGTTAATTTGTTTTCATCGAGTAACTACAACAAAAATTAGATATCGTTTTGAATGATGTAGTAAACAGCAGAACTCGTAATATATAATTTCCTCGGAATGTATACATCATTCATCCAAAAGTAAAAGTTTTAAGTATGAACACGTGCAACTTTTGTTAGGTTATGTATGAATTAAAATCGTGAGATATTACTGACCTTAAAAATGGCATATCCTGCCGGAGTTTCAAATAATATTAACATTTTGGCACGTATTATATATAGGACGTGAAAATATCAAATTAAAGACTTGATAATTTATCCCATTTGTCGTACTAGTTGATATCGCCACTCCTAAAATCTTACTTAGTGTCGAAATTCATATATGTAGTCAGGAGGTGGAAACTCCAGCAAAACTTTTGGTTTAGTGCTAGCACGTCCTCTGAGCTAGGAAAGATTCTGTATGAACTAAAATTCAATATGGCGGCTCATGCCGGAAAAATTAAATACATACATTGTCAGAATCTGCGTACTGTAATATGTAGAATAAGAAATACATTTGTTGACATGTTAAGAAGATTTGGATATGAAATTCAGGTGTTAGAAAAAAATATTTAATTAAATTTGCAGTAATTGAATTTAATTAAATATTTCACATTCACCTCAAGTTTCTTATCTAAACCTTCCCCATATTTTCAGTTATTATTGGCATAATTGGATATTATTTTGCCAATAATAATTGATAATGCCAACAAACGTATCCTCTTACCCTACATTTTGCATAAGATACTTAATTGTAAAAAATACAAGTAGAGGTAAGGATTAGTGAGTGGCTCAGATTTTTCTTTGAAAAATGTTCCTTGTATTCAGTTTAAGTTTCCTTAAACGCTATAGTGTTAAGTAATTATATTAATTACTTATATTACATTGTTCATGTATGTACATATATCTTCCTTCGCACGCGACCTCCATATACATGGTGTTCCTCTACCTATGGTCAATACTTTGGGGGTGACTCTACAGGCAAATATAAGTCGAAAATCCAGAGTGACGAATTTGTGGTAGAGGCTTCGTTTTCGAGAAAATTAACTTTGAATTTCAACTAAATACGCGTGCATCGTAGGTGTTGAAAGGCACGCGGAAGTCAGAGGAATGTCCTACGGGCAGTATACTGTCGACATCGTAGCAGGATTTCCCTCCAAGCAGGTACATACGACTTCTATATACAACATAAAGGATATTTTACTTATTATTATCGTAATTATCATAATTATTACCACTATTACATCATGCATACCTGCGACGCCCGTACCAGCCTGGCACATTTTGTCTGAACCGTACTCAGTTCAACCATTGTACACTCCTTATCATATTCTTAGGGAAGCTGTGTCTCTTTATATTGCTGTTCGAAGTACCACTTAGAACTACGCATTGTCAATGTACTGTTGGTCCTGTCCGTCTTATCCCTGCCGCTAACAAAATTCATTTTTGTGTCTTTTAATAGCATTTGACAAGTACATTCCAAAAATACGAGTTTTAAGTTTAAGAAATCATTTTTAATATTTTTTACAGTATATTGAAGGTTTTTGATAATAGAGTTTATAATCTAAAAATACTAAAACATCACGAATATTCAAATAAACCACGTGTCTAAAATGTAACTCAAACCGTACATAAAACTTTCTTACCTGTCACCCTCTTTGCAGTTGCTCCATTCTTCTGTACATTCATTTTACGTTATTAAACAGTAAACATAAGTTTCACTCACGTTTCACTCACGTGCACTCACGTTTGCCTTATTTTCACTTATAAGACAGTATAAGTCTCAGCCGATCGTGTATGTACAGACACAAACACAACTATACCGCGACACTACCGCCATCTAGGCTATAAAAGCCTCCTGCTTCCTGTCTATATAAACGGTATCCCGGAAGTTCCCTATTCAGTTTCCGCCCCACTGATTTTGTGATATAAAATTATACTAATATACAGTATTTTTATTAATTATGTATAAGGAATACATAAATAGCATAACTATAGTAAGTAGAAGTAATAGAGAAGTATGCTAATATGTATAAATGTGGTATATATTTTGTGGACTCTCGGAATAGTTTGGTGTTGCGATGCATTATATTTGACATATTTACAGAGATTTCAAGAAAATATAAGTGTGAAACAAGTTAAAACCATCTTTGAACCAAGGTGAAGGATTTAAAAATTGATAAAGGTATGTATAAGTTATTAGAGACTTGAAATATGTGTAGACAAAATTATTGGTACGAAGCCAAACAGGCTAAGTGCCCGTGGAAAAGAGGTTAGCATAATTAGCTATTGAAAGGAACAATTATGCAGTTAATTATAAAATCGTGTTAGAGGACAGTATTATAATTGTGGAAAATATATATATACCCTGATAACAACCCTGCCTGCAGTCTGTCAGCAGATGGACAGTAGGGTCTGACAAGGCAGGGTCTGCCGGCAGATGGACGGCAGATCCGCAGCAGATCATGCCTTCAGATGGCGCTATTGGATGAGTCAGACGGGCAGCAGGATCTGCTGCGGATCCTGCCTTGTCAGGGTCTGCCGACAGAACCGTAGTTGAATGCGGACATAGACGGCGCCGGATCTGCCAGCAGACCTGGTTATCAGGGTATATCAAAATTGATGTTTTAAGAAAAGTAAAATTAAAAAAAATCATTAAAAATGTAGTTCCTATTAAATGTTTTTGATTTATGATTTTTAGAAGTGATGTCTGCACATATTTCCTACGGACTATTATTTACAGTTGTCACATAATCGTTTAATAAAATATGTTGAAATGTAGGTTTATTGCAACAAGAAGTAAGCAACAGCTGCTCCCTTGCTTAATTTAGGACTATTTTCCACTGTTCTTCAATTAAAAAATAATAACCAATAATAATAAAAATACTTCTCATTTTTTTAGATAATGAGTTGAAAAATATACTATTAGTATCGAATTTTCGAATTTTCGAAATAGAATTGAATTTTCTTTAAATTATTAACAATTTCGATACAGTATTCCTTTATAGTATTTTCTATTCGATTCGGTCCAGAATAGATTCCGTCGAAATGCAGATGACAGGATTGATGTTTATCTTTCACGCGTAGACCAACAAACGTCGCACGCACAATGTTTATGCATCGGTATTCTCGAAGATAGTCCAAGATGCATAGCTAGCCGTATGCTTTTCCTGCATGTATGATAATTATCACCCTGCATCGTGCACGATGTTAGGACCATAAAAATGCAAAAAAAAAAACTTCGTCTGATGGAGGAATCGGATCGCAGGACTGTTGGATCCGCAATCCACGCACTAATCCACTTCGCCGCCGCATCTTCTATGATACGGTTTATATCCATGGTATGTAAACGGGTACGTAACTTTAATTGTTAATAAATTGATTAGAATTTCGACCGTATATATGAAATAATTCAAAATTAAAGTGGTTTCGGCGCAATGGTTCGGTCACTTCAAACTTTTGTTTTGAAGTGACCGAACCATTGCGCCGAAACCACTTTAATTTTGAATTATTTCATATATACGGTCGAAATTCTAATCAATTTATTTTAAAATGAATGGCGAAAATCCCACACACACAGCAAAGGAAAGTTTTTTCGATTCAGTGTCAAGAAGATTTGGACCTGGAGCTTTGAAAAATCTCAAGGATTTATCTAGCAACAAATCGAGTTTATCTAAGATAAGTAACAGGAAGTTATTTTTATTAAAATTTGAAGTGACCGAACCATTGCGCCGAAACCACTTTAATTTTGAATTATTTAATTGTTAATAACTTTAAAACCGCCAAGTATCTACGGCTAGTATTCCATATATATATCATTAGGGACCTGCATGCTATCATCTTACAAGAGCTCGTTAAAATCCAAGACGACCACTTGGGGTCCTTCCCTTGTGAGTGAGAGGCTGATACGGTAGATTGAGTTAGGTATATCGAAGCTGTGACGAGTTCCTCGCGACCCTGAACGAGGACCCTTGGGGGCGCCCGTACAGGTCCGTGTCCATCAAACTCGGACCCTGGGCGCCCCCGGTTGCGGAGGGCCTCGATCCCGGTTCCTCGCGGAGGTTTTGGCGGCGCTTTTTCCCCCTACCCCTGTTCCGGGGGAGGGGGGCGCCGGCAAGACCGGGGATCCAGGGCTGACCTGGGGCACCGACATCCCAGATGCCCCGAAGGTCAGCGACGAGCAACTCGCTTACGTGGTGTCCCAGATGCGCGCGAAGAACGCGGCTCCGGGACTGGACGGCGTGCCCGGGCGAGTATGGGCCTGCGCCATGAGCACACTGGGGACTGGTCTCAGGCGCGTGTTCGACACGGCGCTGAGATCAGGAAGATTCCTGAAGAGGCTGGTACTGCTTCGCAAGCCCGGTAAGCCGCCCGAATTGCCCTCGGCGTACCGGCCGATATGTTTGCTAGATGAGGCGGGTAAGTTGCTGGAGTGTGCTCTGGCTGCCCGCCTCTGCGGCCACTTGAGTGTCGCGGTCCCGGATCTGTCCGACCGCCAATTTCGGTTCAGGCGACAGCGATCTACGGTGGACGCAATTTTGCGTGTACGATCGCTGTCGCGCCTGGCGGTCGAGAGGGGCGGTGTGAGCGTGGCGGTGTCACTTGACATTGCCAACGCGTTCAACACCGTCTCTTGGGCGGCGATCGAGCGGGCGCTCTTATATCATCGCGACCCGCTGTATCTTCGCCGCCCGATTCGGGATTGTTTACGCGACCGGGTGCTCACGTATGTCGGCCGGGGCGGGGAGGGGGTTGCGACCGTGCACCGCGGCGTTCCGCAGGGGTTCGTGTTGGGGCCCCTGCTTTGGAATATGGCGTACGACGCGGTGCTTCGGATGGCGATGCCATCACCAGATGTGTCGCTAGTCTGCTACGCGGACGACACTCTGGTGGTGGCTGCCGGGCAACGGTGGGAAGCGGCGATCAGCCTCGCGGAGTTGGCACTACGGCGTGTCGTGTCCTCGATCGGGACGCTCGGTCTGCGAGTCGCCGTCGAGAAGACGGAGGCTATGTGGCTCGCAGACAGGGTTGGGAACGGTATCCTCAACAGAGCGTCCCTGTGGATCGGGGACGCCTGCATCGGGGTCGGCCGATCGATGAAGTATCTCGGTCTGACCATGGATACCTACTGGCGATTCGCGCAACCGGGTCCTGGCCCCCGACTGGAGCGGCAGGTTTTCGCGCTAGCGCGAATAATGCCCAATCTCGGGGGCCCTCACGAGGCAGTTCGGCGACTATACGTGACGGTCTTTCGGTCCATGGCGCTCTACGGAGCCCCGGTTTCGGCCGGCGACCTGGAGGGCTGTCGCATAGGGCGTGAACTGTTAGCTAGAGTTCATCGCCGCGCAGTCCTCCGATCCGTGCGGGCATACTGCACGGTGTCACACTCCGAACTGTACGCTCTCAGCGGGTCTCCACCGTTTCATCTGTTCGCGGAGATGGAGGCGGAAGTTTATTTCGCTTCCCACGATCTCCGCGGCGCGGGGATCCCGCCGATCGAAGCCGGACCCGAAGGTGCGCTAGACCAGGCCCGGCGACGCATGGGAGCCAAGTGGGTGGAATGGCTCTCCCTCCCCGAACATCGGGAAGGACGCGTCGTCGGGGCGGTCCTGCCCATTCTCGACGAAGGGGGCGCAGGTATGGCAGCCTCACCTTCCGCCTGACACAGGTTATCACCGGCAACGGGTGCTTCGGTGACTTCCTGTGTCGCATAGGGCAGGTGGAGACGCCGTGGTGCCACAGCTGCGACTCGGGCGACGGGGACTCGGCGGATCACACCCCGGCCAGATGCCGGGAGTGGATCGATGATCGCCGGGTCCTCGAGGAGCAGCTGGGCCCCGATCTCTCGTTGTCGACGGTCGAGCGTCGGATGGCGAGAGACGGGGCGTGTTGGGAGGCCGTCTCCTTCTTCTCGGAGCAAATTATGCTCGAGAAGGAGGAGGCGGAGCGGAAGCAGCATCCCGGCCGCATTGCGGCTCCGAGCCGGCGCGCGCGAAGAAGAAGATGACCCTGAGCCGAGGGAGACAGGGCGACGACCTAGCTTCTCTAGGCCGCCCCGTTCCCCTGTTGTCGGGCTCAGGGCCCGCGCGTTGCTTCCCCCCCCCTGGCCCTTTCCCCTTCTCTCTTTTTTCTTCCCCTTTTTCCTTTCCCTTTTGTTTCCTTTAGCTTTTTGTTATTGTGTGTATCTATTTTTGTGTTTTTTCTTTTAGTTTCGGGGGGGGGGAGAACGGGATGACGTCCCGTGAGGACCGGGAAGGGTTTTGGAGTGTCGTGTCGGCCGCCCTCCCTGTGTCAAGGAGCACAGGAGGGTGGGAGTGTGCTGTCGCGACAGGGGCGGATGGTTCGATGGCCCCAAGTGGGCGTACCGCCGAATCAGCCGTCATAGCCGCTGTGGCCGCACCGTGGCATTGGGTGTGAGTGCTGCAGCGGCGGGTGATGGTGAGAGTAGAGTGGGTGGCCTCAGAATTTGCGAGGCCCCCCAAGAGGTGGCCAAATAGAGCCACTTCCAAGTTGGTACAACAACCGCGCTTGGGGTGAGTCGGCATTTGGGCTGCCCTTAAGGCATTGCCGGCCGCCGCTTGACCGAGGGGACTTCCTCGGGGGTATGGGGTTTTTGGGCGGCCCCCTCAGGGCCTTGCCGATGGCCCCTGCGCGGCCCGTCCTAAATGAAACGGGCCGGGTGTCAAAAAGCGCGGCGACGTCGTCGTCGGGTCGTGGGGCGGGGGTGCCGGGAGGCACCACCCGCCCTAGTTTTAGCAGCGACCCCGGAAGAGGGTGACGCGGGCGTGTGACCCGTCGCGCGTCACCCGGAGTTGAAGTGGATGGGTGGAGCATGTTCCCGGGGGGGGGGGGGTATTGCCGCGTGAGCGCGGGCACCTTTTCAATGGTGCCCGCGCCCGCACGACACCCTCCCGAGAAGGGCCCTGTTTAGGGGGCATAAGGCCCCCTATACGTTACTCTATAAGTAGCTATACAGCATCTGAGGGGGGGGGGGCAAGCGAATGTAATCGCTAGTTTGATCTCGCGCAAGTCCTCCCTGCGGATGCGCGCTCTCCGCGCCAGGAGGTCACTTTGATGGTTTTAGTGAGTTCGAGTCCCACATAACCATTAGCCCGCCCCCACGGGCTGAGGGTATCCGTGGGGATTTCCACCATATAAAAAAAAAAGTATATCGAAGCCGGACTCTCGCGGTGTTGCCATTTTACCTTCAGCTCGGCTAGTACTAGAGTCGGCTGTGCTTCTGTTTACTTCACGTAAATAGGTATATACCTAAAATACATTGCGTATTTAAATAAGTATAATAAAATAACATATATCATGTTGCGAGGCCGGCTGGGAGTCTGATGGCTTGAGGGAATTTCTATGTGGTCCGGTGTCCGTGGAGCCCTGAAGGGCTCTGCTCGCGAACGTGTGAAGTTAATTGAACAAAACGTCTTGTAACGAATAACTCAGAACTCAATAAAGTTTATTAAACTGAACTAATTTAATTGTCAAATGATTCGGAATTAATTAGAAGCAGAGCGAAGATATTTTAGGATTGGTCAAAGCTGAATTTATTGCAACGCGTCTGGACTGTAACAATTAACGTCGGTGGTCAAAAGCGAGGCGAAGAAACAAGCTCCTTCGTACGTTCCTCTTTTTATAAATAAAAATGTTTTATGTTTTCGAGCGTTTAGGGAAGAGGCGAAGACTAATATCTAATGTTGCAAAGTTCATCCTTAACTCGTGTCTAATAAATTCAATATATTTACTTCAAACATCGCGCATAAAATTAATTTTTTTTTAACCGATCCTAAAGAAAAAGGGATCGATCCTTGATAGATCGGAATTAAAAAAGATCGGTGAAAGATCGATCTTATTTCCCTTAAAAAGATCGATCCAACAAAAGATCGCCACCACTAATATATGTATACTTTGTATATGCTCTAAGCTTGGCGTTGATTGGTTTGACGTCATCGCGCATGCGTTACGGAGCGTAGTCCGGACTCGGGAAGACATTTCCCGTATATAGACACTGCGTGTAGGCCTAGTGCAGCGTAGTGGCTTACAAGGATGTGCATATGCATGGTGCATATGTGCACACCTGTGCATTTAGTTTGCGCGCGTTAATTCAATTTATGGAATGTGTGCTTTTATTGTAAATGTTTATTGGTTGCTATGAACATGTGATTATAAATTATTATAAATTGTATGTATCTAAAGGTACCTACACTGCCGATCATTTGTTGAAAATTTGTCAACCGCAACCACACTCCTGCCTCCCGAGACACGCTATGGAAACGGTTTCAGCCGGCCGAGGAGTCCATCAGTGACGTCACATTCGCTTCGCGTTGTCGCCACTTGGCTGGCTTGGCGCTGGCGTCAATTCACGCACACATTACCACCGCTCATGTAGGTGTTCGGCCAGGCCGGAGTCGTCCGATCCCTGTGGAAACTGTAGTCAACCGTAGTCGACTCCTTTGAAATTTGAATTTCTGACTTCTGTTTTAATAGAATTACTTTGACTTTTATGCTGATAATAGCGCTAATGCGAAAATGACACAAATGCGAATATAATAATATAAACAAAATTCATATACTACAATTAAATAGCGTTATGGAATGTCTTTTTTAGCACGCATTCATCCCCATACAGCATACTTTGTTGCAAGAACGTTGCAGCAACGTTGCTGCAACATTGCCGTGCAATTTGCAGTGGCAACGATCCTGCAATAATGCGCACACATTGCCGTGCAAACAGTCAAGAACTATTAGTTGCATATAAAAAGACTCAGATATATATATAAGGACTCAAATTTCACAAAAAGTGGACATCCAATATTTGCGCACTAACAATAAGCCATCGATGCGAAAGGACGTCGTTTATCGTAGTTCTTTCACTGGTGACTACAGGCGGTGCGGGCCTGTCCGAGATTCATTTTCAGCTTCTATCTTTTGTAACATCAAAGTAAAAACCAAATACTAAAAATGCCCGATTTATTACGGCCGATTTCTTCACCTCCGACATAACTCTAATTGGAAGATTACTGGAGGTGAAGAAATCGGCCGTTAATGTCACAGTAAGCTAATTATGTATTAATAAATTCAAATGAATCAGAGATTTCCCGCCCTTGTTTTACTTCAAACCACATGTTACCCGCGGTGCTGGAAAATGTCCCACTGTCACTGAACCTCAGAGAGATACCTATCTACAAGGTACTATTATTTATCTGTGTACCATCGGAAGGTAAGCAAGTGTGAGATTTGTGTCATATGTTGATGAAATAAAGATGCAATATTATATTTTTTAACGAAGTAGACGATAGAATATGGTAATGCGCAAAAGTTGTAATAATTTCCCGACACTCTGTAAAACGGCAGCAGCAAAGTGAATACATACGTCTCAGTAACGTTTCGGCAATATATCGGCAAGAAGTGCGTATTTAGTTTATCCATCTCTTTGAAGTGGACTACAACATGTCGATTTCAAATTAACTATTCCTAAACTTTCTTACAAAATATTTTTGCATTATTACTATATTATTATTATCTGCATATTCAGTGACATATAACGTATCGTAGGTAAGTTATTTCGCACATGATGGTTATATTTACTTCGTTTCTTGAAAAGAATATTTTCTGACACATACTCAATGAATGCGATTATATCCTCTTCTTATTTCCAGGAGATACATACTTCACTTTTTTGTTACGGTAAAGTGATTTATAAAACAAACAAAAATGCTTCCTAACATACATGATAAAGATTATAGAGTTTTGGATTTGGTGCGGCAGCGTGAGATACGGGTATGTTAACGTACCATGCATTTATATTATTCAAAGTGTCCGCATTATATATTTTACTATTATTCTTCATAAATGGTGTTTCTATGTGTAGGTATTTTTACAAGATTAGTTCTATTCACTAAAATAATAAAAACAGTTTGTATATACATATACCCCATAATACTTAGTTTCGCATTTATAAGCAACTTTATATTCCATAAACTGTAATGCCTATTAAAGGGCAACCAGCTGGCAGGCGCGTTTGTCAGTTGGTCTAATATATTATATTCTTCTTGCCTTTAAAAAAACAAAGGTGAAATGTATTGATCCGTGGAAACGCTAGGCTTTGTTAAATGCCACTTTAACAGGCGTTTTGCATCGGTGTTTTTTTCTGAAATATAAAAGTGCTTAAAACTATGCGTCAACGGCCATACGCGCGTAACAACTTTTTTTTTTATTATTTTGGTAAGTAGAAACAATTGTGGAAAAATATCCCACCTTTTTATGAACACCCGGTATAAATTATGTTGTATTAACATTATCATGTAATAGAATTGGGTTAATGTATTTAGATATTATCTTTAAAATGTTTTATTTAGGATTCTGTAGCACACGCCGTGTCTCAAAGATTACATGTTACGGAAAATTTGATATCAAGATTAGGATTGGAGAAGGAATTAGTGGGTCACACAGGATGTGTTAATTGTTTAGAATGGAATGAAAGTGGACAGTAAGTACTAATAATTAAATAATGAATACTGTAGCAAACGAAAAGTCTGATTAAACATTTTTGTGCAGAACGAAAGTTTAATAAGTGTGCGTCAATTGTACATTATATAATTTCAGAATTCTTGCTTCGGCATCTGATGATAGGAACATCATTTTGTGGGATCCATTTCGATATGAAAAGAAATTAGTACTTCGTACAGGCCATTATGGAAATATATTCTCTGTTAAGGTATTCTTATACGTTAATTTTGAGTTTAATGTGAAATATCTGATGTTAGATAGTATTAATACTACCTCTTCGTTGATAGTGAGAGAAGTATATAATTTTCTTATTTTACATATGATTCTAGTTTATGCCAAAGTCCAATGATAGTGTATTGGTATCAGGTGCAGCGGATAGCAAAGTACGAGTTTGCGACCTTACACTTCTTGAACCCATACTTGTATGTAATTGTCATATAGGCCGTGTCAAACGTATTGCCACTGCATCTACTATACCTTTCCTCTTTTGGAGTGCTGCAGAAGATGGTCTTATTTTGCAATATGATGTTCGCACTCCACATACCTGTAAAAGCAACAAATCAAGTAGTGTATTAATAAATCTTCTTAATCATATGGGTCTATACGCAGAAGCCAAATCTATTTCTGTGAATCCGAAAAGACCTGAACTGATTGCCATTGGAGCCAATGATGCCTATATACGAATGTATGATCGTAGAATGATTAAACTTTCTCAGGTAATTAGTAAAGTTATAAAAATTTATTGACAATTTTATTAACTTTCTTTATTGTAACACACCTATAATATTTCTTTTAATGGTTTTAAATTTTCTAATTAATAGGTGCCTATTATCTCTTCTCAACGCAGTGACTGGGAGAGAGCTGGTGAAGGCGATCCAGATGAGAATGTACCATTGGGTTGCGCACAGTACTTTATCGCGGGTTCGTTCGTACGATCAGAGATAGCGTACGCGGCTCCTTTACCCTTATATTCCTCTTTTTTTTACATTTACATGATCGCTTTAACAAAGATTGTTAATGTTTGATATTAAGCAGGCCATCTGCACTCTCGACGGCGTAACAGTAATAGGAAACTCAACACTACGTATTTAACCTTCAGTGCTGATGGAAATGAACTCCTTGTTAACATGGGTGGCGAACAAATATATTTATTTGACATCAACAATCCAAAAAACTCAAAAACTTGCTTTGGTTATTCTATGAACACTTATTTAGGTAACTATCAAGATTATTCTAAATATTCGTTTTATTTCCCGTTGTAAGTATAACAGGTAGTTTTAAATTTTAAAAGTTTATAACGTATCTTCTGAGGAATAGGTAGTATACAAAAGTGAAACCCTTATAAATGAATTACGAAATAAATTTTAAATGGAAGACAAAGTGATTCCTTTTTTTAGCTCGCGTATTATTTTATTACACTTTGGATACATTATCATTTACTTTTACAACTGTACGTAAAAGAGAATTTATTCGAATTATATAAAAATACATTTGCATAGGAGACCTTGGAAGATGCTGTATGGAGAAGAATGATGAGAATAATACAGATATAACTAAAACAAACAATGAAGTCCTGTCACCGTATATCGAAGAGTTAAAATGTCAGGTAAGCTTAAGTCATACACAATTGCTTGTAAATTTTTTGTTCTAAAAAATATTCGGATTACGAATTCTTGTATGTATAATAGTTTAGTTGTTGAAGTGTGTTGGCAAAAAACTTTTTTAAGCACTGAGTTAATTCCCGCTTTATTTAAATCAAATTATAATTACAATTTTTTTTCCAATAAATATCAATAAATGAGGGTACATTATTTTTCAATTTTCAGGCTAATAAAAGTTTTGAGCAACAAAAGTATACTTTAGCAATTACTTTATATAACAAAGCAATCAGTTACTGTCCCAATGCAGCTGTGCTTTACGCTAATAGAGCTGCAGCATATATGAAACGAACTTGGTATGAACCTTCAAATATTTTATTTACCGTTCTTAACATTAAACAAATATAACTGATAAAGAAACTAAACAAGTCTAAAAAAGAAGAGAGTCCCTTTTGCATAAAGGATTTAATTTCATACCATTTCTAGGGATGGTGATACATATGCTGCTCTTAAAGATTGTCAAGCAACATTACTCCTTGAGCCGGGACATGTGAAAGCACATTTCAGGTATCAATGATCTATGAATGTTATAATGAATCATGTAAATATACTCAGTTCCAGTTATAGTTTCGTTAGGATCGGTCTGCTCGCCAAAGTATAAATGATGTGAATGGCATATATAGCATCTCTTTAACTTATGCTTGACTCTGTCCTCGTTCCAATCGAGCGGCGACAAGTGTGAATAGAATACATCGGGAGTGAGTGAGATAAAGCAACAGCATAGAACCCCGGCCAACCCACGTTTAAGGTGCAATTTCATGTTGACGCTCGACGCTCGTTTTGAGCGTCAAAACCAGTCACGTCCACGGGACTTTCAGCGTCAACGCTCGTTTTGAGCGTCAAAACCAATCTCGTGACTGACGCTCAACCAACGAACGAGCGAGTCAGAGCAAGCCAGAGTGAATGTACGAGCGTCTAGCGGGAAAGCTAAACCGATTTTAGCTTTTCCGCTTGATGCTAAAAGTCACGTGTACCGATCACGTGACTGGTTTTGACGCTCAAAACAAGCGCCGAGCGTCAGCATGAAATCGCACCTTTAGCGATTAACATTTTAAGTGGTAAGTATAGGGTTTGGAGAAATAGCGTTTCAAGTCGGTTAAGCTTCTCTAGGCGACCAATTCTACCGGAAAAAAGTATTATCCACCCTCGTCCCGCGCTTTGAACAGATACCAATACTAATGCAAATTTAAATTATATTTTTCTACTAGATTTTCGTGAGAACTTTGCTATCAGTAGCTGGACAAGATTTATCCAATGAACATACATCCCATGCATCCCTATTTATTGGCAACACTGTTACGAAGATTTAATGAAAAATATAATACTTCAAACTTTCATTAGTAGATTAGTCAGCCTGTATACAGTCCTTACCGCTGATTCTTGTTGGTGAGCAGATTGCGCGTGGTTGAAGGGTGGGAGGGTTAATTTGCAAAAGTAGAATGGGAGTAGAAAACGAAACTATAACCGGGGTACACTATGTGTAGGAGTCCACGGGTAGGATCCCTTACGTCCCTTCTGTTTATGCTGTATTTTGTTTATGTGCATCAATTATTTACGACTGACGTGCATGGGAACTGAGTGGTGGGGGGCTTAATGGTCCGCAGTTTAGGATAGACACATTACTGATGTATATTATATCACATGTGTGTATATATAGGTTGGCGCGTTGTCTTTTTGATTTACATCGATCAGCTGAAGCTAACGAAGTGATAAAAAATTTCCAACAAAAATTTCCTAATTATACATCTAATTCTGCGTGTAAAGCATTAAACATGGACATACAGGAAGCTATAGATAGTGGTATGTCTTCTAACATTTTATTGAACACTTAAATTTACATTTTTTGTTATGTAATCTTGAAGCCACTTTGAGGAACATTGAGGAAATTATTATTTATGCACATTTTTGAAAATCATGTTTCTTTAATGAGTATTCAATACAATATGATTGTATAATTCAGGTAGGGAAAGTGATATGAATCAATCAATGTTACAAATATCGGACTACGAAAAGGAATGGCGACGCAACACAATTGACTATAAAATGAGATACTGTGGACACTGTAACACTACAACTGATATAAAAGAAGCTAACTTCTTTGGAAAGTAAATATACGCATATTTGGAGAATGCTTTATAAATCATTTTGAATATTTATACATTTATAATACATTGATAATTATCAACATTTTTCTTTAAGCAATGGTCAATATATTGTGGCAGGATCAGATGATGGCTCCTTTTTTATTTGGGATCGTAATACCGCAAATATTATACGCGTACTGAGGGGAGACGAATATATTGTAAATTGTCTTCAACCTCATCCATCCACATGCTTATTAGCTACTAGTGGAATTGATCCAGTAATTAGATTGTGGAGTCCTTTACCTGAGGTATGCATTACGACTATTTGTTGAACATTACTATTATTTGTTCAATAACATTCTTTGCTCGGTAAGACTAACATTTAACATTTATCCGGCACATTTATAATTAATTTTCAATACTTTAATAATTTATTAAAAGTAATGGAGTACAGAAGTATGAAATTGTATAGTATATTTATGTTCGAAATTTGTGGTGATTGTTCTAATTAATTGGCTATAATACATTCCATGCATATTTTCTCCTATGATCAATGTAGATCCATATCCATACTGTGTGTTTTTTCTAAAATTATTAAAATGTTAGGATTATATAGAAAATATTGTAATTAATTTTACGATATAATTTTTCTGCAACATAGGATGGCAGTGTAAATGACAGAGAAATTCAAAATTTGGAAGACGCTGCACATGCAAATCAACTGCGTATGAAGACAAATCCATTCGAGGTAATGCTCATAGATATGGGGTACCCATTTTCTGTTCAGGTTGATCAACACAATGACGATAGCGATGAAAACTATGATCAGTCAATTATGCAACCTTTAAATTGTAGACCAAGTTAAATTTTGGCAAACGTTCGGAGAATGGCATAAGATTGCAGTTATGTAACTGAAGACTTATTCAGTGTCGTATTGTAGAATATTGATGTTTTAATTCCAATTATCTATTTTTTTATCAATTCCATGTAGTTGTTGACTTTCCTATAAATAAAATACTAAAGAATACTTGGAAAAATGTTAATAATGTGTTGAATAGAAAAGGAAAACCGTTCCATTTGAACCAATTTATTTTTTCTTTTTAAAAAAGCAGTAGTTCTGTTGAAATAACTTGCAAAATCTAATTATTAATATCTTATACAATGTTTATGTATAATATTGCTTCTAGTATGTATCGCCTCGACCTATACCCTTTTTACATATGTATGTGTCCACTATCAATATATTTTTTTGGATACAATTACCTTATTTTTCTATCGGTAATATTTCTGTTTGAATAGTTTCAGTTGAATACGGTGTTATTTTCAATGAAAATATTAATATATATGTATGTAATTATATAAATTATAAAGATTACTTATAGACATAATAAATTATATATATTATGAATTAATCATTTTTACAAGGCTACACATAACAAATAATATGTACATAATACTTGAAGTTTATAAATACTTTACAAATTAATTTGGAGGCACGAGGTCCCATATGCTCTGCAATGAACTAGTTTCCCTGGGGTTTTCTGCAGCAAGACCTAAATAATTTGAAAAACTAGGTCTTCTTTGATTTGATCCTTCAGAAAAATAATAACCAAATACATTTGAAATTTCGACTTGGTTATCTTGTAGTTCAGAATATTGTTCTACATTTAGCTCTTGTAACGACGCCTGTAACAATATATGGATTATTATTTGAAAATGTAATTTATTTATTTATTCAATAAACCATTTTTCAAAACGTTGCTTTAGCGTTACCTCGTGTTCAACTGTATAATCCACGCCAAAAACAGGAGATTTTTCATACATTTCAGACAACATTAATATTTCTTTGTGAAGAGTGTAAAGTTTTTCAAGAGGAGTAACTCGAAATCCTAGTATGTAGCTTCCACTTGATTCTGTACTTGCAATGACTAAAGATGGACCAAATTTTGAATTTTTGATAGTAATCTATTAGACAAATACAAATCTTCCATTAAATTCTTCATTATGCATTGTTAATATATTTTAACACATCTACTTACATTTGCTATTATAAGATAGGGCATTGATACGTTGAAATGATAATTCATATCAGCAAACCATACTAAACGTATATTGGTTGCAATGAAAGATCCAATATTTCCCTACCAAAATAAATATTAATATTCTACCATTCAAAACACTATCAATTGCTATATATAATAAGTAAACTGAACCTGCTCTAACGATAAATTCCAAATATCCGGGGAAGTTGAGTGAACTCTTTCTTGTGGTAGCAGAATTAACTGTTTGTCGTCAATTATTCCAGATCTTAATTTAATTTCTCGATAGATCTTGGATGAAATGTAAGCCCTGCAATAATTTTGTATGTTTTTTAAGTAAAAAATTACCATTTAGTTACTGGCATCTCCTACCTATTGTAAATCAGCAAATTATAAATGTCTTATGAGTATATTAGTGTCTGGTTAAATTTGAATCAGTCGGGTCCGCGTATTCAAATTCTTGTGAGCGGGATAACGTTTTGATTCCAAGAATTGGCCTCATAATGTGAGCGAACATATCGAGAGTAAGCGAGATAGACGTAACTACTGCGTCTAGCGACTGCGGCCGTAACCCAGTACAGATATATAGTAATGCCCGGGTAGTTGATGTAGATTAGAGCTGTAATTATTCGACCATTCGAAAAATTTGAATAATTTCGAATACGAATAATTTCTTCGAATATTCGAATATTCGAACGTTCGAATATTCGGATCTATCGACTTTCTGATTGCACCGAATAGGAATCTGAACATGAAATATTTGTTCACAGTTTATCGTGAAATTCTTTTCATATTGGCCTTTACAATTATTTGTTTTTCAAACGATAAATTTGGAATTTTATTAATCTTTGGTTCTATGAATTTTACAACGAAACCTATAAATTCTATTTAAATTTAGGGACCTAGTGTATTTAAATGTACGAATGATACAATGTTATCCCGTAAAAGGAAGCAAAGAATAAAATCACTACTATTCCTATTAATGAGCATTATGATTCATTTTATCCCTATGCTTAGCCGGCATTTTCGTATTTTTCGAAGCGAAATTCATTTTATTCTAGAGACGCGGTAGCGTCTCGACGCCAAGTACATGAAAGAAAAGACACCTTGTATATGCCTGTCGCTACCGCTATCATTTACTCGTCGCCCGGCTAATCCAACCTAACCTGAAACTTATTTCATTAATATCTCATCACGCATGCAATATTTTCTAAATTTAAAGGCATTTTTCTTATGTAAACCGCATATAAGCTTTCGAATAAGACCAAATTTCAATCAAATTGCGACATGTTTGTATATCATCAAACTGTTTTTTATTTGTAACTAAACTGAGGATTTTATGTATATGTAGACCATAAAAAACTTCAAAAAAGTAAAAAATTACGCCAAGTACATGAATTATCTTTGTAAAAAGAAGTGAGATCCCCATAAAAAACTTTAAAAAAGTAAAAAAAACGCCAAGTACATGAAAAAGTCGAGGACGAAAAAAAGTATTATCAAATAAATATCAAATAAATCACAAAAAAAAGAAAATAATATAATTACAAAATAAAAAAAAGATGTGAAATCAAAATAAGCTGCAAGTACATAAAGGTGCTTTCCAACTGCGCTTAAGATGACACAACTACCCTGATAACCAGGTCTGTCGGCAGATCCTGCTGCCCGTCTGACACATCCAATAGCGCCATCTGAAGGCAGGGTCTGCTGCGGGTCTGCCGTCCATCTGCCGGCAGACCCTGCCTTGTCAGACCCTGCTGTCCATCTGCTGACAGACTGCAGGCAGGGTGGTTATCAGGGTACATATACACAGCTAAAATGCTGTGTTATTCCGTTACCCATATCGCGGACATTTTAATTAACCCTTCAAAAAGAATCCCATTTAAAAACATTGTCGTAAATTAATAGCTTTACAAAATTAATGATATACAAAAATTGCGCCAATTATAACAATGCCTATTTATACAAAGAAAAAAATGTATTAAATAATACCCATCAAAAAGAATCCCATTTAAAAACATTGTCGTAAATTAATAGCTTTACAAAATTAATGATATACAAAAATTGCGCCAATCATAACAATGCCTATTTATACAAAGAAAAAAATGTATTAAATAATATTAAGCAGATATATTTTTATACAAATAAATATTTTAATACGAATAAATATTTTATTCAAAATACTTGGCGCTGCGCAACCGAAAAAATGTTAATTGACTTAGTCTTAATAATTAACAATAACTCCCTTACAATCTAAAATACATAAACATATACATATTATACATATACATATTAGAAACACAGTCAGATTTATTGTACATATATTTAACTCTAATATCATACGTAGCATATGCACACGCACACATAAGCACATTCACGAACGCACGCACAAGAAAGAAAGAAAGAAAAAAAGATTAATGCAATTTATACATATTTATTCTGTTTAGCAACACCAATTCGGGGCGCAGCGCCAAGTATTTTGAATAAAATATTTATTCGTATTAAAATATTTATTTGTATAAAAATATATCTGCTTAATATTATTTAATACATTTTTTTCTTTGTATAAATAGCCATTGTTATGATTGGCGCAATTTTTGTATATCATTAATTTTGTAAAGCTATTAATTTACGACAATGTTTTTAAATGGGATTCTTTTTGATGGGTATTATTTAATACATTTTTTTCTTTGTATAAATAGGCATTGTTATAATTGGCGCAATTTTTGTATATCATTAATTTTGTAAAGCTATTAATTTACGACAATGTTTTTAAATGGGATTCTTTTTGATGGGTATTATTTAATACATTTTTTTCTTTGTATAAATAGGCATTGTTATAATTGGCGCAATTTTTATATATCATTAATTTTGTAAAGCTATTAATTTACGACAATGTTTTTAAATGGGATTCTTTTTGATGGGTTAATTAAAATGTCCGCGATATGAGTAATGGAATAACACAGCATTTTAGCTGTGTATATGTAGTTGTGTCATCTTAAGGGGGTAGACACGTCACGTGGTCTGGCCGATTCGGCAGGTCGGTATTACAGCAGGTTTTTTCTGCACTGAAATGGTATTACCCATAGATACGCGGCTGCCTGTGCACGCGAGAGGGAGCTGTTTGCTATTTCCGTATTCTATTCTGAATAAGGAAATAAATTCTCAGCTGTTGCGTTGTACTTATAAAAATTTAAACGGAAAGTCGGCTGGTACTGCAAACGTAGAAAATTCATTGTACATTTTAATTACTTGAAATGTGCTTATGCTACAATATTCTACGTTGGCAGTAAGGAATTATAAGTGAAAAGGAAAAATAGATGAGGGCATGTCCCCAGAAAATGAAGTTTGTTAGGATAGACATTTTTTAATTAGCAAAACACTGAAACAGAACATGAAATACACATCCTATGCAGAAAGCAGTTATGAACAAACATATATAAAATTGTGTTTGATGTTGAATCCAACGCGTGATTATTATGTGGTCCCTCCTGGAAGTGACAGAAAATATAACCTATGTATATGCTATAAGACAATAAATATGTAGCGGCTATTTCGTTGTATTACGCTACATTTGTGAACTTTGAGTTGTATCATTTTTGGGGCCAATTTGATTGAGAAAGTATAAGGAATCGATTGACGCCACGATCGCAAAGATCTGATTAGAAATTGCAAAACTTCAGATTCATCAGTGCTTAGTGCGCAACATTGTATGGCCCCGCTGGTTTCAAGCGTCGAAGCCGACGAAACTCAGCGAGACACATGTGTAAAATAACATATTTGCAGTTTTATAATTGAAGATGTAGTGAACGTTACAGGACTGTCTTTATATATGGCTCTCACAAACAAAATCGCCTGACTTAGACATGAAACCGGGCATACAAATGGTAGCGCATATCGCCGAAAGCATCAGAAAGAATATGTACAGTCTTCCAATGTTTCAATTGTTGAGAAGCCTTTGGGCTCAGTTTATCGGGAAAGTCCTACCCACCCCACTGTTTTGCTTTCTCGTTGCGAGCGTGGACCTTCGGGTCCTAGTAGACCGCCCGTTGACAGCCGAGAACAATAAGACCGACGAGCTAGATAAAATACCCAGTACAGAAAAATAAAATGTTCGTGTTTTTGATAAGTATTGATGAAAGTATTACCGATGAATTTTTTAGGATTTCCCAATGAAAATTATATCAAACATGGAGCAATTCGATGAATTTTTATTGAACGTAGAGTGTGTTCTAATCATGTATTCATAAGAAAAAATAGATTGAATTGCTTCGTGTCTTGACTTACCAACAATCCATGAATGGTAACACTCTCATCAAGGTGTAATGAGAAATTTTGAACATTTCGTATTCAGTACTGGATGACTCAAGTCGCCGTCGACCGAGGGTGTACCGCTGGTGCGCTATTTCACTCCCACTCAGTTCACATCGTGCGGTCTCCTTGTCAAGCGGTTCGAGCGAGGGCCCTGATAGGGGTGAATTTATTTGGGAAACAAAAGTCGCGTCATTCATGACACCTACTCGCGAACAGATATACATATGTACGAGAAGAAACAATGCAATTGCCCGATGACTTGAAGCAACATTTCAATAGGTAAATGCATGAAACTCTGGGATCAGGAATTCCGAACCCAGTGGGGCATATGTAAGAACTGGCGAAATTCAACAATAGTTCGTCGTCTAAATTTTACAATTAAAATATTTATTTGACGTGAATATAAAGTTTGTTAGCAAAGTCTTTCTCGATTTGAGTTCTGTAGAAGGCTGATTTTCCTTCGCCATGGAAAGTCCTCTCTTGTCCTTCTCGCTGGCAATCATGCATCTCGCTGAGTTTCGTGGGTTCCGACGCTCGAATCCAGCGAGGCCATACAATGTTACGCACTAAGCAGTGAGAAATCTTCAGTTCTGCATTTCTAATCAGATCTTTGCGAAAGTGACGTGAATCGATTCGTCATGTTTTCTCGATCAAATTGTCCCCAAAAATGATATTATTCGGACCATAATTAAGGAAATTGCGTGAAAAATTGTTTGCAGAATTGGAAGCCCGTTTTGTTAAAAATAGTCTGATTTAAATTATTTTCTGTCAATATAACCGGGAGAATGCCAAGAATCCAATGGTGTCACTTTCATATTGATACGATGAAAAATAAACAAATTCTGTTTCTTTATAATCGATGACACATCGCCGAGCACGACGATCTCGCGCGGCTCGGAACACAAAGGTTCTCGTCGGTTATTCGAACTTCTAAGATCGTATTCAGATTTATTGGCCGGTGAGTTTCGTAACTAGGGGTGTGCGGTTACCCGATTTTTCGGGCTCGGGACGGGCCGGCAACTTTCGGGCGAAAGACTCGATTCGGGCTACAAGCATAGCCGCCATGAGCGGACAATTTGATTTCAGGTCGGCTCGGCAAAACTCGGACACGATCGGACGATATCGTTACCAGTAATAGATTCAAATTATTACCTGAGAACATAGAAAAATTATGTTTCGTACACGTTAATTTGAAAT
Source organism: Andrena bucephala (assembly GCA_947577245.1). Classification (NCBI taxonomy): domain Eukaryota; kingdom Metazoa; phylum Arthropoda; class Insecta; order Hymenoptera; family Andrenidae; genus Andrena; species Andrena bucephala. Next base: position 69,517,421 of record OX387716.1, read on the forward strand.
AATAAAATATTCGCCTCCTGTATATTGTTGTTATTATGAAACATCCAGGAAATATTCCTTTTTGTATGCTTATAGTTCGTACGTTTTCTATTTTAAATCTGAACCTATCCGGAAAAAGATAATACCCTATATATTCCCTTTACATAAAGTACTAAGTATGAAGTATATTTTATTCAGATTTTAAAATATTGTCGATATAAAAATAGTCTTCTTCCCAAGTTCTGAACATGATATTTATTTAAGTACGTATATGGACGTATTCAGTATTCACAGACTATTTGGTAGCAATGAAAATACATATATATGTAAATAAATAATAAGATACAAATTATGATTCAACAGGAGACAGAAAGGTAAAAACTTATCACTCTGGTATCGATATAAATGATATACATAATTCTTTCCGTCTCGGTCCGCTCGTAATAGCTGGCTTTCGAGCCGATCGCGGCCGAGTTTTGCCAAGCCGACCTGAAATCAAATTGCCCGCTCATGGCGGTCATGCTTGTAGCCCTAATCGAGTCTCGGGATCCCGAAACCGTCAGGATCTCGAGCAATACGAAAGTATCGGGACCCCGCCCGATACCGCCCGAAATTTTCCGACCCGTCCCGAGGGCCGAGAATCCGAGCCGCGGGACGATCCGCACACTCCTATTCGTAACCAGTGATGCCAGATTCGGGACGGGAGCGCTCGAGAAATTCCCCCACCACGCATGCACACTACGCCGTAGCTGCGTGTCCGCGAGCTCGGCGCATGCACACACGCAGCTCCGGCCTAGTGTGCATGCGAGGTGGGTGAAATTCTCGAGCGCTCCCGTCCCGAATCTGGCATCACTGTTCGTAACGCGTATTCTCTCGTCATCGCAGAACACGAGTGAGCCAGAAGTGGTGGGGATAGCGCCAAGCTTCTGTCATGTATAGGCCAAACCGAGCTGCAGCGTAGAAATACACGCATCAGAATAGGTGTGCCGTAGGCCTTAGCTCCGAAAAAATTCAGGAGCTTTATTGGTCAGAACATTGATTCTTTCTCGATAGCTTCATCTGGTATTGGTCTACGCATAACTTCGTGACGCACACAACTACATATGTACTACGCTGACAATAAGAATAAATAACAGCCACACGGCTACGTTCAGACGGGGCCGAGCAGCATTCCCGTTACCCCACCATACCCTTCGGTGGCTAGGGAACTCCACTGACAAATCCACGATCGTCAGATGGTGATGGCTGATTTCTCCTCGATCGCTGTTCGCGAAAACGAATCGACCGGCCAATATATTTGAATACGACCTTAGGATCAAGATATAATGAAAGATGAAAAATTATTCGAAGCCAAAGATGAAAGGCCTTCGAATAAACAAAGGAAACTAATAAATACCCGAAGCTAAATAGAATTTTAGATTTAGGGTACACACACCCTCCCCCCAAACCTCGTGTCGATCGGCCACTGGGACCATTCGGAAGTATATTCTTTTAATTAAATAATGCCCATCTCTGCATAGGAGCGTAAAGAATTACGAAAAAAATCAAGGAGTCAACTGTTGACCGGTTTGGAGACTTTTCCTTGTTATATGTTATATACAATAGTCGGAAGAATAATAATAAATGCAATAATTGCAAATAATTGCTGTAACTTCCACATTCTGAAAATATAATATCAGTAAATCACTACTTCCAGTGTTATTAAAAAATTCCAATCTCTTTTTTTATTTGAAATAATGTGGCCATATAATTATAACATATATTCGGCAGCGGTGATGTATGTGTTACAGTAAAAGCGTGAATTTAGTAAATGTAGACAATTCCCAGCAGTTCCTAGTCAATGTATGCCTAAAATGCATATAACCTAACCTAAAGTCGTCCGAAAATGCATGCATTGACTGCATCACGCTTTTACTGTGGCTTGTGTATCCAGCTAACGCTTCAGTTTTGTTATGATTCCACGTTGGCAGTCCTCCCGAGTAGGCGCCATCTCGTGTCCACTAGCTCAACTAAATTTGTCACGTGACTTGCTCTGCATTATCGCCAATATGGCGGAACTCGTATTTGGGAATGCAATCACGGGGATACGTTTTTCGTCCTTATATGAACAGATTTTAGGCTGGGTGAGGTCTCATTCGAAAGAGGAAGGTTCGAGACAGCCCGCTCTGGTCATCGTTTGAGCCACAAAACTCTTTTAGTGACCTAAAAATACTTGGATTCCTGCGGGTGTATTTTGTCGACTTTTGCTCTACTTTGAACACTCATATTATTAGATATCAACACAATCTCGTCGAACCATGACCAGAGCGGGCTGTATCGAACCTTCCTCTTTCGATTGAGACCTCACCCAGCCCAAAATCTGCTCATATAAGGACGAAAAACGTATCCCCCCAAACCCATGTTTCGGGCACATTATGTGGGTATTACAGCGCGCTGCATTACCCGTGTCTACCCCCTTAAGCGCAGTTGGAAAGCACCTTTATGTACTTGCAGCTCATTTTGATTTCACATCTTTTTTGTATTGTAATTATATTATTTTCTTTTTTGTGATTATACTATTTTCTTTTTTTTGTGATGTACTTGCAGCTCATTTTGATTTCACATCTTTTTTTATATTGTAATTATATTTTTTATTTATGTGATTATATTTATTTGATAATAATACTTCATTCGTCCTTGACTTTTTCATGTTTCTTTGTCTTTTTTTGTGTTTTTTTTATATTTATTTTTTGATAATACTCTTTTTCTTCCTCGACTTTTTCATGTATATTATTTTCTTTTTTTTTTTGTGATTTTTGATAATACTATTTTTTGTCCTCGACATTTTCATGTACTTGGCGTATTTTTTACTTTTTTAAAGTTTTTTTTGGGGGGATCTCACTTCTTTTTACAAAGCTAATTCATGTACTTGGCGTAATTTTTTTACTTTTTTAAAGTTTTTTATGGGGATCTCACTTCTTTTTACAAAGATAATTCATGTACTTGTCGTCATTTTTTTTTACTTTTTTGTAGTTTTTTATGGAGATTCAGAATTTCAGCTTCTTCTTTTTTTACAAATTTTTCACTGTCACGGGTACTAAAAGTAAGGATAAAGTAAGGAAATCCCAATAAATTATAAATTCTGATCTATCTTCGTTACACGTCCACGCGTTTACGGCGCACTGCAGCCTATCGAGTGATGCTAGAGGATAAAGCGCGTTTGTAGCCAGTAAAGCTTACTCGGAATACTCGGAATAGCGCAAAGCAGCTCAGCGAGTGTACTTTTATTATTTTTTGATTTAATATATATAACGTACTATATATAATACGTAATATCCACAATATATATTTCCACGGGAAAAATTGTTAACCCATTCGACAAAAAGCCGAAATGGTATTTTTTCATACTACGTGAATACTACGACCCCCATATGTACTATTGTTCCAAAAGCGATTTCCACATCCGTGGCGTCCCCTTGTTAGCTTCCCGGCTTAAAAATCAAAAATTCAAAGAGCCCGCGGCAGAATGTGTCCGTATCTATGCCAAAAGCGGGCTCCTTAAAAAACAAAAGAGCAGCGGAGCAGCTCGCCTCATCGTTTCACGTGGCGAGAAAGGCCATTCTCGATCGTGGAGCTGTAAGAGAATGACTGATAATGTAAGTAAAAAAAAATACTATTCATATATTCATTCATAGCTATCGTTATTCATATGCTCTAGCCCGTTTATCTGTATTCGATAGTTTTATTCGTGAGATATTCGTGAGATTTATTTTTGTTCGTTAGTTTTATTCGTGATTCGTGAGATTTTTTCGTCACTTAAATTTTCTGATTACAATCTGCGTATGATAGAAGAAAGTCATACATCTGGCGCAAGGATACGTATTATTCAATAGCAAATTTGAAATTAGAAATTCGGATTATATAAAAATTACATTACATTATTACAAAATATGTTTCTTCTCATCATTACTTTACAACCCTTTCAATTATTCAATCATACAATAAACTGTAACATATTAACATTAACATTATTTTGTGAACGATTCGCAGTTGTAACTAGTAGTAAAACAAGAAGATATTGCACATGTTGAAGCATATTCTATCTATAACTCATTACGCCAATGATTAGAAATATTACAAACATATCTAAGTTGAACGTAAACGAACATGTAAAGTACATTTTGAAAGTCTATGGTAGGCACTTTGCCTACGTTAACTATCAATAGGCACTTTGCCTACGTTAACTATCAATAGGCACTTTGCCTACGTTAACTATCAATGGAAGTAGATCGTATCTGTATAGCAAGTAATATATACAACAAGAACATATTGGATACATAGAAGCATATTTTAACTCGGATGTGTTTCAGACTTCTAATCGCTGGCGTTACAAGTTAGAATATGCTTCAACGTGTGCAATATCTTCTTGTTTTACTACTAGTTACAACTGCGAATCCTTCACAAAATAATGTTATAATAAGTTACAGTTTTTTGTATTAAATATAATGTAATGTAATTTTTATAATTTCAGTTTTAGTTTTTAAATTTATATATTTCCTAATTTCCAATTTGCAATGGAAAAATACGTACCCTTGCGCTACATGTATGACTTTCTTCTATCATACGCAGCTTTTATGAACTGTTGATCTTTTATTTATATATATTTATATATATTATCCGATAATTAATTGTTTATTAATATTTGTAGGCAAATATGGAGGACGCCTTATTGGCAGGTAAATAATAAATATTTATATATCTACGTTTATTCAAATTTATTATTTTTCCAGTCATTTAATGATAAAATTAATTTTAGATATTGACGCCGAACTGGCCAATTTTAACATGGAGGAGCTGCCACGTGCTTCGGCTCCGCCACCACGGGCTTCGGCTCCGCCACCACGGGCTTCGGCTCCGCCACCACGGGCTTCGGCTCCGCCACCACGGGCTTCGGCTCCGCCACCACGGGCTTCGGCTCCGCCACAACCACCACCACCACCGCCACCAGCAGCAGCGAGCCAGGCCCCGGCTGATGGTAAATATACATAAATATACATAAAATAAAATACATACATAAAACATATACACATTTTAAGAAGTTATACGCTTTTAGAATGTTCGAAAATAAGTGGGTCATTCCACGTCAACTCGATCACTTTTTTCCCTGGATGTCTCGGATTTTGTTCAAACTTGAATATGTTGTAGTCCTCGTGAAATAAGGGGGGGGGGGGGGTTAATTCACCATTTTGTCGATTTCAAGTTTCTTTAAAAAACACAGGGCCTTGAATTTTGCGATTTTTGCCTATTTTCGTGAAAATGGTTTGTACTTATGAATTTTTATCTCGGAAACTATTTGTCGGATTTAGTTAATTCTTACGGCATTTTAATGTAGAAAGATCGGCCTTCTTGAATAATTTTTTTCCAGATCCAAAAATTAATTTTGCGACATTGAAAATTATAAATAAAGTTTTATTTTGCAAATTGAGGCTCAAGGTCACGATTTTAAAAATCCGAAAAAAATACCACCATATTCGTTGAAGAATTTTCTATAAAATCAGACTATCTCTTATTAGTAATTTTATTAGTAATTTGCATATTTAACGTCGCAGAAAGCTGTTAAAGACAGCAGCGCGCGCCGTTTCAGGTATAAGCGAGCCGCGCGTTCCGCTATTACGGTCGCCCGACCGTACCACTCGCAAAATTCAAGGCCCCGTATTTTTTAAACAAACTCGAAATCGACAAAATGGTGAATTAAATCCCCCCCCCCCCCCTAATTTCACGAGGACTACAACATATTCAAGTTTGAACAAAATCCGAGACATCGAGGGAAAAAAGTGATCGAGTTGGCGTGGACTGACCCAAGTCTAAATTTAAACACTAATAAATTTATTGTTTATACTACTAATTACAGGACCGTACGTGGCTCGTCACCGAAAAGGCGGATGGAGGGTGAGGGCCCAGGAGGAGAATAGAATGGCCCTAGAAATGATGAGGGCCCAGGCCGTCGCCCTCCGGAACATCATCAGCGACCGATACCGCGGCCGCGGCCGTGGCTGGGAGCGGGGCCGGGGCCGTGGCTGGGAGCGGGGCCGGGGCCGTGGCTGGGAGCGGGGCCGTGGCTGGGAGCGGGGCCGGGGCCGTGGCGACCAATAAATAAATAAATAATAACAATAATTTTTTTTTATATATATCTATATATATATACAGGGTGTCCCATCTAAGACGAGACAGCCGGTTTTCTCCTAAACTATAGGAGATAAAAATATTTAAAAAATAGGGAATTGCAGGGTTCGAGGGGGCCAATTAATTAGCGCGAACGAATTTTTTTATCGATTATTATTTTAAATGATACGATGGTCAAGATCGGTTTTTCAAATGGAACTATTTTTTTTGAACACCTGAGTTGATAGTGCGTTCCAAGACAAATTCAATAAGCTTTAATGTATACACTTTATTTTCACTGGTTTTTAAGATATTGCGCTTGCAAATTTACTGATTTTCGCTGGAAGAAAACTGTCTGGTATAGCACGGAGCGGGGACGGTTTTACTGGCTCCACTTGTGGCACTGCCGTTTGAAATAGATACCTACCTGCCAAAGGTCTACGCCAGGCCTAAAGGCTGGACAATTTTTTTCCGTCAGAAATGCTACTTAGATAGGTACATCTGCGGTATCGAGAAGCGCACCGTTACTTTTATTTCGCACTTGCTTCTACGCTCGGATAGCCGGTTCTTTTGGGAGGGATGCAAGTTCGATTGGTTAGGTTAGGAGGAGTGAAAGTTGCTAGACTAAATTTCAATCATAGGGAGCAGATTGTATCAGAACCATTCGGATTTGCATTCCTCACAAACGGCTGCTCTCTTGAAGCATTGCTCTTCACAGCAATGCCCACCTTCTCTCGCACGGAATACGTTAACGCTTGCTTTTGTTCTGATATTGAAGCTCGTGTTTATACTCGAGAGGACCACGCGTCGACAGCGGGCTACCCCTTTTCTTCCTGTGTCTCTCCACGAGCCGTGTTGACGGTGGATTGTAGGAGCGTAGATATCTGGATGCCAGTTATTGAATTCAGGAGACGATAGAAACATTTTATTACAAAACACACATGTACTATAATTAAAGTAAATCGTATTCCTCTCGGGCAGGAGTACTGATAATGATCGAACTTGCGCCCCACTTCGCGCAGACCAATTACACGGAGGGTAGTCGGGTCACACACTGCCCAAATGATACAGGGTAATTCTGGAGCAACGCCCGTCAAGGAGATGCGCTGATACCCCGTGGCGAGGACAGACCTTCGCATTGCCTCACCCGATTTTTATGGTTTTCTTCCGGAAAAAGGTACGAATCCTAGGCCGAACGTAGCGAATTGAAGTCGATCCTCCGCAGTCGAGGGTGAATTATCCATTACAGCGTATTAAGAAACCCTTTTCTTCGTCGTATCGAAAGGGAAGTGGTGCCAATGGATTCCTTATGTTTTTCTGACGAAAATCATACCAAATGTCATGCAAATCGGACTACTTTGACACAAGCTATTTGTATTCCTATGTAAAAGTTGTCCGATTCACACGACATTTGTAATGATTTTCATCGGAAAACTCCAAGGAATCCATCGGCGACACTTCCATATCCATACGATAAGAAATAACGAATTGTTTTATTTCTTAAAAAGGTAGGTACAGGCTGATTCTGGTGCTGCGCCCGTCACCCCGTGGCGAGGACAACACCCCGCAGTGCCCATCGAATTTTATGGCATTCGACCCTTGAAGGAGTTGGAATACCATTAAGAAGTGAGAAATGTTCAGGATTTCAAATGTTTGCTTCTTTTCTTCATCGTATCGAAGGGGAAGTGGGGTCAATGGATTCCTGGCGTTCCGTCGATTAAAATCATACCAAATTTCATGTAAATCGGACTATTTTTAACCAAGTCAAGTCAGCTTGAAATGACATAAATCGATATTCCATGGAATTTCCTTCATTATGGTCCGAATTACGTCGTTCTTAGTGTCAGCTTCATCGGCGAAACATAAGGAATCGATAGGTGTCGGTTTTGCAAAGATCTGATGAGAAATGCGTAAGTCGAAGATTTCTCACTCCCTATTAGGCACTCGAACCCCTTCGCGGGTGGAAAGCCATAAAATTCGGTCCAACACTGCGAGGGGTTGTCCTCGCCACGGGGTACCAGGCCGCCGCATCTCCTTCACGGGCGCTGCTCCATAATTACCCTGTATCTGGTTAGGAAATAAAATAATTCTTTATTTTTTATCGTATGGATATGGAAGTGTCGCCGATGGATTCCTTGGGGTTTTCCGATGAAAATCATTACAAATGTCGTGTGAATCGGACAACTTTTACATAGGAATACAAATAGCTTGTGTCAAAGTAGTCCGATTTGCATGACATTTGGTATGATTTTCGTCAGAAAAACATAAGGAATCCATTGGCACCACTTCCCTTTCGATACGACGAAGAAAAGGGTTTCTTAATACGCTGTAATGGATAATTCACCCTCGACTGCGGAGGGTCGACTTCAATTCGCTACGTTCGGCCTAGGATTCGTACCTTTTTCCGGAAGAAAACCATAAAAATCGGGTGAGGCAATGCGAAGGTCTGTCCTCGCCACGGGGTATCAGCGCATCTCCTTGACGGGCGTTGCTCCAGAATTACCCTGTATCATTTGGGCAGTGTGTGACCCGACTACCCTCCGTGTAATTGGTCTGCGCGAAGTGGGGCGCAAGTTCGATTATTATCAGTACTCCTGCCCGAGAGGAATACGATTTACTTTAATTATAGTACATGTGTGTTTTGTAATAAAATGTTTCTATCGTCTCCTGAATTCAATAACTGGCATCCAGATATCTACGCTCCTACAATCCACCGTCAACACGGCTCGTGGAGAGACACAGGAAGAAAAGGGGTAGCCCGCTGTCGACGCGTGGTCCTCTCGAGTATAAACACGAGCTTCAATATCAGAACAAAAGCAAGCGTTAACGTATTCCGTGCGAGAGAAGGTGGGCATTGCTGTGAAGAGCAATGCTTCAAGAGAGCAGCCGTTTGTGAGGAATGCAAATCCGAATGGTTCTGATACAATCTGCTCCCTATGATTGAAATTTAGTCTAGCAACTTTCACTCCTCCTAACCTAACCAATCGAACTTGCATCCCTCCCAAAAGAACCGGCCATCCGAGCGTAGAAGCAAGTGCGAAATAAAAGTAACGGTGCGCTTCTCGATACCGCAGATGTACCTATCTAAGTAGCATTTCTGACGGAAAAAAATTGTCCAGCCTTTGGGCCTGGCGTAGACCTTTGGCAGGTAGGTATCTATTTCAAACGGCAGTGCCACAAGTGGAGCCAGTAAAACCGTCCCCGCTCCGTGCTATACCAGACAGTTTTCTTCCAGTGAAAATCAGTAAATTTGCAAGCGCAATATCTTAAAAACCAGTGAAAATAAAGTGTATACATTAAAGCTTATTGAATTTGTCTTGGAACGCACTATCAACTCAGGTGTTCAAAAAAAATAGTTCCATTTGAAAAACCGAACTTGACCATCGTATCTTTTAAAATAATAATCGATAAAAAAATTCGTTCGCGCTAATTAATTGGCCCCCTCGAACCATGCAATTCCCTATTTTTTTTATATTTTTATCTCCTATAGTTTAGGAGAAAACCGGCTGTCTCGTCTTAGATGGGACACCCTGTATATATATATATATATATATATATATTAATATATATTTTTGATACATCAAAATGTGGTTATTTCATTTGCTCATGCAGCCCTTCTCTTTCAGCTGTTGAAATAATTCTCTTCGCCTGCATTGCTCACTGAAAAATAGGACACATTTACTAATTATTTATAATAATGCAATGCAAAACCCTACCTGAAAATTTGTGCGTACATAGTTTGATGTAGATCACACTGCATCATCTTCTGCTTCTATAAATTCCACATTTTAGTTATTTTAGTTACAACTTAACGTAGAACTTCTATAGAAATAGAGTGGCATTTTGCTATAGTAAGAGTAGAGACTATAAAATGTGTCAGAAGGAGGTGAGAGCGAATGGCAGAAAGTCTTGTTGCAGAAAATTTAAATAAATGCTAATGGTAGTAATTCAGCGAACATGAACAAAGAGATCCAATATTTTCAACACACGATTGGTTTTGGAATAAAATTAGTTTAGTATGTTTATTATTGGTGAATTGCAATATTGTTAATGGAAACCTAAAAAATTAATGAATTAATGAATACATGGCAACTACTGTGGATTTTATATTAAAGTATCACGAATGTCTTTCACAAAAGATTGAAAAGCATCAAGGGAGATGTGTTTTCAACGTACTTTCTTCACTAATGTGACTTGCTCTACATTGCAAGCAATCCACCATAATCTATTTTCTTAATAATTCTTAATGCTATGTCTTTTGACAAATTTTGTTGATTTACCTGATTTGACAAATTTCCAGAAACTTGTGCGAAACAAGATGCTCTGTCTATCTATCTAATCTTCTCCGGACAACCTCCAAGCCTGTGCATCCCCTTCATTTCTATCCATCCAAGCCTGTGCGTTCCCTTCAATTCTACTATCCAAGCCTGTGCGTCCCCTTCATTTTTATATCCAAGTCCTGTGCGTCCCCTTCATTTCTATAAGCTTTACATATAAACTCTAAATTACAAATAATTTGCTGGTATAATAAAAATATCTGTCAATTTGAATGCAATGTAATTTGTTATAATATATATTTTGTACATGCATGGTACAAATTTCCAGAAACTTATGCGATAGAAGATGCTTCTGTGTCGAACCTTCTCCGGACAACTTCCAAGTCTGCGACTCTACATAAGAAATCTATTAAATAAATTTGGCGACTTACCTTGTTAATTGAGACAATAATTCAGTTTCCTATTTAGTGTAAAAACTCGTGACATTTCAAATCAAATTCGGACAACATACTTTATTTGACATTTCCCACTTGGTAGGTTATAAAATTCAAAATAGTATACATAGGTATATATATGTACAATGGCGGACGACGATCCCTGCCGAATGATTCCGAGAGTCGACGAACGAAGAACGAAACGTGTTAGTTCGTCGGTGTGCGTGTAACGCGTTATATTATACGTATGTATATGTTTGACGAAAATTTTGACTGGAGAAGAAGAATCAGGAGCCGACTCTAGGGGCAATTCCGTCATAAACCGCGACCCTGGCGAGACGCTCTGTCCGATCATCCCGGCTAGTTTTTGGGACCAGCTGGTTGTACATACATTTCCTCCACCTCGTCAAGACGGGGTACAAGAAGGTACCTCCTCCACCGACGAATTAACAGAGGGGAGGTCCCTCCTCTTCTTCAAAAGTGCAAACAATTGGAATTTGTCACCTCCCAAAATTCTGGACAACGCGTCTATCACCCGAACGCCGGAAAAGTTAACGAGGGCTCTTGCTAAAGTCATCATTCAGCTTATGTTTCGGCTCATATTTACATAAATTAATAATTTATACCAGAGACAGTAAATATTTCATCAACTCATTCATAGAAGCCTCCAATAAAAAGACTAATGATTATGCTACCTTTGAACAGTCAATGTACTGCAGCTATTTGAAAAATAATTCATTAGGCAGAGCAGACCTTAAATTATAAACAAAAGGACATGTTTTTGATAAACATTTATTTATTAAATAAGACTAAATTTAATAAATTAACTACTAATTTTATCATTATATCTGTATACAATTTATTTATATACTATTTATGTTTAAGTAAACAACAGCACCCTTTCCCATCAAACGTTCGTGACGCAGACATCATTCGAAAACACAGTCGTGTTCGTTCATTGTCAACGCATTATTCTCGTTAAAATCAGCATACGGACAACGTTCTTTCCTCGTCTGGTCGTCCGTCGAGCCAATGAGTTCTTTTTCGTCATGATATTTTCAATCAGTCACTTAAAATTAATTTGCCGAGTGACAATTTGCCGAGTTACATCGCGTACCACGACAGTTAATCGGGCCTTACAACCCTGAGAGAAGGGAGAGACATTTGCGCATGTGTGGGTAGCTTACAGAAATAAAGAATAAAATTACTACTATTACTATTAAGGCTGCCGTCCCCTCGGCCCTTGAATGTTTGCGTACGCTCACACAAGCTAGGAAACACGTGTACGTATACGCGCTGTAGTAAACAAACCGTCTCAACCGTTTTTCGTCCTGGAATCGGCAAGGAGGAAGCTTTTGCGGGTATAATTAGTTGCCTCCAGTAGACATCCGTGCAGACGGGTCTGGTGCGTTTGAACGCTAATAAGCACCGTACGTTGAAATAATGATGAATTTATGACTCGAAAACTGACAGAATGAAGCTTCAAGGCTTCTACAAAGCAGTGATGCCAGAATGAGGACGGGAGCGCTCGAGAATTTCCCCCACCTCGCATGCACGCTACGCCGGAGCTGCGTGTCCGTGAGCTCGGCGCTTCGGACAACGTCGGGAAGACGAGAGAGAAAACGAACGTGTGTCTTTCTCTCTCGCTCTTGAAACGCTGCGATCCAAGGTTACGTGCAAGCGACACGCGGCCGTGCGCGATCTGCTTGAGTGTCTCGAGATACACTTTTCACTTTCTGACATATGTATAATACTCTTGTTATGAAAAAAAATTTGGAAAAAATTTTGTTAGGGAAATCACGTTTTAAGACCTCCTGATCACGTTTTGACTATTTAGAAAAGAGCTTTTTTTTTTAAATATCTCATGTATTTGTTATCACGATTACGTTTAAACGGCAAAATGGATTTCAATGAAACTCTTTATATTAAAATTTTATATTCTTGTCTTAAGATCCGATTAGATCACGAAAAATGATAATTACCCGTTATGGTTCTTCGATTTTTCAGATATACGAACTAAATTCTACATAAAAAAAAGTTAAATAAAGTTCTTCTGTAACTTGTTTAACAAAGAAAAATGTACATTCATAATTGAGGCATTTGATGGAAAAAGGGCACATACGCCAAAATGCCATTTCAAGAAAATCGATTTCAAAGTTTTCATTATAGTATAACTTAATAAAAAGTAATGCAATTAAATCAAATTTTTTTAAGGATGTAGTTACCGTGTCGTTCAAGCGTTCTGAATACAGAAGTCATGATTTAAAAATGATATGTGTCTTTATTCATAAGTTTTAAACAAGTGGTTTATGTGCCCTTTTTTCATCAAATGCCTCAATTTCTTGTGTTCGTTTTAAATTTCCGTACTTTCTATTTGAGCTATTTCTATTTTTCAAACCTTAAAATGAATTTTTTTATTAAAAGACGAATATTTTGATACTGTACATTGGTGAACTTTGTTAAAATTATAATCCACTCTTGGCCAGTACCATGCACGCTGTAGAAGCCTTCGATAAAAAATATTTTTTCAGAGTATGATCTAAAATCTAAAATCTAAATGTAATCACATCAAACGTAATTATATCAAGTTGCGACAAAGAATCACGCACTATTTACAAATTACTTACGCGCAGCGTGCACGTTACCGCTCGATGGAAACTACGGGAAAGTGGTTGTCTCTTCCATCGAGAGGGAAATGTAAACAATTGGTTATGCAAAGCTAACATCGCGATACATGTTGTACACTAAAATGTGTAAATTGGTATAAAGGTATTATTGTACAAGAATAGGAGAGAAAGGTAACTGGTAAATGCATCTGTGGCAGTTCGGTACTGTCACCATTACCTTGCTGTTATTTCTTTTAGCCTTTTCTTCGATTTTTCTCCTTTCTGAATTTTTCTTACTATTTTACGATTTCCTATCTATTCTTTCCGTTTCCCGTTTCGAGGGTTCGCTCGGGCCTGGTTTTCGTCAAGTACATTGGACGGTCAGATCCGCGATCTGTGGTCGCGTATGCTTTGTTTATGTTTTGTTTATGCTTTGGTTATTCGTTTTGCTGCATTAGTTGCCGAGAAAAATATTTCGCATCAATCCGCAGAGGCGATTCTTTAACTTTTCCAAGACGTTGGGAAAGATCCTGATGTTTTGGAATGTATGACGTGTGGTCGAACAAAGTGTTCTAATATTATATCGAACGTTCTGTGTCCTCGGGAAACAGAGCGTCTTAGTCTGGTTTTACAGAATTCTAAGTTTTCAGTATTTATTGATGAAACATCCGACATTACCAATGAGAAATGGATGTCGTTTATTGTTCGGTATGTCGCACCCGAGACTTTGGATGTTCGAACGGAATTAGTAGAATTAATTAATCTTGACGCGCGAGAATGTACTGCCGATAAAATATTTACCTCCTTTAAGAACTCCATGTGGAAAAAGCAAATTCCGTTCGGAAACATTCTTGCTTTGTCGTGTGATAACGCTTCTGTCATGACAGGGTGTCACTCGTCATTCAAGACCAAACTTGCAGAAATTCGCGGTGAAAATTTTTTCACCATGCCGTGTCCATGTCACTCCTCTGCATTGGTAGTGCATGCAGCATGCGCTACCATTCCCGAGGTCTGCGAGGAATTATTACGGAAAGTCGCAACATTCATTTATAGCAGTCCCAAACGCTCAGCCATTTTTCACAAATTTCAGCAATGTTTTCAATCTACTGACCGCAAAATTTTAAAATTGTGTACTACGCGATGGTTATCGCGTTACTCATCCGTAGTTACACTTTTAGAAAATTGGGACAGTGTGTTGCACTTTCTGCAAGAATTGGTCGTAAGTGAGAAGACAAAGTCTGGGGATCATCTGCTTATCATCATGCAAAAGCCAGAAGCGAAAGCATATCTTCTGTTTTTGAAATACGTTCTAGAGTATTTTAATGACTTTAGTTTATTCCTTCAGTCGCAACAAACAAGGATCCATTTGCTTCAAAATACTGCCAAAACTCTTTTGTACGATATTTTACGTCATTTTTTGAAACCGCAGCTTTTGAAGCACATGGATTCAGTAAAATTAATAGATTTTTCAAGAGGCGATAATCAAATCGCATTAGATAGTATTCATTTAGGTCCGGATTGTGACACTTTTCTTTGTCAATTAGTTGCAGAAGGCAAACCCGATGTTGTCCAAACCGTTCGAGAAAATTGTATTAAGTTTTACATAACGGCTGCAAACGAAATTCGTAATCGATTGCCAATCGATGACGAATTTCTGAGCAAGTTACGTGTTTTTGAGCCTCATTTGGCATTAGTAGATACTGACAGAGACACTTCCTTCAAAAGTGTTCTCTTTACTGCTCAGAAATTGGGCGGTTTCGACGAAGACGGTTTGCAAAAAGAATGGTCAACATTGCACCTGAATTTTGCAGATGCAGTCAAGCTTTGTACATTAGCTTTTGATGATGTATGGAAAACGGTGTTGTTAACGCGAAACGATCAAGGCTCGTATAAATATCCATGTTTGCAGGAATTATTAAATTCCATTAGAAGTCTTCCAAATTCAAACGCCGATGCTGAAAGATCGTTTTCCATGCTTCCCGACATAAAGAACAAGAAACGAAACCGACTTTGTTCGACCATCGTCAATGCCATTTGCGTAACGAAATCGGCATTAAAGGCGCACGGGGAAACAGCTCAGAGCATGGAGGTAGATGACAAACATCTATCTCTCATGTCATCTGAGAATTTCTATGCAACTTTTGCGAAGAAGCAAAAGAATAGTTTACGTTTACATGCCGTTGATGACCTCGCGGATTTTCCTTCTACGTCGGGTAATGCAAATTGGTGATGTCCAGAATATTATCAATTTCATCCATTTTCTATTTCATTCGATTTTTGGACATCGCGAATATGTAAATAGTTGTTCGATTTACCTCACGCAATTCTTGTTCTATCCTTGCAATAAATTCACTTGCTTGCTGTACATATGATTCACAGAGAGAACTTCGAGATAATTGTACAAATAAATGTATATTCTTAATTATATTCATTTTATATGTAACAATTATCTCGAAATTCTGTCGCATGTATTATAGTAAATTCCTTTGCTTGCTTTCTATCCTTTGGAAATGTAAACAATTGTAGCATTATTTCAGTTTTACATCTCGTCAATATATCGAACCCAATTGATATATTTACGTGCTGCCTTTCTTTTCTATTTTTGTAATGTTTTTGTACATATTAGTGTACAACATGTATCGCGATGTTGGCTTTGCATAACCAATTGTTTACATTTCCCTCCCGATGGAAGAGACCACCACTTTCCCGTAGTTTCCATCGAGCGGTAACGTGCACGCTGCGCGTAATTAATTTGTAAATAGTGCGTGATTCTTTGTCGCAACTTGATATAATTACGTTTGATGTGATTACTTTTAGATTTTAGATTTTAGATCATACTCTGAAAGAATATTTTTTATCGAAGGCTTCTACAGCGTGCATGGTACTGGCCAAGAGTGGATTCTAATTTTAACAAAGTTCACCAATGTACAGTATCAAAATATTCGTCTTTTAATAAAAAAATTCATTTTAAGGTTTGAAAAATAGAAATAGCTCAAATAGAAAGTACGGAAATTTAAAACGAACACAAGAAATTGAGGCATTTGATGAAAAAAGGGCACATAAACCACTTGTTTAAAACTTATGAATAAAGACACATATCATTTTTAAATCATGACTTCTGTATTCAGAACGCTTGAACGACACGGTAACTACATCCTTAAAAAAATTTGATTTAATTGCATTACTTTTTATTAAGTTATACTATAATGAAAACTTTGAAATCGATTTTCTTGAAATGGCATTTTGGCGTATGTGCCCTTTTTCCATCAAATGCCTCAATTATGAATGTACATTTTTCTTTGTTAAACAAGTTACAGAAGAACTTTATTTAACTTTTTTTTATGTAGAATTTAGTTCGTATATCTGAAAAATCGAAGAACCATAACGGGTAATTATCATTTTTCGTGATCTAATCGGATCTTAAGACAAGAATATAAAATTTTAATATAAAGAGTTTCATTGAAATCCATTTTGCCGTTTAAACGTAATCGTGATAACAAATACATGAGATATTTAAAAAAAAAAGCTCTTTTCTAAATAGTCAAAACGTGATCAGGAGGTCTTAAAACGTGATTTCCCTAACAAAATTTTTTCCAAATTTTTTTTCATAACAAGAGTATTATACATATGTCAGAAAGTGAAAAGTGTATTTCGAGACACTCAAGCAGATCGCGCACGGCCGCGTGTCGCTTGCACGTAACCTTGGATCGCAGCGTTTCAAGAGCGAGAGAGAAAGACACACGTTCGTTTTCTCTCTCGTCTTCCCGACGTTGTCCGAAGCGCCGAGCTCACGGACACGCAGCTCCGGCGTAGTGTGCATGCGTGGTGGGGGAAATTCTCGAGCGCTCCCGTCCTCATTCTGGCATCACTGGTCCCGCGTCCCACGATTCTGGCATCACTGGGGCTGAGTGAACACCGTCGGGAACGGTGCTGGGCCAGCACCGTAAAAACCATAGACATAAATAGACGGAGCGTAAGCTAAGGGGTGTGGCAAGGTTCGCAGTAAGGGGAGCGATACAAGTAAATCGGGTAACGCAGTGGTCATGCATGCCGAATGCTTCCGAAGCTAACCGATGTGCCTGTGTCTGAACCTCTGCGTTTTCCCCTCCAAGCTTACCTTCCCCTCGCCAATAGTCCCAGCTTCTGCTCCGTCTATATGTCTATGGTAAAAACCACTGCTGGGCCCATTCACAGCCCTGTTCAGCACCGAAAACACCGTCGTGAATGGGCGAAAATATCGGTGCTGAGCCAATTCACAACGGTGTTTTTGGCGCAGACATATTACCTTGTATGTACGTTACATCGAATTTACTACGTGCACGCGTAAAAAATGTAAATAATTGTATAAAATGTAGAAAATGTAGAAAATGTCAAAAATTCAAATACAAACTATTAACCTCTACCTATTGCATTGAATTTTACTGCACAATATTTTAAATTACTTTAAAAAAAAGATTGGAATATAATTATAATAAAATTATAAATAATATGAAATTTTTAAGTCATCTCTTTAGTGTGCAAAAGATACTCGAATTTTTACGTATATCAAAATGGATTCTGAAGAAATTGATAAAGCTTTAGCAGATTATTTCTTTGGATGTACCATTCCATTTAGTATTATTGCAACATAATTATGCATGCATAACGCAAAATTTCAAGATTACAACCAGTTTGGATTAAATTCAAAAATGCAGTTCTACTTTTAGATGATTGGAAAAATTCATCATCCAAGAATAAGTATGTTGTTGCAATTCTGAATTTAATGAATATGATATGTCCATGCAGGTTATGCCATTTCACAGTCTGCAATGTTTTTTCAAACAATATGATTTTATAGAGTAAAATACATGAACGTAATAAAGTTGAACTATTTACTACATCTTATTCTACACGTAGAGAATTCACTTTTCTACGTTAGGTAAAATACAGATCCACCACTGGTAATGAGCCACCGAAATAAGAAACATCGGTTTTATGTTTTTCACTTTATAATTATAAGATTGCTTTAATCGAATTCCTGAGCTTCGTGCAATGAAAGTTATACCAAGCACGATCATATTGAAATAATTTTGATTTAGACGTGCAATATGAAATTCTATCGCACTTGGTTTCAATGTGTCTCACTCTCGTACCCGATGCACTGAGAGGCGAGCGACTCGGAGGAAAATAAGACCTGGAAATCCCTGGAACACCTACCAACCTCGATATGTAGTTGACGTATGTTTTAAAAATATATTTAACCCATTGTATAACTTATATAAATTAAGGAAAGTTTCTTTCCCTTCCACTTTTTTCAAACATCTATCACATACAAGAAAAATGCTATAATGAGAATAAAATATAAAGAAAGAATTCATAGAACATTTCTATACATTTATACAAACATTTTTATACATTTTCATATACGATATTAGATATAAGTCATATACAATATACAAAACCTTCTTCTTGATTGATATTCAGTGCCGTCTTTAGGCATGTGGACACTGGGCAGTCGCCAGGGGCCCCATGGCAGTAGGGGCCCCCCAAGTCTGATTTTAAATCTTATTCCCGTGGGTTGGCAGGGGCCCCCAGGGGCCACAGTGTATTGCTTTGCCCAGGGCCTACAATACTGTTAAGACGGCTCTGTTGATATTATGAAGAAAATAAGAAAGTAATTCAATTAAACTGTGTAAAAAATAAGACTCGACAAGTATAATATATAGTTTAAAGCTTTATTAGCAATAATTCTTCGAGAAAGCATTTCTGAATATAATTTTAGTAGTATTGTGAACATGAAATATACCTGTATATACCAATGACAGATGTATAATGTCTTGTACTTTTTGGATCCAGATTTGTAAATACAAATTCATATCTGCAACTTCGAAAAGAAGTTAAGACATGCAGAGCCTGCATATGTCTTCCTTGCAACTATAAAAAGTTATTTTTACTTTATTATTTATATAAATGAAAAGTAATATTAATCTCATTAAAGTATACCGACACTGTGTATAATTTTGGAATTCACTGTTATAATAGTATTAAAGCCAATACCTATAAAAAAGTATAAATATGTATACATAAGATTCCACAACTATTAATATAGATTTGTGAATATGTATTTCATAAAGTATTTTTTGTCTTCATCTATAAATGATATACATAGTAATTATAGGAAAATACAACTAAAGATTTTATTTAAAATATTATAAATTAAAAATATTGGCGTTTTCAATTTAATTTACAGTTAGAATTTTGTATTTTGACATTGAAACTAATTGTATTTATTCAAACACAAAGGAAAAAAGTATTTCTTTGAAAAGCAAAATTAAATTGTGTAGTGTATATATAGAATACCAATTCATACTTAGATTGATTCGAGGAAGAAGTAGAGAATGCCATATTATTCTGAGATTTGTTACTATTAGTCTTCCATTTTCACCTGCATTTCCTTTTGTATCTTCTATTAAATCAAGTTTATCAACAGCAAATTCTCCTAATCGTAGTTGCATATGACTATAACGCATTTAAGATATTATGCAAGTAAAAATTATGTTTTGCAATATCATGCATGAGATATGAAAGTCATGTTTGTTCCAACATTTTACATAAAATAATATTTATCTAAACATATTCATACTAATTTGGCACATAATAATATTATTTATATGCTTTAGTTTTACCTAAAACATTACTTTTACTTTTATGTAAAACTTTAATACAATGTGTACTATACTACGACAATATGAATAAAATTGAAAGATGTAATATATATAAATATTATATGTATGTTTAAAAAACATATAAGGTATTACGTGTAAGATACGTCGAACCGAACTTCCCTATCTTGCCACATTTCTAATAAAAATATATTAACACGACAGAGTATTTAGGATACACATATAAAAATCAATACCGTTGTCATATCTACGAAAGTATAACACCAGTATAAGGATTCTCAGGCATAAAACAGGTTCATATGATATATTTTAGAAATGATTTTTTATTCAAAATGGAATATACAGCATTCCTCGGTTAAAGGCTCGCGCAGTTGAGATTGAAAGCGATACTTTAACAGGGGTATGGAAGAGAACCAAGAGGACTAAAGAGAACTGTCAACGCTTAGGCCTCGGTCACACGAGCATTTTGACCATCCTCGCCTAGTGTAACAGCTTACCAGGGTGAGGTAGTTCATGAGTTAGACTAGAGACTATGGCTGTGTTCCAATTCACGCATTATGCGCATAGACCGCAGCGCAGACGCTGCGCGCATGAATAGCGTTCCGTTTCCAGCAGCGCATGAACCGCAGTAACGAAATGGAACGGGTTTCGATGCGTCTGATGCTCGTGAGGTTACGCGGGAATGTTCAAACTTACTTACAAATAGCTATGTAGTTGGATGGATTACGGTTAATTTAATTCGAGACTTTTGGACGGTTGTCGAAGCACGCTTCCTAACTACATCAGTTACTTCGTCCTAAGGATCGGGGACCGACTCCTAACGAAATTTGATGGCTTTATTGGTTCCTGGATTTTCTCAACCCGAGTTTTTCTATTCTTCCTGAACAGCGATAATTATTGAAAGCGAAGACCGTATTTTATGAGTTTTACAGGACGAACTGCTGCTTACCCAGCGTAATTTGGTAAGCAGATGTGTAAAGGAAAAATGAAGTTATTTATTATCCGCGTCCGGGGTAAATTCAAGGTTTTGAAGGCTATTGAATAGAACCGCAGGCTCTCGTACGTCTTCTGGATTAGAGTATAGCTGTAAAGTTAGCATTATAAGAGCACGTTCGAAAAACTTAGCAATAAAAGCCTTTAAGAAATAATAATGCGCGCTACGTATTTGCTTCCTTCCTCATCTTTCGTTTCGACCCTGCCTAAAACCTTCTAGGGATGTGTTGTTCGCTTCGAAATTGAGTCCGTTGTGTTGGTTGCAATTCATACAGCGAGTGCAGAGATGGCAGTACCAATTTCGTAGAATTCCCTAGAATCCTCCAACTTCTAGCGCATAATGCGTGCAGCAAGTGCAGAAAATAAAAGCATGGGCAGTCAATGCGCATATTTTGTCGCTTTACGTGTGCTTCTGTATTTCGAATTCGATTACTGCAAACAGGGGAAAGCAGGGTAATTCTGGCTATATAAGCAAGAAAATATAACCTACATACAGTAAAGTCTCCCTATGGGCTCGCTGGTCGGGACCGGCGATGAGCCCTCATGGAGACCCGAGTCTTAATTCCGAGTGTTCGTTTCTCGCTTCTTTCTGGTCGAAGGGGGAGCGAGATGGAATGCTTTGCGTGCGCGGCAGGCGTGCGCGACGGGTGCGAGCGCTCAGATGGAATCGTGACTGCTCGACGCATGCGGGCGACGGTCAGATAGCCAGGCACGGCACGAGTCTTTTTTGGGCCCTAGGCGAACTTGCCAAATTCCGCCATTTATTATAATATATTTATTTGAGTTTATTGATGACCTTACGCTGAATTTTTATTCGTAGTATTTAACCATTTATAGTACAACTTGTAATATTTAATTTTAAAGTTTATTTTGAACAATACCAGCTGTTTGGGATTGGCCCAAACGGCCACAGGCCAAGCCGGCGCGGATTCGCTGCCGATTCCGCGCGCGGTTCGAACCGGCTAACGCGACCAAGTCGTGGTATGCACGATCGCGGTGATGAGATCGGTCGGGCCATCTGTTGACGCGCACCTCAGCTAATTAGACGGCTCTCTCTCTCTACCGTGCGACCGGCATTGTGTCGCCGGTACAGTCCTCGTCTCGCTCGAGCCGAACAGCTGTTGGGTGGGGTGCTGACGTCACAGAATTCGGCGAAACGGCCCGATCCATCACCGCGATCGCTCTCTCTTCTAAGAATCGTCGACTAGACAAGTTCTACTCCTATATCTCGCGTGCTTGCGTATTGCTGGAACGTTCCAGAATTAGCTTGGGTGATCTACTCAGATCAGACATCATTTCTAGTGCTCTTTCGCGTTAGTGTAAATAGGCTAAGTGTTCTTTGTAACAGGACTAAGACTTAAGTGTAATTTATTGTGCAACGTCGTGTAAATACAAAGTGTCCGTGACCTTAGTTTAAAACTAACGACTATACTTATCAGCTATTCTTAAAAGACTATCGTATACACTAAGTTAATCCTAATACGCAATCTAATTCGCGAACGCTCGAACCTTCGGCGTTTCGCTCTCAAACATTGGTCCTTCGAGCCGGATCCGGTAAAATCGCGCGAACTTTCGAGTGATCGGCTCCGGAATCTTCTACCGCGACACGTGGTGACTGCGCTCGCTCTCGACCTTCACGATGGCAGATAAGTTCAACGCGCAAATCGAAGTGTTCCATCACTTATGCCGTGTGTATGAAAACCTAAAGAAGAAAGGAAAGGCGAATATTACGCACGGTATGATACAATCGCGGCTGAATATGCTCGAGACTCATTGGAAGCTGTTCGTGACCCAGCACGCCGAATTGATGACGTCCCGAACCACTGAGCAGGAGAAGCATGAATACTTCACCAAAGACTGCTACAGCATAGCAGAGGAGGCCTTCATGGACCAACAGGCTCAACTCCTAGACCTGCGAGAGGAAATAATCGGACTGCTGCCTCACGCTACGAACACGACGCTTCCGTCGGGTCACGCCGAGGGCGGTGAGCTCCGTCAGCGATCGTTACTACCGCGGATCAACATTCCTACTTTTGACGGACGTTACAGCGAATGGACTCCGTTCTACGACACATTCGTATCCCTAGTGATCAAGGACACGTCGCTCAATAATGTCGACCGCTTCCACTACCTCCGGGGCTGTCTGAAGGGCGAGGCGGCCGATTTAATACGAAATCTTAAAACGACCGAATCCAATTTCAAACGCGCCTGGACGGTGCTCCAAGAGCGCTTTCAAAACAAACGCCGCTTGGTACGCGCACAACTAGCTAACCTCCTTGACCTCCAGCCCGTCAAAAGGGAGTCATCCGCTGAGTTGAAACGACTTTATTATGCAACATGGGACGTTGTCGACGCGCTCGCCGACATGGATCGACCAGACCCTAACGACTGGATCGTCCATCTAACAGTGGAACGGTTGGACCTCCAATCGCGCCGTGAGTGGGAGATCTCGCTCGGGGCCACCACGGACCCTCCTACCTTGGAGGCACTAAAGAAGTTCCTCGACTCACGCATCCACAGCGTGGAGAGCTTGGAAGACCGCCAGGGCGAACGGCGAGGAGAGACCTCAACCGACAAGCGAACGGGTTCCAAAGCGGCCCAGGTGCATCAGGTCGCCGCTGGGCGCGAGTCTTCCAAGGCGTGCGGACTGTGCAAGGGTTCGCACTATCTTCTCTTCTGCCCGCGCTACCAAGAAAAGTCACCCTCGGACAGAAGGGAGACGCTCACTTCACTTCAACGCTGCCTGAACTGTTTAGGTAAGCACAAAATAGATGATTGCCCCTCTAATAAACGTTGCCAAAAGTGTGCAGAAAAACACCATACCTCGATCCATGAGACGTTTGACGAAGAACAAGACGCGACGGTACAACACGTGACATCTCACCACGGCGTTCAGCGGACCGTGATACTGGGGACTGCCCGCGTACGTGCGTATACCCCAGCTGGGCAATACACCGTCGTCCGAGCCTTGATCGACCCTGGCAGTGAGGTCTCCCTCATATCCGATCAGCTCGTCAAACAGCTTGGCCTTAGTCGGCAACGGGCCCGACTTCCTCTGGCCTTCGCGGGCGGCGTGCGCTCACGCAGCACCCGCGGTCTGGTATGGATCGAGGTGGCAGCAGATCAGGCCCGAAACAGTATCGTCCGGGTTCCTGCCTTTGCTTTGGCCAATCTCTCGAGCTACAAGCCTCGCTCAATACCCGACCTGAGCAACTGGGCCCACCTACACGGCCTGCAATGGGCCGACCCGCTCCAGGGCAATCAAGATCCCGTTGAGTTACTACTGGGGGCTGACATCTATAACGAGATCTTGATGGGCGGGGTTCGCAAAGGTCCTCCAGGCTCGCCCTTAGCCCAAGAGACGGTCTTTGGCTGGATCCTCACGGGAGGAGTTAAGGGATCCCATGGTCACCAGCCAGCCCGGCAGAGCCCTACAGTACAATTCTGTTCAGTGCATGCGGACTTGACAAGGCTGTTGGAACGATTTTGGGAGCAGGAAGAAATCCAGGTGACACCTACCCTGTCACTCGACGAGCAGACCTGCGAGGACCATTTCCTCACCACACATCGACGCACTTCTGAAGGCCGGTTCGTCGTACGACTCCCCTTCCGGATACATCCGGACTTGGGTGGGTCCAAGCCTGCCGCTTTGCGCACACTGGCGTCGATGCAGCGACGATTCCACGGAGACGCTAAGTTCTACAAGGCCTACAAGGATTTCATGCAGGAGTATGAGGACCTCGGACATATGCAGCCAACCAACAAGCCCCCAAGCGATTCGGGGTACTACTTACCTCACCATGGGGTCATGAAGACCGCAAGTACCACGACGAAGCTTCGCGTCGTGTTCAATGGCTCCATGCCAACCAGCTCGGGTAAGTCGCTTAACGACTTCTTTCATACCGGCGCCAACCTTTTGCCAGTACTAGCTGACGTCCTGCTACGCTGGAGGAGGCATCCCATTGCCTTCGTCGCCGATGTGGAGAAGATGTACCGTCAAATTGTGGTACACCCGGACGACCGAGATTTCCAACGCATACTCTGGAGCAAGGGGCCTGGCAAACCAACGAAGGAGTATCAGCTGTGTACCGTAACGTACGGTTTGGCGTGTGCACCTTACCTCGCGCTGCGCTGCCTGCGACAGCTAGCCCAGGATGAGGCCTTAAGGTTCCCGGCCGGCTCTCAAACACTACTATCAGACGTATACATGGACGACGTCCTTGCTGGTGCCCCCACCCTCGACGAGGCCCGCATCCTCCAAGAAGAGCTGGATCTGCTCTGCAAGGCGGGCGGCTTTCGCCTCCGGAAGTGGGCTTCGAATTCGCGAGACCTCTTGCGTGCTGTCTCGGTCGGCGATCTTGGGACCGCGCGCCAATGGGACACAGATACTCCCCACAGCGTGTTAGGTCTTCAGTGGGTTCCAGAAGAGGACCTTTTCCAGATTCGCTGCCGTCAGGGCTGTTCTGCGGCGAGATTCACAAAGCGCATTGTGCTTAGCCAAGCAGCCCAGATCTTCGACCCTTTGGGTTGGCTCGCTCCTGTCACTGTCCGGGCCAAGATATTCATACAATCTCTCTGGCTACTTAAGACGGACTGGGACGAGCCCCTTTCAACGAGTGAGGAACGCCTTTGGAGGGACTTCATCGACGACCTACCTGCACTGCGCGACATCCAGATTCCACGGTGGTTGGGCCTGTCCTCTACCCAGCAGATCATCGAGGTACACGGCTTCTCGGATGCTTCCGAACGGGCTTTCTCAGCGGTGGTCTACCTTAGGACCATCGGGACTAGTGGACAACGACAAATTCGCCTCCTCAACGCTAAGACGAAGGTAGCCCCTCTCAAGCGAGTGTCGCTACCGAGACTTGAGTTGTGCGGAGCTCACCTGCTGACTCGACTGACGTCACGCACGCTGGAGACGCTGAGCCTGACGGTCGACACCGTTCACCTGTGGACCGACTCGCTGGTCACCCTGGGTTGGATTCAGTCGCACTCAAGTCGATGGCAGACATACGTGGCGAACAGGGTGGCAGACATCCAACGCACGCTTCCCGCCGCTCGGTGGCATCACGTACGTAGTCAGGAGAACCCAGCGGATTGTGCCTCCCGGGGATTGCCACCGACGGAGCTACCCAATCATCCGCTGTGGTGGACCGGACCGCCGTGGCTCGCACTCACGGAACACTGGACCGGCGAGACGTTCCCGACACCCGACCAGGACCGGGAAGAGCAGCGACAGATTTTCCACATCCAGACAGACTCGGAAGGCGAGGTGAGCTCGTATCTGCTTAGATTCTCTAACTTTCGACATCTGCTCAGGGTAACTGCCTGGTGTTGCCGATGGCTGCGCAAGCACCGACTCAACCGGACGCCTTACCTAGTCAGCTACGAGATCCTAGAGGCGCAACATCGACTGGTGCGGCTGGTTCAGCGGCAATTCTTCGCTCAGGAGATCGACAGACTCAGAGTCAAGCGGCCTATCTCGAGCAGGAGTCGACTGCTTCGGCTCAACCCGTTCCTGGACGAAGACGGCATACTGCGTGTCGGCGGGCGGCTGCAGCATTCACTGCTCACCTTCAGCCGAAAGCATCCCGTCATCCTGCCAGATGACTCCCATCTGGCCAAACTCTGGGTCGAGGAAACACATCGACGCTGTCTGCACGGCGGCACTCAGCTGACCTTGGCTACACTGCGCCAGCACTGCTGGATCTTACGAGGGCGACCGATGGTGAAAGCTATCATCCACCGTTGTCCCACCTGCGTGCGTTGGAAGGGTAACAATCTGAGTCAGCTTATGGGTAATCTCCCTGCGGTTCGCGTTAACCCCGGCCGACCGTTTGCGCGCGTAGGCATCGATTATGCCGGACCTATTCTTCTACGCACTAGTAAGGGGCGTGGCCAACACGCGTATAAGGGTTACATTGCCCTCTTCGTCTGTCTGACTACAAAGGCAGTCCACTTGGAGGTGGTGTCGGACGGTACGACGGCCGCCTTTCTCGCCGCGCTACGCCGGTTCATTTCCCGACGGGGCCGATGCAGCCAAATTCTCAGCGACTGCGGTACTGCGTTCGTGGGAGCAGACAGAGAGCTACGGGTACTGCTGCAGGCCTTCAACTCGAGCCAACTTCACGACGCGGTGGCCTCAGAAGGAATTGAGTGGACTTTCAACCCCCCGGCGGCACCGCACTTTGGCGGAATCTGGGAGGCGGCCGTCAAATCCGTCAAACATCACCTCCGCCGCGTAATTAGCGAACATAAACTGACATACGAAGAAATGGCCACGCTACTTACTGAAATTGAGGCGTGCTTAAATTCGCGTCCGCTTCTGCCGTTGTCCGATGACCCAGCTGACCTCAGTGTACTTACACCCGGTCACTTCTTGATCGGAGAGGCCCTCAACTCGCTACCGGAACCGAATCTAGAGGGACTCTCGGTAAGTCGGCTCTCTCGGTGGCAGCTCGTGCAGCAGATGCAGCAGCATTTCTGGCGAGTATGGTCTCGCGATTATTTAAACACGTTGCAAACGCGAGGGAAGTGGACACGACCGCAACCGTCCGTGAAAGTCGGGGACTTGTGTTTGATCAAGAACGAGCTGCAGCCCCCCTCCAGGTGGCCGCTCGCACGCGTAGTACAGGTGCATCGGGGCACGGATGAC
Organism: Andrena bucephala; assembly: GCA_947577245.1. Taxonomy (NCBI): domain Eukaryota; kingdom Metazoa; phylum Arthropoda; class Insecta; order Hymenoptera; family Andrenidae; genus Andrena; species Andrena bucephala. The sequence goes on from OX387716.1 coordinate 69,545,168, forward strand.
CTCGCACGTGTAGTCACACTCAAGACTGCACTATCCGAGTTTACTCGCCCGATCCATAAGATCATTCCTCTTCCCATCGATGATCCCTCGGAGACCGCTTCCGAGAGCCACTCGAACAACGGCAACAAAAACTGCGACCGCAATGCCAACAAACAATAGATCGCGTTACGTTCAGAGTCTTCGAAACGCGTTACTACATGCAACTTTCGTTACTCACCGAATATCCCACTATCAGAGCCATCTTCGATCACCACATCACTCGATGTTACTTCGCGTGCTTTCGCCAGCAATCTTGCACTTCAATACCTGCACTCTTATACAATTAGAGACACCATATCGTCTTGTGGAACTCACAGCTACACTACGGGACGATCCCATTCAACCTCGCACACCTCAATGTCGTCACCCGGTCACGTACAATACTGAATGACAACCTCAGCCAATGGGCATTCAGCAATTTTGTCATACTGACGAAGGCGGGCGGGAATGTTTGGGATTGGCCCAAACGGCCACAGGCCAAGCCGGCGCGGATTCGCTGCCGATTCCGCGCGCGGTTCGAACCGGCTAACGCGACCAAGTCGTGGTATGCACGATCGCGGTGATGAGATCGGTCGGGCCATCTGTTGACGCGCACCTCAGCTAATTAGACGGCTCTCTCTCTCTACCGTGCGACCGGCATTGTGTCGCCGGTACAGTCCTCGTCTCGCTCGAGCCGAACAGCTGTTGGGTGGGGTGCTGACGTCACAGAATTCGGCGAAACGGCCCGATCCATCACCGCGATCGCTCTCTCTTCTAAGAATCGTCGACTAGACAAGTTCTACTCCTATATCTCGCGTGCTTGCGTATTGCTGGAACGTTCCAGAATTAGCTTGGGTGATCTACTCAGATCAGACATCATTTCTAGTGCTCTTTCGCGTTAGTGTAAATAGGCTAAGTGTTCTTTGTAACAGGACTAAGACTTAAGTGTAATTTATTGTGCAACGTCGTGTAAATACAAAGTGTCCGTGACCTTAGTTTAAAACTAACGACTATACTTATCAGCTATTCTTAAAAGACTATCGTATACACTAAGTTAATCCTAATACGCAATCTAATTCGCGAACGCTCGAACCTTCGGCGTTTCGCTCTCAAACACCAGCAATGAAAATACCATTTTGCATCTATTGTCGACTTTCCGCCCAGGGCGCAAAAAGACTTGAGCCGGGCCTGCGTCAAGATTTAGCGACCATCGCGCACGCCCGCCGCGCATGCAAAGGACGGAGTATCAGGCCTCCGAAAGACGGAGCGAGACAAAACATCAACGTGTCGTCTGTCTCGTACCGTCCTCGCTCGCTTTCAGCGCCTTTCGCTCGCTCTCGTTCCGTCTCGCTCTCGCCTTCGCCGGACAAGAGTGAGACAGAAGTGGTGGGGATAGGTGACAAGCCCTCATCGTGTGCACAAAACCGAGCCCATAGAGAGACTTTACTGTATATGCTAATTACATGACAATAAATGTTTATTGGAAATTTCGTTCTTTTACACTACATTTGTCAACTTTTTATGACTTAACATCTTTCCAAAATATTATTGTTACGCCGCAACGGTATCTTTATGAAATCGGGTATAGCATATAGGTTATATTTTCTGTCACTTCGGGGAGCGGATTACGAAGTTGTGGAGTGTAATTATTCGTGATTAAGAAATCAAAATTTCCAGTCATAACGTCATTTTCTGAGTACATTTCATTGAAATAGTAAGTTTTAGCTTAATTTGTTTATGTTTACCAAATTCGTGCGTTTTATTACATTCTAATTGATTTTAGCTTCAATTTTCATGTTTACAGAGTTTAATGCTTGATAGGGTTATAGTTGGTTTAGGTATCAATTTTCGCGTTTTCAGTGGCATGGAATCGTTCGTGGTTGTATCTATTCTATAGCATCTATTCTCAAATTCAAATGTCTGTGCACTTTATCAGATTCTAAATCATTTTGGCTTCATTTTTCAGGTTTACAGATCTATGCACTTCATAAGGTTATGGCTGGACAAAATAAGTCTACACAAACTCGTTAAACAGATTAATGGTTTATTTGTTAAAATTGTAAGGACACATGCCCCAAATAAACAGCCTACAAAGAAATAAACAAGCGTTTGTAAATCACCAGTTCTCGTCCCAATGGAAATTTTGATTTCCTAACCACGCATAATTACATTTCTCGATTTCATAAAGATACCGTTCCGGCGTAACAATAAAATTTTGGAATGATGTTAAGTTATAAAAAATTGACAAATGTAGCGTAAAAGAACGAAATATCCAATAAACATTTATTGTCATGTAGCATATTTATAGGTTATATTTTCTGTCCTTTCGAGGAGGGGACCACATAATTTCAACGCGCGTTACGAAGAGTAGCACGTTTCATTTTTTTCAAAGTTTTTCAAGGCGTACGTATAGAGACAAATACGCATGCGCGCATGAACTGCACGCTTCATGCGCTAGAAGTGGGAGAATTCTAGAGAATCCTATGCGCCACCAACGCAACCAATGCACGCATAGACTGAAACGGAACAGTTTTCTCTGCTGTCTATGCGCATAATGCATGAATTGGAACACAGCCAGGCTGTAGGGATCCGGTAAGGTTCATCGACACGCCACCAGAGGGTTACCCGGCTCGAGAGTTTCTCGCTGGTGTTCTACCGCCCTCCGGTTGGTATATATAAGAGTTCTGTCCCAGTCCTGATACCCAGCGTGTCTAAGGCAGGGTTCCGCCAGGTAAGCCTTACTGACGAGTCCTCTGGCGGACCCGGGACGAAACGCTCTTTCCTTTCCCTATCTAGGGTGGTGACCCCTTCTTTATCCTTGGGTGATCCCACGGCAGTCGATCCAGAGTCAGATCGCTACATTGGTGAGCCCTTCGAGATTCTACGTCGCACGGAAGAAAGCTACGTCGTCAAATGAAAAGGGTGAGGATCACCTTTCAAATACGAGAGTGGAATCGTCGTCCACGCCTGGCTTGGGGCAAACAATTGGCCATCTGCGTCGCCTGACTCTACTGGCCATTTTACGTCGTGGGCAGACGAGAATTCAGTGGGCACGCTGTTTCTCGCCCCACCGTCCGTCGTCGCCAGATTCCTGGCAATTTCACGTCGTGGGCAGACGAGGTTTCAGCGGGCACGCTGTTCCTCGCCCCACCGTCCATCGACACCAGATTCCTGGCCATTTCACGTCGTGGGGTGTCGAGGGATCAGCAAGGACGCTGTTCCTCGCCCCACTGCTCAACGTAGTCGTCAGCATCGTTCCGGCATCGTCATCGCTGCTAAAGGGGAACGACTGTCTGGCGCATCCTTGCCGGAGATCGTCGTGTGACGAGAGCAACAGGAGTCAACGGCGACCATCGCAGCAATTGCGCCGACCGGTAGAGTAACGAGACTCACGTGTTCGACCACGTGTTAAGGTAACGGGTCGAGCGGCCATTTTGTTCATACTGCGCGCCGTGGTGTTTCAGGCCGCCATATTTTTTTTACATTACCGTTCCTTCTCTGTATATACTCTCTGTATTTTACTTGTATTTAGTCTGTAGTCTTTAAGCACCGCGTACGATCGGGAATTTTGTCGTATCTTGTTCGCGCGCGAGATATCTCGCGTATGCTTGCGTTTTTCTTTACTGAAGTAAACGCGACGTCGAACGTCTTCGCAAAATGGGTGAAGAGGTGCGTGCCGAGTTAGACAACATGCGTGCGCTCTTAGAGCAATTACAGGATCAGGCGGGTGATCAGTCCGTCGCACGGCTGGCGGATTCGCGTGAAGGGCGTACGGACTCGTACCGCATTCCGAAAATTCCGAGTTTTTTTAAAACTGACCCCGCGTTGTGGTTCCTCCAGGTGGAGGCATCATGTCGCAACGCGTGTATTGTTAAAGACAGCACAAAGGCTGACGTCGTAATTGCAGCGCTCGACTTCGAGGTTATCGCGTGTTTTAAGGATATAATATCTGATTCTGAAGCAGTAGATAGGTTTGCACGAATCAAGGAACGCATTATAGCGACCTATTCTAGCTCCGCGGAGAGTCGTCTCAGACAACTTCTCAAGGAAGAAGTATTGACGGACGGGAAACCGTCACAAATCTTGTGTCGTCTGCGCAATATTAATGATAGTGGCTGTGACGACGCGGTAGTCAGATCGATCTTCTTGGATCAGTTGCCTGCGGAGTGCAGGGGGATACTGGCGGCAGCCAACGTTGCCGATTTGCAGAAGTTGGCCGAGCTAGCCGACCAAGTACTCGAGGCCATCGGGTCTTCGCTGGGTCGCGCCGCGTTCGCGGTTAGCAAACCAGACATAGAAAGTCGCGAGACGATTGCAATTGAAAAAGTCGCCGCAGACTTGACCGCGCTAAATCGGAAAGTTGATAGGTTGGCCGCGCAGATTGGTAAACTGACCCCGCGATCGCGTTCGAAAGTGAGACCAAAGCGCGAACGTTCAGCTAGCGCTAAACGAGAGTCAACGCTGTGCTGGGTGCACAAACGGTTTGGTGAAAAAGCACACCGTTGTGCCGACGAAGCGTCGTGCACGTTCAAAAAGCAGGCAAACTAGAACGACCTTCGCTCGCGGCGACGGGCGTCGAAGGTCGGGCCATGGGTAACCGTCTGCAGGTATTGGACCGATATTCCGGTCGGCACTTCCTTATCGACTCCGGGGCAGATATCTCGCTCCTGCCCGTTGACGGTAAGGGTAAACAGAAGCCCACAAGTTTTAAACTTTACGCGGCTAATGACACGTTAGTCGACACTTTTGGTGAGAGGCTCTGCGTTTTGAATCTGGGGCTTCGCCGCGAGATTTCGTGGAACTTTTGCGTGGTTGCGGTTCCGTACCCAATTATTGGGGCGGATATTCTTGCACATTATGGCCTTGTCGCAGATTTAAAGAGGCGTCGATTAATAGATACACTTACCAAGGTACATACCTTGGGCGTGTCCAAGCCTTCTGCTGTTCCCGCGATCAGCACAGTAAAGAATCCGGGAGATAGTCGTTACATTCGGATACTAGGGGATTTCCAGGAAATCACCACATTGCCGCAATTGGCTCCGTGGGATTCGTGCGACGTGAGACATTACATATCTACTAAAGGTCCTCCCGTTGCACAGCGTCCGAGGCGTCTCGCGCCTGATATGCTGTTTGCAGCAAGGAAGGAGTTCAGGGCAATGTGCAAGGCCGGAATTTGCCGCCCTTCCAGTAGCCCTTGGGCAAGCCCAATTCACTTTGTGATGAAACCTGACGGGACTTGGAGGATCGTGGGCGACTATCGCCATTTAAACGCCGCTACGGTACCCGACAAATACCCGGTTCCGCATTTATACGATTTCACTGCAGATCTGCATGGAAAAACGGTGTTTTCCGCCTTGGATTTGCACAGAGCCTTCCACCAAATTCCTGTCGCTTCGGAGGACATTGAAAAAACAGCCGTAATTACTCCCTTCGGTCTGTACGAATTTTTAGTAATGACATTTGGCCTGCGGAATGCCGGACAGACATTTCAGCGTTATATTCATCGGGCCCTCGCTGACCTCGATTTCGTATTTGCATTTTTGGACGATATCCTCATTGCTTCCTCGTCCCCTGAGGAGCATGAGAAACACCTCCGTATCGTGTTCGAGCGGTTGAAACAGTTTCACCTGCGCTTGAACGTGGACAAGTGTAAATTTGGACTCCCCGAAATTCAGTTCTTAGGCCACGTCGTTAACCGCGACGGAATTCGGCCCACGTCGGATAAAGTCGAGGCCATTCGGAAATTTCCTAAACCACGCACCGTGGCAGAGTTGCGTCCTTTTTTGGGCACCGTAAATTTTTATCGTAGGAGCATTCCTCACGCGGCCGAAGCACAAGCTCCGCTAAATGCATATACGCGCGAGTCTAAAAAGAATGACAAGCGTGAAATTCTGTGGTCTCCGGAGGCCGAGAGAGCTTTCGAAGCCATTAAGGAGCAAATAGCGCGTGCCGCGTTGTTGGCCCATCCGTGCAATGGGGCGAAGACACGTGTCGTGACTGACGCGTCTGATTTCGCGATGGGCGCGGTCCTCGAACAGATGATTGAAGGGTCGTGGAGACCTTTGTCATTCTTTTCGAGAAAATTTACATCCGCTCAATTAAGATATAGCGCGTATGACAGAGAGCTGACCGCGATTTTTGAGTCGATTAAATACTTTAAATATTTCTTGGAGGCTCGCGAGTTTGTGGTCGCGACCGATCACAAGCCTTTAATATATGCGTTCATGCAACGCGCGGATAAAGCGTCACCGCGTCAGTCCCGACAGCTCTCGTTCATTGCACAATTCACCACGAGTATCGAGTACATTCCGGGGGTGGAAAACGTGGTGGCGGATCCACTGTCGAGGATAGAGGCAATACGTCTGCCAGTAGAGATCGAGCTCAACGAGCTCGCTGAGTTGCAGAATAGTGACTCGGAATTGAAACAGCTGCGCGAGGCTGCTGACTTTTCAAGCTCCTGGAAGCAACTACAGTGAGGACCAACTCACACCACTTTAGTGTGTCATATTTCGGACGAGGTCATTCGCCCGTATATCCCCCTTGCACTGCGCAGACGAGTTTTTGACCTTTTTCATGGCGTTGCTCATCCGGGTTCCAAGGTGACCGACCGGCTAATTCGTCAGCGGTACATCTGGCCCAGTTTGCACAAAGACGTTAGTGCTTGGTGCAAAAATTGTACTGAGTGTCAACAGTCGAAGGTGTCTCGTCACGTCAAACACCTTCCGGCTCAGTTTGTTGCTCCGGATAATCGATTTGAGCATGTGCATGTGGACATTGTTGGGCCACTGCACGAAGACAACGGGTTCAGGTATATTTTGACCATGATTGACCGATTCTCCCGTTGGCCTGAGGCCGTACCAATGAGGGACATCGAAGCCAGAACTGTAGCTAGAAGCATGTATGACATATGGATAGCTCGATTTGGAGCCCCAAAAATAGTGACTACTGATCAAGGATCACAATTCGAAAGTCAGCTGTTTAATGCGCTCCTGTCACTCATTGGTTGCCGCCGAATTCGGACAACAGCTTATCATCCAGCCTCTAACGGGTTAGTCGAGCGCTGGCACAGGTCAGTTAAAGCAGCGATCATGTGTCACACCGACAGTGGTGAATGGACACGAACCCTGTCTACTGTATTATTGGGTCTGCGTACCCAGGTGCGTCTCGACACGAACGCGTCACCGTCCGACTATGTGTATGGTACCACCTTAAGAATTCCGGGTGAATTTTTCCTTCCTGACACCTGCTAGGCGGAAACGCAACCGTTTTTACAGGACTTCCGCGAATACATGCGACAAGTTCGTCCGGTTCCGGTCGCCCACAAATATAGGAAACGCGCATTCTTTTATAAAGACCTTGCGTCGTGTACGCATGTATTTCTGCGTACTGGAGCGGTCAGAAAACCGCTTGAGCGTCCGTATACCGGTCCGCACAAGGTGGTTGGGCGCGAGTCCGAATGTGTCTATCAAATCGAGGTAAACGGTGCGACCCGCAGTGTGTCAACCGAGGACCTGAAACCAGCGTATTCCGTCCAGGAAGAGACCGTTAATGTTCCTGGTGCCAGTGACGGCACGTCCGTCCAACGTCCCGCGCTTAGGACGTACGCGCGCAAACGTGTAACGTTCAATGATCTCAACTTGCGCAATAGGTAACATTACCAAAGATGTAAAAACCAAAGTCATGTATATAGTAGTGATAACAACATATGTATATATATATATTTTTTACTGTATGTAACTGTAAATAGTAGCATGTAAGATATCGTTGACACTCGGGGGGGAGTATTGTAGGGAGTGTGTTCTCTCTCTCTCTCTCTCGTGGATGTCCGTCGACCGCCGAAGACTCACGACAAGTGACGAACGAGCTCGGGCTCTCTCGCTTGGGAACAGGAAAGCGGTGGTCACTGGACTACGAACTCTCGCACTGGCGAGACCTAAATATAGACTGTTGTAAGGTCGGACAAAGGAGACACGCCACGCCATGTGCGTGCTTTTGTACAAGATATAAAATATATATTAATCCGTCCAAGTGAGTGTATTATTAACCTGCGACGACGTAGATCTACTGCAGAGTAGGGCTGCGTCTCTATGCACGTGGTGCAAGTATAGAATGTGATATTCAGAACCTCCATCCCTACAATTCTGTGGAAAGCGCTGTCTCCTCCTCCTGTTGCGATGCTCGCTGGTGTGTTGCATGATCACGTGAATGTAGCTACAGAAATGTATAAATCGATATGTAAATCAAGAGCGAAATTTGAAAGCCAATGTTTGCGTATGATTAAGGAGAGTATTTTTAAGGATGCGCGATGCGGGTGGCATACGTGGGAAAGATCTTAGGCAGAGTCTCAATTAGTAAACCCCGGAACTAATCGCGAGTTTCTTCCAAATCACGTAATCTTTTGAGAAGGCCTTGTCTTTTGTTAGTCTGTAGGAGTGTCGATTGACTCCAGAAGTGTTGGCGACACGAAGGAAGTCATAAATTTCTTTCAAGGGTTGTTCGCTCGATCCTCGGAGCAGAGCCTACTTTCTCTTCCCACGTGGGCACCCCGTCGTGTAACGGAAAAGCGCGCTTCCACAGCGTTTCCACCACCACCCGAAATTAGAAGAAAAGATGGCCGTCGATTCGCGGGGGCGGACGGACATCCGTGGGACAACCTACCGCTTGAAGCTGGCGCATCCTTCATCCTGATTGGCCAGAGGACTGAGAGGACGCGCAAGGATGGAAGCGGCACCACGTTCGAGGAGGCAAGGATCAACGACGGAGGACCCCGAGAACGCAGAACAATTTTGACTCTCGATTGAAAAAGTCCCAACCTGTTCTCATTATTCAACGATCTCTTGAAACTATTAAGAAAATATATTGAAGTTTTGCCAGTGAACAATTTTATTTTATTTAAAACTCCCACACATTTCGCGAGCAGGGTGCTTCAGCACCCCACGGGCACCAACCCGCGTTTTGTTCTTAAAATCACTGCGAAAATACGCAACACTCCCGAGACCGAAGAGTGGGGAACACTCTCGCGAACCAAGCTAAGATAGACGCGTGCAAGAGTCTAACCTCAAATACATTTATACTTTTTATTGTTAACCAAGAGTGATCATTGTCCATCTCAATCTTCGGTGTACATCGTGCACATCACCTGCAGGAGTAGGACCTGCTATAATTACTAATGTGCCGGTAATCCCTATAATTCAGTGGGGGTAGTATCATAAATCATATCCTGTATCTGAAATTTTGCGGGACGCTTGAGGACACTTGCTCTCCATTAGAGCTGTTACTTTTCTACCCGTCGGGTACCCGTCTACCCGAAACAACTTCAAGCCATTGAAAGTGGTATTGTTCGATCATATTTGGCTAACATCAGACTACACCACAGACAATCACAGACAATACTACATTCAATTGCTTGAAGTTATCCCGGGTAATGTCCGGGTACCCGTCGGATCAAAAAGTAAGAGCTCTACTCTCCATTGCTCTCTTCTTTTCTGGACATCGTTAAGTGCACATCGTGTGATGCAAATTGTAATTTAATATTTTCCAAACAAATTGTAATTTAATATTTCCCAAATAAATTGTAATGTAATATTTCCCAAATAAATTGTAATGTAATATTATATAAATATATTGTATTTTATAAGTGTATGCAATTGGAAATTTGTAATTCTCAAAATATAATTTGAAAGCGGTGTCAGTCAAAAATTTAAAAAATTGAATTTATTTCTTATTTTGTAATATAACATAAAGTAAGTGATGAATTGATTTTTTTTAAATTTTTGACTAACCACTTTCATAATCACCGGCACATTTAGTCATAAGTAAGGGATGCATTGAATTCAAAATTTGAAATGCCCGCCATTAGTAATATAGTGCATATCCAACCCGCTAGAGGGTGTTAATGCTGTGCTAACAAAATAATACCCGTAGTGGACCACCCCTGCTGGGCCGTTACTAAGTCACGTAAGGTTGCCGCTTGTGACCGTAAACTCACGGCCTGAGCCCGCACCGCCTGAAGGGTGGACCAATGTTCCCGTTGGGCCCGCACTCTCTGGCCGCTTCGCTTATGCCGCTTTGTTGTGTATCCTCCTGCAATTAGTAAACGTGAGCAATTCGCTAAATATAATTTATAAATTCTTGGCACGCGCAGATAAAAATGTTCGCTGTCACGTCCCGGATAAAGGTCTTAGGGGACAATGACATATGGGAGGTTTTGGGATGGTTAGGCTCGAATTCTTTATTCGCTGCGCTGAGGGTTTGAATGAAACCCAGGCGAGAATGCGAGATTCTGCACACTGAGGTTCTGAGGAAGCCAGGCGAGAATGCGAGATTCTGCACTCTGAGGGTCGGAAGGAAGCCAGGCGAGAATGCGAGATTCTGCACTCTGAGGGTCGGAAGGAAGCCAGGCGAGAATGCGAGATTCTGCACACTGAGCGTTGGAAGGAAGCCAGGCGAGAATGCGAGATTCAGCACTCTGAGGGTCGGAAGGAAGCCAGGCGAGAATGCGAGATTCTGCATACTTGTATTGGAGGAAATTAGGCTCGAATGCGAGATTCGTAACACTTGGTTGACCAGGGAAGGTTGAAATAGTAATCGCGCACTTAAGTGACACCCGTTAGATCCCTCGTGGGGTTTTGTTTTGGTTCGGTAATCGGATTTACCGTTGCATCGGTATAAGAAAGTACGTTTGTAAACACAGTAAGAACTCTTGCGTTGCGGCCGCGATCAGCTGTGTAATACACTGTTATGGACAGGAATCTTCGTAACCGAATGATAGACACAATAACTTGGAGCGTGATTTAAAGTAGAACTGTTTATTCAGTTTGAAACACAACTAAGCCATGCACCGTTAAAATGATAGCGTAGATACTATAATAATGCGTAGGACGTTTAGCATTGGCACAAAAACACTTATATAAATGGTAGTTAATAGTAATATAAGAATATGAATATGAGATACATGTAAATAAGTCAATGAAAATAATATAAGAAATGCAATAAGCGTTATTAATACAAAAGAAAGAAAGAAATGCAATAAGCGTTGGTACAAAATAATATATGAAATGATATTCGTAGTAACAACGGTAATTATAGTTGCTTACGGTAGTTGCCGTTGTAAATTCGTCGATCACTGACTTTATTTTAAAGTGCAAGATGTAAACGTTCGTAGAAGAGTATTGTATTGATAAATTTTCGTTGGAATATTTCCATAGAAGAGAGGTATAGCTAAACTTTCGTCGGAATGTTTCCATAGAAGAGAGCTCCTGTCTCGCGGGCCCTCGTATTTATACTCTTTTCAAGATAGTCAGGGATGAAGGGTGAGCACGGTATGCACCATGGCACGTACGCCAAATATGCGTCGCAGTATGATTTCCGGGGTTTTTGTAAGTACGAAAGGTGAGGCTATAATTAGAGTTGCAGACAATAGAATTTCGGACTTCCGGGGTTTTTATATGCGCTTGTACAGAATATGCGCTGCAATATGGTTTCTGGGCTTTTGCAAAGGGAATAATCAACCCATTTGATGGATTTTGGAGTTTTGATTTGGGAAGGGGTATGAGTGGCTTTGACTTCTTTGGTCATAGAGAGGGGATGAGACGTAGTCTCGATTTAAGAGTGGTTTTGGGACGAGGGACTTGTTTAGATTAGATATGAAGGAGATAATTGCGGCCTTTACACGGACGTTCTTGCGTGGCACTTTTGCGCGCCACACGCCAGCGCGGCACGCATTTGGCGTGGCGTGCCGGAACGTCGGAAGGAGCGCGCTCCTTCTCGCAGGCCAGAAGATCGTACCCGTCACTACTTAGAGACAGCGAGTTCGGGCTCCCATTTCTACGTCGACTCCACATGCTTTTTCCAGGAACCAGCGCAGTCTTGTATTGTGTACTACCTGTTCCATGTATATTATCGATCTGCGAAACGATCGGCAAGACACGATCGCGATATACGTAGGTTTGCGAAAAGTATACGAATTCCTCGATATACCTGGCTTATAGAGGATATCATAAATGCTGTTACTGTAGGGCACACTGAAACATCTGTTTTTACGAAGCTACATTTGGTTTACCTGAAGGTGCTATAAATTATGGAAATGGTTTATTACTCAGTTATAACGACTGTATTGCGATCTGCATTCTCCTTGCGGACGAAAAGTTTCCACCTCATCGGACGTTCTTGCTAGCATCTTGTGCGTGGTTAGAAGTGTGGCGCGCCGGAATTCCACGTTCTTGCGTGCGAGTAGAACCGTTGTCAGGCGTGTCGCGTCCAAAAGTGTGGCGCGCAAACCTCGACTTCAGAAAAGTTTACATAAGAGACAGAAAAGGTAGTTAGAAAAGGAAAGCGGCACTTGAAGACAAGGGTTTGGCGTGGCGCGTGGACTTTCCGACAGTGCGGAAAATTCTGAGGCGCGCGGCGCGCCTGGCAGTCAAGACTCTGCGAGCCGCTACAAGTGGTAGGAAGTAAACGAGAATTTTTTCAAACAAAAAAATTAAACATATTTACTTGCAGCTTTGTGGCTTCATTTGTCAATCTTTAGGGAATATGAAAAAAAATTGTATGCAAAAATAGTGGTTATATCCGGAGTTATAGTGCTTCAAATAGAGCGCCGTACAAAACTCATATGCGCACTGTTAGCATAAAATCAGTTGTTGTAGTTGTCTGAAATAGATTAATATACGATTAATAGATTAAACTTTATTAACCAAAATCATGATGTTATTTATTTTCATCTGCAACCTAGTAAATTATGTCTGTCAGAGTCTGGTAGGTATGGAGGGGACCGTGGCAGCAAGGCGTAGGGGCCCCCGGGGGCTCGCGAGCCACCAGTTAGTCAACCCTGGTTTACAACTACCTAAGTAGATAATTGCTTGTTTTCGAAGGTTTCGTCGGGAAGCATTTGTCTGCCAGATGTCGAAAAGGGAAAATCGACATCGTGCCGTTTTTCAGCGATTTTGAATTTCTCCGGTCTGAGTTAATCCGTATATTGCTCCATCGGCGGGTTCCCCCGCAGACCTGCGGGACAATGCGGTTATAAACCACGACCCGGGGCGAGATTCTGACCGATCAATCTGTCTAGTTTTGGTAAGCAGATGTCTACTTTTACACCTTTACGTTATCGAGAGGGGGGGGGGGGATGGTGCCTCCTACGCCGTCGAACTTGCAGAGGGAAGGTCCCTCCTCTTTTAGGAAAATTTGGCCAATCAGCAATGTTCTTTACTCGTTCTGGTCATCGTTCGGACCACCGAAATCCGAGCAGCCCTCATAAAACAAAGTTTTCACAATTATTTTGATCACCCTACGGATCACAGAGTCTACATCGATCTAATCATGCTGTTGGATAAGTTACACTCTCGTTGGACTCTAGGATGAGCCAGGAATCCATTGATGTCACTTCCATATCGATACGATAAGAGAGTGTGTTTAAGAAATGCCTATTCCTTTTATAATTTGTATTGCTTGTGTAAAAGTAGTCCGATTTCCATGATATTTGTGATAATTTTAATTGGGAGAACGCCAGGAATCCATTAGTGTTACTTTCATATCGATACGATGACGAATAATGAATCTCTTAACACGCTGTAATGAATATTTCACCCTCGACTGTGGGTCGCCGACCTCGATTCGCAGCGGTCGGCCGAGGATACATACCTGTTTCAGAAAAACTGTATTCTTTATTCTTTATTGTATCGATATGGAAGTAATACCGATGCATTTCTTATGTTTTTCAAATTAAAATTATACCAAATTTCATGTAAATCGAACTATTTTTAACGAAGTTTTGGAAATCAATTTATTATGAAGATTCCTTAATTACGATCCGATTTGTGTCGTTTTTGGACCATTTTCATCGGGAACACATAAGGAAACGATTCACACCACTTTCGCCAAGATCTGATGAAAAATGTAGAATTTTTGATTCGTCACTTCTTAAGGGGCAACATTGTAAGGCCCCCCTGGGCTCGAGGGTCGAAGTCCTTGAAACCCATCGAGGCACGGCTTATCGGTAGCGTTGCCTCTTGAGTCGAGGTTTGCTTGCGGCGAAAATTCTTGCGCGCCACACTTTTGGACGCGACACGCCTGACAACGGTTCTACTCGCACGCAAGAACGTGGAATTCCGGCGCGCCACACTTCTAACCACGCACAAGATGCTAGCAAGAACGTCCGATGAGGTGGAAACTTTTCGTCCGCAAGGAGAATGCAGATCGCAATACAGTCGTTATAACTGAGTAATAAACCATTTCCATAATTTATAGCACCTTCAGGTAAACCAAATGTAGCTTCGTAAAAACAGATGTTTCAGTGTGCCCTACAGTAACAGCATTTATGATATCCTCTATAAGCCAGGTATATCGAGGAATTCGTATACATTCCGCAAACCTACGTATATCGCGATCGTGTCTTGCCGACCGTTTCGCAGATCGATAATATACATGGAACAGGTAGTACACAATACAAGACTGCGCTGGTTCCTGGAAAAAGCATGTGGAGTCGACGTAGAAATGGGAGCCCGAACTCGCTGTCTCTAAGTAGTGACGGGTACGATCTTCTGGCCTGCGAGAAGGAGCGCGCTCCTTCCAACGTTCCGGCACGCCACGCCAAATGCGTGCCGCGCTGGCGTGTGGCGCGCAAAAGTGCCACGCAAGAACGTCCGTGTAAAGGCCGCAATTGCCTCATAGGGCGAAGAGGGGAAGGGGATTTTAGTGGTTGACCGTCTTGAGATGGGGACCACTAAGGTACATCGCCAAGGCGATCAGTGATCGGGGAAAAATGGTATGAGTTGAGATTTCATTGGAATTGTAGAGTGATTTATAAGGGAGACTCGAAGTAATACCGCGCGAAAAATAGTGGGACGTCACATCGCCTCCCCTGATATAGGCTAATCCGAACAATTTTTATATTGTTAACACGTTGCTTGCGGCACCAAAAATAGTTGACCTTACAAAATGACGGAAATAGATTTTTATATAAAGTGCACCCTTTTATGCTACTTTCGACATTTTATAACATTTTAACCAAAAATAATTTGTTTTTGTTAGAAAAAAATGTATGACCCGTTAAATACAAAAAACAGCTGCACCATGGTGAAAAACGCTGCAAATTTGTAACGACATGCACACACTGATGAACATGTTCGTACTGAATGCGTATGCAAAAGGAAAATTCGATACCTGAAAAAATCTTCACCTTCCACATTTATTGGGACCGGGCCCAAGATGTGACCGTACACGTCACCCGCACGCAACGTGTTAAAACATAAGAAGGTATTTAATTAAAGTATTAAGAAATAATACCGTGTGGCGTGGCCGGGCCCTGCGTAACCTGGTGCGGGGGACGGGACGGTATTGGTGGCGGCGGCGGCGGCGCCGTATTTGCGGCTGCCAGTGGCAGTCAAACATGCTGGGCTCCCCTGATATCAGCTAAAGTGAAACATTTTTACATTGTTAAAAGATAAAAAAAATATCTAAGTAAAGTATTAATTAAAAATATTAAGAATTAATACCGTTTGCCATAGGCTACTGTGGTGTTGGTGGTGGCGCCGTGGAGACAGTTACCCTATTAGCGGCCTGTAATATCATTCGAGTCTGGAAAAATAAATTTGAACAAATGTATATATAAAAAAATTGTATTATTTAATTCTACTGTAAGTTTGTCGTTAATAAAACTACCATCAACAAGGGCGTCCTCCTGTATTTTCTACAAAAATTAATAAACAATTAATTAACAAAAACGATCATCAAGAGTTTATAAAAGCGGCGTATGATAGAATAAAGCCATACGTTAAGTATCAGTGGACATAGACCGTAACTGTATAACAAGTAATACAACAAGAAAATATTAGTCACGTTGAAGCATATTCTAACTCAGATGTGTTGGCGTTACAAGTTAGAATATGCTTCAACGTGTCTAATATCTTCTTGTTGTATTACTTGTTATTATACACTTACAGTCTAGGTGCACTGATAGTAAACGTAGGCAAAGTGTAACTCTGCTAAGAGTATATGAATAATAGTAGAGTATTTTTTATTACTTACAGTTGCTTCATCCGTCTCCATCTTTTCGGTTGTCATGGTCAGCTTCTTCTGATTTCTAGCTTTTCTGTGAAGCTGGCCTAGATGACAAGGAAACATTCGACAATCCAAGAGTACTTTTTAGTAAATATCGATCTATCGAAATTCTTCATTGCGTTTTGCATTAAGTATCATCCACAGATGCTGCGACTAGCGACCCTAACGCAGCGGCTTTTTGTCTTTTTCGTAAAACCGCGAGTGACTGATTTCCAGTCGTTTGGATTTTTCTAAGTGTCAAAAATTGTGAATCTTACAGCTCTTTAAAATATAGTGTTTACTTGTTTTCAAAAAATTGTAAAGGTGGAATCAGACGGCTCGTGGCTCCGCGAGCCTGGCTCGTGGAACCGCGATCCACGAGCCGTCTGATCAGTCATGGCTCCGCTCGCCCGGGCTCGCCAAGCCGACTTGACGAGCTAGACGAGCCGAGCCAGCTTGCGGAGCCACGAGCCGTCTGATCGGTCATGGCTTGCCGAGTCCGGCTCGCCAAGCCGACTCAACGAGCTAGACGAGGCGAGCCGGCTCGCGGAGCCACGAGCCGTCTGATTCCACCTTAACGTTGGACATTGGACCACCCTCCAGGCGGTGTGAGCTCAGGCCGTGTGTTTATGGTCACAAGCTGCAACCTTACGAGATTTAATAACGGCCTAGTACCGTGGCCGTGGCCGTGGGGGCCGTAATTTGTAAAAAAACCATTTGTAAATAGTTTAATTTAATTATAAAAAATTATAATAAATAATATATATTTTTCTCCTACAAATTATATATTTTTCCATTGCATTCTTTAATTAATGTTGCCAAAAGTCATCCTTTCCTGTTTGAAAACACCTGTAATGTTTTATTTATTTTATCTATTCGTTCGTAACGACTCATTTCTCGATATAAATTGTGTATTTACGGAAATCGTGCTTAGAGCATATACGACTAGCGACCCGAACGCAGCGGCTTTTTGTCTTTTTCGTAAAATCGCGAGATACTGATTTTATGTCGTTTGGATTTGTGGTTATGGGCTATATTTATTGATTTTTGCTGACTGGATACTTTTTTCACCCCCTCGGGGTTATTTGGTTTTCAAAATATTGTATTGTCATCCGAACTACGCTCGCCTGCAAAGTTTCATGACAATTGGATTTCTGGAATTGGTTTAAATTTGAGTTTTCAGATATGTAGCAAACGTTCAAGAAACAAACAGAGGATCGAGTCTGAATAAAATCGTTTAAAAAGTATGATTTATTTTCATTTTTGACGTTGCAAAAAAAGAACATACACATTTCTAACGTATGTGGGCCATTTCGTTTGATTAATTTTGTCGTTGTACATTTCCATGCTGATGTTCCATCACGTATCATGCATGAATATGAACCGCTTTGAGAATGAAGACCATTATGAAATACGGCACTTAGTAATTGATATTTTTTATTACATATTGATATCGGTTTTGGAGCAGCTGTAATTTTGCAATTAATTTCTTTAATAATGTCGCCGTTTTCAACACAAGAGAACAACAACAGTTGCATTATAATAATTTTTGGCGGAGTAGTTATTTCAATTTTAGTAAACATTTGCTCAGAACATTGTTCGCATGGTTTTTGCGAACTCGGTTTCCAACCAATCGGTAAAGCAATATTAACATAATCTTGTAAAGGTATACCTTTCTTTGACTTTAAACACAATTCTTTAACGGGCAAGGGGAGAATATAATGCTTGTTAGTGGTTGTTTCTTTATGAGGACATTTTCTGCACTGTACAGATGTCATTTCAAATTGAATTATTTTTTGTAGCCCTTGTAAATTATTGCATAATGCTAAAAGAAATTCAGATGCGTCTTGTTGAACTTTTTGCAAAAATTTGCCTCCTATGAAACTTCTAATATTCAAAGTAGTTATTTTTGTATGTTGTTCCGAGTAATCATTTATGAAATCTCGAATTTCGTGGAACTCTGTAAACTCTACTAATTTTGTTTTGATCACATAACATTGTACAATACATTGCATGGTGGCATTCGCATAACTTAATATTTGATCAGTATAGGTAATCCACGAATTTCTATACAATCATGAGCATTATCCTCAATGGGAATTTGATGAGCTAGCACTCCTTTGGGCACGGCCCACAAATTGTCTCCAATTTTTTTATTTTTGATGTTTCGAATTTCGTTACTTGGAAGTGGCGGATCACGAGTGGCCCCTAATTTGATATATTCAAGAATTGCCGATTCACTAGCTGCCACAGATTGTGGGTCAAAGTTAATCAAGTGAAGTCCTTCCAAAGTAGTGATTCTTGAGAGAGCCACATAAACTTGCCCAGTAGAAAACACACTGTTGCCAGTGTCAATGATAGCATTTGCCAAATTCAAGGCTTGACTTTTATGTATAGTGATACCATAGCTTAGACATATGGGAAATTGTTTTCTGACAACGAACACCCTTTCCATAACTCTTTCTATAGCGCATTCTCTGCCTCCTGGAAGGACAATGGTTATTTTGTCGATATCATCTTTATTGTCAATAGATCGGGTGACTGAAATGATTGTTCCAATAGTACCGTTAACTATTCCTAAAGTGACGTCGACGTTCCTACGAATCATAATTCTCGCTCCAATTTTTATTGTAATACTTTTGGCCAGAGCAGCAGTTCGTGAATGATTTTCTTCGTATTTATTTAATAATTTCGTTACTTTATTTTTCAAAAATTTTGGGCAATTCAGCTGGTCCTGAGCAATAAGCTCGATTTTTTCAGATTTAATTTTTTCAAACATTGCACTGTTAAGAGTATCACACAGGTGGCATGTAGATAACAAGCAAACAGTGTCAGCAGGTAAACGAATGATGTATTCGCATAATTCATCAAGTTTCATTGAATAACTTGACGAGTTGAATTTTAGTTGTCTCGTTTGCAACAATTGCATATCTGAAGTCAACAGTGTGCCCAAACGAATTCTCGATAATAGTTGACGGTATGTTTCATCGCCTTTTTGTCGCATATTTATCGTTAAGGGGGTAGACACGGGTAATGCAGCGCGCTGTAATACCCACATAATGTGCCCGAAACATGGGTTTGGGGGGATACGTTTTTCGTCCTTATATGAGCGAATTTTGGGCTGCGCGAGGTCTCATTCGAAAGAGGAAGGTTCAGCGCAGGGCGCTCTGGTCATGGTTCGACGAAATTGTGTTGATATCTAATAATACGAGTGTTCAAAGTAGAGCAAAAGTCGACAAAATACACCCGCATGAATCCAAGTATTTTTAGGTCACTAGAAACAGTTTTGTGACTCAAACGATGACCAGAGCGCCCTACACTGAACCTTCCTCTTTCGAATGAGACCTCACCCAGCCTAAAATCTGTTAATATAAGGACGAAAAACGTATCCCCGTGATTGCATTCCCAAATACGAGTTCCGCCATATTGGCGATAATACAGAGCAAGTCACGTGACAAATTTAGTTGAGCTAGAGGACACGAGATGGCGCCTACTCGGGAGGACTGCCAACCCTATGTGGAATCATAGCAAAACTGAAGCGTTAGCTGGATACACAAGCCACAGTGAAAGCTTGATGCAGTCAATGCATGCATTTTCGGACGACTTTAGGTTAGGTTATATGCATTTTAGGCATACATTGACTAGGAACTGCTGGGAATTGTCTACATTTACTAAATTCACGCTTTTACTGTAACACATACATCACCGCTGCCGAATATATGTTATAATTATATGGCCACATTATTTCAAATAAAAAAAGAGATTGGAATTTTTTAATAACACTGGAAGTAGTGATTTACTGATATCATATTTTCAGAATGTGGAAGTTACAGCAATTATTTGCAATTATTGCTTTTATTATTATTCTTCCGACTATTGTATATAACATATAACAAGGAAAAGTCTTAAAATCGGTCAACAGTTGACTCCCTGATTTTTTTTTTTGTAATTCATTACGGTCCTATGCAGAGATGGGCATTATTTAAATAAAAGAATATACTTCCGAATGGCTCCAATGGCCGATCGACACGAGGTTTGGGGGAGGGTGTGTGTACCCTAAATCTAAAATTCTATTTAGCTTCGGGTATTTATTAGTTTCCTTTGTTTATTCGAAGGCCTTTCATCTTGGGCTTCGAATAATTTTTCATCTTTCATTATATCTTTATCCTAAGGTCGTATTCAGATATATTGGCCGGTCGATTCGTTTTCGCGAACAGCGATCGAGGAGAAATCAGCCACCATCTGACGATCGTGGATTTGTCAGTTGGAGTTACGTGGCCACCCAAGGGTATGGTGGGGTGACGGGAATGCTGTTCGGCTCTGTCTGAACGTAGCCGTGTGGCTGTTATTTGTTCTTATTGTTAGCGTAGCAATTGTGTGCATTACGAAGTTATGCGTAGACCAATACGAGATGAAGCAATCGAGAAAGTATCAATTTTCTGACCAATAAAGATCCTGAATGTTTTCGGAGCTAAGGCACACCTATTCTGATGTGTGTACTTCTACGCTGCAGCTCGGTTTGGCCTATACACAGCAGAAGCTTGGCGCTATCCCCACCACTTCTGGCTCACTCGGGTTCTGCGATGACGAGAGAATACGCGTTACGAATAGGAGTGTGCGGATCGTCCCGCGGCTCGGATTCTCGGCCCTCGGGACGGGTCGGAAAATTTCGGGCGGGATCGGGCGGGGTCCCGATACTTTCGTATTGCTCGAGATCCCGACGGTTTCGGGATCCCGAGACTCGATTCGGGCTACAAGCATGACCGCCATGAGCGGGCAATTTGATTTCAGGTCGGCTTGGCAAAACTCGGACGCGATCGGCTCGAAAGCCAGCTATTACGAGCGGACCGAGACGGAAAGAATTATGTATATCATTTATATCGATACCAGAGTGATAAGTTTTTACCTTTCTGTCTCCTGTTGAATCATAATTTGTATCTTATTATTTATTTACATATATATGTATTTTCATTGCTACCAAATAGTCTGTGAATACTGAATACGTCCATATACGTACTTAAATAAATACCATGTTCAGAACTTGGGAAGAAGACTATTTTTATATCGACAATATTTTAAAATCTGAATAAAATATACTTCATACTTAGTACTTTATGTAAAGGGAATATATAGGGTATTATCTTTTTCCGGATAGGTTCAGATTTAAAATAGAAAACGTACGAACTATAAGCATACAAAATGAATATTTCCTGGATGTTTCATAATAACAACAATATACAGGAGGCGAATATTTTATTATTTCAAATTAACGTGTAAGAAACATAATTTTTCTATGTTCTCAGGTAATAATTTTAATCTATTACTGGTAACGATATCGTCCGATCGCGTCCGAGTTTTGCCGAGCCGACCTGAAATCAAAATGTCCGCTCATGGCGGCTATGCTTGTAGCCCGAATCGAGTCTTGGTGTCCCGAAACTGTCGGGATCTCGAGCAATACGAAGGTATCGGGACCCCGCCCGATCCCGCCCGAAAGTTGCCGGCCCGTCCCGAGCCCGAAAAATCGGGTAACCGCACACCCCTAGTTACGAAACTCACCGGCCAATAAATCTGAATACGATCTTAGAAGTTCGAATAACCGACGAGAACCTTTGTGTCCCGAGCCGCGCGAGATCGCCGTGCTCGGCGATGTGTCATCGATTATAAAGAAACAGAATTTGTTTATTTTTCATCGTATCAATATGAAAGTGACACCATTGGATTCTTGGCATTCTCCCGGTTATATTGGCAGAAAATAATTTAAATCGGACTATTTTTAACAGAACAGGTTTTCACTTCTACAAACAAATTTTTCACGTAATTTCCTTAATTTTGGTCCGAATTATATCATTTTTGGGGCCAATTTGATCGAGAAAACATGAGGAATCGACTGACGTCACTTTCGCAAAGATCTGATTAGAAATGCAGAACTGCAGATTTGTCACTGCTTAGCGCGCAACATTGTATGGCCCCGCTGGTTTCGAGCGTCGATTTCTTGCCAGTGTGCAGGACAAGAGGGGACTTTTCATGGCGATGGAAAGTCAGCCTTATATAGAACTCAAATCGAGAAAGACTTTGCTGACAAACTTTATATTCATGTCAAACAAATACTTTAATTGTAAAATTTAGACGACAAACTATTGTTGAATATCGCCAGTTCTTTCATATGCATCACTTGGTTGGGAATTCCTGATCCCACCTTTTCATGCATTTTCCTATTGAAATGTTGCTTCAAGTCATCGGGAAGTTGAATTGCTTTTTCTTGTACATACATATATCTGTTCGCGAGTAGGTGTCACGAATGACGCGACTTTGGTTTCCCAAATAAATTCACATTTATCAGGGCCCTCGTCTGAACCGCTTGACAAGGAGATTGATCGACGTAAAGCGAGTGCGAGTGAAATAGCGCACCAGCAAGAGACCCTCGGTCGACGGCGACTTGAGTCATCCAGTACTGAATATGAAAATGTTCATATTTCTCATTACACCTTGATAAGAGTGTTACCACCGATGGATTGGTGAGTTTATGTCCACGAACATGAGTCGAGACGCAAAGCAATTCGGTCTATTTTTTTTTATGAATACATGATTAGGACACACACTACGTTCACTAAAAATGGACCGAACTCCTCCATATCTGACATAATTTTCATCGAGAAACCCTAAAAACTCCATTGGTAATACTTTCCTCAACACTTATCAAACATGAACATTTTATCTGGCCCGTCGGTTTTATTGCTCTCGGCTGTCAACGGGTGGTCTACTGGGGCCCGAAGGTCCTCGCTCGCAGCGAGAAAGCAAAACGGTGGGATGGGTAGGTCTTTCCCGATAATCCGAGCCCAACCATTTGCGTGCGCAGCTTCGTGTTGCACGTCAAAAAATTCTTTTAATTACAATTAGTAATTCAGTTTGTAAGTGCAATTAAATTATGCGTCATTAAAATCATGCACAGTTCATTAATTTTAACTAATTGACCTATTCATTTATTTTTTAATTCATTAATGTAGTGCTTTGGTGAAGAACATCGTAATACGTAGCTAATATTCTAGGCCCTAGAATCTACGATATTGTCAATGTGCAATTGAAACGCACGCCACTTCACACTATCGTTTTTTAGCATTCATACGGCGTGATTTTCTAGCTAGAGTCGTCAAACGCGATGCTCGCCAACAATCATGTGTCTCGCTGAATTTCGTGGACTTCGACGCTCGAAACCAGCGGGACTATACAATGTTGCACGTTAAGTAGTGACGAATCTGAAGTTCTGCAATTTCTAATCAGATCTTTGCAAAAGTGACGTCAATCGATTCCGTACAATTTTATATATAATGTTTGTTCATAACTGCTTTCTGCATAGGACGTGTAATAAGTGTATTTCATGTTTTGTTTCGGTGCTTTGCTAGTAAAAAAATGTCTAACCTAACAAACTTCATTTTCTGGGGACATCCCCTCATCTATTTTCCCTTTTCACTTATAATTCCTTACTGCTAACGTAGAATATTGTAGCATAAGCACATTTCAAGTAATTAAAATTTACAATGAATTTTCTACGTTTGTAGTACTAGCCGACTTTCCGTTTAAATTTTTATAAGTACAACGCAACAGCTGAGAATTTCTTTCCTTATTCAGAATAGAATACGGAAATAGCAAACAGCTCCCTCTCGCGTTTACCAGGCAATCGTCGATGTATCGGTATTACCATTTCTGTGCAGAAAAAACCTGCTGTAATACCGACCTGCCGAATCGGCCAGGTCACGTGACGTGTCTACTCCCTTAAGACAGCTCCTAAGGCGTAATTCGAAGCGTCGGTCGTTACCAAGAACGGTTGCTTAAAATTTGGGAATTGAAGCAATGGCTTTGTACATATAATATCCCTGAGACTCCGAAAAGCTAACTGAGTTTCGGCATTCCAAATAAAAGGGGCATCCTTTTTTAAAAGTCGTGTAAGTGGTTTAGAAATTTTAGCCATGTTTGGAATAAAACGCCTGTAATAACCGACGAGACCTAGAAATTGCTTAATATTCCTCTTCGTTTTAGGAATGGGAAACTCCTTTACAGCCCTCGTCTTCCCAGCATCAGGTTTAACACCGTCCGCGGAAATTACGTGCCCGAGATATACTACTTCTCGCCTAAGAAATTTACACTTTTCCGGTTGGAGTGTGAGTCCTGCGTTTTGCAATCTGGCTAGAAGAACTTTTAATTTGTGGGTATGCTCCTCTAAGGAATTAGCATATATATAACTATATCGTCCATGTAAACGAACAATTCAACACTCTGCAAACCCGATAAAACTAAATCCATGCATCTTTGGAAAGTTGCAGGAGCGTTCTTCAACCCGAAGGGCATCCTATTGAACTCATAATGTCCATTCAGAGTTGAAAATGCAGTCTTAAATTTTGATTCAGGATCCATAGGAATTTGATGAAAACCCGACGCCAAATCAAGTGTGCTAAAATATTTCGTTGCGCCAAGTTGATCCAAAATGTCTATTATATTCGGGAGCGGATAAGCATCACTTATAGTTTTTTCGTTTAATCTGCGATAGTCTATCACCATGCGCCAACGGGGTTTCCCGGTGCGATCCGACTTCTTAGGGACTATCCAAACAGGAGAATTATAAGGGGACATTGAAGGCTGAATTATATTACCTTTTAACAATGAATCTATCTGACTCCTAATTTCCTCTTTGTGAATAGAAGGGTAACGATATTGTTTGGTGTTAATGGGGGCTTTATCCGTGGTTAAAATTGCGTGTTGGATTGTGTTCGTTGAACCTAGCGTATCGGATGGGAGATAAAACTGATATGGAAATTCATTTATTATTTCCAATATGCTAGCTTGTTCCGCATCGCTAAGATCACCCAAATCAAGATTCTTGAACAACTGGACAAGTCTACGAGCTTCCGCCTCCGACTGCCTTATTCCAGGATCTCCCGTCCGCGCTGAGCGTGGTGCAGGTGATTTAATTTCGAATTCCTCTAATTCTACTGGGGGTATATCAATTGTAACAGAATCAGCGGTGGTGTTTATAGCGAAAATCTTAGCAAAACCATTTTCCTGGCTCACCAACGCATCACCTACGTACACACCCGGTTTGGTATCTAACTTCCTCAAATAACCCGTTTTTGCCCGAGCATTCTTTACAGGAATGGATATAAGAGTTTTCATTCGCGGTGGTAGATGAAACGATTTAGACGATTGAAGAACAAAATCCCTATCTCCAACCTGTAGACGATTCGGTACTGTATTTTTGAATATTAACGTTGCCTCTTGTTTTTCCAAAAATGGAATTCCTAATATTCCCATTTCCTTAATAGGAAAAGCCTCATCAATGACCTGGAATTTCATATCCTGACCATAAACTTGGAGGATAACCTCACCATAAGTAGGAACAACTCTAGACCCAATTCCGGTAAGATTATAGATTATATCCGTATTTATCGGTACATCAAAAGTCACGCTCGTTCGTTTCAACAAATTTAATTGTGAACCCGTATCAATTAGAAATGTAACAGACCCTCCTTCGAAAACATCATGTTCTAAAGTAAAAATAGGTAACCGGCCAACTTCTTTAGTATTCAATTTGAAACAGGCTTGTCGGACCTGGCGCTCGCAATTAAGGGATCGCTCCACGTTGCGCTTTTGCGCGAAATTCCCCTGAAGTTTAAATTCGGTGAAGCTCTAGAGGTAGGAACATTCTTATTCGGTACCTGCGGATCATTTTGATTCTGTTTCCTAAAACAACGGGATTCTATATGTCCAGTCTTCTTGCAAAAATTACATCTGATCCTATCTCGAGTTGTCATGCCTGGATGCCTACGGCCCTGTATAATTTGTGGACAATCGTAGCTAAGATGACCTATCTGATCGCATTTGTAACATCTACGTTCGTCAGCGCTTGCTGCAAGGACTCTTGCGTCACGGGAATTACTCGCGGGTATGAGAAATTAAGATCCGCATGTCCCTCGATCTTATTTCGAATTAAAGCAAGGAGGTTAATACGGTCTACAGGTTTTACTCGCGATTCAGCTAATTGGCATTGTCTGATGAACTTTATCAATAAGCAAACATTCCCGTCAAAACGTGGAATTAAATCAGCGGCCAGCTTTAACGGTAAAAAGGCGTCATTTATCGATTCCGGGAAAGGGTTCCGTGAATTTACAGCGTCGGAAATGCTAGGACAGGGCGTTGACTCTCTACTTGGACCAGGCAAATTTAGTTCCAGTTCATTCAATTCCATCGGACTCGTAGGAGTTTGTGTTGGAGTTATTTCTATAGTCGCATCTTCTACCTCAAATCCTCGAACTCTACTTAAATTAGATTTACGGTTTCGCCTCAACCTTTTCGGACCCCTACCGGTTCGCAACATCTTAATAGTTTTAACAACAACCAACTAACTTAAACTAATCCGAACAAGCTATAACTCGACGTTTAAACGCTAAGCAATTTAACAAAATAAAACTCTATTCACCGATAACGCTGTGTAATTTTGACGAAACGCTCTTATATCTTCCAGGTCCTCTCCTCCGATTCGCAGCAACTCCTCCAGCGTCTCAGAAACTCCTCCAGCGTCTCAGCAACTCCTCCAGCGTCTCAGCAACTCCTCCAGCGTCTCAGCAACTCCTCCGATGTCCAGATAATATATTACTGCTGATTCTCCGCCCGCCTTCCCGATGCCGAATACGACGGAATCGTACGATGTGGTTTTCAGGGTATGCGTGCACGGCCACTGAAACCACCCATCTCCGACATTCGTCCTGAGCTCACAAGGAAAACCGTGCGAAAACCCGTGAGAGAGAGGTCATACAATTTATAATTCCGAATAAGGGTGTAAGGTCTTAAACGCATCCACGAGCCGGCATCGTTGAAGAAGATTCAGCTGTTGAGTTCAGGAAATCTGATCTTCGAAGGAAGATCCGCCGCAGGAAAAGGGAGAGGATTCTGCCGTTGAACTTCGGAACATCCCACCGCTGTCACCAATTTGTTGCGTGGCTCTTCGGAAAACAGCGTCCGTTTACTGGGGATGGGATCGAGGCCCATGGAGTGCTAAAGCACTCTGCTCCGTGAATGCGTTCAGGTCTCCGACTCGCGAATTGAGAGAATTCGAAGAAACTTTACATTCCAGATTGAACAATTTATGTATTTATATAATCTCCCTAATACGTCTTGACTGGGTCGACTCTTGTTACAGAATGAATTATGTCTACTATTTTGGTTGTTAACATAAATAAAATACATTTGTTTCCTAAACGAGCGTTTACATACTTTCCACGACTATGAATAAAGATTACAATAAAAACCAACAACTTCGTGTAGTTCCATTTGAATTTCCCTCCGAAGCTTCATTCACATCGTAGCAAGATAACGGCAACGCAACAGTGCTCTGATTCAAACTTCGCGCTTCTAGGGTTTACGCTACACGCCGCTAGAGATCCGCGATCTCTATGGTTGCGATACGATCTTCGAATCGATCCCTTTCTTGAGAATCGATTTAAAAAATCGAAAATCGCAACAAAAAAGATCGATCTTTGAAAGATCGATTTTAAATCGGCATCCCTTGTCTGCGTCGAGCCGAGAGCGAAGTAATGGTGGCTTGTATATCTTCTTATAACCTCGAACTCATTAAATAAATATAATCTATTTCACTTCTACCCCACACATGATACATGCGATACTTACTTCAGCTTCATCTCCGCACATCACACACCCCAGGCGATCATGCATGCTCCTGCGAACATTAACATTTATAATAAAACATGTGTTTAATTATTATCTGCTAAACAAGACGCTAAACATTCGCACTTCGTGCATAACCATACGTTTCTGTCTTGCAGATAATGTGAAACTCGATTTTCGCGACGTAGATAATTGGAAATTATTCAATTGCATAATTACGTTTGCCTTCTGGATACGTCGAGATATTGATGGATGAAATTACTTGGAATATTCTTCAATTTTGCCAGCACTGACTGCCGCTGCCAGTGACTGCCACCTCGAAAACGAACGCAAACTGGACGTAGAGGCTTGACCAACGCTCTTGAATCGACGCTCGGATTGGCTGCGCCATAATGCCGAAACTCGTGATTGGTCAAGACTCTATGTCCAATTTGCATTCGTTTCGAGGTCTGAGATGACAGTCACTGGCAGTGGCAATCAGTGCCGGCAAAATCGAAGAATATTCCAAGTAATTTCATCTATCAATATCCAGACAAATCATCTCGACGTATCCAGAAGGTAAACGTAATTATGCAATTGAATAATTTCCAATTATCTACGTCGCGAAAATCGAGTTTCACATTATCTGCAAGACAGAAAAGTATGGTTATGCACGAAGTGCGAATGTTTAGCGTCTTGTTTAGCAGATAATAATTAAACACATGTTTTATTATAAATGTTAATGTTCGCAGGAGCATGCATGATCGCCTGGGGTGTGTGATGTGCGGAGATGAAGCTGAAGTAAGTATCGCATGTATCCTGTTTATTCATACGTTACGTTTAATTTTATACTAATATTGTGTTTGTTTTCAGCGCTAACACATCAGGAAATATGATGCTTTTCCACATAAAAGAAGTTCAAAATATTGAATGAAATTTTCTGATATCGCCCCTACTAGGTACCAGTGGTTACGGGACGTGGATTTGGGCTGTACTTCCGAAAACCCCCATGCTCCGAATTGGTTGAAATTTTGGGAACAGATTCATTTTGCATAGAAATAATGTTTGCGAGAAGGATTTTTGGCGACTCGAATTTTTTTTTTATCATATAAGTGTCACTTCCTATGTTACCGACTGTTACGTCCGAAATCGAGATTTGAGATTGATGATTGACTTCGCAACGTAAAGAGGGGATCTTGCCCCGTCGCCTCCACAGCGCAACCGTAATCCCTAAGGCCGGTCACGCTTTTTAGAGTAACTGTGCGGGGCAGGTGGATTGGCAATTTAAAAAGATGGAGAAAGGAAAAGAAGAGATGTGCGTTTTCCTACGTATCCTTCACGCAGTTCTGGATTTGCAATATTAATATGGAAAGGGACTGAACTTCTTTTTGGCACGAATATCTCCTCGTATGTATTAAAGGGAATATAGTTATTTCCCCACTTGATTTGCCTTTTTGCATAATCGATGCTGGCTTCTTGATGTAACAGAAATTCGGATCCTAAGATTCCGTCTTCATCGTCAAACAGTGCGTCGTTTACCACGTGGAAATTCACTGGACGATTCGCAATCATTATTGATGCAGTCCCTAAGGTAGCTTGATTCGAATCGATTATTCCACGGATATATATGATTTCTTGAGTGTTGACGATTGTCGATGCTGTTACCATTGATTTCTTGATGAGGTTGACATCGGATCCCGAATCAACCATTAATCGTGCCTTCCCTTCCAGATTTGGAGATGTTATTAGTATTGTTGGAATATTTCGTACGGTATTAATAGGAACAGTTACTGTTCGTTTATTTGTTCGTCTTCTTCCTCCATTGATTCCTTCTTCGTTTGTTGTTCCTTTACTGACTTCCTTTCCTCGATTTCCAACGTCGGTTTCCAGCGCGTTGATTTTCCTGATGGTTTTGCTTCTTCCGTTTTTGGGACTCCTATTTTCATTATTTTCTGACGCTGTGGAGGGTTCCCACTCCAGATTGCGCCAGACGTTTCCGGGTGGCCCTGCTCGTTTCCCTGATTCATTCTTGAATATGGGACTATTTCTCCTGATTCTACCTTGGCTTTGAACTTGAAACAATCTTTAATCAGATGTCCCGATTTCTTACAATAATTGCAAGAAATTTCTAATTGATTCGGTGATGATGTTGCAGCTCCGCTGTTTTGTAATGAATTTGGTTGCCACGCGTTATTTCGCGGCTGATTATTTTGCCACGCATTATTTCGTGTAGCATTGTTTTGCCATCCGCTATTTCGCGGCTGGTTATTTTGCCATTTCGGTATGGCTCCTTCGTATTTAGGCGGTCCGGAATTTGGTTTATTTTGGGGTACCGACGGATTCGCTCTTTGATCACGAGACACAGGTTGTTGACGAGTACATGAACTTGTCTTCATTCTCTCGTCTTCTAGTTTGACTTCTTTGTCAATTTTTACGGCTAGAGCGTAGATTTCATCCAGCCCTAGTCCTTGGCGTTCTTGTCTCAAGCGTAAAGAAATTTCACGAGGTAATCCTTTAATAAAAGCTTCCAGTGTGTCCGCATTGATATTTTCCTGCAGTGTAGCGGATATTTCCCCATAATTTCGTTTTTCCCCGTCTATTATAGCTAAACGCAAATTTTGAACGCGAGTTATGTAATCGAGAATATTTTCTCCTGGTTTTTTAAATGTATACCCCAATTCGCCTTTATAGTTAGTTTTCTTTATTTCAGCATTGCTGCCAAGAAATGGACTCGGTTTTACATGCTAATATCTAAACACGCACAATAATCATACTTGTTCAGTCTATCTCACACACACATCTCACATACTCATACTCATTGCACACGCTTCCCTGTCCTGGCCTCGTCAGCCCCCGCATACTGTACTATCTTTTCCTACCTATTCTTACCTATACTAAAGCTAATCTATCTTTGGCTTTATAAATCTTTATTTATATCTTTCCTTAATTCTTATTTTCTGCATTTTGCACCTCCCTCCTTTTTCCCTCCAGTTCCCTACACCATTCCACCGCTTCCTCTTTGACCTCTTCTGCAAATATCTCCCGTTCCTTCAGTGTTGTTCTACTAAGTTTCTCGCATTCTAATATTAGATGTCTTATTGTTCCTTTGTGCCCCTTACATAGTATACATTTCCTTGCTTCTTCACTTTCCCAAAATCTATTATTTTCTTCCAGATTTCCACATCTAGCCCTTGCCTTTAGTTTTGCATCCCCTTCTTCTCTTCTATCCGTAAATATTCCGGCAGCTGCGTGTGTGGCTCTATCTCCTTGTATCTTTTGTTGTATCTCGCCCTTTGTATTTTTCCATGCAATGTTTGTCTATCTATTTCTATCTCTCTTTCCTTCAGCTTTTCACTCACCTTTCCTCCTCTTGCTTTCAGTTCTTCTATTCCCTCCTGACTATATCCACTTTCATTGATGCTCCTCACTCTTTGCTTTCCCCATTCGGTCGCCATCTGACTTCTAATCTTCTCCCCCACGCATTTCTTTAATAACGGCTTCCTTGTACTCTCTTCTACCTTTTCCTCAAATCTAGCTGCCCTATTCACCGATCTCACCTTGAATTTGTTTCTTAGTGTTTCCTTTCTTACTATATAGTTCGGTGTCCATCTGTCCAACCCTAAACACCATTTTGTATATCTCACTTGCACCTTTTCCAACACCTCCCATTCCTTCCATCCCCATATCTCTATTCCATAACTCATCACACTCTCTACTAATTTCTCATACAGCCACATCCTTTTCCTAAAATCATCCCTAAATAATCTTTCCCCCATACCCCATACCTGTCCTGCCGCTATCCTAGCTTTTTTGGCCAAACTATTTACATGGTCCTTACAACTTCCGCTTTTGTTAAATGTAAATCCTAGATATGAAAAACTTTTGACCTCCTCAATTTTCCTATCACCCCAGTACCACTGTCTATTCTTCTTTCTTCCTCTGCATTCCTCGAACACCATTACCTTCGATTTCTCGCAATTTAAACTTAGGTGTTTCTCCTTAATATATTTCTTTATAATTCTCTTCATCTCTTTCAATGCCTCCTCATTTTTTGCCAGCAGTACCACGTCGTCTGCGTAAGCGAGACTCCATATCCTGGTATCTGCAATTTTTACCCCTCCTATACCTTTCTCCTTTAACCGGTCTTCCATGTCCGATATATACAGCGCGAAAAGCGTCGGGCTCAAAGGACATCCCTGCCGAACCCCGTCTGTCAGCCAAAACTCCTCACTATTTCCCCCTTTCACGTACACCTCGGCTTTCACCTCCTCATACAGTTTTTTCACCCTCTCTATTAGGCTTCTCCTCACTTCTCTTTCTTCCATCGCTTGCCACAGTTTCGTCCTGTTGACTGTAACAAATGCTGCTTTTAAATCCATGAAGAACGTGTATATCCTACCCCCCTTTTTGGCCCTTTCTTCCTGCACAACATGTTGCAATATATAGATGTTATCAATAGTGCTCCTCATTCTCCTAAAACCTGCCTGAATTTCCGGCAGTAGTCCCCTGCCCTCTAATTCGTCTACCAACCTCTTATTCAATACGGCCGTATATATTTTATAAATCGAGTTTAGCAACGAGATACCCCTGTAGTTTGATACCTCCTCTGTATCTCCTTTTTTATGTAATGGGTATATTATCGCTTTATTCCAATCACTCGGCATGCCTTCCCCCTTCCAGACCTTCTGTATTACCTCTATTACTTTTCCTTTTACTTGCCCTGTGCAGTACTTCCATGCCTCACCAGGTATTTGATCTTCTCCTGTTGCCTTCTTTACCTTCAAATTCCGAATTTGTTCTTCTATTTCTTCTTCCGTCAGATCTGGTTCCCCATCCTCTTCCTTCCATCTTCTTTCCTTAGCCACTTCCCTCTGTTCCTTTCCGCCTAACAAGTTCATAAAATACTCCTTCCATTTCTTCTTCGGTATATCGTTACATATCCTGATTCTTTTTTTCCTATACTTGTTAATTACATTCCATACCTCCTTTTCCGATCTTATCGCCTTTACTTCTTCGATCAGATCCTCCTTCCTTTTTTCTTTTTTCCTCTTACATAGTTCCCTATGCTTTTCTCTTACTGCTAAATACCCTTCTCTATCTATTTTCCCTACCCTGAATTTTTTATACGTTCTACCCACTTGCCTTTTACTTCTTCTGCATTCCGTGTCGAACCATGTCGCTTCTTCCCTCTTTCCACCTACCTTCACTTCCCCTTTTTCCATGCTGTTGTCCACCACGTCCTTTACCTCCCTCCACATCTCGTTTACTTCCGTTTCCTTCCCCTTGTATTCCTCTAGCCGGTTCCTATACTTATTTATTGCCTCCACGTCCCATATTGAGATCAACCTTTTTTCCTCCTTGTCTTCCTTCCTCCCCTCTCATTCTCTATGCCAAAACTCCACAATTAGCGGTTGGTGATCGGATTCTGTTCTCGCTCCTACTTTCATTTCTTTAATCCTGTCCCATGCCCTGGTGTTTGCCAATGCATAGTCAATTACCGTTGCTCCTCTTGGCCCGATGTACGTATATTCTCCTTCTTCATCTCCTGTCTTATTTCCATTCAATATATGCCACCCATTTTCCCCAGATATTTCTAATAATTTCCTTCCATCTTCATTTACTATTTCGTCTTTCGACCTCCTTTCCGCTACTTCTCCTTCCCATCCCACACTTCCTCCCTCTCTTCCCATCCTCGCATTGAAGTCCCCTGCTATTAACATATTATATTCACCCTCCTGTTCCTCCCCTAACCTTTGTAAGTAGTTATATATCTCATCTGTTCCATGCTTCCTGTAAATTATTACAATGATCCATACTTCCCTATCTATTTTAACTTTCTGTGCAATCATACCTGGCATTTCCCATTCTAATTCTAGCTCTTTCCAATTCTCTTTAATCCCTAAAAGTATCCCTCCGCTTGCTCTTCCCTTCTTACTGCTCCTGCTTGCAATTTGGTGGTGCCAAATGTACCCTTTTGGTAGAATTTTCTTCATCAAGCCCCAGTCTCTTTCTTCCGACCATGTTTCTGTCAACCCTATTACATCGTATTCCGAAAGATCTTCCCAAACATCCATCTCCTTTCCCTTTACTCCTGCAACATTCCATACAATGCATTTAAAATTCCTCCTCTCCCCTCCTTGATCCTTTCTTGGCTTCCTCAAAAATCCTCCTTTTCTTGCTCCCTCCAGTTTTCCCAGGATATCCATTTACCCCCTAGAGAAATTTTTTGGAATCCTACCTTCACATTTTTCCCTTCTGCTCTTAGCTTTCTCACCTCTACAGCAATGCTTCTCTGTATTTCTCTCTCCTTAAACGTTAAGTCTTGTTCTATATAAATGTTCTCCCCACTTACATTCTTTTTGTTCCTCATTATATTCTGCTTGTTCTCCCAACTAACTAATTTAACTACTACTAGACCATTTCCCCTATTTTCTATTTTTCTTGCCCAAAGTATCTCTGCTTCTACCCCTAATTTTTCTTTTATGAACTCCCCGATCTCTAATTTGACATTTTGTCCCTTTATGTTTAGTCCTCTTACTACAATATTGTTTTTCTTTTCCATTTTTGCCTGCCTCTGTATGTACTCCTTCAAATATCTCAAGTCCTTGTCTTTCGTTTCCTCTCCTCTTCCCTGTCTCTTGGTCCCATTAATTCCTTCATCTTCTAATGCTCTTCGAAACTCTTCCCCTACCTTATTGTTGAAACGTTCTTACAAACTTTCCAATTCTCTTCTCCATTCCTCCAGTTCCTTCCTTTCTTTTTCCTCCTTTCTTCTTATATCCTCTTTTAATTCTAATAGTTCTTCTCTATATCTTTCATTTAACTCCTGCTTCAACTCTTGTATTTCTTTTCTCATAATTTTGTTCTCTTCTATTAGTTCTTTTACTGCTTTAACAAGTTCGCCCATCAAGTTTCCCTCGTTGCGCTTCTCTTCTTCATACCTACCACTGGTCTCACTGTGCCCCTCCTCTAGTTCTGCGCTCTCTTTTCCTACACAACATTCCTCCTGCCCTAGCTTTCCTGTCTCTGTTCTGTGCTTCGCTTCCCTAAG
This sequence comes from Andrena bucephala, assembly GCA_947577245.1. Taxonomy (NCBI): domain Eukaryota; kingdom Metazoa; phylum Arthropoda; class Insecta; order Hymenoptera; family Andrenidae; genus Andrena; species Andrena bucephala. The sequence continues at coordinate 69,579,927 of OX387716.1, forward strand.
CATCGCTCCCACATTTTGCGTTCCTTTCTCCAGTTTCTTACCCAGTGTTTCCACCCTTGAAGGTCTTCCCCTTTTATTTGCTGTTTCATCTATTTTTCCTAACCCTTTTTTCTCCTCTGATTTTCCTCTATGCTCTACCCCTCTTTTCCCGCTCATAGCGTTTCTTATATCTTACTTGTGGTTTCCTAACCTCTACACGCTAACCTATATTTTATATTCTTATATCTGCGTCGCCTCTTTTCCCTTCCACTTACCTTCTATTCTATAAGCTATCTCACTATTTCCCACTGTTCATTCACTCTCAACTTTCACTGCATTCACCCCCTTTTCTGTGATTTGTTTAATTATACGTTTCCGCTATCGCTCACACGTGTTCACTCTCCTACCAACCTAAACCGAGTCCTTCGCCTTTATATTGATTCACATTTTTACACGGCGCGAAGTACTGTTTCAATTTATTTCCGAACTCGTCTAAAGTGATTAGATCAAAATCGCCTATCGCAATTAAAGCATGTCCGCGTAATTTATTCATTAATAATTTTGTTAATTGCGTTTCTTGCTGAGGGGCTAACATTGATTTTGCCCGTTCACATGCCTTTAAAAATTGAAAAACAGATGGTTGATAGCCATCGAAGAGAGGAACTGCCTCTAACGCGAGTTTGATTGGAATTTTTCCGTCCATCGGATCTTGTTTAGATTTAAAGTCGCGAATTTCTAATTCACGCGTTACTGGACGTTTTTCGACCGGATTTGGGGTAATTATTTCAGATTTGATACTGTGAACGTCTTCGGCGCGTTCTTTTTCTAATCTTTTTACTCTTGCTGTTACTGATTCTAAATGTTCGAATTTTTCATCCCACAACGTTAATATTGTGAGGAGTTGAGATAAAGTTTCGGCAGGGGTCAAATCAACCTTTGATTCTAACGCTGCCTTTGCCTGTCGGATTATTTCTGTTTGCTTTCGCAATTCATCTTCGTCCTTTTCACCGTGATCCGACATGATTCTTGATTTTACGCACTTGATTTTACTGATTTGATTTCTCAACTATTGCGGATTATCCCACCGCTCCCTGCTCGTTTCTTCTCCATGCAAGAATGAGCATAAATATTTTCCTCAGCTGTGCAAAGTAACCTTCATCTCTTGAATTACCTATAGCAGACATTACGACTCCTTCAACAAAACGATCAATGAACCAGCCATCACTCCTTGCCCATAGATGATCCATTACTGCCTTCATGTCTATGTTAGGCAAAACGTATGGATTCTCCAACGTCATGACACCAAACAGGTTAAAAGGAAGAAACATTGAGTTGATGTTAAATGTTAAATAAGAGGGATCATCTTTTATAATAGAATTCTGCCTGACCAAGATTATTGAAGATTCACAAACATAAGCTATATTCCATTTTTGAAAGCTCAAATATGTTCTAACAGAAGGATCATTGGGAAACAGTTCTATGGAAAGAATGTTTATTTTGTCAGTGGAACTTCTGGCGTGATGAGTCCCCCTCAATATTAAACCAGAACACACCCTACTTTTTTTAACTATGCTTTCTTTTTCTTTGTTTGCCATCGTAGCATAGATTGGAAATATGGCAACTGAAGAGTGTGAAGTTTTCTCTTTCCTAATGTTGACCAGATAAGATCCCCCCAGTCTAGAGTACATATTAGTCATTTTGGAGGAGTAAACTGCTGCGTTTGTGCTTAGAAACCCTTTTAGCATTTTAATAGATATCTCTCCACATAGTTTCGATAACGGGTGATCATCAATGTTTACGTTGTTCTCTAACCCTGGATAGGGTTGTCCTTCATGGTTGTGTTGGTCGGCCATTCTTCTCATAACTTCATCAAACCAGGGATGATATTTCCTGGGCTTTATAGCTTGATATTCATCCTGTTGAGCCTCCTCATTTGGGTTGTGTATAACTACTTTTTTCCCTATCCCCAATTGATCCCTTATTCTTCTCATAGAGCCATTGTCTCGTTCACAATCAAAATTCAAAGTGTGTCCAGTCCCATTCCTCCATACATTTGTGACATCATGTATTATGTTTGTATCAGTAAATGAATTTTGCACTTTGACATCCTTTAACTCTTTTATTTCTCCCTCAATGAAATTTAGAATTTCATTGACCATTTCCCCATCAGTGTTAGAAATAAGGTCAATGTTTTTTATAAAACCTTCAGGATGAATTTTCCCTCTCCATCTGACATAATTCTCTCTATTTCTTTCATCTAGCTATGACAGATTGACGTATAGAGTTTTAGGTGATATGTTTTTAGGAGAATTGCTCATCTCAAAGATACTTTTTTCTATCTTTAAATCCTTTATTTCGGGCTTCCACCAGTCTTTGACCCATTCCTCTTTAATAGAGTTGAAATAATCAGAGGAAAAGATGTATTTAATCAAATCTTTTTCCTCTTGGATGTCACTATCAACCATGTTCTTATTTCTCATTATTTCTTTTCGTGTTAAGATAAATTTGGTGACTTTTTCTTCTCCATTAGCCTTTTGTGTTTTGCCATGCCAGGTCACTATGCCCGAGTCAGGGTCTACAATTCCTAAAGGAGAGAAGCCCATCAATGTCAAAGGGTCACTTTCCCATTCTTTTAATGCAATGTCAGGTCTCTTTGTTACTTTCACCTCCACAAAGGACTTTGTTAAAACGTCTACAATATCCCACATGGAAGAGGGAGCTGGAATTTCCCATTCTGCACTGTAATAGGCTTGTATTAACTCTGGTTTGAGGCACCAGTCTCTTCGGGGGCGTGGGTTCGAATCCCACAGCTGCCACCAATTTTGTTACGTCCGAAATCGAGATTTGAGATTGATGATTGACTTCGCAACGTAAAGAGGGGATCTTGCCCCGTCGCCTCCACAGCGCAACCGTAATCCCTAAGGCCGGTCACGCTTTTTAGAGTCACCGTGCGGGGCAGGTGGATTGGCAATTTAAAAAGATGGAGAAAGGAAAAGAAGAGATGTGCGTTTCGTCTTGGGACCGTCAGCCAGACTCATCAGTAGGGCTATAGCTGACGGCCCCGTGCCCTAGACACACGGGGACTAAGACGAAATAAACTTGGAACTTGTATATATACGATCGAGAGTAGACGATAGGACTTGCGAGAAGAGTAGACCTCTAGCGGCGCCGGCGGAGACGTACCGGCGCGACCCATGGTGGGGCCGGGACGTCACACCGACACATTGGGTGCGTTCAGCCGACACAACCGGTAAGTAACCGGTGAGTGATCTCACTAGATTTTACTCGCTCGTTCATTGGTCGACGCGAGTAAAATCTAGTGAAATCACTCACCGGTTACTTACCGGTGAGTGATTTCCCTAGATTTTGCTCTGAACGCAATCGGTTACTTACCACTTGCTCAACATGTTTAGTAACCGGTCGCCATTTTTTGTACCGGAAAGAAACTACGGTACATCAGTGATCAGTGATCAGTGATCACTTCCAAGATGTCGGCGCCCGTTGAAAATAATGGTAATACCATTTATATTGGTGAATATACGTACAATGATAAAGTATATGCAATCCACACTACGATGGACGAACATTATAAATTATCAACAGGTATTCGATCAAAAATATTTTTATTTATATTTATAACCTATATTCTATTAACCTGTTGAATGCTGCATGGGTCATATATGACTTAAGTTTTGCTTTATAATTCTAATAATTTATGTTAAAACATCCTTCTAATAATAAACAACATAATATTGTTAAATAATATGATATTTTTGGATGAAATTTGTATATCGTTGTTTACTCTGCGCTTTGTATGTGACCTAAAGAAAAATTATCATTGAAAATTTGTTAAGAAAGTGTGACACTCAACACCTTAATTAATGAATGTATTAAATTTGATTTTTTATGAATATTATTATCTATAGGTTGTTTACAGGGTATGTGACACCCATCAATCGCCCCTACTACACCGGGGAAACCATGTGAACGTGTTTCAAAAACCTGCAATTGATAATTATATCTGAGCAATTTTATAAATATAATAATATAAAATATTATATAACTATTATAAACATACATGGGATATTTCATTATATGTTTCAGGAGCTGGCCATTTGACATATTCTGATAACAAATTTGTTAATACGTCAGTGATTTCCCGAAATACTATGTGCCCGGTACTTTTAGCAATCCCAAACCTGTCCCCAACAGATAAGAAGCTTTCTGGTTTTGCTAAGATCCACACACTGAACATAATTTTCTTACTTAAATCGATTGGGGTGTTTTGACCACCCAACATGTTGTTGCCAATAGTATTTACTAATATCTATAATTCAAAAATTTCTGTTCTTTATTTAATCCTATATTTTTTATTTTAGGATGTAATATCCAATATTATAGGTTATATATTTTATTTTGTGCATTTTAAAACTATCACTCGATTAAAAAATGTATACTTACTTCAAAACTTATGCGTGACATTCGAAAATGTTCCTTAAACAAATTGTTGGTATATAGAGGAACTATAACCTCTGCATAATTTTGATTTTTCGATCTAACGCCGCGTTCTCTTATTATTAAATCATTGTTAATTGGTTCCATCAAATCATCTATTAATATCCTTATTAAATTGCAATCGAACCCATTATCCAAAGCAATTAGTACTGCTGGATCCATTTTTTTTTATATTCCCGCCAGATACACTGATCACCGGTTACTCATCGGTTTTGTCGGCTGAACGCACCCATTGAAGGCGGCTCTAAAGCCACAGAATCTGCTGTTTTCAAATGTTTTTAAAAGGTATCGGGATTGTTGAGACTACAATGTAACACGTGGTTCAGTTCGTTGTGGTTCGACGTTACTAGTAAGTCTAGGTCCTCCTTCTTGAAGTCGGTAAAAAATGAATCACATAAATATATTTTTCTTTGCGAAGAAAATGGCCGAGCACGAAACAGGAATTGAATGGCTAAAGGAAATGTCTTTAATTCCCAGGGAAAAGTGTTGTGCAAAACATAAGAAAAAGATGGTTTATGTCGAAACAAGAGGAGGTCTGGGCTATTTTCGGTGCTATAAATCAGGAAAATATGACCATAGTATTACAGCCGCACATAATACATGGTAATTATACTTCTATTATGCATGTTATTGTTATCTTAAGTGAAAATTTCCATAGGTTCGAACGTTGTCATTTGAGTTTTCAAAGCTGCATGCTAATAACTTATGCTTTTGCATGGCGATATTCATACGAAAAAACACAGCATGAATGTTCTATCGCTGAAGACCAAACAATTTCGACTGAGTCAATTGCAGATAGATTTTCATTCTGTAGAGAAGTGTGCACTCTAGCGCTTGACAGACGATATGAAATTCAAGGTTCAATCGGTGGTCCTGGTATTATAGTCGAGATTGACGAATGCAAAATTGGACGCAGGAAATTTGAAAGAGGACGTTTGCGTGAAGGAGCATGGATATTAGGTGCAATTTTTATGGCCATTGTTATTTTAAAAGTTCTTAAATAATTAGTTTAAATTCTATTGTTTATTTTATATGAAAATTTTGGAATAGGTTTGTGTTTGCGAAAGTCGCAGTTGAGCACGCTGGGAAAGTGAGGTTAGGATGGTGAGAAAGGCGCAACTGAAGTAGTCTGTTTAAACTAGTTGGTCAGTTATTAAAACACACCGCAATTGAGCGGTGAAGCTGTAAATGATCGCCTTTTGAGCCTTGAGCCCTCTTTATAACGAACCGAACACGTTACACCACACGCGGCACGTGTTGATCACAATGAGCCCCCGACAATATCTTTCGATGCACAATGTTTTGTGATTGTTAAAACGAACCACCGTGAGAAACAGATTTGATGAGCACAAAAGCTATTAAGCAATGAGATGAAAAGCACACAAGGTTAGAGCACGAGAATTGCAAGACACGTCTCTACTCTACACAATGTGAACAAAGATGCGCCAAAAACGGTACGCGTCCCTTTCAAAAAGGTCGAGAATCAAACGGTGATGAAGTGGACGCTGATTGGTTGATAGAGAAGACGTGGTAAATGTTGATTGGCTGATCGAGAAGACGTGGTGAGCGATGATTGGCTCAATGCCTGACGGTGAGTATCGATCGAAGATCGATCGTCGATCAGCCGTGCGCCTGCTGCCCAGTAGGTGCTGCGCCAAGCTTGGGTGCGGCGCTACGGTGAACTAATTGATTTTCAAACAGTTTGCTAGAACGAGGAGGACAGAAGTATCGTTTAGAAATATGTCCTGAAAACAAACGACACGAAAATACTCTTATTTCATTAATTAAGAAACACGTAGCAGTAGGCTCAGAAATACACACAGATTGTTGGAAGGACTATGTAAATTTAGAAAAACATGATTACATTCACAAAACTGTGAACCATAGCACTAATTTCGTAGACCCGGAAAGCGGAGCTTATACACAAAATATGGAGTCGTCATGGCGTGTTTTGCGAGCTCGACTAAGTAGAGGTTCATATTAGAGAAGATACACTTATTGACCACATGTGTGAATTCCTATGGCGTTTTGAAATAAAAAGAGACGGGACAGATCCATTTTTTCAATTAATTGAAGATATTAAATATGTATATCCTGCCGATTAATAAAACCGTTCTAAAAACCGCATTCCACTTTTCAACTTGTTCCGGAAATTAGTATTGGTTTGGGTTAGATTAGTGCGGGGGGCACGCGCCCGCTCGCGGGCGCGTAAAGCGTGGTAGCAACCCGATGTGAGTTCGGTAATTATTTGTGTTAAAAGTTTTGACCATTATACATTATACTAGTGTTGTATAAAGCTCGAGTCTTCGAAGCTTTAAACCTTAACCTTAAAGACTCAGCCTTTAAGGCTCACATCATATGAAGCTCGAGGTTCAAGCTTCGAGGCCCAAGCCTCGAAGCTGGAGGCTCATGTGTTTAATAGTAATGAAGTTAACTCCAAGTCCTTCATATTATATCTTATTTCGTGCAACTACTATTGTAAAACGTTAAACATAAACACATAGAAAGATGCTTTTTAATGGTTCCACCAATTGGTTGGATCCGTGTTTTAATAATACAATAAAAGTACAAAACTATACAATAGTATTCTTTTGTAATTGTAGTCATTTGTAACAAAACTCTTTGATAAAATTATGATAAAACACAAAAACAACAACACAATCACTATAATATAAATTTCAGTTTATTATCTGGTCTTCTTATAACTTTGATAGTGTTCCTGCTCACTACATTCTTGGTTTGAACGTTTCTCAAAATAAAATTAATTGATCATTGTCCTACAACACCAGTATACCGACTGAGCTAACCGAGCAGATCATAAAAGCGATTTAACCGATTTTATTTCAATCGTCAAGGGAACCGAAGTACATAACGCTGGCGATATCTAGTTTCGTGTTGAGGAACGTTTAAAGCAAGAATATAGTGAACAGAAACATTATAAAAGTTATAAAAAGACTTCCAAAACTCGAGCTTCGTACATCACTTCACTATACAGGGTGTTTCTCTACCTGTGGTCAATACTGTAAGGGATGATTATACCGGCGAAAATAAGACGAAAATCAAGAGTGACGAAAATCAAGAGTGACGAAATTGCGGTAAACGCTTCGTTTTCGAGAAAATTAAAGCGGAACGTCCTAAGGGCAGCTGACGCGTTCCGCTCATCTCCGCGTGCCCCTCAAGCGCCTACGATGCACGCGTATTTAGGTGAAATTCAAAGTCAATTTTCTCGAAAACGAAGCGTTTACCGCAATTTCGTCACTCTTGATTTTCGTCTTATTTTCGCCGGTATAATCATCCCTTAGAGTATTGACCACAGGTAGAGAAACACCCTGTATACAATTTATACGACTCGAGCCTTCGAGCTTGAAGACTCGAGCTTTAAAGGCTCGAGCTCTCACGGCTACAATGTTCGAGCCTTAAGGGTTCGAATCTTTAGGGTTTGAACCGCGACTCGAGCTCTCGAAGCTCACGGCTCGAAGCTCATTTTAACAACACTACATTATACTATAGTGCGTCGGTAAGGTAGGGAATGACATCAACATAAGATGAAATTAAAAAAAATTTCGAGTCGCCAAAAATCCTTCTCGTAAACATTATTTCTATGCAAAATGAACATGTTCCCAAAATTTCAGCCAATTCGGAGCATGGGGGTTTTCGGAAGTTTAGCCCCGACTTCACGAGCTAGACGAGGCGAGCCGGCACGCGGAGCCACGAGCCGTCTGATTCCACCTTAACAAGGCTTTAATATAATTAAAATTTACAGAAAGTAAATTTAAAAGAATGTAAAAGATTAATGCATAAGTTGCTTCGCGCACCATGTACTGTACACAAAGTACTATTACATATATATAGATCGGCAATGCGGTGCACATGGTTTCTTTTCGTAGTTTTCAAAAACGTAAATAAATTACGTCAAGTACATGAATTATTGACGGGGTAACCAAAAGGCGAGGGTAAAGAAGATCTCGCCCGACGGCGGCGCATATTCTTGGTACGAGGAGGGCTCGCTTTGACCGACAGGGACGTGAGCCTAGGGTCGCACTTTTTTTTCGAAAAACGGCAGACACGCATGTCCCAGCACCCGGAAATTTTTCCTTATTTTCTTACATGTAAGTGTGCTTTATTATTATTTACTTAAGCTGTGCACATAATGAAACGAACATAAACGAATCATTACACGTGTATACAGATATATTATTATTAATTAAGGGGGTAGACACGTCACGTGGTCTGGCCGATTCGGCAGGTCGGTATTACAGCAGGTTTTTTCTGCACTGAAATGGTATTACCCATAGATACGCGGCTGCCTGTACACGCGAGAGGGAGCTGTTTGCTATTTCCATATGTTATTTTGAATGTGGAAAGAAATTCTCAGCTGTTGCGTTGTACTTTTTAAACAGAAAGTCTGCTGGTACTGCAAACGTAGAAAATTCATTGTACATTTACTTGAAATGTGCTTATGCTACAATATTCTGCGTTGGCAGTAAGGAATTATAAGTGAAAAGGAAAAATAGATGAGGGAATGTCCCCAGAAAATGAAGTTTGTTAGGATAGACATTTTTTAATTAGCAAAACACTGAAATAGAACATGAAATACACATCTTATGCAGAAAGCAGTTATGAACAAACATATATAAAATTGTGTTTGATGTTGAATCCAACGCGTGATTATTATGTGGTCCCTCCTCGAAGTGACAGAAAATATAACCTATGTATATGCTATAAGACAATAAATATTTAGCGGCTATTTCGTTGTATTGCGCTACATTTGTGAACTTTTCATCATCCTTCCGAAACATTATTATTACGCCGCAACAGTATCTTTAGGAAATCGGGTATAGCATATAGGTTATATTCTCTGTCACTTGGAGGACCGGATTTTCTGTCCTCGAAGTGACAGAAAATATAACCTATATGCTAGACCCGATTTCCTAAAGATACTGTTGCGACGTAATAATAATGTTTCGGAAGGATGATAAAAAGTTCACAAATGTAGCGCAAAAGAACGAAATAGCCGCTCAACATTTATTGTCATATAGCGTATACATAGGTTATATTTTCTGTCACTTCGAGGAGGGGACCATAGACATATATAGACAGCGGAGCGTAAGCTGAGGGGGCCGGCAAGGTTCGCGGTAAGGGGAGCGATACGAGTAAATCGGATAACGCTGTGGTTATGCATGCCGAATGCATCCGAAGCTATCCGACGTGCCTGTATCTGAACCTATGCCTTTACCCCTCCAAGCCTTCCTTCCCCACGCCGATAGTCCCATCTTCTGATCCGTCTATATATGTCTATGGAGGGGGCCACGTAATAATCACGCGCATCCAGCCTGCGCATTTTTTTTATGAAGAAATTATTTAAATCGGACTATTTTTAACGAAACGGGCTTTCAATTCTACAAACAAATTTTTCACGTAATTTCCTTAATTATGGTTTGAGTTGTATCATTTTTGGGGCCAATTTGATTGAGAAAGTATAAGGAATCGATTGACGCCACGATCGCAAAGATCTGATTAGAAATTGCAAAACTTCAGATTCATCAGTGCTTAGTGCGCAACATTGTATGGCCCCGCTGGTTTCAAGCGTCGAAGCCGACGAAACTCAGCGAGACACATGTGTAAAATAACATATTTGCAGTTTTATAATTGCAGATGTAGTGAACGTTACAGGACTGTATTTATATATGGCTCTCACAAACAAAATCGCCTGACTTGTTAGACATGAAACCGGGCATACAAATGGTTGCGCATATCGCCGAAAGCACCAGAAAGAATATGTACAGTCTTCCAATGTTTCAATTGTTGAGAAGCCTTTGGGCTCAGTTTATCGGGAAAGACCTACCCACCCCACTGTTTTGCTTTCTCGTTGCGAGCGTGGACCTTCGGGTCCTAGTAGACCGCCCGTTGACAGCCGAGAACAATAAAACCGACGAGCTAGATAAAATACCCAGTACAGAAAAATAAAATGTTCGTGTTTTTGATAAGTATTGATGAAAGTATTACCGATGAATTTTTTAGGATTTCCCGATGAAAATGATATCAAACATGGAGCAATTCGATCAATTTTCATTGAACGTAGAGTGTGTTCTAATCATGTATTCATAAGAAAAAATAGACTGAATTGCTTCGTGTCTTGACTCACCAACAATCCATGAATGGTAACACTCTCATCAAGGTGTAATGAGAAATTTTGAACATTTCGTATTCAGTACTGGTTTTTCGTATTCAGTACTGGATGACTCAAGTCGCCGTCGACCGAGGGTGTACCGCTGGTGCGCTATTTCACTCGCACTCGGTTCACATCGTTCGGTCTCCTTGTCAAGCGGTTCGAGCGAGGGCCCTGATAGGGGTGAATTTATTTGGGAAACAAAAGTCGCGTCATTCATGACACCTACTCGCGAACAGATATACATATGTACGAGAAGAAACAATGCAATTGCCCGATGACTTGAAGCAACATTTCAATAGGTAAATGCATGAAACTCTGGGATCAGGAATTCCGAACCCAGTGGGGCATATGTAAGAACTGGCGAAATTCAACAATAGTTCGTCGTCTAAATTTTACAATTAAAGTATTTATTTCACGTGAATATAAAGTTTGTTAGCAAAGTCTTTCTCGATTTGAGTTCTGTAGAAGGCTGATTTTCCTTCGCCATGGAAAGTCCCCTCTTGTCCTTCTCGCTGGCAATCATGCGACTCGCTGAGTTTCGTGGGCTTCGGCGCTCGAAACCAGCGGGGCCATACAATGTTGCGCGCTAAGCAGTGACAAATCTGCAGTTCTGCATTTCTAATCAGATCTTTGCGAAAGTGACGTCAGTCGATTCCTCATGTTTTCTCGACCAAATTGGCCCCAAAAATGATATAATTCGGACCAAAATTAAGGAAATTACGTGAAAAATTTGTTTGTAGAAGTGAAAGCCCGTTTTGTTAAAAATAGTCCGATTTAAATTATTTTCTGCCAATATAACCGGGAGAATGCCAAGAATCCAATGGTGTCACTTTCATATTGATACGATGAAAAATAAACAAATTCTGTTTCTTTATAATCGATGACACATCGCCGAGCACGACGATCTCGCGCGGCTCGGGACACAAAGGTTCTCGTCGGTTATTCGAACTTCTAAGATCGTATTCAGATTTATTGGCCGGTGAGTTTCGTAACTAGGTGTGTGCGGTTACCCGATTTTTCGGGCTCGGGACGGGCCGGCAACTTTCGGGCGGGATCGGGCGGGGTCCCGATACTTTCGTATTGCTCGAGATCCCGACAGTTTCGGGACCCCAAGACTCGATTCGGGCTACAAGCATAGCCGCCATGAGCGGACAATTTGATATCAGGTCGGCTCGGCAAAACTCGGACGCGATCGGACGATATCGTTACCAGTAATAGATTAAAATTATTACCTGAGAACATAGAAAAATTATGCTTCTTACACGTTAATTTGAAATAATAAAATATTCGCCTCCTGTACAGTGTGTCCGCGGGAAAGCTAAACAGCCGGCTTCCTCCTAAACTATTGGAGATAAAAATATAAAAAAAATAGGGAATTGCATGGTTCGAGGGGGCAAATTAATTAGCACGAACGAATTTTCTTATCGATTATTATTTTAAAAGATACGATGGTCAAGTTCGGTTTTTCAAATGGAACTATTTTTTTTGAACACCTGAGTTGATAGTGCGTTCCAAGACAAATTCAATAAGCTTTAATGTATACACTTTATTTTCACTGGTTTTTAAGATATTGCGCTTGCAAATTTACTGATTTTCACTGGAAGAAAACTGTCTGGTATAGCACGGACCGGGGACGGTCTTACTGGTTCCACGGGTGACACTGCCTTTTGAAATAGATACCTACCTGCCAAAGGTCTACGCCAGGCCCAAAGGCTGGACAATTTTTTTCCGTCAGAAATGCTACTTAGGTAGGTACATCTGCGGTATATTTATTTCGCACTTGCTTCTACGCTCGGATGGCCGGTTCTTTTGGGAGGGATGCAAGTTCGATTGGTTAGGTTAGGAGGAGTGAAAGTTGCTAGACTAAATTTCAATCATAGGGAGCAGATTGTATCAGAACCATTCGGATTTGCATTCCTCACAAACGGCTGCTCTCTTGAAGAGGCCCTCTTCACAGCAATGCCCACCTTCTCTCGCACGGAATACGTTAACGCTTGCTTTTCTTCTGATATTGAAGCTCGTGTTTATACTCGAGAGGACCACGCGTCGACAGCGGGCTACCCCTTTTCTTCCTGTGTCTCTCCACGAGCCGTGCTGACGGTGGATTGTAGGAGCGTAGATATCTGAATGCCAGTTATTGAATTCAGGAGACGATGGAAACATTTTATTACAAAACACACATGTACTATAATTAAAGTAAATCGTACTCCTCTCGGGCAGGAGTACTGATAATGATCGAACTTGCGCTCCACTTCGCGCAGACCAATTACACGGAGGGTAGTCGGGTCACACACTGCCCAAATGATACAGGGTAATTCTGGAGCAACGCCCGTCAAGGAGATGCGCTGGCACCCCGTGGCGAGGACAGACCTTCGCTGTGCCTCACCCGATTTTTATGGCTTTTTTCCAGAAAAAGGTACGAATCCTGGGTCGAACGTAGCGAATTGAAGTCGACCCTCCGCAGTCGAGGGTGAATTATCCATTACAGCGTATTAAGAAACCCTTTTCTTCATCGTATCGAAAGGGAAGTGACGCCAATGGATTCCTTATGTTTTTCTGACGAAAATCATACCAAATGTCATGCAAATCGGACTACTTTGACACAAGCAATTTGTATTCCTTATGTAAGAGTTGTCCGATTTCCACGACACTTGGCATGATTTTCATCGGAAATCCCCAAGGAATCTATCTGCGACACTTCCATATCCATACGATAAAAAATAAAGAATTATTTTATTTCCTAACCAGATACAGGGTAATTATGGAGCAACGCCCGTCAAGGAGATGCGGCGGCCTGGTACCCCGTGGCGAGGACAGTCCTTCGCTGTGCCTCACCCGATTTTTATGGCTTTTTCCGGAAAAAGGTACGAATCCTGGGCCGAACGTAACGAATTGAAGTCGACCCTCCGCTGTCGAGGGTGAAATATCCATTTGAGCGTATTAAGAAACTCTTTTCTTCATCGTATCGAAGGGGAAGTGACGCCAATGGATTCCGGGCGTTCTCCCGATTAAAATCATGCCAAACATCATGAAAATCGGACTATTTTTACATAAGGAATACAAATAGCTTGTGTCAAAGTAGTCCGATTTGCATGACATTTGGTATGATTTTCGTCAGAAAAACATAAGGAATCCATTGGCACCACTTCCCTTTCGATACGACGAAGCAAAGAATTTCTTAATACGCTCAAATGGATATTTCACCCTCGACTGCGGGGGCTCGACCTCAATTCGCTACGTTCGGCCCAGGATTCGTACCTTTTTCCGGAAAAAGCCATAAAAATCGGGTGAGGCACAGCGAAGGACTGTCCTCGCCACGGGGCACCAGGCCGCCGCATCTCCTTGACGGGCGTTGCTCCATAATTACCCTGTATCTGGTTAGGAAATAAAATAATTCTTTATTTTTTATCGTATGGATATGGAAGTGTCGCAGATAGATTCCTTGGGGATTTCCGATGAAAATCATGCCAAGTGTCGTGGAAATCGGACAACTCTTACATAAGGAATACAAATTGCTTGTGTCAAAGTAGTCCGATTTGCATGACATTTGGTATGATTTTCGTCAGAAAAACATAAGGAATCCATTGGCGTCACTTCCCTTTCGATACGATGAAGAAAGGGGTTTCTTAATACGCTCAAATGGATAATTCACCCTCGACTGCGGAGGGTCGACTTCAATTCGTTACGTTCGGCCCAGGATTCGTACCTTTTTCCGAAAAGAGCCATAAAATTCTATGGGCACTGCGGGGTGTTGTCCTCGCCACGGGGTGACGAGCGCAGCACCAGAATCGGCCTGTACCTACCTTTTTATGAAATAAAACAATTCGTTATTCCTTATCGTATGGATATGGAAGTGTCGCCGATGGATTCCTTGGGGTTTTCCGATGAAAATCATTACAAATGTCGTGTAAATCGGACAACTTTTACATAGGGAATACAAATAGCTTGTGTCAAAGTAGTCCGATTTGCATGACATTTGGTATGATTTTCGTCAGAAAAACATAAGGAATCCATTGGCGTCACTTCCCTTTCGATATGATGAAGAAAGGGGTTTCTTAATACGCTCAAATGGATAATTCACCCTCGACTGCGGGGGCTCGACCTCAATTCGCTACGTTCGACCCAGGATTCGTACCTTTTTCCGGAAAAAGCCATAAAAATCGGGTGAGGCACAGCGAAGGTCTGTCCTCGCCACGGGGTGCCAGCGCATCTCCTTGACGGGCGTTGCTCCAGAATTACCCTGTATCATTTGGGCAGTGTGTGACCCGACTACTCTCCGTGTAATTGGTCTGCGCGAAGTGGAGCGCAAGTTCGATCATTATCAGTACTCCTGCCCGAGAGGAGTACGATTTACTTTAATTATAGTACATGTGTGTTTTGTAATAAAATGTTTCCATCGTCTCCTGAATTCAATAACTGGCATTCAGATATCTACGCTCCTACAATCCACCGTCAGCACGGCTCGTGGAGAGACACAGGAAGAAAAGGGGTAGCCCGCTGTCGACGCGTGGTCCTCTCGAGTATAAACACGAGCTTCAATATCAGAAGAAAAGCAAGCGTTAACGTATTCCGTGCGAGAGAAGGTGGGCATTGCTGTGAAGAGGGCCTCTTCAAGAGAGCAGCCGTTTGTGAGGAATGCAAATCCGAATGGTTCTGATACAATCTGCTCCCTATGATTGAAATTTAGTCTAGCAACTTTCACTCCTCCTAACCTAACCAATCGAACTTGCATCCCTCCCAAAAGAACCGGCCATCCGAGCGTAGAAGCAAGTGCGAAATAAATATACCGCAGATGTACCTACCTAAGTAGCATTTCTGACGGAAAAAAATTGTCCAGCCTTTGGGCCTGGCGTAGACCTTTGGCAGGTAGGTATCTATTTCAAAAGGCAGTGTCACCCGTGGAACCAGTAAGACCGTCCCCGGTCCGTGCTATACCAGACAGTTTTCTTCCAGTGAAAATCAGTAAATTTGCAAGCGCAATATCTTAAAAACCAGTGAAAATAAAGTGTATACATTAAAGCTTATTGAATTTGTCTTGGAACGCACTATCAACTCAGGTGTTCAAAAAAAATAGTTCCATTTGAAAAACCGAACTTGACCATCGTATCTTTTAAAATAATAATCGATAAGAAAATTCGTTCGTGCTAATTAATTTGCCCCCTCGAACCATGCAATTCCCTATTTTTTTTATATTTTTATCTCCAATAGTTTAGGAGGAAGCCGGCTGTTTAGCTTTCCCGCGGACACACTGTATATTGTTGTTATTATGAAACATCCAGGAAATATTCCTTTTTGTATGCTTATAGTTCGTACGTTTTCTATTTTAAATCTCAACCTATCCGGAAAAAGATAATACCCTATATATTCCCTTTACATAAAGTACTAAGTATGAAGTATATTTTATTCAAATTTTAAAATATTGTCGATATAAAAATAGTCTTCTTCCCAAGTTCTGAACATGGTATTTATTTAAGTACGTATATGGACGTATTCAGGATTCACAGACTATTTGGTAGCAATGAAAATACATATATATGTAAATAAATAATAAGATACAAATTATGATTCAACAGGAGACAGAAAGGTAAAAACTTATCACTCAGGTATCGATATAAATGATATACATAATTCTTTCCGCCTCGGTCTCGTAATAGCTGGCTTTCGAGCCGATCGCGTCCGAGTTTTGCCAAGCCGACCTGAAATCAAATTGCCCGCTCATGGCGGTCATGCTTGTAGCCCGAATCGAGTCTCGGGATCCCGAAACCGTCGGGATCTCTAGGAATACGAAAGTATCGGGACCCCGCCCGATCCCGCCCGAAATTTTCCGACCCGTCCCGAGGGCCGAGAATCCGAGCCGCGGGACGATCCGCACACTCCTATTCGTAACGCGTATTCTCTCGTCATCGCAGAACCCGAGTGAGCCAGAAGTGGTGGGGATAGCGCCAAGCTTCTGCTGTGTATAGGCCAAACCGAGCTGCAGCGTAGAAGTACACACATCAGAATAGGTGTGCCTTAGCTCCGAAAACATTCAGGATCTTTATTGGTCAGAAAATTGATTCTTTCTCGATTGCTTCATCTCGTATTGGTCTACGCATAACTTCGTAATGCACACAATTGCTACGCTAACAATAAGAACAAATAACAGCCACACGGCTACGTTCAGACAGAGCCGAACAGCATTCCCGTCACCCCACCATACCCTTGGGTGGCCACGTAACTCCAACTGACAAATCCACGATCGTCAGATGGTGGCTGATTTCTCCTCGATCGCTGTTCGCGAAAACGAATCGACCGGCCAATATATCTGAATACGACCTTAGGATAAAGATATAATGAAAGATGAAAAATTATTCGAAGCCCAAGATGAAAGGCCTTCGAATAAACAAAGGAAACTAATAAATACCCGAAGCTAAATAGAATTTTAGATTTAGGGTACACACACCCTCCCCCAAACCTCGTGTCGATCGGCCATTGGAGCCATTCGGAAGTATATTCTTTTATTTAAATAATGCCCATCTCTGCATAGGACCGTAATGAATTACAAAAAAAAAAATCAGGGAGTCAACTGTTGACCGATTTTAAGACTTTTCCTTGTTATATGTTATATACAATAGTCGGAAGAATAATAATAAGTGCAATAATTGCAAATAATTGCTGTAACTTCCACATTCTGAAAATATGATATCAGTAAATCAATATTTCCAGTATTAGTAAAAAAGTTCCAATCTCTTTTTTTATTTGAAATAATGTGGGCATATAATTATAACATAAATTCGACAGCGGTTTCAAGTGATGTATGTGTTACAATAAAAGCGTTAATTTAGTAAATGTACACAGTTCCTAGCAGTTATATGCCTAAAATGCATATAACCTAACCTACAATCGTCCGAAAATTCATACATTGACAGCAGTACGCTTTTACTGTGGCACATGTATCCAGCTAACGCTTCAGTTTTGCTATGATTCCACGTTGGCAGTCCTCCCGAGTAGGCGCCATCTCGTATCAACTACCTGAACTAAATTTGTCACGTGACTTGCTCTGCATTATCACCAATATGGCGGAATTCGTATTTGGGAATGCAATCACGAAATTACGTTGTTTGTCCTTATATGACCAGATTTTGGGCTGGGTGAGGTCTCATTCGAAAGAGGAATGTTCAATGCAGCGCGCTCTGGTCATCGTTTGAGTCAGAAAACTCTTTTAGTGACCTAAAAATACTTGGATTCTTGCGGGTGTATTTTGTCGACTTTTGCTCTACTTTGAACACTCATATTATTAGATATCAACACAATCTCGTCGAACCATGACCAGAGCGCGCTGCACTGAACCTTCCTCTTTCGAATGAGGCCTCGCCCAGCCCAAAATCTGCTCATATAAGGACAAACAACGTAATTTCCCAAACCCATGTTTCGGGCCAGATTGTGTCGGTATACAGCGCGCTGCATTACCCGTGTCTACCCCCTTAAGCTGTACGCTTAATGAAGCGAACATATTTTCAACGAATAGGTTATTGTTATTTCATTCCACGTGTTAAATAATAGTCTGCGCAGATTTTTGCTAACCCATTTTTCTACTGAAATGTGTATCTTTTTAGTGTCAAGTCCCTTGGAAGGACGTTTTATTCTTCTTAGCAGAAGAAACGAAAGTAAAAATATTATATTTGGTAAGTAACCTTTACATTTATTTATAATAATACGTATGATATTAGTGTTTATGTAGGGAGGATAGAGTTCCGGGTACGCCGAGTGGCCGGATCGACGACGGTGACACAGAGCAGGCCATGGGCAGGGTTGCCGGTTTGTCGGTTTGGGTCGCGCGAGAACAAACGATCTTTTGACGACGTTGGAAGAGACTTTGACTTGGCAACAAGCGTGGGGGAGAGGGTGAGAGCGAAGGAGAAAGCGTGGTGGGTCGAGGTGTTGGTGACGGTAGAAGGACAGTGCGTTAAGGGTGCCGAGAAAAGCGGACATAGCGTGAAGAGTCGTAGACGATTGTGCCGGGTTGTAGACGATTGTGCCGAGTTGTAGACGGTTGTATAGAGTTGTGGGGCGACAGACATTGTGTGTGTGTAGAGAGTATTTGTGGGACTTGTACTTATTTTACTTATTTTACTTATCTTAATAAACCTTATTCTTAATATAAAAAACCTTTGGAAACCTTGTTTCCTACATTTATTACAAATTTCTCGTTTTTTTATAGGTTGGAGTATTCCAAAAATACATAAAGTACACTCGAGCAGTTGCTGTGCGCTATTCCGAGTAAGCTTTATTACAGGCTGCAGCGCGCCTTATCTTACAACATCACTCGATAGGCTGCAGTGCGCCTTGTCTCAAGTATAACAACTTTCAATAAAGTTGGGCGTCCGCGATTGCATAACCGCGACGCTTATATATATTATTGAATCATAATAAAACCATCTTATATATATATAAGATGGTTTCATCATGTCTGTAATTAATAGTAGTATTAATATCTTACCGCTCAGTGTAAATAATATGCAAATCATCATTAAAG
This sequence comes from Andrena bucephala, assembly GCA_947577245.1. Lineage (NCBI taxonomy): Eukaryota > Metazoa > Arthropoda > Insecta > Hymenoptera > Andrenidae > Andrena > Andrena bucephala. The sequence goes on from OX387716.1 coordinate 69,599,108, forward strand.
GCGAATGGTTAACAGATGATCATATTGAATATTTTCATAAATTATTACAAGCAAACTCTAATTATAAACCACGGGAGACGTGGAGAGTTCAATTGCCTGCTACAATTCAACCAGTTCCTGAAAATCAGGATCACATACAGATTTTGCACCAATGTGATAATTTTGAAACCAATGCAGGGGGGCACTGGGTTTGTAGCTTTTATAAATATGACGAAAGAAGACTTTATATTTATGACTCTATTAATTACAAGAAGTTGCATAGCTATCATAAAATTTATCTTGAGAAGTTATATCCTTTTTTGAACAAACATGACGGCAAAATTGACGAAGAATTTATTGAATTTCCACACGTACAAGCTCAACCTAACAATCGGGATTGCGGAGTTTTTGCGATTGCATTTGCTGTCTCGTTATTATTCAAAATATTACCTGATAAAGTAACGTACACTCATGCGTTGATGCGTCAACATTTGATCAAAAACATTTTCCAAGCAATCAGGATCAACAATGTGTGCACGAAAAAGAATCTGCAATTGATAGTACAATTAATAAAAATCCTCTTTGTGGAAATCCTCTATTTAAAATCGGTAAAAGTGACATTACTAACGAAAAAGATGAAATATCCTCAGTTCAAGATATACCACTTAGTGACAAAGAAGTCACTACACTTACAAAACATATAATTCAGACAGAACCACCATTCGTTTCAAAGTCCAAACTCACCAATGTATACGTTCCATGTAATAGGACAGAATACAAGTCTAATTATTATAAAAGACATAAAGAGGAAATTAGTTTAAAAAGAAAAGCTATTTATAAAGCAAAAAAAGGGGAGTGTAACATGAAAAAAGGCAAAGATTGTAAAAAAAGGGAGAAAGGCATAAAACTTTATAATTTTGACTATTATAACGCACAAAAAGAAGGTATATTAAAAAATAAAAAGACGCAGTATAACGCAAATAAAGAAATGAAATGCAGAAAACGAAAAAATTATTATGAGCTAAATAGAGAAGGTATAATCAAAAAGGCAAAAGTGCATTATGACGCAAATAAAGAAGGTATAATCAAAAAGAAAAAAATGCATTATGACGCAAATAAAGAAAGTATAATAAAAAAGAAAAAATGCATTATGACGCAAATAAAGAAGTGAAATGCGGAAACCAAAGAAATTATGATCAGCTAAATAAAGAAGTTATCTGCAAAAAGCGGAAGGTATATTATCATGAAATACGTAAAGGAGATGATTATAATAAAGTAGCAAAACGTCGTGCTGCTTTGCAAATAATAAAAGAGTATCGTTATATTGCTGTAACAAATAACAATATAGCAACCAAAAATAACAATGAAACTTATATCAGAAAACTTTCAAAAATTATTAGCGTGCCGTCCGGAGAAGCAAGTAGATTGGAAGCTGAGCGTATAATAAAATGGTGTTTTCATATTCGGCAAAAGTACATTTTGAAAATCAGGAAACTGTTGAAAGATTGTAAAGAAAAAGTGGAAGTTTCCTTAACGCGCGCAGCAGAATGTTTAGAAGTTGACGACAGGATTAATGCTTTGTGTGGAGAATCCAGGCATACTTCTTCTTCAGAATCATATTATGCGGAAAGTTCGTACCATCCTTTCAGCGGTTCTGAATCAATCATATTGAATTCGGCAGGGAAAGCTATAAACGTTCTACCTGTATTGCAATCGAAGAAGACGACAAAAGCATGGCATTGTAGTTATCTTTGTAAAACAAAAGATGTTGAAATTCGGAAAAAAGTTACGCTACGGACACTATGGCAGCAATAAATTCTACTAAGTCATTGGCTAGTCTTCTATGCAACCTTGGAATGCGCATGCTAAAATTATCATTGCATGGAACTGACTACAGTACTACTATTAGATGGTTAGATGTAAATATAATGGGAAGTAGGAAATTGAAAACTCGCAAAGAGATTGAAGATCTGGAAGGTGAATCCACAGACATATTTTGTCCATCTCTCATAGATGATTACTATCCTAACAGACCTAAGGAATTAGAATCCAAGCATCTGTACGATTTTGCTATGTGGTATGACGTTACTAACATTAGACCGTCTGAAAAAACTGAATATTATGAAATCCGTGCATCTTTGTTTGTGAAAAAAAGGCAAAGAGGATATCTTATCAATCATTATAAGTACAATGTTCAAACCAAACCTGAGAATTATTATTTCTCATTATTATTATTATTTAAACCTTGGAGAAACACCGACGAATTGAAAAATGGATTTAACACATATGCGGAAGTTTTTTTGTCGCTACAATCACAATTGACAGAAGCAGTTCAATATCACGAACGAATAACGGATATTCAAGAAGCACGTGATCATATAAAGGAAGAAATTGAAAAGAACGTGTTGAATACTGTAGAACAAGAAGAAAATGATCAAGGCGATCATCCAATAGAGTGTGTCCCCGTTGAAACTGTTGGTGCCATGAAAGATTTTAAAGACGCGGAAAACAAATTTGACTGTGGTGATCTTGCAGAAATGATTTCGGAATTGAACCATGATCAGAAGCAGATATTTGATAAAGTTACTAAGTCCTTGACGTCTAACGATAACATTCTCAGATTTTATGTGAGTGGCGAAGGTGGCACTGGGAAAAGTTTTTTAATAAAAACTATTAGACAGTGGATCAAGCAGATTATCGGAAAAGACACAGCAGTAACTGCTCCTACTGGAATCGCAGCTTTTAATATCGAAGGTCTTACCATACACCGATTATTCCAATTACCCGTAGAACATGGGCATACAGCCCAGTATAAGCAACTTAGCGATGCAGCCCTTCAAATTGTACGAGATCAACTCAAAAATGTTGCTTTAGTAATCATCGATGAAATTTCGATGGTTTCTAACGTAACTTTCCTGTACATACATCTGCGACTTACAGAAATATTTGATACTACAGATTCCGATGATGCTTGGTTCGGAAAAAAGCCTATACTGCTATTTGGTGATTTACTACAACTTCCTCCTGTTCACGAGGAACTTGCTTTTATACAATTATCCAATAAGAGTATGGAGAAAAATGTTGGAGGATTAGGTTCTTATCATTTATGGTCTGCCTTGTTTAGCTATGACGAATTGACAACAAACATGCGACAGCAGGGTGATAATATTTACAAAGACATCTTGTCGAGAATTCGCACCGGAGTAGTAACCGATTCGGATACAAAGCTATTAGAATCGACGAAATTAAATTTCAAAGCGACGAATTATTGTAATGACCGATTAAACGAATTATGTGATTACATGCTTAATGTGGGATCTAATACGGTGTGTTTACTTCCCACATGTGTTCAGTGTGATGTTTTGAACGCTGCAATGCTGAGTCGATTTCCATCCGAAGAAATCCATTTGATCGCTCATGATACAATGAATTGTGCACCGTACTTGAAAAAAAAGGTGTCAAAGGTACTAAACAATAATGACGACGATAGCTCCCGAACGGCGGGACTTGCAAGGGTCCTAATTGTTAAAGTCGGAGTGCAAATCATGATTAGAAGAAATATTGATGTTACGCTAGGTCTTGTCAACGGTACTATAGCTAAACTTGTTTCAGTTACACGAGGTGCTGATAATGACGTTGAAAAATTGAAAATGATATTACCCACTGGGCAAGAACATATAATAGAACGTGTATGTGTTAAATTTGAAGTAATGGATAGAGCGTTCGTTATTAGAAAACAATTTCCGATTTGCCTCAGCTATGGTATAACTATTCACAAAAGTCAAGGACTAAGCTTGCAGAATGCTGTCGTAGAAGCAGGTAATTCAATATTTACTTGCGGACAAATTTACGTTGCTCTTTCACGGGTGACCACATTACAAGGACTGCATCTTATCAATTATGATCCATCTTCCGTAAAGGCACAAGAATCGGCTATAATAGAGTACAATAGATTGCGAAAAAAATATAGACCTGATCTTATGACTATTTCAATTTCTAAAAACCGCGCTCGCAATGTTCGTGATGCTGTTTGGGCAGTATCTAATTATAATGTATCCGAATGTTAGAATACTAATGATCACATCGCGGATACCATTCAATACAACGTGAGAGGTCTCCCGAATTCTGATGGTGTGTCTTGTTATGTGAATGCCACAATCCAATGCATGTTATATTGTTCATCTATAAGAGAAAACTTATTTTCGACGGAAAAAGCTGATGATATTATAAAAGTCTTTATGGACCTAGGTATATAAATCGGATCAAAATCCAAACATAATATCATTACGGCAATTCGCAGGAGAAAAATACGCTTACAATCAGCTGCATGATGCAGCTGAGTTTATTACCTCTCTTTGTGATCATGAGATTCTTATTAAGAATGCAGTACAACACGAAATAACAACAGTATTAAGATGCTTAGCGTGTAATTACACAAGTACTACTATCAGTACAAATTGTGTGGTACATCTTGCACTGCCCAAGATGTTAAAAAAAAAAACATTTGAATTTCAAGATATAATAAAACACAATTTCACTGGATGGAAAAATCAGAAAGATCCTTGCAATAATTGTGATAATTCAAATTCAAATACAATGAAGAAAATCGATATAACTGCTTCCAAACAAATTCTTATTGCAAAATTACATTTGTTCGATCACGATAGTAGTGGAACAACGAAAGTTGAAAATTTCAACATCAAAGCAATGCCTACTACTAAAATACAATTGGTAGATCACTGTTATAAACTTAAGGCAGCGATTTTCCACCACGGTAAAAGTATTTCCGATGGTCATTACACGAGTATGGTAAGGGGTAAGGGCACAACGTGGGTATTCGTTGATGATTTACGAGTAGAAAAACAAGCTTGGCCACGAAATGCTAAAAATGCATACATATTTTTCTTCGAAAGATGTTAATCGTGGTTGTTATTACAGTTCAATGATAAATACGTTCAGCGCCAAAGGCTGCTTTCAGCGCCATAAGCTGCTTCGCGCACTATGTACTGCACACAAAGTACTATACGATCATATAATACATATAGATCGGCAATGCAGTGCACATGTTTTTTTTTGCGTAGGTGTTAAACTTACGTAGAATTTATCCTTAATCAAAAAATAATAAACGTACACTCCCTGAGCTGCTTTGCGCTATTCCGAGTATTCCGAGTAAGCTTTACTGGCTACAAACGCGCTTTATCTTCTAACATCACTCGATAGACTGCAGTGCGCCGTAAACGCGTGGACGTGTAACGAAGATAGATCAGAATTTATCATTTATTGGGATTTCCTAACTTTATCCTTACTTTTAGTACCCGCGACAGTGCAAAATTTGTAAAAAAGAAGAAGCTGAAATTCTGAATCCCCATAAAAAAAACTTCAAAAAAGTAAAAAGAAAATGACGCCAAGTACATGAATTATCTTTGTAAAAAGAAGTGAGATCCCCATAAAAAACTTTAAAAAAGTAAAAAAAATGACGCCAAGAAGATGAATTATCTTTGTAAAAAGAAGTGAGATCCCCATAAAAAACTTTAAAAAAGTAAAAAAATACGCCAAGTACATGAAAATGTCGAGGACAAATTGAGTATTATCAAAAATCACAAAAAAAAGAAAACAGTATACATGAAAAAGTACAACATAAAAAAAGATGTGAAATCAAAATGAGCTGCAAGTACATAAAGGTGCTTTCCAACTGCGCTTAAGATGACACAACTACATATACACAGCTAAAATGTCGTGTTCATAAATTTCATTACGCATATCGTGGACATTTTTTAATTAACCCATCAAAAAGAATCCCATTTAAAAACATTGTCGTAAATTAATTAATAGCTTTACAAAATTAATGATATACAAAAATTGCGCCAATTATAACAATGACTATTTATACAAAGAAAAACAATGTATTAAATAATATAACACAACAAAAGACAAAAAAAAATGTCCGCGGCCTGGAAGTCAAATACTTGGCGTGGCCAGGCAAGGTATTCTGAGATCATCAATACCCATATCTTCCCCCTTGCAGGCTTTCAGATAATTTGTCCATTTAAAACTCAGACAATATGAGTACATTTTCATTATATTGCGTTTTAAAATAATTGTAAGATCATTCATCTTCACCCATACCTTTCCTCTCACAAGCTTTCACATCATTTGTCCATTTAAAACTCTGACAATATGAATACACTTTCATTATTTTGCATTTTTAATTAATTCTTATTCAACGACACCTTGACCGTGCCTGGCCACGCCAAGTATTTGACTTCCAGGCCGCGGACATTTTTTTTTGTCTTTTGTTGTGTTATATTATTTAATACATTGTTTTTCTTTGTATAAATAGTCATTGTTATAATTGGCGCAATTTTTGTATATCATTAATTTTGTAAAGTTATTAATTAATTTACGACAATGTTTTTAAATGGGATTCTTTTTGATGGGTTAATTAAAAAATGTCCACGATATGCGTAATAAAATTTATGAACACAACATTTTAGCTGTGTATATGTAGTTGTGTCATCTTAAGGGGGTAGACACGTCACGTGACCTGGCCGATTCGGCAGGTCGGTATTACAGCAGGTTTTTTCTGCACAGAAATGGTAATACCGATAGATCGACGATTGCCCGGTAAACGCGAGAGGGAGCTGTTTGCTATTTCCGTATTCTATTCTGAATAAGGAAAGAAATTCTCAGCTGTTGCGTTGTACTTATAAAAATTTAAACGGAAAGTCGGCTGGTACTACAAACGTAGAAAATTCATTGTACATTTTAATTACTTGAAATGTGCTTATGCTACAATATTCTACGTTAGCAGTAAGGAATTATAAGTGAAAAGGGAAAATAGATGATGGGATGTCCCCAGAAAATTAAGTTTGTTAGGTTAGACATTTTTTTACTAGCAAAGCACCGAAACAGAACATGAAATACACTTATTACACGTCCTATGCAGAAAACAGTTATGAACAAACATTATATATAAAATTGTACGGAATCGATTGACGTCACTTTTGCAAAGATCTGATTAGAAATTGCAGAACACCAGATTCGTCACTGCTTAGCGTGCAACATTGTATAGTCCCGCTGGTTTCGAGCGTCGAAGCCCACGAAATTCAGGGACACACATGATTGTTGGCGAGCATCGCGTTTGACGACTCTAGCTAGAAAATCACGGCGTATGAATGCTAAGAAACGATAGTGTGAAGCGGCGTGCGTTTCAATTGCACATTGACAATATCGTAGATTCTAGGGCCTAGAATATTAGCTACGTATTACGATGTTCTTCACCGGAGCACTACATTAATGAATTAAAAAATAAATGAATAGGTCAATTAGTTAAAATTAATGAACTGTGCACGATTTTAATGACGCCTAATTTAATTGCCCTTACAAACTGAATTACTAATTGTAATTAAAAGAATTTTTGACGTGCAACATGAAACTGCGCACGCAAAAGGTTGGGCTCGGATTATCGGGAAAGACCTACCCATCCCACCGTTTTGCTTTCTCGCTGCGAGCGAGGACCTTCGGGCCCCAGTAGACCACCCGTTGACAGCCGAGAGCAATAAAACCGACGGGCCAGATAAAATGTTATAAATGTGATAAAAGTATTACCAATGGAGTTTTTAGGGTTTCTCGATGAAAATGATGTCAGATATGGAGGAATTCGGTCCATTTTTAGTGAACGTAGTGTGTGTCCTAATCATGTATTCATAAAAAAAAGTAGACCGAATTGCTTTGCGTCTCGACTCATGTTCGTGGACATAAACTCACCAATCCACTCTTATCAAGGTGTAATGAGAAATATGAACATTTTCATATTCCGTACTGGATGACTCAAGTCACCGTCGACCGAGGGTCTCTCGCTGGTGCGCTATTTCACTCGCACTCGATTTACGTCTTTCAATCTCCTTGTCAAGCGGTTCGGACGAGGACCCTGATAAATGTGAATTTATTTGGGAAACCAAAGTCGCGTCATTCGTGACACCCACTCGCGAACAGATATATGTATGTACAAGAAAAAGCAATTCAATTTCCCGATGACTTGAAGCAACATTTCAATAGGTAAATGCATGAAAAGGTGGGATCAGGAATTCCCAACCAAGTGATGCATATGAAAGAACTGGCGATATTCAAGAATAGTTTGTCGTCTAAATTTTACAATTAAAGTATTTGTTTGACATGAATATAAAGTTTGTCAGTAAAGTCTTTCTCGATTTGAGTTCTATATAAGGCTGACTTTCCTTCGCCATGAAAAGTCCCCTCTTGTCCTGCACGCTGGCAAGAAATCGACGCTCGAAACCAGCGGGGCCATACAATGTTGCGCGCTAAGCAGTGACAAATCTGCAGTTCTGCATTTCTAATCAGATCTTTGCGAAAGTGACGTCAGTCGATTCCTCATGTTTTCTCGATCAAATTGGCTCCAAAAATGATATAATTCGGACCAAAATTAAGGAAATTACGTGAAAAATTGTTTGCAGAATTGAAAGCCCGTTTCCTTAAAAATAGTCCGATTTAAATTATTTTCGGTCAATTTAATCGGGAGAATGCCAGGAATCCATTTGTGGCACTTTCATATTGATACGATGAAAAATAAACAAATTCTGTTTCTTTATAGTCGATGACACATCGCCGAGCACGGCGATCTCGCGCGGCTCGGGACACAAAGGTTCTCGTCGGTTATTCGAACTTCTAAGATCGTATTCAGATTTATTGGCCGGTGAGTTTCGTAACTAGGGGTGTGCGGTTACCCGATTTTTCGGGCTCGGGACGGGCCGGCAACTTTCGGGCGAAAGACTCGATTCGGGCTACAAGCATAGCCGCCATGAGCGGACAATTTGATTTCAGGTCGGCTCGGCAAAACTCGCACGCGATCGGACGATATCGTTACCAGTAATAGATTAAAATTATTACCTGAGAACATAGAAAAATTATGTTTCTTACACGTTAATTTGAAATAATAAAATATTCGCCTCCTGTATATTGTTGTTATTATGAAACATCCAGGAAATATTCCTTTTTGTATGCTTATAGTTCGTACGTTTTCTATTTTAAATCTCAACCTATCCGGAAAAAGATAATACCCTATATATTCCCTTTACATAAAGTGCTAAGTGTGAAGTATATTTTATCAGATTTTAAAATATTGTCGATATAAAAATAGTCTTCTTCCCAAGTTCTGAACATGGTATTGATTTAAGTACGTATATGGATGTATTCAGTATTCACAGACTATTTGGTAGCAATGTAAATACATATATATGTAAATAAATAAATTAGATACAAATTATGATTCAACAGGAGACAGAAAGGTAAAAACTTATCACTCTGGTATCGATATAAATGATAATTCTTTCCGTCTCGGTCCCCTCGTAATGGCTCTCGAGCCGATCGCGTCCGAGTTTTGCCCGGCCGACCTGAAATCAAATTGCCCGCTCATGGCGGTCATGCTTGGAGCCCGAATCGAGTCTCGGGATCCCGAAACCGTCGGGATCTCGAGCAATACGAAAGTATCGGGGTCCCGCCCGATCCCGCCCGAAATTTTCCGACCCGTCCCGAGGGCCGAGAATCCGAGCCGCGGGACGATCCGCACACTCCTATTCGTAACGCGTATTCTCTCGTCATCGCAGAACACGAGTGAGCCAGAAGTGGTGGGGATAGCGCCAAGCTTCTGTCATGTATAGGCCAGCCAAACCGAGCTGCAGCGTAGAAATACAGGCATCAGAATAGGTGTGCCTTAGGCCTTAGCTCCGAAAAAATTCAGAAGCTTTATTGGTGAGAACATTGATTCTTTCTCGATAGCTTCATCTCGTATTGGTCTACGCATTACTTCGTGACGCACACACCTACATATGTACTACGCTAACAATAAGAATAAATAACAGCCACACGGCTACGTTCAGACGGGGCCGAGCAGCATTCCCGTTACCCCACCATACCCTTCGGTGGCTAGGGAACTCCAACTGACAAATCCACGATCGTCAGATGGTGATGGTTGATTTCTCCTCGATCGCTGTTCGCGAAAACGAATCGACCGGCCAATATATTTGAATACGACCTTAGGATAAAGATATAATGAAAGATGAAAAATTATTCGAAGCCAAATATGAAAGGCCTTCGAATAAACAAAGGAAACTAATAAATACCCGAAGCTAAATAGAATTTTAGATTTAGGGTACACACACCCTCCCCCCAAACCTCGTGTCGATCGGCCACTGGGGCCATTCGGAAGTATATTCTTTTAATTAAATAATGCCCATCTCTGCATAGGAGCGTAAAGAATTACAAAAAAAAATCAAGGAGTCAACTGTTGACCGATTTGGAGACTTTTCCTTGTTATATGTTATATACAATAGTCGGAAGAATAATAATAAAAGCAATAATTGCAAATAATTGCTGTAACTTCCACATTCTGAAAATATGATATCAGTAAATCACTACTTCCAGTGTTATTAAAAAATTCCAATCTCTTTTTTTATTTGAAATAATGTGGCCATATAATTATAATATGTATTCGGCAGCGGTGATGTATGTGTTACAGTAAAAGCGTGAATTTAGTAAATGTACACAGTTTCCAGCAGTTTCTAGTCAATGTATGCCTAAAATGCATATAATCTAACCTACAATCGTCCAAAAATACATACATTGACTGTATCACGCTTTTGCTGTGGCACATGTATCCAGCTAACGCTTCAGTTTTGCTATAATTCCACGTTGGCAGACCTTCCGAGTAGGCGCCATCTCGCATCCACTACCTGAACTAAATTTGTCACGTGACTTGCTCTGTATTATCGTCAATATGGCGGAACACGTATTTGGGAATGCAATCACGGGGATACGTTTTTCGTCCTTATATGAACAGATTTTAGGCTGGGTGACCTCTCATTCGAAAGAGGAAGGTTCGAGACAGCCCGCTCTGGTCATCGTTTGAGCCACAAAACTCTTTTAGTGACCTAAAAATACTTGGATTCTTGCGGGTGTATTTTGTCGACTTTTGCTCTACTTTGAACACTCATATTATTAGATATCAACACAATCTCGTCGAACCATGACCAGAGCGGGCTGCATTGAACCTTCCTCTTTCAATTGAGACCTCATCCAGCCCAAAATCTGCTCATATAAGGACGAAAAACGTATCCCCCCAAACCCATGTTTCGGGCACATTATGTGGGTATTACAGCGCGCTGCATTACCCGTGTCTACCCCCTTAAGCGCAGTTGGAAAGCACCTTTATGTACTTGCAGCTCATTTTGATTTCACATTTTTTTTATATTGTAATTATATTATTTTCTTTTTTTGGGTGATTATATTATTTTCTTTTTTTTGTGATGTACAGTAAAGTCTCTATGGGCTCGGTTTTGTGCACACGATGAGGGCTTGTCACCTATCCCCACCACTTCTGTCTCACTCTTGTCCGGCGAAGGCGAGAGCGAGACGGAACGAGAGCGAGCGAAAGGCGCTGAAAGCGAGCGAGGACGGTACGAGACAGACGACGCGTCGATGTTTTGTCTCGCTCCGTCTTTCGGAGGCCTGATACTCCGTCCTTTGCATGCGCGGCGGGCGTGCGCGATGGTCGCTAAATCTTGACGCAGGCCCGGCTCAAGTCTTTTTTGCGCCCTGGGCGGAAAGTCGACAATAGGTGCAAAATGGTATTTTCATTGCTGGTATTGTTCAAAATAAACTTTAAAATTAAATATTACAAGTTGTACTATAAGTGGTTTAATACTACGAATAAAAATTCAGCGTAAGGTCATCAATAAACTCAAATAAATATATTATAATAAATGGCGGAATTTGGCAAGTTCGCCTAGGGCCCAAAAAAGACTCGTGCCGTGCCTGGCTATCTGACCGTCGCCCGCATGCGTCGAGCAGTCACGATTCCATCTGAGCGCTCGCACCCGTCGCGCACGCCTGCCGCGCACGCAAAGCATTCCATCTCGCTCCCCCTTCGACCAGAAAGAAGCGAGAAACGAACACTCGGAATTAGGACTCGGGTCTCCATGAGGGCTCATCGCCGGTCCCGACCAGCGAGCCCATAGGGAGACTTTACTGTACTTGCAGCTCATTTTGATTTCACATCTTTTTTTAGATTGTAAGGGAGTTATTGCAAATTATTAATACTAAGTCAATTACATTAACATTTTTTACTTTTTCATGTTTCTTTGTCTTTTTTTTGTGTTTTTTTTATATTTATTTTTTGATACTCTTTTTCTTCCTCGACTTTTTCATGTATACTATTTTCTTTTTTCTTGTGATTTTTGATAATACTCTTTTTTGTCCTCGATTTATTAGACCAGACAAATTTTTTCTTACATAATTATTTAATCAGATACGATGGTCAAGTTTGATTTTTTTAAATGGAACTATATATTTTTTTACAAATCACTTGATAGTGCGTTTCAAGACAAATTCAATAACCTGTAATTTTTTATTATTATTTTTGTTTATTTAGTTTATTTCTTCACTTTTGTATTCATTTGCCTTACTAACCGCCAGTAGGTAGTTCACTTTTTCTTTCATGTGTTCTTTACTTGTTTAGCGTAAACAAATTAAATATCAATGAATCTGTAATTGTATTCACTCATAAATAATTTTACTTTATTAGTTTTAATAGCCATTTTATATTAGGTCGACCGCGTCTCTCGGATTTACTCTACGTGTTGGGAGCATAAAATCTAGCAGCGTTGCACTTCGACAGGGCACGCACTCCAGTCGTCTCAACGAGTGGCCACCGAGCACGGGCCCAACGGGCGACGAGGAGCCGCCGAGCTCGGCATGGCCGGGCCCGGACGCCCCGGATGACTCAGAGGCTCCGAGCTGTCCATAAGCTTAGCATAGAGATTCCGCACGGCACGGACGGCTCGGAAGGCTCGGCTCGGCACCGACCTTAACCCACTACGAGCCGGTTACTAGCGCAATAAGACAGTCTTGTCTAGACTAGACAGTCATTTAAGGCAAGGAGCTACGCCCGACAATGGATGCGGCCTGGTACCCCGTAGCAAGGACAAGCCCCCGCAGTGCCTCACCGAATTTTATGGCTTTCGACCCTCGAAGGGGTTTGAATACCCTTAAAACTTGAGAAATGTCCAGGATTTCCGCATTTCTCATCAGATCTTTGGGAAAACGATACCGATCGATTCCTTATGTTTCGCCGATGAAACTAACACCAAGACGTAATTCGGACCATAATGAAAGAAATTCCTTGGAAAATCGATTTATATGATTTCAAGCTGACTTCGTTAAAAATAGTCCGATTTACATGAAATTTGGTATGATTTTCATCGGAAAAACATAAGGAATCCATCGACATCACTTCCATATCGATACGATAAAGAATTATTTTTTAAACAGGTATGAATCCTCGGCTGACCGTAGCGAATTGAGGTCGGCGCCCCGCAGTTAAGGGGTGAAAATGTGAAATATCCATTTCAGCGTAAAAGAAATTCTTTATTCTTTATCGTATCGATATGGAAGTGACACCAATTGATTCCTTATGTTTTCCTGATGAAAATCATACTAAATTTTATGTAAATCGGATTACTTTTACATAAGGAATACAAATTGCTTGTGTAAAAGTTGTCCGATTTACATGACATTTGGTATGATTTAAGGAATAAGGAATCCATTCAACGAAATTAGCCTCAGATTATGGAAATGAATTTTGAATGGAATTTCCTTCATTATTTTCCGAATTACGTCGTTCTTGGTGTCAGTTTCATCGGCGAAAGATCTGATGAGAAATGCGGAAGTCGAAGATTTCTCACTTCTTAATAGACACTCCAACCCCTGTATTATTCCAATACTACTGTAACCGCATTAACCCGGTTAGTCGGGTTACAGAGGAATTCTGTTACCCGGTTACGCGGGTTAGTCGACGGTACGGCGTACCGAACTGGGTATGGGTTAGGGTTCGGTTCCCTGGTATGAATCCTCGGTCGACCGCAGCGAATCGAGGTTGGCACCCCGCAGTCGCGAATGAAATATTCATTTCAGCGTAATAAGAAATGCTTTATTCTTCATCGTATCGATATGGAAGTGAAACCAGTGGATTCCTGGCCATTTGTAATACAAATTTTATTAATATTTTGCACTTCTTCTCACACTCACATTTTTTCTTCGATGTATCTTTCATCTAGCATAGTTTTTACAGATTGCCTACTTATACTTGACATCGAGAAAGAGATAATTTTATATTACATATAAAATTAGTTCATTAATGTTTTTTCTTGTGAAACTAAAATAAATAAATGACAATGTTCTTTTAACGCCGAGGGTCTGACTCTCTCGCACGCACGGTCGAGTCATGGCCAACTCAGTCGCCGCTGGTCGCCGCTCGGAGACAAAGTTATATTACGCGATCTCTACCCCGGTTAACATCAGGCCTTACATGTGTTACAAGACAACCCAGAGACAAGTGAAAGACAGTTCGCACGTGTGTTTGTGGCAGACAATCTACATTTATATATTGCAACCACCTAATTTTGTCAACAACAATTAAAATGTCCCAGAAAAGATCATGGGTTTGGAATCACTTCAAAAAACTATGTTGAGTCTATCCAAATACAATTGAAATCGGAAGTAGCGACTCGGTGGAACGCGACAAACGAAATGTTTGACCAATTGCAAAAATTAAATTCACCGATTGTAACAGCCCTGTCTTCCCTTAAAACTACCTTTGAGAAGCTAACGGACTGTGAATGGGATACGTTACCACAAATAATTAAAATATTGCAACCATTTTTAGAGAACTGTCATCTCATACCTCGAAAATAAATGCAAATTGGACATAGAGTCTTGACCAATCACGAGTTCCGGCACTATGGCGCAGCCAATCCGAGCGTCGATTCAAGAGCGTTGGTCAAGACTCTACGTCCAGTTTGCGTTCGTTTTCGAGGTGGCAGTCACTGGCAGTGGCAGTCAGTGCTGGCAAAATTGAAGAATATTCCAAGTAATTTCATCCATCAATATCCAGACAAATCATCTCGACGTATCCAGAAGGCGAACGTAATTATGCAATTGAATAATTTCCAATTATCTACGTCGCGAAAATCGAGTTTCACATTATCTGCAAGACAGAAAAGTATGGGTATGCACGAAGTGCGAATGTTTAGCGTCTTGTTTAGTAGATAATAATTAAACACATGTTTTATTATAAATGTTAATGTTCGCAGGAGCATGCATGATCGCCTGGGGTGTGTGCTGTGCGGAGATGGAGCTGAAGTAAGTATCGCATGTATCCTGTTTATTCATACGTTACGTTTAATTTTATACTAAGGTTCTATTTGTTTTCAGCGCTAACACAATACGGAATGTGGTGATTCTACAGCAAAAAGAAGTCGAAAATAAAGGAAATTTTCTGATATCGCACCTAATAGGTACCACTGGTTACAGGACGTATTGTATATGGATTTATAAATGTAAATATTTGTTTGAGTGTTACTGATTGTGAGTGGAAGGATTCTTAGACAGGTTAGGTGAAAATAACTTGCACTGAATTTAGCGTGAGAACACTTGTCTTGATTTATTAAAGTTTAGTCGTAGTGAGTGTGAATGAGTGTTCGTGAGTGACGTACAGAGATTTGTATTAAAACTGCTGTAGTGAATGATTTCGCGTGAGTTCAAATGAGACCTCGTGGCTTGCCACGAGGCGTCCAAACAATTATATTAATTGTACGGAACGTGAGTGTTCTATTATGACTGTAAATCACTGAGTTTAAATGTGAGTGTGAGTTTTCAAATCGTGATTGATACTTGAGTGCGAGAAAACAAGAATGAGTTCGTGAATTTGAGTGACGCGTTTGCACGACCGTTGCAAGTAATGCTACACATGAGAGTGATTACATTATGGCGAATGACCGTTCGCGCTTCTTCTCCGTTCTCTTGGATCGTCGACGCGCACGCTAATTGGTCGATCGATCCGCGCTGATTGGTTGATCGATCAGCGCTGATTGGTTGATCGATCAGCGCTGATTGGCAGATTGCCTCTCGTTCCGCGATGGTATATCGCAGTTGTTGCGTACCGCGCAACCTCAAGTTGGTAACAATGCGTTTCCCACTATAAGGAAGACTTGGGGGTTCGGCTAGAAGGTTGTCTGCCATGAATAGTGATCCGAGTTTAAACTCGCCTTTTTGCCCGGCATATTTGAAGCCGCTCGTTGAGCTAGCTTTTGTCGGTTTCTCCTTAGAAACGTGAAACAACAAGTCTAAAGGAATGCCATTCTAATCTTGACTGTACTAGCGATTACACGTTTATTCCCGAGCTCTGTTACAATTTGCAATCCATCTTTAAGTCGTTGAGAATAATTATTTAAACGTTTAAACTTATAAAGAATACAAACAAAGAGTACAACTGTAGTCGATTTATTCAAACACGGACGCGCAACTCCGAGCAGAGCGGTTCTGCGCTCCACGGGCATCAATCCAGCCCTAGGACCATCGCCGGGCCGAAGAGCTACGCAACATTTTTGGTGACAGCGGTGGGATCGCAGAGAAGAATTTCTGCATTGTGCCGGCTCGGGATCTGCGCAGAGCTGTGGTGCTTCCTCTTCCCCTTGGGTTTTCGCACGGTTTCCCCGAGGGCTAAGGGTAAATACCGGAGAAGGGTGATTTCAGCGGCCGTGCACGCTCCCTGAAATCACATAGCACACGTCGGCGCAAGAGGTCGTCGCTGGACCGGCAGCAGCAGCAGATTGCAGAGGTCGTCGTTGGACCGGCAGCAGCAGCAGATTGCAGAGGTCGTCGTTGGACCGGCAGCAGCAGCAGATTGCAGAGGTCGTCGTTAGACCGGCAGCAGCAGCAGATTGCAGAGGTCGTCGTTGGACCGGCAGCAGCAGCATATTGCAAGGATCGACGTTGGACTGGCAGCGGCAGCGGACCCCAGAGGTCGTCGTTGGACTGCAGAGATCGTCCCCTGGACGTATACCAACTACAGAAGCCGACGCGTCAGTTAGATAAGTCGTAGTTTTAAGAGCTTAGTTACGCGGGGCAGACAACCGATTAAATTTCTGTAAAATGCCGCCATATCGCAAAATGTTAAAAAGGTCTAAGAGGCGACACGAGCCTGGCTTGAGTTGTGGTCATTTCTTTGAAGTAGAAGATTTGGTAGCAAACCCACCTGGGGCCGAGTCTCTTCTTGAAGGGCCGCCGGTAGCCGAAGTAAGAACGGTGACGATGCAAGCTCCTATTCCGGAATTTGGCTGCCGATTAATGGAGACGAGTTCACTCCTGCTAGTAGTGTGGGTACCTTGGACAACGCGTGTTCCCCTCCTGGAAATTCATTTATGCCATTGAAGTTAGCCGTTGATTTAGTTCCACGTTTTAATGGGACAACGTGTTCAGTAATCAAATTCGTGACTCAGTGTAAGCTTGCTGATTCCCGGGTAAAACCAAGTGACAGGACTAATTTGCTAGCTCTAATCCGTAATAAAATCGAGGGACACGCGGATCACTTGATCGCGAATCGCTGCGAACCGGGTACGTTGGATGATTTAATTAGTTCGTTAAAATCAGTTTTCGCGCGGTCTTTTGATGTTGATTTGGTTCAAGACGAGTTGAAAAACGTGTTTCAAAGAACTGCTGAAAGCGCTGAAATTTACGGGGCTAGGGTTAGCGAGATACTAAGCCGTGGCATAGAAGCAGCCAAGGAAAAGTTTAACGCGGAACAGTTGATAGGTATCAAAGTACTCCTGAATCAAGCAGCGGTAAATGGGTTTGTCCGAGGGTTGCAGAACCAAATCTTTAGATTGATAATTTCTAAGGACCAAATGTCCAACCTGGAAACCGCTATAGATGTTGCGGCTCGTTTGGAGCGAGAAATCGAACGTGGGAGGCCAGTCGCGAATTTGAACCCAAAAATGGTCACTCGGGATACGGACGTATATACGATCAACTCGGACGATCGCAAATGTTTTAGATGTAATCGACCGGGACACCTACTTGCAAATTGTCCTCAGGGTCGGGATTATCGTTTCGCCCCGTCCGGTTATGGAAGGCTCAGATGCGGGTTTTGCAGGAAATCTGGACACGTTGAAGCACGCTGCTTTAGTAAAAATAAGGCCCGCGAATCGAATGAATCACATTGTCCTCCTGCCACGAGTTCTGGGAATCAGCAACATTTAAACATGAAGGGCGTTCCACAACCTGGCGCAGTGTTGAACAAGCCCCTAATTGCGCGCGTCACAAATGTCGAGTCTATTACCCATTCAACGCACCCAAATCCAGTAGATCATTCGTGATGTCCTTGGCACACAGTTCTTTCAATAGGGAATCCGCACAGTTTCTTGTCGACACTGGGTCTTGGCTCAATCTGGTTAAACGGGAGGGATTAATTACCAATTTGACGATCAATACCGACATTATTTATAACCTCACCGGTATTGGCTCGGCAGTGGTTCGTACCCATGGCGAGATCATTGTTCCAATCCATAACGTCCCTGTCCCCTTTCAAGTTGTGGACGATGAGTTCCCTATAGGAGAAACAGGAATTTTGGGAGTTTCATTCCTTGAGAAGCAGGAAGTAACGTTAACGTTCAGGGAGCACTTACCAAATAGTCTTCAATTCAGAGACGGTGAATTGTCTTCTCATGCATTCTCGAGCTTTGAGCTACCCCCACGTACAAAGATTCTAATTGCGGTGCCCACCCATAGCAAGTGTGCATCCGGGTACATGAGGGGGATAGATCTTGGTCCGGGTGTTTTCATGGGGGAGGCATTGGTAAGCTAGGAGCACGGTTTTGTAAAAGTGTATGCAATCAACACTACTACCGATCATGTCGAACTCAGTCTACCGCCTGTAGAATTGGAGGAATTTTCCATAAAATCCCCTTCACCACGTTCCTCTCGTACCGGAGACCCCGGTGTCGATCAGTCAGTTGCTCATGCGCAACGGTTCGCCCAGCTGGTCAGGGCCCTCGATTTGAATAGTCTCAATGAAGCCGAACGGGTTAGCGTCCTGGAATTAATCAATGAGTTCCCGTATCAATTTTACCTTCCTGGGGACAGGTTATGTCATTCTAAAGACGGTCAACACGCTATAATAACCACTGACGAGGCTCCCATTAATACCAAACAGTACCGGTTCCCGTTAATTCACAAAGCCGAGATTGAAAAACAAGTAGATTCTTTGCTTAATGGTAAAATAATCCAACCGTCTATGTCGCCCTTTAACTCGCCCGTGTGGATCGTCCCCAAGAAATCTGATTCGTCCGGGATACCTCGTTGGCGAATGGTTATTGATTATAGGAAGTTGAATGAGAAGACCGTTGGTGACGCTTACCCGCTCCCCAAAATTACCGATATACTGGACCAGCTGGGTGGGGCAAAGTACTTTAGCACTTTAGATTTGGCCTCTGGCTTTCATCAAATCCCTGTTGATCCCGTTTCAAAGGCCAAGACCACCTTCTCAACCCCTCATGGCCACTTTGAATTTAATCGAATGCCATTCGGGCTAAAAAATGCTCCGGCCACTTTTCAGAGGCTAATGGATTTGATACTGTCGGGGTTACAGGGAACGGACCTTTTCGTGTATATGGACGACATCGTCGTGTATTCTGACTCTCTCGAGGAGCACGCTCGTAAATTAAGGAACCTTTTGGCGCGTTTACAGAATTCAGGGTTAACCCTTCAACCCGAAAAATGTCAATTCTTCCGACGGGAAATTGTTTATTTAGGACACATTATAACTAGTGAAAGAGTAAAACCCGACCCCGGAAAAATCAGGGCAGTTAAGGAGTTTCCATTACCCAAAAACAAGGAAAAATATTAAGCAATTTTTGGGGCTTATAAGTTATTATAGGAGATTTATTGGAAATATGGCAAAAATCGCGAAACCGCTGAAGGCACTTTTAAAAAAGGATACTCCTTTCCGTTGGGATTCTGTTACCCAAACTGCTTTCGAGACTCTGAGAGACGTCATCTGCTCGGAACCCCTTCTACAGTTCCCTAACTTTTCGAACCCGTTCCTTCTAACCACCGACGCGTCCGATTATGCACTGAGGGCCGTCCTGAGTCAGGGAGAAATTGGGCAAGATCTCCCCGTGGCCTACCACCGTGGCCTACGTCTAGAACCCTGAATAACGCCGAGGTCAATTACTCGACGATAGAGAAGGAGTTATTGGCAGTTTTGTTCGCTGTGGATCATTTTCGGCCTTACCTGTATGGTCAACAATTTACCTTGGTAACTGACCACCGACCGTTGGTCTGGCTGCATAACGCTAAGGATCCGACCTCTAAGTTAATGAGGTGGCGTATCAAATTAAATGAGTATAATTATAGTATAGTATATAAACCCGGAAGAGTCAATTCGAATGCCGACGCACTCTCGCGTAACCCAGTCGAGTCCATTCGCGCCCCAATTTTTCTCTCGCGATCCTTACAACTGGACGGAACGTGTAACTCGTCTTCGGGGGGCCCGCAGGAGGCGCTCGTGTGCGCACACGAGTCGCCGATCGCGGATGTCCGAGTGATGAGGGCCGTTGACAGATTCTTTGATTATGATAATGAAGTAAAGGTGGCTTCTGTTTTCTTGGCGCGCGGGAACACAGAAGCCGGGCAAAATGAGGTCGTGGATAAGTTAAAGTCAAATTCCAGTCTTCAAACATGTATTTTCTCCAGCGGTCATAATGAATACTCTCTGGCGCAGACCACCTTTCCTAAACGAGAGAAATCATCTGTTGTTGAAATTAATTTAACACGCGGGGGATCACTCCAATCGAACACTAATGGCCAAAATCTACTCGGACGCTTGAGGGCAATCGGTGATTCCCAACTCCAGGAACCCGCTTCGAGCGGCGTTGGAGGAGGTCAGTGTTCGGTAAGAGCGGATTCAATGTTTGCCGATGAGGGGACATACTCGCGGGATCTTGACTCGCTGCAGAGGCCTGGGGAGCCTAGTAGGGATCCGACTGAGGTCGTGGAAGGGGCTGACGAGCATGTTAGGAAAAATTCTACAGTGCCCGGAGAGCCCATGAATTTAGCGACCAAGACCGCACGGGGGATCCCCAGAAATCCGACCTCAATAGGTTTATTTAATTCAAAACTTAGCAGACTTTTGATTACTAATGCTTCTACGGACGAACGGAACGCTGACTTACTCCCAGCTCCGACCATCTTTTACACTAGGGATTCCCTCCTTATGCGAGTAGATAACCTTGCCCACTTTCTTCCGCTTGACCTCGGGGTCACCTCCAATATTGGCAGGACACTGCTGGCACGGACTAAACTCACTGTTGAATTGGTAAAAGGGTATCAAATAAGTGTTGGCGAAGCCATGACCATCCCAGGAAACAAATATTATATCTTCCATTTATTTCACAAGGTTACAACGCCTCAGGAGAACACAGAACTTGGCCATATAATATCTTCTGTCAAATCGCTGAAACAACTTATGGACTCGCTAGGCTTGAAATCCATTAGTCTCTCGAAAATTTGCAATAATCTGGAACCAGTTGAGTGGACCCTTGTGGAGAATATACTGAGGAGTGTTCAGTGTGATCCCCAGTATATCATTACTATTTGTACGGGCGAAATTGAGATTCCGTCAAGATCCAGAAGGCCTCAGATTATTAAAGAGTTCCATGAGTCCGTGGTAGGGGGGCATAAGGGGGCAACCAAATTGTTTAATCGTATCCGTGAGCGGTTTTATTGGGCCGGGATGAGGAAAGAAATTGCAGCCTTTACTCGTACTTGTCCAACTTGCCAAAGGAATAAAATGTATTCATCAAAAACTAAACAGCCAATGACTATCACGGACACCCCTAAATTCGCTTTCGAAAAGATCCAAATGGACATAGTTGGACCTCTAACTAGGAGGGGGAACAAATATTTATTAACTTTACAGGATAATCTTACAAAGTATTCGGATGCAATTCCTTTATCCACCATTGATTCAATTTCCGTTGCAACCACTCTTGCTGAGCAATTCATCAGCCGGTTTGGTTGCCCACGTACCATTCACACCGATCAGGGATCCAATTTCACCAGTCAAGTGATGAAAGATTTCTGTAAAATTTTTAAGATACAGAGAATTACATCAACTGCCTTCCACCCACAGTCTTTAGGCTCTCTCGAACGTGCCCATAGAGTTTTTGTCGAGTATCTAAAGCATTACTGTACCAAGGTAGATTGAGATGAATGGATCAAGTTCGGTATCTTCTCATATAATTCTTCGGTGCATGAGGCGACTGGATTCACCCCTCATGAGCTCGTTTTTGGTGTCAAAGCCGTCATTCCCTCGGGTTTTGCTAACGAGCAAGTTCCCCGAACGTTCGTTCAACACTTGGATGAATTGTTTACAAGAATTACGACAACTCAAGCTACGGCAGCGAACAAACTTGAACAGTCAAAGCAAAGGAGTAAAATTTATTATGATAGGAATAAAAATCCATGCCAGTTTAAGGTGGGTGACTTCGTTTACCTGCTGAAGGAACCGAGAACGTCGAAGTTTGATCCAAACTGGGTAGGGCCTTATCAAATTATTCGAATGTATAATGATTTAACTGCGGAACTGAAATTGGGACCCAATAAGGTCAAGATTGTACACGCGAACAAATTAAAATTAGCCTGTATTAGACCGGATTTGTCCTAAATAATGTAAATAATGTAAGTAATGTAATATAAGTTAATATAATTAGGTTAGCATGTACGGAAAGGTTAGGCTATTCTCTTCCGCGCACGACATTCCGTGTCTGTAGCAGCCTGCAGTAGTCTACAGGAAAAGCTGTTTCATGCGAAACATCTTTTTGTAAGAGGGGAGGTGTTGCGTACCGCGCAACCTCAAGTTGGTAACAATGCGTTTCCCACTATAAGGAAGACTTGGGGGTTCGGCTAGAAGGTTGTCTACCATGAATAGTGATCCGAGTTTAAACTCGCCTTTTTGCCCGGCATATTTGAAGCCGCTCGTTGAGCTAGCTTTTGTCAGTTTCTCCTTAGAAACGTGAAACAACAAGTCTAAAGGAACGCCATTCTAATCTTGACTGTACTAGCGATTACACGTTTATTCCCGAGCTCTGTTACAATTCGCAATCCATCTTTAAGTCGTTGAGAATAATTATTTAAACGTTTAAACTTATAAAGAATACAAACAAAGAGTACAACTGTAGTCGATTTATTCAAACACGGACGCGCAACTCCGAGCAGAGCGGTTCTGCGCTCCACGGGCATCAATCCAGCCCTAGGACCATCGCCGGGCCGAAGAGCTACGCAACACAGTCCGCGAGGTGCTGCTGTGAGATGAGTGCGGCGGTGTTGGGAACTAATTTCATTCCCAAACAATATTGAATGTTCTTCCTCGAATTTATATGCGCTATTTATATTATTTTGTAACAATTGTAATCACCAATCCTGTATATTATGAAATAAAGAATAAATCCTTTTTGAAATTAGTAGAATTAATTATTTAATAAACTGTAGAATCTACTAGCTGATTATGTGGGAGTAGGGATACACCTACAGCAATAACGCTACATTTGTGTTGGTGTGTAGGGACGGCCATGTGACGTCACGCGTAGGGAATTGTTTGCCAATTCTGACCCTCAGATGGCGCTGTTATACGTGTCAGGCGAACGGCAGGATCTGATGCGAATCTGCTGCTCATCTGACGTCAGGCCCTGATGTCAGGCTCTGTACCTCAGACCGCAGCCTAATGCGGACACAGATGACTACGGATCTGACGTCAGGCTCTGCGCTCTCACGGCAGACCCTGCTACCAATCTGATGTCAGATTGGCGTCAGATGGTTATCAGGGTATGAAGTGCATAGATCTGTAAACCTGAAAAATGAAGCCAAAATGATTTAGAATCTGATAAAGTGCACAGACATTTGAATTTGAGAATAGATGCTATAGTTACTTACAACCACGAACGATTCCATGCCACTGAAAACGCGAAAATTGATACCAGAACCAACCATAACCCTATCAAGCATTAAAATCTGTAAACCTGAAAATTGAAGCTAAAATCAATTAGAATGTAATAAAACGCACGAATTTGGTAAACATAAACAAATTAAGCTAAAACTTACTATTTCGATGAAATGTACTCAGAAAATGACGTTATGAATGGAAATTTTGATTTCCTTATAACGAATAATTACACTCCACAACTTCGTAATCCGCTCCCCGAAGTGACAGAAAATATAACCTATATGCTATACCCGATTTCATAAAGATACCGTTGCGGCGTAACAATAATATTTTGGAAGGATGTTAAGTCATAAAAAGTTGACAAATGTAGCGTAAAAGAACGAAATTTCCAATAAACATTTATTGTCATCTAATTAGCATATATGTAGTTTTTTTTTTAAAGTTGGTGTGAGTAGAGGGGGGCGGGTTATACCTTGTTGCCCTCTGTGAAACCGTTCCAGTGAGCGTAGGCCCATTTACCGGTTGAAAAGTTCAGTGGTATTACCGACAGAAGGTATTTAAAATTTATGATCATGTGTAATTGAGCGGGAAAATTTAAAAAAAAAAACCGCTAGCCTGAAACAGAAAGAATAATAACGAGACGGCACAAACACATAGAAGGAAGCTGAAGTTAGTAGGTATGTGATGTTGTGTGATGTGTGAGTGAGATGGTTAATAGGAAAACAGGAAAGCAGATGGTGCAGGGGGAGGGGCACGGATAGGATGTGCGACTGATAAGAGTGGGCAGAGAGTGGTGGAGTGAGTTTGAAGGAATAACGAGACGTGAGGGAAAATATATGTTTGAGTTTATCATCTTGTCATAGGAAATGGAATTTTTGGTTTATAAGGGATATTGTTTAAGTTAAAGGTGCCAGTCTGGCGAGCTAATGGATTCGAATCGGTGGTGACATCGTACCGGGTTATTAATGAATTTATATATTCGGAAATAAGTGGAGTGTTAGCGTCGGCATGCAGTGCTAGAGTGGAGTATCTGCTAGGTGGATTTATAATGGTGCGTAGAATTTTATTCTGGGTGACTTGAACTCTGGACTGATTTGAGGGGGTGGTGTACCACCAAATCTGAGCACCGTAGGTGAGAACTGGTCTAATGCAAGTTTTGTAAATGCTAAGTCTAAGTTGTAGGTTGAGGGGGGATTTGTAACTGATATTGGTAGAGGTGAGCGGCCACTTTGAGTGCTTTAGCTATACGATCTTCCACAGCGTGGTTCCAGAGCATCTTATGATGTAAAAATAATCCCAGATACTTTACTTGATCATGCCAGGGTACTGGGGTGCCAGAAATTTGCAGCTTGTATTTATCCCTGGAGGAGAGAATTTTAGTTCGTCTGGTGAAAAGGATAGCTTTCCATTTTGCAAAGTAAATTATAATGTCGTTAAAGTAAAATTGTAAACGAGGAATGAGGGTTGACACCTGCCAGGATGACGAGAAAATGGCCGTGTCATCAGCGTATAACGCTAGATCACAGCTGTTAGCTTTAGGTATATCACCTATGTAGATATTAAAGAAAATTAGACCGAGTAAGGATCCCTGCGGTACCCCCGCCGAAACCGCATGCATGGTTGAGCGTGCGCCACAGCCGTGGACGAACATGTTTCTATCGGACAAGTAAGAAGAAGCAAGTTTAATAAAGCCGATTGGGAGTCCGGCTAAGTGTAATTTATACAGAAGGGCCTGATGCCAGACAGTATCGAAGGCCTTTGCAAGGTCGAGCAAGACCATGGCGACACTACGATTTACATTTAGTTAATGCGTGACTGTTTGTGATATACGGAGAATTTGCTGCACGGTGGAGTGACCCCGGCGGAAGCCAAACTGTTGGTCGGGAAGAATTTCATTGATAGATAAATGTTTAGTGAGAAAAGCATAAATACAACGTTCCAGGAGCTTCCCTGGGATGGAGAGAAGGCTAATGGGCCTGTAACTATAAAGTGAGTTGCGTGGTTTACCCGTTTTGGGAATAGGAATGATTTTGGCAATTTTCCACGCGTCGGGAAAGTATACAATCGAGATAGCAGCACGGAATATATGGAAAAGTTGGAGAATGATTTTCTTTGAAGCATGCTTTAACATTAGTGTGGTAATCCCATCACTACCAGGCGCCTTTCGGCTGGAAGCTTCCTTTATATAAGTGAAGATTTGTTGCGGTGTCAAAGGAAAGTCTGAGTAATAGTTATCAGTGTGATTGACAGAGACGATGAATTTGTCAATGATGGGCTCCTCAGTTGATTGGAGTGAGGTTGCATGGTTATGAATGCTGGAGAAGGTGGATGCCAAGGCTTCCACCTTGTCAGCAACAGACGTCAGAATAGTGGTTCCAGTGTTTAAAGGTGGCAAGATTTTTGTAGCGGCTGACGAGTTGAGCTTACGGTAAGTGGCCCAAAAGGTGGGATCTGGTTTATTGAAAGATCTTAATGTGTTATCCCATTGTAGTGACCGGAGGTAGGCAATACGTTTCTTGATAGCTGCAGTGATATCCTTAGTCTGTTCAGCTATAACGGATGCTCCGATTTGTTGACCCCTTTTACGTAGTGCTCGTCTGTGTCGAATAAGTGATTGTAGTATGGCGTCATTGTAATGCTGAGCGTTTTGATTGTAGTTTGCAGTTGGGAAAGAGGCACGGGTTCGACAAGCGTGCAAAAATGTGGTAAGCTCGGTAATTATGTAGTTAATGTCTTGTATGTTTTGTACTGTATGTGCTATTTTCCAAGTCTGAGTGGAATTTTTATAACGGTCCCAGTCCGTGGTAGAGTGCAAGTTGTGCGTTGGAGCCTGGTCTGCCGGTGTGATTTTGACAGGACGGTGATTGGTGTTGAAATCCTCGGTTGTATTGCAGGTGAAATTTTGGTGGTAATCGGTGAGAAAGAAGTCTATTGTTGATGGTCTGCATTTTCCAGATTGAAAGGTAAATTCCTCTGGGTAGACGATGTGATATCGATGGGTTTGACAGTGGTTGTATAAAGTTTTTCCTGCTTTCTTGGCTGCGAAATTATTCCAGAACTGGTGCTTGGCATTCCAGTCACCACCAATAATGAAGGGAGATCCCAAATTTGTGAGAGAGTTGAGAATTCCATTGGTAAGTGATTTTCCTGGAGGTACGTATGCAACTCCCAAAATAATTTTTGGAGAGTTTAATTTGATAAAGCATGTTTCAAAAGGGAAAACGTGGGCAGTTTGGAAGTTAGTGAAGCTGATGGAATCGTGAACAAGAATGGCTACTCCTCCACGTCTGTTATTACGGTCAGCTCTGACCATGGTGTAGCCAGGCAGACTGAAAATGTCCAGAGGAGTCAGCCAGATCTCCGTAATAAGAACAATCCCGACCTGAAGTCTGGCCACCGCCAGGAGAAGCTCGTTTCTTTTAGCAGGAAGGGAGCCTGCATTCCATAGTAGTATGACTGGAAGAGGCATTTTAACTAATATGTTTTAACTGATTTATTTTAGACCCTGGAGGAGGGTCCAAAAAACATGAATTTTTTCAGCGAGGGTACGGCAGGGGCGTAGCTGTTCAATTAAAGATCGTGTGATAGCTAGCATTTGATCAATGTTTACTATGGAATTTAGCTCGTGCATGGCATCTATCAGATCGGTCATCTTGTTGAGATTGTTTGAGTTAGTGGGAGGGTTTGTTAGTATAGGCGTAGAGTTGTGAGCAATTGGTTGAGAGACAACCCAAGGATTAAGGGAAGAAGGGCCGGCAACTACGTTGGTGTAGGACGGAGAAAAGGAGGACAAACGAGGACTTATACCGGGGTAATTAGATTGAGTTGAGTTTTTTGGTCGAGAGACTTGAAAAGTCGGTATCTCTTTGAAGGCTACTCCGGTGGGAGATTTATTATTTACGACGTGATTTCGCCGATCTAGGTATTTTAAAAGTGATGGGCACTGGCTATAATTAGCAGTGTGTTGACCTTCACAATTAACACATTTAGGAGATACATCTTTGGCCTTTTGGCAGTCGGAGGTATGGTGTTTGCCAGCGCATTTCACTCAGTTTGGCGGAAGGCGGCAATTTGAGGCAGTATGGCCAAAGGCCTGGCATCTATAGCACTGGGAGTAGTTCTTTTTCGATAGGAACTTTTCCCAGTAGACTCGGGTACTAAATAGGGCTTTAATTTTAACTATTTCGTTAGGAGAAGTTCCGGGTGGGAAATTTATGCGGTAGATAGAGTAGGGGGAGGACCCTGTAAGGTTTTTGGCGCGAATCGGAGCGCAGGGAGTTGGATTCTGACCATAATTTTTAATCTCCGCGATGATTTCGTCCGGGGGGATGTGTGGAAGTCCCTTCAAAACCATTGATAGAGGACGCTCAGAGTTCAAGGAGAAGGTAAAGTATTGAGTGTTTTCCTCGTCGAAGGCTTGTTTAAGTTTGTTATAGGCGGAGATGTTGTCAAATTGAAGCCTTATTCTGCTGCCAAGGTATTTAATATTAAAGGTTTTACCAAATTCTTTGATTAGCTCATTTTCGAATTTGGAAATGCTGTGTGAGAAATTTGATATATACAGCGGAGGGGGTTTAACAGTTTTATTTAAAATACGGTTGGATGTCAGGTTTGTTGGGTCGCCTTGTGAGGAATTTGACGATGTTTGGCCTTGAGCAGTTTTTCTAGCTGTCGGCGAAGAGGTATTTGTTTTAGGACACGTAGCAGATGAAAGCGAATCATCGGGGCGAGAGAACGCGGCAAGTATTGCAAACCTGTTGGAGAAAGCAATATTTGGGGTCGCTTCGACCTCCATAATGGAAGGAGTAGGAACCACGTTAGAAATGGGGCTAAGAACTGGCGGTTGATTGTTATCAGATTCTGATTGTGGTTTAGTTTTGGAGGCCTTTGATTTTTTATTGTTAAGTGACTTTTTACCCTGTCTAGACGCACTAGGGAGATGATTTATAGAGTGATCTAGGTTTTGGGACTGATCGGATATGTCTGAGGACGTAGTGTCGAACTGAGAATCGAGTGTATTAACCGCTCTTCGTTTGCTCGCGGGCATAGCGGGTTTTATGTTAGAGGAGTTAAATAAAGATTGACTTACCAATTTGGCTGCAGTTAATGTAATCAGTGACCAACCATCGTCATGGGTTGAGGGGTCTGAGACCCCAGAGGGGCCAGCGTGGCTCGCTTCTGATATCTCGAAGCTCTTATACAGCTTATGTATGTTAATTATTCCAGCAGAGGGAATTAGTCTAAGCGTCTCTACACGGGTGTGTGAGAAAGACAAGAACACTCCGCACCAGTACACGTGTTGATGAAATTTGAATAAAACTGATTAAGAAAGCAGGTCGATAAACTAGATCCGTCTGGGCCAAGCGCCAAAGCAGAACTGCCCCGAACAACTGTCGAACAACTGATGTAATTAGCATATATGTAGGTTATATTTTCTTGCTTATATAGCCAGAATTACCCTGCTTTCCCCTGTTTGCAGTAATCGAATTCGAAATACAGAAGCACAAGTAAAGCGACAAATACGCATGCGCGTAATATGCGCATTGACTGCCCATGCTTTTATTTTCTGCACTTACTGCACGCATTATGCGCTAGAAGTTGGAGCATTCTAGGGAATTCTACGAAATTGGTACTGCCATCTCTGCATTCGCTGTATGAATTGCAACCAACGCAACGGACTCAATTTCGAAGCGAACAACACTTCCCTAGAAGGTTTTAGGCAGGGTCGAAACGAAAGATGAGGAAGGAAGCAAATACGTAGCGCGCATTATTATTTCTTAAAGGCTTTTACTGCTAAGTTTTTCGAACGTGCTCTTATAATGCTAACTTTACAGCTATACTCTAATCCAGAAGACGTACGAGAGCCTGCGGTTCTATTCAATAGCCTTCAAAACCTTGAATTTACCCCGGACGCGGATAATAAATAACTTAATTTTTCCTTTACACATCTGCTTACCAAATTACGCTGGGTAAGCAGCAGTTCGCCTTGTAAAACTCATAAAATATGGTCTTCGCTGTTCAAGAAGAATAGAAAAACTCGGGTTGAGAAAATCCAGGAACCAATAAAGCCATCAAATTTCGTTAGGAGTCGGTCCCCGATCCTTAGGACGAAGTAACCGATGTAGTTAGGAAGCGTGCTTCGAGTCTCGAATTAAATTAACCGTAATCCATCCAACTGCATAGCTATTTGTAAGTAAGTTTGAACATTCCCGCGTAACCTCACGAGCATCAGACGCATCGAAACCCGTTCCGTTTCGGTACTGCGGTTCATGCGCTGCTGGAAACGGAACGCTATTCATGCGCGCAGCGTCTGCGCTGCGGTCTATGCGCATAATGCGTGAATTGGAACACAGCCATAATAAGAGGCGTCACTCGACAAGGACAGAAATAACCTAGGGAAATCACTAGACAACCAATTTAAATGTCCATTCGGCAATGATCGGTAAACGTCGGCAGTGATCGGTAAACTTCGGCAGCGATCGGTAAACTTCGGCAATAATCAGCCAATTGCAGTAAGGTACATTGAGTCGATTTGAATATCCCGCTCAAATAGACAACCAGTTTAAATGCCAAGGTCAAGTAAGGACTTCAAAGGTTCCGCCCGGAGTGACGCCTCTTATTATGGCTGTCATCAATCGCAGAAATTCAATGGAGAAGCAGTCACTGCACCGCTCGCTGCACCGGAAGTGGCATCGTATTGGTGGTAAGTGAGAGAAATTCTACGGAATCGTACGATGCCACCAATACGGTGCCACCAATTTCATGCGCAGTATGCGTGAATTGGAACACAGTCATAATCTCCTCTTTGACTAGAGCACTAAAGAGGTGAATATGCGCTTCCGCCATATTGGGTCCTCTGGAGAGAGATGATTATTGAGAACCCGCCTTTTTCAATATTGTCAAATTTGCTTTATATACCAAATATAAGCTTAAATGTAATAAAATACTCTAATAATTTGTCATGCTACAATGTATCAATATCAGCAACGCATATTTTTGTTTATAAAGTGAATCTGAGCATACTCAAAAAGGCGGATACTCAATAATTTTCTCTCTCCAGAGGACCCAATATGGCAGATGCGCATACTCACCACTTTAGTGCTCTAACGGAACGGTTTTCTCCAGTTTTCTCTGCAGTCTATGCGCATAATGCGTGAATCGAATCACACCCTACGTATAACTACATATACTATGGATGCTGTTTACAAAACAGTGAAGTAAAGTCGCTAATTATTCAAATAATTTAGGTTATGAATTATTACGTTTTGGGTTTTATAACAGAAATATAAGTGTTTTGTCAGTTTCAACAAACAAACAAGACAATGTCAGGACCAATGGTATTATGTCAACTATGGATGGGTGGTGTGAGTAAAAATTAATGTTTATTTTAAAAATACATACTCAGGACGTAATACTAAAAGTATTCTAAACAAACATTTTTAAAACTATGAGAGATGTAGTCGTTAATCACATTTTATTCAGTGTACATTTATTCGATTAAGTCTAAGCGGGAATCAAAAACTGTGATTAATCATATAATCATTTGGTTTCTAATATGAAAAGGAAATAAACTGTTTGTAGCTGACATATTATATATAAAGTATCGAGCGATGTAGAGGATGATGCAAAATAAACTATTAAACATTTCGTTTGTAAACAATTTATGTAAATAAATGATTCAAATAATTATTATTCATACATAAGTTTCATTATCTTTATCTGTTTGTATCAATTACATTTAACAGTTTATGATGTAAGTAATACGAAAACTCCTTTATACACAACGAAATGCAATGATTTAAATCTAGATCTGTATAGTTATATAGATATTAGTTTTTAATACTTTTAGCACCATCCCAGATTATATTACCAATTAAAATTAATAAAATTAATTTTATAAATTTGTTTGTTTATTGCTTTTGCTAAAATTATACACATAATTTGTTTCAGTTAGAACCATATATGACAGAGAGTTTCATAATGAATGCTTTCCATAAAATGGGAGAACAACCACAAACCGTTAAAGTAATGAGGAATCGGTATACTGGTGAACCAGCGGGTTATTGTTTTGTCCATTTTCCAACTGATGAAATGGCACTCGACGCAATGCACAAATTGAATGGCAAAGTGATTCCCGGCTCTAATCCAGTAAGAACTTGAAAGGTTTTCATTAAGTCTTTTATTTAAAAAAATACATTTGTCTTACAGTCTGTCATACAAAGCCGGGTACGCATTTTCTCTGAAAATAAAAACGCAATTTAAATCTTTGTTGGCATACATGTACTCTTTGAGTACTATGTCGCATTTACCTAATAAGGTGTCCAGTTTCCATTGTTGTCCAGGATGGCCTGACAACTTTTTGACATACTCTCGACGAAGCTTTCGGTGTACTTAATACAGCTGGTTTAAAGAGAAAACACGCTTTCCTACAAGCCTTCTCTTCATGTAACTCCAAACATTTTCTGTCAGATTCGCATCCTGGGAATGTGCAGTCCAATTCATCGTATCGATGTCATTTTTCTCTTACCAAGCATTGCAGAGTTTACTACGATGCTTTGGGTCATTGTCCTCTTGTATGACCTAGTTTTCATTTTTTCTTTTAAACATCTTTTCTACAGACCTCAGAAGATCACGTCGATAGATTTTGAGCATCTTTACGGCATTCAAATTCTCCGCGAAGATTTCTAAATACCCAAAACCACGTTTAGAGAAACATCCCAAGACACGAATTTTTATTGGGTGTTTAACTGTTCTTTGGAGCAAACGCTCTTGTGCGTTAGACCAAGCAAACTTAGTAGGAGTCCATGCCCAGAAAGATGATTCGTCTGAGAACACAACATTTGACCAATCTCGATCGATTTTTTTGGTGGCTCAAACTTTGCGTTTTTCCATGTGTTTTTCGGAAATCAGGGGTTTCAGCCTCGTAGTACGGTACTGAATCTTTGCTTCCGATAAGCGTCGTTTTATGGTATCTTTACTCACATGGATACCCTTTTGAGTTAGTTTAGCCTTCGCAGAAATTTTCGACAGATTTTGTAATTCGACATTGTTCCACCCACTTCTGCACAAAGTGCTTTAACTTCTTTATATATTTTGCAGCAGCTGCGTAAGGCAAATATGGTCCACGTGGATGAGTACACAAAAAGATAACTTAGAAACGCTTTGCGTAAATCGCACTCATTGTATTATACTTATGCTCATTCAAATAGTTTGAGCGAAATTGAAGAAAGCCGGTGAGTGCGTCGTAGTCCTTAAGGGGGTATACCCGTTTGAACCCTCGGAAAATGTGTAGATTTTGTGGATTTTTTACAAGTCAACGGTTTGATGCAGATTTCCCGTTTTTTTACTATCTTTACATAGTATTATGAACTACTTAAAAAAAAGTTTCAGTTAAAAAACTGTTGTTTTTCTGAAGTTATGGATACATATCCGAAAGTCTCTCGATTTTAGACGGCTAAACGGTGGACCTGAAAACAGCTGTATGTCGTGTCTGAAATAAAAAACAATAAAATCTTATAAAGTATGTAAATAGCTATCGTCCAACGGGGCCAATTTTGAAAATTTTGAAAAATAAAGAAATGGTGAGAGATCATAGGTAAAGTTACATTTTACTAAGAGAAAAGGCCACCTTTTTTCTTTATAAATAATAAACGGAGAATGGAAATAAAAAAAGCCCTCGTTGGACGATGTGGAATCATATAACGATTCTGTGTGCAAAATTGGAAGTGAATTGGTTGAACGTAGCGCGAGTTTTTAGGCCCACCGTTTAGCCGTATAAAATCGAGAAACTTTCGGATATGTATGCATAACTTCCGAAAAACAATAGTTTTTTAACTGAAACTTTTTTTTGAAGTAGTTCACAATACTATGTAAAGATAGTAAAAAAACGGGAAATCTTCATCAATCCGTTGACGTGTAAAAAAATCCACAAAATGTACACATTTTCCAAGGGTTCAAACGGGTAGACCCCTTAACACGTGCGTTGCCCCCACCAAGGAAGGAACCAAATTGCGTTTCAATTTTTAGAGGAAACGCGTACCCTGTTTTGTGCGACAGACTGTATATCTGTAGTTAAACATGACCATGTTAATTTATTGAATTATTTTTTTAATTCATCTTAACTTTTTATTTTAGCCTGTAAGATTTCGATTAAATCATGCTAGTACAACAGGAAAACCAGCAGCAGAAAGGGAATTCAGTATTTGGGTTGGAGATCTGTCGACAGATGTAGATGATTATTCTTTATATAGGGCATTTGCTGCCAAATATAATTCAATTAGAACTGCTAAAGTAATTTTAGACAGTTCTGGATTTAGTAAAGGATATGGATTTGTTAGATTTGCCAATGAAGAAGAACAGAAAAATAGTCTAGTTACTATGAATGGATATAGAGGACTGGGAACAAAATCATTAAAAATTTGTAACGCTGTTCCAAGACCCTGGAATAAGATATCAGGGTATGTAAAACATCTCTTGACATATATATTTTATAACTAATCATTAATCTCTCTTAATGCTTTTCAGATCTACTCCCCCACAATCGTCATCTGAGTATACGGCATCAAATATGAATTCAGATGCTTACAACTACTATGATACATCATCTTATTGGAACAGTTACAGTGCATGGCAACAGGGCTATTATGAGAGTGAACCTACATCAGATGGATATAACAGTTATGTATCAGATCAGAAACCTGAAGAAGATGAATTGGAATTGATTGGTAAAAGAAAACAATATATATTTCTACATATATAATACAATTCAAACATTTCGTATTTTACCACATAAATTGCTTCTGGTGCCTATAAACTTGTCAATTTGCTATACCCAATTTTGTCGCATTATAAGTTCGACGCTCGGGGGATAGGCTGAACGTCTAAAGGCACTCACACACTAGCGAGCATGCTCGCTGGTATATGGGGGTCTTAACAAAACGGTGTGCTATTCGGTTTGCCTTTGTTCTTTGCCGTCATCTTTCAGTAAGACGATGCCGCCACTATCTCGACCGAAATGTATGGCTTGTCGCTGTCGCATGCTCTCTCGCACATTCTTAGTCTCTTGCACTTGCCGGGACGAGTACAAAAGAAGTAGTGAGAATAGAAATGTGCTTCGAACGTAACAGGGGGCCCGGACTTATAACGGGTCAACACTGTAACTTAATTTAATACGTACAAACATTTTTTTCGTTCTGATTTTAAATACGTATTCTGGTAAATATTATTTTCACAACACGCAAGTCCCGAAGTAACAATCACCGATTTTTAATGAAACTTGGATACATAGTATGTAGTTTTTATAAACCCATTTGACACGTATTTTTTTATCAATCAATATCCATATCGAAAGGGTGAAAATATCCTTCAAAAGTTGGGGGGGGGGGGGGTGAAAATCATATTTGGTCTAATATCTAGAAAACTATTAGGTCAGGCCTGCCCCATCGGGTGCAAATACCTCCTGAATTTCTGGGACCCGGGTAACAGCCGAGCGCGGGACTGTTCCATTGCTACCCGTTGCGAAATTTGTGAGAGAACTGCATGAGTGTGCATCCATGTAGAAGAGGTCTTCGGATCCAAGCAATAGACTCGTGGTACGAGCCTACATGGACAGCTGCACACTCATGCAGTTCTCCCGCAACCCATGCTGTGGTTAGCAACGTAACCAGCCCCGCGCTCGGCTGTTGCCCGGGTCCCAGAAATTCAGGAGGTATTTGCACCCGATGGGGCAGGCCTGTATTAGGTCATCCAAAAAATTCGTGCTGTGTTACATTTACATTTGCAGTATGTCTTCGAAAGAAGGAACGATACGATATATACGATGGTGAGTTAAGTGTTCGAAGACAATTTAGAGATGATTTCTGAATGCATGAGATCGGTAAATAGTGAGTTTGAAAACATAGCTGGGAAAGAAATCGTGAGGGAACTGAAAATACATTATCGATATTTCATGCCTATTAGTTTTAAAAAGGAAGTACAGTTGCCATATCACTCATAGGGGTGTGCGGGTATTACGAGTACCCGAGCCTCGGGTCGGGTCGGGATTCCGAAAGTTTGTCGACACATAAATATGTATATTCGGGTACCCGTTATTTAGGGACTCGATTTGCCACTCGGGATCCGACGCTCGATTCGGAACATAATTTTTCCGTCTGGTCTTGTACTCAAACTTTTAAGTTGTGATGTACAGTGTGATCAGATGTAAAATTTTTTAAGCAAAGACAATATTACACAATACTATAACGTGTGAAGTAATATTACTTTATATTAAATTCGAATCAAGGAAACATAACTGTTCCACATTTCAACTTCGTTAACGTAGCCTCGCACTGTTTGTACATAGCTTAAGAATCCACAAGCAAGAAAAGCATTATTATTATAGAATATATATTTTCCTCGCTTAAAAATGCTTACATCTGATCACACTGCAACATCACAACTTAAAAGTAAAGTACAAGACATTCAAGTACATAATTTACAAGAATATTTTGTTATTTTCTTTTTTCTTTTATATGAATAATATAATTATTTGTTCGAAAAGACTGAAACAATGGGCTTCAAATCATTTGATTATGTCAGATGCGGCCAGACCGGGCCATTTGGGAGCACGGTCTCCATGATGTTTACCATAGCCGCGTAGAAGGGGAGCTCGAAAGCCAATGGTAACGTGGGCGCGCAACGGATAGGGAAAACTGTAGTAGTGTGCGGTGCAACCTCATGCCCGTATGATAGGATTGAATGACTGGGAATCTTGGGGGCCCCAGCAATCGCTGCCACTTGGGCTCCTAAGAGGGCCAGTTATTTCAGGCTAGGGGTACAAGCCTACACCGCACGCTACTACTTACACTCTTACAGTTTTCCCTATCCGTTGCGCGCCCACGTTACCATTGGCTTTCGAGCTCCCCTTCTACGCGGCTATGGTAAACATCATGGAGACCGTGCTCCCAAATGGCCCGGTCTGGCCGCATCTGGATTATGTCATTGGCTCAACTGCCCTCAATGGGGTGATATAATTAAAAACTGATTTTTTTTGGTTTCTACTTTAATTTTTGTTAGTTTTGGAATTCCCTCATTACAAAGTTTTTTAACTCTGTGTTGTAAATAAGTTAACAATTAATTTTTAAACTTAGATAAAACGCTGTGGGATATTTTTACAGAACAAAGAAATATGTATAAATGTTTTAATACATTTTTCACGAAACATAAAGAAAATTTCGTATGATCATAATTGTATTTCCATTTCTTTTTGCAGAGCACTCCGTTCCTATAGACATCGACAAACTTAATAGAGAAATAATAGAGCAAGATTATAATTTGTGGGATGCATTGGAAAGTTCAAAATGGATTCCATGTGACACACTAGAATTGTGTTATTAAATATCTATATGTATATTGCTACTATCTTTCATATGTCCGACATTCATTATTTAAATAATTCTGAAAGAAATCCCCGATTCGTGTACAAATATTATATAGCAAAAAATTTATAAGACGGATTATAATAAAATAAGTAAACAAAATTGGATGCTTTGTGTACTTTACATCTATTGCAGGTAAAAATGATACATAATTCCATAACCAGAATCAACACTTTTGAAACAAAAATGAATTAAAGTTACTAATAATTTAGAAATCTTTTAATAGGAATACACGAATATATACAGAGTGGTAAGAAAAATGTGAAATATTTTCTCAAGATTCTGTTTACACATTAAAATGATGAAAAAAGTTTATGTGACCGCTAACGCCTAATATTTTACCTATATCTGTTTTATACTTGCCATAACACAAAAACAAAAATCTGTAAAAAAAGCTTAATCAATTAGCTTAACATGCTCATACATAGCACATTCACCTTTAAAAACAATCAAAGGGAAAATGCACCCGAAACGCACCAATTTTTGCAGATATCTTTCAAATTATTTTAAAAACTAAGGGTCTAAAATAAAAGCTGACTACTCCACGCGATGCAGCAGACATTTTTCCCTGAGAAAACATCAACAAAAGTGATATGTCACGTTTGGTTTTCAATACCAGAGCGAAATAGTTTGGCAAAACGTACGGCGCAGACAGTGCGATTAAAGGCCGTCGCCCATTTCGCCGAAGCGAAACGCGGCGATCAAAGCGAAATGTTCGTCGGCGCTGCTCTATCATATAGGCTAGTGATCCTCTAGGTAGTGATAGGCAGTGATGCCAGACAGTGATGCCAGAATGAGGACGGGAGCGCTCGAGAATTTCCCCCACCTCGCATGCACACTACGCCGGAGCTGCGTGTCCGTGAGCTCGGCGCTTCGGACAACGTCGGGAAGACGAGAGAGAAAACGAATGTGTGTCTTTCTCTCTCGCTCTTGAAACGCTGTGATCCAAGGTGGGGTGCAAGCGACACGCGGCCGTGCGCGATCTTCCTGAGTGCCTCGAGGCTCGAGATACACTTTTCACTTTCTGACATATGTATAATACTCTTGTAATGAAAAAAAATTTGGAAAAAATTTTGTTAGGGAAATCACGTTTTAAGACCTCCTGATCACGTTTTGACTATTTAGAAAAGAGCTTTTTTTTAAATATCTCATGTATTTTTTATCACGATTACGTTTAAACGGCAAAATGGATTTCAATGAAACTTTATATTAAAATTTTATATTCTTATCTTAAGATCCGATTAGATCACGAAAAATGATAATTACCCGTTATGGTTCTTCGATTTTTCAGATATACGAACTAAATTCTACATAAAAAAAAGTTAAATAAAGTTCTTCTGTAACTTGTTTAACAGAGAAAAATGTACATTCATAATTGAGGCATTTGATGGAAAAAGGGCACATACGCAAAAATGCCATTTCAAGAAAATCGATTTCAAAGTTTTCATTATAGTATAACTTAATAAAAAGTAATGCAATTAAATCAAATTTTTTTAAGGATGTAGTTACCGTGTCGTTCAAGCGTTCTGAATACAGAATTCATGATTTAAAAATGATATGTGTCTTTATTTATAAATTTTAAACAAGTGGTTTATGTGCCCTTTTTCCATCAAATGCCTCAATTTCCTGTGTTCATTTTAAATTTCCGTACTTTTTATTTGAGCTATTTCTATTTTTCAAACCTTAAAATGAATTTTTTTATTAAAAGACGAATATTTTGATACTGTACATTGGTGAACTTTGTTAAAATTAGAATTCACTCTTGGCCAGTACCATGCACGCTGTAGAAGCCTTCGATAAAAAATATTTTTTCAGAGTATTCAAACGTAATTATATCAAGTTGCGACAAAGAATCACGCACTATTTACAAATTAATTACGCGCAGCGTGCACGTTACCGCTCGATGGAAACTACGGAAAAGTGGTGGTCTCTTCCATCGGGAGGGAAATGTAAACAATTGGTTATGCGAAGCTAACATCGCGATACATGTTGTACACTAAAATGTACAAAAACATTACAAAAATAGAAAAGAAAGGCAGCACGTAAATATATCAATTGGGTTCGATATATTGACGAGATGTAAGACTGAAATAATGCTACAATTGTTTAGATTTCCAAAGGATAGAAAGCAAGCAAAGGAATTTACTATAATACATGTTACAGAATTTCGAGATAATTGTTACATATAAAATGAATATAATTAAGAATATACATTTATTTGTACAATTATCTCGACGTTCTCTCTATGAATCATATGTACAGCAAGCAAGCGAATTTATTGCAAGGATAGAACAAGAATTGCGTGAGGTAAATCGAACAACTATTTACATATTCGCGATGTCCAAAAATCGAATGAAATAAAAAATGGATGAAATTGATAATATTCTGGACATCACTAATTTGCATTACCCGACGTAGAAGGAACATCCGCGAGGCCATCAACGGCATGTAAACGTAACCTACTCTTTTGCTTCTTCGCAAGAATTGGATATAAATGCTCAGATGACATGAGAGATAGATGTATGTCATCTACCTCCATGGTCTGAGCTGTGTCCCCGTACGCCTTTAATGCCGATTTCGTTACGCAAATGGCATTAACGAGGGTCGAACAAAGTCGGTTTTGTTTCTTGTTCTTTATGTCGGGAAGCATGGAAAACGATCTTTCAGCATCGGCGTTTGAATATGGAAGACTTCTAATGGAATTTAATAATTTCTGCAAACATGGATATTTAAATGAGCCTTGATCGTTTCGCGTTAACAACACCGTTTTCCAAACATCATCAAAAGCTAATGTACAAAGCATCTGCTTGTCTTTATATGCAAAATTCAGGTGCAATGTCGACCATTCTTTTTGCAAACCGTCTTCGTCGAAACCGCCCAATTTTTGAGCAATAAAGAGAATACTTTTAAAGGAAGTGTCTCTGTCATTATCTATTAATGCCAAATGAGGCTCAAAAACACATAACTTGCTCAGAAATTCGTCATCGATTGGCAATCGATTACGAATTTCGTTTGCAGCCGTTATGTAAAACTTAATACAATTTTCTCGAACGGTTTTGACAACATCGGGTTTGCCTTCTGCAACTAACTTAGAAAGAAAAATGTCACAATCCGGATCTAAATGAATACTATTAAATGCGACTTGGTTATCGCCTTTTGAAAAATCTATTAATTTTACTAAATCCATGTGCTTCAAAAGCTGCGGTTTCAAAAAATTACGTAAAATATTATACAAAAGAGTTTTGGCAGTAGTTTGAAGCAAATGGATTCTTGTTTGTTGCGACTGAAAGAATAAACTAAAGTCATTGAAATACAATAGAACGTATTCCAAAAACAGAAGATATGCTTTCGCTTCTGGATTTTGCATGATGATAAGCAGATCTTCCCCAGACTTTGTCTTCTCACTTACGACCAATTCTTTCAGAAATTGCAACACACTGTCCCAATTTTCTAAAAGTGTAACTACGGATGAATAACGCGATAACCATCGCGTAGTACAGAATTTTAAAATTTTGCGGTCAGTAAATTGATAACATGGTTGGAAATCGCGAAAAATGGCCGAGCGTTTGGGACTGCTATAAATGAATGTAGTGACTTTCCGTAATAATTCCTCGCAGACCTCGGGAATGGTAGCGCATGCTTTATGCACTACCAATGCAGAGGAGTGACATGGACACGGCATGGTGAAAAAATTTTCACCGCGAATTTCTGCAAGTTTGTTCTTGAATGACGAG
The DNA here is from genome assembly GCA_947577245.1 of Andrena bucephala. Classification (NCBI taxonomy): domain Eukaryota; kingdom Metazoa; phylum Arthropoda; class Insecta; order Hymenoptera; family Andrenidae; genus Andrena; species Andrena bucephala. Next base: position 69,640,087 of record OX387716.1, read on the forward strand.
TGACACCCTGTCATGACAGAAGCGTTATCACACGACAAAGCAAGAATGTTTCCGAACGGAATTTGCTTTTTCCACATGGAGTTCTTAAAGGAGGTAAATATTTTATCGGCAGTACATTCTCGCGCGTCAAGATTAATTAATTCTACTAATTCCGTTCGAACATCCAAAGTCTCGGGTGCGACATACCGAACAATAAACGACATCCATTTCTCATTGGTAATGTCGGATGTTTCATCAATAAATACTGAAAACTTAGAATTCTGTAAAACCAGACTAAGACGCTCTGTTTCCCGAGGACACAGAACGTTCGATATAATATTAGAACACTTTGTTCGATCACACGTCATACGTTCCAAAACATCAGGATCTTTCCCAACGTCTTGGAAAAGTTGAAGAATCGCCTCTGCGGATTGATGCGAAATATTTTTCTCGGCAACTAATGCAGCAAAACGAATAACCAAAGCATAAACAAAACATAAACAAAGCATACGCAACCACAGATCGCGGATCTGACCGTCAAATGTACTTGACGAAAACCAGGCCCGAGCGAACCCTCGAAACGGGAAACGAAAAGAATAGATAGGAAATCGTAAAATAGTAAGAAAAATTCAGAAAGGAGAAAAATCGAAGAAAAGGCTAAAAGAAATAACAGCAAGGTAATGGTGACAGTACCGAACTGCCACAGATGCATTTACCAGTTACATTTCTCTCCTATTCTTGTACAATAATACCTTTATACCAATTTACACATTTTAGTGTACAACATGTATCGCGATGTTAGCTTTGCATAACCAATTGTTTACATTTCCCTCTCGATGGAAGAGACCACCACTTTCCCGTAGTTTTCATCGAGCGGTAACGTGCACGCTGCGCGTAATTAATTTGTAAATAGTGCGTGATTCTTTGTCGCAACTTGATATAATTACGTTTGATGTGATTACGTTTAGATTTTAGATTTTAGATCATACTCTGAAAAAATATTTGTTATCGAAGGCTTCTACAGCGTGCATGGTACTGGCCAAGAGTGGATTCTAATTTTAACAAAGTTCACCAATGTACAGTATCAAAATATTCGTCTTTTAATAAAAAAATTCATTTTAAGGTTTGAAAAATAGAAATAGCTCAAATAAAAAGTAGGGAAATTTAAAACGAACACAAGAAATTGAGACATTTGATGGAAAAAGGGCACATAAACCACTTGTTTAAAACTTATAAATAAAGACACATATCATTTTTAAATCATGACTTCTGTATTCAGAACGCTTGAACGACACGGTAACTACATCCTTAAAAAAATTTGATTTAATTGCATTACTTTTTATTAAGTTATACCATAATGAAAACTTTGAAATCGATTTTCTTGAAATGGCATTTTGGCGTATGTGCCCTTTTTCCATCAAATGCCTCAATTATGAATGTACATTTTTCTTTGTTAAACAAATTACAGAAGAACTTTATTTAACTTTATTTTATGTAGAATTTAGTTCGTATATCTGAAAAATCGAAGAATCATAACGGGTAATTATCATTTTTCGTGATCTAATGGATCTTAAGACACGAAGTGTCTCATAAAGTTTCATTGAAATCCATTTTGCTGTTTAAACGTAATCGTGATAAAAAATACATGAGATATTTAAAAAAAAGCTCTTTTCTAAATAGTCAAAACGTGATCAGGAGGTCTTAAAACGTGATTTCCCTAACAAAATTTTTTCCAAATTTTTTTTCATTACAAGAGTATTATACATATGTCAGAAAAGTGTATCTCGAGGCACTCAAGAAGATCGCGCACGGCCGCGTGTCGCTTGCACGTAACCTTGGATCGCAGCGTTTCAAGAGCGAGAGAGAAAGACACACGTTCGTTTTCTCTCTCGTCTTCCCGACGTTGTCCGAAGCGCCGAGCTCACGGACACGCAGCTCCGGCGTAGTCTGCATGCGTGGTGGGGGAAACTCTCGAGCGCTCCCGTCCTCATTCTGGCATCACTGTCTGGCATCACTGCCTATCACTACCTAGAGCAGGCCTGCCCCATCGGGTGCAAATACCTCCTGAATTTCTGGGACCCGAGTAACAGCCGAGCGCGGGACTGTTCCATTGCTACCCGTTGCGAAATTTGTGAGAGAACTGCATGAGTGTGCGTCCATGTAGAAGAGGTCTTCGGATCCAAGCAATAGACTCGTGGTACGAGCCTACATGGACAGCCGCACACTCATGCAGTTCTCCCGCAACCCATGCTGTGGTTAGCAACGTAACCAGCCCCGCGCTCGGCTGTTGCCCGGGTCCCAGAAATTCAGGAGGTATTTGCACCCGATGGGGCAGGCCTGACCTAGAGGATCACTAGCCTATATGATAGAGCAGCATCACTGATGCCAGAATGAGGACGGGAGCGCTCGAGAATTTCCCCCACCTCGCATGCACACTACGCCGGAGCTGCGTGTCCGTGAGCTCGGCGCTTCGGACAACGTCGGGAAGACGAGAGAGAAAACGAACGTGTGTCTTTCTCTCTCGCTCTTGAAACGCTGCGATCCAAGGTTACGTGCAAGCGACACGCGGCCGTGCGCGATCTTCTTGAGTGCCTCGAGATACACTTTCCACTTTCTGACATATGTATAATACTCTTGTAATGAAAAAAAATTTGGAAAAAATTTTGTTAGGGAAATCACGTTTTAAGACCTCCTGATCACGTTTTGACTATTTAGAAAAGAGCTTTTTTTTTTAAATATCTCATGTATTTGTTAACACGATTACGTTTAAACGGCAAAATGGATTTCAATGAAACTTTATATTAAAATTTTATATTCGTGTCTTAAGATCCGATTAGATCACGAAAAATGATAATTACCCGTTATGGTTCTTCGATTTTTCAGATATACGAACTAAATTCTACATAAAAAAAAGTTAAATAAAGTTCTTCTGTAACTTGTTTAACAGAGAAAAATGTACATTCATAATTGAGGCATTTGATGGAAAAAGGGCACATACGCCTAAATGCCATTTCAAGAAAATCGATTTAAAAGTTTTCATTATAGTATAACTTAATAAAAAGTAATGCAATTAAATCAGATTTTTTTAGGATGTAGTTACCGTGTCGTTCAAGCGTTCTGAATACAGAAGTCATGATTTAAAAATGATATGTGTCTTTATTTATAAGTTTTAAACAAGTGGTTTATGTGCCCTTCTTTCATCAAATGCCTCAATTTCTTGTGTTCGTTTTAAATTTCCGTACTTTTTATTTGAGCTATTTCTATTTTTCAAACCTTAAAATGAATTTTTTTATTAAAAGACGAATATTTTGATACTGTACATTGGTGAACTTTGTTAAAATTAGAATCCACTCTTGGCCAGTACCATGCACGCTGTAGAAGCCTTCGATAAAAAATATTTTTTCAGAGTATGATCTAAAATCTAAAATCTAAACGTAATCACATCAAACGTAATTATATCAAGTTGCGACAAAGAATCACGCACTATTTACAAATTAATTACGCGCAGCGTGCACGTTACCGCTCGATGGAAACTACGGGAAAGTGGTGGTCTCGTCCATCGAGAGGGAAATGTAAACAATTGGTTATGCAAAGCTAACATCGCGATACATATTGTACAAGAATAGGAGAGAAAGGTAACTGGTAAATGCATCTGTGGCAGTTCGGTACTGTCACCATTACCTTGCTGTTATTTCTTTTAGCCTTTTCTTCGATTTTTTTCCTTTCTGAATTTTTCTTACTATTTTACGATTTCCTATCTATTCTTTTCGTTTCCCGTTTCGAGGGTTCGCTCGGGCCTGGTTTTCGTCAAGTACATTTGACGGTCAGATCCGCGATCTGTGGTTGCGTATGCTTTGTTTATGTTTTGTTTATGCTTTGGTTATTCGTTTTGCTGCATTAGTTGCTGAGAAAAATATTTCGCATCAATCCGCAGAGGCGATTCTTTAACTTTTCCAAGACGTTGGGAAAGATCCTGATGTTTTGGAACGTATGACGTGTGGTCGAACAAAGTGTTCTAATATTATATCGAACGTTCTGTGTCCTCGGGAAACAGAGCGTCTTAGTCTGGTTTTACAGAATTCTAAGTTTTCAGTATTTATTGATGAAACATCCGACATTACCAATGAGAAATGGATGTCGTTTATTGTTCGGTATGTCGCACCCGAGACTTTGGATGTTCGAACGGAATTAGTAGAATTAATTAATCTTGACGCGCGAGAAGGTACTGCCGATAAAATATTTACCTCCTTTAAGGGGGTAGACACGGGTAATGCAGCGCGCTGTATACCGACACAATCTGGCCCGAAACATGGGTTTAGTAGAATACGCTTTTCGTCCTTATATGAGCGAATTTTGGGCTTGGCGAGGTCTCATTCGAAAGAGAAAGGTTCAGTGCAGCGCGCTCTGGTCATGGTTCGACGAGATTGTGTTGATATCTAATAATATGAGTGTTCAAAGTAGAGCAAAAATCGAAAAAATACACCCGCATGAACCAACGTATTTTTAGGTCACTAAAAGAGTCTTGTGACTCAAACGATGACCAGAGCGCGCTGCACTGAACTTTCCTCTTTCGAATGAGACCTCACCCAGCTCAAAATCTGCTCATATAAGGACGAAAAGCGTATTCCCGTAATTGCATTCCCAATTACGAGTTCCGCCATATTGGCGATAATACAGAGCAAGTCACGTGACAAATTTAGTTGAGCTAGTAGACACGAGATGGCGCCTACTCGGGAGGACTGCCAACGTGGAGTCATAGCAAAACTGAAGCGTTAGCTGGATACACAAGCCACAGTAAAAGCGTGATGCAGTCAATGTATGAATTTTCGGACGATTGTAGGTTAGGTTATATGCATTTTAGGCATATAACTGCTGGGAACTGTGTACATTTAGTAAATTAACGCTTTTATTGTAACACATACATCACTTGAAACCGCTGTCGAATTTATGTTATAATTATATGGCCACATTATTTAAAATAAAAAAAGAGATTGGAACTTTTTTACTAATACTGGAAATATTGATTTACTGATATCATATTTTCAGAATGTGGAAGTTACACCAATTATATGCAATTATTGCTCTTATTATTATTCTTCCGACTATTGCATATAACATACAACAAGGAAAAGTCTCTAAATCAGTCAACAGTTGACTCCCTGATTTTTTTTGTAATTCTTTACGGTCCTATGCAGAGATGGGCATTATTTAAATAAAAGAATATACTTCCGAATGGCCCCAGTGGCCAATCGACACGATGTTTGGGGTAGGGTGTGTGTACCCTAAATCTAAAATTTTATTTAGCTCCGGGTATTTATTAGTTTCCTTTGTTTATTCGAAAGCGTTTCATCTTGAGCTTCGAATAATTTTTCATCTTTCATTATATCTTTAACCTAAGGTCGTATTCAGATATATTGGTCGGTCGATTCGTTTTCGCGAACAGCGATCGAGGAGAAATCAGCGACCACTATCTGACGATCGTGGATTTGTCTGTTGGAGTTACGCGGCCACCCAAGGGTATGGTGGGGTAACGGGAATGCTGCGCGGCTCCGTCTGAACGTAGCCGTGTGGCTGTCATGACTAATACGAGATGAAGCTATCGAGAAAGAATCAATGTTCTGACCAATAAAGCTCCTGAATTTTTTCGGAGCTAAGGCACACCTATTCTGATGTGTGTATTTCTACGCTGCAGCTCGGTTTGGCCTATACACAACAGAAGCTTGGCGCTATCCCCTCCACTTCTGGCTCACTCTTGTTCTGCGAAGGCGAGAGTGAGATGGAACGAGAGCGAGTCAGAAAACGTTGCAAACAGAAGCACCGAGGCAGCTAAGCGGTACCTATGGTGGGAGTATACGCGACGGGCGCGAGTGCTCAGATGGAATCGTGACTGTTCGATGCATCCGCGCCACGGTCAGATAGCCAGGCACGGCACGAGTCTTTTTTGCGCCATAAGCGAGCTTGACAAATTCCGCCATTTATTATAATACATTAATTGAGCTTCTTCATGACCTTACTCTACTCGTAGTTTAAAACCGTTGTAGTATAATTTGTAGTATTTCATTTAAAAATTTATTTTCAACAATGCCAACAATGAAAAGGCCATTTTGCATTTCTTGTCAACCTTACGCCCTAGCAGTTGCCTAATTTTGCAGAGTAAAGTCATAAATAATCTCAAATAAATGTAATATAATAAAGGGCGCAATTTGACAAGTTCGCTTAGGGTGCAAAAAAGACTTATGCCGGGCCTGCGTCAAGTTTTTGCGAAGCGGTTCCCGTGCTCACCGTAAGCACTTGCGACCATCGTGCACGCCCGTCGCGCATACAAAGGACGGAGTGTCAGGCGTCCGAAAGACGGAGCGAGACAAAATATCAACGCGTCGTCTGTCTCGTACTGTCCTCGCTCGCTTTCAGTGCCTTCGCTCGCTCTCTTTCCATCTCGCTCTCGCCTTCGCCGGACAAGAGTGAGACAGAAGTGGTGGGGATAGCGAAAAGTCCGTACCGTGTACACCAAACAGAGCCCGTAACGATCTTAGATGCTCGAATAACTGACGAGAACCTTTGTGGCCCGAGCCGCACGAGATCGCCGTTGCTCAGCGATGTGTCATCGATTATATAGAAACAGAATTTGTTTTTTTTTTCATCGTATCAATATGAAAGTGACACAAATGGATTCCTGGCATTCTCCCGATTAAATTGACAGAAAATAATTTAAATCAAACTATTTTTAACGAAACGGGCTTCCAATTCTGCAAACAAATTTCACGTAATTTCCTTAATTATGGTCCGAATAATATCATTTTTGGGGCCAATTTGATCGAGAAAACACGACGAATCGATTCACGTCACTTTCGCAAAGATCTGATTAGAAATGCAGAACTGAAGATTTGTCACTGCTTAGTGCGTAACATTGTATGGCCCCGCTGGATTCGAGCGTCGAAACCCACGAAACTCAGCGAGTTGCATGATTGCTAGCGTGAAGGACAAGAGAGGACTTTGCATGGCGAAGGAAAGTCAGCCTTCTATAGAACTCAAATCGAGAAAGACTTTGCTGACAAACTTTACATATGTATATTCGCGTCAAATAAATACTTTAATTGTAAAATTTAGACGACAAACTATTGTTGAATTTCGCCAGTTCTTACATATGCATCACTTGGTTGGGAATTCCTGATCCCAGAGTTTCATGCATTTACCTATTGAAATGTTGCTTCAAGTCATCGGGAAATTGCATTACTTCTTCTCGTACATACATATATGTATCTGTTCGCGAGTAGGTGTCACGAGTGACACGGCTTTGGTTTCTCAAATAAATGCACATTTATTAGGGCCCTCGGTCGACGGCGACTTGAGTCATCCAGTACTGAATATGAAATTGTTCATATTTCTCACTACACCTTGATAAGAGTGTTACCACCGATGGATTCGTGAGTTTATGTCCACGAAAATGAGTCGAGACGCGAAGCAATTCGGTCTATTTTTTCTTATGAATACATGATTAGGACACACACACTACGTTCACTAAAAATAGACCGAATTGCTCCATGTTTGGCATCATTTTCATCAGTAATGCAGTGCTCTGGTGAAGAACATCGTAATACGGAGCTAATATTCTAGGCCCTAGAATCTACGATATTGTCAATGTGCAGTTGAAACGCACGCCGCTTCACACTATCGTTTCTTAGCATTTATACGGGGTGATTCTGTAGCTAGAATCGTCAAACGCGATGCTCGCCAACAATCATGTGTCTCGCTGAGTTTCGTGGGCTTCGACGCTCGAAACCAGCGGGACTATACAATGTTGCACGCTAAGCAGTGACGAATCTGATGTTCTGCAATTTCTAATCAGATCTTTGCAACAGTGACGTCAATCGATTCCTTACAATTTTATATATAATGTTTGTTCATAACTGCTTCTTTCTGCATAGGACGTGTAATAAGTGTATTTCATGTTCTGTTTCGGTGCTTTGCAAGTAAAAAAATGTCTAACCTAACAAACTTCATTTTCTGGGGACATCCCCTCATCTATTTTCCCTTTTCACTTATAATTCCTTACTGCTAACGTAGAATATTGTAGCATAAGCACATTTCAAGTAATTAAAATGTACAATGAATTTTCTATGTTTGCAGTACCAGCCGACTTCCGTTTAAATTTTTATAAGTACAACGCAACAGCTGAGAATTTCTTTCCTTATTCAGAATAAAATACGGAAATAGCAAACAGCTCCCTCTCGCGTTTACCGGGCAATCGGCGATCTATCGGTATTACCATTTCTGTGCAGAAAAAACCTGCTGTAATACCGACCTGCCGAATCGGCCAGGTCACGTGACGTGTCTACCCCCTTAAGAACTCCATGTGGAAAAAGCAAATTCCGTTCGGAAACATTCTTGCTTTGTCGTGTGATAACGCTTCTGTCATGACAGGGTGTCACTCGTCATTCAAGACCAAACTTGCAGAAATTCGCGGTGAAAATTTTTTCACCATGCCGTGTCCATGTCACTCCTCTGCATTGGTAGTGCATAAAGCATGCGCTACCATTCCCGAGGTCTGCGAGGAATTATTACGGAAAGTCACTACATTCATTTATAGCAGTCCCAAACGCTCGGCCATTTTTCGCGATTTCCAACAATGTTATCAATTTACTGACCGCAAAATTTTAAAATTCTGTACTACGCGATGGTTATCGCGTTATTCATCCGTAGTTACACTTTTAGAAAATTGGGACAGTGTGTTGCAATTTCTGAAAGAATTGGTCGTAAGTGAGAAGACAAAGTCTGGGGAAGATCTGCTTATCATCATGCAAAATCCAGAAGCGAAAGCATATCTTCTGTTTTTGGAATACGTTCTATTGTATTTCAATGACTTTAGTTTATTCTTTCAGTCGCAACAAACAAGAATCCATTTGCTTCAAACTACTGCCAAAACTCTTTTGTATAATATTTTACGTAATTTTTTGAAACCGCAGCTTTTGAAGCACATGGATTTAGTAAAATTAATAGATTTTTCAAAAGGCGATAACCAAGTCGCATTTAATAGTATTCATTTAGGTCCGGATTGTGACATTTTTCTTTCTAAGTTAGTTGCAGAAGGCAAACCCGATGTTGTCAAAACCGTTCGAGAAAATTGTATTAAGTTTTACATAACGGCTGCAAACGAAATTCGTAATCGATTGCCAATCGATGACGAATTTCTGAGCAAGTTATGTGTTTTTGAGCCTCATTTGGCATTAATAGATAATGACAGAGACACTTCCTTTAAAAGTGTTCTCTTTATTGCTAAAAAATTGGGCGGTTTCGACGAAGACGGTTTGCAAAAAGAATGGTCGACATTGCACCTGAATTTTGCATATAAAGACAAGCAGATGCTTTGTACATTAGCTTTTGATGATGTTTGGAAAACGGTGTTGTTAACGCGAAACGATCAAGGCTCATTTAAATATCCATGTTTGCAGAAATTATTCAATTCCATTAGAAGTCTTCCATATTCAAACGCCGATGCTGAAAGATCGTTTTCCATGCTTCCCGACATAAAGAACAAGAAACGAAACCGACTTTGTTCGACCCTCGTTAATGCCATTTGCGTAACGAAATCGGCATTAAAGGCGTACGGGGACACAGCTCAGACCATGGAGGTAGATGACATACATCTATCTCTCATGTCATCTGAGCATTTATATCCAATTCTTGCGAAGAAGCAAAAGAGTAGGTTACGTTTACATGCCGTTGATGGCCTCGCGGATGTTCCTTCTACGTCGGGTAATGCAAATTAGTGATGTCCAGAATATTATCAATTTCATCCATTTTTTATTTCATTCGATTTTTGGACATCGCGAATATGTAAATAGTTGTTCGATTTACCTCACGCAATTCTTGTTCTATCCTTGCAATAAATTCGCTTGCTTGCTGTACATATGATTCATAGAGAGAACTTCGAGATAATTGTACAAATAAATGTATATTCTTAATTATATTCATTTTATATGTAACAATTATCTCGAAATTCTGTAACATGTATTATAGTAAATTCCTTTGCTTGCTTTCTATCCTTTGGAAATCTAAACAATTGTAGCATTATTTCAGTCTTACATCTCGTCAATATATCGAACCCAATTGATATATTTACGTGCTGCCTTTCTTTTCTATTTTTGTAATGTTTTTGTACATTTTAGTGTACAACATGTATCGCGATGTTAGCTTTGCATAACCAATTGTTTACATTTCCCTCCCGATGGAAGAGACCACCACTTAGTTTCCATCGAGCGGTAACGTGCACGCTGCGCATAATTAATTTGTAAATAGTGCGTGATTCTTTGTCGCAACTTGATATAATTACGTTTGATGTGATTACGTTTAGATTTTAGATTTTAGATCATACTCTGAAAAAATATTTTTTATCGAAGGCTTCTACAGCGTGCATGGTACTGGCCAAGAGTGGATTCTAATTTTAACAAAGTTCACCAATGTACAGTATCAAAATATTCGTCTTTTAATAAAAAAATTCATTTTAAGGTTTGAAAAATAGAAATAGCTCAAATAAAAAATACGGAAATTTAAAATTAACACAAGAAATTGAGGCATTTGATGGAAAAAGGGCACATAAACCACTTGTTTAAAACTTATAAATAAAGACACATATCATTTTTAAATCATGACTTCTGTATTCAGAACGCTTGAACGACACGGTAACTACATCCTAAAAAAATCTGATTTAATTGCATTACTTTTTATTAAGTTATACTATAATGAAAACTTTGAAATCGATTTTCTTGAAATGGCATTTAGGCGTATGTGCCCTTTTTCCATCAAATGCCTCAATTATGAATGTACATTTTTCTTTGTTAAACAAGTTACAGAAGAACTTTACTTAACTTTTTTGTATGTAGAATTTAGTTCGTATATCTGAAAAATCGAAGAACCATAACGGGTAATTATCATTTTTCGTGATCTAATCGGATCTTAAGACACGAATATAAAATTTTAATATAAAGTTTCATTGAAATCCATTTTGCCGTTTAAACGTAATCGTGTTAACAAATACATGAGATATTTAAAAAAAAAAGCTCTTTTCTAAATAGTCAAAACGTGATCAGGAGGTCTTAAAACGTGATTTCCCTAACAAAATTTTTTCCAAATTTTTTTTCATTACAAGAGTATTATACATATGTCAGAAAGTGAAAAGTGTATCTCGAGGCACTCAAGAAGATCGCGCACGGCCGCGTGTCGCTTGCACGTAACCTTGGATCGCAGCGTTTCAAGAGCGAGAGAGAAAGACACACGTTCGTTTTCTCTCTCGTCTTCCCGACGTTGTCCGAAGCGCCGAGCTCACGGACACGCAGCTCCGGCGTAGTGTGCATGCGAGGTGGGGGAAATTCTCGAGCGCTCCCGTCCTCATTCTGGCATCACTGGACTGAAGCTCACTTCTTTTTCGTATCGACAGAGACACGCATGTCCTGGCATTCGAAAATTCTTCATTATTATTTTCTTACATGTAAGTGTGCTTCATTATTATTTTAATTAAGCTCTATGCATAATGAAACGAACCTATTTTCAATGAATGGGTTATTGTTTCATTATACATGTATCATTACAGATATATGTGCAGTCAAATAATAGTCTGCGCAGATTTTTACTAACCTGTTTCTCTATGCGAGTTATTGATTAAATAATGTTCTATTATTTTTTCTCGTGCGACAAACGGTTTTCGAAAAAAATCCGAAAAACTAAAAAAAAAATTATTTTTTCCTCAAAGTTAGAAAGTTTAAATGCTTCTGGAACACTTTTTATTTATGAAGATGAACAAAAAAAATGAAATTTTCATTTTCGAGGTCTATTTTTAAAACATTTAAGAGGGAGGCATATACCGAAATATGCGAAAAAGATAACATTTTTTTTACTTATTTCCAGTGTTTGATATGTCTTGAATGTTTCCTGAAAGTTTGGGACCGAAATTCGCAAAAATATCGAAGACGTAGACTCTATATTTTCGATATTTTTGCGAATTTCGGTCCTAAATTTGAGTCTATATCTTTGATATTTTTGCGAATTACGGTCCCAAACTTTCAGGAAACATTCAAGACATATCAAACACTGAAAAGAGAAAATTTTTATTTTTTATCTTTTTCGCATATTTCGGTATATGCCTCCTTCGTGAGGATCATCTCTTAAATTTGCAGTTTGTAGACAAAATGCAATAATTTGGACAACATCATTGTTATATTTTTCATTCACTTTTGCACAATTCAACAGGTGACCACTATTAATTATATTTTTACCACCAATAAAGTTTTTGCTCTGAAGTGTAGCACACGCGAATTTACAAATTTCCTGAACAGAAATTCGCTTTTTTTTTAATTAAGAGAACTTTAAATTGTTAAAAGCTATTACTGCTGAGTACTTATTCGGAATGTTTGCTGGGATCCGGGCCTACTTTCAATAGTTTGCCAACTGACCACCACAACGCTGAAATCTAAACCACGCCTCCTCTAAGTTTCCCAATACCAACCATTTTCTAATAAAAATTTTAGAACAAAAGTTTCACACTTTTCTTAAACACCCTGTATATACTTTAAGGGAATTATTAATCTTGTAAAAACATAACATTATATTTATATTTATTATTAAAAAAAATCATATATACATAATAAAACAGATTTTTTGTATGAAATACACGTAATTGTCATTCTAAAAAAAGTGTTATGTATATGGTATGCTATACAATTTACTTGTTTTCACTGATAGCAAGTTAAGAATTATAATATGTAATGAGCATTAAATAGTGATGCGATAATATATTATTTTTAGAAATGCTATTTTTCTATTAACACTAAACATTGTAAAATAAATTATTCACATTCCTCTTTTACAGTAATTGATTCAACGTCTGACAATCTAGTAGTTACAGTTGCCAAGAGTTCTGGTGGTAAATTCACAGGTGTCATAGTAGATTCTTCAAGATTTTGAGAAGAGTTGATATCAGAACTAACCATGTAAACTTGTAAGACACTTTTCCCGGGTTCCTCTGATGATTCCTTTGATAAAATAACTAAGGATCCTGGTTCTACATGACCAATATTTGGTATCACTGTTTTAACAGACTTTTCATAATGGGTTTCTATATTGCTATTAGTACTCTCTAAATTCGAATTATCTTCAGCTTTTGTATTAGCATTTGTTGATATTATAGTTTCATAATCAGTGGACTCATAATTTATTCTTTCATTATCAAGTGTATTTATATCCGGCCCTTGTAGTTTTTTTACTTTTGGTAATCTCCCAGATCTAGTTGGTCTCACGTGATAAATCTCTGTATCGCTATCAAAACCATTACACGAGCCTAATGATTCAATATCATCCGTTTCTGTTAATGGCTCCCCTGATATTTTTTTCTCTTCTGTTGACCTTTTACGTTTTTTATTTGCTTTCTTTAATAATTGCTGGTATCGATCGCTTGTTTCTGTGTTTTCATTCTCTGCCGCCAATTCGAAACATTGTTCTTCCTCATTGTCTGATGCATCCATTTCTCCAATACTAGATGCTACGATCCCTAACGATATTAATTGTGGTTATAAAACTAAATTATTAAGTTTATCTATTTAATAAATAAATCTTATGTATCTAACTTCTAAACTGAATAATATCACAGCCACCCGACTTGTATTTAGGAAATTGACGTAATTGTATTCCTACAGCGGAGTTCTGCATTTAACAAATATGATCAGAGTTTGCTCAGTCAATAAAGCGTTTCTTCCAATTTAGAACAAAATAGAATATATTTTATTGGGCCAAGTAGAAAGAGTTAGTTCTTCGATTGCTAATAGAGACTCGAAAACCCAAATACGTGCCTAGCGACAGAACTCCAGTTTATAGGCGTAAGCGACGAATGTGTATATATATTAATATTTAGTAATAGAAAATATTTTAAATATATGGAAGATATTATGTAAATTCAACATTCCTCCATATTTTAACTTACTGCCTTTGCGCTTTCTTTCTGGTTTTATATTGTTCTTTTCCTTTGATCCCAGTTGTCTTTGTTTCTTTTGAGCATTAACATATTCCTTCTCTGAATGCTCGAATGTAGCTATTTATGAACAAAATTTAAAAGCAATGAGTACACAATTAATAACACAGTACAACAGCCATCTGGACTTGTAACATTCAATAGCCGTTTCTTATAGGTTTTCGTGCCCTGAAAACGAATCCGCAACCCGTTTGTCGCCATCACCCTCAGTTTGTGAGAAAATCGATTTTGAAAAAAACTGCAAATTTTCAACTTTGAACATTTTTTGTGTCGAAACGGTAATAGTTATTCGATTGTTCGTTGCGTCAAATTATTCTATGAACCCTCACGAATACAACGATATAAGTTATTATTGCATTATGAACATTTAAATATGTTTAAACAACGATCAAAAAGGACACCCGAAATGCACCCATTTTTCCAGATATCTTTCCATTTATTTCCAAAACTAAGGGTCTGAGACGAAATCTGACCATCCCACGCGATGCAGCAGACATTGTTCCTTCGGAAAGCGTCGGCAGAAGTGGTAAGTCTCGTTTTGTTTTCAATACAGAAGCGAAATAGTTTGGCAAAACGCGCGATGTTGACAGTGGTAGTCAATGGCGGCGCGCGATCCACTGCCGCTCAGCGCAACATAATCGCTTAAGGCGCGTGACTACCACTGTCGGCACGGCGCGTTTTGCCAAACTATTTCGCTTCTGTATTGAAAACGAAACGATACTTATCACTTCTGTCGACGCTTTCCGAAGGAACAATGTCTGCTGCATCGCGTGGGATGGTTAGATTTCGTCTCAGACCCTTAGTTTTGGAAATAAATTGAAAGATATCTGGAAAAATGGGTGCATTTCGGGTGTCCTTTTTGATCGTTGTTTAAACATATTTAAATGTTCATAATGCAATAATAACTTATATCGTTGTATTCGTGAGGGTTCATAGAATAATTTGACGCAACGAACAATCGAATAACTATTACCGTTTCGACACAAAAAATGTTCAAAGTTGAAAATTTGCAGTTTTTTTCAAAATCGATTTTCTCAAAAACTGAGGGTGATGGCGACAAACGGGTTGCGGATTCGTTTTCAGGGCACGAAAACCTATAAGAAACGGCTATTGAATGTTACAAGTCCGAAAAAAAGTCAAAATTTGTTGTACTGTGTAATCAATACAGTTACTTTTTATTATACAAGGTGTCTTGACACAAGTGTTGTATCCAATAACTGCAGAGGAGTAAATAATAAGAAATAGAGAAATATAACAAGATTATTACTTGTTATTAAGAGTTATTTAGAATCTAATAAAAATTCTGATAAAAAAAATTCAGCGTGAAAAACATCAGTTGCATGCACATTTTGTATTTTGTTACAAAATGACGTTGAAATCATCTTAGAATAATAGGGAACAAGTGTTTCTTCAACAATGCCAGACCCAATGTCAAAAATTACAAATGAAAATTTAGTAACTATTTCATATAACATATATCTTAAGACATCTTGCATAAAGTAATATGAATTTATACCATGTTTTTGTATACAGAAATTGGATATACATTCAGGTACAAAAAAGTGGAACGTTCTAAATAGAAGCAGTTTTTGATAAAAATACTAAAATATACAAGTGCTATCTGAATTACTGGATTATTGTGTGATTGCATGATACTTCTGGAATATATAAAAAATGTTTTCCGCCCCTAGTAATAACATATTGACTTTCACTTGTCTCTGACTCTGACTTTCATCCTTTGAGAGTTATACAGGGTGTCCCAAGGTAATGGTACAATCCGAAATATGCAAATTCTTCGTGTAAAAAGACATCGAAAAGTCATTTACCCTTTTGGGATCCCAGGCTTCGTTCTCGAGATATTAATAGTTGAATATTAGCACTGGGACTTCCGGGCCGCGCAGTTTAAAGCCGAAACTGCTGAGCGCGGAGCAGTGACCCCCAGTACACACACGCATGAGGCACACGTAGATACAGACCCGCAACGTAGTAGAGCCGACCGCGCTGATTAAAACCGTAAGAATGGGTTAGCGCATTCGGCCCTACTGTGTGTGTGAACCTGTATCTACGCACGCCTCTTGCGTGCGCGTGCGACTACAGTAAAGTCTCCCTATGGGCTCGCTGGTCGGGACCGGCGATGAGCCCTCATGGAGACCCGAGTCCTAATTCCGAGTATTCGTTTCTCGCTTCTTTCTGGTCGAAGGGGGAGCGAGATGGAATGCTTTGCATGCGCGGCAGGCGTGCGCGACGGGTGCGAGTGCTCAGATGGAATCGTGACTGCTCGACGCATGCGGGCGACAGTCAGATAGCCAGGCACGGCACGAGTCTTTTTTGGGTCCTAGGCGAACTTGCCAAATTCCGCCATTTATTATAATACATTTATTTGAGTTTATTGATGACCTTACTCTGAATTTTTATTCGTAGTATTAAACCACTCATAGTACAACTTGTAATATTTAATTTTAAAGTTTATTTTGAACAATACCAGCAATGAAAATACCATTTTGCACCTATTGTCGACTTTCCGCCCTAGGCAGCCGCCTATTTTTGCTTACAGGGACCAGCCAAGCTTACGGGCAGCGATCGGTATGTACATAGCCAAAAAAATGTATAAATAACGCGTCTTAGATTAAATAAATCATTTATATATACTTTTTTAAAATTAAATATTACAAGTTGTACTATGAGTGGTTTAATACTACGAATAAAAATTCAGAGTAAGGTCATCAATAAACTCAAATAAATGTATTATAATAAAGGGCGCAATTTGACAAATTCGCTTAGGGCGCAAAAAAGACTTGAGCCGGGCCTGCGTCAAGATTTAGCGACGCGTTCCCCTGCTCACCTTATGCGCTTGCGACCATCGCGCACGCCCGCCGCGCAAACAAAGGACGGAGTATCAGGCCTCCGAAAGACGGAGCGAGACAAAACATCAACGCGTCGTCTGTCTCGTACCGTCCTCGCTCGCTTTCAGCGCCTTTCGCTCGCTCTCGTTCCATCTCGCTCTCGCCTTCGCCGGACAAGAGTGAGACAGAAGTGGTGGGGATAGGTGACAAGCCCTCATCGTGTGCACAAAACCGAGCCCATAGAGAGACTTTACTGTATACCGGAAGTTCCACCGCTAATATTCGACTGTTAATAATTAATATCTCAAGAAGGAAGATTTGTATCCTAAAACGGTACAGAACTTTTCGATGTCTTTTTGCATGAAGAATATCATGTGCATAAGGTTTTACAATTTGATTTTCTCCATTTAAGTAATGGGTGATGTATTCCATGCTTTCATATAAAAAACCATGTTTATTCATTGTTTGGGTCCGTTTTTAACAGTTACTAAGAAATTAAATATGCCACTGGTGTTAAAAACTCTTCAAGAACTACCGCTTTCACTGAACATGCAGGAAGTTATCGATACATTTGGCAAAACTTGGTGCTTCCATTGGCAGCACCAACAGACTTGCCAGAAGATTCTGCAAAATAAATGTCACTGAAACGAAATTCGATAATGAGTCTGCCAAATTCAGGAAAACCAGACATGAATGTTTGGATCATCAGAAGATAGTTGCAGAATGTAAATTTTACGAGCAGGAGGCTCGTCGCAGGTCCACATTCGACATGGGAGCGTCATGATGAAAGCATGTGAGATGAACCAAGGATCAGCAGGTCACTGTCCTTTTCACTAATAAATCTAGATTTTTCCTACAGTCACATACTAGATGAGGAATGGCCTGGAGAAGACTCAGAGAACAATATGCAGCCTGTATCATTTCGAATTATGCGGCTTAGCATAGAGGGCCATCCTCATTTCGGTCGATGTAAACAGCTAGGCAATTATAGAACTGGTCCTTCTTAAACAAGGGACATTCAGGACCAATTTTCACATAGAAGAAATTTCAATGGAGCGCGTTCTACCATTTACCAACAGAATTGGAAAATAATGTCTTATTAATGCTAGATAATGTCCATTTGCATTCGGCACGCTATGTTTTACCCTCTTTGATAGAAGTTAGAGTATAGCAAATAATCCGATATAAATTCCCTTGAGCATGTTTGGAATATACTAGGAAGACGCTTTTGAACAAAAAAACATGTGCTACAAATTCTCAGAGAACTCAGAGAAGCTCTGCAGGAGGATTGGAGTTACCAGAACTTTGAAGATACAGTGAATTTGATTTAGAGTACATATCGAAGAGTGATAGCCATTATATTAGAGCTGCAAAAGGAAATACTCGATATTATTACATAGGTATTCAAGAAAGTTCGTGCGGTATAACTTTGGCATTTGGTGTCCAAATGTACTACGACTTTTTATTGCATCTAGAAGTACTGCAAATGCATTAGTCAATAGAAAGAATTCAGATGCAGTGAAACAGTTAATTTCAAAGTGACCAGTTTAAACTTGGAACAAAAGCTACTGAGGTAATCATAAAGGTATGTATGCCTTTCGGGAATGATTGTATAAGTGAAAGTGTTGCGATATTAGGGCGCGCTTGCTTATCTGACTCGCGTCGTCGGGTTGGTAGCACTGTGCTTCGGTGTTCTTTCCTTTTACTTCACTAGTTTCAGACACACTCGTCCAGTTGTGTTGCCAGTATTATTTTAAGTCATATTTTACGTTTTATCTTTATAATAAAATCGCGTAGATATATCCTACGTTATTATCCTGTTTTCACTTTGTGAGCCTATCTTAAATAAATAAATACAACAGAAAGTATGGTGCAAAGGAGGTTGCGAAAATTCAAAACGGAGAATGAGACATTTAATGACGAACCGTGCGAAGGGCATCCCAGTATCATCAATGATTATGATTTGCGAGGCGCTATTGATACAGATCCAAAGGCAACGTGCAAAACACTTGCAATAAAGTTTTATATT
The DNA here is from genome assembly GCA_947577245.1 of Andrena bucephala. NCBI lineage: Eukaryota > Metazoa > Arthropoda > Insecta > Hymenoptera > Andrenidae > Andrena > Andrena bucephala. The sequence continues at coordinate 69,658,955 of OX387716.1, forward strand.
AGGGATGAAACAGACCCGATTTACACAAAATGGGAAAGGTGCCTCACAGACTTACTAATGACTAGAAGCAACAAAGGCTGGCTGCTCGCATTTCATTGCTCTCCCGTCAAAGGAATGGAAACTTTTTGGATCGCATGCGTAATCTGCGATGAAAATGCATTACTTACACCAATAAGAAACGATCACATTGTCGGTCACCACCAAGAAAACCAATTCCACTGCTGCTTCCAAACTACAAAAACCACACAAACTTTCTTGGATACCTAACAATATTCATGTAGAATCTGAGATAATAAAATAAAATATATTGAAATTCGTATTCTGTACCTATTTAGCGTCTGAAATGTCAGACATGGGAGAGCAAGAAATACCCTGATCATACTAAATCTATGGAAACCTAGTTTTTTCTTTACTCTTTTCCATACATTTTATAACTCTGAATTTATCTCAATAACTGTATAACTGTCCCCAAATGTGAAAATTTACGAAAATGAGCCACTGAGATAACCAATTACCGTTTTATGTAAGAATTATAGTGTTCCAATTTTTTGTTCGCCTAAGCGTAGATATGTGTATGATATTTCGTTAAAAATTTCATTTATTATTCGCACTTACCTAATGATTTCTCCAATATCTCAGTATCAAATTCTTGATGGTACGCAAGTGCTTTTTCAACTAAGTTTCTATTTACTTTTTCTTCTTTCTTAAATTTTAATTTAATTTCCTGCCGTGTTCTATTCGGGAAAAGGCTTTGCATTAGCAGGAAATCTGTGCCTACTGTATTTAGTGCTTTATAAAATTTTAAAGTTTCCCACTTGGGCCACTCTTTACTTTTTTGACGCTTTTTATAAAATCCACTACCATTGCTATCATCATCAATAATAGCTTCCTTGGCTAGTGCTTCTCTACCTTTCTTTGCATTGGTTTGTTCTATAACAAGACTTTGTTCATCTATTATTAGCTGGCCATCTGGTCCAACTTTTACTTGAGGTACAGGCATTGCAGATGATGGATCGTCTTCATTTTCTTCCTCGTGAAATTCTTCAGATCTGCAAATATATATAAAAGATCAATATAAACTGAAAAAATATCCGTTTTTATAATATCAACAATATGCTTACTGGCATTCTGAAATTTTTCTTGCCGTCATTTCAGATTCTTTAGATCTTTTCATAGGATTAGTAACAGGATTATAATATATTAAATCATACATCGTAAGCTTGCTTCTATCTGGTGTTTTATTTTCATGTTTTAAATGAAATTCTCTTCTAGCTTCTGCTAATTTTCTTGCGGATTCCGAAACCAAGATACGTCTTTTTTGACCCACTTTGGATTTTGATACATTATTCTTATTATTGTTAGAAACAGTGTCTTTAGCATTTTGTACTGAATGAAGTGAATCATTTTTCACACTATTGATAGTGGAACTAATTACTCTCCTGCTATCATCTTCTGATTCACTTGCACTTGCGCCACTCCCTTGTATACTGTTTCTTCTTGCTCTACCACCACTGTCCAATTTAGGTGTTGGTTTTATAAATCCTACTCGGCATTGTGCTGATTTTGTAGAAGCTAAAAATTACAAAATATTTAATAATTAAAGCTTCTGTTTACATTTTAAATATGAAAGTCTCTTTTTTGAAATTATATTATAACAAAAACATCTAATACAGTTTGAATTTTATAGTATTTCTAATATAGTTTGACTTACAGAATTATTATAATTGTTTTAAATTGTTTTTAGAAATGACTAATTTAAACAAACTCTTTCAATTATAATACAAGAAGGTAGTTTTAATATAAAAATGAATATGCAAAATTATGGTTTTTAAAGCCAACAACTGAAGGTGTTCATGGATGAAAAACAATCTTTCAAAAAGGGCTGAAGATTATAAAATAAGCAATGGGTGAAAAACGGAATAAAACACTGAAACTGTCTACTTGTCGAGAAGGTTTAAATATTATCTACTAGAAAGATGTGTAATTTATATAATTCTGGAAGTATTAAAATTTTTCACTTTATTTTTATGACCTATGCGAAAGAGAACTGCAGTTCGAACCAATGAGACAGTAAAGCACGTTCAGTTGCAATTTTAAGCCATACTTTCATTATAATGTAACTGGAATTAAAATTTTTTCAATAAGCATCTACAACTTCTTATATGTATACGTTGTTTAACGATGTGACAATGAGCTTACAGCAGTGGGATCTTCGATTTAAACTGAACTTTATTTGCCAAGTACAAAGTAACACTAAATAGCCATATCCTACCAAGTATTGGTAACATTTTTACTGTTACAGTTGTTACAGTACATTATCCACATTTCTTTAACAATTACCGTTTTAAATGTCATTAAAGGCATCATTTCGTGAAAGATGTACAAATTATATTTCCGAGAATAAAACAATGTCAATTTTTTAAACATTCAAAAACTGACTAATTTATTTACGGAGACATTTTTTCAAGAAAACATTTTCCATTAAATTTACTTTTTTTTATAAACACAAAAATTTGAAGAATTTAATTTTTTGTTTTAATGAAACATGGAAATTATAAAATTTTGTTAAATTTTTCTAGCTAAAAACTTTCAAGCAGAGAAAGTGCTGCAAACATTCGCTACTTAGTTAACTATATATTCTTGATTCTCAAAAATAATTGTTTAAAGAATCGTTATAGTAATAAAAGAAACATTAATCGTTACAGAGAAGGTAATTCAAATGTGATGAAATCAAAGAAAAGAGTAGAGTTAATAAAAATTCAAATATACGAGCTCCAAACTCTGAGTCTAGTGTGCTATTCACTCTGCCAATTTAGAACGTATTATATGATATTCTATTTGAGATGATCCAAGTCCCTTTTCAAGGTAACTTAAACGTTAAATATCTTTCTGACTAATACACATTGGTACACACACTTTGAGTATGCGTGTTCATTATGACCATATGTTTGCTGAACAAAATTTAGTTTAAATCACAGACTTCACTGCTTTGACTCCCTTATGGAAAACAACAATGCGTGCACGTTAATGTAAATTTCTATAACTATAGTATTATAACGAAGACTGTGAAAATGCAACTATAAATATTGTTCTCACATTTAAAATGACAACAATATGGAGCAAAATTACAAAAGATTGAAGCTACTGGACTGTAAAATGATTGTTTATAAACTCTGCTTAATACCCCAGCCAGCCACGTCTGTTTTGCAGATTTTGCTCAACGCCTGAGTACAAATGTTTGTGACACAAAAACTACAGATTTGATACAGAATTTGTTATATTCGATGATGAAAGCAGACTGACAGCAGAAAGCCAACAGATTGTACTGCCTTAACCTGCGAGCAGATTGGCGGCAGGGTCTGTTGATAAAATTTAATGGCAAGAATCGAGCAGATCTTGCGCAGTGCGATCTGACGGCAAATAGGCAGCAAGATCTGATTGAAATCTGATATCAATCTGCTGTCAGATCCTGATGTCAGGCTCTGACCGCAGGACCATGGTTTAATGCGAACATAGTAGGCCCCGAATCTGACGTCGGGATATGCTTGAATCTGCTGCCAGTCTGCTGGCATACTGTGGTCAGTTTGTTTACTGAGACTGTGGAAACTTACTTATCTAAACTTCAATTATAAAACTGTTGATTCCTTCATTTTTAAGTAACAGCATGCACGCAATGTTTAATATGTAATTATACTTGCCAATTTGTGATGTATTTGAGTTTTCTGCGGTTTGTACCACCTCTTTTATTGATTCATTAAAACTTTGTTTGGAGCTGTCTTTACTATGGATATTTTCATCATTAAGAAATAACTGTCTGTTCTGTATTTGTTTCTCTATTACTGATGTTTCCTGTGCTTGTGTCTCTTCGATAATACTTTCTGAAAATTGATGCGTCGTCACAGAAACATCTTCAGATATACTCTTGTTTTCCCCGTTAGATTCAGTTACACCAACAACTTCGGTAACAGGTAAATCTTGTGTCGCTTTCCGTCGTGTTGGAACAGTAACCATAGCCTTTATTCGAGCACGCTTCATTTTGTTAATACACAAGTTAAATCAGATCTGTAAAAAGGATTCAACACTAAAGTTGTGTACAATATATCTATCTTTGTTTAGTTGAAATGTTGGTATATACAGTTTGTCTTTAAATGCTACCTAAAGCAGTTGCTAAATGGTAGAATGTATAATATAACATAGGAGGACGTTTATTTGTTATTTTTTAGATAAAATTTGATATTGTAAAGGAGTAGCTTTTTCCCTAAATTTTTTAATCTTTCTTCTCGATAACATATTGTTACTAAATAGTAAGTTGCTATTGTAAATTAACAAATTATTAGCCCATCATCTGCATCCTATTAATGATTTCTTAGTTAACAATGATTTTCGCATAGTGGCTGAATTATATGATTTTACTTTTATTGGTTGAATTATTCTTCCACATAAGTTTACTATATAATAATTATACCCTTCTTTGATAAAGAACCTACATATTTTTGTTGTATTAATTAATCTATTCACTATCACCCTCATATATATACAGTGGTGTGCAAAATTATTCGGCCGCCCTTTAAAATCGCATAACTTTTTTAAAATTAATCCAAATGACTTGAGTTTTTTTGAGAAGCTAGAGGGATTAGTTTGCTAAAAAACGACCTTTACTATTTTTTTTGTTATTCCGACAAAGTGCATTTTTTCAAATCGACGAATCACATCATTTAGCAAACTAATCCCTCTTGCTTCTCAAAAAAACTCAAGTCGTTTGGATTAATTTTAAAAAAGTTATGCGATTTTAAAGGGTGGCCGAATACTTTTGCACGCCACTGTACACGTATGTTGTGGGTGAAATAATGTGTTTCACTAATAATCATATTGGTTGATGGATTTATATGTTAAACACTGATTAAATGGCCTACATTTTTCTAATTTCAATTTTCTAAACATTTATTTCCGATCATACTTTAAAACTTTTATTTCTACTGTTAGTGCTTGAATTTTAGAAGACATTATATGAAACAAAGCCTAAATTGATTTAAAAATTCTTACGTACAGAATGTTTCACCAGAATTAGCATTTATGAACATAAAGTGTAAGTCGCAGTCTTGAAGTTTGGTCATTTTTCCAGAGTTCAAGCTTAGTTGAAAGTTATAACTCAGAGATGACAAAATACATTGTAATACCTATTACAGGATGCAACAAAAAAAGTGGCCTTTGAAGTTTTTTTTATAACATTGTGTTCCTTTCTTGAAACCATTTAAATTATACGTTAAAAAACATTTTCCTGTTTTATTAGAAACAAGAGAGACAATTAAGTGTTCAGACCCTGCATGTGTTCATGACATATCAACGTGAAACAATTATACAGTGGCTCACAGCCATAATCGTACACTCTTTAAAATCGCATAACATTTTTAAAATTGGTCCAAACGACTTGAGTTTTTTTGAGAACCTAGAAAGATTCGTTTGCTACGTGACGTGTTTTGTCGTTTTGAAAAAAATTACAACTGATCGGAATAGCAAAAAAAATAGTAACGATCGTTTCTTTAACTTTTTTCTCTGAACCTGTAAAGAAAATTCAAAAAACTCGTTTGTAGATGTAAGTAAGTTGTATACATGCTGAAAATTTCATCTGAAATTTCAGCTGAAAATTATTTTAGACTTATCTTGTATTGTACTTGGCTTTCGTAACTTATTAATGATATGTCTGTTATTTTAAGTTTAGTTTAATGTAAAATGCTGCCTCCTTATAATTAAAAACATAACACAATTTATTCCATTAAAATCTATTATAATTTATTGGGGTTTGTTGTACATCATGCTTAAATCTATCACAAACTGATATCATACAAATTATTTACATCAAGATTTTGCCAATTTATTTTGATAAACTTCTAAACAAAGTATATTTGTGCTGTATTAATTTAAGTACCAAGATGTATTCTCCATAAATTTAATTGTTTTTTACATATTTAAAAATTTTATATATTTACATTATTTTGTGATATATGATTATATAATTTGACTTGTTGTACGCAATAAAAATTTCCTAGATAAATGCCAAGATAAAAGCGAATGTTATAAATAATATTTCATAAATTATAATAAAAACTTTGATTCATAAATAGGTTTTTAAAATACACCCATAAAAATTTATACCCATTTTGATGTAAATGAATTCTTAAGGATACGAATCCAAATATTAATATAAAGGTCATAGAAAAATAAATGTATTTACAGCAATAAATAAATAAAAAAGTATTATTTAAAAATTTTCCCAATTCTTACGTTTCTTTTAATGATTTCAAATAAGCAATTAGTGCAGTCTGTTAAACCATTATTATATTCTTAGCATTTGTTCACATTTAATGAGAAAACCGTGGCAATGAGTCTCGAAATATGTCCACATAATTATTTATACGGTACAAAAGTACTACTATTAAATATAAATAAAAGAGATACTAATATTTCTTAACCTAAATAGATGTTACTTCAAAATTTGAGGTTATATATTTACTCACCAAGAACACTTTCTCACGCGTATTCAAACATAAACTAGCAATATTGCGACATTTTCAATTACAATTATCTACTTTCACTACTCCAAATAAAAGAATTTTTTGGTTATTATTATCATCACTGGCATTTTAATATGCTTTTATATACGTTTTTCCAATTTTCTTATCGATCAAATTATGTAAATATTACTTCAGCGTTTGGTTACTAATATCCAAAAACTATTTATTTGTAAAGTAGCAATAACACTCTTGTTTTATAAGAAAACATCGCACTAAACAGTCCTTGATTTCAACCTCTCTATTTGGGGGGAATCTAGATCGGCAATGAACAGATATACGATCGAGTGTTAAATAATTTTATTAAATTTTATTAGTAAACGTTAAGGTTTCACTAAATTAAAGGTATGTTCTAATTAATTGAATCAGAACAAAATATACTTTATTGCAAATTGATAAAGTAAATACCTAAGACATTACATATGTACATGCGGCTCAAAAATATATTTCCAATCATTTCCAACTATCAGAGATGCACAAAGATGCACGGAGGTTGACGGAGATGCACCAAGATGCACGGTGTAAATTGCAGTCATAGAGCTATATGATTGCAGTACAGTGGACAAAGGTAGTGATCCTCCAGGGAGTGATCGGAACTATGTAGAGACACTATAACAAGAGCAGTGAACGGAGGAAATGCTATTGTTACGCTATCGCTTGAATATGGCCGCGGAAATGTATATAATCGATATATATAGAGTACGTAGGAGCGAGATTTGAAACGGAGGACGAAGAAGAGTGTTTATTAGAGAGCGCGTCATGCTTTTCGGGGGGTTTTTCCCTGCTATTTTAAACGTGTCCTTACAATGGAACATCTGATGCCTGAACTCAGAAGGCGTACGAAAACCTGGGATTGTATTCAATAGCTTTTAAGTTACCGTTAGACTAGGCGAGGGTAATAAATAGCTTAGCTTTTTCCTTTGCACATCTGCGTGCCAAATTTCGTCGAGCGGGCAGCGGCTCGTCTCGTAAAAGCATTTAAAACTCTGTCCTCCCTTTCTATAATTGCCGATGTTCTGTTAGGATAAAACTCTGGCCGGAAGAGGCCGGAGTCATAAAGTCATAAACTTTTCCGAGCGACGTCGTCTTGACCCTGAGGGTTGCGCGTACTTACCTGCGAGATATGTATGTACTGTACGTAGCCTATGTACTACCCCCATGTCATCGGGAAGCGTGCCTCGATCACCAGACGAGAGTGGGAGGAAGCATGAAGGAAGGGCGAAGGACAGCCCACTAACGAAGCTTGAGGGATGTCATCATGCTGATTGGACTACAAGGATCTAAGGGAGGATCAGGAAGATCTCGACATCGACTTCGTCGACGAGCTCGGAGCGCTTGCTTCAACACCGCATTCATTCTGTCGCTAACCAGCTTACTGAGCAGATAAAATACACTTCGAAGTTTACCTTGAAAATAGTTTCTGTGTACTTTGTTTCATTTAAAATCCCGCGCACTCCAACGAGCAGAGCGGTTTAGCGCTCCACGGGCACCAATCCACGTCCAGTTCCCAATATCCCCGCTGAAATACGTAACACTATGATCCCCTGAGGAATTAGCGGTGGGGGTAAAAGCCTCTGAGGAATTAGCGGTGGGAGAACGTCGAGCCAATCAACACCAAGATGGGAAAGGTAACGGCGCCACCGTCGAGCCAAGCCAAGCCAGGCCAACCAGAGTCGTCGCGGACTCTGTTGTCGACGCTGGTTGGCTACGGCGTTACTTGCCTTGGCTAGCTTGGATTGGCGGTGTTGCGGGGCCGGCTGGGAATTCTGATGCCTTAGGGGAGTTTCCGTGTGGTCCGGTGTCCGTGGAGCCCAGAAGGACTCTGCTCGCGAACGCGTGTAGTTAAATGAATTGAGATTCAACAAGGAAGGATAGATTTATTTGGACACGTCTGGTGCGTAACAACGTTGTAAACCAAATGCGAGGAGAAGAAACAACCTTCTTCTTACGTTCATTCCTCTGTTTTAAATCAATACACTGTTTTCGAGCAATAAGGAAGGAGGCGAAGACAAATCTCTTGTGTGACAGAGTTCGTTCTTAACTCTGTCCTACTCAAACTTCGCGCTCTAGAAGCTTGCGCTTAACGCCACCAGAGCGAGCGAGGATCGGAACTCGCAACAGCGGTGATGACGCCGCGACGTCAACCAATCACCGCCAATCCAAGCTAGCCAAGGCAAGTAACGCCGTAGCCAACCAGCGTCGACAACAGAGTCCGCGACGACTCTGGTTAGCCTGGCTTGGCTTGGCTCGACGGTGGCGCCGTTACCTTTCCTATCTTGGTGTTGATTGGCTCGACGTTCTCCCACCGCTAATTCCTCAGAGGCTTTTACCCCCACCGCTAATTCCTCAGGGGATCATAGCATTTCCTCCGTTCACTGGGTCCTCTGGAGATTGTTGCGATATCCGCTGGTGTGAATCCGTATATTATGTTACGTACGCAGACTTATCTTTGACTTTCTAACCCTTTCGGGTGTCCGGAATGCACGTGACCCGGCGGGGTCACCGTTTCCTGCAGTGGTGTGATGCAACCGAGTTTTCCCCGAAAACTAATATTCAATGAAGGCACTCATGTCCCCACTACTTTCTAACCGAATTTCACCGTATAAAAGGGCCATGAATCTACACTCGGGGGCTCATTTCAAATCTAGTACGCATAGACGAAAGAGGCTTATTTACTTCAACTTAAACCAGACAGTACGTAGAGTTGCTGATAGGTGTTGTTACTATTAAACTCTTTGAGACCCCCGCATTTCTCAGTGCGTCAAAACCGAGAGGTGGACTTAGGTACCGCGACAATTAAACACTAAAAACATTTGTAAAAGACTGAACTTATAGAATATAATTAGTTATTTCTAACCCAGAGTTCTTTTATTTAAATTAACCATTATCTGAATTTCCTCTTCGAGATAAACCCACATAGATACTCCTTTACCGCTCAAGGTGTATCACTTTATAAAGTTACGAGGCTAAACTAACATTTCCTAGTGGCTCCCGGGGATACCAGACCCCGGTTCGTCCACGACTTCCACCTTCCTAGCGGCTCCCGGGGATACCAGACCCCGGTTCGTCCGTGAAAGCTTACCTTCCTAGTGGCTCCCGGGAATACCAGACCCCGGTTCGTCCACGACAACCAACCTCCTTATAGCGGCTCCCGGGGATACCAGACCCCGGTTCGTCCGCTACTAACAAACTCCAAAAAACAAACTCAATCCTCGGCCTCACAGCCGCCATTCACATTGCCCTCAGCCTCGGCTCGTAACAAATTGGTGACAGCGGTGGGATTTATTCTCTTAGCTGGTTATTCAGATTTTGATGTGCTTTCGGCACAAGCCAAATCTTACGGCCCCGCGTCCGAGAAGGCCTATTAGAGTTAGGCCGGAATATCGCGAGAATATTTGTATTAAAGGTTGGACTACAACCTTGGTCGATGGTAGCAAAATCTGTTCACAGTGTGCTTTAACCACGCCTAAAGAAATATCAAGTACCGCATTAGAACATCGGTTTCAGCGTAATCCGCCTGTAGTTCTTTGCGAATCTTGTAACGAGTTCTTGTACGAGACTCAACCAATTTTGTATTGCCCTCGTTGCACACTAAATTACCTCACGCACGGTCCGTGAACGGTTCGGATAATTTGAAGCAATCAAATTATCTGTAAAAGGAAAGAAAATCTTTCGCTTTTACTTTTAACGCCTGTTCGGGTCGTTACTTTATTAATTAATCATGCCCGGAAGCCAAGCCTCGGCCTCTCCGGAGGATATAGCTAATCTGACTTTGTCAATGGCCAATTCAATGGCATTACTTACACAGCGTAACTGCATACAGTACGCCGCAGCCTCAATTCCGGTTTTCGACGGTGAGACTCCAGCCCTCTCGGTTTTCGCGCAGAATGTAGAAAACGGGTTGGCATTGATACCGCCAAATACGGAGACTGAATATCTGACAATCGTATTAACAAAACTCACGGGTCCTGCGAGAATTAGTATTCGGGACAAGACATTTTCTGATACGTCGGAGTTATTAAAATATCTTAAAAAACGTTACGCTCCGGGACGTAATCTAGCGCATTTCCAAGGGGAAATCGCTCGACTTAAAATTCGTAACGACGAATCTTTAAGAAGATATATCGACCGAGTTAGTCATCTCGCTCATCGCTCTCGCGCAGCAATTCGGGATCGGTACGGTGCGAACGCCGATGAAATAACGAAGGAAATGGACAAAGACATACTGGAGAATTTCATCGAGGGATTACCGGAACGCGTTGCGTGGCAAATGGCGGCATTGGGCCAAAAACACAAGGATTTGGACGAGGCGATTGAGGCCGTCCTCCTAGTAGATCGTCGCCTCAGGAATCGCCGTGAAACCCACGACGACCGATCGATAGATTATGACGACGAGTATCGCGGAAGAAGACGGAGCCGTGAACGGGATCACGGGCCGCGACCTCTGTACCCTCAGTCACCCTCTCCCTCGCGTTATCGCAGGCAATACTTTAGGGACAGGAGCGCATCTGGTTCGGAAAATGAATACGAAGATCGACCAAAACGCGTGACGGCTATGACCTTACGTAGGAGCGATTCACGTTCCCCATCCTATAATTCTGACGCGTCAGAACAGGGTAATTACCGCGATAGGAAATACACTGGGAGAAATAGTGATAGGCAAGAATTATACTGTTGGAATTGCGGCGTGAAGGGACACGACGGGAAGAGTTGTAGGGAAAGAAGCAGATTTCAGCGTAGAACTAGATCACCGATAACTTCGTCCGCCGGACCAAGTAAATCTTTAAACTTCGAGGACGCTCATCGCAACGGCGATCCGGTGAGTGTTTTAAAAAAGGATCGCCCAAAAACAATCCGGTTCACCGACGAGAAGAACGACGATTATTCAAAGAGGCGCCAATACCGAGAATCAGAGTTGACGTCCCAGAATTGGAAAACGGACAAGGGGAGTTTCTCATAGACGGAGGGGCCTCCGTTAACCTAGTCGCCCTTAACGTATTAGGAGATAAGGCCGAAATCACTTCCAGAGAAAAGATAGAGATAACGAGTCTGTCTCCTTCGCCCATTCACACTTTGGGAACCACTACGTTGCATATCAATGGCATTCCAGCGTATTTCTATGTGATTAAAGATCTCCCCGTAGTCGCAGATGGTCTCATAGGAAGCCCTTTTTTGCTACAAGAGCAAGCAGAGATTTCCTACCATCACAAAACACTCGTCACTCACAGTCAACCGGTTAGGCCTATCAGATTTATTAACTTCCCAGAAATGGAGGAACAGTTCAACTCTTCCAAAATAAAGCACCGAATTCCTGGAAGGACAACGCAGCAGATAGCGTTGTTAGTGGCCAACCCGGAGGTCAAGGAAGGTTATCTTCCGCGTCTCAAGACACCAAAGAACGTTTTCATCGGCGAAGCTGTGGTATCTAATCAAGATGGAAAATGTTACGTTTTAGCCACCAACACCGGAGACGAGGAAGAAGAAATAGATTTGGAGCCTCAATATTTACAACCCTACGATACCATGGACACCTCCGACGAAGACCCAATTTCATCGTATTTATCACAACCCATCAACGAACAAAATAGAGGTCAGAATATATGGAACACCCTAAAAACTGATCACCTTAATCCTGAAGAAAAACGACACATTGAGGACATTATTCAAGAATTCTCTGCTAGGTTTTTCTTGCCGGGAGATAACCTTGATAAAGTTCCAAATTTCCATCACTCTATTCACGTAACTGACGAAATTCCTATTAATACAAGACAGTACAGATACCCACTTGTACATCAAGAGGAGATTCAACGGCAAGTAGGAGCATTGTTATCACAAGGCATTATCAAACCGTCTACATCACCATACAATTCACCCCTGTGGATCGTACCTAAAAAGGCCGATTCTCATGGCAACAAACGCTGGCGTATGGTCATCGATTTTCGGGCGTTAAATGAAAAAACCATCAGCGATAAATATCCACTTCCTCAGATTACTGAAATTTTGGATAAGCTGGGGAGTGCAAAATATTTTTCAGTTTTTGATTTGGCCAATGGTTTCCATCAAATCGAAATGGATCCAAAGGACCAAGCGAAAACGGCTTTCACCACTCCGTATGGGCATTACGAGTTTGCGCGTATGCCTTTTGGGTTGAAGAACGCACCACCAACATTCCAACGCCTTATGGACCAGGTTTTAACAGGTATGCAAGGAACTGAATTATTTGTATATCTGGACGACATCGTGGTTTACTCCTCGTCGCTCCGGGAACACGAAATCAAAGTTAGGAAATTATTGAATCGCCTGCGTGAACACGGACTCACACTCCAAACCAACAAATGTGAATTTCTCCGCAAAGAAGTTGCATACTTGGGACACATAGTATCAGCAGATGGGGTAAAACCGCATCCAGGGAAGTTGCAAGCAGTGAAGAACTTTCCTGTGCCCAAGACACAAAGAAACATCCAGCAATTCTTGGGTTTAACAGGATATTATCGCCGTTTTATTCAAGACTACTCACTGAAGGCAAAACCATTAATTCAACTTTTGGGAAAAGGAATTAGATTCAAATGGGCCGAAGAGCAACAGCGAAGCTTTGAAAAATTACGAGACGAGCTTTGTGAAGCACCAATTCTACAGTATCCAAACTTCAACCGACCATTTGTCATCACTACAGACGCCTCAGATTTCGCAATCGGAGCAGTTCTAAGCCAAGGAGACATAGGTTCTGATTTACCAATAGCTTATGCTTCCCGAAGCTTAAATCAAGCCGAGAAAAATTATTCCGCCACGGAGAAAGAATGCTTAGCCATGGTATACGCAGTTCAATACTTTAGATCATACATTTTTGGTCAGGAGTTCACTCTAGTTACTGACCATCGACCTTTGGTTTGGTTGCATTCGGTCAAAGATCCGACTTCGCGATTAGTTAAATGGAAACTAAAACTTCTTGAGTATGAATACAAGGTCGTGCACAAAGCTGGAAAAATCAACAAAAATGCTGATGCATTATCACGAAACCCTACAGCAGTTTGCTTACCTCTCTCCTCTAAGGGGAAGATGATCTCTGACACCAACACCATAGGACATCGCATCAGGACATTATGCCGAAACCAAAAGGTGAAGCTAAACTACAAAGAACCCAGTTCCGAAGATTCTGATGAAGCCACTACACCAGTTGCTCGCCGAACACAGCGAAAAACTAAACCACCACAAACCACGTTAAAAAGGAAAATATTACCTCCTTCATTATCAACCGTACAACCTGCACCGGTAAACCGGGAAGAGGAGGAACCCATTGAGGAGGACAGAACTTTAACCGCAGATTCAAATCCTTTCTGTGACTCAAATTCCTTGGACGCTACATTAATACCCGCAGATCAAAGTCAACTATTTTCACAGACAATCATGGAAGGACCAAACGGTTCCAATCTCCCTATATCACCAGTATCATCATCCACGTTCAGTAATCCAATTATCACATCCACACCTATTCCTCTAAGAAACATGACGACCCCTTTACAAAATATATCCATCCCTTTACAAAATTTATCCCTTGGAACAAATACTCCCAGGATGGTGGATACCGTTCTGATAGATTCTGAATCTTCACCACCTGAAGATAGCAGTTCGGATCAAGAGGAACCACCCAATATCCCAACCATACCACAGTCAACCATATCAAGCAGTAATCTTCAAAATCCACCAGAAGATACCAGGAAACAACTGATTGAGGAATCACATAGCAGCCTCGTTGGAGGACACAAAGGTGTTACCAAAACATTCAATCGACTACAAACCAAATACCACTGGCCTGGTATGCGAAGAGACGTACAGGATTTCATCAGGAAATGTAAGAGCTGTCAGGAACAAAAATTAGTTAGAGCAAAAACACGGCAACCTATGATCATCACCGATACGCCTTTGGAGCCCTTCGATAAACTAGCTTTGGACACCGTTGGACCTCTTCCGGAGACTCCTGCTGGGAACCGTTACATTCTAACAATGCAAGACAGCCTCACGAAATATTGCGTCGCAGTTGCAGTACCGAATATTCGAGCCACTACAATCGCAGATGCTTTTGCACGTCATTTTATTTCAATCTTTGGGACACCGCGTTCAATATTAACGGATAAAGGAACCAGTTTTGTGGGAAAGATAATGACACACCTCGCTGAAATCTTCAAGATAAAACAACTAACTACTTCCGGATACAGGCCTCAAACAAACGGTTCTTTGGAGAGAAGCCATATCGTCCTTACAGAATATTTAAAACATTACATGGAGTCGCATGAAGAATGGGATATCTTCATTCCATTTGCCATGTTTTCCTATAATACATCTGTGCACGAAGCCACTAACTTCACACCACACGAGCTGGTATTTGGAAAAATGGCTCGTTTTCCCAGTGCTTTTGATGTCGACCAAAATACAGAAACCTACGGGAATTATCTTACAGAACTAATCACTCGGATGACAAATATCCGCAACACTGCAGCGGATCACCTCAACAGAGCAAAGGAACGATCAAAACGGTACTACGACAGACGAGCACGCCCGCAACAATTCAAAGAAGGGGAATACGCCTACGTTATAAAGGAACCTCGATTAAGCAAATTCGATCCTCATTATATCGGACCATATAAAATAGTTGACGTATCAGATTTACATAACGTAGTCCTGAGTACTGATAATCGCAAACTAATTACTAAACATCAGGATAAATTAAAGCACGCATTTCATCCTGACGATTCTTCGGAATCAGAATGAAAATCATCATACTCCTTCCAGTCATTATGCCAGTGCCACACAATCTTTTCCGATCCGAAGAAGACGAGGGAGAAGAATTTTATGGACCCTGGGATGGAGTTAGACCTACGGATTATCCAGAAGTATACAGGAAGCTTTCGACGTTGTTCTGCGTACAACCATGGACTTTGCACATTTATGAAGCCGAGACTCACCGAATTTGCGAAATTTGCTGGGGAAAATTGCAACGACACGAGCAAGCGGTATTCACCGAAGGAGGATGGCATTCTGTCTGCGTAAATCAGTCGTTGCGAAAAAACTGCACTTGCGAAGTCTGCGGCAGCAGAATCGCTGCTCACCGGCCTGCAACCGAATGTTCGGAGTGCATTGAGGAATATTTCGAGATGGATCGCGAGACCTGGATACAAGTTGAAGCAGGAAAAACCGTCGACGTAATAACGCGATGGTAGACTCGCGTCGATATTAGTTATTTAAAAAAAAAAATAATAAATAAATAAAAAAAATAAAAATAAAAATAAAATAAAAATAAAAATAATAATAATAATAATAATAGTAATAATGGTAATAATAATAATAATATAAAAAAATATATATATAAATAAATACATTATAATAATAAATACGTCAGAAATAAAGAAAACCAACCAAGGGAAGCAATAGGCTGGAAACGGCAGGACTCGGGATAACACAACGTTCTGTTCGCAGGAGCGATAACGGACGGGAAGAACATGATTTGGATCTTCGTTCTCATTCTATCTGCTGCTTATGGCATCGGGGAGAAGGTCGGGGAAGATTACACCATCACTCCATTGAAATATAACACTGGGTTGTACTTCGAAAGACTGCAACCCTTGAGATTTTACCGTACGCAATGGAAACTGGTAACCTCTCTCGAGATAACAGATTATTTAAAGAACAGGCCAGCCGTGGAGGAGCATATCAAGCGTGCCAAAGACATTTGTACTAGAAGGGGACTCGACGCGTGCCCCGCAGACGAGCTTGGCCCAGCCATAATTAAAAAACTAGAAGACAGCCGCAGATACAGCGACATGCTAGGAGCAACCTTAGGAGGGGGTCAACGTAGACGGTCCCGAGGAACTCGTGTTACCAGGGGCGCACCCTTATCGTTCATCGGCACAATTAGTAAAGTCCTATTCGGCACTTTATCGGAAGACGACGAAGTCCATTATAATCAAGCACTCGATCGGTTATACTCACAACAAAGAGATATAGCCGAAATAATAATAAACCAAACCCACATTGTACGTTCAGAGTTTGACAATTTCAATTCACAAATTCAGAATGTCTCTGCACAGGTTCAGGCTTTGGTTCAAAAATCCACTACAATAATTGAGACATTACAAAAAACCCAATACGCCATTCGGAGGACGAGACTGGAAAATTTCCTACGGAACTGGATGCTCGTATTGGATTCAGCAACTGACGAATTCCGTTCTCATCTTATAATAATGGTGGACGCTATTTTATTTGCAAAACAAGGAATATTACATCCTGCCATCTGGTCACCCAAACAACTCTGGACCGCCGCTGAGAAGATCAAGAATGCCACCACCTATGAGTTTCCATTGACTCCTACCGAATTACTTTCTGAACAAATTAACGGTATTACGGAACTCAAGATCGTATGTACTGAGGGTAGAGCGTTATTCCAGCTGACGGTGCCGCTGTTAGATTCCGAATTTTTCAATCTGTACAGAATTCATTCGAACCCATCAACACAATCTTATAGATCGAAACAATTAACTCTTTATGTAAAAGCTACTGCCCCGTACATGGCAATGTCAATGGACGAACGTACCTATGCCACGCCGGATATACAATTTATACGAAACTGTTTCCATCACCACAAGCAAGTCATCTGCCAAGCCGCCTTGCCGATGTACAAGACAGAAGCCCAACCAATTTGCGAGGTGGAATTACTACGCAAACCAAACCAGGATACTTGGAAAAAGTGCGACGTTCAGGTATCACTACTTGCTGGTGAGATATGGGAACCACTAGAATCCAAGCAAGCCTGGTTGTACTACGCAAAGGCGGAGAAACGGATTCAGTTTTTCTGCAAGGGACGATCAGTAGGCACGGATTATATTCACAATGCTGGAATAATTCGCTTAAAACCCGGATGTGCAGCAACCACAGATTCCACGCAGGTGCAATCATTGAACACCTTGTCCACTATCGAGGAACATCTATATGCACCGGAAATCTCAATAAATCTAACGCAACTTTCACCGGAGTTTGGTGAACCTCATCTAAACATCCTGGAGGAATTAACTCATATAAACACTAAGAATCAACAAGGTAAAGAATGGAGCAGGACGGAAGCAGCCATTTCTCTAAAGAACATCGAACATCAAGCACAGCAGCTAAAATCACGCAGTACTTTTGAAACCCATTTAAACACAGGAGTCTACACCGGGGGAAGCGTGATGACATTGTTTATGATGGCCGGTGCAGTATTGGGAATCCTCAAATTGAAACCGCTGTGTAGAAGGGGATCAATGAATACGGCCAGTGTAACCGAAGACGGCGTTATCTCGCAGGAGTCGGTGGAGGTACTTGAAATGAAGGATACTAAGCCGTCAACACCCAACATGGTCCCGCGAAAGCCTCTCATCCCCAAATCGGCCCTGACTGTCATATAAAGAAGGAAAAATGCAATAATAGTTAAGATAGGCTAACTCTATAGGAATAGACCGTTTTTCTGAATAAAAGGACTCGGTCACCCCAAAAAACCTCAGAGTTTCACTGCAACGCTCAAAGGGTGAACATCGAAATGTGCTCCGACAAAAGTACACAAACCGAAAACGACGAAGGTACGCGCACCATCTCCGTGCAAACCGGGGAGCAAGGCGCCTGGACCAAAGAAATCCGAGTCGGATATGTGATCTTTCCCACCGGAAAATTCGTTCCGGGCCAAGGAGAGGTAGCTCGAGCAAGGGGCAGCCAAACAAAGACTACCTGGGGCACTGACCATGGGTGTCAGGCGACCGAAGAGGACCTCACGGACCAGATGGCGAAAGAAATCTATAAAAACAATGGGACCATAGTCTCATATTATTGGGAAAACGACCTGATGCTGGCCCACTTGACGGACGACAACATTAAGGACTGGACCCCTGGTGACTTGCTGAAGGCGCAGTTCAATACGAGGCATTGCAGAGAGGACCCTATCCAGAGGAACGAAGATTGATGCCACCCATCACCCACGACATCGCCCCACAGTACACAACAATTATCACATACACACACCGCAATAGGCCGCAGAAGGTTTGGTTTCATCACACCTCTGCACGAGTGAGTAATATTTTGTTTGGTCGCGTGCATTTCCGACACCGAAAGGTGGAAAAGCATCGTAATAAACGATGTTTTATCTAAGGGGGGAGGTGTTACGTACGCAGACTTATCTTTGACTTTCTAACCCTTTCGGGTGTCCGGAATGCACGTGACCCGGCGGGGTCACCGTTTCCTGCAGTGGTGTGATGCAACCGAGTTTTCCCCGAAAACTAATATTCAATGAAGGCACTCATGTCCCCACTACTTTCTAACCGAATTTCACCGTATAAAAGGGCCATGAATCTACACTCGGGGGCTCATTTCAAATCTAGTACGCATAGACGAAAGAGGCTTATTTACTTCAACTTAAACCAGACAGTACGTAGAGTTGCTGATAGGTGTTGTTACTATTAAACTCTTTGAGACCCCCGCATTTCTCAGTGCGTCAAAACCGAGAGGTGGACTTAGGTACCGCGACAATTAAACACTAAAAACATTTGTAAAAGACTGAACTTATAGAATATAATTAGTTATTTCTAACCCAGAGTTCTTTTATTTAAATTAACCATTATCTGAATTTCCTCTTCGAGATAAACCCACATAGATACTCCTTTACCGCTCAAGGTGTATCACTTTATAAAGTTACGAGGCTAAACTAACATTTCCTAGTGGCTCCCGGGGATACCAGACCCCGGTTCGTCCACGACAACCAACCTCCTAGTGGCTCCCGGGGATACCAGACCCCGGTTCGTCCACGACTTCCACCTTCCTAGCGGCTCCCGGGGATACCAGACCCCGGTTCGTCCGTGAAAGCTTACCTTCCTAGTGGCTCCCGGGAATACCAGACCCCGGTTCGTCCACGACAACCAACCTCCTTATAGCGGCTCCCGGGGATACCAGACCCCGGTTCGTCCGCTACTAACAAACTCCAAAAAACAAACTCAATCCTCGGCCTCACAGCCGCCATTCACATTGCCCTCAGCCTCGGCTCGTAACAATTATATGAAGTTAGCCATAAGACATAGGGATATCAAGGTTTGATGCGAGAGCGAAATTCAAAATCCTTTTGTACTGAAAGATAGATATAATAATTACATTCGAAGCGAACGGCACATCTGGAAGGTCTTAAGCAAGTATGAAACGGGGGACAAGGAAGAGTTTATTGTCAGGATTCATAAACACGTAGAGCGCGTTGTGCCCTTCGAGGGTTTTTCTTTCCACATCTGCGTGCCAAATTTCGTCGAGCGGGCAGCTGCTCGTCTCGTAAAATCATTTAAAACTCTGTCCTCCCTTTCAATAATTGCCGATGTCCTGTTAGGGTAAAAACTCAGCTCTGGAGAGGCTGAAAGTCATAAAGCCATAAACTTTGCGCCGGCGACGTCGTCTTGACCCCGAGGGTTGCGCTTACCTACCCGTCAAAAATCTATGTACTATATGCAGCCTATGTAAAAGTATGTAATCGGAAAGCGTGCCTCGACCACCAGCCGAGAGTGGAGGGAAGCGCGAAGGAAGGGCCAAGGACGGAGAGATGGCTGAAGGACAACCCACTAACGAAGCTTGAGGGACAACACCACCTTGATTGGACGAAAGGATCCAGGGAAGGAGTCGGAAGAACGCGCCGAAATTGGAGGAGTAGGGCGCTCGGAGGTGACAAGCGAGGAGTTCATTTGTAAGAAGCCAGATCAATCTTGTCAGCGGACTTGCAAACAGTTTACTTTTTGTAACAATATACACATAGTTCAAATTTTACCTTGTTGAATTTTTTAAAATTCCCGCACTATTTCGCGAGCTGAGTGCGTTAGCGCTCCACGGGCACGAACCGGCGCTTTATTGGAAAGTCCCACAAAATCGCGCAACAAGAGAGATGATTATTGAGAACCCGCCCTTTTCAGTATTGTCAAATTTGCTTTATAAACCAAATATAAGCTTAAATGTAATAAAATACTCTAATAATGTGTCGTGCTACAATGTATCAATATCAGCAACGCATATTTTTGTTTATAAAGTGAATCTGAGCATACTCAAAAAAGGGGATACTCAATAATTTTCTCTCTCCAGAGGACCCAATATGGCGGATGCGCATACTCACCTTTTTAGTGCTCTAGTCTGGACACAAGAAGGCCACTTTTTGATTGGTCCGCCATTTTTTATCGAAATACTGTGAGAGAGAAAGAGATATACACCACTTCACTCTTAACCACTCTTAACAACTATTTATAAATTTATTTTCGACCGTAATAATTAAAATATATGATTTCGGCGCACTAGTTCGGTCTATTATTTTAATAGACCGAACTAGTGCACCGAAATCATATACTCTTAACAACTCTTACGTTTATGGCGGTATTTTACTATCTATTGTTGCGCGATTTATTGAAGATTTCCAAATGAAGCGCCGGTTCGTGCCCGTGGAGCGCTAACGCACTCAGCTCGCGAATATGCGCGGGAATTTCAATGTACGTATGAAACGAATGAAACACTTCTGAATAAATTCTATGTTTGGATTTTATTAGTTTGACGTTAACTGTTCTGCTAACAAGTTCGATCTGACTTCTTACAAATTAACTCCTCGCTTGTCGCCTACGAGCGCCCTACTCCTCCACTTTCGGTGCGTTCTTCCGACTCCTTCCCTGGATCCCTTCGTCCAATCAAGACGGTGTTGTCCCTGAAGCTTCGTCAGATGGGTTGTCCTTCAGCCATCTCTCCGTCCTTGGCCCTTCCTTCGCGCTTCCTCCCACTCTCGGCTGGTGGTCGAGGTACGCTTTCCGAGTACATAGCTTACATAGGCTACGTATAGTACATACATTTCCAACAGGTAGGTACGCGCAACCCTCAGGGTCAAGACGACGTCGCCCGCGCAAAGGTTATGACTTTATGACTTTCAGCTGTTCTCGAGCTGAGTTTTTACCCTAACAGGACATCGGCAATTATTGAAAGGGAGGACAGAGTTTTAAATGGTTTTACGAGACGAGCAGCTGCTCGCTCGACGAAATTTGGCACGCAGATGTGGAAGGAAAAGTTAAGCTATTTATTATCCTCGCCTGGCCTAACTGTAGTTTTGAAAATTACTGAATGCAACCCCAGGTTCTCGTACGCTTTCTGAGTTCAGGTATTAGCTATTAATATTCCACGAGCGCGTTTGAAAAACTGGCAGGGAAAACCCTCGAAAAGCACAACGCGCTCTTCGTGTTTATGAGTCCTGACAATAAACTCCGCCTTGTCCCCCGTTTCATACTTGCTTAAGACCTTCCAGATGTACCCTTCGCTTTGAATCTAATTATAATATATCTATCTTTCGGTACAAAATGATTTTGAATTTCGCTCTCGCATCAAACCTTGATATCCCTATGTCTTATGGCTAACTTCATATAATATACGCTTTCACACCAGCGGATATCGCAACACTATTAATCTGAAAATGTGCATTTGGGTTTTTGATTGGCCCGTCATTTTTCATCTATTCCCGCTGATTTTTAAATCAGTCAATTATACCAAGATAATGAAGATATAAAGTAAAAAATCAAATCTTGTGTTCTATTTGATATATGTTATTTTATTATACTTTAAAATACAATTTAAAATAAATTTTAAAATACCGCCACAAACGTAAGAGTTGTTAAGAGTGGTTAAGAGTGAAATGGTGTATATCTCTTTCTCTCTCGTGGGATTTCGATCCAACATGGCGGACAGTGGCTCGTGTCCAGACCACGGTGGAATAGACAGGTGTTCCGATTCCTGTTCAGAATGTGTGACTTTTTCGTCCTAGTTCTTCTCGCGGCCGCTAGATTGGCGCTCAAGGAAAAAAGGCTGACAAAAGGCTTGTTATACTGTTGCGTGGCTCTTTGGCCTGGCGACGGTCCTAGGGGCTGGGTTGATGCCCGTGGAGCGCAGAACCGCTCTGCTCGGAGTTGCGCATCCGTGTTTAAATGAATTGACTTCAGTTGTACTTTTAGTTTGTATTCTTTGTAGGTTTAAACGTTTTATTATTATTCACAACGACTTAAAGATGGATTATGAATTGTAACAGAGCTCAGGAATAAACGTGTTATCGCTAATACAGACAGGATTAGAATGGCAATCTTTTAGAATCGTTATTTTATGTCTCTAAGGAGAAACCGACAAAAGCTAGCTCAACGAGCGGCTTCAAATATGCCGGGCAAAAAGGCGAATTTAAACTCGGATTACTTATCATGGCAGACAACCTTCTAGCTGAACCCCCAAGTCTTTCTTATAGTGGGAAACGCATTGTTACCAACTTGAGGTTGCGCGGTACGCAACAATACCACTAAAATCTCTAATACTACAGTCTCATTAATACATATGTATATGCCTTCTACAGTGGGTCCAGGGACAGTGTGGCCAATGAGCCGGAAGTCGCCATTTTCAGTTCCAGCCAGATCAAACGCGCGCGATATTTGAAAAGCGTGGAATCATAGTATATATATAGTGACGTGTATGTATAAACTTAATATTTAATTTTATTAATGAAAACTTAGATAAATATTTCATAGTTTACATCAGTTTATAATTATATATAAATGATATATTATATATAATATAAATATATAAATATATAATTATATAGTTTATAATTATTAAAAAATATGTAGATACACAAATGTTTAAAGTAAATCTCATATAATTATAATTTGATTATACTTCAATAAATACTTAAAAAATAAATAATTAAATAAAAGTAATAACGGTAATGTATGACTTGTAGTTCGAATAACAAAATATTATAAATACATATGCTAATGCAAGTAAATTTATACAAATTCACATAATAAGCTTATTTATTATTGAATGTTTTGATACTATAATTTAATTTAATTTATATCACTTCACACAAAGAAGCTGAATTATGTATTAGTAATCCCTCATCCATTCCACCAAGAGTCGTGCAAGAGAGTTTCCAACTCTCTCTTCTTTGAGGGTCTCGGGGAAAATAATTCATTTTAGCCCCATTATTTGAGCTATTTTTACACCCTTTGGCAAAACAATGAGGTATCTGAAATAGTGTTTTAATTATCAAGATGTAGCTTAAAATTTGATGTTATTTTAAAGTTATACTATAATTTATTGTTATACTTCGCAAAATAATTATATTTACTTTTGGTTATATTTACCTTGATTTCCGTATTTCCGTGACGTATTTATTGCACTTATAGAGTACATCTCTGAAGTTGTAAGAAGTACAACTTGAGAATGTATAAATATATATGTATACTGATCTATACATAAAAGCTACAGGAAGTTGCCTGAAAATGGCGGCACCAATCAGCGGCGAGGAACACATTGACCACACTGTCCCTGGACCCACTGTAAATTTAATTGGTCCGTAGCTCCACCATATGACCGATAGCTACGTTCAAGCGACTTCATTTTATTAGTTGTTACGTGTTGTAGCAGGGATTTTCAGGATAAGGATGCGGATGGGTTCGCTGCCCGTGGAGCGCTGATCCGCTCTGCTCGCTTTCGCCCTTGGTATCAGCCTCCAGTTTCTTCAGGTGATTATTAGCGAAGGATTGAATAAATAGACTCAAACTTATTTGTGTTGTAACTTGGTTTAGGTTTATATTTTGAAGAAGGACAAATTAAAGAACACGTTTAATTGACTTGGACGTTGATCAACGAATGCCGATGTACAAAGAAGTCGCCGTTCAGAATTGAAATGTACATGTTTTGTTAATAAAGTTATCCAATTATAATGACAGTTTCTTAATTGATTGTCTAACGAATCGTTTGATTGGTTCTTCGTTCATTAAGAACGAGCGTTTTTACATGATATCTGTGATTTAATAGCAAAGCAACCGAAACCAATATTTAATCAATACTATTTAACGAGCGTCTCCAAGTAGTATTCCTTGGAATGCTTTGTTCATAGTTTCAGTTGCTTCGTTTAACAATTTAAATTTGGCGCGTCTAAACTTGACCATGCAGAGCCATCTAACATTAGACTATATTCATGTGTTACCACATGAAATCGTAACATTCCTTCACCCTTATGAAGAAAAGGTGTTTCAAGAAAACAACTTTTCAAAACTTACAATTACAGATTTAAAGTTCGTTGGGCAGTATAAGGCTGAATATTGAAACGTCTTCTTTTGAAAAAGAATATACAAGAGAGAATTAAAACCTTAACCTTAACCTTAAATTTACAATTCTCTAAGTAGTAGTACGATTACTGGTACATATACTTCAATCAGAAACTTGATAAATAAGCAAAATTTGAACGTAACATTTAATACAGGATAATAATAATTAATTTAAGATTTTAAATTTATAAAGGGATATCCCCAACACAGAAATCTTACAGCTATGTATTATCAGTGGAGCAACCCGGTCTAATACATGCTAACTTGAGTTTATTTGTGTGTACGATTTTGAATTTATTGGAACCCAACATTATTTCAACAGTTAAATCGTTGATTGCTCTACTGATCTTGTAAGGATCTAGTCAATGACAATCGAGTTTAGTTCGTGGTTCTTTTAGTAAGTACACATCATCGCCCACGTTAAATTTACGAGGGTTTGCCTCACGGTCGTAATACCTTTTGCTTCTCTCTTTAGCCCGCTGCAAGTTTTCGGCAGCAAGTGTCTGAGTAGTAGTGATTTTAACAAAAAGATCGTCGAGGTATTGGACGAAGGTGCGCGGTACTCTCTCCCTGGCAAACTCAGACGGAATTACCGCTCTCACTCCAAAGACCAATTCGTGTGGAGTAAACCCCGTGGCTGCATGGACTGAAGTATTGTATGAAAACATACCGAATCGAATCCACTCGTCCCAATCACCTTTTGTGCAATAATGCCTTAAATAATCGACGAAAACTCTGTGTGCTCTCTCAAGGGAACCTAAGGACTGAGGGTGGAACGCCATGGAAGTTATCCTTTGTATCCGGAATATTTGGCAAAATCTTTTCATCACCTGACCGACAAAATTCCATCCCTGATCAGTGTGTATAACCCTCGGACAACCAAATCTACTAATAAACTGTTCGGCCAGGGCCACTGCTACAGTTGTTGCTTCTATATTGGCTAACGGAATGGCATCAGAGTATTTGGTTAAGTTATCCTGCAGGGTAAGTAGATATTTATTCCCGTTTTTAGTTAAAGGTAGAGGCCCTACAATATCCATTTGGACCTTTTCGAAAGCTCGCATTGGCGTGTCCGTGATGCACATGGGTTGTTTAACTTTTGTAGAATGGATCTTATTTCTCTGACAGGTGGGACAAGAACGGACAAATTCTGAAATTTCCCTCATCATCCCCTGCCAATAGTAAAGTTCCCTCACATACTTCTGGAGTTTCCCCACACTCCTATGACCACCGGCTGAAGACTCGTGAGATTCTTTGATTATCTTTAAACGACCAGACCTGGCTGGTGTTATAATTTCGCCTGTGCATACAGTAATCAAAAATTGAGAATCGGTGAAAATTAGCTTAAATAAATCCTCTACCTGTTCCCATTCAGGGTCGTTAAAACTATCAAGATCTTTTGAAATACTAAAGGTCCAAGTTTTTAATGAACTCATGAGGTTTTTAAGTGCCCTTAGGGAGGCTTCTATATAACCAAAATTTAAACGTTCCGCAGAATTATCCTTGAAGAGTAAAAGGAAAAAAGAAAATTGATCATCAGGAAGTGCCATAGCATCGCCAACCTCAAGCCGATATTGTCGCATCTGTTGCAAGGAAAATCTATTTCGTCTCAACAAATCAATCGTAACTTCGGAAGTAATATTGCCATTAAGTGGTAAAAAATGAGCAAGATTGTCCCTCCGCATGTATAAATGATCCTTTACGTACAGGATGGTTGGCAGAAGGGAAAGGTGAATTGTGTGTCTATTTATGTTCACATTATTAGCCATAACTTCACTAATCTCCATATTACGTGGCTCGTTTATTTCAGAATCTACTGAGGTCTTTTTAACGAGGGACTCCCGTGCAGCTTTGATCGCAGAACAATTCGGTATGTCAACCTCAGACATTTCAGCCTCTGGATTTCCACTTCCAGGCATAACAGTTTCTTTTCGTATCTCTTCATCCATAGTGCAACAATAACAACAACAAGGTGCCCCTCTACCTTGACGATCAACACTCTGGAGCCCCATGCAAGTCACCGCAGGGGTAGACGAGTCACAGGGTCTCTTAGGAGCACTGCGAGCCCCGGGCTCATATCGAACACAGGCCGCCGCCCTAGTCTCCTGAAGCGCGATCCAGAGGCTTGGAGTCAACGTTTGCCGACAGGAGGTTCGAAACGGCGACACCATGTCCGACTGGGAGAACCCTCTAGAATTCTCAAGTTTTCTTTCAAATGTAAGTGGTTCTAACACATCAGTTTGTAAATTCAATGCCTCAGAATTATCAGCTTCTATCTTCTCGCGCGCCAAGAAGACAGATGCCACCATTACTTCTATTTCATTACATGTATTTTTGTCGTCTGTTCCATCCACCATTGAATCTGGAAACGGTGTCATGTCTGTACAGACAAGCACCCTCTCCGGATCCGCAGAGTCAGAATGGATCGTATCGTCAGTCGGTGCGTTTGGTGATCGAGGGACGATGCTTTGGCAAGGATCAACAGGGTTTCGCGAGAGTGCATCCGCGTTAGAGTTGGCTTTCCCCGGTTTGTAAACTATGTTATAATCATTTAGACGAATTCGCCATCTCATTAATTTGGATGTGGAATCTTTAGCGTTATGGAGCCACACTAGAGGGCGATGATCAGTAATCAAGGTGAATTGTTGGCCGTACAGGTAAGGTCGGAAATGCTCTACTCCAAATAACACAGCCAACAACTCCTTTTCGATTGTGGAATAATTCATTTCAGCGGCGTTCAGAGTTCGTGAAGCATAAGAAATTGGAAGATCACTACCGACTCTACCCTGACTCAACACAGCACCTACAGCATAGTCCGAAGCGTCAGTGGTTACAAGGAAAGGTTTTGTGAAATCAGGGTATTGCAGCAGGGGCTCCAAACAAATTATATCCTTCAGCTCCCCAAAAGACCTTTGAACCTCTGAGGTCCAACGAAAAGGAATATCTCTCTTTAGTAAGCTAGTCAGGGGTTTGGCAATTTTGGCCATGTTGGGGATGAATCTCCTATAATAGCCCACGAGGCCCAATAATTGCTTCACATTTTTCCTTGTTTTAGGTATGGGAAATTGCTTTACGGCTGAGACTTTTCCGGGATCCGGTTTCACCCCTGCGCTCGAAATTACATGACTCAGGTAAACTATCTCCTTTTGTAAAAATCGGCATTTTTGTGGCTGTAAAGTTAACCCGGAATTTTGTAGTCGCGCTAAAAGTACTTTTAATTTCCGATTATGTTCTTCAAGTGAATCCGCATAGATGACGATGTCGTCCATATAGACGAAAAGTTCGATACCTTGTAACCCGGTTAATATCAAATCCATAACTCTTTGAAAGGTAGCGGGCGCGTTTTTTAGCCCGAACGGCATCCTATTGAACTCAAAATGACCGTGTGGGGTTGAAAAGGCAGTTTTCGGTTTAGATAACGGGTCAACGGGTATCTGGTGGAACCCTGAGGCTAAGTCTAAGGTGCTAAAATACTTAGCTCCTCCCAATTGATCTAAAATCTCAGTAATATTGAGTAATGGGTAGGCGTCGGAAACGGTTACTTCATTCAATTTCCGATAATCGATGACCATTCGCCACTTAGGTTTTCCCGACGAGTCAGATTTTTTCGGAACTATCCATACCGGTGAATTATACGGTGAACATGAGGGCTGTATTATTTTGCTGCTTAATAAAGAATCTACTTGTTTATTTATCTCATCTTTGTGGACTAGAGGATATCTGTACTATTTGGTCTTTATGGGAACTTCATCAGTAGTAATTATTAGGGCTCTTACTATTTCTCGGATTTACGGATATCCGAGTTTTGGGTATCCGAGTCTTGAGTATCCGAGTCTGAAGTACCCGATTTTTGACTATCCGAGTCTTGAGTATCCGAGTACTCGGATACCCACAAAATGTATATTCGGATATCCGGATATCCGGATACTTATTTAATTTAGATTCGAGTACCCGTGTATCAGGATATATCCGAGTACTCGAATTACTCATTACAACTCGAAATCCGGGATAAGATCTGTATCCGGTTTCGAATATTTTATCATAATGACTCAATAAAGTTCTGTTTATTTGGATTCTAATTGAAAAAATGGCGGCTATTTAAAGTTGAAATCCTGATTTTTTCATGCAAAAATTCACGGGAAAAAATCATGATTTCAACTTTAAATAGCCGCCATTTTGTTTTAAATTAATATTTCGGAAATTCCCTCCGTTAGGTGGAAGATACATTAATATACTATCGAAATCTTTTTTGTTTTTTAATTTTAAATAATCTGGTTCCGAATGGCAGTGCTCACCGCAAAATCACATTTTTAAAAAGGCTTCTTGGATGTCGGTTGTTACTTTGTTATAAACATAAATATTTTTCTATGAAAAAATTAGCAAACCAAATGTTCTTTAAATGTTGTTCTTTTAAGTGCAAAAAGTTCTGTAAAAATATATGGTTCCGGTTTTTAAAAAAGAATTCACAAACATTCGTCTCTTTTGGACCGCCTGACTAGGTATAACCCCTTAATCACTTCAGTTAAACTTGCTCTCTTTAATTAGAATCGATATAAAGAAAGCTTTATTCAACCATGATGATAAAATATCCGAAACCGGGTACTCGGTTACTCGGATCCAAGTACGGATATCCGGATACTCAGATCCGGATTTCGATCCGGATTTCGAGTTATAACCAGCAATCCGGATAATAAGAGCCCTGGTAATTATGGTATGCTGTGTAACGTTACTAGATCCTAGATTATCCATCGGAAGATAAAACTGGTATACGAATCTGTTTATGACTTCAAAAATACTACTCTTCTCAATCTCGTTTAAATGGTCTAGCTCGAGCAGCTTAATCAACTGAGCTAATCTTTGAGCGCGATCTTTGGATTTGTCAACGTCGAAGTCGTAATTGATTGTTTGCGGTAAACCAGGAAAGGGCTTAGAATCAAATTCCTCCAACTCAATGGGAGGTACCGTTAGGACGATATGGTCACATGTAGTATTTATAGCGTATAGTTTTACAGAGCCGTTTCGTTGACTAGCCAGACATTCGCCTATAAAAACACCGGGTCCGGCGTCTAATCTCCGTACATAACCTGGGGGGTTATCACCTTTGGCAGGTACTGCGATTAAGGTCTTAGTTCGAGGGGGTAAATTGAGTGGGGGATTAACACCGAGGGAGGGTTCTCCTTTACCAAATTTCAACACACCAGATAAATTTTCTTTGAATTCAATAGTTGCCTCTTGTTTTTGCAGAAACGAGATATCTAGCAGCCCGTCACTCTTAAGGGGGAAATCATCATTTACTATTTGAAAATGGATGGGGGTGTTATGAATTATAACAACAACCTCGCCCTGCGTTTTGGTCATCCCTGCACCAATACCCGTGAGTTCAAAAACCCTTCCACTATTAATTTGTAAGTCGGAGACTAATCCTGCGCGTTTTATTAGATTCAATTGCGAACCGGTGTGCACCAGGAACTTAGCGGAGCCCTGAGAAAAATGATCGCTCCCGAGAGAGACAACAGGGGGTCGAGCGGCATCGACTACATCGAATCTGTGGCAGACACGATAGACACGGCGCGTGCAATGAGGGGTTTGGTCGGCACCGCGCCTTTTTGCTGACTCCCCTTCGAGTTTAAATTTTGGTGAGCTTTTAAAGATGTTAGGTCACACTGGTCTGCCCCGGAGGAACAATCACTTTGATTTTGTCCCGAATTGAAATTTCGCCGGTCATCCCTAGTAGGTGAATAGCGCCGGTTTCTTTTAGAATTAGAGTCCCGCCGTTCTCTACCGTGATTTGAGTTACGCCGATCCTCGGGTGTCGCGAATGCAAACGAGTTTTGTGAAGGTTGAGAACCCCGTTTATAGCATTGTGCCTCAAGGTGACCTGTTTTCCTACAGTAATTGCACCTTTTGAAATTACGAGTTGAGGGGGCATACTTGTTATTGCTTACTAGCTGGCAATCTGACCGATAATGGCCGAATTGGTTGCAATTAAAACATCTAATATTTTCATTTGAATTTACCGCGAACACCGTAGACCTATTTGCAGACAATCTGTGGCTCACACTGTTGTTCACATTCTTTTTCTGCCTAGCGCACCTAGTAGCTAAACGGATAGCGTCTGCTAGCCCTTCCACCTCCTGGTTAATGATGGACATCATCATTGCGTCATCGCGTAGACCCCCTAAGAATCCTGATACTGCTTCCTCCTCGAGTACGGATTTTACACCCTTAAACTGGTCGGACTTCGACTTCTCCTGAGCTATTTCTACTCCATTATTTAGCATTTCATACACCCTAGTACCGACTTCTTCTATCGTTTCCCCGTCCTTGCGCTCTATGTTTCTTAGATCATCCAACGCGGCTTTGACGTTAAAACTGTCCTCATACGCAACTTTCATTAAGTTAACTAATTCCTCCACCGTATTCAGCACCGCATCCCCAACAATTCTATTATAATCGCGAATTTGCATCTTGTTGCGCATAATTGCCAGTAAATAGTACTTATCTTCCTTTTTTACGAGAGAGTCAACTAATCTACACTGATTTATGAACTTGCTTACAGATCCGGGTTTCCCGTCGAAGTAAAGGATAAAATCAGCGACCATTTTGAGTGGCATACGCGAAGCTCCGTCCGACGGCCCACGCGAAAGGTCCGGTGGATTAGCGTCAATGAAGCCAGTATCGTTACCCGAATCAGATACGCTACTTTCTAAGGGAGTGGAATTTTGGAACGGCACTACATCTAGGGATGGAGCAGCGGAGCCGGAGGCACCCAGATTAGGTACCGCTACCACATCCTCCACTATGAAACAATCACCACTACTCAGACGGTTCTTGCGTCTTTTTACAAATTTTCGTGCGAATGGCGGCATTTTAAACTAACAAATGTAACGATTCTAACGGCGATATTAAAATATAAAATTTGTTATGAACTCACAGGTACAATGACGTAGATTAGTGAACTAAATTCGACTCGCACGACTGACTGCTGGTTCGCTCGACTTCCCCGTTCCGAAGATCTGCTGGCACGTCCAGCGACGACTGCGTTGCTTCAGCTGCTCCTGGTTCCGTGGAAAGATCCCTTGGATGCTGGTTCCCTCGTGGATTCTCCGTTCTGCGTGGATGCTGGATCCCTCGTGGATACGCCGTTCTGCGTATGGTGAATTCTGGTGTCCACGTTGCTCGATGAAGCTCCAAACAGCGACAGATGGATGTTAAATGGCGGCTCCGTTGTCTCGATTAGCCTCGATGGGGAGATCCTGTGGCTGGGTGCATGTGGTTTCGGGATGACTGGCACGGACGTCCGACACCACACTCCTCTGGCATTCACCTGTGTTCCTGGGGAAACGTGCCCAAAACCCAGGAAAGAGGGTTGCACCAACTGGCCAACGACTGTTCAATCTTGCGCCCGCGAGCCGGCAAAATTTGGAGATCCCACCGCTGTCACCAAAACTGTTACGTGTTGTAGCAGGGATTTTCAGGATAAGGATGCGGATGGGTTCGCTGCCCGTAGAGCGCTGATCCGCTCTGCTCGCGTTCGCCCTTGGTATCAGCCTCCAGTTTCTTCAGGTGATTATTAGCGAAGGATTGAATAAATAGACACAAACTTATTTGTGTTGTAACTTGGTTTAGGTTTATATTTTGAAGAAGGACAAATTAAAGAACACGTCTAATTGACTTGGACGTTGATCAACGAATGCCGATGTACAAAGAAGTCGTCGTTCAGAATTGAAATGTACATGTTTTGTTAATAAAGTTATCCAATTATAATGACAGTTTCTTAATTGATTGTCTAACGAATCGTTTGATTGGTTCTTCGTTCATTAAGAACGAGCGTTTTTACATGATATCTGTGATTCAATAGCAAAGCAACCGAAACCAATATTTAATCAATACTATTTAACGAGCGTCTCCAAGTAGTATTCCTTGGAATGCTTTGTTCATAGTTTCAGTTGCTTCGTTTAACAATTTAAATTTGGCGCGTCTAAACTTGACCATGCAGAGCCATCTAACATTAGACTATATTCATGTGTTACCACATGAGATCGTAACATAGTCAACTGATTCAATCGATGGTTCAGAAAATCAGTCGACTAAAAATAGTAGTTGGCTACTATCGACTAATCGATAGTTTTTATTCGATGGTGCCCATCACTACTCTGGAGAGAGATGATTATTGAGAACCCACCCTTTTCAGTATTGTCAAATTTGCTTTATAAACAAAATATAAGCTTAAATGTAATAAAATACTCTAATAATGTGTCGTGCTACAATGTATCAATATCAGCAACGCATATTTTTCTTTATAAAGTGAATCTGAGCATACTCAAAAAGGCGGATACTCAATAATTTTCTCTCTCCAGAGGACCCAATATGGCGGATGCGCATACTTACTTCTTTAGTGCTCTAGTTAGACGCAGAGATGGGTAAAGACACGAACTGTTTATTTTATACACGACATGTGTGTTATGCTCGGGACGCCTGGGGTCGAGATTCTAGCAGAGAATCTCGGGGTGCTCCGGGTCGTCCTTCATGATCGTCGTCCAACGGGCTCCGAAGGTTCGGGTGAATATGCCGGGTCGGAAGGATTCGGCTTGAAACCGAAGGTAGGGGATCGTTTAAACAAGTTTATTCTGTCCCGATCTGGGTGATAATGACACTGTGCCTAATTCAGGCATGAGTCTCGTATAAAGTCAGGTATCAAGTCTCTATCAATTCTGAGCTCGCATTGCTCGTACATCGTTCTTATACTTTAATCGGGACGAAGCGGGGACCATCGGGGTCTCCGTCTTTGGCCTGCTTTTGGGTGTTTCACCATGTGCCGACGTTTCTGGGTGCGTTCCCGAGAACTCTTACGCGGTTGTTCCGGATTTCGGCTGTTCGACTATGGCAATCGGAATGAGCGTGGTATCGACACGTTTAGGTGTCGGTTGGGACACAACATCCCTCCCCCTTTGAGGAAAGGGTGCTTAGGGGAATTTTCGCAAGACGGTTTACAAAATTTCCCGGTACCCTAAATTGTCAGGGCCTCGGCGTACTCGCTGTCCGTGGCTGGTTTTTGGGTGATCGCCACGCGGGGGTTGGATGCTGGGTTTTTCGGCTCCTGCATTTTCGCTGGTGTGGGAATTTGTAATTTTCGGCGCAGATGGTACTCGCGTTTCAACAAATACATGACTAGTATAATAAGTATTATTAGTACGATAGTTGTCGTTGTTGGATGTGCAATTTGCCAGGTCCCTAGTCCTGGTTGGTTTTTGCTATTGGTTAGATCGCTTTCTACCTGGTTAAGTTGATTATACAATGCTGAGAATTCCGAAGAATTTTTTAGAAGCTTATCTAATTGAAAACGCGTGAGGGGGTGCTCGTTCGCCCGATGTGTCGCGTTTATTGCTGCCGTTATGTCTTATCGTGGTGCCGTCGGCATTTCGAAATCTTGACTGTACGTTGTTTGTCGCTTTTTTAATACTACGTCTTTACTTCGCAGATTACAATTTCCCGTGATTCTGAGAATTCCGGTCTTATCTATTTCGACGTGTTCGGGCTGTCGTTCGTTACCATGTATAGTTAGTGTTTCGGTTTGGTGCGCCGCGAAAATCCACGTGTCCGTGCTTGAGGTACCTATCCACATCGTGTGGTTTGCCGCAATATGTTTTATCTCGCAATTTTTTGGGGACTCGTCCGAGGGTTGCAGTCACAGGCCTGCTTCGCACTTGAGGTCGTCATTTACGTTGTGCGCTAACAATGGCCGTTCACAATAATATTGTGCGGCTACTCGTTTACACCCCTTCAACTCGTCATGATCGGTGAGCACGTATTGATTGCTACTTGTGTCAATAACGAGTATCGGTGTTCTTATGACTAACAATGCGTATGAGTTTCCGTGAATGTGTATTGGGGCTGGAGTTGCCTCGATCACTGTGAACGTTTGTGAAGAGATTAGAGGGATGGTTATTACTGCTATCAACGTAGTCCTATCGAAATACGCGGTGACCGATGACAATTTCTCGATCACGTTAGTATTTTCTAAGTTCGGAGCTATCGGGAACGTAAGTCCGTTTGGGAGATGCTGTACGGCGGTTTGTAATAATTTAGTGATTTTCGTGCTGGCCATTACGTTTGTGCTGATGATATCTCCTTTAAGGCCGGTATAATATTGCAACACATCGTCTACGTCCTGATTCAGGTCGGTCAGTAGGGCATTTAATGTAATGAAATGATCTACTAAGTCAGCTCTTCGTGTTTGCTGTAGTATGACCGTCTCGATCTGCGTACGTAACAGTCTCGTTTGTTTTGCTAATATTTCTTCGTTGCGCTGTATTGTTTTTTCCGCGTCATGCAAGTGATGTAGCGTATTATTTATTGTTTAGATTTGTTTTTTCATGGCGGTCATTAATGTATTTTGTGTTCCGTCTAGTCGCGACAAGTGGTTGTTAATTTGTCGGCGTCGTCGGCGTCCATAGTACCGAATATGGTTTTTGCTAAGGTCCCTATTCCGTTAATTAACCCCCGTCGCTTATCTGGAATGTAAGTCGGTATTTCCGACACCTGATCTATTCTTTTGTATAGTTTCTCTGCTCTTCTAAGTAAGGGGTCTAAGTGATCCTCACATGTTGACTGGATCACGATCTCGCTTTCGCATCGACGCTGTAGTTCGTTTACGTAAGAAGCTAGCTGCCGATTTCGTTCTAGGAGAGTGTCCATTTTTAGATGAGTCACGATCTTCCATGAATCGGTTTCCATGTGCAGTTCTCCAAGGTGCGTAAAGTGGATTCCTGCTTTATGCGTGATCGGTGATATTGTATATGAAGGATGCCCGCCAGTCGGCGCCGCTTCTATTAGACCTCCCGCTAGTGCGGTCATGCTTAAACAATGAAGTCGGATTCTATCCCCTCCTATTTTAGCTAATTCGCGCCTAATATATATACAGGGTGTCCCAAAAATGCTGCGGTTCCTTGAAGGAGGTGATTCAGGGGGTGATTGCAAACAACTTTTTCCTTTGCGAAAATTCTCTCCGAGGTTTCGTTAACGAGATAATAACAAAAAGCACCGACCAATCAGAGCGCGAGCCTTCTGCTGGAGCTCCCGCGCTAGCGTGGCCGCGCGCCGGGCCGCGCTGCGACTACGAACAAGCAAGGCGGCATGCACCGAAGGAAATTGCATAGAATGGCAAATGAAAAAGATGTAACAAAAAAATCGAAACTTTTGCCATTGTTTGTTTGGCATTTAAAGTGAACAATGAAAAAAGGATAATTGGATGAAAATCACGTGTAACGTAAAAAGACGAATACACAGTTGTTTTTTTTTTTAGAAGAATCGAAAATAATAATTATTTGGAGTGAGAAGATAAGGAACACGTAAATTTCCTTTTTTAATATCGTACAAACCAAAAGGTAATGCAACAGGGAACGAGTGAAAAGTGATCGTAGTTCGTTCTTGTGATAAAAATCCGTAGTTCAATAACGGCCAACACTGTTGTTGATAATGAATAAATCCGTTTAAAAACTGCGAAGAAAAAATTACGTACGGAAATTTGGAGAATTATCGCCGGAAATAAGCCACAGCCTGCGTTAGGCTTAAAAAATAATAGTCGCCAATAATGCAACTAAAACTCACCCTTTCGGAAATTCACCTGCAGCTTAAAAACCTGTGTCACTAGGTCACTGAACCGATCCTGGTCATCGACAGACGCGCCGAGTGCACAGCTGATCTCAGGTACACGACAACATCCAAAGTTAAGGGTCGCAACGTCAAGTGCGTCCGGGTTAATGCACCGAATATTCACTTCACTGCACGCCTACTAACACTGACCACTTAATTTATTATTCATGGAACGCGTTGTTCCTACGTTATAAAAATTGGTGGGAATGAATTTTTACTTGGCGTTCGGAGCCGTGGGTATTCTCGCACAAATTCTCACGCTGCAGCACTTGCGTGCCCGTTGTTCGGGAGGTACACCCAGAACATCGCGTAATACTCTTGAGCAGAGAACATTTCTGCGACGTGATTGCTTGCTGACTGACAAGATTTTTTCCAAGTGACTTCTTCTATCCACAAAAAGTTTCTCTCGTTCCATTATAAGTTGATCCTCACCAGGCCAAGAGACTTCGGGTAAAAAGAAGCCAGCACATTTTCGAAGCACACGTACTTCGCAGAAGTGCAACGAACGGACTATCGTGCACTTTTACAAAAGTCCGCGTTCCGTCCTTTTACTGCCAATGTACCACCCATTGCTTCGAGGTAGGCAACAGACACCACGTGTTTCGGTTCGAAAGGGTCCGAAGAGAAGAGAAACAGAAAGTCCTCGAGTTGCTATAATGAAAAAAATTCTGTTTCCTGTTTCCGATACCCAGAGTTCACGTCTGCTACGAGGCGGAACCAACTAAGCCATAAATTACCCAAAACTGTAGGAAACCGTTGTGTACCGTCGACTAGCGAGACAATACGGTCATAAACCGCGACCCTAGCGAAATGCTCTGGCCGATCAGCCTGATTAATTTTTGGGATCTAGCAATTAAAAAGCATTATTCAACATCAATACGGCTCGCGAAGAGACACAGGAAGAAAGAGAGCATGTAGTTCGCTGACTGCGCGTAGTCCCGCCCGCTTCGTCCTACCTTCAAATTAAAGACGGATCCCTTATCTCTCGAGTATAAACACGCGCTCGAATTTTAAAAAAAAACAGGCGTCGACGTATTCCGTGCGAGAGAAGGTGGGCCTTGGGGAGGAGATATTGCTGTGAAGAGGGCCTCTTCAGGACAGTGGCCGTTTGGGAGGGATGCAGGGCAGATTGGTTAGATTAGGGCCAATCGTACTTCAAGCTCGCCGTCACTCGCACGGAATACGTCGACATGTGCTTTTGTTTTGAAATTCGAGCGCGTGTTTATACTCGAGAGATAAGGGATCCGTCTTTAATTTGAAGGTAGGACGAAGCGGGCGGGACTACGCGCAGTCACGGCCGGAAACGTCAAAGGACGGAACGCGGACTTTTGTAAAAGTGCACGATAGTCCGTTCGTTGCACTTCTGCGAAGCACGTGTGCTTCGAAAATGTGCTGGCTTCTTTTTACCTGAAGCCTCTTGGTCTAGTCGGGATCAACTCATAATGGAACGAGAGAAACTTTTTGTGGATAGAAGAAGTCGCTTGGAAAAAATCTTGTCAGTCAGCAAGCAATCACGTCGCAGAAATGTTCTCTGCTCAAGAGTATTACGCGATGTTCTGGCTGTACCTCCCGAACAACGGACACGCAAGTGCTGCAGCGTGAGAATTTGTGCGAGAATACCCACGGCTCCGAACGCCAAGTAAAAATTAATTTCCACCAATTTTTATAACGTAGGAACAACACGTTCCATGAATAATAAATTAAGTGGTCAGTGTTAGTAGGCGTGCAGTGAAGTGAATATTCGGTGCATTAACCGGGACGTACTTGACGTTGCGACCCTTAACTTTGGATGTTGTCGTGTACCTGAGATCAGCTGTGCACTCGGGGCGTCTGTCGATGACCAGGATCGGTTCAGTGACCTAGTGACACAGGTTTTTAAGTTGCAGGTGAATTTCCGAAAGGGTGAGTTTTAGTTACATTATTGGCGACTATTATTTTCTAAGCCTAACGCAGGCTGTGGCTTATTTCCGGCGATAATTCTCCAAATTTCCGTACGTAAATTTTTCTTCGCAGTTTTTAAACGGATTTATTCATTATCAACAACAGTGTTGGCCGTTATTGAACTACGGATTTTTATCACAAGAACGAACTACGATCACTTTTCACTCGTTCCCTGTTGCATTACCTTTTGGTTTGTACGATATTAAAAAAGGAAATTTACGTGTTCCTTATCTTCTCACTCCAAATAATTATTATTTTCGATTCTTCTAAAAAAAAAAAACAACCGTGTATTCGCCTTTTTACGTTACACGTGATTTTCATCCATTTATCCTTTTTTCATTGTTCACTTTAAATGCCAAACAAACAATGGCAAAAGTTTCGATTTTTTTGTTACATCTTTTTCATTTGCCATTCTACGCAATTTCCTTCGGTGCATGCCGCCTTGCTTGTTCGTAGTCGCAGCGCGGCCCGGCGCGCGGCCACACTAGCGCGGGAGCTCCAGCGGAAGGCTCGCGCTCTGATTGGTCGGTGCTTTTTGTTATTATCTCGTTAACGAAACCTCGGAGAGAATTTTCGCAAAGGAAAAAGTTGTTTGCAATCACCCCCTGAATCACCCCCTTCAAGGAACCGCAGCATTTTTGGGACACCCTATATCAGTTTGTTCGCGATTTTTTCTTATTAATAATCAGTCTCTTTGCCTAGTCCAGTTTCGTTTTTTTTTTTTCGGAATGTACTCTGAGGATTTTCGGGCGGTAAGTACCATTGCTTTTGTTACTAGTTCCCTATTGTTTGTTTAATTCTGTGGTTGTGCTTATTAGTTTTCATTATTCTGGTACTATTAGATGTTCTCTGAGCGCCGTATCAAAGGCTATATCTCAATAAGGGAGATGTGCTCGATCCGGGAGGAACGGTCTGTACAGCGGGGTCATTCCACGCCAACTCGATCACTTTTTTCCCTCGATGTCTCGAATTTTGTTCAAACTTGAATATGTTGTAGTACTCGTGATATTAGGGAGGGTTTAATTCACCATTTTGTCGATTTCGAGTTTGTTTAAAAAATATAGGGCCTTGAATTTTGCGATTTTTGCCTATATTCGTGAAAATGGGTTGTACTTATGAATGTTTATCTCGGAAACTATCTGTCGGATTTAGTTGATTCTTACGTCATTTTAATGTAGAAGAACCCTTCCTGAATATTTTTGTTTCCGGTTAAAAAATCATTTTTACAATAATAACAATTATAAATAAAGTTTTATTTTGCAAATTGAGGTTCAAGGTCGCGATTTTAAAAATCCGAAAAAAATACCACCATATTCGCTGAAGAATTTTCTATAAAATTAGTTTTTCTCTTGTTGGTAATTTGTATATTCAACGTCGCAGAAAGCTGTTAAAGACAGCCTTTTTCAGGTCTGGTTTAGGAAAAAAAATATCGTAGTGAGGAGAATCGAACCCAAACTTTCCGCTTACGAAGCAACCGCTGTTCGCACTTACCCAACACATTTCCTTGTAATCACTTCTAATTTCTAGTTACATAACAAGTATTAATTGTTTATAAAAACTGTGCAATGACGCGAAATATTCTACAAAATATTATCATTCCACCTTTAGACTCATTCCTTAAAATTTCACATTCGTCTCAAGACAGTCCTCATTACGTATTTATAAATAAGAAAAGAAAAATCACAACTTGGAATATAATAACAGGTTTTTGGATGTAGCAAATTTTCTGACGTTTATAAGACGACATTTAATCATGGTTGTAATTTTTTTGTTAATTAACCAACCATAGTAATTGTAGGCCCAACATTGAATATTCGTAAGCAAACTGTCTTAATTTTTTGGTATTTACCAAACCACAATAATTGTAGGCCCATCATTGAATATTCGTTGGCAAACTGTCGTAACTTTTTTGCCGTATACCCTATGTTGGGAATTTGTAGGCAGAAACAGTAACTATATTCCAACTAATTCCCAACTGTTGGCTACCGTTGGCCTACCAAAAATGCTACTAGGGTAAGGACCTACCCATTTGTTATCTAATTTTTTCGATCTCCCTCGACGTACGGATTCGTCGTAGAGCCAGACTTTGTCGCCGATTTTGAACTCTATTTCACGCGTTTTCTTATCGTATTTCTTTTTCGATTTTTCCTTAGCTTGCTGGAGTCGCTCCCTTGCTACTTCGTTTGTCGTTCTTATGCGTATCCTCGTCTGTTGCGTGTAGTCTTCATAGTTGTACGTTTGTCTAGGCGGATTTTTTAACGCGGTCGGTATTAATGCCGTCTTTCCATAAACTAATTCGTGTGGTGTGAAACCCGTCGCGGTGTGTGGGGTTGTATTGTAGGTGAACATCGCATAGGGTAACCATCGACCCCCCCCCCCCCCAGGGTCGACCACCTTGTGCGTGGTGAGGGGGCTCTGGGAACGCGCTGTTTATTCCATGCCGGACGGCCGTGGGGGGATGCTGCCTTTTTTTTTTTTTTTTTTTTTTTTTTTTTTTTTTTTTTTTTTTTTTTTTTGAGGAGGGGGAAACTGCCTTACGCATACCCCGACATTTGTTGTCGGGGTTATGTGGGACTCTCCGCCTATAAATAATAGGCGGGATACCCACTAAAAACCCCCTCTGGTGGTCTCCACCAGGGGCCTCATGGCGGCGCCCGGAACTTCTGGTGTAGTCCGTCGGGCGCCGGTATCATTGTCTGATGAGGCCCCGCTAAAAACCCCCCCACTCCCAAAATAAACTTTTGGGAGGGGGGAAACCACCGAAATGTGCCGCCACCCGGTAATACCAGGGTGGACGCCCCCATCCCCCGACGATGCACCCCGTACAACAAACGGTAGTGCCGTCGCTCGCTTAAACTATAAAACTCACTATACCACTATAACTTATATAAACTTAACACTTAAGACTAGGTCACTAAAAAACCCGCTAAAACACATACCAGGGGTTATGCCCCACCCTCGCTCTTAGCGGGGGCCCACCCTCTTTCTTTTTTTAGCGAGGCGGAGTCGCGTACAGGCCCTATCGGCCGCAGCCTCTTGGGCCAGACGCGCCCGCTCGGCCCGCAGGAGGCGATCCGCCTCCACCTCCGCCTTCTGGCGGGCCCCCATGACCGAGGCCGCGAATTCTTTAAAAACTGCCCACCTCTCCGGGGAGGAAGTGGCAAGGGACACCAACGTGGAAACTTCCACTGGCGCCCCTAGGCCGGCGGCCAGTACCTCGCGCTGGGGGGCGAACTCCGGGCACGCAATGAGCACATGCTCCGCATCGTCCCGGGCCGCCCCGCAGTCCAGACACGCCTCGGAGGGTACCTTCCCGATTCGATGTCTGAATCTCTGGAAGGACCCATGCCCACTCAGCAATTGCATGGACCAATAGTCCGCAACTACTGAGGGGCCCGAGGGGTCAACGAAAGTACCGACCGCAGAGATAAGGCGCCTCACCCACCCAGTGGGCGGGGACCTATCCCACTCGGCCTGCCACTCCTCCATAGCGGCTGCGAGCGCAGCCGCTTTATGGAGGTGGGCCCGCGATTTTAAAATCAACGGATCGCCGCCAAGGGTGGGGTCTTCCCTGTCCCGCGCTTTTGCGCAGTAAACTGCGCGCCCCATTTTGGCCTTGATGTACAGCGGCATTCGCCCTGCTAAAACGCAGAGCGAGGCAAAGGACACAGTCCTATATGCCGCTGTACATCGGATCAGGGCCGTGCGCTGAGTACGACGGAGGATGGCACGCGCACCCTCCGTGGTCAGCGCCACAGCCCAGACCGGCGATCCGTATAAAATGACGGACTCC
Organism: Andrena bucephala; assembly: GCA_947577245.1. Lineage (NCBI taxonomy): Eukaryota > Metazoa > Arthropoda > Insecta > Hymenoptera > Andrenidae > Andrena > Andrena bucephala. The sequence continues at coordinate 69,701,074 of OX387716.1, forward strand.
CACACCGAGTAATAGAGTCTCCGGGCATGGACGGATGGGCCCCTGGTGTTCGGCAGAAGCGCCGACAGCGCTCCCGAGACCCTATCCGCCCTAGCTGAAACCTCCCCCAGATAGGTCCGATACTTACGGAGGCAGTCAAAGACTACCCCCAAATACCGGACCCTGGCCGCCGTGATGACATCGGCATCCAGGATCCGAAGACTAACCGTCTTCTGGATCCTGTGGCCAGTCAGGAGGATGGGCTCCGTTTTTTCCGCCGCCAAGGAAAGGCCTGTTTTATGAAACCAGGCTCCAATCCTCGGCAGCACGGCTGCCATCTGTGTCCTGACGTGGGAGAGGTCCCTACCCGAAAACAAAAGGGCGAGGTCGTCGGCGTACGCAATCGCACGCCCCGCCCCGCCCATATCCAACTCGGCGAGAAGCCAGTCATAAACGGCGTTCCACAGAAAGGGCCCTAAAACGGACCCCTGTGGAACGCCCGCATAAATGTCTCGGACCACGGTGCCCTCATATGAGTGCACCGTGATCCCGCGATTATTAAAATAATCCCCAAGGAGTGCCCGAACATGGCGATCCACCCCTCTCCTACTCAACTCATCCAGAACTACACCCCAACGCAGGGTGTTAAACGCGTTCTGGACGTCGAATGAGAGGAGGAGGCAGATTCGATTTCTGGCCCTGGAGACTTCGGCAAACCGAGCGACCTCGGTGGCCGCCTCCATGGTGCCAATCCCGCGGCGGAAACCATACTGGTTCCGGTGGAATGGGTCCCTGCCGAGCTGGAATTCCAGGATCTCCTTAATCACATACTCCCAGACCTTAGACAAGGCCGGGAGTATAGAGATCGGCCTGTAGGCCCTCGGACTTAGGGGATCCTTTCCCGGTTTCGGGATCAAGATGACTCTTGCCATCTTCCACGAAGCCGGGATTCCACCCCGCACGAATGTGTCGGCCACCATCTCGCGTATCACCTCCGGATTAGCCCTGGCCACACAGGCCACGACCCCCGTCGGGACTCGATCGAGTCCGGGGGCCTTATTGGGCTTGATACGCGAGAGGGCCCTATCGACCTGCTCGGGCATCACCTCGGGGACTCCCCTCCAATAAGAGGAGAGGGGTCGCGTAGAGGGGGGTCGCAAGAGGGGGGCGCGCCTACGCACTAACCCACCCGATGGCGCGGGGGAAGGGGAAGGAAGGGGGGGGAGCGGGGCGGTGGCAAACAGGGTATTAACTACCCTGCCCACCTGCTCCCGCGTCAAAACCATGTTCGGTTTCCGCCCCCCCCCCAACCTAGCCATAACTATCTTATATGGCTTCCCCCACGGATCGTCATCCACCGTGCCATTCAGCTCCCTCCAGAGCCTCTCCTTGGAGCGCCAGATCAGTACCTGAACCGTACGCCTGACCAAGGAGAAGTCGCGCCTCAGTTGTTCGAGGCGGGGGGAGGAAGGATCTAGTTTCCTCCGACTTCTCTGGAGGAGTCTCCGGGCACGGTGCATCGCCTTCCTGGCTTCGGCGATGTCCGCATTCCACCATCGGTTGGGCTTCCGGGTCCTCCGCGGAAGACACCTCTTCCTGAGGACCCGGGCACTGACCCCCTCTAGGAGGCGCTGCAGCCCCTCCGCCCGCGGAACCTCGTCCGTAAAACCGGACGGCTCCCGCGAAGGGGGAGGGGCCACCACGCCCCCAGGCGTGGTCAGCGAGGTGGGCGGAGTCGGGAGGGCATCCCGCAGAGCATGGAATCCCTCCAAAATCGACTCCGGAGTAACGTCCTTCATCACGTACGGCGTCCAGCCGTCGCCAGGCGGTCGGCGAGCCACACCCGGCTTTGCCAGGGTGTGGCGGACATAAAGATGGTCGGAGGCAGTGTAGTGCCGAAGCACCTCACTCCTCCGAACCCTCCCGGCCAGACTTCTGTCCACGGACAGCACGTCGATGAAGGTCGAACCCCTGCCTCTCCGGAACGTGTAACGGTCCCGGAGCCTAATGGGCACTAGGCCCAGCCTCGCCAACAAGGCCATGCACGCATGGCCCCTCCGATCTGCGACCTTCCCCCCCCCCCCCCCCCAGGCAGGGGATTTGGAATTCAAATCCCCCGCAAGGATGACCCCTCTCCCCGGGGTTAAAAGGTTTAAAATTACGCCCTCGAGCTCCTCGAGGTACCGCAAAAATGCGGGCCCTTTCTTATTCGGCCGGCAGTAACAGCTCACCACGACCGTGTTATCCACGATCGCGGTGGCTATCCCTTCGGCTGCAATAGGGGGGGTAAGGGAGGCGAACCTGCCCTTAAACCCAGTCACCCAGATCGCTGCATCCCCCGTGGCATCCCCGATCCACTCAGGTAAAATCCTGTATGGCTCGGAGATGACCACGAGGTCAACCCCCAGGAGGCAGGCGTTATGAACCATCAGGTCCTGCGCCAGCCTGCACCTGTTGAGGTTGATCTGCAGGATCTGGATCATTGGACGGGTCCTTTAGGTCGTAGCCCCCCCGCAGCCGAATTCGCCCTTATTGCAGGGCAGGCCAGCGACGCAGTCACATGCGCCGCCTTTGGGCCTGTTACCCCTGCCGCCGAGCAGATCAAGCACCGAGCCACGCCCTTGCACGCCGCAATGGCGTGGTCGGGGGCCCCGCATCGCCTGCAGAGCTCGCTGCCCTTGGGGACCGTGGGGCATACGGAAGCCAGGTGCCCCAGCTGGTGGCACGCATAGCACCGCGTGCTCTTAACCAGGGGCCTAGCCCGCACCACGGTCAAGCCCGTCCTAAAACGGACGGGCTCCGCACCCTTCGGGAGGGCGGTGGTGGGGATCTCCACCACCGCGGTCTGGGTCCCACTCAGGACATGCCTGAGCGACCGGACAACCAGACCGCTCGCCTCAACCTTAAGGGCCGCGCCCAAGTCCCCGAGGAGGGTCGGTGCCTCGACCATAGGGTCGATGTCCCTAATCTCGAGGGCCGTTCTGTCCTGGAGGGAGGAGCAAACCACCTTCCCGGACGTGAGCCTGGTGAGCTCCGCGCCTACCGCAGCCGCGCTCACCTTTGGCCCCAGCTCAAGAAGCACGTGCCCCAGGCGGGTGCGTTTGACTGCTTTAACATCCGTCAAAGCCGCCCGCCCCAGGGTCACCGTCGTCCGGTACGTATCCAGGTATTGCCCTCCCTCCGGCACCCTAACCAGGACCGCCTCGGGCCTAGCCCTGGGCGGTCTCTTCTTCTTAGGCCTCTTAGGGCCCAGCGGGGCCACCGGCTGCTTCGCAGCCTGCCCCGCTACCGGGCCGGGCCGGGGGATCACTCCCCCCTGGAGGGGGGCACTCCCCCCCTATATTTAATGGTCCCCCCTTTTTAGGGGGGGCGGAGCACGGGGGGTGCCCTTCGCGGGCTTACCCCCCGCTGCCAATGCCGGGGGAGGGGCCAGGGCCACGCCCCCGCCCAGAGCGGCGGGCCCACCCTGCCCCTTCTTTTTCCCCTTACGCCTTTTGCTGCGGGCCACCTGAAACGGTGGGTCCGCACCCCCCGTTTCGGGGCCCGGAGCATCCACCGGGGGCAATATCCCCGCCCCCACAGAGGGAGGAGACTCCACCCTCTGGCACGGGGGCGATATGACCGCCTCCGAAAACAGCCTTTTCTTAGTGGCTGTTGCCAGGTCCCCCTCCTGTGGGGAGGCACTCTGCCTCTTCGCCGGGTTCTTGGGCGGGGAACTCTTCTTTTCCGCCACACCGGTCGGACCAGGGGTCCCGGGGGAATGTGGCACCCCCACCTCCTCCGCCGTCTGGGTGGCCGCCTCCACCATCCTAGGGCGGGGGGGCCCGGTGGCAACCACCTGAAGTGTCGCCTGTACCATGGGCCTCCCCTTCGGCAGGTCCTTCTGGGCCTTCTGCCGGGCCCTCCACATGCCCACATCGTGGGTGGCTAGGGCCTCCGACACCGCCGCCGTCGCTGCATCGCAGGTACCGGCAATACCACCGGTCAGGGCTAAAACCCTGCCCTTTGTGGCATTACCGGCCGCTACCGCGGCCGTCAGATCCCGGCATTCCGCCGACAGGCCCTTCAGGAGGGTCACCACCTCCCCCAGGAGCCTCGCCGTCTTCGACTCCACGGTCTCCCTGGATGCCCGGGTCCCTTCCCTGTTGACGGGAGGGGGGGGCCGGGGTGCGAAACCCTGATACCGGGTCCACCTCCGCCACCCCCTCCACCCTGGACACCGAGCTGGACCTGATCCTAGGGACACCCCTGGTCCCACCTGTACCCGGCATCTTCTTCTCCTTCTTCGTACTCGCTTCCGACCCCTGGGTCTGATCCACCGCCGTCCGGGTTGCTGGCTGCTTCCTCGGCGAAACCGCCCTTTTTTCCCCCGTTGAAATCTCCGAGAGTGTCCTCCTTTCTGGGGGAGTCCTCTCCAAGGTCCTCCCCCTTATAATCCCGGATTGTTCCGGGGTGGGGGGCGTCTCCTGGATGATTATCCCCGCGGCAGCACCCTTACCGTGTAGCCCCTCAAAAAAGGCCCCTATCGTTCCCGGAGGCGCTTGCTGCTTAGCTGGGGGGGGGGGGGGGTCGAGATAACAGATACCCCCAGCCCCCCAAGCTTCTGGACACTCTCCCTCCCGACCTCGTGCCTATCACGTCTGACCAAATCCACGCCCAAATCACAAACCGTTTGCCTGCCAAGTCCTGCGGCTGTAGCTTTTTCCCCGGAGTGCAATGGCGGTATATTACCGCCTTCCGGAGTGATACCGGCCCGCCGCATCGGCACGGTATCATCGGACTTATTCTTACCCTGCTTGTTGCCGACATCGCAAGCAGGGGCTGATCTTAAATCAGTGCTCGCCGTGTTTGCATCCGAGGCACGGCCGAATCCTGACATAATATCATGGTTTACGTCTTAAAGGGCGACGGCCCCACCGCCCGGCGGATTTAACTCCCACCTCAAGCCCTGATCTTATGGCTTAGCGGCCCAGCCGACCTACGTCGGAGGGGTCCTAGAAGCCGCTGGACCCTATCCGAGAAACCCCCGGAACTATTGAGCCCCCCTGCCTTATCTTCTGGCAAGTGGGACTCACCCCCTCCCCTTTTTTCCTTCTTACCGGTGCAGCCGCTACACCCCCGTGCATCCGTACGAATTGCACCTGACCGGCCTCGTTGAGGCTACCCAGCCTCAAGCGGGCCCCCCGCCATTACTCCCTCCTACCCCTCGGGCCCCCTTCCGCCCCGACTCTACCAAACCAGAGCCACGCACGGAAGGGCCCGGAACTGCGGCTCCACCAAACGGAGTCCACAAGAAAGAAGAAAAACAAATTACTTAGGACCAGACGGTCCGTCCCACTCCATGTCTGGGCACTCTATCTACTAATCTTCCCCCTACCGGTGTTTTTGCTGACCCATTCGCCGGAATGACCCTGCTCGGGGCCATCCGCAGAACCGGCCGGCATCCGGGGGAAGATCCGATGAGTGTCCCAAAGCAACACTCACCCCACAACGAGCAGGACCCTCCTGCTCGGGTACATTAACCACCCAACGGGATCGGTTCTTCCTCCTTCCTGGACACAGGACCTCATCGGAGGGGCGGTCAACCCTTAGCCAGGGAGGCAGCATCCCCCACCCGGCCACTAGGTAAGGGATAGGTCCCTCACCCAGCACCCAAAGCGGGACATAGCCGCCTTTCCAGAGCTCCCCCACCACGCTCAAGGTGGTCGACCCTGGGGGGAGGGGATGCTGCCTTCCTGGCCAAGGGTTTACCATATAGTAGCGGAATTCGGAAACTAAGGAATTCAGTATCAGGGGAGGACCTGTGAGGAGTCGGTGTGGGGGAGGGAAGTGGAGTGGTCCCAATTAAAAACGCTGGTTTAGGGGTGGTCATAACAAGTTTATTAACAATAAATCCGCTGTACATTTCCCCCCTAGAGGGGTGAAACCACTCGCCCTCATCACATTACATTATATTATTTGATTCACATAAGGCCCCGAGCAGTATATAGAGCTACAATATAGCGAGCTTAGAAGTAGAGAAGAACGAAGGGAAAAAGAGGAGAAGAAGAGAAGAAAGAAGAAGGAAAGTGGGAACGGAGAGAGGAAAGAAGTCTGGAGAAACCAAACGGAGTAGAAGTCTTATAGAAGAGAGAGCTCCAGGTAGCGTTCTAGTCAGCGTATACGCTGCCTCAGAAGCTGGGCGCGCCCAAGTGGGCGAGTTGTCCCGTCTCCCTCATCGTCCCCTGCACATGGAAGTTTCCCGGATGCCGGACGTGAAGAGGCACATAATTAGGATCGTCTATAGGATGAAATAACGATGTAGTGGCCAAGTGTGGTTAACTAAGTAATACTCACTTGGCCTTCGCCGTAGAGCTGTGAGACCTTGGACACTAAGAAGTATGTACTTACCCGAGGGGGCTACCATCCTCCCGGAGGCCCACCAACGGGTCGACGAGTCCTGATGTGATACCTGCCTGCTTGTTAAGAAGATCTGCCAATAAATAAAATAAAATAAAATAAATAGGTGTTGGCTTCGAAAGGGAGCGGTGGTTCCCTCCCCCCGCTCTTCGGGGGGGGGGGCCTCCACGGAGTAGGAATTTTATCAGTAGGAAATTAGGACCACTGGCGCGGAGTGGCCCCCCCCCCACCGTTGTGGTCGGTGGTGGGTGTGAAAGCACCTGGGCGAACCCCAGAAGAAGCCACAGCTGCTGGACCAGGAATACCCATTAAGGACGACGAGATGGATGAGATGTGGATAGATGTGAGGAGTTTGAGGAGCGACAACCCCGACCCCACTCGGACCTTGGATATCGGGGAATGGACTCGGGGTCAGTCGGAAGAGGAAACGGTTGTGGTAAAAGATACCTTGAAGGAGAAAAGGGTGGATGCTCGGAAGGGGACCAGTATGGTTATCCCCGAGACCCCATCCCCGAAAGGAAAGTTGGGTAAGCCGAAGAAGCCTAAGGGGAGCTCGGGCGTCATCGAATGGCTCCGGACGGAGGGATCCCGGCAGGAGGATAATGAAGCAGGTCCCGCCCCCCTCCTGGGGTATTTAAGGGTAAGTCCATAGCCCGGTCACCTCCGCCTACGGCGCCCAGTGGCCACTTTACGGCGGAACAGGGTATGAGCAGTAACAGTGAGGTACCAAGACCTGGGGGGGAGGTCGGGGTTGCCAATAAGGAGGGAGAAGGGCTAGGTGACCGCACAGACGTATCCCAGCACCAAAGGGGCGCAAGGCCAAGTAGAAGGGATGACTACGTGATTAGTCTGGACAGCCCTGATGTGGAGGCGGCGTATAAGATAATGAGGTCAGCATCGGCCACAAGGGTTGAGGACGTTCCTGGTAGGCGAAGGAGGGACGGGGTTTTCAAAGAGCACGAATTCGTGACCCCCCTATTCCGAAGATTAAGAAGAAGGAGTTAGTAGGCGCACCGACAGCCGAGAGTTCCCCGGAGGCCCGCACTGGTAACCTCCTAGCGAAAGTGGCAACTCTCTTGGAGGACCTGTCCGGCAGGTTAACGCGACCTTGCGGACGCGTTAAAGTCCAAAAAGGTGTCGTCTACCAGGGCGGTGTTCAGATTTGCCGAGGAAATGTCAGGTAGCTGCGACAGAGCAGCGTTGACAGTGGCGGAAGCGGCGGCCTCTCACGCAATTGCGAGGTGGAGAAAGAAGGGGAGTGAGAGTACTTCCCAACCCCCGATCCAACACCTGACTGGTGAGAAGGCCCCCAAAGTGTTGAAAAGGGATGCTGAATCCTAGTGCGATATACCGTGGGGGCCAGCATGGAGAACCCGCCTAGGTCCCTACTTCAAGGACAAGAACCCCAGGGTGGTAACGTGAACAGTAAGAGGCCGAGATCGTCCCCACAGCAGGACGAGCGGGATCGTACGAATACTAAGAAGAGGACCCTCGTGGAGGAAGAGGTGGGGGAACCACCCCCTCTGCAACCCCTGGGCTTTACAGCACTAAGGTCGGTGCTGTAGCAGGTAGTCCGGGGAACGGCATCCCGGTGGCGGGTATGTCCCTAGGCCCACCGGTAAATGTGGATCGAGGAAATGCCTCTAATAGGTCAGAAGAGAGGCAGGTAGAGCTACACCAGCAGCCGCAGCTCACTAAGGGCCAGCTGAGGAGGGCGCGTAGGGAAAGAAGGAGATTGGACCTATTAGCCCAGAAAGATCTTGGGGTCGCTCGACAATCTCCCCCGCACGATAATCAGCCCCCTCCACAACAATGGCCTCTGTTGCAGCAGGTATGGCAGCAGCAGGGACAACAACAACAACAGCGACAACAATTACAACAGCAGCAGCTGCAGCAGCAACATCAGATCCTGCAACAACAACAGCATCAACAGCAACAGCAGTGGCAGCAGGTAGGTGGAAGAGCCAAGGGCAAAGGGAACCTAGAGAACCATCGCGCAGGTGGAGGAGGTATACACCCGGTGGGCCGTAGTGGCCCTGCCATGACCAGAAAAAGACCTGAAGCTATCCTTGTTAAGGTCCCAGCAGGGGGAACTTATATAGATACGTATAGGTCCCTGCTTACGGCTGGGAAGGATACCCTGGCCGGGATTAAGGGAGTAAAAATGACCCGTCTAGGTCACGTCCTGTTGGAGATTGATAAGAAGGCGTGTGCGGTCACTCTGGCGAGTAACATCAGAGAGAAGAACAAATCCCCTACCTCGATTGAGTGTACTGTGCTCCAGGACCGAACTACCCTGGAGATTAGGGACCTTGACCCAGTAATCGGGAAGGAAGAATTGGAGCAGGACCTGGTCAAAGCGCTGAAAATGGAGACCCCTAGTGTGGAAATAAGATCCCTGAAGATGGGAGCTAGGGGGCTTAGTAGTTGTCCCAACTAATAAGTGCAGTATCGCCCTCGATGGGTTCAAATTTAGATCGGGCCTGAACACGGCCAGGGGCAGGATTCTCCCCAAAGTGTGCTTCAGATGTCATCTTCTGGGGCATTTGGCCAAGGATTGCAGAGGTGTGGTAGCAGGAAAGGAACTCTGCGGAGCCGACGATCACAGGATCGGTTCGTGCACGAACAGGCCTAAATGTGCGATATGCAATGGCAGGGGGGTGACAGGTAGTGGGGCTGCCCATGTTACCGCCTCCCTGGCCTGCCCGGCGAACCGGCAACCGATTAGGGCTACAGCTCAGCGTGGGATGGGGTGGGGGCCCCCGGTCAATAGGAATGACAAAGAGAGCATACCCTAAATGCCCCCGAAGCCCTTAAGAATTCTACAGTGCAACCTGAACAACTGTAGGTTAGCGCAAAATATGCTGGAGCATAATGCCTCCACTTTGGGAGTGGATGCGGTGCTGATTTCAGAGCCCTTTAGACAACTTAGGGGTTGGTTCAACGACTCCTCGGGCCTGGTCTCGGTATGGGTCACTGGGTTCAACGGGCGGCTTCCGGACCTTGCCCCACAGTATGCAGCCGATGGGGTGGCTGCTGTCAAGATGGAAGGCAGGCTCGTGCTAAGCGTGTACTGCTCCCCGAGGCATAAGATTCCGGAATTTGCCGCATACCTGGCGATGGTAGAAGGGATAATCATAGAATCCCGGTCCCCGGGTATGGGGGTTATAATCGGCGGTGATTTAAATGCGAGATCACCGGTATGGGGCGGCAGGAAGGGAGACAGGAGAGGTCAGCACTTCCTTGACCTCCTAAGCAGGTATGGCCTTGTCCCGGTGAGAGTAGAAGGGACACATACGTTCTCACGGAACCGAAGGACGTCCTTCATAGATATATTGTCTACTGACCAACCACTAGTTAGTCGGGTGAAGACTGCGGTCCTTGGCCATTATACCTTCTCCGACCATCGGTATGACTTGCATACGATTGGGTGCCGCACCCGCTATGCCCCTCCCCCCACCCTTGTTGACACAGTACTTGGTGAGGAATATTGAAGAGGAGGCAATACTCCGGGAATTTGACGACCAACTTAGGGAAGGCGAGGACAGTGATACCCCAGGGGCTTCCAGGGTGCAGAGTGCGATGGAGGAGGCCACCGTACGGTGTCTCCTGGCGAAGTCCCGCCCACGAGGGAACAGGCGCCCAAATGCCTGGTGGTGTGAGAACATAACGACGGCTAGGAGGACGATGTTCAAGGCAAGAAGAGCTGCCCAAAGGGGTAAGAAGAGGGGGGCTCATGATGCCGCACAATTTTCGAGGCCTATCAGGAGGCTAAACGGCGAGTACAGTATGCAATCTGGAAGGCAAAGGAGAAGGTATGGTGTGACTTGACCTCCCTGGCGGAGGCAGACCCATGGGGGAAACCCTACAAAGTGGTGATGACTGCTGCTAAGGGTAGACCCCTGCCGTCCGCGATGTCCCCTGTTCAGGTACGAGCCATTATTGATAAGCTGTTCGTTACATCCCCTCCCTCTTCCCCCCCCCCCCCCCCTCCCCCGTCCGTAGTGCGGGACAGGAGACTGGGATCTATCAGTGGATGGCTGATAATAGGAACCATCGCCACCACCCTGGAGGGGTTGGACGAACTGCTGATTGGGTCAATTATGCCCAAAATTAAGACAAAGAAAGCCCCCGGTATGCACGCCGTCCCATCGGAGGTGGCGGCGTGTATTTCGAGGGCCAGACCTTGGGTCGTACACGAGATTGTCAGGGACTCGGTTGTACGAGGGGGAATCCCACCCTCCTGGAAGACTGCCAGGTTAGTCTTAATTCCCAAGCCTGGTAAGGACCCTTTGACTCCGGGGGCTTACAGGCCAATAAGCGTCCTACCAGCGTTTAGCAAGATCTGGGAATATGCTATGAAAGAGTTAATTGAAAAGCAGATCGGGCAGGACTCCTTTCATCAGGCCCAGTATGGCTTTAGGAGGGGGATGGGCACTACTGAGGCCACTTGTGAGGTCGCTAGGCTGGCAGAGAGATCCTCAGCAAACGAGTTGAAATGCATTATGGTAATGGTGGATGTAAGGAATGCATTCAACACCCTCCGGTGGGACGTGATTATGAACGAGCTTGGGGATAGGGGCGTGTCGGCTCCTATCTGTAAGCTGATGGTCGACTACTTCGCCGATAGGAAAGTGGTGGCATATACTGCCCAGGAGAGGATCGAGGCGAGGATCTTTGCGGGTGTTCCACAGGGCTCTGTCCTAGGACCCTTTTTGTGGAACCTCGTCTTCGACGGAGTGTTTAACGCTATCGGTTCTAGTGCCGGGATTCGGCCTATCGGATATGCCGACGACTTGGCTATTATATTTACGGGTAGGGATCTAACAAAAATTAAGAGGGACACAGATGCCACCATGGCAAGGGTTGCTAGGTGGTTTGTCGGTGTCGGGCTAGACATGGCCGAGGACAAGACGGAGGTCATTGTCCTGGCCGGCCTCAGGGGTGCTAAGATCCAGGATTTCTCCATGGCTGGTGCCGTAATTAGATTAGTGGAGTCGGTTAGATACCTGGGGGTGCAGATTGATTGTAGGCGGAATTTCAGGGAACACCTTCAGGAGGTCACCGTACGTGGCGATAAAGTTGTGGGGGCTCTTTTATCCTTCCTCCCGAACGTGGGCGGCCCCACGCGTATGGTGCGACGCTTGTACTACTCGGTGTGGGAGAGTATTGTAATATATACCTCCCCAGTATGGGCACCAGCGGTTGGTTCAACCGCCAATGAGGCGACGCTCAGAAGAGCCCAGAAGACAGCCCTGACGAGGACCACGACGTCCTATAGGACCGTGACTTACATGGCCCTTTGTGTTCTATCTGGCAGGATGCCGATTGGTATGAAGGCCACGATGTGGAAAGAAGTATTCGTGGCTAGGGCCAAGGATAGGGCTAACCCGACATACATGAATGACCCGGCTATGGTGGCCGTGCGCTACCGTGACCACAGAAGGAGGGCGCTCGCGTCTGCGATGGAGAAGTGGCAGGAAGCGTGGGAGGCCTTCGACCCAGGTAATTGGACAAGGAGACTGATCGGTGCGGAGGATACCTTCACGGCAAGAGATGCCAGATGGACTACTGGACCTCGCAGCTCCTGACCTCACATGGGTGTATGGGTGCATTTAGGTGTAGAATCTGTAAGGCTACCGACCCTGCATGCCTAGACTGCGGAGGCGTGGTCGACGATGCGGAGTACGTTATGTTTGCATGCCCCGAATACGACGTGCAACGGAGCGTTCTGTTTGCGGAACTCGGTGGGCCGATTGGAGTGGATAACCTTATACCCCGGGTCACCAACTCGGAGTCCAACTGGGCCAGTTTTCAGGCGTTCGCTTTTGAGGTCATGGGGGACCGGGCTAGCAAGGAACTCGCCATTACGAGAGCCGCTCGCGAGGTTGCTGCAATAAGAGCGGCGGCGCAAGCGAGGACGGAAGTCCGCAGACGAATTAGAAGGAAGAGGAAGGTACCAGGGAGGACAGTAGCAGGGGCTAATCCCCCCCCGGCAAAGAAAAGGAGGGTCGATCCCGGGGATCGTCGTCCCCCTTGGCACCCCCTTGGCCCCCCCCCCCCCGGCAGGGGTATTCGGGGAATTGTATATAGGACCCTCATAAAAAACTTCAAGGAAGTAAAAAAATTACGCCAAGTACATGAAATAAAAAAAACCACAAAAAGTAGAAGATAATAATAATTACAAAGTAAAAAAATATGTGAAATCAAAGCGAGCTGCAAGTACATAAAGGCGACAATGTGTAACACAAAAAAAGACAAAAAAAAAATGTCCGCGGCCTGGAAGTCAAATACTTTAAACATAAATTGCAATAACTTGAGGAAATATTCACGGATCGTTATGAGACCAAAAATGTAATTTCACAAAACTCTAGCAAAGCCGCAAAGTGTATGTTTAAAAATGTAATAATATTTAATTAAAAAGTAATACTGGTTTGTGGTTATATGCTGATTGCATATCGATTGAATTGATTTGATTTGAGGTTACAGGCTGATTTCAAGTCGTTTGAATTTGTGGTTCTGGGTTATATTTATGATATACAAACAGGACGCAATTCAAATTTGGCCAACGTACCTTGTGTTTGAGACTGCATTTTGGTTGCAATTCAATGGTAGAGTGATATATATTTGTAAAAACACGTGGCATCTCAAATTTTGACAACCTACCTTATTTGACACTCGTCAGGTTATAACCTGACTGTAAGCTGTCAAAAATTGGAGTAGATTGCATAGTGAAGGTAACGTAATAGCGTTTGACGAACGAAACATGTGTTAGTTTCTGTTGGCTGAAGGTGTGCGTATAACGCGTATGACGAACGAAACATGTGTTAGTTTCTGTTGGCTGAAGGTGTGCGTGTAACGCGTATACGTATTATGTCGACAAAATTTGGTTGGAGAATAAGAAGAAGAAGAAGGAGAATCATAAGAAAAATCTTACCGTTTTCGACAGATCCATGAGACGATATTACGATATCTCTGTCATGCGTGGACCGATTTTATTGAAATTGGTCTTATTCGAAAGCTTATATGCGGTTTACATGAGAAAAATGCCATTAAATATAGAAAATATTGCAGGCGTGATGAGATATTAATGAAATAAGTTTCAGGTTAGGTTGGAACAGCTGTGCTTCGAGTAAAGATACACGGCAGCGACAGGCATATACAAGGTGTCTTTTCTTTCATGTACTTGGCGTCGAGACGCTACCGCGTCTCTAGATATAATTGTAGTTTAACACTACGTATTAGGCGATATAAGTGGTCACTTACTTACTTATTTATTTATTTATTTACCGCTTACGTCTTCTAATGAATTGTATATATGTATATATAAATTTATACGCGATAAGGAGTAGGGGTGAATCCTCCCCTCGTACATACCTAGTATTCGACGACCTCCAGCAATGGAGAGGATGTGTTTCACAACGCAAGGCGGGTCCAGTGCGTAAGGCAGTAACAGAAGAGTGAAGAAGTATGGTCCAAGACCCTTGACGACTATATCGATAGTGCGCGGGTTATACCTCGAATGTGAGCAGTGATGCTGCGAGGAGGTGAGACTCCCCCCGTAACAGGAACCTACGGTGAAGTAATCATGTAAAGGCTCGTATAGACTGGGCGATAATCGCCGGCAACTTTGGCGCTGGAGTCGCTGGCGAGTCGGTGGGATAACCGACTTGTCTCCAGCGACTTGTAGCCGGCGACTTGTGTCGGGCAACTTGTGTCTGGCGACTCGTCCTTTACAGGTTAAGAGATACAAATAGACCTGGCGCAGTCGCCGGATAAAAATCGCCGGCGACTTGCAACAATCTCTGTGGGATACAGCAACTCGACCCTTGCCTCAAACGGCCTTCTAGAAATGACTGTTGGCCACATGTTCCCGAAAAACTGTATTCAAGTGGTCGGTGAGCAACATCGCCCGAGTGTCTAGTGCAGGCCTGCCCCATCGGGTGCAAATACCTCCTGAATTTCTGGGACCCGGGCAACAGCCGAGCGCGGGACTGGTTACGTTGCTAACCACAGCATGGGTTGCGGGAGAACTGCATGAGTGTGCGGCTGTCCACGTAGGCTCGTACCACGAGTCTATTGCTTGGATTCGAAGGCCTCTTCTACATGGACGCACACTCATGCAGTTCTCTCACAAATTTCGCAACGGGTAGCAATGGAACAGTCCTGCGCTCGGCTGTTACCCGGGTCCCAGAAATTCAGGAGGTATTTGCACCCGATGGGGCAGGCCTGGTCTAGTGCCTGTATTCTGTTTCCCGTTCTGAATGGGAAACACCGCCGACTCTGTGGCAACACACCACACATATATATATATGTATATGTTTATTTTATATGTTAATTTTTAACGTATACATCTACTATATGATCTATATACATATACAGGGTGTCCGCGGGAAAGCTAAACAGCCGGCTTCCTCCTAAACTATTTGAGATAAAAATATTAAAAAAATAGGGAATTGCATGGTTCGAGGGGGCCAATTAATTAGCGCGAACGAATTTTTTTATCGATTATTATTTTAAAAGATACGATGGTCAAGTTCGGTTTTTCAAATGGAACTATTTTTTTTGAACACCTGAGTTGATAGTGCGTTCCAAGACAAATTCAATAAGCTTTAATGTATACACTTTATTTTCACTGGTTTTTAAGATATTGCGCTTGCAAATTTACTGATTTTCACTGGAAGAAAACTGTCTGGTATAGCACGGACCGGGGACGGTTTTACTGGCTGCACTTGTGGCACTGCCTTTTGAAATAGATACCTACCTGCCAAAGGTCTACGCCAGGTCCAAAGGCTGGACAATTTTTTTCCGTCAGAAATGCTACTTAGGTAGGTACATCTACGGTATCGAGAAGCGCACCGTTACTTTTATTTCGCACTTGCTTCTACGCTCGGATGGCCGGTTCTTTTGGGAGGGATGCAAGTTCGATTGGTTAGGTTAGGAGGAGTGAAAGTTGCTAGACTAAATTTCAATCATAGGGAGCAGATTGTATCAGAACCATTCGGATTTGCATTCCTCACAAACGGCTGCTCTCTTGAAGAGGCCCTCTTCACAGCAATGCCCACCTTCTCTCGCACGGAATACGTTAACGCTTGCTTTTGTTCTGATATTGAAGCTCGTGTTTATACTCGAGAGGACCACACGTCGACAGCGGGCTACCCCTTTTCTTCCTGTGTCTCTCCACGAGCCGTGTTGACGGTGGATTGTAGGAGCGTAGCTATCTGGATGCCAGTTATTGAATTCAGGAGACGATAGAAACATTTTATTACAAAACACGCATGTACTATAATTAAAGTAAATCGTATTCCTCTCGGGCAGGAGTACTGATAATGATCGAACTTGCGCCCCACTTCGCGCAGACCAATTACACGGAAGGTAGTCGGGTCACACACTGCCCAAATGATACAGGGTAGTTCTGGAGCAACGCCCGTCAAGGAGATGCGCTGGCACCCCGTGGCGAGGACAGACCTTCGCATTGCCCCAACCGATTTTTATGGCTTTTTTCCGGAAAAAGGTACGAATCCTGGGCCGAACGTAGCGAATTGAAGTCGACCCTCCGCAGTCGAGGGTGAATTATCCATTACAGCGTATTAAGAAACCCTTTTCTTCATCGTATCGAAAGGGAAGTGACGCCAATGGATTCCTTATGTTTTTCTGACGAAAATCATACCAAATGTCATGCAAATCGGACTACTTTGACACAAGCTATTTGTATTCCCTATGTAAAAGTTGTCCGATTTACACGACATTTGTAATGATTTTCATCGGAAAACCCCAAGGAATCCATCGGCGACACTTCCATATCCATACGATAAGGAATAACGAATTGTTTTATTTCTTAGAAAGGTAGGTACAGGCTGATTCTGGTGCTGCGCCCGTCACCCCGTGGCGAGGACAACACCCCACAGTGCCCATAGACTTTTATGGCTCTTTTCGGAACAAGGTACGAATCCTGAGCCGAACGTAACGAACGTAACGAACGTAACTTCAATTCGTTACGTTCGGCTCAGGATTCGTACCTTTTTCCGAAAAGAGCCATAAAATTCTATGGGCACTGTGGGGTGTTGTCCTCGCCACGGGGTGACGGGCGCAGCACCAGAATCAGCCTGTACCTACCTTTCTAAGAAATAAAACAATTCGTTATTCCTTATCGTATGGATATGGAAGTGTCGCCGATGGATTCCTTGGGGTTTTCCGATGAAAATCATTACAAATGTCGTGTAAATCGGACAACTTTTACATAGGGAATACAAATAGCTTGTGTCAAAGTAGTCCGATTTGCATGACATTTGGTATGATTTTCGTCAGAAAAACATAAGGAATCCATTGGCGTCACTTCCCTTTCGATACGATGAAGAAAAGGGTTTCTTAATACGCTGTAATGGATAATTCACCCTCGACTGCGGAGGGTCGACTTCAATTCGCTACGTTCGGCCCAGGATTCGTACCTTTTTCCGGAAAAAAGCCATAAAAATCGGTTGGGGCAATGCGAAGGTCTGTCCTCGCCACGGGGTGCCAGCGCATCTCCTTGACGGGCGTTGCTCCAGAACTACCCTGTATCATTTGGGCAGTGTGTGACCCGACTACCTTCCGTGTAATTGGTCTGCGCGAAGTGGGGCGCAAGTTCGATCATTATCAGTACTCCTGCCCGAGAGGAATACGATTTACTTTAATTATAGTACATGCGTGTTTTGTAATAAAATGTTTCTATCGTCTCCTGAATTCAATAACTGGCATCCAGATAGCTACGCTCCTACAATCCACCGTCAACACGGCTCGTGGAGAGACACAGGAAGAAAAGGGGTAGCCCGCTGTCGACGTGTGGTCCTCTCGAGTATAAACACGAGCTTCAATATCAGAACAAAAGCAAGCGTTAACGTATTCCGTGCGAGAGAAGGTGGGCATTGCTGTGAAGAGGGCCTCTTCAAGAGAGCAGCCGTTTGTGAGGAATGCAAATCCGAATGGTTCTGATACAATCTGCTCCCTATGATTGAAATTTAGTCTAGCAACTTTCACTCCTCCTAACCTAACCAATCGAACTTGCATCCCTCCCAAAAGAACCGGCCATCCGAGCGTAGAAGCAAGTGCGAAATAAAAGTAACGGTGCGCTTCTCGATACCGTAGATGTACCTACCTAAGTAGCATTTCTGACGGAAAAAAATTGTCCAGCCTTTGGACCTGGCGTAGACCTTTGGCAGGTAGGTATCTATTTCAAAAGGCAGTGCCACAAGTGCAGCCAGTAAAACCGTCCCCGGTCCGTGCTATACCAGACAGTTTTCTTCCAGTGAAAATCAGTAAATTTGCAAGCGCAATATCTTAAAAACCAGTGAAAATAAAGTGTATACATTAAAGCTTATTGAATTTGTCTTGGAACGCACTATCAACTCAGGTGTTCAAAAAAAATAGTTCCATTTGAAAAACCGAACTTGGCCATGGTATCTTTTAAAATAATAATCGATAAAAAAATTCGTTCGCGCTAATTAATTGGCCCCCTCGAACCATGCAATTCCCTATTTTTTTTATATTTTTATCTCCAATAGTTTAGGAGGAAGCCGGCTGTTTAGTTTTCCCGCGGACACCCTGTATGTTAAAAATAAATATATATATATTTTTTAATATATATAAATATGCATGTGTGTGTATATGCATCATATAGTAGATGTATACGTTAAAAATTTATAATAGGATGTACTTCAATACTTTACAGTTAATTATCAATTTCTTCTTTTTTTTTTCTTCAACACGCCCTGTATTGTTCTTAATCTGTACAATCTCACTAACTTTTTTCTCGATGTGATGCATCACAACTACGCATCGATGTTTTCTTTAACATCGAATACTTCTGCGTTTTGAATTAATTAACAGGCCATAACTAGTGAAATAAAATAAAAAACCGAAAAGAACAATTCAGAATCATACCCATTTATTATCATTACAATAATAGTATTTTATTTAAATGTCCCAGGGTCCCTTCTGTAGGCATAGTAAAAGTAATAGTTTGCTCAATCGTTTAACCTCCAGCAAAGAAATGGATTGAACGGTAATCGATTCAACAAACTATTACTTTTACTACGCCTACAAAAGGAACACTGGGACATTTAAATAAAATACTGTTATAGTAATGATAATAAATAGATTTGATTCTGTATTGTTCTTTCCATATTATTTTTGCTACAATATCAAACATTGTATTGACCATAGGCAAGGAGGATCAAATGAACAATTTTTTCCCAAAGTCGAGAAAAATCACGACATGATCAACCAGCAGCCTGGGTCATTGGTTTGATCAGCCTCTTCTGATGCATAGAATGAAATACACCGATGTATCGAATAAAGAGTGCCCCAAAAATGAGGCCTTTTTTAGCCTTTTTTAGTTTGGAACTGAATTTTGTGCCAAATGATAGCTTATGATGAGACATCAATCACAACAAATTTTCAAGTTGAGGTAACAATTAGTTTGTGAGATATGGGAGTTGAAAGGAGTGAAAATTCATTAACGCGTCAGCCCATACGCTTCGATGTATGGACTTTTATGTCATTCCGATAATTTAGATAATTACTTCCAGGGGTTTTGCTGACTGCTAATAACGAATTTGAACTTAGTGAGTCAGCGGTTGACAACGCTACCTGCGCGTCCGAAGTCACCATGTATATCTACCACCCATTATCGACATCTGGTAGACAAATGTTTCCCAACGAACACTTCGAGAACAAGCTATTGCCTAGTCGTAAAGAAATGAAGAAATTTCGCTTAAAAAATACTAAATTGCCAGCTGTAAAAGATAACTGAATTCGGACGCGCAGGTAGCGTTGTCAACCGCTGACTCACGGGATAATACGGTCATAAACCGGGACCCTGTCGAAACACTCTGGCCGATCAGCTTGATTAATTTTTGAGAACCAGATGTGGTATACAAGTCAGCCCCTTCAGTTTTTATTTAAATGTGCCAGGTATAGCAGTTAAAAAGTATTATCCAACATCAATACGCCTTGCGGAGAGAGAGAGAGAGAGACACAAGAAGAAAAAATGGTAGCCCGCTGACTGCGCGTGGTCCCGCTTGCGCCGTCTTCCCTGCAAATTCGAGACGGATCCCTTATCTCTCGAGTAAAAACTCGCGCTTCAATTCCAAAACAGAAGCACCCGTTGACCTATTCCGTGCGAAAGATGGTGGGCCTCGGAGAGGAGATATTGCTGTGAAGAGGGCCTCTTCAAGAGAGTGGGCGTTTGGGAGGGATGCAGGGCAGATTGGTCCTAATATAATATGCTCCTCATGGTTGACATTTGGTCTGGCAACTTTCACACCTCGTAACCTAATCACTCGGACTTGCATCCCTCCCAAGCGAACTGCCCATCCGAGCGTAGAAGGGAATGCGAAGTAAAATACTATTTAGAAGTGAAAATTGACTCATCTTTTCGTACTTCTCCTTGCGTTTAAACTCTAAGTAAATTTCATGACGTTTTGAAACATTAACGGTACGCTTCTCGATACCGCTGATGTACATAGCATTTGTGACGGTAATAATTGTCCAGCCTTTGAGGCTGCAACTGCTGGCGTAGACCATTGGTAGGTATCTGTTTCAAGAGGTAGTGGCTACTGTGAGCCACCCGTGGCGCAAACAAGACCACGCCCGGTGCTTTCTATTCGAGCAGTTTTCTTCCAGTGGAAATCAGTAAATTTGCAAGCGCAATATGTCGAACAGGGCCGGCGCGAGGATGGTTGGCGCCCTTATGCAAGAAAATTTTTGGCGCCCCCAAATTTTTGCACCTGTTTTCTATTTAATATATTTTGCTTTTACGAGGTACAATAAGAAAAAAGAATTACATTTACATTTTGTTTATATGGGAGTTGGATTCCTTTATTATTAAGTCTGCGATATATTTTTTAGCGCCCCCTTCGGCTGGCGTCCTTATGCAACGCATTACTTGCATAATGGGTTCCGCCGGCCCTGATCTCGAAAATCAGTTAAAATAAGGTGTATACATTATAGGTTATTGAATTTGTCTGGAAACTCACTATCAAGTGATCTCTAAAAAGAAAATAGTTCCATTTAAAAACCCGAACTTGACCATTGTATCTCTTAAAATAATAATTGAACAAAAATATCGTATGCGCTAATAATTTTACACCCCCCCCCCCCCCCCCGAAGCATGCAATTGCATATAAACAATTTTTTTTATTTCCAATACATTGGGAACCATCCAGCTGTTTACTGTTCCCGTGGATACCTGCGTATTAACGAAAAAAACGTCGCATTTTTGTTCACAGTGAATAATCTATAAATTCTTAAAGACTGCGAAGGTACGTTCTTGATTGCCCTTTGAAAATCTGGCAACCAGATGTTGTCGAAGCTGTCTTGGGAAATACGGAATTGCCCATCAATAAACGATAAATGAGTTTTCGCTTCGCTCTCAACTGTTACCTCCCCGAGCCCGCTTCGTTTGGGATAATTAGGGACCCAACATAAAGGCAAAATACAGAACACAATATAAAGGCCCAAAATATAATAAAATTTGAAAATAGAATATATAAAGCGGCCTTTTTGTTAATCCGTTTATTGGTGTGTCGGCGGGTGGTGAGTAGGTATAGATGGTGACTTCGCACCCGTACGCACCGTCGTCCACTGTCGAAGTGCGGGATAATACGATCATAAACCGCGACTCTGATGAGACGTTCTGGCCGATTAACCTGGCTAGTTTTTCGGAAACAACTGGTTTGCCTTGGGCCTGAAATATGAACAATTTTACATCGTTTATGATAATGTATACCTGAGGTTCCCGTTCCATATGCGTAGCGAGTTCAATATAGTGTATTCAGTTTTTACTACAAACTCGAAATTCAAACTGTACCCCAGATCTGGATTACACTGTAACAACTATGTGATCTCTGTAAAGTGCCAAATTGATTAGCTTTTAAGGATAATTGTTAACATTTGCTAATTCTGATTTCAAGGATCAAGACTGTTGATTGTTTAAGTACAAAAGAAAAGTTGATTTATTATACATTCTGTTGTCTACAATCATTAGTAATTTTTTTTATACTGTACCCCATCTGACCCTACACACATGCAAGTGATAGGTATACATATGCAAAGAGAACACTTGCGAGGTCGTACAGTGAAGTGGCCAGCAGCGGCGCCAATTCGTGTAACAAGATGACGACCGTTTAATCGAAAAAGAGGCCGAAGTCCTTATCACGTCATATTTGTGTTGATACCGATTTTACGACTATCCTGCTGTGCAAAAGTGGCAACATGTCTTGCAGAGGAACACGGGAAGAAAAGGGATAATCCTCTGACTGTGCGTGGCCCCCGCGTGCGTCGGCGTCCCTTCGAATTGGAGATAGATCCCTTATCGCTCGAGTATAAACACGCGCTCGAATATCAAAATAGTAGGACGCGCGACGTATTGGGTGCAAGACAAGATTGACCTCGCGGAGGAGATATCACTATAAAGAGGTGGAAACCTCGCGTCTGAAAGGAATGCAGGTCCGAATGGTTCTGGTATAGGGTGCGTTCCACTTACGTCCAAAGCACCCGCACAGTTGCAATATGTAATAGAAATCACGGGCGTGGCGGGCGATTTGTGCGTAATAAGTGGAACGCACCCATAATGACATTTTTGTGGTCCATCTTCGCTTGCACCCGATATGTCGCGTGTCCTTTTCTTTTTATATTCGAGCGTCTCCAATTCGAAAGGAAGTCGACGCAGGCAGGGCCTGTTTAAAATAATGTCGCAGTTTTAAGGAAGGGCAGGGTATTAAGGATCCCTTCGTTAATCTGTTTATGGCTTTGTTGTCGGTGGTACATATACCTAGCCACTTCAAACTACCGTGTATCTTTTGACCACTACCGACATCGTGACATAGTGGTGCCATAAACCGCGGCCCCTGGCAACGCGGTCATTTTTTTTTTTATCGACGAAGGTGTTCAAAATTTCTTCGGTTAATTACGCCGACGCGAAACTAAGGTGGAAAAGTCACCCCCTCCTTGAAAAGACATACCTGAGTACCTATATAACCTCCCATGTCGGTGGAGCGGAATCTTAGAGCATATACTATGGAGGTCTCATTGAGAGCTCGAAACTGTCGCCAACATGGTGCGAGAGAGAAAGACATGTGCGAACTGGTGCGAGAGAGAGGACATATGCTTCTCTCACTCGCAAGATATCTTTGTTTCTCGCACGATATCGGCGCTTGCGCATAACTGTCGAATAGGACACATACTTCTCTCGCTCGCACCAGTAGCACATCTCTTTCTCTCTCGCGTGATGTTGCCGACAGTTTCGAGGCAGTCACTCTAAGGCAATGATACCTCCATGTATATATGCTCTAAGAGCGGAATGTCAGTTTTGTGCATACAGTCAGTGTCTCCAGAGTGCATTTTTAAGACAGCAGAGACAGCATTCAAGACAGCAGAGACGTTAGAGCAATTCGTGTGGCGCTCGATATACAGAAATGTAAGTTTACAATATTATTACTATCATAATTGGTGTTGTCTTATTTGTACACAATACTACAATGTAAATTGTGATTATTTAAATTAATATATTCATGTGTATTACTTGTTAACAGTTAAAATGTGGTCTGCTAAGGACACATTAGAGCTCGCGGAGATGCTGCATGGCATGCCTGCATTATGGGATGCTTCATGCGAGGCATATAAAAGCAGAACTGTCAAAGACGACGCGTTGGCAGTAATAGCTGCGCATTTTGGGATGAATTCGGAGGCCATGGGGAAAAGAATAAAAAATATAAGGACCCAATTCGGGAGGGCCCTCAATGAAAGAAAAGAGCAGATCAGGAGTGGAGCCGGGGCGTCAAAGAAGAAGGAGTGGTTTGCGTTCCAGGCACTTGAATTTCTTGGAAAAACAATACGTCGGTGGGCAGTCGCAGTACTATGGAGGTAAGCATTACTATTTTAAATATACAATTTCCTTTGTTACACTCTCGGGCCATTCCACGCGAACTCGGACACTCTTTGCAGCAACATTTCAGATTTTGTTGGAACTTGGATATGTTTACACCTAGTCTTTAGTGATATGTAAACGTGTCGAAGGATTTTTCAAAATTTGAAAACATGTGGATCTTAATAGCTCTTGACAGTCGCTTTCATATTGGGTAATCAAATATTATAGCATTGCAATGAAAAACCTAAAGGTCGCCCTCGTTTCAAGGAAAATCTTGTGAACACGAAAAATTGACATACCGTATTATGTTGGGTATAAAAATCAGTAAAAGTTTCCCTCTTTCATTTTTTTACAAATACTTACCATTTGCGAGAATACTGTATGAGAATAGCAGATATAGCCGTTGCTAGTAGGGTAGGGTGGGGTTAAAAGTGCCGTTTGTCGTATAAATCTATGTAAAATTTAGTACTAATAATCTAGAGATATTTGGTGTTATTTTGTATAAACTATAACTATTATGCTTTACGTTCACGAAGTTCGTTCGTTGATACTGTTATTTTCTCTTGAGTTATACCACAAATGTTTGTCCAAAAAGTGCATTGCATAGGGTAGAAACACACTTCAAATCAACAAATATTTATTAAACCATTTCTTTTTGGTATATAATATTGAAAGGAAAGCATGACTTCTTTAACAAAAAATAAAAATATAAGTCGGAGACTCACTTTGAACTAAAAACTAAAAAAAATGCTAAACTAAAACAAAAACATTATTTAAAGACTATGGCATCATTTATTTATACTTTTTCCCCAATCGCTCGCAACCACCCGCGGTTGCTCTTCGAAGGCAAGAGCAAAACTTGGTTGGACCTGCCCTATAAATAGTTTCTGCGATATATATGTTAGAAAATATTGTCATTCAGCAATAAATAATATCATGTACACATTACTAAAGGAACATACAATCTTAACAATTAATTTTTCATTTAGCCAATTTTTTTTAAAGTGTCCATAGTCTTTTAAATGTGTCTTTTAATTTATTGAAAAAAGGTCAACACTATTTATTTCAAAGAGCCGTAAGATTCACATTTTTTAAAATTTTGAAAAATCCTTTCACACACGTTTATATATCCCCAAAGACTACAACCTTTCCAAGTTCCAACAAAATCCGAAATGTTACTCCAAAGAGTGTCCGAGTTCGCATGAAATGGCCCTCTCGCGAAACGAAATAAGTGGAAGTAAAGGTAAATAATTATTACGTCCTGAAGGGACCTTTCCGTAAATCACCCCAAGCGGTTGGAATGATTTACCGGGTTCTTGCTCTTATCAAAGGGCTAAGGCCCACGTTGACTATACTTACCGGGGAATAGGAAGATAAGAGGGGTTTGAATAAGATTGTACGCAGGAATTATAGGAATAACAATGAAGTGTGATATATATTCTTATAGAAAGCAAATAAATGATTACATACTCTGGAGACGGCGCTCCGTCTCCCCTGACGCTAGTGGGTCGCTAAACCTATCGTAGGTCGTGTTCGCTCGCGGTGTTCTCAGGTAGCGCACAGAAGTCGGTGAACCTGACGTCTGTCGTTTCGCTCGCTCGCTCGCTCGCTATGTCTCACGTCTTTGCGGTCGCGGTGGTCCGTATCTGCGATCTGAGTGACACGCGCGGGGCGATTCCGCTGAATCGCCGATTCGAAGGAAAGCGACGCGAGGACAGCAAGCACGGGATGGGCCGGAAAGGCCCATGCAACATAACAGCAATTACTTTTCCTTCTACCTATTTGAATTTTATTAAAAATTTAGGTAATTTCATTTTGCCATGGTACGCTCCCCTCTGGTGATATAAAATATCGGGCAAATTCGTTTCGAATTTCCTTGCAGCCTCCAGGTGGTCTCCTGGCTATATTTTGAAGGTTCAGGAAGCCTGTGCCTTGTGTACCCTCTCGCCAACTACCTGGCATAATGTCACCCCTATTTGAGTTTTCAGAGTCAAATGTGCCTGGCGATGTGTACAGTTGCCTTGATTCTGTATCCCGTCTCAAGAAATTGTGAAGGTGCACGCACGCCAGCACTATACTCTCAACTTTCGCGGGTTCCAATTGTATTGGTTTACGAAAAACTCTGAACACCGTAGTTAGCAAACCAAACACATTTTCCACCACCCGCCTAGCTCTGCTTAATCGATAATTAAAAATTCTTCCAATCGAACCGCTTTCGTGCGAACCAGGGAATGGTTTCATTAAATGGTGGCTTAACGCAAACGTATCGTCCGCTACTAGAACAAAGGGGCTACGAATTGTTCCTCCTAACAGTGATCTCGGCTGTGGAATATTTAGCTCGCCTTTTATTAATTTATCATAAAATTTGGTGTTATGGAAGACTCCACCATCGGAAATTCTGCCTTGTGATCCCACATCAGCATAGATAATGCGGTATTCTGCATCTACGATCGCCATAAACACAATGCTGAATGTCCCCTTGTAATTGAAATATATACTCCCACTATTTCGTGGAGCTTCAATTTGGATGTGCTTCCCGTCGATCGCACCAATACAATGGGGGAAATTCCATTTGCTGTTGTAGCCTTCCGCTATCTCCAACCATGCCTCTTCTGATCCTGGTATCTGCAAAAATTCAAGATACAATATACAGGGTGTCCCACCTAAGACTGGACAGCCGGTTTTCTCCTAAACTATAGGAGATAAAAATATAAAAAAAATAGGGAATTGCATGGTTCGAGGGGGCCAATTAATTAGCGCGAACGAATTTTTTTTATCGATTATTATTTTAAAAGATACGATGGTCAAGTTCGGTTTTTCAAATGGAACTATTTTTTTTGAACACCTGAGTTGATAGTGCGTTGCAAGACAAATTCAATAAGCTTTAATGTATACACTTTATTTTCACTGGTTTTTAAGATATTGCGCTTGCAAATTTACTGATTTTCACTGGAAGAAAACTGTCTGGTATAGCACGGACCGGGGACGGTTTTACTGGCTGCACTTGTGGCACTGCCTTTTGAAATAGATACCTACCTGCCAAAGGTCTACGCCAGGTCCAAAGGCTGGACAATTTTTTTCCGTCAGAAATGCTACTTAGGTAGGTACATCTGCGGTATCGAGAAGCGCACCGTTACTTTTATTTCGCACTTGCTTCTACGGACGGATGGCCGGTTCTTTTGGGAGGGATGCAAGTTCGATTGGTTAGGTTAGGAGGAGTGAAAGTTGCTAGACTAAATTTCAATCATAGGGAGCAGATTGTATCAGGACCATTCGGATTTGCATTCCTCACAAACGGCTGCTCTCTTGAAGAGGCCCTCTTCACAGCAATGCCCACCTTCTCTCGCACGGAATACGTTAACGCTTGCTTTTGTTCTGATATTGAAGCTCGTGTTTATACTCGAGAGGACCACGCGTCGACAGCGGGCTACCCCTTTTCTTCCTGTGTCTCTCCACGAGCCGTGTTGACGGTGGTCCGATTTGCATGACATTTGGTATGATTTTCATCAGAAAAACATAAGAAATCCATTGGCACCACTTCCCTTTCGATACGACGAAGAAAAGAATTTCTTAATACGCTCAAATGGATATTTCACCCTCGACTGCGGAGGGTCGACTTCAATTCGCTACATTCGTACCTTTTTCCGAAAAAAGCCATAAAAATCGGGTGAGGCACAGCGAAGGGCTGTCCTCGCCACGGGGTACCAGGCCGCCGCATCTCCTTGGCGGGCGCTGCTCCTTAATTACCCTGTATCTGGTTAGGAAATAAAATAATTCTTTATTCTTTATCGTATGGATATAGAAGTATCGCCGATGGATTCCTTGGGGTTTTCCGATGAAAATCATTACAAATGTCGTGTAAATCGGACAACTTTTACATAGGGAATACAAATAGCTTGTGTCAAAGTAGTCCGATTTGCATGACATTTGGTATGATTTTCGTCAGAAAAACATAAGGAATCCATTGGCACCACTTCCCTTTCGATACGATGAAGAAAAGGGTTTCTTAATACGCTGTAATGGATAATTCACCCTCGACTGCAGAGGGTCGACTTCAATTCGCTACGTTCGGCCCAGGATTCGTACCTTTTTCCGGAAAAAAAGCCATAAAAATCGGATGAGGCAATGCGAAGGTCTGTCCTCGCCACGGGGTGCCAGCGCATCTTCTTGACGGGCGTTGCTCCAGAATTACCCTGTATCATTTGGGCAGTGTGTGACCCGACTTCCCTCCGTGTAATTGGTCTGCGCGAAGTGGGGCGCAAGTTCGATCATTATCAGTACTCCTGCCCGAGAGGAATACGATTTACTTTAATTATAGTACATGTGTGTTTTGTAATAAAATGTTTCTATCGTCTCCTGAATTCAATAACTGGCATCCAGATATCTACGCTCCTAAAATCCACCGTCAACACGGCTCGTGGAGAGACACAGGAAGAAAAGGGGTAGCCCGCTGTCGACGCGTGGTCCTCTCGAGTATAAACACGAGCTTCAATATCAGAACAAAAGCAAGCGTTAACGTATTCCGTGCGAGAGAAGGTGGGCATTGCTGTGAAGAGGGCCTCTTCAAGAGAGCAGCCGTTTGTGAGGAATGCAAATCCGAATGGTCCTGATACAATCTGCTCCCTATGATTGAAATTTAGTCTAGCAACTTTCACTCCTCCTAACCTAACCAATCGAACTTGCATCCCTCCCAAAAGAACCGGCCATCCGTCCGTAGAAGCAAGTGCGAAATAAAAGTAACGGTGCGCTTCTCGATACCGCAGATGTACCTACCTAAGTAGCATTTCTGACGGAAAAAAATTGTCCAGTCTTTGGGCCTGGCGTAGACCTTTCGCAGGTAGGTATCTATTTCAAAAGGCAGTGCCACAAGTGCAGCCAGTAAAACCGTCCCCGGTCCGTGCTATACCAGACAGTTTTCTTCCAGTGAAAATCAGTAAATTTGCAAGCGCAATATCTTAAAAACCAGTGAAAATAAAGTGTATACATTAAAGCTTATTGAATTTGTCTTGGAACGCACTATCAACTCAGGTGTTCAAAAAAAATAGTTCCATTTGAAAAACCGAACTTGACCATCGTATCTTTTAAAATAATAATCGATAAAAAAAATTCGTTCGCGCTAATTAATTGGCCCCCTCGAACCATGCAATTCCCTATTTTTTTTATATTTTTATCTCCTATAGTTTAGGAGAAAACCGGCTGTCCAGTCTTAGGTGGGACACCCTGTATATACACGTGTATGTACAGGAGGATATGTATAGCTGTGTGTGAATATAGGTGTGTTTTTCGCAAATGGTTAATCCATAGTAAATATTTCATTATCTATCTCAAATTTCAGGACGATACGGAGGTGCCTCCGAGTACTTCAAGCAGTGATGGGGCGTCGACATCATCCACAACAGTAGTGGCTGCTGTTGTGGATTAAACTATTCCGGATGTGGAGCGAAGCAACGGCTCGAACGTCTCGAGGAAACGACCGAGGACCGATTCCAGAGTGGACAAGGCGTATTCTTTCATGAAAAGTGTGGAGGACACGATGAAGGAGAGGGACGATTATGCGGCATATGGAGAAGTGGTCGGAAGAAGAATGCGAAGTGCCAAACGAAATAGTCGCGATACGGCAATTTTAAAGAACAAAATTGATAATTTGCTATTTCAGTTTGAGATAGGCGGAATTGAAGCAACGAACGAAACACCATCCGAATACCCGTTACCCGCAAGCACATCGAATGTAACCCCCACACATTGCCCGGAAACTGAACTATATAGACTAACAAATTATGTTCGATTTGAAGCACAACGCTAAAAAAAAGTGTACATAGAATAAAATGTGGCAGACAAAAGTGAAATGGTTTCGAGGGGTAAGTATTTTCTATGCGGACGCGTAGAGGAGATATGAAGGTCAACTTTGTTATTTTACATGGAATCATATGTTTTTTAATACATTATTCGTTTCAGCTCGGAATTCTCTATAAAAAAGTATTAAACTATGTATAGTACAGAGCTTTTCGATATACATAGTTTAATACTTTTTTTATAGAGAATGCCGAGCTGCAACGAATAATGTATTAAAAAGCATATGATCCCATGTAAAATAACAAAATTGACCTGCATATGTCCTCTACGCGTCCACATAGGAAATACTTACCCCCTGAAACCATTTCTCTTTTGTCTGACACATTTTTACCCTATGTACACTTTTCTTTAATTTTGTTAAATATTTGCGAAATTGTTCAGTTTCTGGACAGTGGGTCTGGGATACATACGATGTGCTTACGGGTAAACGGGCATTCGGATCGTGCTTCTGCTTTCCCTGCTTTGTGTATGTTGTATGTGAGTGTGTTATGTGAATGTATTGTATGATTGTGTCGTGTAATATTAAGTAATTTTAAGGAACATGTATGTTATATGAGTGTGTTATGTGAATGTATTGTATGATTGTGTTGTGTAATGTTAAGTAATTTTAAGGAACATTAAGTGAATTATTAACATTATATTAAAAACATTTTATATATAAATAATTCTGTGTATTTTACTTACCCGACAGTATTGTCGAAGAACTTCGATGATCGCCTCACACACTTCCGGCACAATGGATGATATTACTTGTTTCGATATTTTGAATAGATACATTAAACTGGCATAAGAATCACCTGTAGCCAAGTATCTAAGCGTGACAGCTAATCGTATAGTGGGCGGAATTGCAAGACGACAATTTGTGTCTTTCTTTGCAATTTTTGGAGCCACTAAAGTCAGGAGCTCTTCAAAATCAGATTTTGTCATTCGCACAAAATTAATAAAACTACCTCCGTCGTTTAATAGAAACTGTGACATTAAATCATCACCGTAATGTCTCCATTTCTCAAAAACGCCTTTTTCCACCAACGCATTTTTCTTTTTCTTTTGGTCGATGCTATTACAATGATCCATGGCTACTAGAAGGGTCTTGGTCATAAGGTGGGGGACACAAGTTGCCGAGTCGCCGGACACAAGTCGCTGGATACAAGCCGCTCGGTAAAAGTCGCTGGAGACAAGCCGATGCATCCCAGCGAGTCGCCAGGCGACACGCTGGAGTCGCTGGCGACAAAGTTGCCGGCGATTATCGTCCAGTCTATACGAGCCTTAAGTACCACAGTAGGCACGGGGAGATGGATAAGGGGAATATCCAAGAGGGGGTTTTTAGTGGGTATACCAGGGTAGCTGGGAGTCCCACATAGCCCCAGCAGTTAATGCTGGGGTATGCCTAATGCATTTTCCCCCTCTTTAAAAAAAAAAAAGGTAACCATCGATCCCAGTTTGCCTGATCATTGTCTACGTAATGTAGCAGGTATTCTACTAGAGTTCTATGTGATCTTTCTAATGCCCCATTTGTTTCTGGGTGATACGCGGTTGTTTGAAGTTTAGTAATTCGAAGTAGTTTACATATATTTTTAAACATTTCGCTAAGAAAGTTTGTCCCTTGATCTGTTAGTATTTTTTCGGGTATGCCGTATTCACATACGATTTTTTCGACGACTGCCTCAGCTACCGTTGCTGCTTCCTGATTCGGTAGGGGAACCGCCTTGCTAAATTTCGTAAGGAGGTCCTGTAAGGTTAGTATGTAGATATTTCCTTGTTTATATAAAACGTGGCATTGATTTTGCCTAACGTTTTCGTTTTTTCCGCAGAGAATGAAGTAAAAAGGACGTCGGTTTTTTCTATTTTTACGTCGTCTGGGAGAGCTTTTTTAGCGATTAGAGATACTTCTGCCCCAGTATCTATTAGCATTACGGTTTGTTTGTTTTTGCTGTCTTCTATTTCTACTTCTACCCTATCCGTTGAGTGTCCTTCTGTGGAGAGTGATCCTATTTTGATCATACGGAAGGATTTCGCGGTTTCTCGGGTAGGTGAGTCGCGTTCCGGCGAACCTGAGCTATCGCGGCTGCCCCTTGTGAAATGCTCGCGATCAGCATTTTTGCTTCGGGATTGTCGTTTTTCTTCAGAGGCCGGTTGGTGAACTTCCGGTCTAGGCCCTGTCGATTCCCAACCATTACTGTCAGCTGCAATGGTTTGCACCTGCCGGTTATTTCCCGAAAAAAAATTTTCCCATTTGGCTTAACCTTATCTTTGTTTTTCCAACACTCCTTGGTGTCGTGCCCCGATCGTTTACAATTTGTTGCAGTACCGCGATGCTGTCTTGTTTTTATTCTGCGAAAAGGCGTCTGCCCCGCGCGGTGCTGGTCGTTTCATGACCGACCGCTCATCATTTATGGCTATCGCGATTGCTTCTTGTAGGTTGGTGGGTTTCCGTGATTTTACTAAGATTTTCAGGTCGTCGCGGATCCATACTCGAATAGAGACAATGTTTGTTTCTTGTATACTCTCACGGTGGCGATCCTGTCTAGCAGACTCTAGTTATCATCGATTCCGGTCGCTATTAATTCCCTTAGCAATTTTGATACTCGATTTCTGTATTGATACACGTTTTCATTAGGGCCCTGCTTAATATATAGCAATTCCCTCTGTATAGCGTCGGCTGTGCGAGGAGGTCTGTAAACTGAAGTTAGTACGTCCTCAATGTCTTGTACTGACCTTATGTGGTGTTGCAAATATTATAAAAGTTTATTATAAAAATAGTAAGTATAATGGATGTAACGGATACAACGTTTACGCGGAATTCGCGAGAAGGTACGCACGCCACAATGGTCCAAAACGAAGAGGATCGCTACCGGAACAGGAAGGAGGCTCGCGAATCCTCGCTGCCCCACTCCCATCCGATACGCAACGCACGAGGTCACGCAAAGCGCGCCAAACTTAAACACTCTAACATGTAGGTCCTGTAGAGGACCTTCCCTTGCCTCTATTGCTCCTAACATATCTGATACGGCTATAGGGGCCCCACGCTCGCTTGTGACGACACTGGGCCAACGGTCCTGGCGTCGTGGGAGCTCTTCCGAAAACTCACTCGCACGGTGGACGTTAACCTAATAGAGAGCGTAGTTAAAGTTTCATGTTTATACACCACATCATCTTTATTAATAGTACTGTTATAATAAGTAAGTTGCTAAGTACAAAAGAGTGTCGATCAAATCCGCCACCACAATATCCATCATTAATGGTAGCAGAGCGTGGTTCTCTGGAAATACACAGTTAGAAGGTGTGTGGTTTTTTGAGGTTAGAAAACCCACGTGGCGGGTGTACGCGGGACTAGCTACCGAGAATGGCTGAAGGAGCAATGCTATCCTTGAACAAGGTGGAGGCCTTAACCGGCAAGAATTATTACGTATGGGCCCTCAAAGTAAGTGCACTACTTCGAGCGAAAAAACTATATAGAGAAGTCATAGAAGGCCCGGAACCGCCGGCACCACGTGACCCGCAAACGCAAGATGTAAAGCTGGCTCGAGAACGTTGGGAATTGAAAAATGACGAAGCGTTTGGTATAATCATTACAACGCTTTCTGACGAACAAGCGGGGCAATTTTTTACAGAGACGAGGGCAAAAAAGGTATGGGAAGATCTAAAGAAAATGCACGAAGGGAACGCACAGAACAGACGAATCGACATAGGGCTCGAGTTAAAAAACATTAAAATGGGGACAACGAAGGTATCGGCGCACTAGATCGGTCAGATTAAAACAATTATTATTTTAATAAATTAAAATAATACATCAAAGCTATTTTGCAATTAATTAATTATATATATATTAGTTTCCGACGTTTCGATCTTGGTTTAGATCATCTTCAAAGAAAGTTAAAAACATATATAAAATACTGCGTATGCTATTGAAAATAAGTCACCGTGCTCTGGCACAACGTGTGACCCGCGAGTCGGTTGGAATAAGACTTATAAAACCGGTCTTAGAAATAGTGGCAGAAGCATACGAACACGATGGCGTGTTTTTGTTAGAAACAAAATTGAGCGATAGAAAGGCTTTGAATTCTATTGCGAATTACGAAACAACAAATAACGAACTAAGTAGTGATAGCGAAGAGAATGAGGTCGAGATAAAGAATCACCGGGGCGATGGAATGTATGATAATATGTTGTGGCATAGGATGTTAGGGCACGTATGTGAAGGGTATTTGGATCGAATGAAAAATAAAGAGATAGTCAGAGACTTAAAATATGTTCCTAGGAAACTGAATTTGTGTGAACCCTGCGTTTTGGGTAAACTCGTACAAAGCCCTCATAGAGTAATTGGAAAATCGTACACGCGACAACCACTAGAACTGATTCACATAGATTTGTGTGGGCCGATGCCAATTGAATCTCTCAGCGGTAATAGATATATATTAGTACTCGTGGACGATTTTTCGAGATATACATGTGTGTACACATTAAAGGGCAAAAACGAAGCGTTTAAATACTTTGTAGAGTATATGAACAGATGCGAGAAACAGCAAGGTAGGGCGATAAAATACATTAGGTCCGACAACGGGAAGGAATTCGTGAATAATGATTTCGCGGAATTATTTAGAAATAAGGGTATCAGAGAACCGCAGCGTATAATCCGCAAAGCAATGGAATGGCGGAGCGGATGAATAGGTCACTATTAGATAAAACGCGTGCAGTGCTCGTAGACGCGGGGTTACCGGGCTCATTCTGGGCAGAAGCAATAATGACAGCAGCTTTCCTAAGAAACTTAACACCTGTGAAGGAAACAGGTGACCAAACGCCAAGAGAATTGTGGAGCGGAAGAAAACCCACATTTTCATATTTAGAAGTGTTTGGCTGCACCGCATATTATTGCGTACCGAAAACCCGAAGAATTCGGCTGCAACAGAGGGCAAAGAGGGGAATCTTTGTAGGATATTCAAAAGAAAGTCGTGCATATAGAGTATACGACCCGGAGGACAAAGCAATATATGCGGTAAGATCAGCAAAGTTTAATGAATTAGAAAAAGGATATAGGCTCGTAAATGTAGGGGACGCGAGATATATATATATATATCAAGCGGAGAATCGGGATCCCAGGAGGAAGGAGAGTATGAACGAGAGATGATAGAAGAACAACAGATATAATAGAAGAAAACGAGACAGAGACCGAAACAGCGACAGAAAACGCGGACGGAGGAGATAACTCAGAAGAGACAGAAGCAGACGACGTGAGCAGGCAAGAAAGTATCCGCGGTACAACTGAGAGAGAGCGAAGATAAAAACGAACAATGGAGGAGATAATGAAAGAGCACAGAAGAAAAATCGAAGAGATAGAAGAAGAGTTAAAAGAGAGAGGAGTAAGAAGGTCAGAAAGGGTACAAAAGAGGAACGAATAAGCAAATAGTGTAACATATAGAAAGAGAAGAATTCCTACGTGCTACAAGGACGCGGTGGATTCACCGGAGGCAAACGAGTGGCTGATGGCCATGGAGAAGGAATTGGAGACGATGGAAGAACACCATGTCTGGGAATTAGTACCACGGACGAAGGAGCAGAAGACAATCAGATGTAAATGGGTGTATACCTTGAAAGAAAATGGGAATGATCCACCGAGATTTAAGGCTAGACTTGTCGCCATCGGAAGCCAGCAGAGGCGAGGAGTAATCTATGAAGAATCCTTCGCACCCGTCGTAAAAATGGCTACAATAAGAGCCATTTTAGCTATATCTTGTACCAGGAACCTCCAAATAAGGCAATACGATGTAAAGTCGGCATACTTATATGGCACACTAAAAGAAGTCATTAGTATGGAACAGCCACCTGGTTTTCACAATGATAAAAACGAAGTGTGCAAGCTCAAGAGAAGCCTCTACGGGTTACCACAATCTGGTCATTACTGGAATAAAAGACAATTAATAATGGAGTCAGTGGGGTTAGAGCGAATGAAAGAAGACCCCTGCGTATTAGGGTGGGCCGAAAACCCCAAATTTTCGAAATTCGAAACAGCGTAGTGCGGAAAAGTTGCCGCTGGGGAAAACAAATCGAGGCCAAAAAAAATTTTGAAATCGGTCAATGTTTGACCCTCGCGCATCGCCGTCAAAGCTTTTATTTTTTGACCGAGTTTGGCGACGTTCGTATATTTTCTTTAAATTGTCTATATTTCACTGTTGAACTTCACAAAATATTATTTCAGCACATAAACACGTAAAATACCTAGTGTTTTCTATCAAGAGACACGGTAGTGTCTCGCGCCAAGTATATATATATGCGCAGCGCGAGACACAGAGTGGCTCTATTACGCCACGACTCGCTATCAAGAACCCTGAGATTTCCGAAACTCAATAACGGCTGATCCGATTAGATTTTGAATGGTCTTAATGGATAGCCTGGGCTTGATTTACACAAGAAAAGTGTCTTCGTTTTGTTCCTACGGACCATATGAGCTGAGATATTTCGATGTAAAGTGGCAATTTGCCGATTTTCATGTTCGTAAATTTCTTCATCGTCATCGTCCTACACTTCTAGGCAAGAGGGGTGTATGAAAGGGTGAGGAAATGTCTCTCAGGCACGTCGCTCATTGGATGTGGGTTTCGGCCAATCGCGTAACAAGTTGTTGTAACCTGACAGCTAGACAGAGATATTATAAATAACCTACCAAGTGCTAAGTGTCAACAAATGTTTTGAAGATATTAATGCATCGATATGAAAATGGAATGCGCAATTTAAATACATATAGGGTAAAGGACCCAATTACTGCCACCTACCCAATTACTGTCACCCTAAGCTGTTTTACGTAAAATAACGAATAAATCTTATAAAATTATGCATAAAAAAAATTTAGCATACAATTCAAACTGTTATTTTTATGATACAAAAAACAGTACTTAATTTTTTTCTCGTTAATTTGAATAAAACGATACAAAATTTTAAGCGAATATTAGGAGAATGGAAACGATGAGTTCCTTACTAGCGAAAGAGAAAACAGGTCGTTAAAGAAAATGCTGTAATTGTAATATTTAAGCTATTAACATAACAAAATATAATGTTTTAAATAATATAAGCATCATAGAAAGTAATAAAGATCCGAATTCACCGATTCATTAAGTCTTTTTATTTATTAATTGGGTGACAGTGATTGGTACAAGCGTTTCCAGCATTTTGGTATTACTGTCATAGCAGTAGTTGCTCATGTACATGACACGACGTAACCTTAAAATGACATAAACAGTATTAGGTTAGCTGGCAGTAATTGGGGCACGGTGTAATAGACAGGTTGTGACGTAGCGTCCCAGCGCGAGGAATCGAGCACACGGCGGTGCGAACGGGAGTGAGCGAGAGGCCGAGCGCGCGGGCGACCACAGCCGAACACGACCGAACCGGCCCGAGGCGCGCCGGTCTCGCGACGCGTCAAATGACGCTCACTCCCCATTGCGCCGCTAGATCGCGTCGGTTTCTCGCTGCTGGGAATTTCCAAGAATTCGGACATAAGCCCCGGCGTTACGGAGCCAAGGCAGTTCGAGTGGGGCTACGGATCCCCCCTCCTAGACCGCCTGCCTGGATGCTGCCCGGTGCGAGCGCACTAGAGAGAAATTCCGCATACCCGCCGATCATAGGATCGCCTGTCCTCTTCTTTCCTACTACCGACTCCGACAAGAGACGCCTGGAAGTTGCCCGGTCTCTTTCTCTCTACCGCTCCGATCAGAGACGCCTGGACGCTGCCCGGTCTCTTCCCTACCGTCCCGATAAAGAGACGCCTGGAAGTTGCCCGGTCTCTTTCTCTCCACCGACTCCGACAAGCGACGCCTGGACGCTGCCCGGTCGCTTTCCCTACCGTTCCGATAAAGAGACGCCTGGAAGTTGCCCGGTCTCTTTCTCTCCACCGACTCCGACAAGCGACGCCTGGACGCTGCCCGGTCGCTTTCCCTACCGTTCCGATAAAGAGACGCCTGGAAGTTGCCCGGTCTCTTTCCCTCCACCGACTCCGACAAGCGACCGCCTGGACGCTGCCCGGTCGCTTTCCCTACCGTTCCGATAAAGAGACGCCTGGACGTTGCCCGGTCTCTTTCTCCCCACCGACTCCGACAAGCGACGCCTGGACGCTGCCCGGTCGCTTTCCCTACCGTTCCGATAAAGAGACGCCTGGACGTTGCCCGGTCTCTCTCTCGCTACCGCTCCGCCAAGAGACGCCTGGACGTTGCCCGGTCTCCTTCCTACCGTTCCGATAAAGAGACGCCTGGACGCTGCCCGGTCTCTTTCTCTCTACCGCTCCGACCAGAGACGCCCGACCGGTGTCCGGTCTCCGGCGCGTCCCCATAGCGAGACGCGCGGCGTACCGTCAGACCGAAACAAACGAGACCGCGTAGCGACTCATGTAAATAGTGTATATAGCCTCATCTGTAGGACAAGTCAATAAACGTCATATTCATCACTACCTAAGGATTCTATCACACCCTGGCGTACCGACTGAGTCTATCCCTACGAATCCTTACACCCGGAGGAACAACCGTCACAAGGTGTACCGACTCTATACCTTTAACCCCAACGATTTTGTGTGCCGATTTTTGCTTAGTTCCCCTGGCCGTCGCGAGAGGCGTCGTGACTTAAAAGCAGGGAGTCGAGACCGAAGCAGAAACCGAATTTCAGACCGGTCGCGACCGGTCTAGCGACCAGTAACCGAGGCGAAAAGGGACCGCTGTTGTGACCGTAACAGTGAGAGGTTGTGGAGGGAAACCGAACTCCAGACCGATTGCCTCTCGACCGGAAATCTCAGACCGTACTTTTGACCAGACCAATCGAGACCAAACCGAAGGCATGACCAGTCCGCCGACTGGTCGGTTGACCGGTCGCAACCGGTCGCGTTAATTTATGGAGAGATTTCTGTTCCTCTCCATAAATTAAGAGTCGGAGCGGTTCGGAGCGGTTCGGAGCGGTTCGGATCGGTTCGGATCGGTTCAACCTAGCTGAATAAGCCGGGATGGTATGGATGCTATTCCTGCCGCTCACACTGTTTGTCACACTCGTGACGGGTTTGTTGATAGTAGACTTTTGCAGTTATTTGTTACTGTAACACTGTCCATTCCAAACTATGTCGATCTGCCGAGATATTATTGTATTTCAAACACTAGTTAGGTAT
This sequence comes from Andrena bucephala, assembly GCA_947577245.1. NCBI lineage: Eukaryota > Metazoa > Arthropoda > Insecta > Hymenoptera > Andrenidae > Andrena > Andrena bucephala. Next base: position 69,739,344 of record OX387716.1, read on the forward strand.
TATTTTAATAGAAGTAGTTAATATAAATAAATTATTGTTAATATACAAATAACAAGAAAATGGTTGAAAATATAATTCTTCATGTGATTATTTTAAAAGCATGTCCAAGTGTGGAAAAAACAGAAGATAGGAATGTAATAAAATGTAAATATATTTTTTTTCAACACCTGCATGAAAATGGGTGTTTTTTACGCTTGCTGAGCGTGAGCAAAAAAATCTGGATGTTCGATTGCTTTTTTATTCTGTCGAAATTAATAAATAGGGGAGAGTCATACAGTACCGGGCAGCATACAGTACCGGCCAAAGCTAGCTTAACATTAAAAGCGGCCGGATCTCGCTTTTAATGTTAGTTAACTGTACTATTGATGGAGAAATAGGTAAATTCTAGAGTCCGTAGCAACATATTCCGGCGACGTTCTTTTTCTTTCAGTATTACCAGAGTTCTAAGCATTTATCGTTTACGCTAGTGTTTCGGACGACAAAAGTTATTTTTGTTCGCTGCGAATTACAACTTTTTTATTCCTGCGAATTATTAATCTTTACGATAAAATTTGTGAAAAACGATTCGTCTCCTCTTATTAAGCACTATTTGCAGTACAAATTACTTCTTTGAAACTTGATTTTTACCAACAGTAGCCCAAGTTACAGTACAAAAACCGAAAACGGCCGGTACTGTATGACTCTCCCCTACGTGTATTACTAAAATTACTGATTCCAATAATGATTCTAATTTGGGGTTATCGCGCCATTCCATAAATTTGTTGTGTATTGTCTAGTACTTTTCTTTTGATTTTGATGGTAGCTTTTCTTCAATCGCTTTTGCAGCTTCTGCAACTTCGGGGGGCGTGTGGTATCCCGTATCGCTATCACTCTCATTATTACTCATTTTATCTTTTAATTCTATCTTTTAATAAAAAGGGGTGCTGTGACAGTTGTAATATCAAGATAAAACACACATGATCCATAACGATTAGTCGAATAACTGCATCTTCATATCACAGGGTAACGTCAAACTCCAGTTTCCTTGGGAGCAAAGTAAAAAAGTGCGAATACGCATGCGCGTAAAGTCTTTTTCCCTTGGGAGAAAAGTAGAAAACGCGAATAGGTCTGAAATTGGTCATTTTGCTACCGCCCAGCAGGCGTAAAAAAAACACCCATTTGCATGCAGGTGTTAAAAAAAATGTGTTTTGATGTCCTTTATACATATCATAAGAACCTTATGTTACATTTTTAATAAAGTTCATGAATTTCTTTAAAATCACCATCACAGTTAGCCTACCATTTTTGGGAATCTAGAAGGTTTGGCCCATTTGATTAATATTTTTTCAAACTGAAAAAAATATTTTTGTAAGATAGTAAATTACAAAACAAATTTTTATTTTGCAAAAGTCTCTTCGAAGGAATCTAAAACTTGGAGAAAATATTACCAAATACCTTGAAATTCTACCTACAAAATAAGCACGTTCTAAAAAAGGATATTTTAAAATTAACGTCGTAAGACGTTAAAAAATTTAAATCCAAGTTAGAAGTTTTCTGTAACTCAGGAACCAATTTCACTTTTATGAAGAGAGTACACGGTGCGTTTATGTAAGATGTTTGAAACGGTTTTTATTCGACGATGCTTGAGCTGTCTGGGAGAGGAAAAGCTCTGCTGTCGAGAACGCCCAATCCTACAATAAAAGCAACTCTTCGTAGTTTACCACACCATTCTTAACATGGAAAATGTAGTCCCAGCTTATTAAAGGTTTCAAATAGTTTTTAGTAATTGCTATTTTACTCAGGGCTTCATGGTCGTGATTTAGCCACTCGTAAACAGCACTTTATTGTTATATCTATAGACCCTCATTCGCTCACGAAAGGACGCATCGCGAGATTTTGTCCATGGATCATTTCAAGGCTTAAGTTTCTCTAAGGCGAGGACAAAACACCCTGTATTTGCGTTGAACCATAACATTATATGGAACAGGGACTTTTCGGTATAATCCCTACTGCGATTCAAACAAAAGCAGTTAAAGAAACTCTTTCGCTGGCATAAATGACACCATTTAGGCGGATGCGGGACCAGTCGATTTTATGTTTCGTCCTGATTGAAGCAATACGGGGTGCGAGTGGTATTGTAAATCGTTCGCAATAGTGCAGCGCGCCCCTCGCTTACTTGAAACGGGGCATGCCAGAACCGTGGGTTTTCGCCCACGGACCCTACCACCACTCCAGGACCAAGCGTACCCCAGAGATGGGCAAAAAATTATTTTAAATAAAAAATTGTGTTCGAATAAAAGGCAAAAAATTTATTCGAAACTCAGCAAATAAAAATCACCCAGAATTATTTATTATTTGAAGCACCATAAATAAAATTTGGAATCGACGGGAATTTATCCGAAGGTCCATAAATAAAATTTTCAATCGACGGGAATTCATCCGAAGCGCATAAATAAAATTTTCAATCGACAGGAATTCATCCGTAGCTTCGGCCAATTTTCTCACTTTCATTTATATTTGTAGCGGAGAAGCTTAAATAACTCTGGGCGTGGCTTGAAAGCCCTCGGGCCTCAAGCGCCTTTGCTCGAAGCCGCCGGGCCCTCGGGGCGACCGAGTTGCTCGGCGACGTGTCATCGATTATACAGAAACGAAATTTCTTTATTTTTGATCGTATCAATATGAAAGTGACACCAATGGATTCCTTGAATTCTCCCGATTAAATTGATAAAAAAATATTTAAATTGGGCCAGTTTTAACGAAACGGGCTTCCAATCCTGCAAATTAATTTTATGCGTAATATCGTCCCAGATCTTAACACGGTCAGGTATGCGTGTCTATACTTACAACTGCAATATTGACAATACCGGCGATTCTACGGTCTAGAATATTTGCTCTGTATTGCGATGTTCAATCCACATTAAAAAAATTTTTTTTTTGCCTATTTTATATGATTAGTAGAGCCTATTGGAATACGTTATTGCTACTAACTCAATTTCGAAAAGAATGTGGGTTAGTCCGTTGTTTACTCTCACTGCCTCAATTAACGATATTACGCATAAAATTAATTTGCAGGATTGAAAGCCCGTTTCGTTAAAACTAGCCCAATTTAAATATTTTTTTATCAATTTAATCGGGAGAATGCAAGGAATCCATTGGTGTCACTTTCATATTGATACGATCAAAAATAAAGAAATTTCGTTTCTGTATAATCGATGACACGTCGCCGAGCAACTCGGTCGCCCCGAGGGCCCGGCGGCTTCGAGCAAAGGCGCTTGAGGCCCGAGGGCTTTCAAGCCACGCCCAGAGTTATTTAAGCTTCTCCGCTACAAATATAAATGAAAGTGAGAAAATTGGCCGAAGCTACGGATGAATTCCTGTCGATTGAAAATTTTATTTATGCGCTTCGGATGAATTCCCGTCGATTGAAAATTTTATTTATGGATCTTCGGATAAATTCCCGTCGATTCCAAATTTTATTTATGGTGCTTCAAATAATAAATAATTCTGGGTGATTTTTATTTGCTGAGTTTCGAATAAATTTTTTGCCTTTTATTCGAACACAATTTTTTATTTAAAATAATTTTTTGCCCATCTCTGGGGTACGCTTGGTCCTGGAGTGGTGGTAGGGTCCGTGGGCGAAAACCCACGGTTCTGGCATGCCCCGTTTCAAGTAAGCGAGGGGCGCGCTGCACTATTGCGAGCGATTTACAATACCACTCGCACCCCGTATTGCTTCAATCAGGACGAAACATAAAATCGACTGGTCCCGCATCCGCCTAAATGGTGTCATTTATGCCAGCGAAAGAGTTTCTTTAACTGCTTTTGTTTGAATCGCAGTAGGGATTATACCGAAAAGTCCCTGTTCCATATAATGTTATGGTTCAACGCAAATACAGGGTGTTTTGTCCTCGCCTTAGAGTAACTTAAGCCTTGAAATGATCCATGGACAAAATCTCGCGATGCGTCCTTTAGTGAAGCCCTGAGTAAAATAGCAATTACTAAAAACAATTTGAAACCTTTAATAAGCTGGGACTACATTTTCCATGTTAAGAATAGTGTGGTAGTTACGAAGAGTGGCTTTTATTGTAGGATTGGGCGTTCTCGACAGCAGAGCTTTTCCTCCCCCAGACAGCTCAAGCATCGTCGAATAAAAACCGTTTCAAACATCTTACATAAACGCACCGTGTACTCTCTTCATAAAAGTGAAATTGGTTCCTGAGTTACAGAAAACTTCTAACTTGAGCAGGGATTCTTTTCTACGGGTAGGTAATTCCACGGCAACTCGATTACTTTTTGCACTCGATGCCAGGCATTTTTTTAAAGATGCAGTCCACATGAAATCATGGGAGATGCGCGGGAGTAGATCACCATTTTGCTGTTTTCGAATTTATTTAAAAAGTATCGGCCGTCAAAGTTTGCAATTTTTACATCTTTTATTGCTTAAGCATTTATATCTTCGAAAATGATTTATCGTATTGAGTTCATTCTTCTCTTATTGTCATCTAGAAGGTTTGGCCCATTTTATTAATATTTTTTAAAATTGAAACTATCACGTTTCAGCGCGTGATCTGTTTAAAAGAATTCAACTGTTGAAAATAGTGTTTAATAAATAATAATTCCATGTAATCTCCAAAAGACAACACATATGAAAACTTTAATCACGTGGCAAACCGCTCAGACGTGATAGTTTTCGCAGCGAAAACCGAAACGTGATGGTTTTCATGAGAACGAAGGCGAACGTGCTACTTTTCTTAGAAAATATTTTGAAACGTGCTACTTTTCGTAACGCACGTCGAAATAACGTAATCAAATCAGACAGTACTGCTAAACCAAACATAACATTAATTTGTCGATATTACCCCGCACCCCCATCCCTACAGTGCTTACTTTTAATATAATAACAATTTTGAATGACCATCTTCATAATGATAAATGGTGAAATGTGAACGTAAGGATTTTTTATCACGTTTTCGGCGACTCGGACCACTGTGTATCGGGGGGGCGTGTGGTATCCCGTATCACTATCACTCTGATTATCACTAATTTTATCTTTTAATGAAAAGAGGTGATGTGACAGTTATAATGTAAACATAAACACACATGATCGATATCGATTAATCGACCAATTGCTTCTTCATACCACAGGTTAACGCCATGTTCACTCAGCTCGCAAACCCAAGTTTCCTTGGGAGTAAAGTAAAAAATGCGAATACGCGTTCGTGCAAAGTTTTTTCCCTTGCGAGAAAAGTTGAAAATGCGACACGTCTGAAATTGGCCATTTTGCTCCCGCTCGGCAGGCGTAAAAAAACACCCATTTTCACGTAGATGTTGAAAAAATGCTTTTTTCTCGAAACTATGTTCTTCAAATCAGTGCCAATGATATATAAATAACTACTGAACCGATTGAAATGAAACTTGGCACGATTATTTCTCACATCAATATCTAGTCCTTAAATGGATTTTTTTGCAATAGCCACAGTTTGGTTTTAATAACTGAAAAACTAATGAAATTGCTAAACTCGTAAAAAAAATCATAAAATGTCCTCTCTTTTCACAGCTCTTGGTGTATGTGATCCCTTGAAGAAAATCCCTGACATCGAGTTCAAAAAGTGATCAAGTTGGCGTGGAATTCCCTCTACCAAAACGAGGGAAGAAAGTGCACTTTATAATTAACATTTCCCTCGCTATGGCTTTCCCTGTCGAAGTTCAAACGATGACCAGTTATATGATCCTAAGTGGAGCGTCTACCGGCGGGCTAATTAACCGCGGGCCATGGAGCCGTACATGTCATAAAACTATCTCCCACCTTACTTCCTTCTTCCAAAGAGTGTGCTACCCTTCCTTTTCCTCCACAACTTTTCAATAACCAATAAGAATCGTTCTGAGTTTACCTATATATTAAGGAAATTCGTGCGACAAGGGCAGAGTCACTTTGGCAACGCTGAAGTGAACACCCAAATTCTCTTTGATACGATCGTGTCGTGTTTCAACATTCAATCGGACTTTTTCAAGCCCAACTTAATTTTAATTATTTTAGAGCTCGGAGTTTAGAATAATTTCGTTATATTTCGTAAGTTTCGTAATTTTTTAATTGTGATTGCAATATGGCATTTCGTGCTAGAAAGCAATGCCATCCGGTTCGCGCGTATTTTTCGTATATCGAGGAAAATGATACATCGGAATGTATTATCGAAGTCGGTAATCAGATTTGCGGATATAAGTGTAAGGGCGACCATGCCACAAACTTGGAGCGGCATATGTCATTGAAGCATCCAAGTGAATATTGTGAACTAAGTAGTTTAAAAGTGTGTGAAAAAAAAAGAAGGAGCAACAGTGACACGGTGAATTGCGGCGCAAAAAAAAATAAAAAACAAAATGTGTGTGTAATGCAGTTAAGTGACAGTGACGTACTTGACGCTTGTGTAGAATTAGTAACTGTAAACGCTCGTCCATTTACCTTAATGGAAGACAGTGGTTTTAAAAAGTTATTAAATCCAATCCTCGCAGGATTGGAAAATAAAATTGTAATAAACGCGGAGAACATTAGGTCTGAAATAACGATGCGGGCACAGTGTATTCGGCGCGATATTCAGAACGAAATTATAGGCCGGTTGGTATGCTTAAAAGTTGACACCGCGTCGCGTCTTGGACGATCGTTTCTCGGATTGAATATGCAATATATTAAGGACGGTAAAGTAGTGTTGCGAACATTATGCGCTAAAGAGATACACGGGTCTCACACAGCGGCGAATTTGAAATCGGAAATTAAGCGTGTATTAGCGATGTACGGACTAACTTTGCGTAATGTGTATTCAGTTACAACAGACAATGCGAGTAACATGGTGAAGTGCGTACAACTTATGGCCGAGGAAATTCAAGAGGAACAACCCAGTGAATTGGAAGAGGACTGCGGCGAAGAGGATACCACGGAGAACTTGCTGTTATGGGATTTGGAAGAAGATTTGGAAATAAAAGGTGTGAGATGCGCTGCGCACACACTGCAACTCGCAGTGTGTGCTGTAATTAAGAAGGATCCATACGTAGGGATCATCGAGAAAGTTAGGCAACTTAGCAAACAATTGCGCCTACCCTCAATGTCGGTGACCCTAAAGGCCCTAGGTCTACTAAAACCGCCAATCGACTGCCCAACGCGTTGGAATTCGACCTACGATATGTGTAAGTACGTGTACGACAAGCGAGATGTGTGCCGCGAAATTGCTTCCAATTCCGACGAATTCACCGAAGCGACCTGGAAGCAATTAGAAGAGATTGTAGACGCGTTAGGACCCGCGAAAATTGCGACGAAACAGTTGCAGGAGGAGCAACTCGTAATGGGCGATTTTTTCAGAGCATGGCTGACGTGCAAAATTAGTATTAAGAAGCTCGATACCGTCGCGTCAAAAACATTGATAGTGAGCATGGAAAACCGCGAGCGTGATTTATTTCAGAATGATGTGTTTCGTGCCGCGATTTTTATGGATCCACGATATAATGTATTATTGAGCGAATCGGATAAAACAGCGGCGAAAGAACAATTAGTTTCACTATGGAAAAGATTGCATGATCTTACACTAGAGAATGGCGAGAATGTGGCAGCGAGTAGTGTGAATGAGTGCGAGAATGAATGTGACGATATCGAGCAGTTGTTGTTGAAATCTGAAACGGTAATAAATTCATCCCCCGCCCAAACCGCAATAAATATAAACAATATTTTATGTTCATATCTTTCGTGGAAGCGTGTTTCCAAAGATAAAGATTTATTATTATATTGGGAATCAATGAAAATCGCGGAACCAGTATTATATAAATTAGCGTGTGTAGTTCAGAGTGCGCCTGCTACACAAGTCAGCGTGGAGAGATTGTTTTCCGGTGTAAAGCATGTAGTTTCGAATCTGCGATATAATCTACAAATGCATGTCATCGATGATATAATGGTTGTTAGATGTAATACATTATTTAAGTCGTAATATTATTAATTAGTGTAAGCGTGAGTGGCTGTGTAGTGCAGTGCAGTGCCGTGTAGTGTGGTGCGGTGTAGTGTACTGTAGTGTAGTGAATATAATAACTGCAATCACAATATCAAGGAACAACATCGTCATCGAGGGACTTCGACGGCGGGTATCGACTACGGACAACTGCAATCACCTCCCCATTGGATCAAAACGGAAGAGGAACAGCGGCCTGGCACGTGAAGGATTGCAAGCGATGACCGTGATATGGGCATTATGGCTTCTTCACCACTCATCAAAAGATAAGTTTCATGTTTATTAAGCACAATTGAAGTCTCGGGTGCAATTAAAGAACTAGCCCTCGAAAATGGGAATAATTATTGACCAAACGCTAAGAAAGATTGGAAAATTAAATGTTGTTAAATTGTACTTTAAAAAACACAGTGTTGTAAAGCTCGTCACGACACACAATTTTTCTATTTACAGTTTGTTTATCCAATGATTACTATTCGAGTTAAAAATTATGAACAAAAAATTTTTCATCGTCCAAAATCATTATTTCTTTAAAACATAAATTGTGATAACTTGAATAAATATTAACGGATTATTTCATTAAAAAGTAATACTGGACATAACTCATGTTTTTCAACGTTCGCCGTTAAAAAGTATCGAGGGAATTTTGAGGTATATATAACATGCTGCGACAAAGTTTTTCCTTAATATACAAGGAAGATTCTCACCAATTTTCACACTGATTAATACATAATTGTAGAAGATATGACGATATATATAAATTCCGCGCGGTACCAACAGTCAACGCGAGTGCTAAAACTGCTAAGTAATGCATTATATACGCGGCTGCTGACTGTTGGTGGCGTGCGAGATTTATATATATCGTCATATCTTCTACAATTATGTATTAATCAGTGTGAAAATTGGTGAAAATCTTCCTTGTATATTAAGGAAAAACTTTGTCGCAGCATGTTATATATACCTCAAAATTCCCTCGATACTTTTTAACGGCGAACGTTGAAAAACATGAGTTATGTCCAGTATTACTTTTTAATGAAATATTATTACATTTTTTAACATAAGGGTTTTGTGCATACATTTTACGACTTCGCTAGTGTTTTCTGAAGTTATGTTTTAAATCTCATAACGATCCGTTAATATTTATTCAAGTTATCGCAATTTATGTTTTAAAGAAATAATGATTTTGGACGATGAAAAATTTTTTGTTCATAATTTTTAACTCGAATAGTAATCATTGGATAAACAAACTGTAAATAGAAAAAATGTGTGTCGTGACGAGCTTTACAACACTGTGTTTTTTAAAGTACAATTTAACAACATTTAATTTTCCAATCTTTCTTAGCGTTTGGTCAATAATTATTCCCATTTTCGAGGGCTAGTTCTTTAATTGCACCCGAGACTTCAATTTACTTTCCCCACAAATTGTTTTGATAAGAAACTAATTTTGATTCTTTTACAGGTACTAAAGAATGGCAACGTACAATCATGACGGGGCCATCATTGTCTTACGTTAGATGTACTACTCGCATCACAGGAGTATTTTCCGATGTACCGCTCTCTTTTCTTATTCATGTATATTGTATTAAAAATTGAAGATTTCCACACTTGGACATACTTTTAAAATAATCACATGAAGAATTATATTTTCAACCATTTTCTTGTTATTTGTATATTAACAATAATTTATTTATATTAACTACTTCTATTAAAATAATACATAACTAGTGTTTGAAATACAATAATATCTCGGCAGATCGACATAGTTTGGAATGGACAGTGTTACAGTAACAAATAACTGCAAAAGTCTGTTATCAACAAACCCGTCACGAGTGTGACAAACAGTGTGAGCGGCAGGAATAGCATCCATACCTTCCCGGCTTATTCAGCTAGGTTGAACCGATCCGAACCGCTCCGAACCGCTCCGAACCGCTCCGACTCTTAATTTATGGAGAGGAACAGAAATCTCTCCATAAATTAACGCGACCGGTTGCGACCGGTCAGGACCGAAAGTCTGAGAGAAATTCTCTCTCGAGTTTTGGTCGAGAGAAAACTCCTGACCGCTCGTCGCTCTCTAGTTCGGTCGAGAGAAAAATCCTGACCGTTCGGTCGCTCTCAAGTTCGGTCGAGAGAACCGTAAATGCAATATTGGTCGGTCTCACTGACCGCGACCGCGACCGAAACCGAATTTCTATCGGTCTCGACTCCCTGCTTAAAAGGCATATACATATGTATTAATGAGACTGTAGTAGTAGAGATTTTAGTGGTATTACTGGGCTTGCCAGAAACAACAGGCCATGCTGTAAATGCCTTTACGAGATCGACGAAATCTGCTGGCCGGCAGAAGAACTAGGACGAAAAAGTCACACATTCTGACACAGTCGTAACACCTGTCTATTACACCGTGAATTGGGGTATCAGTAAATCAGTCAAATACATTTAAAGGGTGTCAGTAATGGATCCCCATATAAATTTTAGAAATTGATGAATTTATACATAAAAATCGAAGTTTTAAGATCCACCAAAATTTTTTCATCAAGTAAACATATTAAACAATAATAAATAACAAGAACAACATATACTTTTAGTCTATAAGTACATAATTATAAAATAATGTCAGCGTCAACGCTTAATGTGTCAGTAATTGGGTCATTTACCCTACAGTACGGCGAAGTTTAGGAGAATATTTTTCAATAAACGTAAAACGAGATGTATTCGAATTTCTTATAACCCTGTGCACAGAATATGATTGTATAAGACAATTGGTAGAGCATCAAGTAACTTCTACAACTCGATGTAAATCTTGTGATTATACAAAAAGCATTACTTCTGATAATTTAGTTGTTTCAATACCTATTAACAATTTGAAAAAAAGAAGCTATAATCTTAACGATTTATTAAACATTTTCACATTGGTATGAATCAGATAACGGATCATGTCAACAGTGTACAGGAAAAGATATTATGTTTAAGAATGAATCAATATTGACGAAAGATATAGTTATTATTCGTTTACTATTATTTTCATTACAAGATGATAAAATAGTCAAAGCAATACGTAAATTTAATATATGTACTATTCCCACAACCAAAGTAGTAATAGCTGGACAATCATATAAAGTTATGAATGCTATATTTCATAGTGGTTCATGTATTGAGGATGGCCATTACACCAGTATATGTAAAGAAGAAGGAATGACTAGTAGTTGGATTGAAGCTGATGACGTGCAAATTAAAAAAAGGCAATGGCCCAAAGGCGCTAAAGATCTTTATATTTTGTTCTTACAAAAAAATGATAATAAATAAATAAGCCAACAAAAATTACCACGCTATGGAATAGCTGAAAGAAGAATGCTGCCATTTGGGCTCCATATCAATCATCAATCAAAACGACACAGTACAATATTGTCGTAAATTAATATCAGAAAACACTACAAAATGTGTGAAATCCCCACAAAATTACCTTTTCACAAAAAGGTACAAAAAGAGCGCCAAGTATATAATCTCATCATAAAGAATCCCATTTAAAAACATTTCTTAAAGTGCTATATTTAACTTCACGAAAGTAATGATATACAACAATTGCGCCAATTATCATAATGGCAAAGAAAAAATGTATTAAATAATATTAAGCAGATATATTTTTATACAAATAAATACTTTAATACGAATAAATATTTTATTCAAAATACTTGGCGCTGCGATCTTAGTATTAATTAATTAAAATTTACAATAACTCCCTTACAATCAAAAATACATAAACATATACATATACATATTAAAAATGCAGTCAGATTTATTCTACATATATGTAATTCTATTATCATACGTAGCATATGCACACGCACACATTCACGAACGCATGCACACATTCACGAACGCACGCACAAGAAGGAAAGAAAGAAAAAAAGATTAATGCAATTTATACATATTTATTCAGTTTAGCAGTACCAATTCGGGGCGCAGCGCCAAGTATTTTGAATAAAATATTTATTCGTATTAAAGTATTTATTTGTATAAAAATATATCTGCTTAATATTATTTAATACATTTTTTCTTTGCCATTATGATAATTGGCGCAATTGTTGTATATCATTACTTTCGTGAAGTTAAATATAGCACTTTAAGAAATGTTTTTAAATGGGATTCTTTATGATGATATGTATTGTCGCGGACGGAAGACAATTTGTGGGGCACGACTAGACGTAAGGCGAACACGACGCGAACCACAATCCTGTAAGGGGCTACGAAAGCAACATTGCAATTATGTTAAATTGAATTTTTAGCATTGAAATTGCTAACGCACTTAGTTCAATCTAATCAGTTACGCACAAAGTTAATTCGGTGTGCGACGGCGTACCTCAGTACGCGACATAAATTAGGCAATATTGTAGAATTCTTTAGGCATAAACAATGTTTAGGCATAAAGAATTCTACAATATTGCCTGATTTATGTCGCGTACTGAGGTACGCCGTCGCACACCGAATTAACTTTGTGCGTAACTGATTAAGGTTGGGGCCATATATATTGGCCGGTGAGTTTCGTGAGGGGTATTCTCCCGCCACACATTTTGCTTGCCTCGGTGCTCCTTTTCTCAACGTTTTCTGACTCGCTCTCGTTCCATCTCGCTCTCGCCTTCGCAGAACAAGAGTGAGCCAGAAATGGTGGGGATAGTGCCAAGCTTCTGGGGTGTAGACCAAACCGAGCTGTCAGCGTAGAAATACACGCATCAGAATAGATGTGCGTTAGCTACGAAAAAATTCAGGAGCTTTATTGGTTAGGACATTGATACTTTCTCGATAGCTTCATCTCGTATTGGTCTACGCATAGCTTCGTAACGCACACAACTATTACGCTAAGGACAAATAACAGCCAAACGGCTAGGTTCAGGTGGAGCCGAGCAGCGTTCCCGTTACCCCACTATGCCCTGCGAGGGCCACGCAACTCCAACTGACAAATCCACGATCGTCAGATGGTGGTGGCTGATTTCTCCTCGATCGCTGTTCGCGAAAACGAATTCACCGGCCAATATATCTGGCCCCGACCTTAGATTGAACTAAGTGTGTTAGCAATTTCAATGCTAAAAATTCAATTTAATATAATTGCAATGTTGCTTACGTAGCCCCTTACAGGATTGTGGTTCGCGTCGTGTTCGCCTTACGTCTAGTCGTGCCCCACAAATTGTCTTCCGTCCGCGACAATACATATAGAAAACACTAGGTATTTTACGTGTTTATGTGCTGAAATAATATTTTGTGAAGATCAACAGTGAAATATAGACAATTTAAAGAAAATATACGAACGTCGCCAAACTCGGTCAAAAAATAAAAACTTTGACGGCGATGCGCGAGGGTCAAATATTGACCGATTTCAACATTTTTTTTTGGCCTCGATTTGTCTTCCCCAGCGGCAACTTTTTCGCACTACGCCGTTTCTAATTTCGAAAATTTGGGTTTTTCGGCCCACCCTACTGCGTATATGTACGACATGAAGGAAAAGATATAGTGATAATAGACCCTGATAACAACCCTGCCTGCAGTCTGTCAGCAGGGCCTGACAAGGCAGGGTCTGCCGGCAGATGGACGGCAGATCCGTAGCAGATCCTACCTTCAGATGGCGCTATTGGATGAGTCAGACGGGCAGCAGGATCTGCTGCGGATCCTGCCTTGTCAGGGTCTGCCGGCAGAACCGTAGTTGAATGCGGACATAGACGGCGCCGGATCTGCCGGCAGACCTGGTTATCAGGGAGAGATATATGTCGATGATTTCTTATTTGTAGGTTCCAATAATAGAATAATAGATAGTATGATAGATAGAATTAGAAACTATGTAACCTTGAATGAAACAGGAAATGAAAGCTTCCTGAACGTACATATAGTAGCGGTTGAGAATGGACTTGAATTATCGCAAGCAAACTACATACAAAGAGTATTAGAGAAGTATGGACTGACTGAGTGTATCTTAGCGAAAACGCCGTTAGATCCGCGACAGGACCTGGATAACTTTACAGATTCACCAAAAGTAGATAAGACCCAATACCAGGAAATGATAGGGTCACTGATGTACCTGAGCGTAGGCACTAGGCCTGATATCTCGTATAGTGTAAGTAGGCTATCGCAGTACAACAACGATCCGCGACAAATTCATCTAACAGCAGTAAAGAGAGTGTACAGCAGGGCTGGCCAGCGGTGGGGCCCCTCACGCACCAGCTTCCCATTCCAATCTGTCTCTCGCACAGCGTGCCTTCCGTCGTCAAGGAGACCGCGCGACGCTACGAAGGCTGCCATGACGGGCTAGCGTCTTCGCGGTTAGGGGGCTCGACCGCTACGCACGTCGTATTTAAGTATGTGTTAGTGCCGCGTCTGGCGAGCCGACCGTCCCTTGGATATGGGTCATTTCAGGTTATTTCATTGACTTTCGTACCTATGTGCCAGGCTTGTTTATGATATTTCTAGTTTCAGAATTGTTTGAAAAGTACAGGTCACCAAAACTGACAACTTATGCCGGTTTTTCGCGGGCTGCTTCCACAGATCAATTTTTTGTCTTCGAACCTATTAAATGCATAGACTTTGATCTTTTTTATTTTAATCGCAATGGGCAATCCTCCTGATTGAATTGGTTTGGTACTTCGAAAGTAATTTTTATTATTAAAATAGAAAACCTTGTCAACTGCAATTTCTCGTTAATTGGACGTATTGTTGTTTTATGACTTTTATGTGATATTTAAGAACCCCTCAGGTAGAAATAGGTAAAATTTGTTACTACAGATATGTGAAATTTCACAATAAGTACCTCATCATAAGGGCTCTTTACGCACAATTGATAAACTTTAACAAATCAAACTTTCGACTCAAATATAAGGAGCTAGCTAATTAGTGAAAAGTATCTTCGCAGATAGGTTGAAAATCAACACAAAGCTATTGTAGCTTTTAGTCAAAAGGAAAAACTATTCGTTGAAATTAAAATAAAAAAGGAATGAAATCAATATATTTAATAGTGTTGAAGATAAAAATTAATCTGTGGATGCAGTTTTCCTAGAAACCGGTAGGAGTTGTCAACTTTGAGGGCCAGTGTATTTCGAACAATTCTGGAACAAAAAAAATATTTTAAAATATAATAAAATTAATTATAAAGATAAATGAAGACTAGAATGTGACTAGATAAACGAAATACGTTCACTTGTTCGGATAAATGTAAACGTTGAACATAAACGTTAGCTCATCCGAAAAGCTCATAGGATTTTTCAAAGTGATATTCACCATAACATAGTTCTGTCTGTAACTTATTTTAACTCTAATCAATAAAATACCAATATAGGTACTGCAGTATAAATACTATTTTTATAAAAAGTCTTATTATTAAAATTGAAGCATGACGAAACTATGAATTTTTCGGGTAACCCAATACAGTAGAACTTTGATTAACAGAAAGATCAATTATCGATAAATCGATCAAAAAAATAAAAAAAAGATCAATTATCGATTAAACAAATAAAAAAAGAATAATTATTCATACATTGATTAAAAAGGAACAAAAATATCAATATTATCGACACATCGATTGAAAAAAAAGTAGAAAAAGATCAATATTATCGCCACATCGATTAAAAAAGAAAAAAGTGTTCAAAACGTTTTGCTTTTAATAATATAGTTCAAAGCAAACGAAACAAAATAAGAAAATGAACGATCTTCCTTTATGCAAAAACAGAATTCGATAATCCGATGATAGTACTGGACCTGACACCAAGATTATTTACGATAAATAATCGAAGTTCTACTGTCATTAGCAAATATGGATCACTCCTTTTTCGTGTCAATGAGATATTGTACATCCACATCTATTTCCGAAATAGCAACACGTAACGCGCTTGGAAGAGAAATATCGGTAAGGGAATTTCGAGCATCTGTTTTAATATTTGCCATTGTGGAAAAAGCAGTTTCACATACGTAAGTAGATCCGAACATGGAACAAATTTTTAGGCCAAAATTATGTAACATCGGATACTTTTGAATAGGCAACAACTTAAAAAAGTCTTCGCCTGTCTCCTTCCTTGACTTCAAAAACGGATCAGTTTGTAACGTGCACAATTCTATTTGTAACGTTACATCCTGATCCGTTACTTCTGCTGTCAAGGGACTTGCAAGCAAATGTATACTTTTACTTAAATTATCAAAATCACTAAATCGCGTATTAAATTCATGCATGATTTGAAGAACATCTTTGTGAAAAACAGAAAATTTAATATTGGGATGTTCCTCCCGAATTTTTAAACAATAAGGAAAATGAGACAGCGTTTTTTCCTGTAGTTGTGTTGCAAATACTTCCAATTGTTTTCGGAAACTACTTATATTTCCGAACAATTGAACAATATTTCGTTTCTTGCCCTGCAAACTTACATTTAAGCGTTGCAGGTGTGAAGCTATATCTGTTAAGAACGCCAATGCAGACAGAAATTCGGGGCTCTGCAACTCTTGTCGTATATCTGGCGTAATCGATGGTACTTCCTTACGAACGAACTCTACTAATAATTTCCGGAGCGCGAAAAAACGTTGCAGGCATTTCGCAGCACTTAGCCAACGAACTTCTGTATATAAAAGTAAATCATCAAAATCTGCATTATGTTCTTTGTTTGGGAATGAAAATAGTTCCCCACGCCGCCACACTCATTCTCATGGCAGCACCTCGCGGACCGCGATTCAGCAGCGCTGATCGATTGGCGAGCCGCCAATCAGCGGCGATCGATCAACTGTCGCCGCAATCGATCAACCAATCAGCGCGGATCGATCGACCAATTAGCGTGCGCGTCGACGATCCAAGAGAACGGAGAAGAAGCGCTAACGGTTATTCGCCGTAATGTAATCTCTCTCTCGTGTGTGCGCGGTGATAAACTACTTGCTTGCAGCATCGCGTCGCGAATACAAGTACTAAGTAGTTTCTCAAGCTCAAGTCTCTGTGCAAAGGTACAGTTCTCATCTCACCACATTTCACGCAGTCTCTGCTCAATTGAACTCTCATAATTCCACACAATTAATATAATTGTGTGAATACCACGTGGCGCAACGCGTGGTCGCGAAGAACTCTCATTCTCACCTCAGTGCCGCGATAAATATTATCTAAGCCTCTCATCATCTCACTACTGTAAATATTGTGAGCTCAAATAAACTTTGACGAAGTTTTCAACGAAAGCAGTGTTTAGTGTAACATAACCTGTCTTAGGCTCCTCTCAACTCTCACCCTCTGTTATCTTCTCAAACATTCTTTCAGAAATGCTTGCAGCTTACGGTGAGTAAGCGAGCGGTTTCCTCCTCTAACAAGATTTGTAACTTTAGTTACAAGCTTCATTGTTTTAGAAAGTCTTAAAATTTTGGCGCATAATACCTCCTGGTGTATTATGCAATGAAACGTATAACAATTTATAGAATTTTGTTTCAGGAGTCCAAATGAACCGTTTATTGTCCCAGTCATTGACGGTGCTCCATCGGTTACTACACTGCATTCCACATTAGAGCATACCGATTTCGCGCAGGCACGACCCTCAGGAGGCGTTGCTACGCTCGACTCCTATGTTTTTCTCCGTCGCACGGCCCTGTACTTACTCTCTCTGTTAACTTTTCGTCCACTGTTTACGTTGACAACGGTCAGGTCCCGCGTTTGGGATGTACCAGTTATTCCTTGAAAATTACCACGACCAATCGCATGTGGTTCAAATTGTGGGTAGTAGTGGGAGTTGCGCAGATCGGTCGCAAATCGGTAGGGGCGTCGGTATGCTCTAATATGGAATGCAGTGTATACGCGTGCATCTGTCAAAAGTTGTAAATTTTGATACTTCCGCGCGGAAAGCGGTAAATATATCCACCCCCTTCGTGGTGTTATGCAATGGTACGAGTGCAAGTAACTCTTCATTAATAGAAAAGTCACTTTGCACCGTACGAATAAAAATAGCCAATTGGCTAATATCAGCTATATCCGTACTTTCATCCAAACACAGTGAAAAGTAAACACAGTTTTGGATCAAAGTACGTAATTTCTCTACTAAAAAATGTTCAATATCTACAATCCGTCTGGAGACAGTATGACGGGACAGAGGAACGGTTTGAAATTGTTTGGCCAAAACATCATTCTTAAAAGCGTGTGCCATGGCAATTGCACACTCTTTTATGAATACACCATCGCTAAAACTTTTTTTCGCGCGCCCAATTTGTAAAGTAACTGCGTATGATGCGGCAAGGCTTTGCCTATTGCTATCATCACACACCGAGGTACTTGCTGCACGAGGATTATGCTCGCTTACAGTTTCTTTTTTTCTGCGATATTCCGTAAGTAACGCACGTCTATCATCTGGTGAAAAGTTCTGATATCTTTCTTTAAGGCCGCCACACACGGTCCAGTCGGCCTGTCAGGTCTGCCTGCGCAGGCAGGCCTGTGCAAGTCGGCTGGACCGTGTGGATGCACTACGCCGTCCGGCCGGCCTGACGCCGCACAGTGGTCGGGATAGGGATAGTTAGTG
The DNA here is from genome assembly GCA_947577245.1 of Andrena bucephala. NCBI lineage: Eukaryota > Metazoa > Arthropoda > Insecta > Hymenoptera > Andrenidae > Andrena > Andrena bucephala. Next base: position 69,757,810 of record OX387716.1, read on the forward strand.
ACATTCATTGTTGTATAATTTTTAAACTATAAAAGATATCGGAATGGCGCCAAAAAACATAAAATGAAAAAATGATTCCTTTCTAATGATTTATAATTGAATATATTGTACATCCATTTAATGTTGTTTTTTCAATTTTTTCAACTTAATTGTTATACAAAAATTTGAATTATGTAGTTATTGTTGTTAGTTTCATTGGCGAAACATAAGGATCGATAGGCGTCGTTTTCGCAATGATATGATGAGAAATGCGGAAATCCTGGACATTTCTGATTTTTTAATGGTTCCAACACTTTCGAAAATCGAGAGCCATCAAATTCGGTGAAGCAATGGAGAATCCTGTCCTCGCCACGGGGTACCAGGCGGCATCTCTTTGACTGGCGTCGCTGGAGAATCACCCTGTAGTATACATTCAGTAGATTTCGGTAGGAGAAAGTTTATTTTTCCAGCGCGATAAGGACTGTGCAGCAAAATCGAAAAACGATTCGGTCGGCCTGACGCCGCGGCTAATACCAAGTTCCTATGTGTGGAACGTATATGTCTAGTGATCGTCGCCAGTTTAAACAGAGACTCGTGGCTCGCGACAGCTAAAGATTGAAGGACAGAGAGTGTTTAGAGTAGCGGAGACCAAAGGTTTGCCTGCCATATGATACCGAGGAAGGGACCTCGGGACCCTCGACCAAAAGAAAGTCAGAAAAATTGTTGACTTCCGCATTTCTCATCAGATCTTTGCGAAAACGAGGCCAATTGATTCCTTATGTTTCGCCGATGAAAGTGACACCAACAACGACATAATTCGGACAAAAATGAAGGAAATTTCATGAAAAATTCATTCCTATAACCTGAAGCTAATTTCGTTAATAATAGTCCGATTTACATGAAATTTAGTATGATTTTCATCGGAAAAACATAAGGAATCCATCGGCATCACTTCCATACCGATACGATAAAGAAATAAATAATTTTTTTTCTGAAACGGTCGGAGCGTGTGGATGCACCATCCGGCCAACCTGTCAGGCCGAACGGAGCGTGTGGAGGCACTACGGGCGTCCGGTCGACCTGATCAGGCCGGCCTGCGCAGGCAGACTTGACAGGCCGACTGGACCGTGTGTGGCTGCCTTTATGCAAGGATGTATAATGCCGCGAAAGATGAAATGGGCTAAATCCACAACGCAATATTTTACCGCAGATGATACATTCTGCGGTATTTTCTGAAGTTCGAATCAATAAAAATTTAATTTCTTTCTCTGCATCCGAGCAGAAATAATCTACAATTGACGTGGTTGCTTTCGGCATCGTACTTAAAATTACAATTCAACTTACTACTGGAAATGATTGAAGGAAAAGGAATAAGGAGATCTGAAATGTGCAATAGAAGAATAAGCAGAAATAGAATAGTGAAAGTTAAAGTTGAAATTAAAGTTAGAGAAAAGAGAAAAATATAAAAATTTAAATGCAGTGCTTGCGTGACACAATATTTCGGGCCTTCGCGAAATCGCGCTCGTCTCGTGGTTTTTAACTGAATGAGATTGCTTTGTGTCATGTTGACCACCTCAGACTTTAAACAAAAGACGAATAATCCGAAATTCGCGGGAAGTAGTAGCATTGGCTGGCTGTGACGGCGCGTGTCACTAATACACATGTCGTATCGGGCGTCCGCATAGAGCTATATTCCAACTGGAGTGTAAGCTGAAGTAAGTGGAAGTACAGGCGACGGCGCGCCGAGGGAAAAGGAAGACAGGGGGAGAAGTTATCCTCCTTCAATGAATTCATGTTTCATTCTTGCATATGTTTCGTATTCCTGCTCGTACGCACTACAGCCTTACTATAGTCCGTAGTAGACAGAGGCAACGTCTCCCCCTGTCTTCCGTCCTCGTCGGCGCGGCCGCCATTGCTCAGCTTACACTCCAGTTGGAATATAGCTCTATGGGCGTCCGAGCTCGCTCGACGACGGACACGCTGGTCTGTCATGGTCGCCTCTTTAGCGTCGTGCGGTATCCCTGACAACGCGGACGAGAGTGGGAGAACCCCGAGCTTACACGTAAGCGACCTTGACCAGCGCTGGTGTACAGATACCTGAAAAAAACCAAAGACTACAGACTAGGATATGATAACAGCGGTCTGATATTAAGTATAAGCACCGATGCGAGTTGGGATTCTACGTTCGACGCGAAATCATCTAGCGGATACGTAGTAAAAATAGGAAACAACGCGGTTAGTTGGAAAAGTAGGAAACAAGACTTGGTAGCATTATCGACATGCGAGGCTGAACTAATGGCAATATACGACGGGATTATAGAATTAAAATGGATTCAGGGTTTACTATCAGGTATGAGAATCGGAATAGAAGATAATGTACCAACGGGGCTGACAGCAAAGCGGCGGTAGATTGGATTAACAAGGAAAGAGTCACTAACAGAACGAAACACATCAACCGAAAATATTATGCTGTAAAAGACGACGTAAAAGGCGAGTTTCTTAGGCTAACACATGTAAGATCTGAGGAAATGGAAGCAGATGCGTTAACGAAAACGCTGACCAAAATGAAATTAAAGAATAACATGAAAAGCTTAGGTTTAAGCGGCGCGCGAGCATTGGAGCCCCAGAGGGGAGATTGATACGGCTATAGGGGGCCCCACGCTCGCTTGTGACGACACTGGGCCAACGGTCCTGGCGTCGTGGGGGCTCTTCCGAAAACTCACTCGCACGATGGACGTTAACCTTATAGAGAGCGTAGTTACAGTCTCATGTTTATATACCACATCATCTTTATTAATAGTATTGTAATAATAAATAAGTTGCTAAGTACAAAAGAGTGTCGATCAAATCCGCCACCACAATATCCATCACTATGGTTTATTGCTAACATTCCATACTCGGTTACTGCCACATTCGGTTACGCTAGCTAGCGAGTTGGTTATTCCCGCGAGTAGTCTTTCTAGGTTCGCTAATCGGTCTCCGGTTCCTGCGAGACTCTGGACGGTATTCATAAACGTGTCTTAAGATTTAGCTACTAGGGTTAGTAAAGGATGCCGAATGCTTAAGCATTTGCTTAATCTTAAGACACGTTTATGAATACCGTCCTCTGTTCTGCGTTTCCGCCCGCGGATGCCATGGTAGGGGACGACATGTCGGTATAGGTTACTAGATCTCCGCTTGGGATTAAACTATAATCTAACTCGTCAAACGGGTATAGTCTCCTGGCGGTTAAATGTCCGGTGTGACTTGACGTAGTCGGTAACACGGTCGCTACGGAACGCTACGTTCTTCGCTAGTTTCTACGTCTAGAGCAAGCCGCGTACGTTCTCCGATTTCTCTAAATACTTCGAATGTCGCGTCGAAGAGAGGTTCGTCGGAGGACGGTTTCGTACGGACTTTACAGAATCTACGCGGAGCACTTCGGCGAATTGCTCTAGGCGAAAGGATTTATTTTCGCTCGACTAATTCTAAATTGCGCTCGATATTCTCATCTAAGGATTTTGCTCGGCGCATGAGAATTGCGGCGTGCGGCCTGAATTTGCTGAGAGTGGTATTTTGCACTTACAGCACGTAGAACAGGTGATGCATCGCTCGTCTCTGTGTGAGTAGTAGACTTTCCTGGCGGCGTCGTCTGCTGACGTCCGTCGACACTGCGAAGTGGATTGCCCTACTGTTGAGTGGGTCGTTGTCTCCGCTATGACCTGTTGTCCCCGTCGGGCAGGCTTGTTCCTTGCGTTTGGCAGTATCCCACCGCTGCCACCAATTGTTATGATCGGGACGCCTGGGGTCGAGATTCTAGCAGAGAACCTCGGGGTGCTCCGGGTCGTCCTTCACGATCGTCGTCCAACGGGCTCCGAAGGTTCGGGTGAATATGCCGGGACGGAAGGATTCGGCTTGAAACCGAAGGTAGGGGATCATTGCCGGTTAAAGAGTTGGAACTCACCGTAAGGTTTAAACAAGTTTGTTCTGTCCCGATCTGGGTGATAATGACACTGTGCCTAATTCAGGCATGAGTCTCGTATAAAGTCAGGTATCAAGTCTCTATCAATTCTGAGCTCGCATTGCTCGTACATCGTTCTTATACTTTAATCGGGACGAAGCGGGGACCATCGGGGTCTCCGTCTTTGGCCTGCTTTTGGGTGTTTCACCATGTGCCGACGTTTCTGGGTGCGTTCCCGAGAACTCTTACGCGGTTGTTCCGGATTTCGGCTGTTCGACTATGGCAATCGGAATGAGCGCGGTATCGACACGTTTAGGTGTCGGTTGGGACACAACACGTGTCTTAAAAGTCGTAAATGTGGTAAATGCGTCATAAATGTCGTATATCTGAAATGAAAATAACTAACATTTTTCGTATAGGTTATAAAGAAGTGCCAATTTATTAATAATTATAATTCTGATTAAAAAAATTAAATTAAATTAAGTTATACTGACGAAAAATGGATATTGAAAGGTTAGTAAAAAAAATGCATATTGGGAAACCAAGAATTTCGATACGACAACTAGTGACAGAAAATTGAACTATTGAAAGTGGGTCGAAATCCGTCGAAGTCCATATGATTATCAGTGTTTAAATAGACATGTGAAAAACGAGGGCTGTACTTCCGAATGGCCCCAGTGGCCGATCGACACGAGGTTTGGTGGGAAGGGTGGGGGGGGGGGGGGGGGGGCTGTGGACTCTAAATCTAAAATTGTTTCTTCGGGTATTTATTAGTTTCCGAAATATTAATAAAAAATTGTTAATTTCTTTTGGAAATTTTTTTTGGACGTTGGTGCTCTGGGAGCCCTTCTGTCCCCCTTTTTTTTATTTTTGAAATTTTTTAACCACGGTCTCGTATTTGTCATCGCCGAACTCACATCGGTTTGCTGTCGTGCTTTCCGCGCCCCACACACTGGTCTAGCCCCAACCGGTGCCGATCGAGACGAAGCTTGGTGGGTATTACGAGGGGTGTGGACCGACCCCAAATATAATATTTTACCTTCAGCAATTAATGCGTTCAAAAGATACAGAATTAAATGTGCATAAAAGGGTATCTTACCGATTTTTTTTAATCACTTTACCACGGTCCCCCCTCTTAACAATATTTCTGTTGACTTATACCGACATAACACATTCCACTTTCCAACTTGTCCCGGGTATTAGTATTGGTTGGTGCTAGATTGACGCGGGAGGCGCGCGCCCACTCGCGGGCGCGTAAAGCATGGTAGCGAACCGATGTGAGTTTGGCGGTGCTAAAAATGAGACTGTGGTTACAAAATTTCAAAAGTAGAAAATGGGAGGACGCAAGGGCTCCCGGGTAGGGAGGCCTGCACCAACGTCAAAAAAAATTTCCAAAATAAATTTACAATTTTTTATTAATATTTCGGAAACTAATAAATACCCGAAGCTACAATTTTAGATTTAGGGTTCACACCCCCACCCCACCCCTCCCCCAAACCTCATCTCGATCGGCCACTGGGGCAATTCGGAAGAATATCCAAAATGAGGGTTTTTAAATTTTTTTGAACACTAAATTTTTACTTATCCGATTAATAAATACTTATTCGGAATGTTTGGTGGGACCCGGACCTACTTTCACTGGGTGTGTTTCGATCCACGCATTATGCGCATAGACTGCAGAGAAAACCGTTCCGTTTCAGTCTATGCATGCATTGGTTGCGTTGGTGGCGCATAGGATTCCCTAGAATTCTCCCACTTCTAGCGCATGAAGCGTGCAGTTCATGCGCGCATGCGTAGTTGTCTCTTTTCGTACGGTTTGAAAAACATACACCAAATTATGTAGTCCCCTCTTTGAAGTGACAGAAAATATAACCTACAGATATGCTACATGACAATAAATGTTTATTGGATATTTCGTTCTTTTACGCTACATTTGTCAATTTTTTATAACTTAACATCATTCCAAAATATTATTGTTACGCCGCAACGGTATCTTTATGGAATCGGGTATAAAGTCAATGTCCCTATTTCTAATCATGTAAGAGTTTTGTTATCGTAAAAATAGATTTTTATTATTTATTTCTGCAACAATCGACAAAAAAACTTATTAGACGTAATATTTAACCTTCCGTTTACATATAAAATAAACAAGAAGTATTTTTGAAAACATTTTAACCTAATAATACTCGATTTCATATGAAGTATAAAATGTCTATTTCTGCTTAGCAAAAATTGTCTATTTTCTGCTTACATATCCACGTGCGACTCAGCTTCAAATCAACAGACGCGGTCGCGTCTGCAAGCTAATTCCTCTTCCCCCTCTACCCATAGGCACACTGAGCGACCACGTCTCTGTACACGAATGATAGCGAAATTGACAGGTCCCCGTAGCTATTTTGGCCTTTTATCTTATCTTATGACATAGTCCCGGTGTTTTAACATGATTAAGCGAATAATTATTTTTTTCGAACCCATTTGTCGTTTTACTTAATGTATCAAGCTGTTTTTCTAAAAGATAAAAGAATTATTCTCAATTAATAGTTAGCAAAATGATACTTTTTGTACGAGACAGTCAGACAGCACGTAGCGCTAGTACTTGACGCCAGTAGATGTCGCCATTCTCGTTTTACTTCTCCAATTGACGCAGGTAGACGTCGCCTTTCGTAAGTTGAAGTAGAGCACTAAAGAGGTGAGTATGCGCATCCGCCATATTGGGTCCTCTGGAGAGAGAAAATTATTGAGTATCCGCCTTATTGAGTATGCCCAGATTCACTTTATAAAGAAAAATATGCGTTGCTGATATTGATACGTTGTAGCACGACACATTAATAAAGTATTTTATTACATTTAAACTTATATTTGGTTTATAAAGCAAATTTGACAATACTGAAAAAGGCGGGTTCTCAATAATCATCTCTCTCCAGAGGACCCAATATTAGTGATGGGACCAAGTATATTGGAAGTACGTTCGAATCTGACTGTATAGTTTCGAACAGTTCACGAGTACTTCGGAAAAAAAACACTACTTTCAAGTAGACTCGAACCTTGACGAGAAAGGTTCGAACTCTCTATATAAGAACTTTGAGAAACGTCAGCGGTACTTGCAAGTATAATCGAACCCTGACCATTTATATTCTCAGCAAGTGTGTGATTTGTTTACGGTGAAAATTACCTATGTACTAGTATTCCACATTACATTTATGTAACTTTATTATCATTAGCAATTAATTTATTTGGCAAATATACAAAATACTTTTAACATTTGTAAGTATTGAGCAATAATATTTGATTGACAATTATGGCTTCAACCTATTTCGTTTTTTACTAACGACGTAGAGTTTAGACGTGCCGTTTAACGATTGATATAACATATATGAATATCTTTGGTTCTTTTATTTGCGACAATCCTACGTCGAGTTATACTGCCTACCGTCAACGCTGCTTTTTATTGCAGCAGAGCATGGAGCGCCACGTAGAAATCGAACCACTACAGGAAAATTAATTTTTTTCCATATCCTTGAATAACGAATAAATAAAAGCCATCAAATTTTTTTACTGTAAGTTGTATACTTTTTTACAAAAAAATCCTGAACATCACTTATTTTTTTAGCGATTTGATGAGAATGTTCCCTTAAGGGGGTAGACACGGGTAATGCAGCGCGCTGTAATACCCACATAATGTGCCCGAAACATGGGTTTGGGGGGATACGTTTTTCGTCCTTATATGAGCAGATTTTGGGCTGGGTGAGGTCTCAATCGAAAGAGGAAGGTTCGATGCAGCCCGCTCTGGTCATGGTTCGACAAGATTGTGTTGATATCTAATAATATGAGTGTTCAAAGTAGAGCAAAAGTCGACAAAATACACCCGCAGGAATCCAAGTATTTTTAGGTCACTAAAAGAGTTTTGTGGCTCAAACGATGACCAGAGCGGGCTGCCTCGAACCTTCCTCTTTCGAATGAGACCTCACCCAGCCTAAAATCTGTTCATATAAGGACGAAAAACGTATCCCCGTGATTGCATTCCCAAATACGAGTTCCGCCATATTGGCGATAATACAGAGCAAGTCACGTGACAAATTTAGTTGAGCTAGTGGACACGAGATGGCGCCTACTCGGGAGGACTGCCAACGTGGAATCATAGCAAAACTGAAGCGTTAGCTGGATACACAAGCCACAGTAAAAGCGTGATGCAGTCAATGCATGCATTTTCGGACGACTTTAGGTTAGGTTATATGCATTTTAGGTATACATTGACTAGGAACTGCTGGGAATTGTCTACATTTACTAAATTCACGCTTTTACTGTAACACATACATCACCGCTGCCGAATATATGTTATAATTATATGGCCACATTATTTCAAATAAAAAAAGAGATTGGAATTTTTTAATAACACTGGAAGTAGTGATTTACTGATATCATATTTTCAGAAAATATAATTATTGCATTTATTATTATTCTTCCGACTATTGTATATAACATATAACAAGGAAAAGTCTCCAAACCGGTCAACAGTTGACTCCTTGATTTTTTTCGTAATTCTTTACGCTCCTATGCAGAGATGGGCATTATTTAATTAAAAGAATATACTTCCGAATGGTCCCAGTGGTCGATCGACACGAGGTTTGGGGGAGGGTGTGTGTACCCTAAATCTAAAATTCTATTTAGCTTCGGGTATTTATTAGTTTCCTTTGTTTATTCGAAGGCCTTTCATCTTTGGCTTCGAATAATTTTTCATCTTTCATTATATCTTTATCCTAAGGTCGTATTCAAATATATTGGCCGGTCGATTCGTTTTCGCGAACAGCGATCGAGGAGAAATCAGCTATCACCATCTGACGATCGTGGATTTGTCAGTTGGAGTTCCCTAGCCACCGAAGGGTATGGTGGGGTAACGGGAATGCTGCTCGGCCCCGTCTGAACGTAGACGTGTGGCTGTTATTTATTCTTATTGTCAGCGTAGTACATATGTAGTTGTGTGCGTCACGAAGTAATGCGTAGACCAATACGAGATGAAGCTATCGAAAAAGAATCAATGTTCTGACCAATAAAGCTCCTGAATTTTTTCAGAGCTAAGGCCTAAGGCACACCTATTCTGATGCGTGTATTTCTACGCTTCAGCTCGGTTTGGCCTATACATGACAGAAGCTTGGCGCTATCCCCACCACTTCTGGCTCACTCGTGTTCTGCGATGACGAGAGAATACGTGTTACGAATAGGAGTGTGCGGATCGTCCCGCGGCTCGGATTCTCGGCCCTCGGGACGGGTCGGAAAATTTCGGGCGGGATCGGGCGGGGTCCCGATACTTTCGCATTGCTCGAGATCCCGACGGTTTCGGGATCCCAAGACTCGATTCGGGCTACAAGCATGACCGCCATGAGCGGGCAATTTGATTTCAGGTCGGTTTGGCAAAACTCGGACACGATCGGCTCGAAAGCCAGCTATTACGAGCGGACCGAGACGGAAAGAATTATGTATATCATGTATATCGATACCAGAGTGATAAGTTTTTACCTTTCTGTCTCCTGTTGAATCATAATTTGTATCTTATTATTTATTTACATATATATATATATTCATTGCTACCAAATAGTCTGTGAATACTGAATACGTCCATATACGTACTTAAATAAATACCATGTTCAGAACTTGGGAAGAAGACTATTTTTATATCGACAATATTTTAAAATCTGAATAAAATATACTTCATACTTAGTACTTTATGTAAAGGGAATATATAGGGTATTATCTTTTTCCGGATAGGTTCAGATTTAAAATAGAAAACGTACGAACTATAAGCATACAAAAAGGAATATTTCCTGGATGTTTCATAATAACAACAATATACAGGAGGCGAATATTTTATTATTTCAAATTAACGTGTAAGAAACATAATTTTTCTATGTTCTCAGGTAATAATTTTAATCTATTACTGGTAACGATATCGTCCGATCGCGTCCGAGTTTTGCCGAGCCGACCTGAAATCAAATTGTCCGCTCATGGCGGCTATGCTTGTAGCCCGAATCGAGTCTCGGGGTCCCGAAACTGTCGGGATCTCGAGCAATACGAAAGTATCGGGACCCCGCCCGATCCCGCCCGAAAGTTGCCGGCCCGTCCCGAGCCCGAAAAATCGGGTAACCGCACACCCCTAGTTACGAAACTCACCGGCCAATAAATCTGAATACGATCTTAGAAGTTCGAATAAACGACGAGAACCTTTGTGTCCCGAGCCGCGCGAGATCGTCGTGCTCGGCGATGTGTCATCGATTATAAAGAAACAGAATTTGTTTATTTTTCATCGTATCAATATGAAAGTGACACCATTGGATTCTTGGCATTCTCCCGGTTATATTGGCAGAAAATAATTTAAATCGGACTATTTTTAACAAAACGGGCTTTCACTTCTACAAACAAATTTTTCACGTAATTTCCTTAATTTTGGTCCGAATTATATCATTTTTGGGGCCAATTTGATCGAGAAAACATGAGGAATCGACTGACGTCACTTTCGCAAAGATCTGATTAGAAATGCAGAACTGCAGATTTGTCACTGCTTAGCGCGCAACATTGTATGGCCCCGCTGGTTTCGAGCGCCGAAGCCCACGAAACTCAGCAAGTCGCATGATTGCCAGCGAGAAGGCCAAGAGGGGACTTTCCATGGCGAAGGAAAATCAGCCTTCTACAGAACTCAAATCGAGAAAGACTTTGCTAACAAACTTTATATTCACGTCAAATAAATACTTGTAAAATTTAGACGACAAACTATTGTTGAATATCGCCAGTTCTTACATATGCCCCACTGGGTTCGGAATTCCTGATCCCAGAGTTTCATGCATTTACCTATTGAAATGTTGCTTCAAGTCATCGGGCAATTGCATTGTTTCTTCTCGTACATATGTATATCTGTTCGCGAGTAGGTGTCATGAATGATGCGACTTTTATTTCCCAAATAAATTCACCCCTATCAGGGCCCTCGCTCGAACCGCTTGACAAGGAGACCGCACGATGTGAACCGAGTGCGAGTGAAATAGCGCACCAGCGGTACACCCTCGGTCGACGGCGACTTGAGTCATCCAGTACTGAATACGAAATGTTGAAAATTTCTCATTACACCTTGATGAGAGTGTTACCATTCATGGATTGTTGGTGAGTCAAGACACGAAGCAATTCAGTCTATTTTTTCTTATGAATACATGATTAGAACACACTCTACGTTGAATAAAAATTGATCGAATTGCTCCATGTTTGATATAATTTTCATCGGGAAATCCTAAAAAATTCATCGGTAATACTTTCATCAATACTTATCGAAAACACGAACATTTTATTTTTCTGTACTGGGTATTTTATCTAGCTCGTCGGTTTTATTGTTCTCGGCTGTCAACGGGCGGTCTACTAGGACCCGAAGGTCCACGCTCGCAACGAGAAAGCAAAACAGTGGGGTGGGTAGGTCTTTCCCGATAAACTGAGCCCAAAGGCTTCTCAACAATTGAAACATTGGAAGACTGTACATATTCTTTCTGATGCTTTCGGCGATATGCGCAACCATTTGTATGCCCGGTTTCATGTCTAACAAGTCAGGCGATTTTGTTTGTGAGAGCCATATATAAAGACAGTCCTGTAACGTTCACTACATCTTCAATTATAAAACTGCAAATATGTTATTTTACACATGTGTCTCGCTGAGTTTCGTCGGCTTCGACGCTTGAAACCAGCGGGGCCATACAATGTTGCGCACTAAGCACTGATGAATCTGAAGTTTTCCAATTTCTAATCAGATCTTTGCGATCGTGGCGTCAATCGATTCCTTATACTTTCTCAATCAAATTGGCCCCAAAAATGATACAACTCAAACCATAATTAAGGAAATTACGTGAAAAATTTGTTTGCAGAATTGAAAGCCCGTTTCGTTAAAAATAGTCCGATTTAAATAATTTTTCATAAAAAAAATGCGCAGGCTGGATGCGCGTGATTATTACATGGCTTCCTCCATAGACATATATAGACGGATCAGAAGATGGGACTATCGGCGTGGGGAAGGAAGGCTTGGAGGGGTAAAGGCATTGGTTCAGATACAGGCGCGTCGGTTAGCTTCGGATGCATTCGGCATGCATAACCACAGCGTTATCCGATTTACTCGTATCGCTCCCCTTACCGCGAACCTTGCCACCCCCCTCAGCTTACGCTCCACCGTCTATATATGTCTATGGTCCCCTCCTCGAAGTGACAGAAAATATAACCTATGTATACGCTATATGACAATAAATGTTGAGCGGCTATTTCGTTCTTTTGCGCTACATTTGTGAACATTTTATCATCCTTCCGAAACATTATTATTACGTCGCAACAGTATCTTTAGGAAATCGGGTCTAGCATATAGGATATATTTTCTGTCACTTCGAGGACAGAAAATCCGGTCCTCCAAGTGACAGAGAATATAACCTATATGCTATACCCGATTTCCTAAAGATACTGTTGCGGCGTAATAATAATGTTTCGGAAGGATGATGAAAAGTTCACAAATGTAGCGTAATACAACGAAATAGCCGCTAAATATTTATTGTGTTATAGCATATACATAGGTTATATTTTCTGTCACTTCGAGGAGGGACCACATAATAATCACGCGTTGGATTCAACATCAAACACAATTTTATATATGTTTGTTCATAACTGCTTTCTGCATAGGATGTGTATTTCATGTTCTGTTTCAGTGTTTTGCTAATTAAAAAATGTCTATCCTAACAAACTTCATTTTCTGGGGACATGCCCTCATCTATTTTTCCTTTTCACTTATAATTCCTTACTGCCAACGTAGAATATTGTAGCATAAGCACATTTCAAGTAATTAAAATGTACAATGAATTTTCTACGTTTGCAGTACCAGCCGACTTTCCGTTTAAATTTTTATAAGTACAACGCAACAGCTGAGAATTTATTTCCTTATTCAGAATAGAATACGGAAATAGCAAACAGCTCCCTCTCGCGTTTACCGGGCAATCGTCGATCTATCGGTATTACCATTTCTGTGCAGAAAAAACCTGCTGTAATACCGACCTGCCGAATCGGCCAGACCACGTGACGTGTCTACCCCCTTAACGCGCCTGAGTACCACTGTTGGCACCGCCTGTTTTGCCAAACTATTTTGCTTCTGTATTGAAAACAAAACGTGACTTACCACTTTTGTTGATGACTTCCGAAGGAAAAATGTCTGCTGCATCGCGTGGAATGGTCAGATTTTCTCCTAGACCCTTAGTTTTGGAAATAAATTGAAAGATATCTTCAAAAATGGGAGCATTTCGGGTGTCATTTTCCCTTTGATCGTTGTTTAAATATATTTAAATGATTATAATGCAATAATAACTTATATCGTTGGGTTCGGGAGGGTTCATAGAATAATTTGACGCAACGAGCAACCGAATAACTATTATCGTTACGACGCAAAAGATGTTCAAATTTGAAAATTTGCAGTTTTTTTCAAAATCGAGTTTTTCAAAAACTGAGGGTGATGGCGACGAACGGTTTGCGGATTCGTGTTCAGTGCGATAACCTCTACAAGCGTCACCCAGTGGATATTGTGGAACAGAAAAAAAGTTTCGTTTTGTTGGACTGTGTTATTGGCAACTATTATTTTTTAAGCCTAACGCAGGCTATGGCTTATTTCCGGCGATAATTCTCCAAATTTCCGTACGCAAATTTTTCTTCGCAGTTTTTAAACGGATTTATTCATTATCAACAACAGTGTTGGCCGTTATTGAACTACGGATTTTTATCACAATAACGAACTACGATCACTTTTCACTCGTTCCCTGTTGCATTACCTTTTCGTTTGTACGTTATTAAAAAAGGAAATTTACGTGTTCCTTATCCTCTCATTCCAAATAATTATTATTTTCGATTCGTCCAAAAAAAAAAAAAACAACTGGGTATTCGTCTTTTTACGTTACACGTGATTTTCATCCATTTATCCTTTTTTCATTGTTCACTTCAAATGGCAAACAAACCATGGCAAAAGTTTCGATTTTTTTGTTACGTCTTTTTCATTTGCCATTCTACGCAATATCCTTCGGTGCATGCCGCCTTGCTTGTTCGTAGTCGCAGCGCGGCTCGGCGCGCGGCCACGCTAGCGCGGGAGCTCCAGCAGAAGGCTCGCGCTCAGATTGGTCGGTGCTTTTTGTTATTATCTCGTTAACGAAACCTCGGAGAGAATTTTCGCAAAGGAAAAAGTTGTTTGCAATCACCCCCTGAATCACCCCCTTCAAGGAACCGCAGCATTTTTGGGACACCCTGTATACCCTTTGCTACGAGCGTCTATCAATTTTTTCAGGTTATGCTGTGGTTTCGGAACATTGGCTGGCATGATGCGAGGCATTAGTGAATCCAGATAAATAGGGTGTTTGGGTGCCAGAGAAAGTTATCAAGTATCGCGAGCTTCTTTGATTATATATTGTAGTCCGGCACTTTGCTCGATTTATCTTGATCGATACCTGAACTATGCTATGCTAGGTGAACTTAAATCACACCAAGTCACGAAATAGATTGAATAAAGATGACTGCACTTGCAATAGGGCCTTTTAGCGACGTCTATGAACGGGAAAACGAGCACGGTCGTAAGATATGGTGACTTCCTTATCGACAATATATTCATTGTTTAAAATTAGATAAGGATTTAAACTGGATTCGACTACAAACGATAACTAATTAGGAGCTCAAGTTAAAATTGTCATTACCCAATTCGAAAGAATCTCTAATCAAACGAGTGTACCAGCACTACAATTTCTGAGCTGCATGGTAAAACCTATGCTACGCAGAATCACAGAATGGGATAGACTTATCATCCAATGTAATTTCGTGTCAAACCCAACATTATCGATTCAGCCTAAAATAAGATTACAATGCTGCGAGTGGTAGGAATTAAAATGAAATGTTATCGAAATCAGTTAAAATCTAAAGCGGTGCCACACGTGAAGTTTACATACTTACCTAAATAGTTACTGTATCATTACCACAGACCAGGTATAGGATAGACCCATCACGCAATGTAATTTTGTGTCGCACGCTCGGGGGGCTCGCGAGCCCCCTTACCATTTTCATGTCACACCCAACGTTATCAATTCAGTCTAAAATAAGATTGTAACGCTACGCGTGGAATTAGAAGTCAACACGGGTAAAACTTAGATCGTTTGAAACCCGGGATTTACAAATGATTCTGTTAGAGTGACAATGTAAAGATCGTTTTATAAACGTATTCCGTGCAACGACAAAGAAAGAAGGATCACAACAAAACAAGAATACATACGCCTTATAACCTTGCTGTTCTATTCCAGTTTATTTAACGCAAAACAAATTTATTGAACATAAAAATTTATATAAACAACAGCATTATTTGTGGAAGACATGCTTTCATGATGTAACGTGGAACACCTCGCCAAGGAATATATTTCAATAAGGTGCTGAAGCCAAGAGGACTTTAAAAATTGTCAAAAACCCATCAGTTCCAGTATCCCGCTGAAATATTCCAACTTGCACTTATCCGTCTAACGTAACACTATACTCGTGTTCTGGGGCCCGGTAGGAACCAATCAAACAACATTTCAAGTTACATATTTTATTCTTTTAGGTTAAAGAAATTCTTATATCTAATTAGAATATTTGACAATCGCAGCTGTCGGCTCAGTTCTCACCGATTACCAGGTCTCACCACGAGGAGGTTGCTGCGTTTCGAGACCCGTAGAGAGATAGATGATACATGAAACTCTTAGCCTACTAAACCAAAGAGATGGTTCGAAACAAAGTTCCATCGATCCCTTCGGTTTAGATATCGAATCTAAGTCGAAAAATACTCGCGCATGCGCACGAGCGGCGCCGGGGGGACGTGCGCGCAGGGCTCAGACCGCGGAAGATGGAAAAGTTTCGAAAAAATTTTTTTTTTCCGAAGAGTCGAAAAATACTCGCGCATGCGCACGAGCAGCGCCGAGGGGACGTGCGCGCAGGGCCCAGACCGCGGAAGATGGAAAAGTTTCGAAAAAAAATTTTTTTTCCGAAAAGTCGAAAAATACTCGCGCATGCGCACGAGCAGCGCCGAGGGGACGTGCGCGCAGGGCCCAGACCGCGGAAGATGGAAAAGTTTCGAAAAATTTTTTTTTCCGAAAAGTCGAAAAATACTCGCACATGCGCACGAGCGGCGCCGGGGGGCGTGCGCGCAGGGCCCAGACCGCGGAAGATGGAAAAGTTTCGAAAAAATTTTTTTTTTCCGAAAAGTCGAAAAATACTCGCGCATGCACACGAGCGGCGCCGGGGGGACGTGCGCGCAGGGCCCAGACCGCGGAAGATGGAAAAGTTTCGAAAAAATTTTTTTTTTTCGAAAAGTCGAAAAATACTCGCGCATGCGCACGAGCGGCGCCGGGGGGACGTGCGCGCAGGGCCCAGACCGCGGAAGATGGAAAAGTTTCGAAAAAAAATTTTTTTTCCGAAAAGGCGAAAAATACAGCGTCCAGCTCAGCAACTACACTGAAATGTGTTGAGATGCTGAAAGGTGTGTGCGTGCTTGTATACGTGTGATTTGTTCAGTGTGAGAGTTTGACATAGAAGGCAGGGCTTTTGCTACGCTATGCTTTGGCACAGCTTGTCTACGACTCACGCGGATTTCTTTCCGAAAATCCATTTCGGGGATCAAGAGACTATGGCGCTCAAGAATGGTATTTCTTCAAAGCCCGTGTAAGCTATAAATTGCAAGACGACATTGGTTATTAAGTAAAGTAAAAGTACCAATAACTGGACACTTAAGGATATCAAAGTTGTATATCTTAAAAAGGGACTAGAAATAAATGTCCTTTTTAACAAAAGTGTCAATATTCAGATAAATGTTACTTCTTTCTATCAAATGAGCTACTAAAAACTTGTTTTCAGTGCGTTATTTTAATTAAATTGAGTAAAAACGGAAATAGTTAAGTGTACCAGTACATGGACAATAGAATTCTGATTTGTCCCAGCGTCCCACTTTTGATGTCCCAATACCTGGTCAATGGGGAAGATAACGCAATGCTTGGCGCAGAGGGCGTCACTAGTGTTTGTGTGAATAGTTTGCGCACGAATTTTTCATTTTTCAATTTCAAAAATATGAATTGAAAATATAAAACTGTTAATTTATGTACACTATACTTGTACTTACACTTTTGATATACAAAAATTTGAGAAAACACAGACACTTTACCGGTTCGACAATGCGGTCAGGTATTGAGACTTCACCTAAGCGTTCAAAATGCTGACAAGCCGACCAACTGGACGGCTGGTTAGTTATTGGGACAGCGTGCAGAGGACAAGATTATTATGTACCGGTACATGAACACGTATATGTTTAATTAAAATCAACATTAACTGATCAATGTTTTGTTTTGTATGTAACAAGAAACTTCTTCAGATTCTGTACATACGTTTTTTTCTCAGAAAAACGTTACATAACGATTATTATCACCTTAACAACTAACTGTATTTTTCTTAAGAATTACTTAAGAATTTTCCGCAGAATTCGAGTGCATGCACCTCCGATATTTAAAGACTGTTTTATATATTAAACTACATCTAGGGCTTTCTTATTTTTTTATGTAAGAGATCAAGTTACAAAATAACATATGTTCCCAACAATATTGTTCTAAAGTTTCTATGAAGCTTAGTAAAAATATAAATGTCATTGGTGTCCAGGTATTGGGACGTGTCCAGTTATTGGTACTTTTACCTTAGTACTTTGCGTGTGGTAGAACTCTTTCGCGTATCGTACGCCGAAAAGTATTAAAAATTCACGCCGTTGCTGACATTCCCGCAAGTTTCTACTGCACTGTTTAATCATTCCAGGGAAGTAATGATAATTTGATTCTACTTGCTCCGAGTATTAGTTTACCGCCGACATTGATATTTACAGTAAAACCTAATTCATAAAAGCCTCGCAGAACGTTGCATGATGCATGAGTGGCGTGGGGTGCATGGATGCAACTGCAAATCGCGTTACGTTCGAAACCCGCGTTGCGAAATAAGATTTAGTCTAGCCCTGAGAAATTTCAGTTTTTAGTTACAAATAAAAAACAGTTTGATGATATTTAAACATGTCGCAATTCAAATTTCGGCAACTTAACATGTGTTTGAGGATGGAATAGAGATTGACGAAGATAGATGATCGCAGCCAATCGGCTCGTATTACTTGTCACGTAATTAATAATTGTATTACAATGTTACTTGCGATACGATTAGTAATTATACTTCAAATAATACAGATTGCCCAGGTCTCACCACGTGGAGGCGCTGCGAGTGGAGACCCGCCCTAACCGCGGCCCATCCATCCTCCTTTTATGCAAAATTTTATTTTCATTTCCATAGATCCCGCTGATGCACGGTTGCAAAACGATCCTCGATCGCTCCACAACCGGGCAACAGAAGGAGTCCTTCTGTAAAAAGCTACCGCGATGAAACTAAAGCAGAATTTAAAACATTTCTTTGTTTCTTTCATTTAAAATTTGAAGAATTTTCTGGTAGATTTCTACCATGATAATTATTCATTAATTGGGAATGAAACAAAGAAAAAAGGGGGAATATTTCCCAATTAGTGAATAATTCAAATTTTCTACTCATTAATAGGAAATATGCCAGTGCATATTTGGTATGGCAACTTAAATACTAATAATTCCTACGGATACGAGCGCTCGTATTTAATAATTGCTACTTATATTTAGTTAAACACTGCAGTGTTTATCTTATTACTTAATTCTATGTGGCCACTAAACACCATACCTAACCATATACATATCTACTTAAATTTAAATAATGACCTGCCTAATAAAAATCTGAAATTGTCATGTGTTTCTTACTTCCCTCGATGGACCCACGATGTTACCTGAAACATTTTTAAAAGTATTAATAAAAATTCCTTGAGGTTTCGTTTCTCAAGGATGATGAACCTTTTGCAATATTCTTCACACATAATACTCTGCAACAGAAACTTTCTCAATGAATTAGTACTTACAATCTATCTCGATTAAGTAATGTAATTTCAACAGATATAGTCTTTTCATTGAATCGCTATTGCCCAAATATTGAAATATCACATTTGAAGCTACAGTTTAAAACTCATTATGGAATATCGATTCGGTAATAAAATGAAAGAAGGAAAAGATTAAAAAATACTGCTTCATTATCAGCAGACAAAGTAGGCAATCAACCTTTAGCAATACTTTAGCAATTCATGAAAAAGAAGCTACTAATCATATTACATTTCATTCCGAAGCAATTGATATTCATAATATTAAGCACATTGGGTGCTCTGTTACATCAACTTAATAATTTCCTTGTAGTTTATCATTAATTGGCATCTTCAAAGTTTATGTATCAATGACTCGACAATCAATCATAATATACAATAGGTAACCAAAAACATTTATGCAAATGTTGAAGATTGGAATAATTGCACTTTACTGCACAGTAATCGAAATTACTTTCATACAGAAAGTAGCAACAACGAGCACGCGTTAATATTGAAAATTTACTATCAATATAAAGTGCCGAATTGCATTTACCTACTTTTTCAGTGCAAATTTCCTTTTAATATCATCAAATGAAGCAACAATCGCGGGTGAATTTTGATTAATGCAAAGGAATGTTGAAAATTTATAAAAATAAAAAACTACATTTCTTATCAATCTGATAGGAAATACAACGATTGACGAAGTTACTATGCAAAAATCAGCAACGTTAATGAGGAATAGCTACTACTACTTTTCAAAGACTCTAATTAGAACTTCAATTGAATGGAAGTGTGTCAGAAGTCGGCAATTTCTATTACAAATAATGAATCACACCTTTCATCGCCATTCTTTCAGTCACAGAATAAAATTTTGGAATGCTATTCCATAAAAATTGGAACTTCAAATTTAAAAATATTCTAAAAAAATAGAAAACATTTATCTGCAAGATATGAATATACTTTTAAAACAATATTTCCAGGGACAAACACTCGATTCAAGGGTGGGGAGGTGGTGGTAGGAGAAGGAGGATGGTGCAGCCACTTAGGGCTGCTAGAAAAAATGATCAGTAGCCAGAAGGGCAGCTGATCATTGTCCACTCATTAATGCAAAAAAACCGTGAGTGGACCGTTTCTTTCTTTCGCAACGCTAACTCACTACAGACTAAAATCAACTCCCGAGCATAGTCACAAGGACTTTGGACTACCCGCAGCACTAATTTCTCAAACAAATTCAAAATTCCCGGATGGTGCTTCATTACTGAAAATTCTACTATACTCAATACAAATCCCGAATAGCAAACGAAAAAGCTACCGAGAACCACCACGTGGGTGGTTTCATTTTTCGCAACACTAATAAAAATTCAGTGCACCTGTGTCTCGTAATACGCAACTCTAACTTTAATTCGTTGCAGCCTTCCTGAAGGCTGTGTAGAGTCCCACGTGCAGCAGATCCAGCTGCTCGGGACTCTTTTTTTCCCAGGAACATGTCTCTGGACATGTCCCAGGATAGTTTTGGGGCATTGGGGGGTGGGGGTCGCAACTCTAATTACAAACGCGATCAGTCATCATCGCAACACTAACTCAAAAAAATATTAAGAATCAAACTAGGACGAGTTATTAAAAAAACGCGATTAGTCGCATCGCAACTCTAATAAAAAGAATACCATGAATCAAAAGTAATGCAATGAATCAAACTCTAGTAAGTCCAATTAAAAATACAAGAATAATCTGAAAAACAATCGCGATTTTTTTTTCGAAACACTACAAGCAACCACGATCGATATTTATTCGCAACGCTATGCTAGTACCAGACGCGGGGAATGCTTGATTCGCAACGCTAATTCAAACCGTGATCAACATTTAGTCGCAACATTAACTGGCCCCGTAATCTTCTTCGCAACTCTAATTAAAAACGCGGTGGGCTCAATTTCAGGGGTGGGGCTATCGATTAGGGTGGATCGAAATATAGGGGCAAAATATTTTTTTATTATTCATGACTTCTAATAGTGGGCAAAAGTTGCCTTTTATAATGGTATTTAAGCTACCAAACTTTGAACGTGATCGACAAAAGTAGGTAGGCTATGCCGATTCTGGCCCCTAGGGCGAGGGGGTGAGGCGGGGCGGGGGGTACCGCGCTCTTGCACGAGATGGGCGAGGGGGTGAGGCGGGGAGGGGGTACCGAGTTCGTGGGTGAGGGGGATGACGTCATAGGGGAGGGGGGATTCCAAAATGGCGTCGAACGAGTTCGTGGGTGAGGGGGATGACGTCACAGGGGAAGGGGGATTTCAAAATTTTCAAAATGGCGTCGCGCGCGCAGGTCGAGTTCGTGGGTGAGGGGGCTGACGTCACAGGGGAGGGGGAGGATTTTCAAAATTTCAAAATGGCGTTGCGCGCATTTCGTATTGGCGCCACGTATTGGACGTTTAAGGTACTTTGGGTCCGCGTCGGTATTTGGGCCCGCCTTGGTACATTTTCCAGATTTTTCATACATTTCGTATTGGCGCCACCTGTTGGATGTTTAAGGTACTTTGGGCACGCGTCGCCGCCGCGCAATCTCCGTACGCGTGCGGGGATCGGTGCGCAGGCGCGACCGCAACCGATTCGTGGAAATTCAAATCGCGTCTTCGATTATGATTTCTGAGAAAGAGGGTGGACCAGGAGAAAAGATTTTTCTGAGAAAAGATAAGGAATCATGGCGCGCGACAGGATTGAACGCGTTATGACACCTACGTGCACGCGCTTCATGCCGTGTGATTATATTTGAATCGTGGGACCGGTACAGCGCACGTGCAATGATGTATACATATAGCGATAATTATTGTAAATCAATCATCGCGATAGCCCATGGAATAAACATTGCACCGCGCTATGCCGTGTGTTTATATCCGAGCAGGATTGAACGCGTTTTTGGTGCCTATGTGCACGCGCTTCATGCCATATGTTTATATTTGAATCGTGGGACCGATACAGCGCACGTGCAATGATATAATCATAGAGCGATAATTATTCGGGGAAAAGTTCCGAGTATTTTCACGATCGAGGAGGCTGTAAGTTAATCGTCGCGATAGCCCATGGAGTAAACATGACATTGCACCGCGCCATGCAGTGTGTTTATATTTGGTCAGGATTGAACGCGGTTTGATATTTTGAACCGTGGGACCGATACAGCGCACGTGTAATGAAGAAATTAACTATGCGTTGCGTTCGCGTAAGCAACAATCGTAAACATAGAGCGATAATTATTCGGGGTAGAGTTCCGAGTATTTACATGATTGAGAACGACGTCTCAAGCATCATTCTCGAGGAGCTGTAAGTCAAGCGTCGTGGAAGCGTATAAGGGCGAAAAGAATTCGTACATAGATTTTCATGATTTTAGTAATTTATTTAACTTAGTTATCCCACTCGACAACATCATCGTTGAATATAGCATCGTCGATATCGTTCGTAAAGAATGCATTATCGGTGATTTTAGTAAATATCGTCGCGGTAGCCCTTGGAGTAAGCGCGACACTGCACCACGTGATGCAATATATACTTCCACACATTGACTTGTACGTGTACGTGAATCAGTATAAAATGACGTGGGTCAGTCCTGCGGACTTCATTACACCACGTACGCTCGAGTGCCAACAAGTATCGGTCGCGTCATTTTTTCCGTCGATGAGAATCATACGTAGTGCATATAAAAATGTACAAACGCAGCTTAAACGATTCATCCTGCGCATCCGTCAATGATGGTGGGTTTCCAAATAAACGTCAACAACAACAACATTATCAACAGTCCAATATGAGGTACGTATACGTTACTATACACTTTTCACTTACTTCATTCGCTTACTTCTTTCACTGTAAACGCAAATGAACGAAGCATTAATTTCGTGTACATGTTTCATACGGTTCTAGATCCACAACACCAAAAAAAACGTTGAAAACACCAAAACCAACAATCGTACGGATCCTAGGGCGTGATTACCCACTGACCTCAACAGCTTATAAACGTCTAATTATTGGAATTCGCATTGGAATGGATTCGTGCCACGTCGAGATTGCCATAGCCGACAATAAAGGCTGCGAGGTGTGTTTTTCAATGTCAACGTGGAAGCTCCTACTGCAAAACGAGACGGACATACTCCAACGATTATGCAGCAACGCAACATCGCCCCAAACCCACATCGTAATTGATCATTTGCGAATCGAATTCACGCGTATGCATGATGATCAACTTATTAAAATCACCGATAATCACGTTACCTTATACATGACGGAAGTTACGATGCGTAAACTGTTCGCGTATGAACATTGCATCGATCATATGTTCACTTGGTTGACTGAAAATATGTACTCTGTAAGCAGTAAATATGTCACCTTCGTGGAAGTTCTACGTACCGCTTCCGTACCAACGAATTATGTGAAATTAATTTCCGAAAGCGAGCATTTCGAAAAGCATTCATTGATCGATTGTGAATTGTTAGTGTTAGGATTACAATCCATGTTGCGTGATGTAAACCACGTACCACTATAGTACGTGCATATATATGTTTAATAATAAATGTACAATTTTTTAAATAAATGTATATATTTTTTCAAAACAGCGTGTGTTTATTCATGTACAATGTAAATCAATCCATGCGTACTTAAATTATAAAATCAGTATTTGCGTGAAACAACATTCGTACGGGAGGGATATTCTTGCTCGTGGGTAAAGGGAGCAGTCGCCGCTGTCGTTGTGCTCGTCTTCGCTGCAGTTCTCATTGCTATAGAAAACAAAAAAATTGTTACATATTCGTTTCTCTACATATAACGCGCAAAGTAGATGCAATGCGTGTGTATGACTTACATTAGGTGACGCTACGTATATAATTCCATACTTTATGGACATTTTCCAACGCGCAAACACCGCAGTTCTTGTGAAATGCACATCGAATTGCATTCGTCGAAGGCATGGACTTCAAGTTAGGAACGTCAGGACCCACGGTGTCAGGCGTGATCCCGCAATAATCGTCGTCAACGTCGTAACCACCATCGTCTTCGACAGTCCGAGCATTGTTGTTGTTGCTGTTGTTGCTTATCTTGCGCTCCTTCAGTTCGTACAAATTGCATACATCCTCGACGATTATGTCAGGTAGTAGTTGCAGCATCCACGTTTTCTTTTCCGCGTGAGGAGTCCCGGAAGTTTGGAGTATGGAACGCAGCCATCGGACCAGCGGAGCCCATGATGATGCTTCGCGAGCCAGGATGCTTGACGATTCTCCCACGAATTCAGATGTTCCCAAAAGTATGGTGGTTCGAAGATCCAATGGCTGATCGTCGGCGTTTTATCGTTGTTGTTGTGTGCACGAATCGCGATCTCTTTGGCTACGAACTCGCGCTCGATATTGAAACCTTGCAGATCGACAATAGCGAACATTATTATTCGTTTGGGCAGTACCGTCGGCGGCGGTGTCGGAACAGTAACTGAAGTCTTCGACGGTGACATGTTTACAGTAGCAGTATCCGCAGTAGGAGTAGTAGGAGTAGAAGTATTAGTAGTAGTAATCGTTCACGTACGCACGCTATATTAGTTTGCGTACCACGTTCGTTAAAGGGCCGTATTCGACTATACGATCGTGTATTATCAAACAGAATGCAGAAGTATTAGCGGGAACATTTTCTTTGAATTCGAAATCTATTCGCACGTCCACCGTAGCGCTCTTCAACGACTCGTTTTGCCTAGAACAATCTATGACTGCGATAGGTGCGTATTGCAAGAATTCGATCGCGTTCAGCAACGGTTCTCCGTGACCGTAGTACGATCGGCCGAATTTCGCGTACATTTCATACAGGAGCGCGTATTTATACTTATCGAAATCTAAGTTCAAGTCATCGTACGGATACGTCTCGGAATTTAGGTAGAGTCGAACGTTCGTGAGATGATTCGGGTCGAATCCACCAGCGCATTTATCGGGACGATTCTTTCGATTGGTTTGCGTGGCGAATATCACGAATCGGGGTTTCTCAATTTGCGACGTAGCTTTCACGGTCCACGTGTGTTTCGTTGTCGCTTATAGTAACGGGTACTCTTGCAGGCTCCACGATCGGAAACTCATCGCGATCCGCCGGCCGCTTTCCAGGATACGCAGCATCGATAATTTATTCACTTCCTCCAAAACGACGTGGGGCATACGCCACTGCACCTTGCGTATCTCTAGTCTCGGTATCGCAGTGGCGGAGTTGCAGTGCATCGCGTTCGAATCTACTCGCGATCGTATAAGGATCAGCTCGTGCCGCGCGTTCATCACGATGTGTTTGTAATCCTCGCAGAATCCTAATAACATGTTCAGGGGTACGCAGAAATTGAAAGCGCCCGAATGAAAAATATCTTTATCCCAACCGGCATTCGCAAGCACTTTGCTTCTATCGACGGACAACGAAACGTAATTTTTCAATGTGGTAGTGATTCCTGGATTTCGGCAACGATCGATCTCGACACCGTTCAATTCGTATCGAATCTCATCGAACATAAACGCAACGCACTTATTGTCGAGAACAGCGGTCGCGGACGTTGCCGGGCCATTCGTGTCCTGCGCCGTCAACGTGCCACGACCTTCGATGTAGAGAAAACTTTCGCACGGAAGCGTATACAGATCTTGCTGCTGTATGGGGATTCTTATCTCGTCGTTATTATCGAACGTCGTGCTGGCGTACGGATTGTACGTGTGTAACTCGATCTTCGTGATACGATTGTCGAAGGTTGGCGTATTCGCCACGTCCAGAATAACTAACATCGTGGTTGCGTGTTTAATAGGGGGCGATGAAACCTAACGATCGTAGGAAACGTACGTTTCGACGAGTCAATGACTTTCTTCTCCTTATAGGTCCTCTTCTTATCACTCCTCCCGTATTTATTCTTCTACTTTCACCTTCCGATAAAGGATTGCGCCGATGACTCGAGACAGAGACGGTAGGAGTAGCAGCGACAATTGATGATTCATACGTGTGATCTAACACTAACATACTACACTCGCGCTAGACTATCGCGCGGACGTCGTTGAACGTGCAATCGAATCGTTATTTCTTCTCCGCGGAAATCTATAGGACGATTGTGTTGATCGACGATGCCCAACGTTAGATCGTGTATTGCTCGTGCGACGATCGGCAGGTAAATGACATGTCGCGGAGTTTCCGATATCTTATATCCCGGCGGCACGCGTGGTGAAAATTCATGGATCGTGTGTACCGGTTTATCGTTGCTGTACGCGCCGGTAGTGACGTTGCACGTTACTCTGATCACGTTAACGTTTATAATATTCACGGGTACGTCGGACTCGTGCCACATTGTCGGTAATAAGAAGCGATTCGAGGAAAATCCTAGCAACGAGCCCACATTGTTCGGTTGCGTAAAGTCTACAAAGAATGAGCAGTACAGCTCGATTTTCATGGTGTTATTGTTGGCTCGTAGCATTAGAGGGTACTTGTCTTCATCGTTGTTCTCGTTGTTACCGCGTATTCGAGGATATCGATCGAGTAATCGTTGCTTCAGGTACTCGGCGATAGCATCTAATTCGTAGGAGCCGTGGGGGATCGTAATGCATTCATGAGTGGTGTCAGCGATGGTGTTGTTTTCGATGGAGTTGTTTTCGATGGAGTTGTTTTCGATGTCATAGTTCACGACGAAATAGAATTTATCGTTGCTC
Source organism: Andrena bucephala (assembly GCA_947577245.1). Lineage (NCBI taxonomy): Eukaryota > Metazoa > Arthropoda > Insecta > Hymenoptera > Andrenidae > Andrena > Andrena bucephala. The sequence continues at coordinate 69,784,412 of OX387716.1, forward strand.
GAGTCAATGTTCGGTATCGTGTGAAACGTCTCCAAGTCCGCGAGTCCTAATTCGTATTGACCATCACCCAAATCTATCGGCGGGAAATAGTTTACCGTGAGCACGCTGCTGCGACCCGTTAACGTGAGCGTGAACGACATATCATAGATTACACTCGCGAGACGGAGAGAGGGGAAGTGACGCGCGCGTACGAGTACTCGGCAATTTATTGATACTATTGCTTTTATTATAGAAGATGTGGATCGTCATTACACATGGATACATTATAATGAAATCTTAGTATACACCGATATTAATATTAATATATAGACCATAATTCCATAGACTTTTGCTGTAAAAATTGCATGCACAAGCGACCGCAATTCATCTCGTCGAAACGTTGAAAACGATTGTGATTGTACGTGATCGTTGTACCGCGGCCGAAATAGTAGATCAATTCCGCGGGAGGTCGCAGATTCCCAAAACTATCAAAGTACTGTACTCGTGGTCCGCGTTTCGCGTACGCGACCCAGTGCGTACCGACGCCTCGATTCTCATCCAGATTCACGATGCCACATTCGTTGTTTCGAACGCGCGTGGGAAGTGTGTCTCGCATGAATACCCCTCGAAAAAACGGTACGTTTGCACATTCACGTTCTAATTGCAGGTTCGTCATAGGTTGTTGCATTATCGCCGCCACCGTCGCCACGCGCCTACTCGATCGACGTTTTTTTTTTTCTTTGATCGCAGTCGTCGTTGGCTTCGGTGTCTAGGATTCAAACCCGAGCCTCGCTTATATGGCGTCAGATGCATCCCTCGCCCTTCCATCGCCCGATTATGACGCAACGTCTCTTCCAGCTGTTTTCGAGAGGCCTTCGAATCGTTGATCGCTTTGGTTATACCAGCCGCTCCACCGGCCAATGCCCCGATAGCCGATAAAGCAGGTAGCACGAACGGAAGAAATTGAAGAATGCCACCGCGCTTCGCCACTCGTAGATTACGATGTCGTCGTCGTCGCAGTTGCCGATGTTTCTTTCCAGACTTTCTCTGTTTACGTTTCGTCCTTCTCATACCCATGCCGAGTTTAGTCTTAGCCTTCATCGTTGCCCACACTCCAGTCGCGGCTGCTTTTTCGCCAAAGGTCGCGTCGTTCGCGAATACTCGTTCTCGCGCTCGTTCGGCTATCGCACGATCCGCCTCGTGTCGTCCCTCCAAATCCTTTCGACGAGAGTACGCGATATCGTGGTTTCGGCACGCTGCGTCCAGGGGATTCACACCTTCGTCGCCACGAGCCAATCGCTTTAGCAATCGCGTTCCCGGCCCGCAGAACTGATAACCCGGAACGTGTAGTTCGAATGGTAAGCGGTTTATGATGCCGTTCACGAGACCCGATCCGATACACTTCTTCTTCTGCTTCCCTACTTCACGAGACGTCGCGGTCGTTGATGCGACCATATACCTACGTTAGAATAACCACGATAGCTACTACAATAATAAACGCGTACGCACGCTTAGCCGATCACAGTGATTGTGACCTGCGCGACGCATGCCACGAACATAAATAGTCATCATTCGTCACACGCGCGCGCGCGAGTACCTGAGAAACACCGCAAACATGCGATTCTCGAAACAGTCGGACGTTATTCGCGTGACCGCGAACAGAATGCTCGAGGATGATAGGGATGCGAGTCGATCGAACAGACACGGCCCGTTGTTGCCGAATAGCGTGCGAGGCGTGATTTGCGGACCGTCAGGATGTGGAAAAACAAACGTGCTTCTAAGTATGCTAGAGAGTCCGAACGGTTTGCGTTTCGAGAACGTGTACGTGTACTCGAAATCGTTGCATCAGCCAAAGTATCAATATCTCGAGCAGGTATTGTCGCTCGTCGATGGAATCGAATACTTTCCCTACTCGGACAATGCTGAGATCGTCCCACCGAGAGACGCTCGACCCGATTCGATCTTCGTGTTCGACGACGTGGCGTGCGACGAACAGAACGCGATACGTGAATACTTCTCCATGGGTCGTCACGCGAACGTGGATTGTTTTTATTTATGTCAGTCATACGCTAGAATACCTAAACATTTGATCAGGGACAACGCAAATTTTCTCATGCTATTCAAACAAGACGGCACGAACTTGCGTCGCGTGTACAATGATCACGTGAACACATACATGCCGTTCGAGTCGTTCAACGACTTGTGCGCGAGATGCTGGCGTCGACGATACGATTTCGTGGTGATCGATAAGGATAGTTCCATGTACGAAGGTCGATATCGAAGAGGATTTAACGAGTTCGTCGTAGCTCGCTGACATCAGTAAACCGCGAGTCATTCATCGAGCAACACGAAATGTCCAACGAACCGACGGTTACAACTACGATAACCTCGAGCAATGTCGACGCGAATCATACGCGAAAACATCACCGACGTCATCGACAGAAAGAAACGAAACATAAAAAAGGAACGAAACATCAAAAAGGGGCGAAACGTCGAGGTGAGAATGCAAAGGTGGAAATCGCCAAAGTCAGTGACGTTATACGTAAAAAGTGCTTGGCCTTGAAAATTGGAAAAATGGCTACGGAAGCGGCTGTGGAGGCGAGCACGCGTCCTATCGTCGAACCGCTGAAACGATTGATTGAGAACTCGTCCGCATTGAATACGCACTCAACACCTATATCGAGACCAGTGAAGAGAAAACACGAATACGATCAACAACAATCATCGAAGAGACTTCGACCCATTACTCCGTCGACAATCAAGGAACGTCCGAATAATCCCCCAGATTCTAGCGACGATGACGATAACGACAACGACACCGACAATGACATCGACAATGACATCGACAATGACATCGACAATGACACCGACAACGACATCGACAACGACAACGATAACGACAACGACAACAACAACGATGTTGATGATGAATATGATGCTGTTGATGATGTCAACGACGAAGACGGCGAAAAAATTCAAGATGATGAGTCGTCAGCAAAGGTTCACGATTTGGATGCGCTGCGCAGCCCCATCGATGATATCGAAGTGTATGTACGGAACGCCAAGGGACCCTTGTCACGAGAATATCTACGACTGTTATTCACCGATACGAAGAAACGAATCGACAACGTTTACGGCGTATACTTGGGGTCTGACAAAGACCTAATGATCGGTGATTCCGTGCTCACCATTGATACGGACGGCGACGACGTTCGCGTGAATGGAATGCGATACGCGGGAACTCGAGGTTTGTACGAACTGCTATTCATGCGAATGCCCAACGTTCGCACGTACACGGACGCGGATATTCACTCGTACCGACGCATCTTGTTATCGACGAATGCGCATAAGCAAAACCATTCGCTGAGTAAGCGCACGATGGGTAACAAGGGGTACAAATATAAGAAAATCATATCCACGATAATCGGTGGGGTGCGAACATCGGGTATCAGACGCGTTAGGGGCAGGGGTAGCGGCGCGGACGGTGCGGACACGCGACAAGGTCGAGGATTGCCCATCGACGAATCGATGGCGGTCACCGATAACGCGATCGATTACGTGTACTGGGACGATCCGAACGAATTAATCGATAGACTGAGATTACTCATGGCATCACGCGCGGCAGGTCACCCGGGTCACGATAACGAAATCGCATCCATCGTGGAGGAACTTCGCGAGGATGGACGCATCTTAAATTGAACGATCCGGTAACCGCCGCGTCAGTAGTGTTCGCACGCGCGCATCGTTATGTCGGTGAACAAGTTTGGCACCGCGTTAGGCAACAACAACAATAACAACAACAACAGCGACGAAGCGAGAATGATAATGACGAGATTATTGTCCCCGGTGGACGAACGCTTTACCCAAAAAATCGAAACGGCTATCGCAAGCGCGCGACTGGACGCCGAGTATCAACGATCTCAACTCGAGACGCGTGTACAACGAACGATGACGGATATCGTTAACGCGCAATTGTCTCGGCTAGAGGATGATTTAAATAACGCGATGGAACGACGCTTGGATCACTTGAATGATAGACTTGAAGAGTTCACGATATCGGCAACGACGCCGACTGCGATAACAACCACGGATCTGCACAAACGAAAGGAGCCGCGAAAAGCAAACGAGGGTCTACGACGACGACGATGATCACTGACGGTGACATTAGCGGCTACGAATCCGAAACGCCTAATAACGAACGATCGCGAATATCGTGCATCGATTGCGTTTGGCGAGCACTAGAGGAACTCATACTAATTCTAATGTCCTTGGAACGTCGCAACCATCCCCCGCCCACCCGCGAAGCATGAGCAAGGAGCGAGTACAATTAGTGAATGAATTACACGCTCCCGCGAGACGAAATTTCCCGCGGCGGCGCGTCGTGATTCGCGGCTACGATGATTTATGGCAGGCCGATTTGGTGGAGATGCGTCCGTACGCGAAGCAAAATCGAGGTTATCACTACATACTAACGATCATCGATGCGTTCAGCAAGTATGCTTGGGCCATACCCGTGAAAACGAAATGTGGACGCGATGTGACCGCGGCGTTCGCGATCGTGTTGAGGCAGAGCGATAGATGTCCGCGAAATTTACAAACTGACATGGGTAAGGAGTTTTACAACGCGGAGTTTCAAAGATGTGTGAAGACCCGCGGGATCAACCACTACTCCACGTACAGCGTGATGAAAGCGTCGATCGTTGAACGTTTCAATCGCACGCTGAAAAACCTCATGTGGAAACAATTCTCCTTGAACGCGTCCTATCGTTGGGTTGACCTGTTACCTGCGCTCGTACACACCTACAATCATCGGAAGCACCGAACGATCAACGCCCGACCCGTTGACGTGACCCCCACGACACGTTTGTCGTTCGCCGCGACTGAACCCCCCTCACCCTCCGCATCGAAAGGTGTTCGACGACGCGCGAAATTCAAAGTCGGTGACAAGGTACGCGTGAGTAAGTTCAAGACCCTCTTCGAGAAGGGATACACTCCGAACTGGTCGACCGAAGTGTTCGAAATTGTAACCGTACAACGAACATGCCCGGCGACGTACATTCTGCGCGATTCCGCGGGAGAGCCGATCTCGGGTGGATTCTACGAGTACGAACTACATTCGGTCGCGAATCCGGACGTCAATCTGGTCGAGAAGATTATTCGTCGCAAGGGAAACCAGGTATACGTTAAGTGGCTCGGATTCGATTCGTCGCGGAACTCGTGGATAAGCAGCAAGGATATTCTATGATTCCCGATTATAACCGCATTATATGTTACTGAAATAGATAAAAAATAAATACATATAAATATATATACATTGTCCGTTTATTCGAGTATTCTCCTTCTTCATCTCGTATATGTGTACAATTAATCATAATACAGTAAGAAAAAATATATACATATAATTTTGACATACAAACATACAACATACAAACATACAAACATGCAAACATACTATACAATGGGGTTCTCGAGGGACTCGTCAGGCTCGAGTTCGAGGCGCTCGTGGGTCTCGAGCTCGGGGATTCGATAATGTCCCCACGGAAGGGTGCTGACCCGATCGACTAAAATACGCCGCTTGTCGTCGAACGGACTGAGAGCGTTCTTTTCCCCACTCACGGAATATACATTATGCTCTTTGGAGCGTATATTGTTCTGTCGAATCACTTTCTCCGTGAGATCGCGGAGACAACGAATGTAATCATCGAATTGTATATCATTCGCGACCACGTGTCTCCGCACACCCTTCACCTTCTTAGTCTCACTCGTAGACCCCACTGTAGAGTTAAATGTTCTAGTTGCGTACATCTTAGACCGTAGTCCGACGAACTCGGTCATCAAGGCGCCGTTGTTCTCATCTTTCATGAGTCCCGGAACCTTTTTGTTTACGCGGGGCATACCGTACGGATTGTCCACCGCGTAATCACTGGTGTCGAATCGGTCGATGTCACGCTTCATCCTTTCATACAAATCCTCGCATTCCACACTATACATTAAACTGTCGGTGTCGGTGTACAGGACCTTACACCGATCACCGAACTTCGCGTGCATATATGCGTAGTGAAATTCATACAAACATTCCTTCGATACGTCGAGCACACTCATACCCACGTATATCGGTTTGTCGAACTTCACTTTTAGTTTGCGCATTTCGATGGCCACCAACTCCTCGGAGAAAATCGTACGACTGTGAAAGTTCGGTTTCGCGATCAGCGCTTCCGCACCGTAACGACCGTCCCACCGCGTCACCAGTCGCACGTCTACGCGATTCCGCACATTTTCCATTGTCTTCCCGTACACCGCGTTATTCATTAATTTAAATAGCGTCTTCTGAAATTCACTCGTGGCTCGCGTCCTCAAACCAGTGTTCAATTGGATATAGTCGCGCAACCAATGCGACTGATCGAATCGTAACACTCGATGAATTCGTGTCACGCGTAAACCGTGTCGGACGCACTGTTTCAGGTAGCGATAATGGATCACGTATCGCTCCTTATCGTCGAGCGTGGCAAGCAGCTTGGTCTGTTTTCCTCCTGGCGCGTGCTCGCGCACCGGGCAGAATGGAAGGTCGGCGTGGGCGTCGTGGATCTCCTTGGGATATTTGATGTCTACCTCCAGCAGGTATCCCTCAGATTCCTCGGAGTCCTCGCCGTCGGGTAGGGATGATACGTCGAGCGCGGCCACTGTTGCATCGTCCAGCCATCGAAATCCTCCTTTCGGCATAGCCTGCGACATCGCCCAGCCGTACAAGTTGTTGACGTCGAAGTACATTAGACACGTCGACGGCTTCGACTCGTCGTACATCCCTGCAGGCAGGTGCTTGTTGTTGGCTTGCGCGTACCTGTGCGAGCACTGGCTCAGACCGCCGCGTATGCCACGCTCCACGAACAGTAACATGTCCACGTCCGTCAAAAGCTCCAATCGTACACCGGTGTACTTGAGCATCGCGTCCCACGTGAAACTTGGTAGTGTGAAATAATGCGCGGGATCCAAGTCGTAACTCGCGATACAGTCTGTGCGGAAACTCTCGAATACGTCGGCGAGTAACAGCACATCTGTTTTCAAATACAAATCACTGTACTCGCCCAAAGTCTGCACGCGAAAAGAGTTCCACACGTTCACGGCGTGCGCGTAATCAGGCTCCGACGCGGCGCGATCGTGCAGCTGATTATAAAACGCTTCGCGGGACGGTAAACGCGTATCGTTCAGTTTGGCGTATGACGATACATAGTCGTACGGGAAGACGCCCTTCCTGGTCAGGAGGTCGAACTGATCGTTCGACGGGGATTGAAACTCACGTCGTAGAATCGCGAGTCGTTCTTTGCCGAGGTCCGAAGCGAGTTTCTCCAGACTAGCGGCCAAGAACTTCAACGAATCTATGAAACGAAACTTCAATCCCCTCTTCCAATCATTGTTCTCGGCGTCGATTCCCTTGACGTGTTTCGTGAACGATATGTATCGCTCCTTCGTCACCGGTAGCAGGTCGATCTGCCCCTCGAACGCGGACGCCAACTCTTTAATTATAAAATGCGCGTCGTAGCCTGATAGATTGTGAAACACTACCGGTATCGTGTACGATCTTTGGAATTGTAAGTTACACGACACGTGGGCCGCGCCTCGGTACTCGCCCGTCGAGTGGCAATGGTCGCGCACTTTTTTGTCCGTATCGACGAATGGTTTCCCGCACACGTGACACACGCTCGCGTCATTAAAAATTTGCCACTGTTGCTTCGTCAGCGGGATCATCGGTTTCGCGTTCCGCAACCACGAATACGCAATGTCCGCAAAGTCTCGAAGTTCTTGCACGAACCATTTCACACACTCGGTTTCGTGACGATACGCGCGATAACGACACAGAGACGCGTCGGTGGAACAATGGATGTAGTATCCCACGCTGTACGCTCTGTGCTGATGGTACGAGTACGTCTGAATCCGCTCCGCAGGCTGGACGTCCTCCAGCATGCATTCGAAGTCCGCGTAGATGATGAATGGTGCCCGTTCCTTGTTCTTGAAATTCTTGAACTGCAACCATTTATTCTTCGCGGACGGCAATTCGATGGCACACTCGTTCAGACGCTGGCAGTCCACGTTGTGCTTCGTCAATTGGTTGGACGAGTGAAAGAAGCTTAGACATCTGCAACGATAACAACATCAATAATAAAACATAATAATCAATAATACATCGATCGAAATATACCATATTTTACTTACCTTTCGCAAACGAATACTTGATGTCCATGATTGCCGAGTTGTTTCGATATCAGTCTCGACATGCTGCGAATGCACGCGAAATGATACCGTTTGGGCTCCTTGGGGTCCTGCATCAGTAGCAGGTTCGCGTGTCTCTCTCGCTTGTCCTCGGTTAGACGCAGTGGCATGCAGCTTTTGTCGGTCCAGGTGTACACGTTCACCGACACGTCGTTCAACCTCTCGAACTTGGCCAGCTGATCCAACGTCACGGGAAGAGTAATATGGTCCGTGCGAAGCACCGTCGAGTAGTGTGGCTACGATGAGACCCTACACACGTTCGTAGCAGCAGAGTACAAACTTGCAACGACGGACCACAAGAAACACGCACTGTCCCCGCTCTGCACATTGATCACTGCCCTTTTAAGGACGACCTCGCGCGGAAGTGGTACGTCGCAACCGGCGCGAAGAGGGTTATGCTTGTTAATGTTTATTATGAGGTTTAGTATAGCCCTCAGAGCCCATCCACTGTCGCGATCTTGGAATTCCTCGATCGCCACTAACGTGGGAGTGACCACGTGCTTCGAATACCACTCACACACGTTCGAAGTCATTAATAGTACACGATTTCGCGTACCGAAACTTTTCATATCGATATTCTCGTTTAACATAAACTCCGCGTTCAAGACCGTATTGACGGATACACCAGAATGTTCCCTGATAGCGTCTGTCACTCGCGAGAGCACCACTCGTCGGGCACCCTCCAAAAATTGACGCAGATCGATGTAACCCACGTTAATGACAGCACCAGTCGAAATACGATTCCGAAACGCGGTTTCGACATCCTCCCATACGACCTTAGGTACCGTCGATCGACCCGACACCCCGAGCCCTACTCGCGAAAACCGTGCCCGCACGATCGTACGTAATGTCTTCGTACGCGCGATTAACGACACCAGGCGTTGTTTCGCGGCCACTGACACTCCGCCGCTGCTCTGGTATTCGATGATTAGCTGCAGGCTCGTGTCGCATTGATCCGCCCAGTCTTGGAATTCCGCAACAGAGCGTAAAAGCGTGGACATCCGTGATAAAACCCTGTACGTGTCCATGAACACCTCCATGTTCACTTATTCCCAAATACTTTTGTCTACCAGACACGCACGAATAGTGCCGAATGGGTGATACGGCTCTTCCAGGTGACGTGATCCGTGTTCGGATATCGGAAACCCAACGGCAAAATGATACGCTTCGATTGTCGTCGCACAATCGGTGTCGGGTGCTCATCCAAAAATCTTGCTAATTCATGACACAAAAACGAGTCCACAGTAATAGTCAATGTTCGAGGACACAACACTTTGTACACTTCGATCGTACCGTTCTCAATGTCCTGCAGAAGCGTTAACGGTGTACACACGACCGCGGTAAAGTACTTCGTATGCTTAAGATACACGTCCTTATCACCAACGATGCAATATAATGTGCACTTGCTCACAGTACTATATCGCGCGATATGACGTAACAATTGACGATGTTCGCGCGACAATTGCATAAATCCGTATTGAAAGATGCTGATCCATGACGTCTCGGATAATGTTGGTACACTTAACGCGTCGCGGATCTTATGTCTCTCAATCGTCAGTGATTCATCGTCCAACTGCAGCAACGTCGATAAATGGTTCACCCCAAAATCGTTATCGTCATCGGAAGATGATGATGCGAGCAATGCATCTCGCGCGTCCAGTTCAGCGACTATGCACGCTATTTTACTTCGAACACACGTTCGCACTATTTCAACACTACTCATAAGTAATGTCAAACGTTGTTGTTCCGATTCCGATACTCTTCGGATCTTAAAATGCTCGTGGATGAGACGCAAGTACTCGTCACATGATTTGAACCATTCGTAGCACTGTTCGTCGGTACGTAGCAGTGGGATCATCCCCCGCAACAATTCGTATGAATTCACGAAAAAGTTCATGTCCCGTGATACTTATGCACGCGTAACGTATTTCACCATATTCACTGAGCGACTGAAGGATTTAATATACTAAGCGCATACCCTATCCGAGATCCTTATGACGCCATCGCACTATGTTTACGTTAGATGCAGTTCGAACGTATCTTCGTATGAATTCTTTTCACCCGTACACGCTCCCACGACGCTTGACTTGCAGACCTTCGAGAAGGGTACTTGAGACGTCGCCCTGTTCTCGATCGTGGAAATATTCGGAACTCTACCCCGAATAATTATCGCTGCGTAAACGCAACGCCTAATTTATTGCTTCAGGGCCATTGCGTTTTCTCGAGGGTACTTCTTAGAGGCATGGTCTTGGGAAAAGTCAATGCTTAGATATAAACACACGGCATGGCGCGGTTCGCTCTATGATTTCTCAGAAATTATGTACCACCCTCTTTCTCAGAAATCATCATCGAACGCAATGTCGTGTTTACTCCATGGGCTGCCGCGACGATTGATTTACAATAATTATCACTATATGTATACATCATTGCACGTGCGCTGCATCGGTCCCACGATTCAAATATAAATACAGGGTACGAAGAGCGTGCACGTAGACGCCAAAACGCGTTCAATCGTGCTCAGATATAAACATACGGCATGGCGCGGTGCAATGTTTATTCCATGGGCTATCGCGATGATTGATTTACAATAATTATCGCTCTATGTTTACATCATTGCACGTGCGCTGTACCGGTCCCACGATTCAAATATAAACACACGGCATGAAAAACGCACGACAATGTTTATTCCATGGGCTATCGCGATGATTGATTTACAATAATTATCGCTATATGTATACATCATTGCACGTGCGCTGTACCGGTCCCACGATTCAAATATAAACACACGGCATGAAGCGCGTGCACGTAGGTGTCATAACGCGTTCAATCCTGTCGCGCGCCATGATTCCTTATCTTTTCTCAGAAAAATCTTTTCTCCTGGTCCACCCTCTTTCTCAGAAATCATAATCGAAGACGCGATTTGAATTTCCACGAATCGGTTGCGGTCGCGCCTGCGCACCGATCCCCGCACGCGTACGGAGATTGCGCGGCGGCGACGCGTGCCCAAAGTACCTTAAACATCCAACAGGTGGCGCCAATACGAAATGTATGAAAAATCTGGAAAATGTACCAAGGCGGGCCCAAATACCGACGCGGACCCAAAGTACCTTAAACGTCCAATACGTGGCGCCAATACGAAATGCGCGCAACGCCATTTTGAAATTTTGAAAATCCTCCCCCTCCCCTGTGACGTCAGCCCCCTCACCCACGAACTCGACCTGCGCGCGCGACGCCATTTTGAAAATTTTGAAATCCCCCTACCCCTGTGACGTCATCCCCCTCACCCACGAACTCGTTCGACGCCATTTTGGAATCCCCCCTCCCCTGTGACGTCATCCCCCTCACCCACGAACTCGGTACCCCCTCCCCGCCTCACCCCCTCGCCCATCTCGTGCAAGAGCGCGGTACCCCCCGCCCCGCCTCACCCCCTCGCCCTAGGGGCCAGAATCGGCATAGCCTACCTACTGACAAATTTTTTCAAGTGCCGCAAGCCTTTCAAAAATTAATATTTCAGTAAATATTAATATTTGAAGGGCTTGCGACACCTGAAAAAATTTGATGATCACGTTCAAACTTTGGCAGCTTAAATTCCATTATAAAAGGGAACTTTTGCCCACTATTGGAAGTCATGAATAATAAAAAAAATATTTTACCCTTATATTTCGTTCCACCCTTGTCTCGATGGGTCAGCCTATGGCCAACCAAACTACTACTACTACTACTACTACTACTACTACTATAACTACCGGCGAGCATAATGGCAATATAATATGTAAGAATGACCCTGCACCCGAGGATGCAGGGCCATTCTTGGTAGCCCACATGATGTGGCCTTTTCTCTGGCCGGGCTATGGTCCGCCCTTCTGAAAATGAATAGCGTGCCCAAGCCCGTCCTGCCGACCGCGACCAGCGACAATGTGCAATGTCCCACTGGCGTCAAAAAGTCGACATAGCGAGGCTAGAAGCGAGGGCAAACCCCACTCGCACTAGTCTGGCCGTCGACTTTTCTCACAAATTTCCTGAAAGCAGGTCATCGCGCGGGGGAACATGCGATCAGAGAATACGACGACCTGCCCCGGCCCTACCTACTTATATTTAAGTCACACATTCGTACCAGAAGGTAAGTTAGCTATCCTACACAAAACCTATATTTAAAAAATATCAAAACAGTCTCTCAAACACAATCATCAGTCAACCCACTCCACGATTCTCAAGCATCACCGCCCGGGTGCAAAGCCTACACTAGAGAGACCGTCCCGGGTGCGACTCCGTCACCCGAGCTTGGCCACAATCACACTCTAATAAGTATGTACCAGTTTTCACTGAAATCGGCTGGCAAAGGCAGTGACCATTGCGTATAAGTATGATTTACATAGCAATTAATTATTTTCAATTTCAAAGAATGGATTACTTCATAATGTGCATTGTACGTGTCACGTCCCGCGACGTGGAGTCTACTATTATCTAACCCTTTAAATCGAATATATTTACTATTTCGTACTTTGGTGTATTGTAATCACCTAGTATACAAGTGTGGCCGATAAGGCATTGTAATCCGTAATCTACAAGAAGAAATCAAGTCAAGAATCAACGGACGGCAACAGTGAGCAGGAGGACCAGCATGAAGGAGGTAGCCGCACAGCTACTAGCCGCACACCAGCTAGCCAGTCGTGCGCACACAAAGGGGACCAGTGGACGCCAGCTGATGGGTCAGAGGCCCCTTCCGCCAGCGGAGTCGACACCTTCGCGAAGCTGCGCTCCTGATCATCGCCACAAATTTGCCCTCCCTATTATATCCCGTAAATCGAGCTCCAATACGGAACCGATGTATTTTAACTTCAATCCCTAGTATGTGGGCTGTACGAAACCAATCGTACAGAGCACATCGAAAACCCAGTAGCGTAAACTTCTAAAAAGGAATTAAAATAAGAATTTAACTATCGACGCTACTGAGGGTTTCGTATAACTGCAGAAATACGTCTTAAGTAAAGCAGAAGACACCGAAATAGGCGCGCAATAGCTCAAATTCTGCAGTAAACAAAACTCTCGGATAGCCCGCTGGAAAGAATTCTTCAGGTGGATCCCACGGCAGATGATTGGGCGATTTCATCTCCCACCGTCTTAATTGTCATGTGACAAACCTGGAGAAGGAGTGACCAATTGCCCTATAAAAAGGGATCGGACCACCCGCGGAGATTATTACCATGTTATAAAAGTTATCATGTTCAGTTATTATATTAATTCCTCATCAATCACACGTTAAAGACTACAAGAATCTTTTGAATCGAGAAAAAACAAAACAGTAATAAAAGTTGAAGTGTAGACATCGTAACGGTAAATAAAATTGATTTTTGTTACATTAAATCAGTGAGTGAAGTGTTCTACCTCAAATTCCAATCCTCTTTGATTTGACGTTTGTCTTTTGCTAAAATGAAATAAATTACGAAAATGTACACTGATAATTCACGGGTTGCGTTGAATGATGGTATTACCTATGAGCAGAACGTTGCCCGCGGTTTTACCAGAAATCAAGCGTAAACCTTGAGAGACGCGATTTGTAAAATATTAATAAATTCTAATGAAATATTTGCAATTACATCGAGCTTGCCTTCCCCGATGGTGCTGTTGAAGAGCAGAACGTTGCCCGCGGTAGCACCTGGTGCGGAAGGTGGAGATTGATGCATCGGTCAATTAATAATTGCTGGTTAAAATACCAAAGGACAAATGCCAAGGAATCATCGTGCGGGGCGACGAGTGCAGCTACGAAAACTGAATTGTTATTATCGTGAAGCGCCGGCGACCGGCGACGAGCTTCTTGGTATCGCTACACCTCCGATCGTCAGGCAAGAGATCGAACCCCCTGCATTTGGGCGAACCCTGGTTGTTGGCGAGTGGACCACCCCGAAGCCCGACCAGGCCCAGGAGATATCAGGGGTTTCATCAGGTCCCATCTCGTGGAAGTTAATCCCAATCTCATAATAAGAAAGGTAGGGTACTTCACAGAATAATAATATTGAATATCAAAAACGTTGTCTCGACTATCCCAGAGCGTAAATCCCTGGATTAGCTCAAAAGCGGTTAAATACGTAACCTCCCAAAAAATCGCGGCCCCGAATAGGAAGTAGGGACGTAACATTAGGAGTTATTTTATTGGTGGCAGCGGTGGGATAATCCGCAATAGTTGAGAAATCAAATCAGTAAAATCAAGCGCGTAAAATCAAGAATCATGTCGGATCACGGTGAAAAGGACGAAGAGGAATTGCGAAAGCAAACAGAGATAATCCGACAGGCAAAGACAGCGTTAGAATCAAAGGGTGAATTGACCCCTTCCGAAACTTTATCTCAACTCCTCACAATATTAACGTTGTGGGATGAAAAATTCGAGCATTTAGAGTCAGTAACAGCAAGAGTAAAAAGATTAGAGAGGGAGCGTGCCGAAGACGTTCACAGTATCAAATCTGAGATAATTACCCCAAATCCGGTCGAAAAACGTCCAGTAACGCGTGAACTAGAAATTCGCGACTTTAAATCTAAACAAGATCCGATGGACGGAAAAATTCCAATCAAACTCGCGTTAGAGGCAGTTCCTTTCTTCGATGGCTATCGACCATCTGTTTTTCAATTTTTAAAGGCATGTGAACGGGCAAAATCAATGTTAGCCCCTCAGCAAGAAATGCAATTAACAAAATTATTAATGAATAAATTACGCGGACATGCTTTAATTGCGATAGGCGATTCTGATCTAATCACTCTAGACGAGTTCGGAAATAAATTGAAACAGTACTTCGCGCCGTGTAAAAATGTGAATCAATATAAAGGCGAATTGGGGTATACATTTAAAAAACCAGGAGAAAATATTCTCGATTACATAACTCGCGTTCAAAATTTGCGCTTAGCTATAATAGACGGGGAAAAACGAAATTATGGAGAAATATCCGCTACACTGCAGGAAAATATCAATGCGGACACACTGGAAGCTTTTATTAAAGGATTACCTCGTGAAATTTCTTTACGCTTGAGACAAGAACGTCAAGGACTAGGGCTGGATGAAATCTATGCTCTAGCCGTAAAAATTGACAAAGAAGTCAAACTAGAAGACGAGAGAATGAAGACAAGTTCATATACTCGTCAGCAACCTGTGTCCCGTGATCAAAGAGCGAATCCATCGGTACCCCAAAATAAACCAAATTCTGGACCGCCTAAATACGAAGGAGCCATACCGAAATGGCAAAATAACCAGCCGCGAAATAGCGGATGGCAAAACAATCAGCCGCGAAATAACGCGTGGCAACCAAATTCATTACAAAACAGCGGAGCTGCAACATCATCACCGAATCAATTAGAAATTTCTTGCAATTATTGTAAGAAATCGGGACATCTGATTAAGGATTGTTTCAAGTTCAAGGCCAAAGTAGAATCAGGAGAAATAGTCCCATACTCAAGAATGAATCAGGGGAACGAGCAGGGCCACCCGGAAACGTCTGGCGCAATCCGGAGTGGGAACCCTCCACAGCGTCAGAAAATAATGAAAATAGGAGTCCCAAAAACGGAAGAAGCAAAACCATCAGGAAAATCAACGCCCTGGAAACCGACGTTGGAAATCGAGGAAAAAAAGTCAGTGAAGGAACAACAAACGAAGAAGGAATCAATGGAGGAAGAAGACGAACAAATAAACGAACAGTAACTGTTCCTATTAATACCGTACGAAATATTCCAACAATACTAATAACATCTCCAAATCTGGAAGGGAAGGCACGATTAATGGTTGATTCGGGATCCGATGTCAACCTCATCAAGAAATCAATGGTAACAGCATCGACAATCGTCAACACTCAAGAAATCATATATATCCGTGGAATAATCGATTCGAATCAAGCTACCTTAGGGACTGCATCAATAATGATTGCGAATCATCCAGCGAATTTCCACGTGGTAAACGACGCACTGTTTGACGATGAAGACGGAATCTTAGGATCCGAATTTCTGTTACATCAAGAAGCCAGCATCGATTATGCAAAAAGGCAAATCAAGTGGGGAAATAACTA
Source organism: Andrena bucephala (assembly GCA_947577245.1). Classification (NCBI taxonomy): domain Eukaryota; kingdom Metazoa; phylum Arthropoda; class Insecta; order Hymenoptera; family Andrenidae; genus Andrena; species Andrena bucephala. Next base: position 69,800,701 of record OX387716.1, read on the forward strand.
TATTCCCTTTAATACATACGAGGAGATATTCGTGCCAAAAAGAAGTTCAGTCCCTTTCCATATTAATATTGCAAATCCAGAACTGCGTGAAGGATACGTAGGAAAATTGCACGTCAAAGAAGGAATCTATTTGGGAAATGCCTTAGTAACAAATCGAGAGGGAAAAGCCCATATGAGAATAATAAATAGTACGGACGAGGATTGTAATGTTGTAGTACCTACAATCGAAATACTTCCATTTGAAGAACGTTCCTATAAACGCTGTAACTTGACGAAAATATCGAAAGAAAATCGATTCGAAGAAATCTTGAAACTACTCAGGTTGGATCACTTAAACAAGGAAGAAAAAGAAAATGTGATACAACTAATAAAGGAAAACGAAGATCGTTTTCATCTGGCAGGAGAAATTTTGGAAGGAACAGATAGCATACAACACAGAATTCATACTACAGATGATATACCGATAAATACTCGGCAATATCGATATCCACCAGTTCATAAGGATGAAATAAATCAACAAATAAATGAATTATTGGAAACTGGTGTGATAGAATCATCCTCATCTCCGTATAGTTCTCCCATATGGATCGTTCCTAAAAAACCAGATTCAACAGGGAAAAAACGATGGAGAGTAGTAATCGATTATCGTAAATTAAACGAAAAAACGATAGGTGACGCTTATCCTCTACCAAATATTACAGAAATATTGGATCAATTAGGAAGCGCAAAATATTTCTCTACATTCGACTTAGCATCAGGGTTTCATCAGATTAAGATGGCACCAGACGACGCACACAAGACAGCATTTTCTACACCATATGGACATTATCAGTTTACAAGAATGCCCTTTGGATTAAAAAATGCTCCTGCAACATTTCAACGCCTTATGAATAGCGTTCTATCAGGACTTCAAGGAACCGAACTTTTTGTTTATCTGGATGACATAGTAATATATTCCCGTTCTCTTCGTGAACACGAAATAAAATTTACAAGATTAATGAAAAGACTACGGGAAGCAAAACTAATGCTTCAACCAGACAAATGCGAATTTTTACGACATGAAGTGATCTATTTAGGACACATAATTGACGAACATGGAGTAAAACCGGATCCAAAAAAGATTGAAGCAGTAGAAAATTTTCCTAGACCCAAAACCCCTAAGAACATTAAACAATTCTTGGGATTAATTGGATACTATAGACGATTTATACCTGAATTTTCAAGAAAATCGAAACCATTAACAAATCTATTAAAAAAGACAAAGAAATTTATTTGGGACAAAGAAGAAGAAGAAGCATTTCAAATATTAAAGAAAGCTCTAATATCTAAGCCAATACTTCAATACCCAGATTTCTCGCACCCGTTCAAAGTAACGACGGATGCTTCGGGTTACGCTATAGGAGGAGTGCTTAGTCAGGAATTTACCGGCGACGATCTTCCTATTGCTTATGCGTCCCGCTTATTATACAGCAGAACAAAATTATTCTACAATTGAAAAAGAATGTTTAGCAATTATTTATTGCGTAACACATTTTAGACCCTATTTATATGGTCGTAAATTTAAAATAGAAACAGACCACAAACCTCTAGTATGGATGAATTCAATAAAAGATCCAAATTCTCGAATTTGGAAATGGAAACTTAAATTATCCGATTACGAATTCGAAATAAATTATAAAAAAGGGGAAAGTAACCTCAACGCTGATGCGTTATCCCGCAATCCACCAGAAGTATGCCTACCGATAAGAGCAAGAGAGGAAGAGGATCCTCCAGAAGGCGAACCGCCTCAAAAGAAAAATTTACGGTCAACTTCACCGGAAGATTTCAAAGGAGCAATGACGAGAAGTAGACATTTAGCCTTCCCAAATAGGGAACTCAAATATTTAGAATTTCCAAAAAGGAGACGTAAACGCATACCAATACCAGAAGAATCAGAAGATGTAGATATGGAACAAAATACATTATCGTCAGAAACACCTCAAAATTTAGAACAAAAACGGAAAAGTACTCTATCAAGCGATTCATCAATTGCTGGTCCTTCACCAAAAAGGAAAATCCAAGAAGAACCAATTGACATCGCAGGAACAACACAAGAAGAAGAAGAATCAATTGAAACTACCGAAACACTACAAGAAGAACAATCAATCGAAACTACTGGAACACTACAAGAAGAAGAATCAATGGAAACCACAGAAACACCGCAAGACGAAGAATCCATGGAAATAATAGATATATCTCCATCACCGCCTCAATTATCACCAAGAACAACTACAAGTAGAAGCGAGGATACAATTCCTCATCAAAACCAATTGGTGATAAGAGAATCTAGAGATTCTCTTGCAAAAATAAAAGATAATAGAGTCATTTTCATCGGATTGGATGGAAGTCCAATCGATAGAGGTGCTAAAGAACTAGAAACAGAAAATCTACTACCAAATCATGTAGATCTTACCCTAGAAAGGGCCCGACCAGTACCAGATGGAGTAAGATATATAATAAGTTTACCAATCAAAGAAAATCCAAGAACTATTATACGACCTGATAACATTTTAAATGGTCTCATGTCATTATGGGACGTAGTCACGGAATTCGACCTGAAATCGTTCTCCATAAGTAGAACCCATAATATAGAAGACATACCATGGAAATATATCATAAATAGATTAAAGCACATCTTCGAAAACCTACCGATTACAATCACCATTTGCACTGGTGAAGTGGTAACACCACCTGAAAATCTGAGAGAACATATAATAAAAGAAAAACATACGTCGTCCAGTGGAGGACACAAAGGAGTTACGAAAACCTACCACAGGATACGACAAAATTACTATTGGGAAAATATGAAGAAGGAAATTCAAAAATTCATCAGAGAATGCCAAGACTGTCAAATGAAAAAGTTAACAAGAATAAAAATAAAACAACCAATGGTCTTGACAGATACTCCAGGTAAAGCGTTCGACAAAATCAGCATGGACATCGTAGGACCATTGCCAAAAACCAGAAAAGGAAGAACACACATACTAACGATACAAGATTTATTAACGAAATATTCAATAGCGATACCTTTAGCTCGAACCACCTCTGCCGATATAGCAGACGTATTTATAAAACGGTTTATTTGCCGATTCGGATCACCTAAAGCCATTTTAACTGATCAAGGAACAAATTTTACTTCAAATTTGCTAAAAATCATCGCTAAGCGATTCAAAATTAAACGTTATGTTACTACAGCTTATCATCCACAGAGTAACGGTTCGATAGAAAGATCGCATCACGTACTAACAGAATATTTAAAACAGTATACGACAAATGATGATAATTGGGATAATTGGATAGATTTAGCAATGTTTTCATACAACACTGCAGTACATGAGGGTACTAAATTTTCACCACATGAATTAGTTTTCGGATGCATAGCACGAGAACCTTCAAGCGAAAAACCTATTGGTGAAGATTTGGAACCTACATATGTTGAATATCTAAGAGATTTATTTTGTAAAATAACTAATCTGCAAACCCAAGCCCGAGAAAATTTGATAAAGGCAAAAGTCAAATCTAAACAATATTATGATCGGAAAATTAATCCACAAGATTTTAAAGCAGGAGATTTAGTATATCTTTTGAAAGAACCTCGGAGGACAAAGTTCGCAGATCAGTACTCAGGACCGTATAAAGTACTCGAATTGTTGCCTAATCAGAATGTTAAAATATTATCTGATGGAACAACTCGTACTGTACATATAAATAAACTTAAGCTCGCGTATATTAAGTCCTATCCAGGATGATAATCAAATAAAATAAAATTGTACACAAATAGAGAATAGATCGACAAAATGACTGAGTAATACAATACTTAGATTGTCGTCTATTACAGACCATAAAATTCTGTTCAGGAGCTTTCCAAAAGGAAAATTAGATAATTTTAATACGATTACTTGCGAGAGGAGACACATGGGACGAAGAGCGGGTACCCATAAAATTTCTATATATATATAGAATAAGATTTCGAGAGTACGAAATACTAAAGGGAAAATTATAAATCGTTATTAACATAACGATAGTTTAAACCAAATTTTTTTTTTAAAAAGGGGAATCACCATGATTTTACCATGGATAATTGTAATTAACTTGAATCTTGTTTCGGCCCTCATTGGATACGATTGCAATGGGCAACATTTAAACGTGACAATCGTTTCATTAAATTCAGTAGGAGATTGCGAAATTAACCCAATCTCCACAACAACAAAAGAAAGAACATTTGCATCTTTACACAAAATTCCTGTAGAAAATTTGGATATTTTTACGTATGTAAATTCCAAATTTGTCTACGTGGAAAAACACATAAGAACTGAATTAAAAACTCTATACAGAGACATAATTATTCAAAAATGCTTATTGGAACAGCAAATATTAAACAATGCTCTAATAATTGCTACACTGAAACCAGACGAATTTGCCAATATAGTCATGAAATCACCAGGACATATGGCACTAGTAGCTGGCGAAGTGATTCACATTGTTAAATGCATTCCTGTACAAGTTAAAATACGTAAAACCGATGAATGTTATATAGAGTTACCTATATGGTTGAAAAACAATTCTATGTTTTTAACACCGAAATCTCACATATTAACTACTCAAGGGACACATGGAGAATGTAGTCCCATTCTACCAGTCATGTATGAAATTGACCAAGCATGGCACAGAATTTCACCACATCCAATTGAAGTTCATCCACCTCAAATATTACATCCAAAAACAAAACTCAACTGGCATTATACATCTCCTTCGGATCTCGCAACCAGCGGAATATATACACAGAAGGAATTGGAAAATTTAAGGGACCACATTATGTTCCCTGCAGAAAAAGCAGCGATATTAAATACACTCGCCAGAGGAGTATCCGGGAAAAATATTCCCGTTGGATCAATTTCAATAATGGGAATTTTGGACGAAGAAACCATCACCACGTTTGCCGAAAATGCAGCAGCCAAATTCTGGAATGGATTTCTTAAATTTGGAACAGTCACCGCAGGACTACTTGGAGTTTTTATTATCATTAAAATAATAAAAACAGTATTTGATACCATTGTACACGGATATCAAATACATGCAGTCTATGGATGCGGACTACACTTGTTAGGGGCAATTTGGAGCTCCTTAACTACTTTAATAATACATTTTGCAAAGAAAAAGCAACCGTCATCGCAGAATGCAGATCAACCAGCAACAACTGACGAGGGACAACAACCGACTCCAGCAGCAAGAGAATTCAAGGAAGCCATCCAAGAATTGAAACAAATTTCCTCTGGAAATTTGCTTTCTAAGGGGGGAGGTGTCACGTCCCGCGACGTGGAGTCTACTATTATCTAACCCTTTAAATCGAATATATTTACTATTTCGTACTTTGGTGTATTGTAATCACCTAGTATACAAGTGTTGCCGATAAGGCATTGTAATCCGTAATCTACAAGAAGAAATCAAGTCAAGAATCAACGGACGGCAACAGTGAGCAGGAGGACCAGCATGAAGGAGGTAGCCGCACAGCTACTAGCCGCACACCAGCTAGCCAGTCGTGCGCACACAAAGGGGACCAGTGGACGCCAGCTGATGGGTCAGAGGCCCCTTCCGCCAGCGGAGTCGACACCTTCGCGAAGCTGCGCTCCTGATCATCGCCACAAATTTGCCCTCCCTATTATATCCCGTAAATCGAGCTCCAATACGGAACCGATGTATTTTAACTTCAATCCCTAGTATGTGGGCTGTACGAAACCAATCGTACAGAGCACATCGAAAACCCAGTAGCGTAAACTTCTAAAAAGGAATTAAAATAAGAATTTAACTATCGACGCTACTGAGGGTTTCGTATAACTGCAGAAATACGTCTTAAGTAAAGCAGAAGACACCGAAATAGGCGCGCAATAGCTCAAATTCTGCAGTAAACAAAACTCTCGGATAGCCCGCTGGAAAGAATTCTTCAGGTGGATCCCACGGCAGATGATTGGGCGATTTCATCTCCCACCGTCTTAATTGTCATGTGACAAACCTGGAGAAGGAGTGACCAATTGCCCTATAAAAAGGGATCGGACCACCCGCGGAGATTATTACCATGTTATAAAAGTTATCATGTTCAGTTATTATATTAATTCCTCATCAATCACACGTTAAAGACTACAAGAATCTTTTGAATCGAGAAAAAACAAAACAGTAATAAAAGTTGAAGTGTAGACATCGTAACGGTAAATAAAATTGATTTTTGTTACATTAAATCAGTGAGTGAAGTGTTCTACCTCAAATTCCAATCCTCTTTGATTTGACGTTTGTCTTTTGCTAAAATGAAATAAATTACGAAAATGTACACTGATAATTCACGGGTTGCGTTGAATGATGGTATTACCTATGAGCAGAACGTTGCCCGCGGTTTTACCAGAAATCAAGCGTAAACCTTGAGAGACGCGATTTGTAAAATATTAATAAATTCTAATGAAATATTTGCAATTACATCGAGCTTGCCTTCCCCGATGGTGCTGTTGAAGAGCAGAACGTTGCCCGCGGTAGCACCTGGTGCGGAAGGTGGAGATTGATGCATCGGTCAATTAATAATTGCTGGTTAAAATACCAAAGGACAAATGCCAAGGAATCATCGTGCGGGGCGACGAGTGCAGCTACGAAAACTGAATTGTTATTATCGTGAAGCGCCGGCGACCGGCGACGAGCTTCTTGGTATCGCTACACCTCCGATCGTCAGGCAAGAGATCGAACCCCCTGCATTTGGGCGAACCCTGGTTGTTGGCGAGTGGACCACCCCGAAGCCCGACCAGGCCCAGGAGATATCAGGGGTTTCATCAGGTCCCATCTCGTGGAAGTTAATCCCAATCTCATAATAAGAAAGGTAGGGTACTTCACAGAATAATAATATTGAATATCAAAAACGTTGTCTCGACTATCCCAGAGCGTAAATCCCTGGATTAGCTCAAAAGCGGTTAAATACGTAACCTCCCAAAAAATCGCGGCCCCGAATAGGAAGTAGGGACGTAACAGTACGTATTAGGTACATGCATCAAGTGTTATTACTTTCTCGTTTGATTGTACGAGATTGATTAACTTTCATATTCCAAGATTATTTACTAGAATGATCATCGTGTGCAACAAGGAATATGAGTAGGTAGGCTATGCCGATTCTGGATCATGGGCGAGGGGTGAGGCGGGGCGGGGGGTACCGCGCTCTTGGGCGAGATGGACGCGGGGTGAGGCGGGGTGGGGGATACCGAGTTCGCAGGTGAGGGGGATGACGTCACAGGGGAGGGGGATTCCAAAATGGCGGCGACCGAGTTCGTGGGTGAGGGGGTTGACGTCACAGGGGAGGGGGGTTTTCAAAATTTTTCAAAATGGCGTCGTGCGTGCAGGTCGAGTTCGTGGGTGAGGGGGTTGACGTCACAGGGGAGGGGGTGGATTTTCAAAATTTCAAAATGGCGTTGCGCGCATTTCGTATTGGCGCCACCTATTGGATGTTTAAGGTACTTTGAGTTCGCGTCGGTATTTGGGCCCGCCTTGGTAAATTTTCCAGGTTTTTTCACACATTTCGTATTGGCGCCACCTGTCGGACGTTTAAGGTGCCTTGGGCGCGCGTCGCCGCCGCGCAATCTCCGTACGCGTGCGGGGATCGGTGCGCTGGCGCGACCGCGACCGATTCATGGAAATTCAAATCGCGTCTTCGATGATGATTTCTGAGAAAGAGGGTGGTGCATTATTTCTGAGAAAGATAAGGAATCGTGGCGCGCGACAGGATTGAACACGTTTTTGGCACCTACGTGCACGCGCTTCATGTTGCGTGTTTATATTTGAATCGTGGGACCGATACGGCGCACGTGCAATGATATAAACATAGAGCGATAATTATCGTAAATCGATCATCGCGATAGCCCATGGAATAAACATTGCACCGCGTTATGCCGTGTGTGTTTATATCTGAGTAGGATTGAACGCGTTTTGATATTTGAATCGTGGGACCGATAGGTACAGCGCGCTTGCAATGATGTATACATATAACGATAATTATTATAAATCAATCGTCGCGATAGCCCATGGAGTAAACACGACATTGCATTCCATGGTGATTTCTGAGAAAGAGGGTGAAATCTGACCATTGACTTTTCCCAAGACCAGGCCTCTAAGAAGTATCCTTGAGAAAACGCAATGTCCCTGAAGCAATAAATTAGACGTTGCGTTCACGCGAGCAACTAAGCGATAATTATTCGGGGTAGAGTTCCGAGTATTTCCACGATCGAGAACAGGGCGACGCCTCAAGTACCCTTCTCGAGGGTCTGCGAGTCAAGCGTGTAGGGTGAAAAGATTTTGTTTATTTCACAGGGAAGGTGGAAGATCGGTGAGTAATTCTGACATATTAAAATTTTATTTTAAGATTTAGTAATTTATTCAGCTTAATTATCCCACTCGACTACATCGTCAGCGAATAGGGCGCTATCGTAGTCGGTAAAAATTGCATTGTCGACGATTTCGTTAAATAGATCCTCATCAGTGTAAAATGAATCATTATCAACTTGCTCGGGGGCAGTCTGAATTGCAATATCGCGAGCCTGAAGCCCCGATACTGCATTTGCAAAAACAGCGTCAAAGTCAATCGATTTTGCATTGACACATCTACGCCAAACTACACTTTGAGGATCCATCGAACTGTGCAATTTATATATATCATTATAATCATTATACTCATATTCATCATCATCCTCAACATCACTAAGATCTAAAAAGAATGGTTTTTGCCGCGCATGCCTATTCAACCAATATCGCTCGCTCCCGTAGTAGTCAGGAGGCAATTCGCCATACATATTGAAAGCATTGAAAAACACTTTCAAAAAGATGTCGCCATCGTGAACAACTTCCGCCTCTTGAAGTTCTTCACCACGAATTTCTTCGGTTTGAACCGTAACATTCCGACACGCAACATATATCTTGGGGTTGGTATCATGTACAGGCAGCACAGAGGAGTCGGAGATTGCACCGACAGTTGGATGATTCAATTGCATGGGCAATGACATAATCTGAAACCAATTTTTCCTTATAATTCTCAAAGTTGCTGAAATAACGATTCATTAAAATATGGTAATGGAAACTTACGATATTAATCGATTGTATTTTCTTGCGTTGAATGGCGGACGATATCCTTCAAAGCGATCTCGCTTGCAACAACAATTACAACAGCAACAACACTTCGATAATCGTCTCAGACACAATACATTTTTTACAACGTTTCTTGTAGTAACGTATGACTTGACTGATGTAGTAGCATGAGAAAGAACTGATTTAAGGGGGTAGACACGGGTAATGCAGCGCGCTGTATACCGACACAATCTGGCCCGAAACATGGGTTTGCGCGCTGACGTTGTTTGTCCTTATACGAGCAAATTTTGGGCTGGGTGAGGTCTCATTCGAAAGATGAAGGTTCAATGCAGCCCGCTCTGCTCATGGTTCAAAGAGATTGTGTTGATATGTAATAATACGAGTGTCCAAAGTAGAGAAAAAATCGACGAAATGCACTCGCAGATTCCATGTATTTGTAGGTCTCTAAAAGAGTTTTCTGACTCAAACGATGAGCAGAGCGGGCTGCATTGAACCTTCCTCTTTCGAATGAGACCTCACCCAGCCCAAAATTTGCTCATGTAAGGACAAACAACGTCAGCCCGTGATTGCATTCCCAAATACGAGTTCCGCCATATTGGCGATAATACAGAGCAAGTCACGTGACAAATTTAGTTGAGCTAGTGGATACGAGATGAAGCCTACTCGGGAGGACTGCCAACGTGGAATCATAGCAAAACTGAAGCGTTAGCTGGATACACGTGCCACAGCAAAAGCGTGATACAGTCAATGTATGTATTTTTGGACGATTGTAGGTTAGATTATATGCATTTTAGGCATACATTGACTAGAAACTGCTGGAAACTGTGTACATTTACTAAATTCACGCTTTTACTGTAACACATACATCACCGCTGCCGAATATATGTTATAATTATATGGCCACATTATTTCAAATAAAAAAAGAGATTGGAATTTTTTAATAACACTGGAAGTAGTAATTTACTGATACCATATTTTCAGAATGTGGAAGTTACAGCAATTATTTGCGATTATTGCTTTTATTATTATTCTTCCGACTATTCTATATAACATATAACAAGGAAAAGTCTCCAAATCGGTCAACAGTTGACTTCTTGATTTTTTTTGTAATTCTTTACGCTCCTATGCAGAGATGGGTATTATTTAATTAAAAGAATATACTTCCGAATGGCCCCTGTGGCCGATCGACACGAGGTTTGCGGGAGGGTGTGTGTACCCTAAATCTAAAATTCTATTTAGCTTCGGGTATTTATTATTTTCGTTTGTTTCTTCGAAGGCCTTTCATCTTGGGCTTCGAATAATTTTTCATCTTTCATTATATCTTTATCCTAAGGTCGTATTCAGATATATTGGCCGGTCGATTCGTTTTCGCGAACAGCGATCGAGGAGAAATCAGCCACCACCATCTGACGATCGTGGATTTGTCTGTTGGAGTTACGCGGCCACCCAAGGGTATGGTGGGGTAACGGGAATGCTGCTCGGCTCCGTCTGAACGTAGCCGTGTGGCTGTTATGACCAATACGAGATGAAGCTATCGAAAAAGAATCAATGTCTGAACAATAAAGCTCCTGAATTTTTTCGGAGCTAAGGCCTAAGGCACACCTATTCTGATGCGTGTATTTCTACGCTGCAGCTCGGTTTGGCCTATACATGACAGAAGCTTGGCGCTATCCCCACCACTTCTGGCTCACTCGTGTTCTGCGATGGCGAGAGAATACGCGTTACGAATAGGAGTGTGCGGATCGTCCCGCGGCTCGGATTCTCGGCCCTCGGGACGGGTCGGAAAATTTCGGGCGGGATCGGGCGGGGTCCCGATACCTTCGTATTGCTTGAGATCCAGACGGTTTCAGGATCCCGAGACTCGATTCGGGCTACAAGCATGACCGCCATGAGCGGGCAATTTGATTTCAGGTCGGCTTGGCAAAACTCGGACGCGATCGGCTCGAAAGCCAGCTATTACGAGGGGACCGAGACGGAAAGAATTATGTATATCATTTATATCGATACCAGAGTGATAAGTTTTTACCTTTCTGTCTCCTGTTGAATCATAATTTGTATCTTATTATTTATTTACATACATGTGTATTTTCATTGCTACCAAATAGTCTGTGAATACTGAATACGTCCATATACGTACTTAAATAAATACCATGTTCACAACTTGGGAAGAAGACTATTTTTATATCGACAATATTTTAAAATCTGAATAAAATATACTTCATACTTAGTACTTTATGTAATGGGAATATATAGGGTATTATCTTTTTCCGGATAGGTTCAGATTTAAAATAGAAAACGTACGAACTATAAGCATACAAAAAGGAATATTTCCTGGATGTTTCATAATAATAACAATATACAGGAGGCGAATATTTTATTATTTCAAATTAACGCGTAAGAAACATAATTTTTCTATGTTCTCAGGTAATAATTTTAATCTATTACTGGTAACGATATCGTCCGAGTTTTGCCGAGCCGACCTGAAATCTAATTGTCCCCTCATGGCGGCTATGCTTGTAGCCCGAATCGAGTCTCGGGGTCCCGAAACTGTCGGGATCTCGAGCAATACGAAAGTATCGGGACCCCGCCCGATCCCGCCCGAAAGTTGCCGGCCCGTCCCGAGCCCGACAAATCGGGTAACCGCACACCCCTAGTTACGAAACTCACCAGCCAATAAATCTGAATACGATCTTAGAAGTTCGAATAACCGACGAGAACCTTTGTGTCCCGAGCCGCGCAAGATCGCCGTGCTCGGCGATGTGTCATCGATTATAAAGAAACAGAATTTGTTTATTTTTCATCGTATCAATAGGAAAGTGCCACAAATGGATTCCTGGAATTCTCCCGATTAAATTGACCGAAAATAATTTAAATCGGACTATTTTTAAGGAAACGGGCTTTCAATTCTGCAAACAATTTTTCACGTAATTTCCTTAATTTTGGTCCGAATTATATCATTTTTGGGGCCAATTTGATCGAGAAAACATGAGGAATCGACTGACCTCACTTTCGCAAAGATCTGATTAGAAATGCAGAACTGCAGATTTGTCACTGCTTAGCGCGCAACATTGTATGGCCCAGCTGGTTTCGAGCGTCGATTTCTTGCCAGCGTACAGGACAAGAGGGGACTTTTCATGGCGAAGGAAAGTCAGCCTTATATAGAACTCAAATCGAGAAAGACTTTGCTGACAAACTTTATATTCATGTCAAACAAATACTTTAATTGTAAAATTTAGACGAAAACTATTGTTGAATATCGCCAGTTCTTTCATATGCATCACTTGGTTGGGAATTCCTGATCCCACCTTTTCATGCATTTACCTATTGAAATGTTGCTTCAAGTCATCGGGAAATTGAATTGCTTTTTCTTGCACATACATATATCTGTTCGCGAGTAGGTGTCACGAATGACGCGACTTTGATTTCCCAAATAAATTCACATTTATCAGGGCCCTCGTCTGAACCGCTTGACAAGGAGATTGAACGACGTAAATCGAGTGCGAGTGAAATAGCGCACCAGCGAGAGAGTAGAGACCCTCGGTCGACGGCGACTTGAGTCATCCAGTACTGAATATGAAAATGTTCATATTTCTCATTACACCTTGATAAGAGTGTTACCACCGATGGATTGGTGAGTTTATGTCCACGAACATGAATCGAGACGCAAAGCAATTCGGTCTATTTTTTTTTATGAATACATGATTAGGACACACACTACGTTCACTAAAAATGGACCGAACTCCTCCATATCTGACATCATTTTCATCGAGAAACCCTAAAAACTCCATTGGTAATACTTTCCTCAACACTTAGCAAACATGAACATTTTATCTGGCCCGTCGCTTTTATTGCTCTCGGCTGTCAACGGGTGGTCTACTGGAGACCGAAGGTCCTCGCTCGCAGCGAGAAAGCAAAACGGTGGGATGGGTAGGTCTTTCCCGATAATCCGAGCCCAACCATTTGCGTGCGCAGCTTCCTGTTGCACGTCAAAAAATTCTTTTAATTACAATTAGTAATTCAGTTTGTAAGTGCAATTAAATTAGGCGTCATTAAAGTCATGCACAGTTCATTAATTTTAACTAATTGACCTATTCATTTATTTTTTAATTCATTAATGTAGTGCTCTGGTGAAGAACATCGTAATACGTAGCTAATATTCTAGGCCCTAGAATCTACGATATTGTCAATGTACAATTGAAACGCACGCCACTTCACACTATCGTTTCTTAGCATTCATACATTCGTAGCATTTTCTAGCTAGAGTCGTCAAACGCGATGCTCGCCAACAATCATGTGTCTCGCTGAATTTCGTGGGCTTCGACGCTCGAAACCAGTGGGACTGTACAATGTTGCATGCTAAGCAGTGACGAATCTGAAGTTCTGCAATTTCTAATCAGATCTTTGCAAAAGTGACGTCAATCGATTCCGTACAATTTTATATATAATGTTTGTTCATAACTGGTTTCTGCATAGGACGTGTAATAAGTGTATTTCATGTTCTGTTTCGGTGCTTTGCTAGTAAAAAAATGTCTAACCTAACAAACTTCATTTTCTGGGGACATGCCCTCATCTATTTTTCCTTTTCACTTATAATTCCTTACTGCTAACGTAGAATATTGTAGCATAAGCACATTTCAAGTAATTAAATGTACAATGAATTTTCTACGTTTGTAGTACCAGCCGACTGTCCGTTTCAATTTTTATAAGTACAACGCAACAGCTGAGAATTTATTTCCTTATTCAGAATAGAATACGGAAATAGCAAACAGCTCCCTCTCGCGTTTACCGGGCAATCGTCGATCTATCGGTATTACCATTTCTGTGCAGAAAAAACCTGCTGTAATACCGACCGGCCAAATCGGCCAGACCACGTGACGTGTCTACCCCCTTAACGTGGTTACATTCGTGGTTACAGCGATAATTATTCGGTGGGGGTAGTGTTCCGAGTATTTCATATCGAGGAGGCTGTAAGTCAATCGGCGCGATAGCCCATGGTGTAAACACGACATTGCACCGGACGATACCGCGTGTTTATATCTGAATCGTGGGAGTAGTACAGCGAGCGTGCGAGGGTGGGAAAAATTTGGAAATACGTTCGAAATGCATCTAACGTAAACATAGTGCGATGACGCCATAAGGATCGTGGATAGGGTAGAGGGTAGGCGGCTAGTATACAGGGTGTCCCACCTAAGATTGGACAGCCGGTTTTCTCCTAAACTATTGGAGATAAAAATATAAAAAAAATAGGGAATTGCATGGTTCGAGGGGGCCAATTAATTAGCATGAACGAATTTTTTTATCGATCATTATTTTAAAAGATACGATGGTCAAGTTCGGTTTTTCAAATGGAACTATTTTTTTTGAACACCTGAGTTGATAGTGCGTTCCAAGACAAATTCAATAAGCTTTAATGTATACACTTTATTTTCACTGGTTTTTAAGATATTGCGCTTGCAAATTTACTGATTTTCACTGGAAGAAAACTGTCTGGTATAGCACGGACCGGGGACGGTCTTACTGGCTCCACGGGTGGCACTGTCTTTTGAAATAGATACCTACCTGCCAAAGGTCTACGCCAGGCCCAAAGGATGGACAATTTTTTTCCGTCAGAAATGCTACTTAGGTAGGTACATCTGCGGTATCGAGAAGCGCACCGTTACTTTTATTTCGCACTTGCTTCTACGCTCGGATGGCCGGTTCTTTTGGGAGGGATGCAAGTTCGATTGGTTAGGTTAGGAGGAGTGAAAGTTGCTAGACTAAATTTCAATCATAGGGAGTAGATTGTATCAGAACCATTCGGATTTGCATTCCTCACAAACGGCTGCTCTCTTGAAGAGGCCCTCTTCACAGCAATGCCCACCTTCTCTCGCACGGAATACTTTAACGCTTGCTTTTGTTCTGATATTGAAGCTCGTGTTTATATTCAAGAGGACCACGCGTCGACAGCGGGCTACCCCTTTTCTTCCTGTGTCTCTCCACGAGCCGTGTTGACGGTGGATTGTAGGAGCGTAGATATCTGGATGCCAGTTATTGAATTCAGGAGACGATAGAAACATTTTATTACAAAACACACATGTACTATAATTAAAGTTAATCGTATTCCTCTCGGGCAGGAGTACTGATAGTGATCGAACTTGCGCCCCACTTCGCGCAGACCAATTACACGGAGGGTAGTCGGGTCACACACTGCCCAAATGATACAGGGTAATTCTGGAGCAACGCCCGTCAAGGAGATGCGCTGGCACCCCGTGGCGAGGACAGACCTTCGCTGTGCCTCACCCGATTTTTATGGCTTTTTTCCGGAAAAAGGTACGAATCCTGGACCGAACGTAGCGAATTGAAGTCGACCCTCCGCAGTCGAGGGTGAATTATCCATTACAGCGTATTAAGAAACCCTTTTCTTCATCGTATCGAAAGGGAAGTGACGCCAATGGATTCCTTATGTTTTTCTGACGAAAATCATACCAAATGTCATGCAAATCGGACTACTTTGACACAAGCTATTTGTATTCCCTATGTAAAAGTTGTCCGATTTACACGACATTTGTAATGATTTTCATCGGAAAACCCCAAGGAATCCATTGGCGGCACTTCCATATCCATACGATAAAGAATAAAGAATTATTTTATTTCCTAACCAGATACAGGGTAATTATGGAGCAACGCCCGTCAAGGAGATGCGGCGGCCTGGTACCCCGTGGCGAGGACAACCCCTCGCAGTGCCTGACCGAATTTTATGGCTTTCCACCCGCGAAGGGGTTCGACTGCTTAATAAGAAGTGAGAAACCTTCGACTTGCGCATTTCTCATCAGATCTTTGCAAAAACGACACCTACCGATTCCTTATGTTTCGTCGATGAAGCTGACACTAAGAACTACGTTATTCGGACCATAATGAAAACAATTCCATGGAATATCGATTTATATCATTTCAAGCTGATTTGACTTGGTTAAAAATAGTCCGATTTACATGAAATTTGGTATGATTTTAATCGATGGAACGCCAGGAATCCACTTCCCCTTCGATACGATGAAGAAAAGAAGCAATCATTTGAAATCCTCAATATTTCTCACTTCTTAATGGTAATCCAAACCCTTCGAGGGTCGAAAGCCATAAAATTCGATGGGCACTGCGGGGTGTTGTCCTTGCCACGGGGTGACGGGCGTACCTCCAGAATTACCCTGATGAAATAGAGGTGGAGGATGCCACATCTGGTTACCAAAAACTAACCGGACTGATCGGCCGCGGTGTCTTGCCAGAGTCGCGGTTTATGAGCGGATTTTCCGCGCGTCGGCGGTAGGCAACGGTACATAGTATGGGTCCGAAGTCATCGTACGCACTACCCACCGACAGAACAATATACGGATTAACTCAGACTGGACAATGTCACCACGTTTTTTATTGGCCTTTACAAATTTGGCAAACAGATATTGTCGAAACGTTCTTGGAGAAATAATAAATTATCGATCGTAAAGAACGAATGAATTTTCGTCTGGCTCTGAGTTCGCTTTTGTCCCGACGCACGCGAGAAAGATGCCCCAAATATAGGAATTGAAAAGTATTATCCACCGTCAATACGCCTCGTGGAGAGACACAGTAAGAAAAGGGGTACACCGTCGAGTGCGCGTGGTTTCGCCTGCATCGTCCTCCTTTCAAATTAAAGACGGATTCCTTATCTCTCACGCGTTGGAATTTCAAATCTGGTTAGGAAATAAAATAATTCTTTATTCTTTATCGTATGGATATGGAAGTGCCGCCGATGGATTCCTTGGGGTTTTCCGATGAAAATCATTACAAATGTCGTGTAAATCGGACAACTTTTACATAGGGAATACAAATAGCTTGTGTCAAAGTAGTCCGATTTGCATGACATTTGGTATGATTTTCGTCAGAAAAACATAAGGAATCCATTGGCGTCACTTCCCTTTCGATACGATGAAGAAAAGGGTTTCTTAATACGCTGTAATGGATAATTCACCCTCGACTGCGGAGGGTCGACTTCAATTCGCTACGTTCGGTCCAGGATTCGTACCTTTTTCCGGAAAAAAGCCATAAAAATCGGGTGAGGCACAGCGAAGGTCTGTCCTCGCCACGGGGTGCCAGCGCATCTCCTTGACGGGCGTTGCTCCAGAATTACCCTGTATCATTTGGGCAGTGTGTGACCCGACTACCCTCCGTGTAATTGGTCTGCGCGAACTGGGGCGCAAGTTCGATCATTATCAGTACTCCTGCCCGAGAGGAATACGATTTACTTTAATTATAGTACATGTGTGTTTTGTAATAAAATGTTTCTATCGTCTCCTGAATTCAATAACTGGCATCCAGATATCTACGCTCCTACAATCCACCGTCAACACGGCTCGTGGAGAGACACAGGAAGAAAAGGGGTAGCCCGCTGTCGACGCGTGGTCCTCTCGAGTATAAACACGAGTTCAATATCAGAACAAAAGCAAGCGTTAACGTATTCCGTGCGAGAGAAGGTGGCCATTGCTGTGAAGAGGGCCTCTTCAAGAGAGCAGCCGTTTGTGAGGAATGCAAATCCGAATGGTTCTGATACAATCTACTCCCTATGATTGAAATTTAGTCTAGCAACTTTCACTCCTCCTAACCTAACCAATCGAACTTGCATCCCTCCCAAAAGAACCGGCCATCCGAGCGTAGAAGCAAGTGCAAAATAAAAGTAACGGTGCGCTTCTCGATACCGCAGATGTACCTACCTAAGTAGCATTTCTGACGGAAAAAAATTGTCTATCCTTTGGGCCTGGCGTAGACCTTTGGCAGGTAGGTATCTATTTCAAAAGGCAGTGCCACCCGTGGAGCCAGTAAAACCGTCCCCGGTCCGTGCTATACCAGACAGTTTTCTTCCAGTGAAAATCAGTAAATTTGCAAGCGCAATATCTTAAAAACCAGTGAAAATAAAGTGTATACATTAAAGCTTATTGAATTTGTCTTGGAACGCACTATCAACTCAGGTGTTCAAAAAAAATAGTTCCATTTGAAAAACCAAACTTGACTATCGTATCTTTTAAAATAATAATCGATAAAAAAATTCGTTCGCGCTAATTAATTGGCCCCCTCGAACCATGCAATTCCCTATTTTTTTTATATTTTTATCTCCAATAGTTTAGGAGAAAACCGGCTGTCCAGTCTTAGGTGGGACACCCTGTATATATAAAATCATTCAATCGCTCGGTGAATATCGTGAAATACGTTACGCGTGCATAACATGGACTTTTTCGAGAATTCGTACAAATTGTTGCGGGATGTGACCACACAGTTGCATACCGAAGAAGAGTTCAGCGAGTGGTTTATATCATGTAACGAGTGCATGCACCTTATCAATGCATATCTTAAGACTCAAGGAGTATCGGGATCTGAACACCGACGTTTGAAATTACTTAAAATAAAAATTGAAAAAGCGCGAGCATGGGTTCGAATCAGGATAGCGTGCATACTCAATGAACTGGACGCGCGAGATGAATTGCTAGCGTCTTCCGACGACGATGATGATTGGGTGAGCCCTTTATCGATGATACCGCAGTTGGATGACGAAGAATTGACGATCGAGAGGTATAAGATTCACGACGCGTTAAGCACACCATCATTATTCGAGACGTCCTGGATCAGCATCTTCCGACAGGGATTTATGAAATTACCGCGTGACCATCGTCAACTGCTACGTCATATCGCGCGATATAGTGTTGTGAGCAAATGCACATTGTATTGCATCGTTGCTGATAAGGATGTATGTAGCAAGCGATCGAAGTATACTACCGCGATCGCATGTACGCCGCTGACACTTCTACATGACATCGAAAACGGCTCGATCGAAGTACAAGAAGTATTGAGTCCTGAAACATTGAAACTCACAGTGCATGAGTTTTTGTCTCGGGAATTATCGAAATTTTTAGACAATTGTATGAGTCTTCCGCGAAACTCGAGTCGTGCACTTGTACCGCTGAGTTTTCGATGACCTGCTGAGGACTACGATCATATCACCTGGAAGAGGCGCATCACGAAATCAGGTGAAATTGTGCGTCTCTGGGAGGTGAACTATTTATGAATTAATGAACTATATGTAAAGAAGCGAACATGGAGGTGTTCATGGACACGTACAGGGTTTTGTACCGGATGTCCAAGCTTTTACACAGTGTTGCGGAATTCAGAGACTGGGTGGATCATTGCGACACGTGCCTACAGCTAATCGTCGAATACCAGTGCAGCGGAGGAGTGTCCGTGGCCGTGAAATAACGTCTAGTGTCGCTGATTACGCGAATAAAGACATTGCGCGCGATCGGGCGAGAAAAGTTTTCGCGAGTCGGATATGGGGTTTCGACTCGATCGACGGCACCCAAAGTCGTATGGGAGGACGTGGAATCTGCGTTTATAAGCCGTATTTCAACCGGTGCGGTCATCTACGTGGGGCACGTCGATCCGCGTAGATTTTTAGCGGATGCTCGACAAATAGTGATCTCGCGCGTCACGGACGCTATCACGACACATAAGAGCGTGTCCGTGAATACGAACATTAACGCTGAGTTTATGTTGGGGGAGAATACGGATACGAAGAGTTTCGGAACGCGAAATCGCGTACTGTTAATGACTTCGAACGTGCGCGAGTGGTATTCGAATTGCGTGGTCGCTCCGACGCTAGTGGCGATCAAGGAATTTCAGGATCGTGACAGTGGATGGACCCTAAGGGCTGTGCTAAATATTCTAGTGAATATTAATAAGCATAATCCACTTCGAGCCGGCTGCAACGTACCGCTTCCGTGTGCTGTCGTCCTGAAAAAAGCGGTGGTGAATGTAAAGAGCGGGGACAACGCGTGTTTCTTGTGGTCCGTTGTCGCAAGTTTGTACCCTGCTGCTACGAACGTGTGTAGGGTCTCCGCGTAGCCACACTACTCGACGGTGCTTCGCACGGACCATATTACTCTTCCCGTGACGTTGGATCAGCTGGCCAAGTTCGAGAGGTTGAACGACGTGTCGGTGAACGTGTACACCTGGACCGACAAAAGCTGCATGCCACTGCGTCTAACCGAGGACAAGCGAGAGAGACACGCGAACCTGCTACTGATGCAGGACCCCAAGGAGCCCAAACGGTATCATTTCGCGTGCATTCGCAGCATGTCGAGACTGATATCGAAACAACTCGGCAATCATGGACATCAAGTATTCGTTTGCGAAAGGTAAGTAAAATATGGTATATTTCGATCGATGTATTATTGATTATTATGTTTTATTATTGATGTTGTTATCGTTGCAGATGTCTAAGCTTCTTTCACTCGTCCAACCAATTGACGAAGCACAACGTGGACTGCCAGCGTCTGAACGAGTGTGCCATCGAATTGCCGTCCGCGAAGAATAAATGGTTGCAGTTCAAGAATTTCAAGAACAAGGAACGGGCACCATTCATCATCTACGCGGACTTCGAATGCATGCTGGAGGACGTCCAGCCTGCGGAGCGGATTCAGACGTACTCGTACCATCAGCACAGAGCGTACAGCGTGGGATACTACATCCATTGTTCCACCGACGCGTCTCTGTGTCGTTATCGCGCGTATCGTCACGAAACCGAGTGTGTGAAATGGTTCGTGCAAGAACTTCGAGACTTTGCGGACATTGCGTATTCGTGGTTGCGGAACGCGAAACCGATGATCCCGCTGACGAAGCAACAGTGGCAAATTTTTAATGACGCGAGCGTGTGTCACGTGTGCGGGAAACCATTCGTCGATACGGACAAAAAAGTGCGCGACCATTGCCACTCGACGGGCGAGTACCGAGGCGCGGCCCACGTGTCGTGTAACTTACAATTCCAAAGATCGTACACGATACCGGTAGTGTTTCACAATCTATCAGGCTACGACGCGCATTTTATAATTAAAGAGTTGGCGTCCGCGTTCGAGGGGCAGATCGACCTGCTACCGGTGACGAAGGAGCGATACATATCGTTCACGAAACACGTCAAGGGAATCGACGCCGAGAACAATGATTGGAAGAGGGGATTGAAGTTTCGTTTCATAGATTCGTTGAAGTTCTTGGCCGCTAGTCTGGAGAAACTCGCTTCGGACCTCGGCAAAGAACGACTCGCGATTCTACGACGTGAGTTTCAATCCCCGTCGAACGATCAGTTCGACCTCCTGACCAGGAAGGGCGTCTTCCCGTACGACTATGTATCGTCATACGCCAAACTGAACGATACGCGTTTACCGTCCCGCGAAGCGTTTTATAATCAGCTGAACGATCGCGCCGCGTCGGAGCCTGATTACGCGCACGCCGTGAACGTGTGGAACTCTTTTCGCGTGCAGACTTTGGGCGAGTACAGTGATTTGTATTTGAAAACAGATGTGCTGTTACTCGCCGACGTATTCGAGAGTTTCCGCACAGACTGTATCGCGAGTTACGACTTGGATCCCGCGCATTATTTCACACTACCAAGTTTCACGTGGGACGCGATGCTCAAGTACACCGGTGTACGATTGGAGATTTTGACGGACGTGGACATGTTACTGTTCGTGGAGCGTGGCATACGCGGCGGTCTGAGCCAGTGCTCGCACAGGTACGCGCAAGCCAACAACAAGCACCTGCCTGCAGGGATGTACGACGAGTCGAAGCCGTCGACGTGTCTAATGTACTTCGACGTCAACAACTTGTACGGCTGGGCGATGTCGCAGGCTATGCCTAAAGGAGGATTTCGATGGCTGGACGATGCAACAGTGGCCGCGCTCGACGTATCATCCCTACCCGACGGCGAGGACTCCGAGGAATCTGAGGGATACCTGCTGGAGGTAGACATCGAATATCCCAAGGAGATCCACGACGCCCACGCCGACCTTCCATTCTGCCCGGTGCGCGAGCACGCGCCAGGAGGAAAACAGACCAAGCTGCTTGCCACGCTCGACGATAAGGAGCGATACGTCATCCATTATCGCTACCTGAAACAGTGCGTCCGACACGGTTTACGCGTGACACGAATTCATCGAGTGTTATGATTCGATCAGTGGCATTGGTTGCGCGACTATATCCAATTGAACACTGGTTTGAGGACGCGAGCCACGAGTGAATTTCAGAAGACGCTATTTAAATTAATGAATAACGCGGTGTACGGGAAGACAATGGAAAATGTGCGGAATCGCGTAGACGTGCGACTGGTGACGCGGTGGGACGGTCGTTACGGTGCGGAAGCGCTGATCGCGAAACCGAACTTTCACAGTCGTACGATTTTCTCCGAGGAGTTGGTGGCCATCGAAATGCGCAAACTAAAAGTGAAGTTCGACAAACCGATATACGTGGGTATGAGTGTGCTCGACGTATCGAAGGAATGTTTGTATGAATTTCACTACGCATATATGCACGCGAAGTTCGGTGATCGGTGTAAGGTCCTGTACACCGACACCGACAGTTTAATGTACAGTGTGTCCGCGGGAAAGCTAAACAGCCGGCTTCCTCCTAAACTATTGGAGATAAAAATATAAAAAAAATAGGGAATTGCATGGTTCGAGGGGGCCAATTAATTAGCGCGAACGAATTTTTTTATCGATTATTATTTTAAAAGATACGATGGTCAAGTTCGGTTTTTCAAATGGAACTATTTTTTTTGAATACCTGAGTTGATAGTGCGTTCCAAGACTAATTCAATACGCTTTAATGTATACACTTTATTTTCACTGGTTTTTAAGATATTGCGCTTGCAAATTGACTGATTTTCACTGGAAGAAAACTGTCTGGTATAGCACGGACCGGGGACGGTCTTACTGGATCCACGGGTGGCACTGCCTTTTGAAATAGATACCTACCTGCCAAAGGTCTACGCCAGGCCCAAAGGCTGGACAATTTTTTTCCGTCAGAAATGCTACTTAGGTAGGTACATCTGCGGTATATTTATTTCGCACTTGCTTCTACGCTCGGATGGCCGGTTCTTTTGGGAGGGATGCAAGTTCGATTGGTTAGGTTAGGAGGAGTGAAAGTTGCTAGACTAAATTTCAATCATAGGGAGCAGATTGTATCAGAACCATTCGGATTTGCATTCCTCACAAACGGCTGCTCTTTTGAAGAGGCCCTCTTCACAGCAATGCCCACCTTCTCTCGCACAGAATACGTTAACGCTTGCTTTTGTTCTGATATTGAAGCTCGTGTTTATACTCGAGAGGACCACGCGTCGACAGCGGGCTACCCCTTTTCTTCCTGTGTCTCTCCACGAGCCGTGCTGACGGTGGATTGTAGGAGCGTAGATATCTGGATGCCAGTTATTGAATTCAGGAGACGATGGAAACATTTTATTACAAAACACACATGTACTATAATTAAAGTAAATCGTATTCCTCTCGGGAAGGAGTACTGATAATGATCGAACTTGCGCCCCACTTCGCGCAGACCAATTACACGGAGGGTAGTCGGGTCACACACTGCCCAAATGATACAGGGTAATTCTGGAGCAACGCCCGTCAAAGAGATGCGCTGGCACCCCGTGGCGAGGACAGACCTTCGCTGTGCCTCACCCGATTTTTATGGCTTTTTTTCCGGAAAAAGGTACGAATCCTGGGTCGAACGTAGCGAATTGAAGTCGACCCCCCGCAGTCGAGGATGAATTATCCATTTGAGCGTATTAAGTAACCCTTTTCTTCATCGTATCGAAAGGGAAGTGACGCCAATGGATTCCTCATGTTTTTCTGACGAAAATCATACCAAATGTCATGCAAATCGGACTACTTTGACACAAGCAATTTGTATTCCTTATGTAAGAGTTGTCCGATTTCCACGACACTTGGCATGATTTTCATCGGAAATCCCCAAGGAATCTATCTGCGACACTTCCATATCCATACGATAAAAAATAAAGAATTATTTTATTTCCTAACCAGATACAGGGTAATTATGGAGCAACGCCCGTCAAGGAGATGCGGCGGCCTGGTACCCCGTGGCGAGGACAGTCCTTCGCTGTGCCTCACCCGATTTTTATGGCTTTTTCCGGAAAAAGGTACGAATCCTGGGCCGAACGTAGCGAATTGAGTTCGAGCCCCCGCAGTCGAGGGTGAAATATCCATTTGAGCGTATTAAGAAATTCTTTGCTTCGTCGTATCGAAAGGGAAGTGGTGCCAATGGATTCCTTATGTTTTTCTGACGAAAATCATACCAAATGTCATGCAAATCGGACTACTTTGACACAAGCAATTTGTATTCCTTATGTAAGAGTTGTCCGATTTCCACGACACTTGGCATGATTTTAATCGGGAGAACGCCCGGAATCCATTGGCGTCACTTCCCCTTCGATACGATGAAGAAAAGAGTTTCTTAATACGCTCAAATGGATATTTCACCCTCGACTGCGGAGGGTCGACTTCAATTCGTTACGTTCGGCCCAGTATTCGTACCTTTTTCCGAAAAGAGCCATAAAATTCTATGGTCACTGCGGGGTGTTGTCCTCGCCACGGGGTGACGGGCGCAGCACCAGAATCAGCCTGTACCTACCTTTTTAAGAAATAAAACAATTCGTTATTCCCTATATGGAAGTGTCGCCGATGGATTCCTTAGGGTTTTCCGATGAAAATCATTACAAATGTCGTGTAAATCGGACAACTTTTACATAGGGAATACAAATAGTTTGTGTCAAAGTAGTCCGATTTGCATGACATTTGGTATGATTTTCGTCAGAAAAACATGAGGAATCCATTGGCGTCACTTCCCTTTCGATACGATGAAGAAAAGGGTTACTTAATACGCTCAAATGGATAATTCACCCTCGACTGCGGAGGGTCGACTTCAATTCGCTACGTTCGACCCAGGATTCGTACCTTTTTCCGGAAAAAAAGCCATAAAAATCGGGTGAGGCACAGCGAAGGTCTGTCCTCGCCACGGGCTGCCAGCGCATCTCCTTGACGGGCGTTGCTCCAGAATTACCCTGTATCATTTGGGCAGTGTGTGACCCGACTACCCTCCGTGTAATTGGTCTGCGCGAAGTGGGGCGCAAGTTCGATCATTATCAGTACTCCTTCCCGAGAGGAATACGATTTACTTTAATTATAGTACATGTGTGTTTTGTAATAAAATGTTTCCATCGTCTCCTGAATTCAATAACTGGCATCCAGATATCTACGCTCCTACAATCCACCGTCAGCACGGCTCGTGGAGAGACACAGGAAGAAAAGGGGTAGCCCGCTGTCGACGCGTGGTCCTCTCGAGTATAAACACGAGCTTCAATATCAGAACAAAAGCAAGCGTTAACGTATTCCGTGCGAGAGAAGGTGGGCATTGCTGTGAAGAGGGCCTCTTCAAAAGAGCAGCCGTTTGTGAGGAATCCAAATCCGAATGGTTCTGATACAATCTGCTCCCTATGATTGAAATTTAGTCTAGCAACTTTCACTCCTCCTAACCTAACCAATCGAACTTGCATCCCTCCCAAAAGAACCGGCCATCCGAGCGTAGAAGCAAGTGCGAAATAAATATACCGCAGATGTACCTACCTAAGTAGCATTTCTGAAGGAAAAAAATTGTCCAGCCTTTGGGCCTGGCGTAGACCTTTGGCAGGTAGGTATCTATTTCAAAAGGCAGTGTCACCCGTGGAACCAGTAAGACCGTCCCCGGTCCGTGCTATACCAGACAGTTTTCTTCCAGTGAAAATCAGTAAATTTGCAAGCGCAATATCTTAAAAACCAGTGAAAATAAAGTGTATACATTAAAGCTTATTGAATTTGTCTTGGAACGCACTATCAACTCAGGTGTTCAAAAAAAATAGTTCCATTTGAAAAACCGAACTTGACCATCGTATCTTTTAAAATAATAATCGATAAAAAAATTCGTTCGCGCTAATTAATTGGCCCCCTCGAACCATGCAATTCCCTATTTTTTTTATATTTTTATCTCCAATAGTTTAGGAGGAAGCCGGCTGTTTAGCTTTCCCGCGGACACACTGTATAGTGTGGAATGCGAGGATTTGTATGAAAGGATGAAGCGTGACATCGACCGATTCGACACCAGTGATTACGCGGTGGACAATCCGTACGGTATGCCCCGCGTAAACAAAAAGGTTCCGGGACTCATGAAAGATGAGAACAACGGCGCCTTGATGACCGAGTTCATCGGACTACGGTCTAAGATGTACGCGACTAGAACATTTAACGCTACAGTGGGGTCTACGAGTGAGACTAAGAAGGTGAAGGGTGTGCGGAGATACATGGTCGCGAATGATATACAATTCGACGATTACATTCGTTGACTCGGCGATCTCACGGAGAAAGTGATTCGACAGAACAATATACGCTCCAAAGAACATAATGTGTATTCCGTGAGTGGGGAAAAGAACGCTCTCAGTCCGTTCGACGACAAGCGCGTATTTTAGTCGATCGGGTCAGCACCCTTCCGTGGGGGCATTATCGAATCCCCGAGCTCGAGACCCACGAGCGCCTCGAACTTGAGCCTGACAAGTCCCTCGAGAACCCCATTGTATAGTATGTTTGCATGTTTGTATGTTTGTATGTTGTATGTTTGTATGTCAAAATTATATGTATATATTTTTTCTTACTTTATTATGATTAATTGTACACATATACGAGATGAAGAAGGAGAATACTTGAATAAACGGACAATGTATATATATTTATATGTATTTATTTTGATCTATTTCAGTAACATATAATGCGTTTATAATCGAGAATCATAGAATATCCTTGCTGCTTATCCACGAGTTCCGCGACGAATCGAATCCGAGCCACTTAACGTATACCTGGTTTCCCTTGCGACGAATAATCTTCTCGACCAGATAGACGTCCGGATGCGCGACCGAATGTAGTTCGTACTCGTAGAATCCACCCGAGATCGGCTCTCCCGCGGAATCGCGCAGAATGTACGTCGCCGGGCATGTTCGTTGTACGGTTACAATTTCGAACACTTCGGTCGACCAGTTCGGAGTGTATCCCTTCTCGAAGAGGGTCTTGAACTTACTCACGCGTACCTTGTCACCGACTTTGAATTTCGCGCGTCGTCGAACACCTTTCGATGCGAAGGGTGAGGGGGGTTCATGTGCGGCGAACGACAAACGCGTCGTGGGGGTCACGTCAACGGTTCGGGCGTTGATCGTTCGGTGGTTGCGATGATTGTAGGTGTGTACGAGCGCAGGTAACAGGTCAACCCAACGATAGGACGCGTTCAAGGAGAATTGTTTCCACATGAGGTTTTTCAGCGTGCGATTGAAACGTTCAACGATCGACGCTTTCATCACGCTGTACGTGGAGTAGTGGTTGATCCCGCGGGTCTTCACACATCTTTGAAACTCCGCGTTGTAAAACTCCTTACCCATGTCAGTTTGTAAATTTCGCGGACATCTATCGCTCTGCCTCAACACGATCGCGAACGCCGCGGTCACATCGCGTCCACTTTTCGTTTTCACGGGTATGGCCCAAGCATACTTGCTGAACGCATCGATGATCGTTAGTATGTAGTGATAACCTCGATTTTGCTTCGCGTACGGACGCATCTCCACCACATCGGCCTGCCATAAATCATCGTAGCCGCGAATCACGACGCGCCGCCGCGGGAAATTTCGTCTCGCGGGAGCGTGTAATTCATTCACTAATTGTACTCGCTCCTTGCTCATGCTTCGCGGGTGGGCGGGGGATGGTTGCGACGTTCCAAGGACATTAGAATTAGTATGAGTTCCTCTAGTGCTCGCAAAACGCAATCGATGCACGGTATTCGCGATCGTTCGTTATTAGGCGTTTCGGATTCGTAGCCGCTAATGTCACCGTCAGTGATCATCGTCGTCGTCGTAGACCCTCGTTCGCTTTTCGCGGCTCCTTTCGTTTGTACAGATCCGTGGTTGTTATCGCAGTCGGCGTCGTTGCCGATGTCGTGAACTCTTCGAGTCTATCATTCAAGTGATCCAAGCGTCGTTCCATCGCGTTATTTAAATCATCCTCTAGCCGAGACAATTGCGCGTTAACGATATCCGTCATCGTTCGTTGTACTCGCGTCTCGAGTTGAGATCGTTGATACACGGCGTCCAGTCGCGCGCTCGCGATAGCCGTTTCGATTTTTTGGGTAAACCGTGCGTCCACCGAGGACAATAATCTCGTCATTATCATTCTCGCTTCGTCGCTGTTGTTGTTGTTATTGTTGTTGTTGCCTAACGCGGTGCCAAACTTGTTCACCGCCATAACGATGCGCGCGTGCGAACACTACTGACGCGGCAGTTACCGGATCGTTCAATTTAAGATATGTCCATTCTCGCGAAGTTCCTCCACGATGGATGCGATTTCGTTATCGTGACCCGTGTGACCTGCCGCGCGTGATGCCATGAGTAATCTCAGTCCATCGACTAATTCGTTCGGATCGTCCCAGTACACGTAATCGATCGCGTTATCGGTGACCGCCATCGATTCGTCGATGGGCAATCCTTGACCTTGTCGCGTGTCCGCACCGTCCGCGCCGCTACCCCTGCCCCTAACGCGTCTGATATCCGATGTTCGCACCCCACCGATTATCGTGGATATGATTTTCTTATATTTGTACCTCTTGTTACCCATCGTGCGCTTACTCAGCGAATGGTTTTGCTTATGCGCATTCGTCGATAACAAGATGCGTCGGTACGAGTGAATATCCGCGTCCGTGTACGTGAGAACGTTGAGTATTCGCATGAATAGCAGTTCGTACAAACCTCGAGTTCCCGCGTATCGCATTCCATTCACGCGAACGTCGTCGCCGTCCGTATCAATGGTGAGCACGGAATCACCGATCATTAGGTCTTTGTCAGACCCCAAGTATACGCCGTAAACGTTGTCGATTCGTTTCTTCGTATCGGTGAATAACAGTCGTAGATATTCTCGTGACAAGGGTCCCTTGGCGTTCCGTACATACACTTCGATATCATCGAAGGGGCTGCGCAGCGTATCCAAATCGTGAACCTTTGCTGACGACTCATCATCTTGAATTTTTTCGCCGTCTTCGTCGTCAACATCATCAACAGCATCATCTTCATCATCAACATCGTTGTTGTTGTCGTTGTCGTTGTCGTTGTCGGTGTCATTGTCGGTGTCGTTGTCGTCATCGTCGTCGTCGCTAGAATCTGGGAGATTATTCGGACGTTCCTTGATTGTCGACGGAGTAATGGGTCGAAGTCTCTTCGATGATTGTTGTTGATCGTATTCGTGTTTTCTCTTCACTGGTCTCGATATAGGCGTTGAGTGCGTTTTCAACGCGGACGAGTTCTCGATCAATCGTTTCAGCGGTTCGACGATAGGACGCGTGCTCGCCTCCACAGCCGCTTCCGTAGCCATTTTTCCAATTTTCAAGGCCAAGCACTTTTTACGTATAACGTCACTGACTTTGGCGATTTCCACCTTTGCATTCTCACCTCGACGTTTCGTCCCTTTTTGATGTTTCGTTCCTTTTTTATGTTTCGTTTCTTTCTGTCGATGACGTCGGTGATGTTTTCGCGTATGATTCGCGTCGACATTGCTCGAGGTTATCGTAGATGTAACTGTCGGTTCGTTGGACATTTCGTGTTGCTCGATGAATGACTCGCGGTTTACTGATGTCAGCGAGCTACGACGAACTCGTTAAATCCTCTTCGATATCGACCTTCGTACATGGAACTATCCTTATCGATCACCACGAAATCGTATCGTCGACGCCAGCATCTCGCGCACAAGTCGTTGAACGACTCGAACGTCATGTCTGTGTTCACGTGATCATTGTACACGCGACACAAGTTCGTGCCGTCTTGTTTGAATAGCATGAGAAAATTTGCGTTGTCCCTGATCAAATGTTTAGGTATTCTAGCGTATGACTGACATAAATAAAAACAATCCACGTTCGCGTGACGACCCATGGAGAAGTATTCACGTATCGCGTTCTGTTCGTTGCACGCCATGTCGTCGAACACGAAGATCGAATCGGGTCGAGCGTCTCTTGGTGGGACGATCTCAGCATTGTCCGAGTAGGGAAAGTATTCGATTCCATCGACGAGCGACAATACCTGCTCGAGATATCGATACTTTGGCTGATGCAACGATTTCGAGTACACGTACACGTTCTCGAAACGCAAACCGTTCGGACTCAGCAGCATATTTAGAAGCACGTTCGTTTTTCCACATCCTGACGGTCCGCAAATCACGCCTCGCACGCTGTTCGGCAACAACGGGCCGTGTCTGTTCGATCGACTCGCATCCCTATCATCCTCGAGCATTCTGTTCGCGGTCACACGAATAACGTTCGACTGTTTCGAGAATCGCATGTTCGCGGTGTTTCCCAGGTACTCGCGCGCGTGTGACGAATGATGACTATTTATGTTCGTGGCATGCGTCGCGCAGGTCACTATCGCTGTGATCGGCTAAGCGTGCGTACGCGTTTATTATTGTAGTAGCTATCGTGGCTATTCTAACGTAGGTATATGGTCGCATCAACGACCGCGACGTCTCGTGAAGTAGGGAAGCAGAAGAAGAAGTGTATCGGATCGGGTCTCGTGAACGGCATCATAAACCGCTTACCATTCGAACTACACGTTCCGGGTTATCAGTTCTGCGGGCCGGGAACGCGTTTGCTAAAGCGATTGGCTCGTGGCGACGAAGGTGTGAATCCCCTGGACGCAGCGTGCCGAAACCACGATATCGCGTACTCTCGTCGAAAGGATTTGGAGGGACGACACGAGGCGGATCGTGCGTTAGCCGAACGAGCGCGAGAACGAGTATTCGCGAACGACGCGACCTTTGGCGAAAAAGCAGCCGCGACTGGAGTGTGGGCAACGATGAAAGCTAAGACTAAACTCGGTATGGGTATGAGAAGGAAGAAACGTAAACAGAGAAAGTCTGGAAAGAAACATCGGCAACTGCGACGACGACGACATCGTAATCTGCGAGTGGCGAAACGTGGTGGCTTTCTTCAATTTCTTCCGTTTGTGCTACCTGCTTTATCAGCTATCGGGGCATTGGCCGGTGGAACGGTTGGTATAACCAAAGCGGTCAACGATTCGAAGGCCTCTCGAAAACAGCTGGAAGAGACGTTGCGTCATAATCGGGCGATGGAGGGGCGAGGGATGCATCTGACGCCATACAAGCGAGGCTCGGGTTTGAATCCTAGACACCGAAGCCAACGACGACCGCGATCAAAGAAAAGAAAAAACGTCGATCGAGTAGGGGCGTGGCCACGGTGGCGGCAATAATGCAACAACCTATGACGAATCTGCAATTAGAACGTGAATGTGCAAACGTACCGTTTTTTCGAGGGGTATTCATGCGTGACACACTTCCCACGCGCGTACGAAACAACGAATGTAGCATCGTGAATCTAGATGAGAATCGAGGCGTCGGTACGCACTGGGTCGCGTACGCGAAACGCGGACCACGAGTACAGTACTTTGATAGTTTTGGGAATCTGCGACCTCCCGCGGAATTGATCTACTATTTCGGACGCGGTACAACAATCACGTACAATCACAATCGTTTTCAACGTTTCAACGAGATGAATTGCGGTCGCTTGTGCCTGCAATTTTTACAGCAAAAGTCTATGGAATTATGGTCTATATACTAATATTAATATCGGTGTATACTAAGATTTCATTATAATGTATCCATGTGTAATGACGATCCACATCTTCTACAGGGTGTCCCACCTAAGACTGGACAGCCAGTTTTCTCCTAAACTATTGGTGTTTGAGATGAGATTAAGTAGAGTGAGAGGAGAGGAATCTAAGACAGGTTAGAGAGTTCACTTAACCACGTTGTGCGTGAGACCACATTGTCAGCTTTATTAAAACACAGCTCGATGAGCCGGAGAGATGAAATGAGAGTCCCGATGTGGTGCCACGGTGTTATACTAAGCACTGTGGCCTGCACCGAGAGCTTACAGCGAAATGAAACCGCGTGAAATGCCACGTGGCGTCCACCCGATTATATTAATCGCTGGACTTTGAGCGTTCAACTGAGATGAGATGAGACACACGGTACTGCACGATGTGTAGCACTGAGAAATGCGGTGAGCTGATTAACAGAACTAAATTATTCGGAACAATTCGCGATGCGATGATTCCACGAACTCGCTTAGTTCAATGCACACAAGAGAATGATTGAGAATATGGCCGCTGGCCGTTACGCTTCTTCTCCGTTCTCTTGGATCGTCGACGCGCACGCTAATTGGTCGATCGATCCGAGCTGATTGGTCCATCGATTGCGGCGACAGTTGATCGATCACCGCTGATTGGCGGCTCGCCGGTCGTTCAGCGCTGCTGAATCGCGGTCCGCGAGGTGCTGCCATGAGCATGAGTGTGGCGGCGTGGGAAACTAATTTCATTCCCAAACATTCCTCCCGCCGTCAGCAACAGAGTTGATGAGGTTACCCTGAAACATTCAAAATTGCCAACTTTGCGATTGGCCTCGTTAATGTGGTGGTCGCGGTCTTGACGGTCACGACCCTGGTGAGACCATCCTTCCCAGGATGCAATGTGAGCACCCGAGCAAGTGGCCACTTGCTCGGAGGAAACCTTTCGTCAGAGATGAGCACCAATGACCCGACCTTGATGTCATTGGAGGGATGATGCCATTTGGAAATGGCCTGTTGACGCTGAAGGTAGTGAGCTGACCATTGAGTCCAGAATTGTTGCATCCTCTTCTGGATGAATTGCCATCGTGCTGATGGTGAGAGAGCTGAGTGTTCCACTGATGGTTCCGGCAAAGTTGAGAGCGGTTTGCCGATGAGAAAATGAGCTGGCGTTAGCGTTGAGATGTCCTCAGGGTCATCACTGAGAGGCTCGAGCGGTCTTGAATTGAGCATGGCTTCAATCTGGGTGAGAAGCGTACTGAACTCTTCAAATGTGAGCACAGTGTCACTGACGGTTCGTCGTAGATGATATTTCATGGACTTGACGACCGCTTCCCATTTACCTCCCATGTGAGGTGCCGCTGGTGGGTTGAAACACCACGTTGTATTGTCGTTGACAAATAGAGAAGCCAATTCCTGATGATGCTGTGAGCCCTGAGTGAACATGCTCTTGAGATTTGCATCGGCACCAACGAAGTTGGTTCCGCAGTCTGAGTAGATGGTGTGTGGAATCCCACGTCGTGATGAGAATCGCCTGTATGTGGCGATGAAGCCTTCGGTTGAGTAGTCTGTCACCAGCTCGAGATGAACAGCTGACGTTGTCATGCACACAAAAACACAGATCCAGCCCTTTTGTGTTTTTGCTCCTCGCCCCTTCCATGTTTTGAGAGTGATTGGACCAGCGTAGTCAATTCCAGTGTGTGTGAATGGTTGTGAGGGTGTAACTTTAGAAAGAGGTAGTTGGCCCATCAGCTGATGGGCACGGATCCCCCTTTGTCGAGCACACACAACACACCGCAGTATATGAGACTTCACTGGAGCTCGACCTCCGATGATCCAGTAGGTCTGTCTGATGTGAGCGAGAGTGAGCTGAGTGCCTCCATGCAGAGTTCGTTTATGAGAGTGGTCTATAATCAGATCGGACAGACGTGAGTTGCGAGGTAAGATTGCAGGATGTTTACCTTCATAATCAATGTGAGCGTTACGAAGTCTGCCTCCAACTCGTATGACTCCTTGTTCATCGATGAACGCAGTGAGTCGACTGAAGGCATGAGATGAAGGCAACGTTGAGTTCGAGCTGATAACTTTCAATTCGTGGTTGAAGTAGATTGCCTGAGTCATCTTGATCCAAAAAATGCGGGCCGCTTCCAAATCCTTTGGTGTGTGTGAGATGAGTGACAACGAAACAGGCAACTTTCTTAACCTTGAGATGAATCTGAAACAAGCTGAAGTAATGCGAATCAGTTTGTCGAGAGAAGAGAATTTGTATATGAGATCCCAGTGATATTTGATTTCTTGAATGTTGAGTAAGGTCGAGAATCCTGGACGAGCCTCTAGTGCACTCGAGTCGTCCTGATGCAATGATTGTGATGGCCATGAGTCACTGGGTTGAGAAAGCCATGATGGTCCCGTCCACCATAGCTGATGATGTTCAAGCTGAGATGTCGTGAGACCTCGAGAAGCGCAATCAGCTGGGTTCGAAGTGCCTGGAACGTGTCTCCAATGCGCGTGTGTTGAGAGTTCCTGAATTTGAGCGACACGATTCCTGACGTACTCCTTCCAGCGTGAGGCGTGAGAGTTGATCCATGTAAGTGCCACTTGAGAGTCCGTCCACAGGTGAGTAGATTCAATGTTGAGCTGAAGAGTTGCTTGAACATACTTGGCAAGCTTTGCCAGCATCAATGCTGCTGTGAGTTCGAGTCTCGGGATTGTGAGTTTCTTGAGGGGTGCTACCTTAGTCTTGGAGCACACCAGTGTCGACACTTTGAGATTTGTGGACGGTGAGATAACGGTAATGTACACTACCGCTGCCATGGCGAGCTGAGAGGCATCAGAGAAGCCGTGGAGTTCCACGACCGAATTAGAGTAGGTGTTGAATCACCTGGGAATTGAGAGCCTGGCCAGGCTTGTGAGATCTTCTCTGATGGAATACCAATGAGATGTAACTTGAGGTGGCAGTGGATCGTCCCAACGAAGTTTGTGC
Organism: Andrena bucephala; assembly: GCA_947577245.1. Lineage (NCBI taxonomy): Eukaryota > Metazoa > Arthropoda > Insecta > Hymenoptera > Andrenidae > Andrena > Andrena bucephala. The sequence goes on from OX387716.1 coordinate 69,835,352, forward strand.
AGCCATAACTCTTGCAGAATCATTTTCGCTCGAATTATGACTGGTGATAGGAAACCAAGTGGATCAAAAATTTGAGAAACTTCTGACAGAATGATGCGTTTCGTTGGGATTGAGAATGAACTGAGAGGTTTCGATGAGAAGGTGAAGTTGTCCTGGAAACTGTTCCATTGCAACCCCAGAATTTTAGTATAGCAGTCGTCGAGTGAGATGGTTGAGCTTTGGGCTCTTGAGCTGGAGGATGTTTCTTCGAGTAGTGCAGGATGCGTTGAATGCCATTTGGCGAGTGGAAAACCTCCCGCGTGACACAGGCCTTTCAGTTGTTGTGCAATTGTAATGAGTTGCTCACCTGTGTCAGCGCCGCCAAAGATGTCGTCGACATATCGTGCATGAGTTATGGAGGGTACAGCCAATGGAAAGCGGTGCCCTTCGTCCTCCACCAGTTGTAGTAATGCTCGAACAGCCAGAAACGGTGCAGCCTTGGTGCCGTAAGTGACTGTCGTGAGCCTGAATGATATTTCTTCCCCTTCCTCGTCCATCCACAGTATGCGTTGGAGATCTTGATCGTCTTCGTGAACTCGGACTTGTCGGTACATTTTTGTAATGTCTGTAGCAAAAATGAACCTGTGCTGCCGAATCCACAGCAGCACGTCTGAGATGTTGAGCAGAAGGTTACGCCCTGTGTGCATGAGATCGTTAAGAGAGTACCCAGATGACGTTGCACACGAGCCATTGAAGACAACCCTCAGCTTGGTGGTTTCGCTGTCGGGCTTGAGCACTCCATGGTGAGGAAGGTAAAAGATTGAATTGTTATGAGATGAGGTTGATGGTGCTCTTACCATATGGTTGAGATGTTCGTATTCTGACATGAAATCTTGATAGAGTTTACGATACCCATCGTCCCTGTTGAGCTTGACGAGAGTGCGCTTCAAGCATGCATGGGCTGCTTGATATGAGTTGCCCAATGCACTAGGTGGTGACTTGAGAGGGATGCGAACGATGTATCGCCCTGTAGCATCTCTGGTGTGTGTTGCTCGAAAGTGATCTTCGCACTCTTGCTCTTCAGAGTTGAGTTGAGATGAGGTGTCACTCGGAAGCTCCTCTTGAATCCAGAATTTCTTCAATAAATCACGTACGGACGGCTCGCCCTCTTGTACAAGTGATGTATGATATGATGATTGGGTGAGAGTGTTGGAAGAAGCCACTGGTCCAAGTATGAGCCATCCGAAGATTGAGAGTTGAGCGATCGGCATGGATGGAGAGCCCTTGATTACGTTTGGCCTTATGATCTGTCCATATGTGTCAGCTCCGATGATAATGTCGACAGGTCGTGGTTTTAAGAAGTCAGGATCTGCCAACGTGAGCCCAGCAAGATGTGGCCAATCTTGGTTGGGCACCTCGGCTGAGGGAACCCTTGAAGACACTGATCTGAGAACATGAGCTTGAAGGGAAATTGTTACCGGTCGGTGGATTGAGTGCAGCGTTAATGAGGCGACGCCTCTTGTCTGCGTGGACTTCTTCTCTCCAATGCCAATGATTGAGATGGATGACTGAGATCGCTTGAGATTGAGTTGAGTGATGAGCTCCTCCTTGACGAAGGTGAGCTCTGATCAAGAGTCTATGAGTATACGAACCAGATGAGTTGACATTGGTGAGCTGAGATGAGCTTGAGCGGTTGCTAGAAGCGTGAGATGGCTGCATGATGAGAGCGAGTGAGCTGAGTGTTCAGGGGTGAGCTGAGCTGAGGGGTCGACGACTGCGTTGAGACTTCAGCATGGTTGAGTTGTCGATGACTGTGACGCCTCAGTCTGAGGTGGAGGTTGAGCGGGCCTGGAATCCGGGATGTGCAGCATAGTGTGGTGCTGGATCCCACACTGCTTGCACTTGTGCGGCGACTTGCAGTTTGCCGATGAGTGTCTACCGCAACAATTGTAGCACAGCATGTTATTTGCTACCACCTTCCTCCTTTCCGCCACAGTCATCCCCCTGAACTTCGGACACATAACAATGAAGTGGTCCCCGTGGCACAGGTCACAAGGGAAGCTCTTCTGGCGTGAGGGGCCTTGCGTCGCTGAGTGAGCTGAGGCTCGTTGAGCAGATGGCCTCGAAGGTGCCTTCGCCGATGAGCTGGTGGGACCTTGGGAGGACAGAGCCTCCGCCCTCTCCAGTGCCCTCACCCTATTGTTGGCAAAGTCCTTGATTCGCTGGAAGGTGGGGTACTCGTTTGCCGATGTCATTGACGTCTCCCACGCTTCCCTCGAACCTTTGTCCATCTGGCGTGCCACGAGATGGGTCAGGATGACGTCACCTAAGTTCGTGGTCACGCCAAGTGAGATGAGCGACGTTTTTGCACCTTCGACGCTGGAGATGAGCTGCTTCAGTGCTGCCGACACCTTGAGATTGCCAGGCCTCGATGAGTAGAGCTTGTCCAGCTGCGCCTGGAGGAGATGGCACTTGTTGGCGTACGCCTCCTTCAACATTTCCCATGCTGGAGTGAAGGAAGCCCCCTTCAAAGGTAGAGCCTCTACCTTCTGGGCTGGTTCGCCTGCCAGGCTGGACAACAGATATTGGAGCCTCTCAATATCTGTTAGGTCCTTGCGGTGGATAATGAGCGCCGAGAACAGCTCGCAGTATGCAGGCCATTTCGTGTAGTCGCCTGCAAACGTAGGCAACGCCAGCTCAGGGAGCTTCCCTGGAGCTGACGCTGAGCTCGCTGAGCTAGAGGCACCCGAAGGTTGAAATAGGGCCAGTTCGTCTGCCAGACGACCGATGTGGATGCGGATGTCAGCTTGCAGCTCCTGCATCTGGAACAGGCACTTTTCCTTATGGTAAGGATGGTCGCGCTGCGACCTAGGCCACGCTGCCTCGAAATAGGCGTGCTCCTTCTGAAACGCTTTGAAGAGCTCGTCGGCCTGCTGCCCGTACACTTTCAGCTCCGTCATTGTGGCGTTGGGGGCACACTTTGGTAGGCGCCTCTTTAGAGCCGTCATCGACTCCAGCCGTGTGAGCTGAGTCTCAGCTCTGGACAAAACCTCTGACGGCACGCCAGAGGGAGACGATGCCCTTGTCTCTGGTCCAGTGAGTGGGAGACTCCCACCTGATCCCGTTGGGAGGTTGAGAACAGGCGTCGTTGGCCTCGACGCCGTCTGAGACCTAGTCGTCGACTTATGCTCGTCAGACTGCATTTTGAGGTTATGGGGTTGAGAGTTCACACACGCACCACTTCACTCACCACTGAGAGTTCACTCTGTCTTAGATCCGGCTCGAAGGACCACAAAATGTTTGAGATGAGATTAAGTAGAGTGAGAGGAGAGGAATCTAAGACAGGTTAGAGAGTTCACTTAACCACGTTGTGCGTGAGACCACATTGTCAGCTTTATTAAAACACAGCTCGATGAGCCGGAGAGATGAAATGAGAGTCCCGATGTGGTGCCACGGTGTTATACTAAGCACTGTGGCCTGCACCGAGAGCTTACAGCGAAATGAAACCGCGTGAAATGCCACGTGGCGTCCACCCGATTATATTAATCGCTGGACTTTGAGCGTTCAACTGAGATGAGATGAGACACACGGTACTGCACGATATGTAGCACTGAGAAATGCGGTGAGCTGATTAACAGAACTAAATTATTCGGAACAATTCGCGATGCGATGATTCCACGAACTCGCTTAGTTCAATGCACACAAGAGAATGATTGAGAATATGGCCGCTGGCCGTTACGCTTCTTCTCCGTTCTCTTGGATCGTCGACGCGCACGCTAATTGGTCGATCGATCCGAGCTGATTGGTCCATCGATTGCGGCGACAGTTGATCGATCACCGCTGATTGGCGGCTCGCCGGTCGTTCAGCGCTGCTGAATCGCGGTCCGCGAGGTGCTGCCATGAGCATGAGTGTGGCGGCGTGGGAAACTAATTTCATTCCCAAACAATTGGAGATAAAAATATAAAAAAATAGGGAATTGCATGGTTCGATGGGGCCAATTAATTAGCGCGCACGAATTTTTTTATCGATTAGTATTTTAAATGATACGATGGTCAAGTTCGGTTTTTCAAATGGAACTATTTTTTTTGAACACCTGAGTTGATAGTGCGTTCCAAGACAAATTCAATAAGCTTTAATGTATACACTTTATTTTCACTGGTTTTTAAGATATTGCGCTTGCAAATTTACTGATTTTCACTGGAAGAAAACTGTCTGGTATAGCACGGACCGGGGACGGTCTTACTGGCTCCACGGGTGGCACTGTCTTTTGAAATAGATACCTACCTGCCAAAGGTCTACGCCAGGCCCAAAGGCTGGACAATTTTTTTCCGTCAGAAATGCTACTTAGGTAGGTACATCTGCGGTATCGAGAAGCGCACCGTTACTCTTATTTCGCACTTGCTTCTACGCTCGGATGGCCGGTTCTTTTGGGAGGGATGCAAGTTCGATTGGTTAGGTTGGGAGGAGTGAAAGTTGCTAGACTAAATTTCAATCATAGGGAGCATATTGTATCAGAACCATTCGGATTTGCATTCCTCACAAACGGCTGCTCTCTTGAAGAGGCCCTCTTCACAGCAATGCCCACCTTCTCTCGCACGGAATACGTTAACGCTTGCTTTTGTTCTGATATTGAAGCTCGTGTTTATACTCGAGAGGACCACGCGTCGACAGCGGGCTACCCTTTTTCTTCCTGTGTCTCTCCATGAGCCGTGTTGACGGTGGATTGTAGGAGCGTAGATATCTGGATGCCAGTTATTGAATTCAGGAGACGATAGAAACATTTTATTACAAAACACACATGTACTATAATTAAAGTAAATCGTATTCCTCTCGGGCAGGAGTACTGATAATGATCGACCTTGCGCCCCACTTCGCGCAGACCAATTACACGGAGGGTAGTCGGGTCACACACTGCCCAAATGATACAGGGTAATTCTGGAGCAACGCCCGTCAAGGAGATGCGCTGGTACCCCGTGGCGAGGACAGACCTTCGCATTGCCTCACCCGATTTTTATGTTTTTTTCCGTAAAAAGGTACGAATCTTGGGCCGCACGTAGCGAATTCAAGTCGACCCTCCGCAGTCGAGGGTGAAATATCCATTACAGCGTATTAAGAGACCCTTTTCTTCATCGTATCGAAAGGGAAGTGACGCCAATGGATTCCTTATGTTTTTCTGACGAAAATCATACCAAATGTCATGCAAATCGGACTACTTTGACACAAGCTATTTGTATTCCCTATGTAAAAGTTGTCCGATTTACACGACATTTGGCATGATTTTCCTCGGAAATCCCCAAGGAATCCATCCGCGACACTTCCATATCCATACGATAAAGAATAAAGAATTATTTTATTTCCTAACCAGATACAGGGTAATTAAGGAGCAGCGCCCGTCAAGGAGATCCGGCGGCCTGGTACCCCGTGGCGAGGACAACCCCTCGCAGTGCCTGACCGAATTTTATGGCTTTCCACCCGCGAAGGCGTTCGAGTGCCTAATAAGAAATGAGAAATCTTCGACTTGCGCATTTCTCATCAGATCTTTGCAAAACCGACACCTGTCGATTCCTTATGTTTCGCCGATGAAGCTGACCTAAGATCGACATAATTCGGACCATAATGAAGGAAATTCCATGGAATATCGATTTATATCATTTCAAGCTGACTTGACTTGGTTAAAAATAGTCCGATTTACATACAATTTAGTATGATCTTCATCGGAAAAACAGAAGGAATCCATTGGTGCCACTTCCATATCGATGCGATTAAGAATAAAGAATTTCTTAATACGCTGAAATGGATATTTCACATTTTCACCCTCGACTGCGGGGGCTCGACCTCAATTCGCTACGTCCGGCCCAGGATTCGTACCTTTTTCCGAAAAAAGCTATAAAATTCTATGGGCACTGCGGGGTGTTGTCCTCGCGACGGGGTGACGGGCGCAGCACAAGAATCAGCCTGTACCTACCTTTTAAGAAATAAAACAATTCGTTATTCCCTATCGTATGGATATGGAAGTGTCGCGGATGGATTCCTTGGGGATTTCCGATGAAAATCATGCCAAATGTCGTGTAAATCGGACAACTTTTACATAGGGAATACAAATAGCTTGTGTCAAAGTAGTCCGATTTGCATGACATTTGGTATGATTTTCGTCAGAAAAACATAAGGAATCCATTGGCGTCACTTCCCTTTCGATACGATGAAGAAAAGGGTCTCTTAATACGCTGTAATGGATATTTCACCCTCGACTGCGGAGGGTCGACTTCAATTCGCTACGTTCGGCCCAAGATTCGTACCTTTTTACGGAAAAAAACATAAAAATCGGGTGAGGCAATGCGAAGGTCTGTCCTCGCCACGGGGTACCAGCGCATCTCCTTGACGGGCGTTGCTCCAGAATTACCCTGTATCATTTGGGCAGTGTGTGACCCGACTACCCTCCGTGTAATTGGTCTGCGCGAAGTGGGGCGCAAGGTCGATCATTATCAGTACTCCTGCCCGAGAGGAATACGATTTACTTTAATTATAGTACATGTGTGTTTTGTAATAAAATGTTTCTATCGTCTCCTGAATTCAATAACTGGCATCCAGATATCTACGCTCCTACAATCCACCGTCAACACGGCTCGTGGAGAGACACAGGAAGAAAAAGGGTAGCCCGCTGTCGACGCGTGGTCCTCTCGAGTATAAACACGAGCTTCAATATCAGAACAAAAGCAAGCGTTAACGTATTCCGTGCGAGAGAAGGTGGGCATTGCTGTGAAGAGGGCCTCTTCAAGAGAGCAGCCGTTTGTGAGGAATGCAAATCCGAATGGTTCTGATACAATATGCTCCCTATGATTGAAATTTAGTCTAGCAACTTTCACTCCTCCCAACCTAACCAATCGAACTTGCATCCCTCCCAAAAGAACCGGCCATCCGAGCGTAGAAGCAAGTGCGAAATAAAAGTAACGGTGCGCTTCTCGATACCGCAGATGTACCTACCTAAGTAGCATTTCTGACGGAAAAAAATTGTCCAGCCTTTGGGCCTGGCGTAGACCTTTGGCAGGTAGGTATCTATTTCAAAAGACAGTGCCACCCGTGGAGCCAGTAAGACCGTCCCCGGTCCGTGCTATACCAGACAGTTTTCTTCCAGTGAAAATCAGTAAATTTGCAAGCGCAATATCTTAAAAACCAGTGAAAATAAAGTGTATACATTAAAGCTTATTGAATTTGTCTTGGAACGCACTATCAACTCAGGTGTTCAAAAAAAATAGTTCCATTTGAAAAACCGAACTTGACCATCGTATCTTTTAAAATAATAATCGATAAAAAAATTCGTTCGCGCTAATTAATTGGCCCCCTCGAACCATGCAATTCCCTATTTTTTTAATATTTTTATCTCCAATAGTTTAGGAGAAAACCGGCTGTCCAGTCTTAGGTGGGACACCCTGTATAATAAAAGCAATAGTATCAATAAATTGCCGAGTACTCGTACGCGCGCGTCACTTCCCCTCTCTCCGTCTCGCGAGTGTAATCTATGATATGTCGTTCACGCTCACGTTAACGGGTCGCAGCAGCGTGCTCACGGTAAACTATTTCCCGCCGATAGATTTGGGTGATGGTCAATACGAATTAGGACTCGCGGACTTGGAGACGTTTCACACGATACCGAACATTGACTCGAGCAACGATAAATTCTATTTCGTCGTGAACTATGACATCGAAAACAACTCCATCGAAAACAACACCATCGCTGACACCACTCATGAATGCATTACGATCCCCCACGGCTCCTACGAATTAGATGCTATCGCCGAGTACCTAAAGCAACGAATACTCGATCGATATCCTCGAAGACGGGGTAACAACGAGAACGACGATGATGACAAGTACCCTCTAATGCTACGAGCTAACAATAACACCATGAAAAGCGAGCTGTACTGCTCGTTCTTTGTAGACTTTACGAAACCGAACAATGTGGGCTCGTTGCTAGGATTTTCGCCAAATCGTGTCTTATTGCCGAGAATCTGGCACGAGTCTGACGTACCCGTGAATATTATAAACGTTAACGTGATCAGAGTAACGTGCAACATCACTACCGGCGCGTACAGCAACGATAAACCGGTACACGCGATTCATGAATTTTCGCCTCGCGTGCCGCCGGGATATAAGATATCGGAAACTCCGCGACACGTCATTTACCTGCCGATCGTCGCACGAGCAATACACGATCTAACGTTGTGCATCGTCGATCAACACGATCGTCCTATAGATTTCCGCGGAGAAGAAATAACGATTCGATTGCACGTTCAACGACGTCCGCGCGATAGTCTAGCGCGAGTGTAGTATGTTAGTGTTAGATCACACGTACGAATCATCAATTGTCGCTGCTACTCCTACCGTCTCTGTCTCACGTCATCTGCGCGACCCTTTATCGATAGGTGAAAGTAGAAGAAGAATAAAGACGGGAGGAGCGATAAGAAGAGCACCGGTAAGAAGTATAAGAAAGTCGTTGACTCGTCGAAACGTACGTTTCCTACGATCGTTAGGTTTCATCGCCGCCTGTTAGACACGCAGCCACGATGTCAATTATTTTGGATGTGGCGAATACGCCAACCTTCGACAATCGTATCACGAAGATTGAGTTACACACGTACAATCCATACGCCAACACGACGTTCGACAATAACGATGAGATAAGAATCCCCATACAGCAGCAAGATCTGTATACGCTTCCAAGCGAAAGTTTTCTCTACATCGAAGGTCGTGGCACGTTGACTGCGCAGGACGCGATAGGCCCGGCAACGTCCGCGACCGCTGTTCTCGACAATAATTGTGTTGCGTTCATGTTCGATGAGATTCGATACGAATTGAACGGTGTCGAGATCGATCGTTGTCGAAATCCAAGAATCACTACCACGTTAAAAAATTTCGTTTCGCTGTCAGCCGAGAGAAGCAAAGTGCTTGCGAATGCCGGTTGGAATTATGCCATCGATTACGATAATGACACTTTTCATTCGGGCGCTTTCAATTTCTGCGTACCCCTGAACGTGTTATTAGGATTCTGCGAGGATTACAAACATATCGTGATGAACGCGCGGCACGAGCTAATCCTTATACGATCGCGAGTAGATTCGAACGCGATGCACTGCACCTCCGCCACTGCGATACCAAAACTAGAGATACGCAAGGTGCAGTGGCGTATGCCCCACCTCGTTTTGGAGGAAGTGAATAAATTATCGATGCTGCGTATCCTGGAAAGCGGTCGACCGATCGCGATGAGTTTTCGTTCGTGGAGCCTGCACGTGTACCCGTTACTGCAAGCGACAACGAAACATACGTGGACTGTGAAAACTACGTCGCAAATCGAGAAACCCCGATATGTGTTATTCGGCATGCAAACCAATCGAGAGAATCAACCCAATACACCCGCGTGGAAATTCGATCCAAATAATCTCACAAACGTTCGACTCTACCTAAATTCCGAGACGTATCCGTACGATGACTTGAACTTAGATTTCGATAAGTATAAATACGCGCTCCTGTATGAAATGTACGCGAAATTTGCCCAATCGTACTACGGACACGGAGAACCGTTGCTGAACGCGATCGAATTCCTGCAATACGCACCTATCACGGTCATAGATTGTTCTAGACAAAACGAGTCGTTGAAGAGCGCTACGGTGGACGTGCGAATAGATTTTGAATGCAAAGAAAATGTCCCCGCTAATACTTCTGCCGTCTGTTTGATCATACACGATCGTATAGTCGAATACAGCCCTTTAACCAACGTGGTACGCAAACTAATATAGCGTGCGTCCGTGAACGATTACTACTACTAATACTACTACTCCTACTACTCCTACTGCGGATACTGCTACTGTAAACATGTCACTGTCGAAGACTTCAGTTACTGTTCCGACACCGCCGCCGACGGTACTACCCAAACGAATAATAATGTTCGGTATTGTCGATCTGCAAGGTTTCAATATCGAGCGCGAGTTCGTAGCCAAAGAGATCGCGATTCGTGCACACAACAACAACGATAAAACGCCGACGATCAGCCATTGGATCTTCGAACCACCGTACTTTTGGGAACATCTGAATTCGTGGGAGAATCGTCAAGCATCCTGGCTCGCGAAGCATCATCGTGGGCTCCGCTGGTCCGATGGCTGCGTTCCATACTCCAAACTTCCGGGACTCCTCACCAGCGTACTCGCGAACATTGACTTCGTCATCGTGAAAGGTGCGGAAAAGAAAACGTGGATGCTGCAACTACTACCTGACATAATCGTCGAGGATGTATGCAATTCGTACGAACTGAAGGAGCGCAAGATAAGCAACAACAGCAACAACAGCAACAACAACAATGCTCGAACTGTCGAAGACGATGGTGGTTACGACGTTGACGACGATTATTGCGGGATCACGCCTGACACCGTGGGCCCTGACGTTCCTAACTTGAAGTCCATGCCTTCGACGAATGCAATTCGATGTGCATTTCACAAGAACTGTGGTGTTTGCGCGTTGGAAAATGTCCATAAAGTATGGAATTATATACGTAGCGTCACCTAATGTAAGTCATACACACGCATTGCATCTACTTTGCGCGTTATATGTAGAGAAACGAATATGTAACAATTTTTTTGTTTTCTATAGCAATGAGAACTGCAGCGAAGACGAGCACAACGACAGCGGCGGCTGCTCCCTTTACCCGCGAGCAAGAATACCCACCCCATACGAACGTTATTTTTTACGCAAATATTGATTTTATAATTTAAGTATGCATGCAGGGATGTACACGAATAAACATACACTATTTGAAATAAAAATGTTATTTTATTTATTTATTTATTTTACTTATTTATTCATAAAATTTATTTTTAAAAATAAATTTCGATGTTACGTCCTGCAACACACAGAGAAAACGCCAAATTATTATTATATAAAAACGTTGGTGTTATCACGCGACGCATAAAAAAATTAAAAATTACATGTACTCACTCATTAAACAGTTGTGGAAGGCCCCAAAACTTCACATCTGTGGAGGCTTCCCGCCATTTACGCCGGGCTGCTTCAATTTTTTGTCGCAGCTCGCGACAGATTCGCCCGACCGTCCTCGTCGGGTATTGACGATGCTGAAACAAACGCACGACTTGATTAAAACATCATCGAATAGCGTACGCGCACCAATATAATTTTAACGAAACATCACTTACCAGCAGTTGAATGATTACATCGCGATCTCCATCGCGCGCCCGGGTCTCGATGTCCTCCCGACGCTGAAACAAACGCGTGAGATGATTAAAACATAGCCGAATGGTGTACACACATTAGAATTATTTTTTGAAACATCACTTACAAGGCGTCCGACCGTCCCCAGATACTCCTCACTCCATTCGGCCATCTGGTTCTCTCGTTCGGTCTATAACAAACATATGATTCGATTAAAACACAGTTGAATTGTGTACGCACACCAATAGATTTTTTAAACATCACTCACAAGATATCGAATTGCATGGCGTCGCTCCACACGCCACACCCTCGTCAGATTATCGAGCAAATACTGAAACAAACACATAACTTTATTAAAAGACTGCCCAATTAAATGAACACGCCAATTTAATTTATACAAAAACTATACTTACGATTTTTCGCGTCAACTCGTCCCGCTCGTCGTGCCATGCACGTTCGATTTCCCCATTTCGTTGCTATAACAAACGCACAAATTCATTAGAATACCGTCGAATGGAATTCGCGCACAAATTCAATTTTCACAAAACTATACTTACGATGCATCGCTGCATCTCAAACGCGTTCATGTTTTTATTTTTTTGCTCCTATAAAATGCTTCTGATAACTGCACTGGCCCGTGCGGCGGTGGTCGACATCCTTATATGCATTTTGGTTCTTTAGGCTAGAGGGCTACCCCTGCACGTTGCAGGGTAGGGGTAGTCGTGGAGTAGGTATGGTGGGGGCGTTCGTTCCACAGTTTCTTCCTCAATGATTCGATACTAATTATTCCAGATAATAGTGAAGTTTTTATCATTTGCACTTTTATGGTTCGTATCGGGAATCGTCTCTGACTCTTCTGCGATACGTATGTACCTTGAATTTAACGCGTACGCTATTTGAATCTGCCGCGCACATCATTTGAATTTACCACGTATTCTCTAACCCTTGTGTGATATACATATACGCCATCACTATTACTGATGTGATATACTTCCATACATTGACATGTACGTGTGCGTGAATTGGTATAAAATGACGTGGGTCAGTCATACGGACTTCATTACACCACGTACACCCGAGTGCTAACAAGTATCGCTCGCGTCATTTTTTCGCCGATGAGAATCATATGTAGTGCGTATCAAAATGTACAAACGCAGCTTAAACGATTCATCCTACGCATCCGACAACGATGGTGGTCTTCCAAATAAACACCAACGACAACAATCCAATATGAGGTATGTATACGTTACTATACACTTTACACTTACTTTATTCACTGTAAACGCAAATGAACGAAGCATTTTTACACTTACTTTATTCACTGTAAACGCAAATGAACGAAGCATTAATTCCGTGTACATATTTCTTACAGTTCTGGATCCGCAACGCCAAAAACGTTGAAAACACCAAAACTATCAATCATACGGATTCTGGGGCGTGATTACCCGTTGACCACAACAGCTTATAAACGACTAATTATTGGAATTCGCATTGGCATGGATTCGTGCCGCGTCGAGATCGCCATAGCCGACAATAAGGGTAGCGAGTTGTGCTTTTCAATGTCGACGTGGAAGCTTCTGCTACAAAACGAGGCGGACATACTCCAACGAATACACAGCAACGTAACATCACCCCAAACCCACATCGTAATTGATCATTTACGACTAGACTTCACGCGTATGCATGACGATCAACTTATTAAAATCACCGATAATCGCGCTCTCATATATATGACTGAAACTATTCGCGTACGAACATTGTATTGAACATATGTATACCTGGCTAACTGAAAATATGTACTCTGTAAGTAGTAAATATGCAACCTTCGTGGAAGTTCTACGTACCGCTTCCGTACCTACGAATTATGTGAAATTAATTTCCGAAAGCGAGTACTTCGAGCATCATTCTTTGATTGATTGTGAATTGTTAGCGTTAGGATTACAATCCATGCTGCGTGATGTAAACCATGTACCACTGTAGTATGTTTTTAATAATAAATGTATGAGTTTCACATCAATACCTGTAACGTGTCAATATTAATATCCTTTCATACATATCCATATATTAATTGTTAGAGGCGTGGTCTTAGCGAATGTCGATCGCGTTTCCGGATAGGCAATAGGGGGTGGGGGTTCGGACACATTCCCACGACGCTTGACTCGCAGACCCTCGAGAAGGGTACTTGAGGCGTCGCCCTGTTCTCGATCGTGGAAATACTCGGAACTCTACCCCGAATAATTATCGCTTAGTTGCTCGCGTGAACGCAACGTCTAATTTATTGCTTCAGGGACATTGCGTTTTCTCAAGGATACTTCTTAGAGGCCTGGTCTTGGGAAAAGTCAATGGTCAGATTTCACCCTCTTTCTCAGAAATCACCATGGAATGCAATGTCGTGTTTACTCCATGGGCTATCGCGACGATTGATTTATAATAATTATCGTTATATGTATACATCATTGCAAGCGCGCTGTACCTATCGGTCCCACGATTCAAATATCAAAACGCGTTCAATCCTACTCAGATATAAACACACACGGCATAACGCGGTGCAATGTTTATTCCATGGGCTATCGCGATGATCGATTTACGATAATTATCGCTCTATGTTTATATCATTGCACGTGCGCCGTATCGGTCCCACGATTCAAATATAAACACGCAGCATGAAGCGCGTGCACGTAGGTGCCAAAAACGTGTTCAATCCTGTCGCGCGCCACGATTCCTTATCTTTCTCAGAAATAATGCACCACCCTCTTTCTCAGAAATCATCATCGAAGACGCGATTTGAATTTCCATGAATCGGTCGCGGTCGCGCCAGCGCACCGATCCCCGCACGCGTACGGAGATTGCGCGGCGGCGACGCGCGCCCAAGGCACCTTAAACGTCCGACAGGTGGCGCCAATACGAAATGTGTGAAAAAACCTGGAAAATTTACCAAGACGGGCCCAAATACCGACGCGAACTCAAAGTACCTTAAACATCCAATAGGTGGCGCCAATACGAAATGCGCGCAACGCCATTTTGAAATTTTGAAAATCCACCCCCTCCCCTGTGACGTCAACCCCCTCACCCACGAACTCGGGCGCCGCCATTTTGGAATCCCCCTCCCCTGTGACGTCATCCCCCTCACCTACGAACTCGGTATCCCCCGCCCCGCCTCACCCCGCGTCCATCTCGCCCAAGAGCGCGGTACCCCCCGCCCCGCCTCACCCCTCGCCGCTGATCCAGAATCGGCATAGCCTACCTACTAATATGATACATTGGTATCGTTATTGCAATGAATAATAATATAATGTTAAAGTTTCGTTAACATGGTCTTTGATAAAAATCTTTCACCGACGCAAATTCCACCGCCTAACCATACAAACACACACAGGTGGAAAATGCGGCGTGCACGATACACTAACGCAATGCCAGCCGCCGACATGTAATTAGTTAGTAAAGAAAGTCATCGTGCCCCATTGCCTTCAACCACACAAGTAACGCATGGGCACGTGGATGAGTTAAAAGGCAATGGGTACGGAAAGATATCCTGAAAATCCTCAACTAGAAAATATGATTAGTCTGTATAGTGTCTAGCGCGCTAGTATTCTTTCATTTAACATTATAAAGCAAAATTACTCGACTTTAAACTTGTCAATAGATTAAAGTTTGATAAATAAGAAAGGACTCTACTTTAGATCAAGAAAAAGGACTCTACTCGACATTCAATTAGTGAGAAAAAAGACTATAAAATTGAATTATTTAAGAAAATGACTCTAAAACATGAAGAATTTAATTTAAGAATTTAAAACGGGCGATTCCATCGTCAAAGTAAATTTCATATAGGTAGTAAGAAAGTATGTTCTCATGCTAATTACTTTGAATCTGAAATTTGCCCACCCTCAATTGTCTTCTTGCACATGGAAATTAATTATTCTTTGTGTACGCAAACGAGTGACCTTTATAAGAAAGGAATTACACTTGTATGTCTATTATCATCATTTAGACATCAAGTTACTTTTGAACGCATAAGTAGTATCAGAAAAATAAAAGAAATTCAAGTCATTATAATCGTCGCAATGACGGAATCGGAGGGCATCCGATTTTTGGACTACATATTAAATAAAAATGATCGTAGCTGTGGAGTCTGAGAGTATCAGACTTCTTCGCTACATAAAAATTAGCATTCAGCCGTATTGATATTCATATCAAATATCAATACCTTCTGAGCTGCTATGCATCTTTAGGTGCATTATTTAATAAATATCTACATCAATGTATGATCAATGATAAACATTCGCGTTAGGAAATGTTTATCTTGGAAATTATGATTAAAATTTGATTCTATTGAAAAGGCGCGGTGCACAAGAAGACCCTAGCCCTCGTCTAAGAAATACATACACATAAAAAATGTTACAATTCACGGGCATGGTTACCATACCCGCGGTCATTATGCTCGCCAAAGTATACAACCGGTCACTCGTGTCGATTTGGACCAAACGTCCTACGACATGACTGAGTGACCAGAGGAACCATAATGCATGCGCACTCACATTTCGCTGTGCCCCGGTGACGAAGGCGCCAACACCTCTGCAACTGCTCAGGGGAAGTCATCAAGCTGCTAGAAAAAGTCATCAGGTTGCTCAGCTGCCCCTAGACTGTAATGAAAGAACAAAACACGATTATAATTTCTTTCTAAACTTACGATTGTTCGAACTGTAATAAAGAATCACGAAACAATTCAAAACTAACGAAATTTTTTATCATTTTGACATTTTAAGAAAAAAATTACATAATTAAATGTTAAAAAATAAAATTAACAAATTTTTTTCTTAAAATGTCTGAATTATAAAAAGTTTTGTTAGTTTGGAATTTCTTGGTGATTCTATTCTAGAAATTAATTTCCTTTTAATTTTTTAATTTTTTGTTTCTGGAATTTTTAAGAATGAACTCTACTTTAAAGGAATTAAATGAAATACATAGATACTTACATCTTTCCAATAATATTCTGCGCACAAATCTCCTCTTCAGCTGACGCACTGACTCTAATTTCCGATAACGAGTTTCGCTTTCAAAAGTAAAAAAAATAAAGAAATAGACTATCAACGCGCCCCAAAGATCATAATTGTCGAACAAACCGCTGAATCTATTCTCGCGATTCGAAAGTCAGAGCCCCGATGCTCGCAAAAGAATATAAATTGCGTAGAAAACACTGACTCTACCCTCGCGTATCCCAAAATTGTTAACGACACTCTAATATGAGCAACTGTGCTCTTCAAAAGGAAAAACTTCGTACGACATAAACACTGACTCTATTTGGCCGCATTGCACGCGGTCACAATCTCTGAAAAATAAGTAGGATAGGAGGGTGGAGTGGATGTGGTTTGATCGAGTGTTTGTCACGAGGAAATATTGTTTTTCTTGGAACCAGCCAAGGAACTTTCGCTCCTTGTTATTTAGAATACAAGGTGTGATGCGAAAATACAGAATGCTCGCTCGATAGGAGCAGCTTTACATTTCAGTAACACGATATTATCCAGAATATACTACATCAGAAATAATTATTACATTTAAATGAACCGTAGTAGTGGCATTCCTCATTAAAGTTGTAAGCACGTGCGTGTTATTCGAATAATACTTTAAAATATATCACGATCTTTATAAATATCCAAAATTCATTGCAAGAATCAAAATTCGTTAATTATTCATGCTTGAATAGCATGTCCTCGATCAACTACGCAGTTTCTGTACATAAAGAACAAAACTTGGATCCAAAACCGAACGTAAATGCAATTACACTAGCTTCATAAAGATAGATTCTTAAAAATCATTGAAATATTATTGAATTCTACGTAAACGCGACCGAAATGCAATAGAATTCGATCATTCCAATATTTCGTAAACATCTACTGACGCCATTTTGAAATGTTTAAACAAATCCGACTAGAATTATTGAATTTATCATAATTCAATCTTTTCCCATTTCATCCCGATATTAACCGACTGCAAAGTTACCCATCACCCTCACAGCCAACAATGATTCAATAAAATAACGATAAAAAAAAGTATACCACACGTATTGCCACCTTCTTTTCCCAAGGAATGACCAGTCGCCATCCAAGCACCGTTCAAATTAACCGCCAAGTGTCATGGCGTTGCCTGCCCTTTGGTTTCGATTCCCGCTCAACGTCTGTGATTGAAACAAAAGCATTAAAACATTCGTAAGGCAATTAAACAAGAAATAAACTTGAAATATGCCCGAAAAGGGGTGTAATTGAATACAGAGACACGATATGTGTGCACTAAATGTGCAGAAATATCGGTACGAAGGGAATACGCGACGAACGTCTAACGGTTTTCTCGCGATATTTAATCAATATCGAGACGAAAGTGTATTAATAGTAGAAGCAAGTGACGGTAGACAGTAAAGAAGAAGACTAATAATGAATAGAAGTAATTAGGTGACGATAAATAATGTAGACGTACCATTTAAGTACGCAGCTATTGAAACGTCTTAATTCAACGATGTCCACAGACCGAATGACCCCCGCGCCCCGCCAATGTACCGCGGCGAATATGGGCGTTGGTGGGGGGAGACCAAGCGTCAAGCAGGCCTCGCGAGAGAATACACGCGTACGTATTTCCGAAGTATTGGAATATCGGTCGGTTATTGCACGGCGAGTGACGTATATATCGCGTCTCGTGGCCGAACCGTCTGAACAGAGGTGACTTCTAAAGCTGGCATCGTTCAATCATAACAGACGAATCAGAAGAAAAATCTTACCGTTTCCGACTGATCCATGAGACGATATTACGATATCTCTGTCATGCGTGGACCGATTAAATGTTGTTGTTTATATATATTTTTATGTTAAATAAATTTATTTTGCGTTAAATACACTTGAATAGGATAGCAAGGTTAAAAGGCGTATGTGTTCTTGTTGTGATCCTTTTTTCTCTGTCGTTGCACGGAATACGTTTGTAAAACGATCTTTACATTGTTACTCTATGAGAATCATTTGTAAATCGCGGGTTTCGAATGTCCTATTTTTAATTTCTAATTCATACCACGCGTAGCGTTATAATCTTATTTTAGACTGAATCGATAACGTTGGGTGTGACACGAAAATGGTAAGGGGGCTCGCGAGCCCCCCGAGCGTGTGACACAAAATTACTTTGGGTGATAGGTCTATCCTATACTTCGTCGATGCTTTAACGCAAAATATCTTTAAAACGTATTGCTAAATACATATTCCACTAATCTGCTATTCGTTAAGAAAATTATCTTAAGCAGCTGTTGACTTTACCGACTATTCCATTCTGACCAGGAAATTCGCCCGAGTTAATAGGAGTACTGTCGTTTGCAGAAAAGAAGGCGCTCGGACGCTAAACGCGGCACGGGGGCTACTTTGCTCGCATTGGCCAACGCGACAATCTCGACCAATACAAAGTAAGCGAACGGGACCACCGGCGGTGGGAGCCAATGCGAGCAAAGTAGCCCCCTTGCCCCGCTCAGCATCCGGATGCCAACTTTTTTGCAAACCACAGTACATGATACTAGAAGAGGTGGCACAGCCGAGCTGTGCGAGAGAGAGCGCTAGTGTGTGCGACAAGAAGGGAGATAGTTGAAGCGTGCGAGAGAGAGCGCCAGTGTGCGCGACAAGGAGGGAGATAGAAAAATTTCACAGCCACTGGAAATTAACGAATTTCTCATTTTTCACAAATATTGTATGAACTTTTAGAGTCGCGTCTCAAAGAATAGACCCTTGGCTACTTTCCTACGTGGTTGTTACGCAGATTTCGATTACAATTAAGCAGTTATGAATCGTTTTTGGATAGGGTTACAAGTCTACAGCCGCGTTTAGTGAATGCACACTTTCTTCAAGGATTCTCGATCTTTTCAAAATGATTTATATATTTGTACAGGTGGATTTGAGAATATATGTAGTCTTGTGACAACGTTCAGCAATCACTCGGATACGGTTTATTTACGAATCCCTACGTTATCCCCAAGTTGGCTGTTTGGACCAGGAAATTCGCCGAACTAACGGCATACATGTACTGAAGGAAGTGGCACGGTTGAGCTGCGCGAGTGAGATGAGAGGGAGAGAGAACGCTAGCGCGTGCGACGAGGAGGGAAATAGATTTTATGCCACTAACTTTAGTTATATGTGATCCTGATACAGGAGGAGTGCATGATCGGTAATATATGAAAAGTATAAAACGCTTTTTTAAAGCAACAATTAGGGTTTATACAAAAACCGACTTTTGGAAAAACCGGTTTTCGAATTCCACTATTCAATAAAAACCGGTTTAAACCGGTTTTCGAATTTTTACAGAGAAAAACAAAATATGTATAATTAAGAGAGTAATAAAATATTTATTCTTATTTAGGTTAAAATATTTAATACGTAAATATTTATACTTATAAAAATAGATCTAAATAAAATATGGTTCGTACAAAAACAAACAACCAAAACTAAAATAATTAAAATCGGTACAAAATATAAATTATAAAGCTTTATTTTATTTAGTGTTTTTCTTCAGGAAATATGATTTCAGAAAACATAAAGTGTCCACTGAACGATGACTTAATCTTGTTCTTGTTTTAGATACAAGATTACCCGAAATGGAAAATACTCTCTCACTGGCTACTGAACTTGCTTTTATCGTTTTCAGGGCATCAAATAATAAATCTAAATTCTTTGATCTTACATTAGTTGCCTCAAACATTGAAAATTCGGCCTTCAGTGTCTTCGGATTTGATATTTCCTCAGGTTACTCAAGAAACCTAAGAATTGATTTTTCCATTGCTTTTTTTAAAACATTGCCTTGATTAATGGTTTCTCCGTCTCCGATATATTTATCATCGGAATCTGTTTCCATACAAGAATTTGGATATATTCTAGACAATATTTTTCCAGCCAACTTAATAATATTGAGTTTTGAAGCTAGTGGAAATACACTAGATTTTTTTGATGAAATGTTTTCCGGATTTTGCAAATATAGCAATAGAGTTACCAATTCAACTTGTCTTCTTTCTTGAATTCGTACTTCTAACGCATTTAATAATTTGATACTAATTTCCGTCTTTAAATTTTTTAGTTCATTTAACAGAAATTCAAATATGCCTTCACTTGTTAATAAATTGGCATCGCGCCGCCCTAATTCCTCTGCTGCTAGACGTACTGGTCCCAACACTATAAGAAGTGCCATGATTTTAGGATATTCAGCCTCATTCCACATATGAGAAGCACCAATATCCTCCAAAGTTAAAACAACACATTCTTTTAATTTTATAAATCTTTCAATCATGGCTTCTAAACTATTCCATCTCGTTTGACTGTCAAGAATCAGGCTCAATTCCTTTGAAAAAGGAATTTTTCTTGTTTAACATGATTTTGAAAGATGCTATCTCTTACGGGAGATTTTCTAAAAAAATTGCAAATTTTTCTGATTTGGGAAATTGATTGTTTATAATTGTCAGACAACGTAGGGAATTCACAGTCGCTATCTAGATCAAGAGAATTTAAAAAATCTTCGCCATAGTCATTTTCACACTCTATATCATCTTCCGATTCCTCATTTGTAACATATACATCGGTTTCAGCAATTTCTTTATTTTTATATAACACATCGGTAACTGCTAAGTGTATGGCGTGTGAATAGCATAGTTGATTAATTATAAGTGATAATTGGCCAAATTTTTTCATAACAGCGGCCCCATCATTTGTCGCTGCAACTATGTCTGTTGCAAGATCCAAGTTAAAATTTTGTAGCCTCTCAGAAACTAATTCTAATGTCTTCTTAGCATCGCATGAGCCAGCTATTGGAACTAAGCCCAAATTAAAATCTTCCGCAAAACGGTGTACGTTTATATTCAAATATCTGCGATTTCGTTTGCTAGTCCACTCATCTAAAGTTATAGAAAATTTTTTCCCATTCTTCTTAATTCAATCCAATTCATTTATAATTTCAAGTTTGGCATTGTCATAAAACGTATAAATGAGATCCATTACTCGAGAGTTGTTTTTTGGTAACGAATATCCCCGTTGTTGTAAAGATTCTCGTATGAACGAGCTTGTTGTAATGCTATTAATGGATCATCCATCCATCGCAGCAAGTTTTGCTACAATTTCTTCTAAACGGTTTTTTTCTCACAAAATTAAATATACTGGCTTGTTTTCGTGGGCAGGCGCAGGAGGAGGGTCCAGGTGTTTCTTGTGTTTCTGTTTTCTTTTCCATTATTATTTTATGAACTGCTTTCAGATGATTATGCAGATTGCTCGTAGATGATCCTTTGCAGCTCAACATTTTATTACAATGATCGCAACATGCCTTGTCTTTTCCAACCTTTCTGTAATGATCCCAAATCTCTGACTTATTTCCAACATTCATGTTGGTCTAAAATTAAAATGAAATATTTTAAATATTTGTATCAATAACATTAATATTTAATAATGAAAGACTGTTATATTATTAGAATAGGCATTAACAAATTTACTTACGTTATTTTTGTTTTTACTAACTAAAACAGGAATAATACCAAGCAATAACATAAACTAATAAACTTCCTATTGGTGCTTGTGATCAAATTCAACTGCACGGAACTTCCACGGCGCGTTGTGTAATGCGTAGTACGGGTAGCACGCAAAACTAAACTAAGCTAAAGATCAGATACAATGTATATTCAATAGTGGCCGATCGGAAGTTGTTTTGCGAACAGTGATCGAGGGGAAATCGGTCCCCTTCAGAGAGCCTGCTCCTTTACTTAACGTTCTCGCTCTCTCTCGCGCTAGAGTTCTCGCGTTCACGATTTCCCCTCAATCGCTGTTCGCGAAACAACTTCAGACCGGCCAACATATCTGCCCTCCACCACAGTCTGGTCTGGCGGGATGCACGTGGGCAACACAGCTTATGTCATCGGTCATTCTGCGTGCTGCCACATATAATAGCCCTGATAACCAGATCTGGGGCGCAGAGCCTGACGTCAGATCCGTAGTCATCTGTGTCCGCAATAGGCTGCGGTCTGAGGTACAGAGCCTGACATCAGGGCCTGACGTCAGATGAGCAGCAGATTCGCATCAGATCCTGCCGTTCGCCTGACACGTATAACAGCGCCATCTGAGGGTCAGAATTGGCAAACAATTCCCTACGCGTGACGTCACATGGCCGTCCCTACACACCAACACAAATGTAGCGTTATTGCTGTAGGTGTATCCCTACTCCCCCATAATCAGCTAGTAGATTCTACAGTTTATTAAATAATTAATTCTACTAATTTCAAAAAGGATTTATTCTTTATTTAATAATATACAGGATTGGTGATTACAATTGTTAGAAAATAATATAAATAGCGCATATAAATTCGAGGAAGAACATTCAATATTTACATTTATAAATCCATATACAATACGTCCCGTAACCAGTGGTACCTATTAGGTGCGATATCAGAAAATTTCCTTTATTTTCGACTTCTTTTTGCTGTAAAATCACCACATCCCGTATTGTGTTAGCGCTGAAAACAAATAGAACCTTAGTATAAAATTAAACGTAACGTATGAATAAACAGGATACATGCGATACTTACTTCAGCTCCATCTCCGCACAGCACACATCCCAGGCGATCATGCATGCTCCTGCGAACATTAACATTTATAATAAAACATGTGTTTAATTATTATCTACTAAACAACACGCTAAACATTCGCACTTCGTGCATAACCATACTTTTCTGTCTTGCAGATAATGTGAAACTCGATTTTCGCGACGTAGATAATTGGAAATTATTCAATTGCATAATTACGTTTGCCTTCTGGATACGTCGAGATGATTTGTCTGGATATTGATGGATGAAATTACTTGGAATATTCTTCGATTTTGCCGGCACTGATTGCCACTGCCAGTGACTGTCATCTCATACCTCGAAGATGAATGCAAATTGGACATAGTGTCTTGACCAATCACGAGTTTCGGCACTATGGCGCAGCCCGTGCAGACGGGTCTGGTGCGTTTGAACGCTAATAAGCACCGTACGTTGAAATAATGATGAATTTATGACTCGAAAACTGACAGAATGAAGCTTCAAGGCTTCTCCGCCACCGACGCTGGTGGTATATTCGAGCCACGTAGCATCAGATTTATACGTATACGCGCTGTTGTAAACAAACCGTCTCAACCGTTTTTCGTCCTGGAATCGGTAAGAAGGAAGTTTTTGCGGGTATAGTTGCCTCCTGTAGACATCCGTGCAGGCGGGTCTGGTGCGTTTGGACGCTAATAAGCACCGTACGATGAAATAATGATGAATTTATGACTCGTGTATTGAGACAGAATGAGGCACAGACTCGAGAAATGACAGAATTATGCTTCAAGGATTCTCCGTCACCGGCGTTGATGGTACATTCGAGCCATGTACCGTCAGAACCGGTGGAAGTCCATGCTAGCTGATAAATGTAGGAAAGACATAGTTGCCGATATGTATCGAGAGTCATATCGCGTTGTTGCCGCATTTCCCCTATTACTATTTTATCATCAGGAAGGCTTGAATGAATCACGGCGAAGCGGCTGGAGAACAAAGATGGGCAAAGATAATTTCTGGATAAATTAAAATAAAAGATTCTTTATGTTTATCCGTTATTTCTATTCGAGCTGAGGATTTGGGCTATTCGGCGGTTTCTAATCTCGGTTCGAGAGGCAGCTTGCGGTGAATTTTGTATTACTAAAATGTAAAACGTAATGTTTTTACCCGACTGCGGCACGTACAGGAGGGTATTGTGTTTATCAGGCTATGTTTGTATGTCCAGATGTTACGCTCTAGAACCTGTACGGACACACCGATTTGGACAAATAAGGTGTCTTTAGAATTGTCCTACGATATATAATTTTCAAAATTGCGAGATAGAAATAAAAAAATTGGAAGGACTCGTAAGTAGTGATCTGGATCCGTGGTAATATACATGGTATATTATTTATCATAAATAGGATAATAATAAGATGACAATTTAAATAATTAACTCATCTTTTGATGCTCTTCTATCTCAAGCATGTACCGCAATGACTAAAGAAAGTGTTTCAAGCTGGTAACAAAAAGAAGTGGACAACATCAATGCAAATTCATGCTTATATAGTGACATTTCAACTTCAGCGTATTTTGTAAATTATATGTTTCTCCCTTTGTTCGTGTGGGGAATGTAATGTTCGAATGTAATTATATCAAATCATTTATGATAAATAATATACCATGTATAAATGAGTCTTGTTTTTGTCATTTTAGTTCCCTTTATAAGCAGTCGGGTTTTTTTAAATTTTGTTAATTTTTAGTAACATACTGCTGAGATTTTCCAGATTAAAATGAGTTGAAACACGGTATAATTCAGTTTATTTCTAGAACTGTACTAGATAATTGATTATAAATGTAACATTGCTAATCTGATAATGCTAAACATAATCCGATTTATATCGTGTTTAAATTTATTTTCATATGGAAAATCTCAGCAGTATGTTACTGAAACGTTCATGCCGGTACGCTAGAAAATGAATATTCTATTAATACAAACAAAATACACAATCATTAAATATTTTTTTTATTTTTTTATTTTTTTTATTGGTAAATAAATATTTGCCCCCGTCCTCCGCCCCAGCCGCCTCCGCCGCGCCTTCCTCCCCAGCCGCCTCCGCCGCGCCTTCCTCCCCAGCCGCCTCTGCCGCGCCTTCCTCCCCAGTGGCCCCCGCGCCATCCTCGCGAGCCGCCACCGCGCCGATATGTGAGGCGTTTTAGTGCCTTTTTTATCTGGAACAGTAACATAATAATTACATTTTCATAAAATTACATAACATAAAAAATACCGGGCACAAACGAAATAATATTCACACCAGAGTTAGGCAAAATGTAATCTAATTACAAATTACGAAATGTAATTGCGTAATTGATTACACATTATTTTCTGTAATCTTTAATTTAGGTAGTTGACAAAATATTATGTGTTGAAAATAATGTGTAATCAATTACACAAGTACACAAAATATTTTGTCAACTACCTAAATTAACGATTACAGAAAATAATGTGTAATCAATTACACAATTACATTTTAATTGTAATTTGTAATTAGATTACATTTTGCCCGACTTGGATTCACACATATGCTATCACGGTCACATAAACCACATTCCACATAATTACGTACTTGTTGTAATTCCCGCCTCATTGTGATTTCCTCCCTCTCCTTTGCTTCCTTCGCCTCCCTCTCCTTTGCTTCCTTCGCCTCCTCTGCCAAGGCCTCCTTTTCCTCCTTCTCCTTCATAACACCCTCCCGATTCGCTTCATTGAGCGCTTCTTTCATCTGGAACTGAAATAATGAATGTATTATTTTATGACAAAGAGTAAGAGTATATTGACGCGCGTTACGAAGAGTAATACGTTTCATTTTTTTCTTACGGGCAACTGCATGTAGAAAGAATGAAACGTGCTATTTTTCGTAACGCGCGTCGATATGAACATGTAGGGTAATTCTCTCGCTAGAGTCCTCAAAGACAATGCCGCCAATAAGCCGCGCCTCGCTGAGTTTCGTGGAAGTGACGAATGAAGAATTAAGAATTTTTTAACATGCCGTAGTGAATCTCGTCTCGAGCGTCGAAATCCACGAAACTCAGCGAGACGCGACTTATTGGCGGAATCGCCTTTGAAGACTCTAGCCAGAGAATCACTCTGTATAACAGTATACAATATAATACTTACGTTATTCATGTTGTTCATCCTTCCGCTTTGTGCTTTGTGTTCTGTCATCAGAATCGGACTGTTTGCACCGTTGCCTGGTTTGTAGAGCGTCATTTGTTTCAGAACGCACCAGATACGAATCTTCGGATTCACGTTCACGGTTCGCGTTTACGGTTTTTTGCAACGGGCACAAGGATTTTGAGTTGTGTTGCGTTGTGTTGTATTGTGTTTGTGTTTGTTGGTTTAGTATAAAATGAGTGACACTCGAAATGTGGATATGCAGGACGTGCCGGAAGATATAGACAATAATTCTCCGTTTCGTTCGCGACATTTACGTTCGTACGCAAAAAGATTATCGAAACGGAAAGTACGTCGCCAAACGAGAAGGTCTTTAGCCCTTCAGAAGAAACAAGAAAGTGCAAAAACGGCAGACGACACTGCCGTAGGACAACATCCAGAAGAAGTGGCCGAGGAGCGTATAGTAGAGGAACCATCAACATCCGATAGACGAAAGCATACGCATCAAGAGATAATGTACTTGCCGCTTGATGAAGATACTGATACGGCCAGTTCGGGAGAAACTGAAGAGGCGCTTGAAGAATTTGATATACAAAATAACGAAGAAGAAAACTTCGTTATAGAAAAAGTTGCGAAGAACGAGCTGCAAGAGCAATCGCGTTTCCTAAATAGCAACGATATAATGAATTTCCCAAATGTGCTTGCTCAATTGCAAAAAATAGGTAAGCATGCAAAAGATAGGGAAGATTGTGGCATTGAACACCTACGAATAACTGGTGTGAAACGGCGTGGCTTCAAGAGCATCTTCAGCGTAATGTGCACTTTATGCCATTATAAAGCTGAAATCTACAATCAATCGGACGAAGCCGAAGAAGTGGATTGCAATCAGGGCGCCGTTAATGCAACAATTTTATGTGGAGGCAGTTATGCTCAGTTGGAACACACTTTTGCAGCAGTGAACATACGTTGCATGTCGAAGAGACACTTCGTGAAGAATCAAGATGAATTCGTCAAGTCTGCAATTGCCGCTGCAGAAGAAGAGATGTTAGCAGCGGCTGAAGAAGAAAAACGTTTGGCGATTGGAAGAGGCGACGTTCTTCCCGGATCAGGGACCCCTCACATCCCCGTTGTGGCCGACGGAAGCTGGATGAAGAGATCCTACCGCAGTGGATGTTACGATTCTGCGTCTGGAGTCGGCGTGATAGTTGGCTATCATACGAAGAAAGTTTTATTTTACGGCGTCCGAAATAAAGTTTGCAGAATTTGTCGGATTGCTGCGAAAAGCAAGAAAGAACCTCAAAAGCACACATGCTTCAAAAACTGGAGCGCAAACCGAGCATCGACTGCTATGGAAAGCGATGCTATAGAAGAAGGATTCAATACCAGCGTAGAAAAACGTGGGCTCGTTTATTCTACTCTGATTGCTGATGGGGACAGCAGCGTGTATAAGAAGATTATTGATGCTGACCCATATAAGAGACAGATTCGCGTAAAAAAAATTGAATGCACGAATCATTTGTTGCGAAACTTCTGCACAAAAATGAAAGCGATTGTGAAGAAGACTACACCTGGACCATTGAGGCAAGCTGTGGAAAGTAGCATTCGCCGGATGCGCACGGACATCGTAAAAGCCGCAAAGTTTAGATACAATCAGAACGTATCAATCGACGAGAAAACGAAGAATTTGTATGGTGACATACAGAATGTTCCGAGCCACGTGTTTGGTGAACACAAAGAGTGTGCACAACTAGAATATTTCTGCGATGGAAAGAATAAAGAGGAAGAAAGAAACATCGTTCCAGAATTGATGAAAATTGGAGTGTACCAGGATGTAATAGAAATACTTCGTCCACTGTTAGCTCATGCGGAGAGCTTACTCTATAACACCAATAATAACGCGGTGGAAAGTTTAAAAGCAATAATTGCCAAGTTCATTGGCGGAAAAAGATTAAATTTCGCCGAAAGAGGCTCGTATACAGGAAGATGTGCTGCTGCTGTCATGGAGTACAACAGTAACCAAGTGCACTCGCGATTGAATGCGGTTATGAAGAAGAAAACGCCTGAGGTTGTTCGCCAAATAGAAGAAAAGAAGAAGAAAGAAAAGGAAAAGAGAGTTGCAAAACAGAAGGAAACGAAGGCTGCGCGTTATGCACGCAAGCAATTACCCTCGCAAAAAGATTCCGATTATGGACAAAATGGACAAAAGCCAATCCGAGCGTCGATTCAAGAGCGTTGGTCAAGACTCTACGTCCAGTTTGCGTTCGTTTTCGAGGTGGCAGTCACTGGCAGTGGCAGTCAGTGCTGGCAAAATTGAAGAATATTCCAAGTAATTTCATCCATCAATATCCAGACAAATCATCTCGACGTATCCAGAAGGCAAACGTAATTATGCAATTGAATAATTTCCAATTATCTACGTCGCGAAAATCGAGTTTCACATTATCTGCAAGACAGAAAAGTATGGTTATGCACGAAGTGCGAATGTTTAGCGTCTTATTTAGTAGATAATAATTAAACACATGTTTTATTATAAATGTTAATGTTTGCAGGAGCATGCATGATCGCCTGGGGTGTGTGCTGTGCGGAGATGGAGCTGAAGTAAGTATCGCATGTATCCTGTTTATTCATACGTTACGTTTAATTTTATACTAAGGTTCTATTTGTTTTCAGCGCTAACACAATACGGAATGTGGTGATTTTACAGCAAAAAGAAGTCGAAAATAAAGGAAATTTTCTGATATCGCACCTAATAGGCACCACTGGTTACGGGACGTATTGTATATGGATTTATAAATGTAAATATTGAATGTTCTTCCTCGAATTTATATGCGCTATTTATATTATTTTCTAACAATTGTAATCACCAATCCTGTATATTATTAAATAAAGAATAAATCCTTTTTGAAATTAGTAGAATTAATTATTTAATAAACTGTAGAATCTACTAGCTGATTATGGGGGAGTAGGGATACACCTACAGCAATAACGCTACATTTGTGTTGGTGTGTAGGGACGGCCATGTGACGTCACGCGTAGGGAATTGTTTGCCAATTCTGACCCTCAGATGGCGCTGTTATACGTGTCAGGCGAACGGCAGGATCTGATGCGAATCTGCTGCTCATCTGACGTCAGGCCCTGATGTCAGGCTCTGTACCTCAGACCGCAGCCTAATGCGGACACAGATGACTACGGATCTGACGTCAGGCTCTGCGCTCTCACGGCAGACCCTGCTGCCAATCTGATGTCAGATTGGCGTCAGATGGTTATCAGGGAGCATATCTAATAGAATAAATTTGTGGATTTTCATGTCAAACATTTACTTTACCCCTGAATCGTGAAGACTAGTATTACAGTAAACCTTTACTACAATATACTTGTACTTTTACCCGAGGCGATTTCAAGTTAAAATGTTAACGTTTTTAATAAAATAATTCATTAATTTTTGCATAATAATTCTAGCATCGAAAACCGGTTTTTTAAATTTAAAACCCGGTTTTCGAATTTTAAAAATTTATAGAAAAAACCGGTTTTTAAAAACCGACAAATCCTAGCAACAATGAAGGTTTATGAAGTTTTACAGATTCATCTTAAAGTATGAACTGTCAGATGGAACTTTTAAAATTGTCAGAGTTCTGTCTCGTGTCATTTTGCCAATATATTTTAAGCTCTAATCTAATTCCTCTGCGAAGGATTCCAAGTTCTATCGGATTTCACTTTAATGTATTCATATTAGTGGGATTCTAAACATTCCCTGATAACCATCTGTCTCCAGTCTGACATCAGATTGGTAGCAGGGTCTGGCGCTGGCATGAGAGCGCAGAGTCTGACGCAGGGGGTGGAAACTGAATAGGGAACTTCCGGGATAGCGTTTAGACCGGTGTTACGCTATCGCTTGAATATGGCCGCGGAAATGTATATAATCGATATATATAGAGTACGTAGGAGCGAGATTTGAAACGGAGGACGAAGAAGAGTGTTTATTAGAGAGCGCGTCATGCTTTTCGGGGGGGTTTTTCCCTGCTATTTTAAACGTGTCCTTACAATGGAACATCTGATGCCTGAACTCAGAAGGCGTACGAAAACCTGGGATTGTATTCAATAGCTTTTAAGTTACCGTTAGACTAGGCGAGGGTAATAAATAGCTTAGCTTTTTCCTTTGCACATCTGCGTGCCAAATTTCGTCGAGCGGGCAGCGGCTCGTCTCGTAAAAGCATTTAAAACTCTGTCCTCCCTTTCTATAATTGCCGATGTTCTGTTAGGATAAAACTCTGGCCGGAAGAGGCCGGAGTCATAAAGTCATAAAGTCATAAACTTTTCCGAGCGACGTCGTCTTGACCCTGAGGGTTGCGCGTACTTACCTGCGAGATATGTATGTACTGTACGTAGCCTATGTACTACCCCCATGTCATCGGGAAGCGTGCCTCGATCACCAGACGAGAGTGAGAGGAAGCATGAAGGAAGGGCGAAGGACAGCCCACTAACGAAGCTTGAGGGATGTCATCATGCTGATTGGACTACAAGGATCTAAGGGAGGATCAGGAAGATCTCGACATCGACTTCGTCGACGAGCTCGGAGCGCTTGCTTCAACACCGCATTCATTCTGTCGCTAACCAGCTTACTGAGCAGATAAAATACACTTCGAAGTTTACCTTGAAAATAGTTTCTGTGTACTTTGTTTCATTTAAAATCCCGCGCACTCCAACGAGCAGAGCGGTTTAGCGCTCCACGGGCACCAATCCACGTCCAGTTCCCAATATCCCCGCTGAAATACGTAACACCGGAAAGAGGGGCTTTCACATTGTAGATGGCGTTAGTGTCGCGGTATAGTTGCGTTTGTGTCTGTACATACACGATCGGCTGAGACTTACACTGTCTTATAAGTGAAAATAAGTAAAATGTGTGTGAAACGCTAGTTTTTACTTGTTTAACTTACTGTTTAACTTAAAATGAATGTACAAAAGAGTGGAGCAAAGAGGGTGACAGGTAAGAAAGTTTTATGTACGGTTTGAGTTACATTTAAGACACTTGTTTATTTGAATATTCGTGATGTTTTTGTATTTTTAGGTTATAAACTCTATTATCAAAACTTATATAAACTTTTTTATATAGATTTTATAAACTTAACACTTTTATTTTTGAAATGCACTCGTTAAATGCTATTAAAAGACAGAAAAATGAATTTTATTATCTGCAGGGAGAGGACCAAGAGTACGTTGGCGATGCACAGTGCCAGGTTGTACTTCAAACAGCAATACGAAGAGACACAGCTTCCCTAAGAACGTGATAAGGAGTGAACAATGGTCGCAGGCAATTAATAATCCGAACCTGGATGGTCTTACATCTGATGAATTGTGCAACTACAAAGTTTGTCAACTACACTTTCCTGTAAGTACCTACAAAATTACACGTTTTCGCCAACTATTAAAAGACGATGCTGTACCGCAATTAAGGTTGAATTCTAGGTCATCTACTGCATCCCCTGCAAATACAAGAGATTGGAAAATTGTATGGAATATCGACGTCGCAGACGATGAGAAGATGCAGGAGAATTGTACACTCAAAAATTCACTGAGTGGGTTTGCGGATTTCAAAGTTTTACCGAGTTGGAACGATATATACATGCAAGAAACTTGCAGTCCTTCTGAAGCACTGGACAACAATAGCAAGAATTTATCAATTTTAAAGAACACATTTGAAAATACTACTCAACACTGTGATGGGCATATTGCATCTAAATCTCCATCCAGTGTGCAGAATGTAGAGCCGTCATCTTCAAAAGATGATTCTGCTTCGAAGGAAGCCATTGCCATGTCAACTCCAAAAACTTCTAAAAGACGAATACTTCTTGGGTCAGTAACGAGGAAAAACAAGTTGACGCCAGTGGCTAAACGTTTATATGGAATAGCGACTAAATTATTGAGGAAGCACTCTAGGGATGTACATAAGCTAGGAACACTAAAGGAACGTGTACAGATTATTGAAAAGTTCGTGGCAACGGCGGATATGAACAAACTGAAGAATCTGTCCAAGGAACAAACGCATTTTCTAAAAATGCTGACTCGGAATGTGCAGAAATCTCCTCAAGCTAGACGTTTTACATTAGATGACAAGGTTTTAGCGTTAGCTATTTTCAAGCAGTCCGCACAATGTTAGCGGAATGTTAGCAAGATCTTCATTTTACCAACTCCACGTTCTATGCGAACCTTTTTACAAAGAATTCCGCTAAAACCTGGTGTGAACAAAATTATTTTCGATCATTTAAAAGAACAAGGGTTGAAAATGTCTAAGAAGGACAATGTATGCGTCTTACTCTGGGATGAAGTTTCCCTAGAAGCTCAAATTTATTATAGTCAGAAGGAAGACAAAATCATGGGATTTGAAGATTGGGGTAATGCCAGAACCAGTAAGTTTGCTGACCACGCACTTGTCTTCATGCTCAGAGGAATTAATACAAAGTGGAAAATTCCATTAACTTACAACTGTTGTAAGTCAAGTACTAGTGCTGTACAATTGATGCGATGTATTAAAGAAATAGCGCGAGCAATAACTACATCAGGATTCAAGCTTGACGCCACAGTCTGTGACCAAGAACAGACTAATGCGTCGTGCATAAATAATCTGTTAAAAGAAACGAAATCGACATGCATTAAAGAGAACAGAGTTTTTCTGGACAAATTGAACTCTCAGGACAGCAGATCATTCCACTATTTGACCCCCCACATTTAATCAAGGGAATCAGAAATAATTTTCTAACGAAAGACATCGAAGTTGTTTTTTCACGTCTGAAGAAAAATGAAAATAATTTAGAAACAGTAAAAAAGTACCTTCTGACACCAGATTTCATTGAAGAAATTGTGGAAAAATGTGAAACTGTGAAGGACAAGCGACAAAAAGAACGATATTTTGCTTTGTGGGATATCGTACAGCTAGCTTACGATATCGATAGTAAAAGTCTTAATTCGATAAAAAAGCAAATGCCTAAACTTCATGATGGTCACATTAGAAAGAACAAAATCTGGAAGATGAGAGTGAATCCTGCAGTTCAAGTTTTGAGTCGAACAATGTCTTCATTTATTCGACAATTAACTTGTATTAAAGGTGTAGTACTGACGATTGACGGAACTAAAAGTATGCCAATCAAGAAAGGAGTGACCACTTCAGAAGTCGTGAAATTCTTCAACGACTCATTCGATTCTATCAACGGCAGTAAACAGGATTCAAAGAACACAAAGAACGATCTCCGCAAGGAAGTCACCGTCAACACCTGTCACTCGACTTTCTGGACAGAGGCCATTTATTGCATGGAAAATAACGTCCGGTTCGTAGATCCGAACACGAAAATGTCTAAAGACGTGCCATCGCTGAGAAATTTTAAGTTTACGTTGGACGGATTTCGAAGATTATGGCAGGAGTTGCAAAACCTTAATTTCACAAGTTTTTCACCGCGTAATGTGAATCAAGATCCAATAGAAATTTTTTTTGGAATGATCAGGAGTCATGGAAGACGAAATATTAATCCTACTTGCATGCAATTCGAATACTCCTTTAAAACTCTCCTGATTAACAATTTAACTTCTGCCAAAACTGTAAAAGGAAATTGTCAAGATGATGAGGCGACAGCACTGTTCTCATTTCGCAATTTTGCCTTAATAGCGCAGAATTTAGAAGAGAGTAGTATTTCTATAGACACCCAAGATAGTGATGACCAATATGTTCTTTTTAATAATAATGAATTCAACCCGATTGATACTTGTATAGAAATCTCGGGAGTATTAATGAAACTATACACAGACGTTAGATTCAAACACTGTCATATATGTGTCTCTGACATCTGCAATTCTCATAATTTCAATGCGTTATTGAACGAGGCCCACAGTACCTTGGAGGCGAATATTCCCCTTTGTTGCTTCAAAAAAGGAGTTATAGAAAAATTAATTCTGCCGTTTTCACTGTTATTAGATTTTTCATTTATCACCTGCACTGAACATTTTGATTCCCTATGTCAGGCTTTTTTGCGATTAATCACTTTAGAACATGTTACATGTTGGTGCAGAAATATTAACAGATTATTAAAAGGTAAAGACTCGGGTGCTAGAGCTCAAACACAGCGAAGCAAGCTCGTATTCAGTACACTAAGAAATGTAGAATACGGTGAATTCATTAATGAGATCATAAAACTATTGTATCGATTCGGCGTCGACAGCGCTCTATAATGTGCAGATTCACTGACTGTTAGCAATACCAATTTTCCTCGCCGATCATTCGATCAGGCGAGAGGATCGACGCCGCCGTAATTTTCTAAAAAAATTGATCAATGAAATAATTGTATCGATTCGGCGTCGACAGCGCGCTATAATGTGCAGATTCACTGACTGTTAGCAATACCAGTTTTCCTCGCCGATCATACGATCAGGCGAGAGGATCGACGCCGCCGTAATTTTCTCAAAAATGTGGGGAAGGAAATAATAAATTTAATTCACCCTTTAAGTTCACAGGAGCAGACAGACAAAAACCAGAATGAAAGATGCAGAGGAGGATCTACATTGCAAATGACTTGCATATGTAAGGGCGCCGAGTACGGTTCAGACAACGTGCGCCAAGCTGGTACAGGTGTCGCAGGTATGCATGACATAATATTGGTAATAATTACGATAATTACGATAATAATAAGTAAAATATCCTTTATGTTGTATATAGAACTCGTCAGTTCCTGCTTGGGGCGAAATCTGGCTACGATGTCGACAGTATACTGCCCATAGGACATTCCCCTGACGTCTGCGTGCCACTCAAGCACCTACGATGTACGCGTATTTAGGTAAAATTCAAAGTCAATTTTCTCGAAAACGAAGCCTCTACAGCAAATTCGTCACTCTGAATTTTCGACTTATATTTGCCTGTAGAATCATCCCCCGAAGTATTGACCATAGGTAGAGGAACACCATGTATATGGAGGTCGCGTACGAAGGAATACATATATGTACATAAATTAACAATGTAATATAAGTAATTAATATAATTACTTAGCACTATAGCGTTTAAGCAAACTGTTCAATTCAATATATGGAACATTTTTCAAAGAAAAATCTGAGCCACTCACTAATCCTTACCTCTACTTGTATTTTTTACAATTAAGTATCTTATACAAAATGTAGGGTAAGAGATACATTTGTTGGCATTATCAGTTATTGTTGGCAAAATAATGTCCAATTATGCCAATAATAACTGAAAAAATGGGGAAGGTTTAGATAAGAAACTTCAGGTGAATGTGAAATATTTAATTAAATTCAGTTACTGCAAATTTAATTAAATATTTTTCTCTAACACCTGAATTTCATATCCAAATCTTCTTAACGTGTCAACAAATGTATTTCTTATTCTACATATTACAATATGCAGATTCTGAGTATATTTAATTTTCCCGGCACGTGCCGCCATATTGAATTTTAGTTCAAACAAAATCTCTCACAATGTAGATGGCGTGCAAATACTAAACTGTTGCGACTCCCGTCTAGCGGCGCGTAGTTTAAATTCCAGAAGCGCGAAGTTCGAGGCGGATCACACGAATGTAATAGGAAAGGGAGACAAGGTGAAGTTCGCACAAGCCGAGGGGTTTGAAAATAGTTAGAGATCTTCTAATGAGAAGACTTCAGGATTATAAATTAATCGATACCCACTTGGCAACGGGTGTTAGAATAAATGAACTTCTCCTTCCTTCCTTCTCCTAGGTATGTAATTCCAGCGCCAGGTAGTTAAACGCTTGTTGTTGTGTCAAATCGACGAATAGGAATTCAGCTCGTTAATTAAGAAATTAGCGATTGGCTCTCAGAACGCTAGACATTTTGTAATTAACAAAAGGTGTACAAAAAACCAATGGACCTTTGGGAGCGTGACTTGAGCCTGAAAAGCCTTCGCGGGCAGTCGTGCAAATAAAAGTTCTGTGTAGATTGGAATCCTGTTCAAATCGTTTACTTTACGTTCATTAAAGTTACAAGTTTATTGTTCAAATTGTTTAATTCTGTTCATATTATTATTTTCACTATATTTATCCCTTAAATAATCCGCGTCCAAGGAGCAGGGTGCCTTCGCACTCCACGGGCATCGCCCCGCGCCTGAATTCCCTGGAGAAGACCTCTTTCCCCAGACGGCCACGCAACAAAATTGGTGACAGCGGTGGGATTTTTTTCAAATTCGCCGGCTCGTGGACGCAAGATTCAAAGGAGCAGCCATCGGCCAACTGGTGCAGTCCCTCTTTCCTGGGGTTTTGGACGGTTTTCCCCGGAACACGGGTGAATGCCAGAGGGAAGTGACTTCGGACGACCGTACCAGTCTTCGCTGAAGCCACGCGCACTCGGCCAGGGGATCTTCTTCGCTGACAACGAAGCCTGCAATTGTGTGAGAGATCGAGGTTTAATTATAATATACAATTCATTGTTCTATTGTTAGATTCGTGTGCTGTAATTATCGTCACGTTGTGTTAGTTATTAGTTGATAAGATTAGAGTTTGTATTTACATTGCGAAAATGCCGCGTCGAAGTAAGGTATTACCGAAACGAAAGGGACGACAACTACGTTCGGGTAGCGTACAGGTACCCGAAATAGAGGGTGTAAATGTTGAACCTATGCAAATAGAACGTCCTATGGCTATTTCACGATCCCAAATGACACAAACCGACGATTCTATCGTTGATTCAGCCAGGTCAGAGGATTCTTTGCCCTGCCCAACCGCGGTTATTGCTGCTAGTTCAGAAGTTTCTGGTGGTGAATCACAGCCGCGCGAACTAAACTTTGTGCCGACGCGACTGGAACCACCTGTTGTTAATTTATCCGAATTAAGTAGCCAATTGCCTTGTTCAAACCTAACATCTCAACCAAATCCGTTAAAGTCCATGGACCCACCTAAGTCTTATCTCTCTCTAAAATTAGTGAAAGATTCAATTCCGAGATTTAATGGGAAGTCTGACTCGTTAATCAGGTTTATTAAACAGTGCAACTTAATTAACGCCAAGGTAAAGCCTGAGGATCGGGAGAATCTCCTCTTCCTCATTCGGGGTAAGATTGAGGGACACGCCAATTTACTCTTGTCAAATCGACGAGAGCCCGAAACTTTAGACGAACTGATTAATCTTCTAAAAACGATCTTCGCGCAGTCGTTCAATGTACATAGTTTGAATGCGGAGTTAATGAATCTATATCAGGACAAAAACGAAACAGTTGAGGTTTTCGGAGCCCGAGTTAATGAAATATTAAATGGTGGTTTAGAAACTGCCAGAGATGCGTATAATCCGGAGCAATTAGTTGGTGTTAATGATCTATTAAAAAACACGGCAGTAATCACTTTCATTAAGGGCCTTTGGAATGAAACTGCGCGGTTCTATCTAAATAGACTAAAGGACGGTAACAATCTACCTGACCTTGAAACTGCTATTAACGTCGCGAGTAAGATAGAGTCCGAATCAGTCGATCACTCGAGGCCTTCCTCATATTCGAAACCTTTCGTCACTGACGTAAAAATATTTAAGACGGATTTAAAAAAATATACATGCCCTGATAACCATCTGACGCCAATCTGACATCAGATTGGCAGCAGGGTCTGCCGTGAGAGCGCAGAGCCTGACGTCAGATCCGTAGTCATCTGTGTCCGCATTAGGCTGCGGTCTGAGGTACAGAGCCTGACATCAGGGCCTGACGTCAGATGAACAGCAGATTCGCATCAGATCCTGCCGTTCGCCTGACACGTATAACAGCGCCATCTGAGGGTCAGAATTGGCAAACAATTCCCTACGCGTGACGTCACATGGCCGTCCCTACACACCAACACAAATGTAGCGTTATTGCTGTAGGTGTATCCCTACTCCCCCATAATCAGCTAGTAGATTCTACAGTTTATTAAATAATTAATTCTACTAATTTCAAAAAGGATTTACTCTTTATTTAATAATATACAGGATTGGTGATTACAATTGTTAGAAAATAATATAAATAGCGCATATAAATTCGAGGAAGAACATTCAATTTTTACATTTATAAATCCATATACGTCCCGTAACCAGTGGTACCTATTAGGTGCGATATCAGAAAATTTCCTTTATTTTCGACTTCTTTTTGCTGTAGAATCACCACATACCGTATTATGTTAGCGCTGAAAACAAAT
Organism: Andrena bucephala; assembly: GCA_947577245.1. NCBI lineage: Eukaryota > Metazoa > Arthropoda > Insecta > Hymenoptera > Andrenidae > Andrena > Andrena bucephala. The sequence continues at coordinate 69,873,412 of OX387716.1, forward strand.
AGAACCTTAGTATAAAATTAAAGGTAACGTATGAATAAACAGGTATACATGCGATACTTACTTCAGCTCCATCTCCGCACAGCACACACCCCAGGCGATCATGCATGCTCCTGCGAACATTAACATTTATAATAAAACATGTGTTTAATTATTATCTACTAAACAAGACGCTAAACATTCGCGCTTCGTGCATAACCATACTTTTCTGTCTTGCAGATAATGTGAAACTCGATTTTCGCGACGTAGATAATTGGAAATTATTCAATTGCATAATTACGTTTGCCTTCTGGATACGTCAAGATGATTTGTCTGGATATTGATGGATGAAATTACTTGGAATATTCTTCGATTTTGCCGGCACTGATTGCCACTGCCAGTGACTGTCATCTCATACCTCGAAAATGAATGCAAATTGGACATAGAGTCTTGACCAATCACGAGTTTCGGCACTATGGCGCAGCCAATCCGAGCGTCGTGTCAAGAGCGTTGGTCAAGACTCTACGTCCAGTTTGCGTTCGTTTTCGAGGTGGTAGTCACTGGCAATGGCAGTCAGTGCTGGCAAAATTGAAGAATATTCCAAGTAATTTCATCCATCAATATCCAGACAAATCATCTCGACGTATCCAGAAGGCAAACGTAATTATGCAATTGAATAATTTCCAATTATCTACGTCGCGAAAATCGAGTTTCACATTATCTGCAAGACAGAAAAGTATGGTTATGCACGAAGCGCGAATGTTTAGCGTCTTGTTTAGTAGATAATAATTAAACACATGTTTTATTATAAATGTTAATGTTCGCAGGAGCATGCATGATCGCCTGGGGTGTGTGCTGTGCGGAGATGGAGCTGAAGTAAGTATCGCATGTATACCTGTTTATTCATACGTTACCTTTAATTTTATACTAAGGTTCTATTTGTTTTCAGCGCTAACATAATACGGTATATGGTGATTCTACAGCAAAAAGAAGTCGAAAATAAAGGAAATTTTCTGATATCGCACCTAATAGGTACCACTGGTTACGGGACGTATATGGATTTATAAATGTAAAAATTGAATGTTCTTCCTCGAATTTATATGCGCTATTTATATTATTTTCTAACAATTGTAATCACCAATCCTGTATATTATTAAATAAAGAATAAATCCTTTTTGAAACTAGTAGAATTAATTATTTAATAAACTGTAGAATCTACTAGCTGATTATGGGGGAGTAGGGATACACCTACAGCAATAACGCTGCATTTGTGTTGGTGTGTAGGGACGGCCATGTGACGTCACGCGTAGGGAATTGTTTGCCAATTCTGACCCTCAGATGGCGCTGTTATACGTGTCAGGCGAACGGCAGGATCTGATGCGAATCTGCTGTTCATCTGACGTTAGGCCCTGATGTCAGGCTCTGTACCTCAGACCGCAGCCTAATGCGGACACAGATGACTACGGATCTGACGTCAGGCTCTGCGCTTCAGATCTGGTTATCAGGGTGTTATCAATGTAATCAAACAGGACACTTACGCCGTGATTGTCCTCAGGGAACTAGTGCGCATTTTCCCAACCGCGAGGAGATTAGATGTGGGTATTGCAGGAAAACGGGTCACTTGGAAGCTCGTTGTTTCATAAAACAAAACCAGGTTGGCGTCCGGCCAGGTAATGACGCTTCCAGTCAGAGTAATTTAAACTCAAAGGGGTTTCCGCGAACGGGCGCGACGGGAACCCAATCCTTAATTGCCAGCGCCACCAACGGGGTTGTTTCCAGATCAAAATAAAGTGATCAGGTTCTTTACCTCTGTTTAACTTAACCCACAGTTGCTTCCAAGAAGGCTTCGCTAGCTTCCTTATCGATACGGGTTCCCAACTTAATCTAATAAAACGAAAGGGTATAATCTCTGATATGATAATAAATAATAACATCGTTTATAAAATCACGGGTGTTGGTTCAGGGGATATATTTACCCGCGGCGAAGTTATCATTAAAGTCCATCGCGTCGACGTGAGATTCCAAATTGTCGATGACGACCTTCCCATTCCTGGGACTGGGATATTAGGAATGCCGTTCTTGGAAAATCAAAATGCGATAATGAAGTTTGGAAATGACGAGCCTAATAGCCTCCAGATCGGTGATGGGGAATTCTTCCTTCTTTCATCGTCCTCTTTTACTTTACCCCCTCGTACTAGAACCCTTGTAGCTCTTCCTGTCAAGGATTCTGGAATTAAGGAAGGTTATGTTAGGAGATTGATCACTGACCCAGGCGTTTATATAGGAGAAGCGTTAGTTACCCAGCGAAACGGGTCTGCCAAACTATATGCAATTAATACCTCAAAATTAAAGTGGTTTCGGCCACTTCAAATTTATAATAAAAGCTATTTTGCAGTCGTTATATTTCCGACGTTTCGGTCATTGATTGTGACCCTTATCAAGGAAAGTGAAACAAAAGTGAAATAAAACTGCGTTTGCCTTTAGGTGGAATTTACACGTTAGCCGAAGACGTGCGTTGAGCGCGTCGGTTAGAACGTGACTGAGGCAATTAATACCACTTCAAATCATATCACTTTAAATATACCACCTGTTGAGTTAGAGGCATTCACGGAGCGTCCACCTTCGCCGCGATCGTCTCGCACAGGAAATCCTAACGTGGATCAGTCAAGGGCCGATTCGAGTAGATTAGTCCAGATAGCTAAAATATTAGAATTAAATGGTTTGAATGAGGACGAGCAAGCTAGTATTCTGGAAATTATTAAAGAATTCCCTTATCAGTTTTACCTTCCATCCGATAAATTGAATTCCACAAACACCATCCAGCATTCGATTGAAACTGTAAATGAAATCCCCATTAACACCAAACAGTATAGATTTCTTCTTATTCATAAGGAGGAAATAAAGAAACAAGTCAATGCATTGTTGGAAAATAATATTATTCAACAGTCAACTTCCCCTTATAACTCACCTGTTTGGGTGGTCCCCAAAAAATCGGACTCCACTGGTAAGCCACGTTGGCGCATGGTCATTGATTACCGCCTGTTGAATGAAAAAACCGTTAGCGATGCCTACCCACTTCCTAATATAACAGAAATATTAGACCAACTTGGAGCCGCGAAATATTTTAGTACGCTTGTTTTGGTTTCGGGTTTCCATCAAATCCCTATTGACCCCAAATCCAAGCAAAAAACCGCTTTCTCGACACTCCACGGCCATTACGAATTCAACAAAATGCCTTTCGGCCTAAAAAATGCCCCGGCCACCTTCCAACGATGCATGGACTTGGTTCTATCTGGTCTACAGGGAGTTGAACTGTTCGTGTACATGGACGACATTGTCCTGTATGCCGATTCAATAGAGGAACATTCACAAAAGTTAAGGAGATTACTAGCCCGGTTACAGAATGCAGGGTTAACATTACAACCTGAGAAATGCCGATTCTTACAACGTGAAATTACTTACTTAGGTTATAGCATTTCTAGTGAAGGAGTGAAACCAGATTCCGGGAAGATCGAAGCCGTGAAATCCTTTCCCATCCCTAAAACAAAAAAGAATATAAAGCAATTTCTGGGCCTGGTCGGTTATTACAGACGATTTATTCCTGATATGGCGAAAACCGCCAAACCTCTAACGCGATTATTGAAAACGGATGTCCACTTTATTTGGGACAATGATGTTCAATCTGCCTTCGAAAACCTACGTGATAGAATCTGTTCCGAGCCACTACTACAATTTCCGGATTTTAAACGACCTTTCCTTGTCACGACTGATGCTTCAAATTATGCTGTGGGTGCTGTGTTGAGCCAGGGTCAAATTGGTAAAGATCTCCCTATCGCGTACGCGTCAAGAACGCTTAACAGTGCAGAAATAAATTACTCTACTATTGAAAGGGAATTACTCGCAGTTATTTACGCAGTTGATCATTTTCGACCCTATTTGTATGGTCAACAATTCACATTAGTAACCGATCATCGACCGTTGGTCTGGCTTCATAGCGTAAAGGACCCTATTTCTCGCATTATGAGGTGGCGGATTAAATTAAATGAATACGACTATAACATAGTATACAAACCGGGAAAAGTAAATTCGAATGCGGATGCATTGTCTCGTAACCCCCCGGACTTCACCAATATTAATGAAATTCCTTCTTCATCAGTCTCGAACATCTCATTTAACTGTACCACAACGGACTGTACTGATACCCCATCCTTTAGGCGTTTGCAAGGGGTAGTCGTAGGCGCCGACGACGTGCCACTTGTAGACTCTGGAAGGTTGGAGGATACGGACTGTAATAGAGTATGGGAAAATAATGAAAGGATAATTGCTACCATTTTCCGTGCCCATGGGAGAGAAATCGACGGTCGACCTGAGGTCTTAGTCGGGATTGATCACTCTGATGATGGTTCAAATAACACTGACGCTCACCTTACGATGGGGATAGCTGGGACGAGTGGATCTCCCATTAGAAATGTAGTTGTTGGAGGATCGCTCTCGGGGGGTCGTGTGGATGTGCTCCGATCTGGCTGTCTGTTGGACGTTAGAAAGGCCGACCTTGAAGGCATTCCGTCACATAACTCGTTAAGGGCTGCCCACGTACCTCAGGGCGCAGACTCGTTCCACCTGGAACATCGGATAGGCTTTAAGCACCCCGTCCAGGTCCACGACCTGCGGCCCGCGGCTTGTGTCAGGTTAGGGCAGACCTGCCCCATCGGGTGCAAATACCTCCTGAATTTCTGGGACCCGGGTAACAGCCGAGCGCAGGACTGTTCCATTGCTACCCGTTGCGAAATTTGTGAGAGAACTGCATGAGTATGCGTCCATGTAGAAGAGGTCTTCGGATCCAAGCAATAGACTCGTGGTACGAGCCTAAGTGGACAGCCGCACACTCATGCAGTTCTCCCGCAACCCATGCTGTGGTTAGCAACGTAACCAGTCCCGCGCTCGGCTGTTGCCCGGGTCCCAGAAATTCAGGAGGTATTTGCACCCGATGGGGCAGGCCTGGGTTAGGGGCTGACGAGCCAAATTTAGAGGCTGAAAAATGCCGGACTTTATTTATGACCAAGCGCGCAGATAATGAGACACGATCCTCCGTTGAAATGACCTCAGGAAACAGTGACCTAAACAAACAGAATAACCTTAGAATCCTAATGACAAAGACGACCTCATTAACGCCAACCATCCATCACTCCCTTCCACCTAATGTTATTTACTCAAAGGATTATCTCTATATGCGCAAAGATAACTTCGTTCATTTTTTTTCCCTCGATCACGAAGTTCAATCTCAAGTCACTAAAGATTTGTTGGATAATCGTAAATTTTCCCTTGAACAGATTAGACCACACAACCCCAATGTCGGTGAAACGATGGTTTTCCCTGACACAAAACCCCTTACCTTTCACCTTTTCGTAAAATCACGTGCGGTAGAACCAGTAAATTATCTCCATCTTAAATCCTCGGTAACCTCCCTCAAACACCTTATGGATACCCTGGATGTCAAAACGGTTAACATCTCTAAAATTGGCAATGATATCGAGCCTATTAGTTGGGATTTCATCGAATACCTTTTAAAGGAGGAATTAAATAGTTCTGAATATACTATTACTGTTTGTACGGGCGATGTTATAGTTCCCCTACCACCTAGGAGATCCCTTATTATTAAGGAATTTCACGAATCCGCCATCGGGGGTCATCAAGGTGTCCGTAAACTCTTCAATAGAATTAGGGATGACTTTTACTGGCCACACATGAGAGAAGAAATAGATAATTTCGTTCGTTCATGCCCAAGTTGCCAAAGGAACAAAATCCTTTCTACTAAGACCAGACAGCCGATGCGAATAACGGTCACCCCTAAAAAGGCGTTTGAAAAAGTACAAATGGACATCGTAGGGCCCTTACCAATAACAAAGAGGGGAAATCGGTATTTGTTAACCCTTCAAGACAATCTTACCAAATATTCTGACGCAATTCCACTTCTTAGTATAGACTCTGTATCCGTGGCCATGGCTCTGGCTGAACAATTTATCAGCAGATTTGGGTGTCCTCGAACAATTCAAACTGACCAGGGAAGTAATTTTGTTAGCAATATTATGAAAACCTTTTGTAAAATATTTAAAATACAAAGAATTACCTCAACTGCGTTTCACCCACAATCACTGGGATCTCTTGAACGGGCGCATCGCGTATTTACTGATTACCTGAAACATTACTGTACTAAGACCGACTGGGATGATTGGATTCGTTTTGGCATGTTTTCTTACAATACGTCTGTCCATGAAGCTACTGGTTTCACTCCACGAGCTTGTGTTTGGAGTAAAGGCGATTATTCCCTCGGAGTTCATGAACCAAGTAATTCCACGAACCTTCGTTAACCATTTGGATGAGTTGTTTCCAAAAGTAAGCTCAACCCAAGCCATAGCAGCAGCAAATCTAGAAAGGGCAAAACAGAAAAGTAAATTAGATTATGATAAAAGAGTCCATTCCTGTAAATTCTCTGTAGATAACGATATATACGATGTATATATATGACGATGTATATATATATAAAGAACCAAAAACTTCTAAATTTGATTCTAGCTGGTCGGGACCTTACCAAATTGTTAGGATGTTTGATGACTTAAACGCGGAAATAGCCATAGGAGTTGGTAAAACCAAGATAGTTCATACGAACAAGTTGAAATTAGCATGCATAAGATTAGATTCCCCATAGTCTACCTTGTAGTCGTATCATTGTTGATACCACTTTGTCATTTGCATGTATAGTATGTGTTAAGCTAAGGTACTTTATTCGTTCGTTGATCAAAACCTTGTAATCTTGAAATCTAGATGTTATGTCACGGAAACAAACTTGTAACCCATTGTAATCAACTGTGACAAGCAGCCTGCAGCATCTTTCGACTCGCAACCAGAGATCGGGGGACTCCGGCCGGTGTTGATGGAGGGGGAAACACCTACAGGAGTAGTGGTTATGTGTGCACGAACTGCGCCTGCGTCAGTCACGCACACATTACCACCGCTCCTGTAGGTGTTCCCCCTCCATCAACACCGGCCGGAGTCCCCCGATCTCTGCTCGCAACCCTCTCGGGAACCCGGGTGGACCGAGTAGCTTGGCTACCGTGGGGGAAGTGAGGAGGAGAGGCTCAGGAATGCTTCACTGAGATGTTTATTTACATACAAGTTTAGTCATATTGTCATATTAGAAATTAATGCGAGTTTAGCGATACCAACATCCTATATAAGGGGCGCAGGTCTTATTTATCATAAATGTATTTTTGGAAAAGCTGTTTCCATTGGTAAACACCTTTTGTATAAGGGGGAAAGTGTTGCGACTCCCGTCTAGCGGCGCGTAGTTTAAACTCCAGAAGCGCGAAGTTCGAGGCGGATCACACGAATGTAATAGGAAAGGGAGACAAGGTGAAGTTCGCACAAGCCGAGGGGTTTGAAAATAGTTAGAGATCTTCTAATGAGAAGACTTCAGGATTATAAATTAATCGATACCCACTTGGCAACGGGTGTTAGAATAAATGAACTTCTCCTTCCTTCCTTCTCCTAGGTGTGTAATTCCAGCGCCAGGTAGTTAAACGCTTGTTGTTGTGTCAAATCGACGAATAGGAATTCAGCTCGTTAATTAAGAAATTAGCGATTGGCTCTCAGAACGCTAGACATTTTGTAATTAACAAAAGGTGTACAAAAAACCAATGGACCTTTGGGAGCGTGACTTGAGCCTGAAAAGCCTTCGCGGGCAGTCGTGCAAATAAAAGTTCTGTGTAGATTGGAATCGTGTTCAAATCGTTTACTTTACGTTCATTAAAGTTACAAGTTTATTGTTCAAATTGTTTAATTCTGTTCATATTATTATTTTCACTATATTTATCCCTTAAATAATCCGCGTCCAAGGAGCAGGGTGCCTTCGCACTCCACGGGCATCGCCCCGCGCCTGAATTCCCTGGAGAAGACCTCTTTCCCCAGACGGCCACGCAACAAAACCAAAAGTTTTGCTTGTGTTACGCTATCGCTTGAATATGGCCGCGGAAATGTATATAATCGATATATATAGAGTACGTAGGAGCGAGATTTGAAACGGAGGACGAAGAAGAGTGTTTATTAGAGAGCGCGTCATGCTTTTCGGGGGGGTTTTTCCCTGCTATTTTAAACGTGTCCTTACAATGGAACATCTGATGCCTGAACTCAGAAGGCGTACGAAAACCTGGGATTGTATTCAATAGCTTTTAAGTTACCGTTAGACTAGGCGAGGGTAATAAATAGCTTAGCTTTTTCCTTTGCACATCTGCGTGCCAAATTTCGTCGAGCGGGCAGCGGCTCGTCTCGTAAAAGCATTTAAAACTCTGTCCTCCCTTTCTATAATTGCCGATGTTCTGTTAGGATAAAACTCTGGCCGGAAGAGGCCGGAGTCATAAAGTCATAAAGTCATAAACTTTTCCGAGCGACGTCGTCTTGACCCTGAGGGTTGCGCGTACTTACCTGCGAGATATGTATGTACTGTACGTAGCCTATGTACTACCCCCATGTCATCGGGAAGCGTGCCTCGATCACCAGACGAGAGTGGGAGGAAGCATGAAGGAAGGGCGAAGGACAGCCCACTAACGAAGCTTGAGGGATGTCATCATGCTGATTGGACTACAAGGATCTAAGGGAGGATCAGGAAGATCTCGACATCGACTTCGTCGACGAGCTCGGAGCGCTTGCTTCAACACCGCATTCATTCTGTCGCTAACCAGCTTACTGAGCAGATAAAATACACTTCGAAGTTTACCTTGAAAATAGTTTCTGTGTACTTTGTTTCATTTAAAATCCCGCGCACTCCAACGAGCAGAGCGGTTTAGCGTTCCACGGGCACCAATCCACGTCCAGTTCCCAATATCCCCGCTGAAATACGTAACACTTGAGTTTCTGCCCCCTGGTCACCGTCCATTTATACAAATGTAAATATGTCGGCAACATTGTCGATATTATAATACTATTTTCGAAATAATTAGGAAAGCTCGGGTTGTTGTAATTGGAGAGAAAACTAAATACGTTGCAAGTTGCAACAGAATCGTGTAACCAATGGTAATCGTAATGTTTATATTTCCTTAGGCTATTTCTCTTTTGTGTCAGTTATGTATTTATGTTGAATGTATAATCATTGATAAATTTGTCGTCCGATACATTTCTTAATGATACCAATAATTTTCCAGGTATGTAAGAATGTTCGATACAGTATCATAAACAATTTGGTAGATATAAGAAAGCATTCTGCAGAATTGTTCAGAGCCACTTTGTCAGCAACTCTGTATCAATAATGGAGAAATTAAATGAATACTATAAGAAGGTTCAGATGTATCTTATGAAGAAGAATCAGGAATGTGGAGAATTAAAATTCCTCTCTTCGCGTGCATCAACCGAGAGCAGCGACCACATCGACGACTTGTGCAAATCGATGATGGGCATATTTCAGGCCTACGGTATACCCGTGAAGGGAAAGGCATTGGTCGATAATGAGGAATGTGCGCAGTCGTATAAATATTTATTAATGAATACCAAGTTCCAGAATCAAGAACGTTTAGCGGAAGATATCGTTAGTGGCCATTTAGTTGACATGTGCCCGCCTTTGTCTTCGTATTTGCTTATGCAGTTAATGTGGAATCTTGGATACGAGAAGATTCTAATTCAATCCCTTTTATACGTACCTCTCGACTTGTGTACAGAGATACTGCAGATAGTTAGGAAATGTATAGAAGAACTGCCTTTCCAAAGATTACTAGATAGCATATACGAATTAATATTGACTGCGTATACTAAGTTCCTTGGATTAAAGGAAGCGGGAATACAGTCTACGAATGTTGAAGAGAGCGTAGAAAGTTTTCTGATCAGCTTCGAGGAAGTCTTGTTGCTATTAACGAACCCACAACTAATTCATTTGACAGAAGTGTCCAGCACAAGGAAATATGAGCGAAGTGGTATTATATTGAAAAGATTAATTTCTACGATAAAGAGTTGTTTAGAGCGTAGAACTAAAGGGAGTGTCACCTCCGATGGTCTTGAGAAATTATATAACATTACATTTGGTGGAGAACAGTTTGTCAAGTGTGAAGATACGCTTATAGAAACTGGCGTAACAAGCTTGAACGAGAAAATGATAGATGCACTGCTAAATACTATCAAAGAAATTGACTGCTATACTTATTTGAGCTGGGCAGAGCTCGACGATGATGAGAACAACATGATTACTTTGCAGCGTTCCATTAGAAATGAATGCTATTACTTTATACAGTTTATACAGAACGACCAACAGCTATGTGAAAACACTCATTTGATAGAGTGTCTGCAGCACTTGTCATCGAAATCGGATCCTAAACAGTCGAGTTTTGTTTTAAGTTTACAAGAACTCTGTTGCGCCATATCCGATGGCAAACGAGAGCTTATAAAAGAGTTGTTATGCAGATACAAAGAATGGGACCATTCGATACTTGATTTTGTTTATAAGAACGAAACTTTATTAGATAAAAAGGTCTGCTTAAATCTGTTGGAATATCTTGCATTTGCCCTTACACAGCCGAACGAAGAAACCATTAAAGAGCTCTGTCATACTGTCGTTACGACAATACTGATGCATCGAGACGTATCAGATATTTATGAAATCGTGACGGCGTATCTAATGAAACATGATGGCAAAAGCTACATAAAATCTTCGCATACAGAACACGCGTTTAACGAATTCATTACGCGGTTCTCGAATTTACAAACGTCGACAATTTTGAAAGCTGTTCTACTCTTCCTTTCGCAGGATCTTAAATTGGTATTGACTATACTCGTAAAGATCACCATCGGTCATCCCGACTACAGAAATATTATGATTTCTGCCAACGATATGCTTCTATTATCGCCGTTTATGCGAATAAGAGAAGACAACAATCAAATAATCGTAACCAGCGTCCTAAGAACCGTTTGTATAGAAAATGTAGAATGGAATGGAAAGAAATTTATGTACTTCGTACGAGCTGTATTGGACAACTCCGATATCAACGTAAATGATTTGATAAATAATGTTTTTATACCGTATCTGGAGGCAGATACTTTCAATGCGCCGAACATAAATTCGGTTCTTATTAATATTCCAATGCTGTTGGCCAGATGTACTAAAAATACCCACGTTAAAGGTTTAACAATAGCTCTGGCTAAGAAGATGTCCTTTTTGAGGAAAAATACGACCATTTCGAAATACGTAAGCAGCGAAATACTTGAACAAATAGCAAGGATAGTAAAATATTTAGTGGAAACCAAAAGTTATAAACTTCACGTGTCCACGAAAGAAGAAATAATTACTGGAATCGAATGCCTGATCGAGCCAATAGATAAATTGTACTTCGCTCCTCTTTGGTATTTAACGCAGGAAGGGGTTAGCATAGTCGATATAATGAATGATTACGAAAGGCGTTGTTTCATCGTGCTAGACAGATTGAAAGAGGACCCAAAGGCCTCGGAGAGACTACGAAGTTATTTATCAAATTTGAGTTTACTGAAAGAAGACTTTTTGCGTCACTTAATTCTTCGATCGACCAGAGACGAATATCAGAAATTAGGCGCGGAATTTATTACGATATACTGGTTTGTCTTCGGATACAATGAAATCGAAGCGCACGATCACTTTTTACGCTTAACGGTAGAGGCATGCTGCTTATCGTTGGAGTACCCGTCCATCGGTGGAAACGATTTATTTGCATTTCTGCTCAAGTCCGTTTCGCAATTCTGTGAAACGTTCGTTCTATTGGAAAGAATGCAAGATCAGGAGAAAGTGTATCAATCGTTAATTAAAAATATTAGACAGCTCGAGGGCAGCATAAAGCATACTCCTTATGCTCATTTGTTTGCTACCTGCCTGGCAAGCTTGAATAACGATACACAGCGAGATTCTGCACATCTATTGCAAGACGCTTTAAACTCTCTTTATTGCTTCAGCGAGCAGTGTCTTGAATCAAACTATGAATACGACGAACAGATCCCCAAGAGATCTTTTTCTCAAAAAATTTCGAATTTGTATGTAAATCAAGAAGTCATTTCCGCTTGTATGAGAGTATCAGCCACAGAAGCCAACGAATGTGTCAGAAGATTGAATGAATTATTCGTTTCAAGTTGAACTGTCTGTGTGTTTTTTTAATGCATTTAAACTACTATGAATGGTATTGGTATATATTTGGTTCTTTTCGTGAGCTATGTATTATGCTGTAAAGTGTAACTGAACAGCGGGTGTTATGCGTGATTAGTAACAAGGATCATCCAATCAGTACCAAAGAATTGTTTTTATTCTATATTATATTTGTGCGATATTGCCAAAATGCCAGTACAATGGTTAGTAATAAAAAAATGTGAAAAAATTGCGTACGAAGAAAAAATGTGCACCAGTATCGAGACAGGATCAAATGGGTAGCTTTCCCAGGACAGATCTCAATGCTTCCATGGAAAAAGTTAGTACCTGGTCGCGTACAGAGGAGCAGTTAATTGCTAAAAAGGCCTGTCGATGAAATCCAATTGCAACCTAATAGTAATTACTACACTAAACAGAATCAATATCTTTCATACAAAAACTTTGCTTCCCAAATCTGTGCTCCGCACTCTTTTTTTCCATGTCATTGAGTTACAAGAATTCTGTATTGACTACATTCTTATGCTGGTAATTCAAGCTGAATGCACCAATAAAATCATCTATTGAAGCTTAAAACAATGTATCTTAAACGGAAGAAAGGAAAAATATTGCTACGCATAGGTTCTGTTATTTGAAAGCTTCTCTTTCAATCGAAGAGAATGGCAATGTGGTTTTTTTTCGTTGATACTCGTTTATTTACACTCGCATTATAGAGGGAAATACACGAAGCGTACATATTTTTACATCTTACTTCTCCTTAGTTCTTTATTTTTTTTTTTTTTACTACAGGTAAAAAATAACTCGTGCCTTCTCTTTTCGTGTATATGTATTTCCCTTTTGAACGCAGCTCGGTATAAGCAGACTGAAAGAGGATTAAAATTACCAGCGAACGAAAATATTTCGCGGGTGGTGTCGTTTTATAAAGTGTCCTCTGTATCCGTTTTCTCGTCTACCCAAGTGATCGCGCGAACACAGCAGAGAGCCGTTTAATCGGTCACGGCGATAAGGAAACGAAGAAACACGAGCACGTGTCCCATGAACATTTAAGCCGTCAAATGTCGGATATTCATTTATCGGTATTTCTTTTTATCAATTATTATTATTATTATTATTATTATTATTATATATAATTCGACGCTATAATATTTACAGATTCTTCACATTGTAAAAAATATAACGTATTTCGTACTCAATATCATACGCAGGTAGTACTGAAAGGCCGATATACATCTAAATCGTGGTGTTTTTCTTTTTCTTCTTTTTCATTCCCGAATTAATGTGACCCAGTTGCTTAACAAATCTGCATGTATACATATATATGTAAATTGTGTATGTATACATATATATTCATTTCTTTATATCTAATTATAAAATCGTATGCAAATCATTTCTATGAGTGGTGAAGTTGTTGTGCTTTCTCTCCCTCGAGTTTCTATCCCGAAAAAAGTCACGGAAGGAATTGCTGACCGAAACAAAGAAGTGAAGAAAACGAACCTGGTCCTTGACACTGATATGCTGACTTAGGCGTAGCTCGATTTTCCATTTCGCTCCGATAGCTTCCCAAGTAAATCAGACAATTTCGCGTTTCTTCTTGTACAAACGTTTTAATACATTCCCTTTTTCTTTTTCTCTCGTTAGAAAAATATCCTTAAACACGGTCGTGTGCGTGCGCGCGCGTGCGTGCGTTAATTATTCAGAAGCGATACAAATATAGAAGTAATTTCTTGTTTCCTATGTTTCATTATTTCTCCATATATTAGAGACATGCGTATACTTGGAAAGCTATCCGCACCTCTATTTTCCCATCCCACTTTCTTCGCCCTTTGCAGATCCATGGTTTTCGAGAAGCACAAAAAGAAAACCCAGGAGGGTGGAAAAACACAACGATAATAGGAGCGTGAGCGATTACACCGTTTCACAAAGAGGCCCTTTGATTCGCTGTTGAAAGGCTTTCACGCGCGTTCATTATCGTCGTCTTTTAATAGAAAAACTGCGGTTTACATCTACGGGATCACAGCGAGACTACGAATTTTCCGAGTGATAAAATAGAGGATACGAATAATTATCTGTTGCACCTCCCCTACCCCTCTTCCCTTTTCCGTCTTTCACGTCTGTTTAGTAGTAGAGTACAGTGAACGGAATATGGATGGCCGATTCGCTACGTCGGTTATTATACGCTCCGGCAATCTGAAGCTGACGAAATGTATTAGCACCCTTCATCAGTCGAATACGCGAGGGTATCTTCTATGTGTCTCAAAATATACACATTAATCGGCAACTTAACGTTGAAAATTTCGACGACAAGAGAAGGTTCAGTCGCGACAAGTATAAAATCAAATGCTTCGCGTGATTAGAACACATGCTCAGCCGCACGTACTCGCCACGAATTAAGCTTCTTTCTTTCTTTTTCAAACTGCACCGACGATTAGAAAGAATGACAGAATGTACGATCGATAGCCTATTCCCAAAGAGCTGCGTCGTCGGACCCTACTAACAACCAATGATAGAAATACTGTACATCAGTTCGTTTGAAACTTTTCAGTTCGACTGTGAGGGCCCTTGGACGCGTCTCCGACCGGGAAGCGACTGTCTCTCGTGTACAAAATTAAGCATCCTTAATCGATCCGGAAGGCTGGTAAATCGAGACGAACGAGTTATATTATTATACAAACATTAAATAGACTTTTTCTCTTGTCCCTTAAGCGATCGGGATTAACACCCTTCCATCAAACTCGTAAAGAAAAAGAAAAGATAGCCGAGCCCTAGATTTTGCTTTTTTAAGGTACGTCGTGCAGCGATCACACGGAAAATTAATGACTTCGATGGTGGCGTTAAATAATAATAACATATCGAGCTAATGTAATGACCCTGATAACCAGATCTGGGGCGCAGAGCCTGACGTCAGATCCGTAGTCATCTGTGTCCGCATTAGGATCAGGGGGGCCAAGCTTCCCTCTTACGAAAGTTGAAGCTGTTACGTATTTCAGCGGGGATATTGGGAACTGGACGTGGATTGGTGCCCGTGGAGCGCTAAACCGCTCTGCTCGTTGGAGTGCGCGGGATTTTAAATGAAACAAAGTACACAGAAACTATTTTCAAGGTAAACTTCGAAGTGTATTTTATCTGCTCAGTAAGCTGGTTAGCGACAGAATGAATGCGGTGTTGAAGCAAGCGCTCCGAGCTCGTCGACGAAGTCGATGTCGAGATCTTCCTGATCCTCCCTTAGATCCTTGTAGTCCAATCAGCATGATGACATCCCTCAAGCTTCGTTAGTGGGCTGTCCTTCGCCCTTCCTTCATGCTTCCTCCCACTCTCGTCTGGTGATCGAGGCACGCTTCCCGATGACATGGGGGTAGTACATAGGCTACGTACAGTACATACATATCTCGCAGGTAAGTACGCGCAACCCTCAGGGTCAAGACGACGTCGCTCGGAAAAGTTTATGACTTTATGACTTTATGACTCCGGCCTCTTCCGGCCAGAGTTTTATCCTAACAGAACATCGGCAATTATAGAAAGGGAGGACAGAGTTTTAAATGCTTTTACGAGACGAGCCGCTGCCCGCTCGACGAAATTTGGCACGCAGATGTGCAAAGGAAAAAGCTAAGCTATTTATTACCCTCGCCTAGTCTAACGGTAACTTAAAAGCTATTGAATACAATCCCAGGTTTTCGTACGCCTTCTGAGTTCAGGCATCAGATGTTCCATTGTAAGGACACGTTTAAAATAGCAGGGAAAAACCCCCCCGAAAAGCATGACGCGCTCTCTAATAAACACTCTTCTTCGTCCTCCGTTTCAAATCTCGCTCCTACGTACTCTATATATATCGATTATATACATTTCCGCGGCCATATTCAAGCGATAGCGTAACAAAGCAGAGTTTGTAGCGCCTCCTACCTATTAGGTGCGTACTAAACTGTGAATGTGTGAATCGGGACGTATGTGTATGTGTATACGTGTAATGCACCGCTTACTTTATAACCTGTCCACGGATCGTCGCGCCAGCGACACGTATGCAGCAGATAGAAGGATAAACATTGAAATTGAATATTTCTTCTTTTCTTAGGAAAAGAAAATATATTCAATTTCTTTGTATATCCTTCTATCTGCTGCATACGCGTCACTGACGCGACGATCCATGGTCAGACGGCCTTAGAAAAGGTAAACCAGGGAAAGTGAGGACGCCATTTGAAGGAATGACGACGGTCGTCATGGTAACATTTCACCAACGTCGAAAGGTTATGTGTCGTGCTCACTGATACACCTAGATATGTGTGTGTGATGTACCTAGCGCCTCCTACCTATTTGGTGCTAACTAAACGGGAACTTCGGCCAAACAATGACGGCTTGGCCCCCCTGATTAGGATGCGTTCTGAGGTACAGAGCCTGACATCAGGACCCTGACGTCAGATGGGCAGCAGATTCGCAACAGATCCTGCCGTTCGCCTGACACGTATAAGAGCGCCATCTGAAGGTCAGAATTGGCAAACAATTCCCTACGCGTGACGTCACATGGCCGTTGTTGCGTGGCCGTCTGGGGACAGAGGTCTTCTCCCGGGAATTCAGGCGCGGGACGATGCCCGTGGAGTGCTAAGGCACTCTGCTCCTTGGACGCGGATTTTTGAAGGATAAATATAATGCAAACAATAATATGAACAGAACAAAACTATTTGAACATAATAAACTGGTAACTTTAATGAAGAGAAAATAAACGATTGAAACACAATTTCAGTAGGCACAGAACTTTTTTTGCTTATATGACTGCTGTCGAAGGCGTTTGAGGCTCAAGTGGCCTTTCTAAAAGTTCATCGCTTTTACATCTTTTGTTAAACCAAAATGTCTTAGATTCTAAGAGCCAATCGCAAATTTACAGATTTATTGGCTGAATTCCTATTCGTCGATTTGACACAACAACAAGCGTTTAACTACCTGGCGCTGGAATTACACACCTAGGAGAAGGAAGGAAGGAGAAGTTCATTTATTCTAACACCCGTTGCCAAGTGGGTATCGATTAATTTATAATTCTGAAGTCTTCTCATTAGAAGATCTCTAACTATTTTCAAACCCCTCGGCTTGTGCGAACTTCACCTTGTCTCCCTTTCCTATTACATTCGTGTGATCCGCCTCGAACTTCGCGCTTCTGGAGTTTAAACTACGCGCCGCTAGACGGGAGTCGCAACACCGTCCCTACACACCAACACAAATGTAGCGTTATTGCTGTAGGTGTATCCCTACTCCCACATAATCAGCTAGTAGATTCTACAGTTTATTAAATAATTAATTCTACTTATTTCAAAAAGGATTTATTCTTTATTTAATAATATACAGGATTGGTGATTACAATTGTTACAAAATAATATAAATAGCGCATATAAATTCGAGGAAGAACATTCAATATTTACATTTATAAATCCATATACAATATGTCCCGTAACCAGTGGTACCTATTAGGTGCGATATCAGAAAATTTCCTTTATTTTCGACTTCTTTTTGCTGTAGAATCACCACATTCCGTATTGTGTTAGCGCTGAAAACAAATAGAACCTTAGTATAAAATTAAACGTAACGTATGAATAAACAGGATACATGCGATACTTACTTCAGCTCCATCTCCGCACAGCACACACCCCAGGCGATCATGCATGCTCCTGCGAACATTAACATTTATTAGAAAACATGTGTTTAATTATTATCTACTAAACAAGACGCTAAACATTCGCACTTCGCGCATAACCATACTTTTCTGTCTTGCAGATAATGTGAAACTCGATTTCCGCGACATAGATAATTGGAAATTATTTAATTTGGATAATTACGTTTGCCTTCTGGATACGTCGCGATGATTTGTCTGGATATTGATGGATGAAATTACTTGGAATATTCTTCGATTTTGCCGGCACTGATTGCCACTGCCAGTGACTGTCATCTCATACCTCGAAAATGAATGCAAATTGGACATAGAGTCTTGACTAATCACGAGTTTCGGCACTATGGCGCAGCCAATCCGAGCGCCGATTCAAGAGCGTTGGTCAAGACTCTACGTCCAGTTTGCGTTCGTTTTCGAGGTGGCAGTCACTGGCAGTGGCAATCAGTGCCGGCAAAATCGAAGAATATTCCAAGTAATTTCATCCATCAATATCCAGACAAAAAATCGCGACGTATCCAGAAGGCAAACGTAATTATCCAAATTAAATAATTTCCAATTATCTATGTCGCGGAAATCGAGTTTCACATTATCTGCAAGACAGAAAAGTATGGTTATGCGCGAAGTGCGAATGTTTAGCGTCTTGTTTAGTAGATAATAATTAAACACATGTTTTCTAATAAATGTTAATGTTCGCAGGAGCATGCATGATCGCCTGGGGTGTGTGCTGTGCGGAGATGGAGCTGAAGTAAGTATCGCATGTATCCTGTTTATTCATACGTTACGTTTAATTTTATACTAAGGTTCTATTTGTTTTCAGCGCTAACACAATACGGAATGTGGTGATTCTACAGCAAAAAGAAGTCGAAAATAAAGGAAATTTTCTGATATCGCACCTAATAGGTACCACTGGTTACGGGACATATTGTATATGGATTTATAAATGTAAATATTGAATGTTCTTCCTCGAATTTATATGCGCTATTTATATTATTTTGTAACAATTGTAATCACCAATCCTGTATATTATTAAATAAAGAATAAATCCTTTTTGAAATAAATAGAATTAATTATTTAATAAACTGTAGAATCTATTAGCTGATTATGTGGGAGTAGGGATACACCTACAGCAATAACGCTACATTTGTGTTGGTGTGTAGGGACGGCCATGTGACGTCACGCGTAGGGAATTGTCTGCCAATTCTGACCCTCAGATGGCGCTGTTATACGTGTCAGGCGAACGGCAGGATCTGATGCGAATCTGCTGCTCATCTGACGTCAGGCTCTGTACCTCAGACCTGATACGCATAATGCGTGAATTGGAACACAGCCATAGACGATTACGGTTC
The DNA here is from genome assembly GCA_947577245.1 of Andrena bucephala. Classification (NCBI taxonomy): domain Eukaryota; kingdom Metazoa; phylum Arthropoda; class Insecta; order Hymenoptera; family Andrenidae; genus Andrena; species Andrena bucephala. The sequence continues at coordinate 69,892,520 of OX387716.1, forward strand.
TGACGTCAGATTCTGTTCCCCAGATCTGGCTATCAGGGTGCTTCAGCATAAACCATATTTAATATTAATGCAGGACAGTGCAAAAATGTAGCTTGCATTTCCTATGGAAAAAAATTTGTTGATGAAAATCTTTTCGATGTGAACATTTAAACACGTCTTGTAAGTGCAAATTAAATGAATGTATCCCCCACAGCACAACTTGTAAATACTACGTAACATGGAAGTCACAAATTCTGTAACTTTTGTTACATGTACAAAATATAACCGCTACGTAATACAGGTATCACAATGTGCTGTAACTTTTGTTACATAGATAGAACATAGCAGCAACATTACCTATGAGCATACCTGAAAAGTCACACAAAACATATAATTTTTACGTAACTCTTCTTACGTATAGGCAACATATTAATCCAGATGAAAATGTCATGGAACGTAGGTGTCACAAGTATTCCGTAATTTTTGTTTCATAAATAGAACATAACAGCGACATAAACGAGAAATATAATTTACCTATTGCTCGAGTGACTGATCGTGATCTTCGAAACGTGGTAACGTTTCCTGCTGCAAAACTCCTGCACGGAACGTAATAAAATAAGGACTGCGTTTAGCATCGGTGTGCTTAGAGTGCAAAATCTAACGTTTACGCGAAGATTAAATGTGGCGTGTTACAATAAACAATTATTACATTGGTTTTAGGTTAAGTTGGAGAGATATTTTAATTAATACATATGTCAGACAGAAAACGTTTGAGAAGAGATTTTAAAACATAGCTATGCTGACTTCCGCGAGGTGGACTTTAATAAAGAAGTAGCGGAATGGTTCCGTCTAGGATTGCAGATGAAGTGCAGAGAGGAGAAAAAACATTAATCAACTTATATATATATAGTTTTTCAAATATTTTTTTCTCTTCAAATATATATATGGTATGTTATATATAATATAAAGTTTATAAACAAAATTCTAACAGATATTTAACTTTTTTTTAACTACAATAATCCTTCCAAATGCCAATAGTGTAATTATCCATAACGTAACAATAAAGTTATTGCTGTTATCTTGTTGCTACGTAACAGAGAGATAACAGAGAAAGGTAAAATTTATATAAAAGTATGACCTTAATGTGACGCGTACTGTTATGTAAATGTGGCGGACATTTCCACCCTGATGATACCTTCATGTGACCCCCACGTGACGTAACCAAAAAATGATGGTTACGCCCCCACAGCACTAAAACGTATCTTGTACGTAACTGCTACGTAACCATCATTATGTTGCCTATACGTAAGAAGAGTTACGTAAAAATTATATGTTTTGTGTGACTTTTCAGGTATGCTCATAGGTAATGTTGCTGCTATGTTCTATCTATGTAACAAAAGTTACAGAACATTGTGATACCTGTATTACGTAGCGGTTATATTTTGTACATGTAACAAAAGTTACAGAATTTGTGACTTCCATGTTACGTAGTATTTACAAGTTGTGCTGTGGGGGCGTAGCAGTTACGTACAAGATACGTTTTAGTGCTGTGGGGGATAGTTTGTATAATAAAAATATTTCAGATTTCACAGAACCTTTTAATTGTTTTATTTTAAAACCAATACTATGGTTAATAAGGATATTATATAAAGTAAATAAAGTAAAAGTATAATAAAGAAAAATTACATTATTAAATTGTGTCTGACCTTGGTAAATTTGGGTATAAATATTTAATAAGCTTTAGTAAATTTAATCAGGTTTATATTCTATTTCTGTTGGGAGGACGGTGGGGGCGGGGGGGGGGGGGGCGATGAGACATGTATCACCGTAAAACATTAAATTTAATATGTATTAGGTTAATAGTAACTACTGCCGCTCCGTATCATTTAGAACATATATATGAACATATACATATATATATCAACACATGCTCCGAGATAACAACACAAAGCACTGAATGATTCCTGTATGTCCATTGGTGGGGATGGTGTCAATTTATTTCCCTGAATACGAAAGCCGTGCTTCATTCTATGTACTACTTATTTAAGAAAAGTCTAACAGCATAAGTACTTAATAAACTTAAGCAGCAATGTGAAAGCTTCGAAATGTTAATCTTCTGGTTCATTATATAAAATAATGGATATGTCGAATTAATTAAAATTATACTTTCACGAAAATATTTTTCTTTCGACCAATGGTATTTATTAGCAGATGCATACAAATCATTATCATTACATAAAAGTACAGCCTTGAAAATAAATGGTGTGCTTATTGTTACGAGTGATGTGGGATAGGTATCATCTTTACCGAATATAATTTTTTCCCAGTGGTGATAATGAATTGTGATATCGTGACAAATAAACATGGCGCTGATTTGATACTGGAGTCCTTTACTTCGGGCAAGCCGCAAACCTTGTCGCGATTTGCACAAAGTCAGATATTTCATTTTCCGCATCTGTTCGTAGACAACCTGCATAATTCGAGATACAGTGAATGTATCGTCCATATTTTGAACTGTTTTCGACAGGAAACGTTTGATAAATTTGCACGTCATACATGTCAAAATGGCCCGGGAATATGATCATTTATTTAAGCTTCTAATAATAGGAGATAGTGGTAAGTGTACGAATTCTGATTAGTGTCAAGTATACGGAGTTATGAAAGCACACTCGTACATATATGAATAACGATAACCTATAGTTCATTATATGGCAATAATATGTCACTTGTGTTTTTAATACAAACTAGCCAATACAAATTTACCATAACTAAGCTTCATCAAAAAATTGCATTTCGTGTAATACTGATAAACGTAGCTTTATGCGAACTGCCACTACGTGTTATAAGAAAGAAGTTTATCGAAATACACAGTCTAGGGAAACTTATTTTTCCAACAGATGTGGAAAATAATATGATAAAAATTTCTGTATGCATTTGTCTGAGCGAATAAATATAATTTATCTTAAATAAATAAAATACTTAAATGTTGTAAGTTACAAATAATATCAGTAACATAAGTAGTCTAGCGTAATGTCTTCTTGAATTTTTTCACAAAATTATGCTAAAAAATTGTTTGTGAAAGAAGTTAAATTCAAACGAATATAAAATACCGTGCAATGCCATCTCTTTTAAATATTAAGGCATTCGAACTGGAGGTTTTAGTATTTCAATTAGCTTCTTTTTGTCAAAAGTCAAGTTCCTTTTCTGTTCTTGTTCGGTGATACATAAAAGTTTCATTGTGTTTTATGCCTTTTTAAATAAATTCAGAATATTTGTGTCACTCCAAAAGCATGCGAATATTTTTAATAAGAACTAGAAAGTACAGTCTCCTTTAAGATCTTTAAATATTTTAAAGATCATTTGTATAGTTGTCATTTACCTTTCTATCGTTTTTAAGAACAAATAACAAATACAAACAATTACATATTATGTACAAATTCAGGAACTGAGTCCTTAATAATCAGAATCTAGTCTCAAAGCTCTCTGTAAATGTTTCCCAAGTGTAAAGACAGTTGCATTAAATTAGTCTATTCATTGATACGATGTTCACCAATTGAAGTGGGACAAATATAATTTTTACTTATTTAATAGATATAAATATAAAAGATTACGTAAAGTTATATGAAGTAAAATATAAGGATTTCATTATATTCTTTTGTATACATGTATAAACTTAAGGAATTTATATACGATCAACTATATCTTCCTTTCATTTTTCTGTTTAAGGTGTAGGGAAAAGTTCGTTGCTCTTACGATTTGCTGACAATACTTTTAATGGCAGTTATATAACTACGATAGGAGTGGATTTTAAAATACAAACTGTGGAAGTAGATGGTGAGAGAGTAAAGCTCCAAATTTGGGATACAGCTGGACAAGAACGTTTCCGGACAATAACTTCGACTTACTACAGGGGAACACATGGTGTTATAGTTGTGTATGATGTGACCAGTGGTGATTCGTTTGCTAATGTTAAAAGATGGTTGCACGAGATCGAACAAAATTGTGATGTGGTGAACAGGGTACTTGTAGGGAATAAGAATGATGCGCCTAATGAGAAGGTGGTATTAACGGAAGATGCGCAAAGATTCGCTAATCAAATGGGAATTCAGTTGTTTGAAACTTCTGCTAAAGACAATATTAATGTTCAAGAAGTAAGTAACATGTGTTATTTAATAGAATTTCATTGAGAAAGCGTTTTCGATATTGTACTGTTCCATGCAAAATGCAATTAAATTCCACTGGGCCATGCATATCTAACAAATCTTTAGTTGCGAATATTAGCCAACTCACAAGGGAAGATCCCGAAGCCAGAAATTCAAAAAATTCAAAGATTACAACGCAATTTTTGTTTGCTGCCCAAATTCACTCTAAGCGGGTGTAATTGACCCCTGAAAATCCGGTTATTTACCGATTTTGTGTTACAACACATGAACTGTAAAATAATTTGTTTACCAAATGATAGATCTAATTAAAAGAAGTAACTTCTGTCTTGAAACTCTTTTTCTATCTCTTACAATTCGCGAGTTATAACACAAAATCGGAAAATAGTCGAATTTTCAGGGGTTAATTTCACCTCCTTCGAGTGAATTTGGGCAGCAAACAAAAATTGCATTGTAATGAGGAGGAAATCCCCTACATATTTACGAAGTTTCAGAATTTTTTGAATTTCCCTATTCCGGATCTTCCAGTTCATAAACAAAGCATCATAATATGGAAAAAAATGATTTTTGGATTAATGTTTATAAAAATTTGTTGCTTACTTTGATAAGTCGTTCTAGAGTTTGGGATGAGTTTGTTGGCAAATACTCTGTAAGTTTTGAATATCAATTCCCTATATTTCAAAGATTAGACGGCCCTGTTTGTTTTGCCTATATATTCAACAGACTAAGCATGAAATGGATAAAAGATAATATTATGTATGTTCCGTGTCCTAGAACAATGTTAAATTTTGATAAAATAGATAGTAATTTTAATTTAACATGTATCATATACAGGGTATTCTACCTAGGCTATCTACTACTTATGTTCTCTAATTGTGACAATACAAAAAATGTGTCATGTGTATCTCGTATAGTTTCAAAAGGTGAATTCACTGGAAAGAAGTGTTAATTTTCCCTCTGCAATTTTCAAGCTCATTCATGTTTTTTACATGAAAGTACACGTTTCTTTCTCCTGTATGTTATAGCTGACTGAAATATGCATCCAAACATGTATAATAGTATGACCTTAAAATGAAATGGGTGGAAGGATGAAAATCTTCCCTGCAACATCTCTTTGAAACCATTAGAAATGCATATGAAACAGTGTATCGTCACAACTAGAGAAGATTATTCGGTGGTCTGGTTTAGGTGGGACACCCCATATTTCAGAAGAGGAAAGGTTCAGAAATTTCCAGATTACATAGCACTGCATGATAGCCCATGTCTAATAGATAGTAAACACGTAACGTACACAACTTAAAATTATGCAAAAATTTTTGTTTAACGTTTTGTAACCTTTTGTACATAAAAGTACCAGGTAACCCAGGTTTATTGTACGAATCATACGAATGTATGTACGTATATTGTAATTAAGAATAGGAAAGAAAATATAAACTTGGGTCCAAAACTGCTACATAAGAAAGTGAAGAGAAAATTATTTACCAACAGAATGATTTACAAGATTATAATACAAAGAGTATAATAACAGAATAGCAGTTAATACAACTGTATAAGAAAATAAGCTGTCATTTACTTTCACTAAAAAATGTTGGATTCATTGGATTCTCCACATAGAAATGTTTAGGAAGATTTTATCAATTTTCCTTAACTTCAAGCGATGCATTGATAATTTTTGCAATTTATTTACTGTATACATTGTATTTTGTTCCTCAAAGTTTTGTTTCACAGTATCCTATGGATAAAAATTCAAAGGTGTATTTAGAAGCATTTCCATGAAATTAGACAAAAGTCAAATAAGTATTCGTGTATTACTTAAAGAACTATCGCAAGAACAGTAAACATTTACTGATATAGGTGTAAGTTATAGCGATCATTTTCAGCAACCTGTAGTAGTAAATAGGGCTCGAACGAATAGATTAGGTAAATTGTTGTCAACCTATTTTTACACTCTAATGCATCGCTGGTAAGCACGTTATTGTACTCTGTATATTCTATACTTGCGTTCTAATTGTTCTATAAAGCATTCTTGAGAACAAGTTTATATAACCTTTCTTTCTTATTTTTACTCAGGATATACATATGTACTAGCCTGATTTGACAAAAAAAAGTTGTGACATATGTAGATGTATAATTATTTAAATTATAAAATGAGGCTTTGATTAATAACATGTTGGTTGTAAGTGTTACTTTCACACTTTGAATGTGTAACAATTTCCAAAACTAATCAACCTTTAGTTAAAGTAAAAACAGTTGACAATAATTTGAATAATTAATAATAAAACTAATGAAAGCTTAGAAAAAGTTTATATAATGTACCTGGTTTAAGTGTGTACATATATCGAATTAAGTTTTATACTTAAAACAATACGTACCAAAAAGTTGTTCACGCAAACGTGATTTAATTTAAAAGGCGAAACATGCTTGAACTTGGATTTTCTGCAAAATTATTACTCGCCGGTATTTTACTGTTACCTAGATTTTTAAAAATATACCCATATCTTTTTATTGCACCTGCCCTATAGTGCAGATCAGGAGGCACTTAACGAGGTAAATAAAGCGTACTTTTCACGAATCATTTAATAAATATTCTCACGAATATACAGAAAATGTTCAGGAGAATCGATTTATGTAAAAGAAAAGAATGTAGATGGTTCCATTTAGATAATCAATACGCTTTCTTGGCGCATCGTTCCACTTAAGAAGAAATTGAGCTCATAGAAATACATACATTCATTTTTATGCCATTCAACTTTTTCCTGTACCATTTTTTACTGCGTCCAGCCATGTAAGGGTTAATACCTGTAGAAATTGCGTGACTCACCCTGTATTAAATGCAATAGTCACTATGTGAAAAGTTTGAACAAGATACCAAATCATTTTGTAGTGCCCATTTGTTAGTACAGATATCGGTTTAATCATTTCACTAATGATAAATGTGTACAAAACTAATCACAGATTAATTTCAATTTGTTGTGCGTAGATGTTCATGGCAATAACACGTCAAGTATTAAGGACCAAAAAAGAAAGGAAGGAGCGACAAGCTATACAAACCAGCGAGACAGTAAACCTGAGGAAAAGCACAAAACAGCATAAAAAGAAATGTTGTTAACAGCATTGTATATGCATGCATCTGTTGCCTGTTTGACATGATAGCAAAAGTCAAATAAAAATAAACAGAGGTCATGCTGTAGCAACAAAATGGTCGAATAATGTTATACTGATGTTTTTTAAAACTATTAAGTTTTGTATTAAAATTACAACATCGAAGATTGTATCCTCATAGAAGTATACTTTGATGCTAGCAACATTCAATATACATAGGATGCGAATATTATAAGTGTGTAGTGTTCATTTAGGCAGAGTAATTTTATAAGCAACATGCTTCCCAACATGTTGCATATTTTGAATGCAGCATTGAAAATATAAATGGCTATTTGTATTGTACAACTTGCAAAAGAATCAAGGAAGAAAATATAAAATCATATAGCTGCTTTTTATTCGTGCTTTGCATAACATGCAATAATTTAAGAAGAAAACATGATATAAACTTGAACATAAAGTAATATCCATTGTACAAAAGCTTTATCCAAATCTTTTGAGCAGAATAAAAATACTATATATGACATTTATATAATTACAGAAAGATTCTTTTTAATGAGTTACCATGATAAGAGTTAATACATAACGCTTAATGTTTAATAAGGAGGCGATCAAATTATCAACAATTCCAGATATGTTTTAGTATATTTTGTTGTAGAAAGTTCCTGCGGTTTGATGACGCTTTTTAGTGCACTGTAAATAAATCGAATTCAAATAAACAGTAAAAAATGTTTACGGTATAACAGAGGCAAGCTTTTTATTTGACAGAAGAAAGGTTACGTTGTATTTAAAACTACAAGTTTTATTTAAGTACATGCAATAGAATATGGTTGTTTTGCACGTTAAAAGTAAATAGGTTATGTGAAATTATAACTCTTCAATACAAATTATTAATGAAACATTTTTCTAATGTAATAATATTTCTGCCTATAATAATTCTGTAAGTTTTATCGCTGATACAATAAGATAAAAGTTTATGGCTTTACGTGTATAAACATATGCGGAAATTTCACTTTTCATATGTACGAGTATTATGACTTAAATTATAATTGTTTATATTTACAAATCATTTGATCAACAAAACATGTAATATTTTCATGCTCGGAAACACTCAAATGAAATTTATTAATAAAATTATTTACTTCAAATATGAAGGCGAAAATGTTATTGTAGCAGGAAAGACGAACATGTAAGTATAGGATAATTTATCAAGTTTGGTGATAAATATGGTATGGTTAATGTGCTATACATGCTATAGCAGTATGATAAATGTCTTCTTTCCATCTGTGATAATAGTTAGGATACCAATTCAGCTGCCGCTGTAATACCGTCATGAATGAGTCCCTATGAATTATCGTAATTAATGTTGTAATTTTTTTATCTGACCAACATATCTGTTAAATGAGGCAATTAAGCGGTATCGTATAATGTGTAAATATTCTACTTGCCAATTTTAGTGGCATGTTACAAGTATTCTAATCAAGTATATTCAATATTGTTTACTGTTATACAGTTACAGCATTGTAATATGAATTATATACTTTAAAATATAAATAAATATGACCTTACATGTACGCAACTCATATATTTTATATTGTTTTTTATAAACATCATTATCTAATCAGTTTCGCTGTTGCTTCCAAGCTTTCATTGGCATACCATTGTTTTTATGTATTTTGGTATTAAAATTGTTACATTTCCAATGGATTGTGTAATTACTGTATCGTACGCTATGTAGATCATTAAAAAGAAAGAAAACTGTTTATGCATGGCTTTTAAAAGGAGATAGTAAATTTTTTGTTTTCACTGATTAAGACAAGTTTAATACGTACAAATTTTATACGAAGTTACCAAAGTTCACTTCTTTTCAATAAATAAATATTTTCTATTTATTCTGTTTCTAATTTGATTGGGGTATGTCTTATTGCGGGTATCAACATTTTCTGAAATTGTCAAACTTGAACGTTCCCTTGTCAGAGCAGGTCTTAAAGTGTATGAAGTAGGACAATTGTAAACTGAAAAAGTCAGAAAAATTATAAGCTTTATTTTAGACAGAGAATAAAATAATGTATGTATACATATTTATTTATATATTAACATTAACTTCTTGTTACAGCTACATGCAATTATAAATCAGTATGAATTAATTATTCTTAGTGCCAAAACCTGTACCCTTTATTAATTTTGTCACATTTTAGCAAGGTTTCATCGGCTTCTGTGTTTTTAAAAAAATTTGGGCAATTTTCTTAGAAATTTAATAATACATTTAAACTTTACGAAGAAACTTGACATGACTTTTTGTGTATAGAAATTCTGTGCAGTCCAATGAATGGAAATGAATAAAAAGGCATGTGATTTAGTATTTTCCTTCCACATCATTTACTTTTTCATTCCTTTTATGTTTCATAAGTATCACGTTTATAAGATATGTATTTATTTATTTATTCTGCAGGTACGATCCAAATTCCGTCAGTGGTCCTTACACGTAGTGGGCAGGTCATGCTAAATTAGTCAAGTGGATCAGTATATGTATTACCATGCGTACAAAGAATGAGAAAGCATAATGAATAATCCTTACCCCGGGTTCACACCAAGGCGGATACGAACGAAAAATATTTTATGCGACATCCCTGATAACCAGATCTGGCAGCAGAATCTGACATCAGAACCGTAGTCGTCTGTGTCCGCATTTGGCTGCGTTCTGAGGTGCAGATTCTGACGTCAGATGCCTGATGTCAGATCGGCAGCAGATCGACAGCAGATTCGGCCGTCTGCTATGGTTCTGACGTCAGACTCTGCGCTCTCATGCCAGCGCCAGACCCTGCTACCAATCTGATGTCAGACTGGAGACAGATGGTTATCAGGGTAAATTGTATAGAAAAATATTGATATTGTGAAATAATTAGGTACATATTGTGACTGGATCTCAGAATTTCCGGAATTATATCGTATTTGGTTTGATTTTCATAAAATCTAGCAAGTACATTAGAACGAAACCGGCTTTCAATTCTGCAAATAAATTTTATGTGTAATATCGTTATTCGTTAATAATGATAGTTCAAATTGTGTCAGGTTATCTTTCCATCTTTCTTTCTTACACTCCCGGACCTCTCTATCTTTCATTATTGCTACATTCAGGGAGGCTCTAACGCTAGACGCAGCTCTCGTGCTGTATTCCTTCAAGACTTCTCGATGAAAAGAGAGAACTCTGTGGCAACAGCGCGGCAGAGACAGAGAGTACAGAACATGTGGCAACTATGCGTAAAAAATTCGTCTACCCAGAGTACCTGAAGATGTCATTGCTGTACAAATTCTTTTTATCGATCACAGTAATTTCATTAGGGTCCGTTTGTTTTTTGGGGACGCTTCGATCGATTCGGACCAAAACAAACTTGAGACGGCAGCCTTAATACTTTCTCCTTATTTTCCAGTATTATCTTACAGCTTTAAACACGAATCACCTCCTAACAAGAATTTTACAATTTTCTTTTTCAAGAAAATCTGTTATTGACTAGTATAAAAAAATATTGATGTTATAAAACCATTATATATTATAAGCGGAACTCAAACTTGTCTGAATTGCGCCCTGTTTGGTTTTATTTTTATTAGAAAAATCTCACCTATACGAATACGTTCGATAGATTTTCATAAAAGTAAAACAAAAAATATACAAATTTTCTATTACCCAAAAGTGCATGTATCTTCTGTATGTATGTAGCTTCTGTTTCGCGTATTATTCTTTGGAGTAGGTACGTACCAGCGGGTGGTCGTAAAGGGTCGATTGGTTTCTAGTAATCCCAGATGTGGAAGGGCTGAGGATCGCCAGGTTTCGCCAGAAATGTTCGTCCGCTGCGTTCTAATCGACGCGACATCCCCGAGAACGTTCGTATGTTGATTTCTGCTCGTGTTCGCGGCCATATGGACACGGCAAGGACGGACGAGAACGTTCGCGACCAATGTTTTTGTTCGTGTAGACGTTAAAAAGAATACACATTTTTAGATCTTTCCTCATGATTTTATTACACTCTTAAAGGTTTAATAAACATATTTATAATACAGGATTCTATGCCAAAAGAAAACAAAAAAAAAGATTTCAATAAAATCATATTTTTCTGATGTAGTGCGTAAGGGTATAATTTCATAAAAATGATAATTCCAACTTTATTATGTTAACATGTATTAAAATTCATAAGTGGAAGTGTGTATAATGAAATATAATAAAATAGCGAAAGTAAAGTCGTACACTCTTGATGTAAAAATAAAAGTTCAAGATCATTTCAACAAGGTACATACATATTATAGGTGGTGGAATCGTTTGTTCCATTTAGAAACATCAATACGACTGTTATGAACCGAAGCTGAGGACAATGAGATGGGCGGCTGCGAAGTCGAGGATTTGAGATTGTTTTGTGGAGTTTGTTAGCTGCGGACGAACAGATGCATGGTTAACACCGGGAGCCACTAGGAGGTGGGATGTCGTGGACGAACCGGGACCTCCTTAACACCGGGAGTATTTCCTCAAAGAGGAAATACTTTAAAATAATGCCTAACAGCAATTTACGTACTAAGTACATAGTATGGTTCAGTTGTAGGTGTACAGCAGGCCTGCCCCATCGGGTGCAAATACCTCCAGAAATTCAGGAGGTATTTGCACCCGATGGGGCAGGCCTGGTGTACAGGGTCATCCGTTAAAATTACAACCTACGCGCGCACGAACAGACGAAAATGGCAACATCGCTTCACGGACGCATTTCACTACAACCATTCGCCAGCCCGGCGTACGGAGGGTTGCCAGCGACCGCTGGACAACGGTGATGCCGGAGTTTTGAAAATTTTAGGATGGTCTCTTTCAAATTAACGTCGCAAAGAGCTGTTTGAAATTTCCCGGCCCGGGTTGAAGAATTTGGGGCCTTTTTCGTATAACTTTTGAACTATAAAAGATATCGGAATGCAATTAGCGCCGAAAAATGAGGAAAAATTATTCCCTCTTAATGGTGGGTAATTTAAAATATTTTTCGTTTACTTAATTTTTCTTTTATGAATTTTTTAACCGTAATTGTTGTGAAAAGCTTTTGCAAACTGTTTATTTGATACTGTATTTAATGCCCCTATTAAGATTCATGGTGTTGATAAACAATAGGCTAGTTGTTTCTGTATCATTTCTTTCATACATTGAGAAATTCAATTTATATTCAATTATGTGTTAGTTCACAAACACCTCAGAATCTATTGTTCTGGTTTTCTTTTTTACAATTTTATCCTTAATGCAGTGCATGCATAGATCGGACGTAACGGATAACTAATGGGACGTATCTTTGATTGTAGCGGTGTTTGAATTTTTTTCTAGAATTGTTGTGTCCGAATGTTTTAACCTTTTAGCTACTCAACGCCACGCCTATACCGGCTTCCGTTAATGTCATTTTTTGGAACGATGTGCCATTATTGTGGCTTTTACACGCAGCTGGCGAAAAATCTCTCCGTATAGGAGTGTAGTGCCACGGTCACCCCTGTCGTAGCTAAAAAATTTTAAGTTAAGACGGATCCGAGACCACTTGACATTGTTTTCAAACCTCATTACAGTAATTTGGGGTGCGAGTGGTAAACCGACCATAAAAGCGAAGCGCGCGGCTCACTTACCTGGGCCGGGAAATTCCGCACAACTCTTTGCAACGTTGATTTGAAAGGGACCATCCTAAAATTTTCGAAGCTCGGGCATCACTGCTGTCCAGCGGTCGCTGGCAACCCTCCGAACGCTGGACCGGTAAATGGTTGTAGTGGAATGCGTCCGGGAGGCGGTGTTGCCATTTTCGTTTGCTGAAGGGGAACCTGTAACCTGTACTCGAAGGGGAATGTAACCCAATCCTATTAGCGTCTGTCGTCTAAACGTGTTTTTTATACTTACTATGAAATTGGGCTTAGAAAATGGTGGGGACATGAATGCCTTCAATTGAATATCGGTTTTTCGTGGAAAACCTCCGGCCGCACCACAGTATTGTAAGGGGCAATACCGCGACCGACCGGACGCGTGCATTCCAATTGTAGATGTTCAAAAATACATGGTTCCATTTAAAAAAATTAAGTTGACTTTCAAATCTCTTAAGCGCCTCCACCCAAGAGAAAGTTCAGTCCACAAACATTTCTTCCTGTCTCAAAATCTGTAGAAGCTATTCAGGTGCTTTGGCTTAGGCTATGTCCAGATCTGACAATGAGCTAGGCACAACTTCAAACACCATAAATGTTCCTACGTGTGAAATGTACATTTCTGCCGATTTCCGCCAGTTTAGACAGATTCCCGTGGCTCGCAACAGCTAAAAGTTGAAGGACAGAGAGTGTTTAGAGTAGTGCAGACCGAAGGTTTGCCTGCCACGCGACAACGAAGGAAGGGACCTCGGGTTCGTTGACAAAAGGAAAGGTAGGCTCGCAGCGATGCTAGGGCTGTTTCCAGCCGATCTCGGTAAAGGCAAAGGAAAAGTTCAAAGGAATGGCACACCCACATAGCGTGAACACCTGTAGTGGTGCATCCCTATCCCTTAACCATCATGAGGTGCTGTCCTCCTTGCCGTTAGATTTAGAAGAAGCAAGACAAGTAGGTCATTGGTCAATCCAACTTTATTAGATTTGCCGAATGCCTAAAGCCTCCAAGAAATTTCAACTATGGAATAACTAATAGAGAATTAAAATATTGCAACAAATCAAATCGGAATAATAAATTAAACGCTTTCAAAGTTGAGTATTTGATAATATCCAATTCTATGCCTGTATAGGGGAGATCGGGGCTGGTAGGCCAATTTTTTAGTTTTTGATTTTTAATAAATTATGTGGGTGAAATATCATTAAACCGGTTATTATATTTGATAGGGCATACATTTGGCTATCTGATTAAATTATTAATGTTGACTTAATGTGATAACATTTAAGGCATTTTAATGTTTTTCTAACACCTTACATGCTGGTCAACCAGCCCCGTGGTCGGGGTTGGTAGACTAACAGTATGGGGTAGGTTGACTATAGGTGCAATCAGTTAAGAAAATGTTGTTAGCATCCTATCTGAGTGAGTGGTAATAAAATAGCCCAATGTCACAAGAGTTGTTTCATTATAAAATATTTATTACTTTTTAATAATAAATACGCAAATTTTCTGGTTTCATAGGGGGTGAATCCATAATAAATATCAGCAGCTTTTTTTATATAATCGGCTACAGCTTTTTTTTCTTCTCCGGTAAAAATTTGCCTGTTTCTCTGCTATCCAACTCTGTCCAAAACTATCTCTGACCTTGGGATACTTGGATTTTGTTCAATTTTACTTTGCATTTTAGTTACATATCTATACAGTGTTTTATACGGTATATTATGTTCCACAGCAGCTGCATGAATGATTTTCTTTTCAACAATTACTTCACGACATGCTTGTTCTATAAGTTCTTTTGAAGTTAAACCTCTATTTGACTTTCTTTGATATGTCCTCCTTGTTCTGTGAAATAAGTTATTAACTAACCTTTAGTAATGAAAAGTTCGTAATAAACTAATATCACTGAGGGTGGTTAACCAGCTTAGTCATGTAACCCCGAACGTTATTAGTCAACCAGCCCCGAATGATCATTTTGACTTCAATACTCTATATAACCTTCAATTATTTATGTAAAATCAAAAACGCAGTCTCAATAGGTCGTTTAATAAACAAACCTTAAAATAGTCCCCTCACCTTTAATCTACTGTAACTATATAGAGCGTGGAAACAAAATATTTAAGAAAACATATTTACTTACATAACCAATTTTTCGATAAACGCTGGTAAATGTCAAACAACGTGTAATGGCGGTGTCGGAAACAAATGAATGACATAGTAGAAGTGACTTGTTTTTACAGAAAATCGCTCCGCGGTAGAGCACACGTAGGTGGAAAGTTATTAACAATTAGTCAACCTACCCCTGGGGCCAACCAGCCCCAGTCTCCCCTACTTGTCCAATTGTATACTTGTCAACTTAATTATTTTAAATGGAATGTGAAATTTTTTTATTCGTAACATGTTAACATTAGTTGCGACGAGTTGAACGATGTTTAACACTATATACGTCATTCCGTTGTATGGAAGGTCGTAAAAGAGTGAGGCTCCGGGGAGTGAAGTCGACGCATGTCGCATGCTTTCGGAAATTATACATAGTAGTATGGTGAACTAGAGTTTATCTGGCCGAAGGGGTGCGAAATGAACTGACCTCGCTTCGCGTGACCTCACAATTTTATGACCTTCCATAAAGGTCAATTTGTTACCACAAGCGTCATCACATTATAAATACAAAAATATAGCGCTCCATTTAAGAGTTAAGTTGCCCCTGAATACGTTCGTACATATTATATATGAAAAAGATGAAAAAGAAGAGATTGAATTTTGTATTTATTTTCAATAGTTACAGAATATTTTCATTTACAGTTTACATTTTAATTATTCGCGTTAAGAACCATTATGCACATTCCAGTAGATAAGCATTTCCTAAAATATTCGAAACATTCGTACTGCCCGACACGTCCAAGCTTCAAGCTACTCTACACAGTCGCTCTGCTCGAAAATTTCGATCTGCTCGAAATACATTCGGACCGCCTGGTTCTTTCGGGCCGCTCGAAAAAATTCGAGTAAGTAGGTACTCGGTTCTCTTCGAGCCACTCGGTTTTTACGAGTAGGTGCTCGGCTCGGAAACCGAGTCCCGGCTCGGTTCGGATTTCGAGCTGGTCGAATATTCGAGTCCTCGCACAGCCCTATTCAGTACACACTCGACACATTCGCATCATCGAATTAACTTACATTATTGAAACAGGAAATCGCTGTTTACTCTGAAAGGATTGATTTGCGGACCCTTGTTGAGTAAAGATTTCTTATTTAGTTTAATGAGTACTACAAGCGTACAAAGTTTTGAAGCACTTTTAAAAAATACCCTAAAGCGGTCTAATATACATGTAGGTATACTACTTAGATTTACTTATTCAACAATACAAAAATACAATAAGCTTGATAATAAATCGTGTATCCTTAAAATTACAAGTAGTTTTCGAGATAAAGAACAGTCTTCCCCCAGGTAATGCATTCTTTCTTTAGGAATAGTTCAATCGAGTAAATATTGAAAGTGTATTAAATATTAGGTTGGTGGGAAATAAATGGTTGATTCAAAGATGCCCAACTTTATCGTGTTACTACAGCAATAGTTGCTGTCTTCCTTCAATTGTTTTTATATGTCGATAAAGTTTAGTCTTTGCAATATAGGGTACCTTTGTTCTTTTGTTATATTGTTTGTGGAAGCAATCAGGGTTTACGAATAGTGTTCATCAATTCAAACTAGGATTAAACATTTAGACTCTAAATGTTTAATCCTTGATGAACACTATTCGTAAATCTCGATTGCTTCCACAAAAAATATAACAAAAGAACAAATGTTCTTTGCGAATATTGCGAATGGTCTAAATTTTAGACCATTTTCTCAAGTAATACAATTTTTGTTACAAAAGCAACGGTCGTGAAAGCATTCGAACACTTTGTTAATTCTAGAATTCCAGAATTTTTAAAAAAGTCGTAAATGATCTACCTCAATGGGGAAATGTATAAACTGTAATGGACGTTATGTTGATTGGTATATGTAAATTATGTCTGAATTATAACATGTTACATACAAAAATGCTGATCTTTTATTTATTTGCGATCATTTATTTCCCACTAATCTAATAATTTCTTCAAACGAATACAGATATGTTTAATAAAAGTTAGTCGACATTTTGAATATGTACTCGATTAAACCTTTCCTAAAAAGAGGATACGCTATTTAAGGGACGAGTGTTCTGTATATCGTGAAAACTGAATAGGTAATTATAAGTTTAGAGGCACACGTCTTCTTATCAAATTTATTGTATATTTTTGTAGTATTAAAAAATGAATGCAATGTGTACATTTCTATTTAAATAACCAACATTATATCTAATACTTTCAAGACCATCCAAACTGATTACACGGTCCCTCCTTTTCTCTTCAACATGTTTACCACTTCAACTAGCGCAGGGTTTTGAAAATTGTCCCTCGAGGTGGTCAAGCTTTTCCGAGCAGTCGCTTCTGCCGGGAATATTTTGCTTACCTCGCCCTGTACATCGAACACACGCCGACAATAATGAAAATTTCAACATCCATATTGCCTATTACATCTTCACGGGAATACTACAAACAGATAGGCGAGGGTTCTCTGATGACAATGAGTCCAAATATGACCTTACTCGGGCTATTTTTAAGCGATTTTTCATATACTGAATCCATCCTAAGAAAAATCCTACGCCCAGACCGTTTTGTGACCAGTGATGCCAGAATGAGGACGAGAGCAGTGATGCCAGAATGAGGACGGGAGCGCTCGAGAATTTCCCCCACCTCGCATGCACACTACGCCGGAGCTGCGTGTCCGTGAGCTCGGCGCTTCGGACAAGGTCGGGAAGACGAGAGAGAAAACGAATGTGTGTCTTTCTCTCTCGCTCTTGAACCGCTGTGATCCAAGGTGGGGTGCAAGCGACACGCGGCCGTGCGCGATCTTCCTGAGTGCCTCGAGGCTCGAGATACACTTTTCACTTTCTGACATATGTATAATACTCTTGTAATGAAAAAAAATTTGGAAAAAATTTTGTTAGGGAAATCACGTTTTAAGACCTCCTGATCACGTTTTGACTATTTAGAAAAGAGCTTTTTTTTAAATATCTCATGTATTTGTTAACACGATTACGTTTAAACGGCAAAATGGATTTCAATGAAACTTTATATTAAAATTTTATATTCTTGTCTTAAGATCCGATTAGATCACGAAAAATGATAATTACCCGTTATGATTCTTCGATTTTTCAGATATACGAACTAAATTCTACATAAAAAAAAGTTAAATAAAGTTCTTCTGTAACTTGTTTAACAGAGAAAAATGTACATTCATAATTGAGGCATTTGATGGAAAAAGGGCACATACGCCAAAATGCCATTTCAAGAAAATCGATTTCAAAGTTTTCATTATAGTATAACTTAATAAAAAGTAATGCAATTAAATCAAATTTTTTTAAGGATGTAGTTACCGTGTCGTTCAAGCGTTCTGAATACAGAATTCATGATTTAAAAATGATATGTGTCTTTATTTATAAATTTTAAACAAGTGGTTTATGTGCCCTTTTTCCATCAAATGCCTCAATTTCCTGTGTTCATTTTAAATTTCCGTACTTTTTATTTGAGCTATTTCTATTTTTCAAACCTTAAAATGAATTTTTTTATTAAAAGACGAATATTTTGATACTGTACATTGGTGAACTTTGTTAAAATTAGAATTCACTCTTGGCCAGTACCATGCACGCTGTAGAAGCCTTCGATAAAAAATATTTTTTCAGAGTATTCAAACGTAATTATATCAAGTTGCGACAAAGAATCACGCACTATTTACAAATTAATTACGCGCAGCGTGCACGTTACCGCTCGATGGAAACTACGGAAAAGTGGTGGTCTCTTCCATCGGGAGGGAAATGTAAACAATTGGTTATGCGAAGCTAACATCGCGATACATGTTGTACACTAAAATGTACAAAAACATTACAAAAATAGAAAGGAAGGCAGCACGTAAATATATCAATTGGGTTCGATATATTGACGAGATGTAAGACTGAAATAATGTTACAATTGTTTAGATTTCCAAAGGATAGAAAGCAAGCAAAGGAATTTACTATAATACATGTTACAGAATTTCGAGATAATTGTTACATATAAAATGAATATAATTAAGAATATACATTTATTTGTACAATTATCTCGAAGTTCTCTCTATGAATCATATGTACAGCAAGCAAGCAAATTTATTGCAAGGATAGAACAAGAATTGCGTGAGGTAAATCGAACAACTATTTACATATTCGCGATGTCCAAAAATCGAATGAAATAAAAAATGGATGAAATTGATAATATTCTGGACATCACTAATTTGCATTACCCGACGTAGAAGGAACATCCGCGAGGCCATCAACGGCATGTAAACGTAACCTACTCTTTTGCTTCTTCGCAAGAATTGGATATAAATGCTCAGATGACATGAGAGATAGATGTATGTCATCTACCTCCATGGTCTGAGCTGTGTCCCCGTACGCCTTTAATGCCGATTTCGTTACGCAAATGGCATTAACGAGGGTCGAACAAAGTCGGTTTCGTTTCTTGTTCTTTATGTCGGGAAGCATGGAAAACGATCTTTCAGCATCGGCGTTTGAATATGGAAGACTTCTAATGGAATTTAATAATTTCTGCAAACATGGATATTTAAATGAGCCTTGATCGTTTCGCGTTAACAACACCGTTTTCCAAACATCATCAAAAGCTAATGTACAAAGCATCTGCTTGTCTTTATATGCAAAATTCAGGTGCAATGTCGACCATTCTTTTTGCAAACCGTCTTCGTCGAAACCGCCCAATTTTTGAGCAATAAAGAGAACACTTTTAAAGGAAGTGTCTCTGTCATTATCTATTAATGCCAAATGAGGCTCAAAAACACATAACTTGCTCAGAAATTCGTCATCGATTGGCATTCGATTACGAATTTCGTTTGCAGCCGTTATGTAAAACTTAATACAATTTTCTCGAACGGTTTTGACAACATCGGGTTTGCCTTCTGCAACTTAGAAAGAAAAATGTCACAATCCGGACCTAAATGAATACTATTAAATGCGATTTGGTTATCGCCTTTTGAAAAATCTATTAATTTTACTAAATCCATGTGCTTCAAAAGCTGCGGTTTCAAAAAATTACGTAAAATATTATACAAAAGAGTTTTGGCAGTAGTTTGAAGCAAATGGATTCTTGTTTGTAGCGACTGAAAGAATAAACTAAAGTCATTGAAATACAATAGAACGTATTCCAAAAACAGAAGATATGCTTTCGCTTCTGGATTTTGCATGATGATAAGCAGATCTTCCCCAGACTTTGTCTTCTCACTTACGACCAATTCTTTAAGAAATTGCAACACACTGTCCCAATTTTCTAAAAGTGTAACTACGGATGAATAACGCGATAACCATCGCGTAGTACAGAATTTTAAAATTTTGCGGTCAGTAAATTGATAACATTGTTGGAAATCGCGAAAAATGGCCGAGCGTTTGGGACTGCTGTAAATGAATGTTGCGACTTTCCGTAATAAATCCTCGCAGACCTCGGGAATGGTAGCGCATGCTGCATGCACTACCAATGCAGAGGAGTGACATGGACACGGCATGGTGAAAAAATTTTCACCGCGAATTTCTGCAAGTTTGGTCTTGAATGACGAGTGACACCCTGTCATGACAGAAGCGTTATCACACGACAAAGCAAGAATGTTTCCGAACGGAATTTGCTTTTTCCACATGGAGTTCTTAAAGGAGGTAAATATTTTATCGGCAGTACATTCTCGCGCGTCAAGATTAATTAATTCTACTAATTCCGTTCGAACATCCAAAGTCTCGGGTGCGACATACCGAACAATAAACGACATCCATTTCTCATTGGTAATGTCGGATGTTTCATCAATAAATACTGAAAACTTAGAATTCTGTAAAACCAGACTAAGACGCTCTGTTTCCCGAGGACACAGAACGTTCGATATAATATTAGAACACTTTGTTCGACCACACGTCATACGTTCCAAAACATCAGGATCTTTCCCAACGTCTTGAAAAAGTTGAAGAATCGCCTCTGCGGATTGATGCGAAATATTTTTCTCGGCAACTAATGCAGCAAAACGAATAACCAATGCATAAACAAAACATAAACAAAGCATACGCAACCACAGATCGCGGATCTGACCGTCAAATGTACTTGACGAAAACCAGGCCCGAGCGAACCCTCGAAACGGAAAACGAAAAGAATAGATAGGAAATCGTAAAATAGTAAGAAAAATTCAGAAAGGAGAAAAATCGAAGAAAAGGCTAAAAGAAATAACAGCAAGGTAATGGTGACAGTACCGAACTGCCACAGATGCATTTACCAGTTACCTTTCTCTCCTATTCTTATACAATAATACCTTTATACCAATTTACACATTTTAGTGTACAACATGTATCGCGATGTTAGCTTTGCATAGCCAATTGTTTACATTTCCCTCTCGATGGAAGAGACCACCACTTTCCCGTAGTTTCCATCGAGCGGTAACGTGCACGCTGCGCGTAATTAATTTGTAAATAGTGCGTGATTCTTTGTCGCAACTTGATATAATTACGTTCGATGTGATTACGTTTAGATTTTAGATTTTAGATCATACTCTGAAAAAATATTTTTTATCGAAGGCTTCTACAGCGTGCATGGTACTGGCCAAGAGTGGAGTCTAACAAGAAATTGAGGCATTTGATGAAAAAAGGGCACATAAACCACTTGTTTAAAACTTATAAATAATGACACATATCATTTTTAAATCATGACTTCTGTATTCAGAACGCTTGAACGACACGGTAACTACATCCTTAAAAAAATTTGATTTAATTGCATTACTTTTTATTAAGTTATACTATAATGAAAACTTTGAAATCGATTTTCTTGAAATGGCATTTTGGCGTATGTGCCCTTTTTCCATCAAATGCCTCAATTATGAATGTACATTTTTCTATGTTAAACAAGTTACAGAAGAACTTTATTTAACTTTTTTTTATGTAGAATTTAGTTCGTATATCTGAAAAATCGAAGAACCATAACGGGTAATTATCATTTTTCGTGATCTAATCGGATCTTAAGACAAGAATATAAAATTTTAATATAAAGTTTCATTGAAATCCATTTTGCCGTTTAAACGTAATCGTGATAAAAAATACATGAGATATTTAAAAAAAAGCTCTTTTCTAAATAGTCAAAACGTGATCAGGAGGTCTTAAAACGTGATTTCCCTAACAAAATTTTTTCCAAATTTATTTTCATTACAAGAGTATTATACATATGTCAGAAAGTGAAAAGTGTATCTCGAGCCTCGAGACACTCAGGAAGATCGCGCACGGCCGCGTGTCGCTTGCACCCCACCTTGGATCACAGCGTTTCAAGAGCGAGAGAGAAAGACACACATTCGTTTTCTCTCTCGTCTTCCCGACGTTGTCCGAAGCGCCGAGCTCACGGACACGCAGCTCCGGCGTAGTGTGCATGCGAGGTGGGGGAAATTCTCGAGCGCTCCCGTCCTCATTCTGGCATCACTGGACGGGAGCGCTCGAGAATTTCCCCCACCTCGCATGCACACTACGCCGGAGCTGCGTGTCCGTGAGCTCGGCGCTTCGGACAACGTCGGGAAGACGAGAGAGAAAACGAACGTGTGTCTTTCTCTCTCGCTCTTGAAACGCTGCGATCCAAGGTTACGTGCAAGCGACACGCGGCCGTGCGCGATCTTCTTGAGTGCCTCGAGATACACTTTTCACTTTCTGACATATGTATAATACTCTTGTAATGAAAAAAAATTTGGAAAAAATTTTGTTAGGGAAATCACGTTTTAAGACCTCCTGATCACGTTTTGACTATTAAGAAAAGAGCTTTTTTTTTAAATATCTCATGTATTTGTTAACACGATTACGTTTAAACGGCAAAATGGATTTCAATGAAACTTTATATTAAAATTTTATATTCGTGTCTTAAGATCCATTAGATCACGAAAAATGATAATTACCCGTTATGATTCTTCGATTTTTCAGATATACGAACTAAATTCTACATAAAAAAAAGTTAAATAAAGTTCTTCTGTAACTTCCCACACAGCACACTTCGTTGCGGCAAAGTTGCAGGATGGTTGCTGCGATGTTGCCGTGCAACATTGCACGGAGCGGACATAGAATTGTTGCTGTATAGTTGCTGCATAGTTGCGTTGCAAAGTTGCACTGCAACTTTGCCGCAACTATGCCGTAACTATGCCGCAAGTATGCCGCAAGTATGCCGCAACTATACCGCAATTTTGTCAGAAATTGTTTATACTTAGTGTACGCGAAGGTCTTCACTCGGACTTTAATTTTCCAAAGTAGTAAGAATTCAGCCAAATTCGAGAAAATCGACTTTGAAAAATGTGGAGTGTACATATATACATTTGATTGAAAGTAATCACCAACGAATAGCGTGGGCTTGTGCCTAGCGCTCCCGACTAGTAACCATGAGGTCATCAGTTCGCATCTCACTGTTGGCATTATTTTTTTTTTTATTCATTTGAATACCTATTGCCTCAATGTTACTGTGCGAAGTTGCCTCAAAGTTGCCGTGCAAAGTTGCCTCAAAGTTGCCGTGCAACTTTGCAGCAGGCGGACATAGAATTATTGCTGCATAGTTGCGGCATCCTTGCGTGGCTCGTTGCCATCTTGCGCCGCAACTATCCTGCAAAGATGCTGCAACGAGAGTGTGCTGTATGGGTTGTTTAACAAAGAAAAATGTACATTCATAATTGAGGCATTTGATGGAAAAAGGGCACATACGCCAAAATGCCATTTCAAGAAAATCGATTTCAAAGTTTTCATTATAGTATAACTTAATAAAAGTATTGCAATTAAATCAAATTTTTTAAAGGATGTAGTTACCGTGTCGTTCAAGCGTTCTGAATACAGAAGTCATGATTTAAAAATGATATGTGTCATTATTTATAAGTTTTAAACAAGTGGTTTATGTGCCCTTTTTTCATCAAATGCCTCAATTTCTTGTTAGACTCCACTCTTGGCCAGTACCATGCACGCTGTAGAAGCCTTCGATAAAAAATATTTTTTCAGAGTATGATCTAAAATCTAAAATCTAAACGTAATCACATCGAACGTAATTATATCAAGTTGCGACAAAGAATCACGCACTATTTACAAATTAATTACGCGCAGCGTGCACGTTACCGCTCGATGGAAACTACGGGAAAGTGGTGGTCTCTTCCATCGAGAGGGAAATGTAAACAATTGGCTATGCAAAGCTAACATCGCGATACATGTTGTACACTAAAATGTGTAAATTGGTATAAAGGTATTATTGTATAAGAATAGGAGAGAAAGGTAACTGGTAAATGCATCTGTGGCAGTTCGGTACTGTCACCATTACCTTGCTGTTATTTCTTTTAGCCTTTTCTTCGATTTTTCTCCTTTCTGAATTTTTCTTACTATTTTACGATTTCCTATCTATTCTTTTCGTTTTCCGTTTCGAGGGTTCGCTCGGGCCTGGTTTTCGTCAAGTACATTTGACGGTCAGATCCGCGATCTGTGGTTGCGTATGCTTTGTTTATGTTTTGTTTATGCATTGGTTATTCGTTTTGCTGCATTAGTTGCCGAGAAAAATATTTCGCATCAATCCGCAGAGGCGATTCTTCAACTTTTTCAAGACGTTGGGAAAGATCCTGATGTTTTGGAACGTATGACGTGTGGTCGAACAAAGTGTTCTAATATTATATCGAACGTTCTGTGTCCTCGGGAAACAGAGCGTCTTAGTCTGGTTTTACAGAATTCTAAGTTTTCAGTATTTATTGATGAAACATCCGACATTACCAATGAGAAATGGATGTCGTTTATTGTTCGGTATGTCGCACCCGAGACTTTGGATGTTCGAACGGAATTAGTAGAATTAATTAATCTTGACGCGCGAGAATGTACTGCCGATAAAATATTTACCTCCTTTAAGAACTCCATGTGGAAAAAGCAAATTCCGTTCGGAAACATTCTTGCTTTGTCGTGTGATAACGCTTCTGTCATGACAGGGTGTCACTCGTCATTCAAGACCAAACTTGCAGAAATTCGCGGTGAAAATTTTTTCACCATGCCGTGTCCATGTCACTCCTCTGCATTGGTAGTGCATGCAGCATGCGCTACCATTCCCGAGGTCTGCGAGGATTTATTACGGAAAGTCGCAACATTCATTTACAGCAGTCCCAAACGCTCGGCCATTTTTCGCGAATTTCAGCAATGTATTCAATCTACTGACCGCAAAATTTTAAAATTGTGTACTACGCGATGGTTATCGCGTTACTCATCCGTAGTTAGACTTTTAGAAAATTGGGACAGTATGTTGCACTTTCTGCAAGAATTGGTCGTAAGTGAGAAGACAAAGTCTGGGGATCATCTGCTTATCATCATGCAAAATCCAGAAGCGAAAGCATATCTTCTGTTTTTGAAATACGTTCTAGAGTATTTTAATGACTTTAGTTTATTCTTTCAGTCGCAACAAACAAGGATCCATTTGCTTCAAAATACTGCCAAAACTCTTTTGTACGATATTTTACGTCATTTTTTGAAACCGCAGCTTTTGAAGCACATGGATTCAGTAAAATTAATAGATTTTTCAAGAGGCGATAATCAAATCGCATTAGATAGTATTCATTTAGGTCCGGATTGTGACACTTTTCTTTGTCAATTAGTTGCAGAAGGCAAACCCGATGTTGTCCAAACCGTTCGAGAAAATTGTATTAAGTTTTACATAACGGCTGCAAACGAAATTCGTAATCGATTGCCAATCGATGACGAATTTCTGAGCAAGTTACGTGTTTTTGAGCCTCATTTGGCATTAGTAGATACTGACAGAGACACTTCCTTCAAAAGTGTTCTCTTTATTGCTCAGAAATTGGGCGGTTTCGACGAAGACGGTTTGCAAAAAGAATGGTCAACATTGCACCTGAATTTTGCAGATGCAGTCAAGCTTTGTACATTAGCTTTTGATGATGTATGGAAAACGGTGTTGTTAACGCGAAACGATCAAGGCTCGTATAAATAGCCATGTTTGCAGGAATTATTAAATTCCATTAGAAGTCTTCCAAATTCAAACGCCGATGCTGAAAGATCGTTTTCCATGCTTCCCGACATAAAGAACAAGAAACGAAACCGACTTTGTTCGACCATCGTCAATGCCAATTGCGTAACGAAATCGGCATTAAAGGCGCACGGGGAAACAGCTCAGAGCATGGAGGTAGATGACAAACATCTATCTCTCATGTCATCTGAGAATTTATATGCAACTTTTGCAAGGAAGCAAAAGAATAATTTACGTTTACATGCCGTTGATGACCTCGCGGATTTTCCTTCTACGTCGGGTAATGCAAATTGGTGATGTCCAGAATATTATCAATTTCATTCATTTTCTATTTCATTCGATTTTTGGACATCGCGAATATGTAAATAGTTGTTCGATTTACCTCACGCAATTCTTGTTCTATCCTTGCAATGAATTCGCCTGCTTGCTGTACATATGATTCATAGACAGAACTTCGAGATAATTGTACAAATAAATGTATATTCTTAATTATATTCATTTTATATGTAACAATTATCTCGATATTCTGTCGCATGTATTATTGTAAATTCCTTTGCTTGCTTTCTATCCTTTGGAAATGTAAACAATTGTAGCATTATTTCAGTCTTACATCTCGTCAATATATCGAACCCAATTGATATATTTACGTGCTGCCTTTCTTTTCTATTTTTGTAATGTTTTTGTACATTTTAGTGTACAACATGTATCGCGATGTTAGCTTTGCATAACCAATTGTTTACATTTCCCTCCCGATGGAAGAGACCACCATTTTCCCGTAGTTTCCATCGAGCGGTAACGTGCACGCTGCGCGTAATTAATTTGTAAATAGTGCGTGATTCTTTGCCGCAACTTGATATAATTACGTTCGATGTGATTACGTTTAGATTTTAGATTTTAGATCATACTCTGAAAAAATATTTTTTATCGAAGGCTTCTACAGCGTGCATGGTACTGGCCAAGAGAGGATTCTAATTTTAGCAAAGTTCACCAATGTACAGTATCAAAATATTCATCTTTTAATAAAAAAATTCATTTTAAGGTTTGAAAAATAGAAATAGCTCAAATAAAAAGTACGGAAATTTAAAACGAACACAAGAAATTGAGGCATTTGATGGACAAAGGGCACATAAACCACTTGTTTAAAACTTATAAATAAAGACACATATCATTTTTAAATCATGACTTCTGTATTCAGAACGCTTGAACGACACTACATCCTTAAAAAAATTTGATTTAATTGCATTACTTTTTATTAAGTTATACTATAATGAAAACTTTGAAATCGATTTTCTTGAAATGGCATTTTGGCGTATGTGCCCTTTTTCCACCAAATGCCTCAATTATGAATGTACATTTTTCTTTGTTAAACAAGTTACAGAAGAACTTTATTTAACTTTTTTTTATGTAGAATTTAGTTCGTATATCTGAAAAATCGAAGAACCATAACGGGTAATTATCATTTTTCGTGATCTAATGGATCTTAAGATAAGAATATAAAATTTTAATATAAAGTTTCATTGAAATCCATTTTGCCGTTTAAAAGTAATCGTGTTAACAAATACATGAGATATTTAAAAAAAAAGCTCTTTTCTTAATAGTCAAAACGTGATCAGGAGGTCTTAAAACGTGATTTCCCTAACAAAATTTTTTCCAAATTTTTTTTCATTACAAGAGTATTATACATATGTCAGAAAGTGAAAAGTGTATCTCGAGGCACTCAAGAAGATCGCGCACGGCCGCGTGTCGCTTGCACGTAACCTTGGATCGCAGCGTTTCAAGAGCGAGAGAGAAAGACACACGTTCGTTTTCTCTCTCGTCTTCCCGACGTTGTCCGAAGCGCCGAGCTCACGGACACGCAGCTCCGGCGTAGTGTGCATGCGAGGTGGGGGAAATTCTCGAGCGCTCCCGTCCTCATTCTGGCATCACTGTTTGTGACCGTTCTGCGCAGCCCCCACTACCGCCTACGGGCTCGACGCAGGCGATTGACAGAGAGGTAACAGGCGGTAAGACGGAGAAAATCGTAGGCGGTTAAGTGGGGAGTCGAACCAACCAGCGCCTCCTCAGAAGCATCCCTGCGCAGAACGGGATTTTCTTAGGATGAATTCAGTATAGCTTCGATTCTCTGTTTGCTTCTTTGTTTGTATCATGTTTAGTTCAAATCTGGAAACTCAATTTTAACCTACTTCCATCTATCCAATAGACTTGAATATTTGCAGGCGTGCGTAGTTTGGATGACAATACAAAATTATGAAATAAATAGTAAAAAATAAATAAATGTATAAAAAATCCCCAAGCATAAAAACTAGAAAATAAAAAAAACTTTTAAGTTTTCTTAGTGGATGACTCATCCACGCACAGGCTTTATCGCGCACGACTGCACACGAGCGAGCTAGGTAGTCCCCGAGGCAGCGAAGTATGTACGAAGCGAACTCTGAGCTCGGTTTGTTTTCAAACCAAACACTGTGGGACCCTTGGACGATACTTTTGACGCTTTTCAAAAATCATCTGCGCGAAATTGCGCTAAAACCGTGCACAAGATGCAAATTCCAGGGCGTGACCACACCAGGCACATTGTTAACCTTCGTTTTGTATCGATTATTGTTTCCGAGTAAAATGCAGTGAATACCACCAGAGAATCAACTTGTATTCATACATTTCTCTGTTTTTCAAATCAAAGAGAAATATTCAAGTGCTCTGTTTCGTCTGATTCATCCTGTATACAGTCATTTCATTTTTGTATTGTAATATTTTCATGAAATTTTCATGCGCGCCTTTATTGTCTAAGGTCTTTCCTTGTCGATCATTAATGGGCATGACAATGATTTTGTTACGTATTCTAGAGATTTTCAAATTGTGGACCACTACTAATGAGGTGTACAATCAAATATTGTTAATAAAAAATAATGGGTTACATCAGAGTGGACTTGACAGATTTCGAAGGTTTTAAACACTTCATATTTTATTTAATGTTGTACCTAGAAGTGTTTAAATCTAATAACAAAACGCAAGTGAACACCACGTTTACGATAACATAGTTTACCGTCACTAACGCCAAATAGGCGAGAATCGTGCTGCATCGTCAAATGCGTCTCTCATTGCGGATCGCTGTAAAAAAGCCATTCAACACCGATCATTTAATTTCGACGTGACGCTGGTGCACAAAATGTAGCGCTATCAAAGAACGTTAGACAAAAGAGTTCTTACAAAGTTTCAATACTATGGGATTTTTAAAAAATCGGTTTATCGATTTTTTTTGTAAAGTAGAACTCTTCGCGAATATTTTCTGTGTGCTACTATGCGTAAATTCAGAAAATTCACAGAGATATGAATTTTTTTCGTGTTCCACCTGCGATCATCGGGCTTACCACTGCATCATCGTCGCGAGCACAAACATGTTCTTGAGTCAGAACCATGTGGAGATAATTTTCGAATAAACAAGAAGTAACGCGTAAATAACGTTTTGAAGAGAATATGCTCAAGTTTGTGAATTAAAAAAAAAATAGGTAAGGACGCGACGGTAAATATAGGCTTACAAATTTTTTAATGGGTCCACTTTTTCAACAGTTTCTTATTATGGTCTTGCTATTCGTCTAACAAGAAGAGATCGCCAACCTGGAAATTTAAAAAATTATGAAACTTTGGGGATATATATATATATTCTATCTCTTACAGTTGTAACACAAAATCGGAAAATAATCGGATTTTCAGGGGTCATATTTCACCACCTTAAAGTGAATTTCGGCAGCCAAAAAAAATTGTGCCATACGTACCTACCTATATGTATATTAGGGTGGGCTGAAAAACCCAAATTTTCGAAATTCGAAACAGCGTAGTGCGGAAAAGTTGCCGCTGGGGAAGACAAATCGAGGCCAAAAAAAATTTTGAAATCGGTCAATATTTGACCCTCGCGCATCGCCGTCAAACTTTTTATTTTTTGACCGAGTTTGGCGACGTTCGTATATTTTCTTTAAATTGTCTGTACTTCACTGTTGAACTTAAACAAAATATTATTTCAGCACATAAACACGTAAAATAGTATTTTCTATATGTATTGTCGCGGACGGAAGATAATTTGTGGGGCACGACTAGACGTAAGGCGAACACGACGCGAACCACAATCCTGTAAGGCAGTGGTCGGCAAACTCATTAGTCAACAGAGCCAAATATCAACAGTACAACGATTGAGATTTCTTTTGAGAGCCAAATTTCTTAAACTTAAACTATATAGGTAGGTACACTGTTTATTAACCCGGGAGTAGGCGCGCCAAATAACTTACGTTAGTGGGCGCGCGTCGGTCATTTCGACCGATGATAATGCAATGAGAAATAAATTAATACAATAACTAAAATACTACAAATAATGTATAACATTGTATTTTACTTATTTCAGAATAGTCATACATAAATGATTTTCATTTTTATGATAAAATAAATAATAATCTGTTAACGAAACACATAATAATAAATGAAAGAAAATAAAACATAAAATATAAAGTAAATAAATTTAATTAACTGTAAATGAAATAAATAACTAATTATTCCTCGCTTGATAAACTCCCATACAGCACACTTCGTTGCGGCAAAGTTGCAGGATGGTTGCAGCAACCCTGCACTTGGTTGCGATGTTGCATAGTTGCAGCGCAATGCGGATGTATGGTTGCTGCGACGTTGCCGTGCAACATTGCACGGGGCGGACATAGAATTGTTGCTGCATAGTTGCTGCATAGTTGCGTTGCAATAATGCACTGCAACTTTGCCGCAACTTTGCCGCAACTTTGCTGCAACTTTGCCGCAACTTTGCCGCATCTATGCCGCAACTATGCTGTAACTTTTTCGCAACTTTGCGGCGTTAGCAAATTTTAAAACATAATATCTCCAAAACCGGCGGAAATAAAGTACATTATACCTTATTGAAATCGTCTTGAAACGCACTATCAAGTGATATGTTAAAAAAAAAGAGTTCCGTTTAAAAAAAAAATTGATCATCGTATCTCGTAAAATAATAATCAAAGAAAAAAATCGTCTGCCCCAGTAAATTTTCCCCCTCCAACCATGCAATTTCATATAAACAATTTCTTTTATATCTCGAATTCGTTAGGAAATATCCAGGTGTTTACTGTTCCCGCGGACATCCTGGATAATGAACTAAAATATAAAATATATGTCGGAGAAGGCAACCATTTAATCAGTTCCAAGCATAAGTCAGAATCTACTTTACTGGTGCCACGTGCCAAGCTGATGTTTCCGTGAAGGCGAGCACGGCGCACAGTGGGACAGATCAGGTCGAAACGCGGCACTAACAAGGGGACCTTCAGGACTGTCCATCTCAGAAATTGTTTATACTTAGTGTATGCGAAGGTCTTCACTCGGACTTTAATTTTCCAAAGTAGTAAGAATTCAGCCAAATTCGAGAAAATCGACTTTGAAAAATGTGGAGTACACATATATACATTTGATTGAAAGTAATCACCAACGAATAGCGTGGGCTTGTGCCTAGCGCTCCCGACTAGTAACTATGAGGTCGTCAGTTCGCATCTCACTGTTGGCATTATTTTTTTTTTTTATTCATTTGAAAGTTACTGTGCGAAGTTGCCTCAAAGTTGTCGTGCAAAGTTGCCTCAAAGTTGCCGTGCAACTTTGCAGCAGGCGGACATAGAATTATTGCTGCATAGTTGCGGCAACGTTGCGTGAATCGTTGCAATCTTGCACCGCAACTATCCTGCAACTATGCTGCAACAAGAGTGTGCTGTATGGGACTAGAGTCGCTCGCATCATTACAACATTCGTTACAAACGTATAGTGTATGTTCATTACAAATGAATGCGTTACATTTAGTACAACGTTTTCCCCTTTTTCTATTCTTTATATAAAAATTTGTGCGAATGCAAAATGTAAAATTATATTTTCTATTTATTAATTTGAATTTATTACTTGATTTTTAATTTTTCATAATAGCAATTATCCAATATATTTTATATTTATATTTGTTTTTCAATTATATATATATGTTTAATAAATTTATGATTTTATAAACGTATTAAATTTTTATATTTTCCTCAGATTAGAAACTGCATCTTGAAAATAAAGAATAAATACTTACGTTTCCTTCACTCAAAGTACATTTCTCCTCTACAGCTGATATCTCTATATCCGCACAATCAATTTCCGAATCTGTATCGTGATCGGATTGTATAATATAATCGGAATCTTCTGCGGAATCACTTACCTCGTCTTCAATGTTTTCATTCAATAAGAAATCTCGGAAATCAGTATTAGCGATGATTGCCACACAGTTACGCGTTGTATGCGACAGACGAAACGAGACTAACGTTAGCAGGCGCGCTATGGTCGAAAGGACCTCAGTACGCGACATAAATTAAACATTGTTTATGCCTAAAGAATTCTACAATATTGCCTAATTTATGTCGCGTACTGAGGTACGCCGTCGCACACCGAATTAACTTTGTGCGTAACTGATTAGATTGAACTAAGTGCGTTAGCAATTTCAATGTTAAAAATTCAATTTAATATAATTGCAATGTTGCTTTCGAAGCCCCTTACAGCAGTGGTCGGCAAACTGCGGCTCGCGAGCCGCATGCGGCTCTTTGGCCCCTTGAATGCGGCTCTGCCACAAATGATTACAATTTAATTTTTATCAATAAATAAGATCATTATTAAGTATGATATCAAGTTTTATTGAGTGTACCTATAGTTTAATTAAGACTTAAAACTATAATTAAAGTTTATTAAGTTAATAAACAGTGTACCTACCTATATAGTTTAAGTTTAAGAAATTTGGCTCTCAAAAGAAATCTCAATCGTTGTACTGTTGATATTTGGCTCTGTTGACTAATGAGTTTGCCGACCACTGCCTTACAGGATTGTGGTTCGCGTCGTGTTCGCCTTCCCATACAGCACACTCTCGTTGCAGCATCTTTGCAGGATAGTTGCGGCGCAAGATGGCAACGAGCCACGCAAGGATGCCGCAACTATGCAGCAATAATTCTATGTCCGCCTGCTGCAAAGTTGCACGGCAACTTTGAGGCAACTTTGCACGGCAACTTTGAGGCAACTTCGCACAGTAACTTTGAGGCAATTAATTATTCAAATGAATAAAAAAAAAAAATAATGCCAACAGTGAGATGCGAACTGACGACCTCATGGTTACTAGTCGGGAGCGCTAGGCACAAGCCCACGCTATTCGTTGGTGATTATTTTCAATCAAATGTATATATGTACACTCCACATTTTTCAAAGTCGATTTTCTCGAATTTGGCTGAATTCTTACTACTTTGGAAAATTAAAGTCCGAGTGAAGACCTTCGCGTACACTAAGTATAAACAATTTCTGACAAAGTTGCGGTATAGTTGCGGCATAGATGCGGCAAAGCTGCGGCAAAAGCTGCGGCAAAAGCTGTGGCAAAGTTGCGGCAAAAGCTGTGGCAAAGTTGCGGCAAACCTGCGGCAAAAGCTGTGGCAAAGTTGCGGCAAAAGCTGTGGCAAAGTTGCGGCAAAAG
Organism: Andrena bucephala; assembly: GCA_947577245.1. Taxonomy (NCBI): domain Eukaryota; kingdom Metazoa; phylum Arthropoda; class Insecta; order Hymenoptera; family Andrenidae; genus Andrena; species Andrena bucephala. The sequence continues at coordinate 69,926,004 of OX387716.1, forward strand.
CTGTGGCAAAGTTGCGGCAAAAGCTGTGGCAAAGTTGCAGCAAAGTTGCCGCATAGATGCGGCAAATTTGCGGCATAGTTGCGGCATACTTGCGGCATAGTTGCGGCAAAGTTGCAGTGCAACTTTGCAACGCAACTATGCAGCAACTATACAGCAACAATTCTATGTCCGCTCCGTGCAATGTTGCACGGCAACGTCGCAGCAACCATCCTGCAACTTTGCCGCAACGAAGTGTGCTGTGTGGGTAGTAGCTGAAGTAGTATGCGTGTAAACTGTAAGGTGGTGCCGTGGTGGTTGTTCACTCACGAACACTCCCCACCACGGCACTGTTTCTCATAAAGGCGTGGCCTAGCGGTTTACGATGCTCTTTCCACACACGGCCGAAAAGTTTTGCCCGGCGGGCATTCAGCTGTGCACGCCTGTTCTAACCAATAAAGCTCCTAAATTTTTTCGTAGCTAACGCACACCTATTCTGATGTGTGTATTTCTACGCTGACAGCTCGGTTTGGTCTACACCCCAGAAGCTTGGCACTATCCCCACCATTTCTGGCTCACTCTTGTTCTGCGAAGGCGAGAGCGAGATGGAACGAGAGCGAGTCAGAAAACGTTGAGAAAAGGAGCACCGAGGCAGGCAAACTGTGTGGTGGGAGAATACCCCTCACGAAACTCACCGGCCAATATATATGATACCGACCTTAGGTTAGACATTTTTTTACTAGCAAAGCACCGAAACAGAACATGAAATATACTTATTACATGTCCTATGCAGAAAGCAGTTATGAACAAACATTATATATAAAATTGTACGGAATCGATTGACGTCACTTTTGCCAAGATCTGATTAGAAATTGCAGAACTTCAGATTCGTCACTGCTTAGCGTGCAACATTGTATAGTCCCGCTGGTTTCGAGCGTCGAAGCCTACGAAATTCAGCGAGACACATGATTGTTGGCGAGCATTGCGTTTGACGACTCTAGCTAGAAAATCACGCAGTATAAATAAATGAATAGGTCAATTAGTTAAAATTAATGAACTGTGCATGATTTTAATGACGCCTAATTTAATTGCACTTACAAACTGAATTACTAATTGTAATTAAAAGAATTTTTTGACGTGCAACATGAAGCTGCGCACGCAAATGGTTGGGCTCGGATTATCGGGAAAGACCTACCCATCCCACCGTTTTGCTTTCTCGCTGCGAGCGAGGACCTTCGGGCCCCAGTAGACCACCCGTTGACAGCCGAGAGCAATAAAACCGACAGGCCAGATAAAATGTTCATGTTTGATAAGTGTTGAGGAAAGTATTACCAATGGAGTTTTTAGGGTTTCTCGATGAAAATGATGTCAGATATGGAGGAATTCGGTTCATTTTTAGTGAACGTAGTGTGTATCCTAATCATGTATTCATAAAAAAAAATAGACCGAATTGCTTTGCGTCTCGACTCATGTTCGTGGACATAAACTCACCAATCCATCGGTGGTAACACTCTTATCAAGGTGTAATGAGAAATATGAACATTTTCATATTCAGTACTGGATGACTCAAGTCGCCGTCGACCGAGGGTCTCTCGCTGGTGCGCTATTTCACTCGCACTCGATTTACGTCGTTCAATCTCCTTGTCAAGCGGTTCAGACGAGGGCCCTGATAAATGTGAATTTATTTGGGAAACCAAAGTCGCGTCATTCGTGACACCTACTCGCGAACAGATATATGTATGTACAAGAAAAAGCAATTCAATTTCTCGATGACTTGAAGCAACATTTCAATAGGTAAATGCATGAAAAGGTGGGATCAGGAATTCCCAACCAAGTGATGCATATGAAAGAACTGGCGATATTCAACAATAGTTTGTCGTCTAAATTTTACAATTAAAGTATTTGTTTGACATGAATATAAAGTTTGTCAGCAAAGTCTTTCTCGATTTGAGTTCTATATAAGACTGACTTTCCTTCGCCATGAAAGGTCCCCTCTTGTCCTGCACGCTGTCAAGAAATCGACGCTCGAAACCAGCGGGGCCATACCATGTTGCGCGCTATGCAGTGACAAATCTGCAGTTCTGCATTTCTAATCAGATCTTTGCGAAAGTGACGTCAGTCGATTCCTCATGTTTTCTCGATCAAATGGGCCCCAAAAATATTCGGACCAAAATTAAGGAAATTACGTGAAAAATTGTTTGCAGAATTGAAAGCCCGTTTCCTTAAAAATAGTCCGATTTAAATTATTTTCGGTCAATTTAATCGGGAGAATGCCAGAAATCCATTTGTGGCACTTTCATATTGATACGATGAAAAATAAACAAATTCTGTTTCTTTATAATCGATGACACATCGCCGAGCACGGCGATCTCGCGCGGCTCGGGACACAAAGGTCCTCGTCGGTTATTCGAACTTCTAAGATCGTATTCAGATTTATTGGCCGGTGAGTTTCGTAACTAGGGGTGTGCGGTTACCCGATTTTTCGGGCTTGGGACGGGCCGGCAACTTTCGGGCGGGATCCCGATACTTTCGTATTGCTCGAGATCCCGACAGTTTCGGGACCCCGAGACTCGATTCGGGCTACAAGCATAGCCGCCATGAGCGGACAATTTGATTTCAGGTCGGCTCGGCAAAACTCGGACGCGATCGGACGATATCGTTACCAGTAATAGATTAAAATTATTACCTGAGAACATAGAAAAATTATGTTTCTTACACGTTAATTTGAAATAATAAAATATTCGCCTCCTGTATATTGTTGTTATTATGAAACATCCAGGAAATATTCCTTTTTGTATGCTTATAGTTCGTACGTTTTCTATTTTAAATCTGAACCTATCCGGAAAAAGATAATACCCTATATATTCCCTGTACATAAAGTACTAAGTGTGAAGTATATTTTATTCAGATTTTAAAATATTGTCGATATAAAAATAGTCTTCTTCCCAAGTTCTGAACATGGTATTTATTTAAGTACGTATATGGACGTATTCAGTATTCACAGACTATTTGGTAGCAATGAAAATACATATATATGTAAATAAATAATAAGATACAAATTATGATTCAACAGGAGACAGAAAGGTAAAAACTTATCACTCTGGTATCGATATAAATGATGAAACGTGATAGTTTTCGTGGCAAACTGCTCAAACGTGCTAGTTTTCGCAGCGAAAGACGAAACATGCTATTTTTCGTGGCAAACCGCTCAAACGTGCTAGTTTTCGCAGCAAAAGGCGAAACACGCTATTTTTCGTGGTAAACTGCTCAAACGTGCTAGTTTTCGCAGCGAAAACCGAAACGTGCTAGTTTTCGCAGCGAAAACCGAAACGTGCTAGTTTTCGCAGCGACAACCAAAACGTGCTGGTTTTCGTAAGAAAATTGAAACGTGCTACTTTTCGTAACGCACGTCGATATGTACTACGCTGACAATAAGAATAAATAACAGCCACACGGCTGCGTTCAGACGGGGCCGAGCAGCATTCCCGTTACCCCACCATACCCTTCGGAGGCTAGGGAACTCCAACTGACAAATCCACGATCGTCAGATGGTGATGGCTGATTTCTCCTCGATCGCTGTTCGCCAAAACGAATCGACCGGCCAATATATTTGAATACGACCTTAGGATAAAGATATATTTGCGCCTTGGGGATTTTGCGACGACATTATTCCCGAGAGCTCTCGGGTCTCTCCGAAGCATTTCTGTACTGGGTTTTGCGAGTCAATCACTACTCACGTCACTGGCTAATATTTCAGACTCTAGAAAACACTTTTTACGCTCACTATGGTTGTAAAAATGCTATATTTTTGTAGAGCTAGACGAACACATTACCGCTGCAGCTACAACCATTGATTGAAAAGATTGCTCACGTATTCGAACTTAAACTCCTACCGTGCATAACTTTAAACTCAAATTATTAAAAAATGAAGGCTCGTTTTGACATTATTATTAGGGTAAACCAACCAGTGAATGACCGAATTGTTGAATGAGAAGCCCAGTAAATGACCGCATACTTTTATTAAGAATTGTACTTATTAATGTTTGTTTAATACGCATAACTAAAAATATGGAATATTAAAAGTGCAACTACACTCCATTTATAAACATATAGTATTTTTTAAATTTATAATTTACATTTCTTTGCCTAATGGTCATTCACTGGTGTGCGGTCAATTACTGGTTGGTTTACTCTATTATTATTAATATTATTATTATTGTCGTCGTCGTCGTCGTCGTCGTCGTCATTATTATTATTATTATAAACGGGAATAGTCCGATAGTTTACATAAAGCATACAACAAATGACCTTACATCGTCTACACAAAGCGTAATCTAATATACAGGAGAAACTTTGAACTTCCTACTCTGAATAATATAGTGTGTGTGAATGTAAAAAATGTGTAGCTGATTTATTTAACAAATCAATGGTGTGTATAAATGTTTCTCCATTTTCCATAAGGATTTTGTAAAAAAAAAAGTACATATACAGTAATCTGCACCTACAATAATTATTATTGATATCAATTAGGGAAAAGTCGATACAAGAATCGATTCTGGAACCTTTGTTGTAAAATTTTTTCCCTATTTTATGTAATCTACCATACTCATATTTTTAAGTCTGCGCCAAATTTACACAGCGCAAATGATAAGGCGCCGACTTAAAAAATATGAGAGTCGTAGATTAAATTAGGGAAAAAATTATTTTTTACTTTTTAGTGCAGTTTTATTTTTTTTTTCGAAGACGGGGTTAATTTTTAAACAAATTTTTAATATAAGCTTTTTAGTTTTATATATATTGACACACCATGCTGAGGAGATATGCGCGTATGTACATAAAATAATAATAATTAGATGACAATCTAGAGACGCGGTAGCGCCTCGACGCCAAGTACATGTTTCGACACCCTGTATATGTCGACTGTCGCTACTGCTACCGCTATAATTTACTCGTCGCCCGGCTAATCCAACCTTCCCCGAAACTTATTTCATTAATATCTCATCACGCCTGCAATACTTTTTAAATTTAAAGGCATATTTCTTATGTAAACCGCATATAAGCTTCCGAATAAGACCAAATTCAATAAAATCGGTCCACGTATGACAAAGATATCGTAATATCGTCTCATGGATCAGTCGGAAACGGTAAGATTTTTCTTCTGATTCTTCAAGCCAAAGGGTCTAGCTGGATAAGCATAGTGAAAAGTGCCCTTGAACCGATTTTAGCTGGCAATGCACCTTTCAATAGTGTAGCACAGGAAAACATTGTACACCAAGTTTCAACCCCCTATCTCACCCAGGAGGGTAGTTATAGGGTAAATTCGAATTTTCGGTTTTTGCCATATTTCTCCTATTTAATGGTCAGCAAAAATTCTAAAAAAAATCTGAAATATTGTAGACATGATTGTGTATGATTGTGAATTTTTTCAGATTTTTTCGTTGCAACTACTAAGTGTAAGAAATAAAAAACGCAAAAAAATGTCGAAAAATGCAGATTTCGTGTTGAAGTTTTCGAGCGACTAGATTTTTAATTTTACAGTAGTTAGATATTGACATGACTATTATCTACAATTTTTTTCAGATTTTTCGGTAAGGTGCGCCATAGTTAAAAAAATCAGAAAACGATATTTTCGAGATATTTCGCGTGAAAATGTGATAAGTACTTTCAATTTTTGCATTTCCGTCATACAGTGAATGCATTATATGATTTTTAATATCTCTACATTCGACAGAGTAATATGTAAACGGAGGGAATCAAGTTAATATGATTAATTGGAAGTGTCTACGCACCATATATCATATGGTACGAAAGAATCATTCAGCGCCGCAGTTACCGGAGTGATTAGAGCATTAGACTCCAAAACCGCTGCTGCATACTCTCTTTTGTCGTAGGTTCGCACCCCACCAAGGTCTAATTTTTTTTTTCATGATATAAATTTTTTTTCATCGTTGATTACATGGCAATACACGATATTCATTTAAAAATGTTTCTAGAATATTTTAAAAATATTTTATCATAAGGTTTCCATAAAAATAATTTCAATGCACCGCCGCGCCGGCCGGTTTTCTGCCTATGTATTATTCTAGCTCCGGATAGTTTATAATTATTTTGTCAATGGAATAGATGTGTGGTATTGGCTTATGATACGTATTCTGAATCCACTGGTTGGATTCGCCATTCTTTTATCAACGTACACCGTCCTCATTCGATTGTGGTCATTACATTATAATATACCATATTATATTGCATTGCATTGCATTGCATTGCATTTTTGTTATATTTTTGTTGTTATGCTATACTATTGTTATATTTGTTATATTATGTTATATTATATTATTTTATTGATCAGGGAATCAGACACTAAGTGAACGGACCGCGACCACAATCGAATGAGGACGGTGTACGTTGATAAAAGAATGGCGAATCCAACCAGTGGATTCAGAATACGTATCATAAGCCAATACCACACATCTATTTCATTGACAAAATAATTATAAACTATCCGGAGCTAGAACAATACATAGGCAGAAAACCGGTCGGCGCGGCGGTGCATTTAAATTATTTTTATGGAAACCTTATGATAAAATATTTTTAAAATATTCTAGAAACATTTTTAAATGAATATCGTGTATTGCCATGTGATCAACGATGAAAAAAAATTTATATCATGAAAAAAAAAATTGGACCTTGGTGGGGTGCGAACCTACGACAAAAGAGAGTATGCAGCGGTTTTGGAGTCTAACACTCTAACCACTCCGCTAACTGCGGCGCTGAATGATTCTTTCGTACCATATGATATATGTTGCGTAGACACTTCCAATTAATCATATTAACTTGATTCCCTCCGTTTACATATTACTCTGTCAAATGTAGAGATATTAAAAATCATATAATGCATTCACTGTATGACGGAAATGCAAAAATTGAAAGCACTTATCACGTTTTCACGCGAAATATCTCGAAAATATCGTTTTCTGATTTTTTTTAACTATGGCGCACCTTACCGAAAAATCTGAAAAAAATTGTAGATAATAGTCATGTCAATATCTAACTACTGTAAAATTAAAAATCTAGTCGCTCGAAAACTTCAACACGAAATCTGCATTTTTCGACATTTTTTTGCGTTTTTTATTTCTTACACTTAGCAGTTGCAACGAAAAAATCTGAAAAAATTCACAATCATACACAATCATGTCTACAATATTTCAGATTTTTTTTAGAATTTTTGCTGACCATTAAATAGCGAAAATATGGAAAAAACCGAAAATTCGAATTTACCCTATAACTACCCTCCTGGGTGAGATAGGGGGTTGAAACTTGGTGTACAATGTTTTCCTGTGCTACACTATTGAAAGGTGCATTGCCAGCTAAAATCGGTTCAAGGGCACTTTTCACTATGCTTATCCAGCTAGACCCTTTTCGTCAACATAATACGTATACGTGTTACACGCACACCTTCAGCCGAAAGAAACTAACACATGTTTCGTTCGTCGACTCTCGGTACGCGTTACACGCACACCTTCAGCCAACAGAACTAACACATGTTTCGTTCGTCAATCGCTATCTTCACTATGCAATCCACTCCAAATTTTTACAGCTTACCGTCAAGTTATAACCAAATTATAAACGTGGTTTTACAAATATGTATTGAATTGCAACCAAAGTGCAGTCTCAAATACAAGGTAAGTTGCCGAAATTTGAATTGCGACATGTTTGTATATCATCAAACTGTTTTTTATTTGTAACTAAACTGTGGATTTTATGTATATGTAGATAATTGAAGCGTAAAATGATGCTGTGACCTACGCCAGGCTATGTTTGGATTAGGGGAGATCGGGGCTAGTTGACTAATTTTTAACATTTCTAATTTTTATAAACAGACCATTGGTATTTTGTTGACTTGCTGCATACCAAAAGTTTACAAATTTCATTAGGTATACAGGCTTAATTTTGAAAATCGTTTTGATTAAGTCTGAGTTGTAGTTTTTATTGTATTTAGAGTAGTGAGACGAATAAGTCAACAAACCCCGGCTGTGGGGTTACTTGTATATGTATACTACGACCAATAAATTTTTTTTATCTTTTCTTCTCTCCTTCGCAGTGTTATTTTTTTATTAATTATCATGGTGCTAGATACTGTAATTATTTTGTACTTGTTTATTATGGTCTATTTGGAAGGCCTGACAGTTTGAAGGGAGGATTGGATGTAAAACTGGTAGGGATGAGTTTGGAAGGATTTTATGGTGGGGGAAGTGGACTTGAGCAGCCTCTTTGCCTCGACTGTATCTTGAGGATAAAAAATGCAATTTTTAGTGGTATTCCTATGCTTACTCAAGTAACCCCATCCGACATTGTTAACATGTTAAGGGCCGTACGTTAGAGCTGTTCGGGTACTCGAATAAAGCGAGCCGGGTATCCGTAAAATTCGGACGGCCCGAAACATCCGGGTAGCTCGAATTTGTTTCGAGCGGCTTGAAAAATTCGGGTAGTCCGAATCGTTTCGGGCCGCCCGGAAGAACCGGATAGCCCGAATTGTTTCGGGCCGCTCGAAAGAAAGGGCTAGCTCGAATTGTTTCGGGTGGCTCGGAAAATCCGTATGCCTTGAATGTGGTTCGAGCAGTTCGACTATGTTGATATCTCGAAAACGTATCCATAGAAACAATCCGAATGTGATGTAAAATGGTGGCAGTCCAATAATTTTTTACACTATTAAGATTCACTAAAATACTTCTCTTTCTGTAATTGTTGATCACATGATGCTGCAATCACAGTATGTCTTCCTACATATGTTTAAGTACTACTTCAGTGCATAACCGATCAATTTTAGATCTTACTTTGCGAGATATAGCGGGTGGCGATATTAGGTACAGTCACCCTATATCCTCATTTTGTTTTCAAATGTTTAAATAGTGCCCTGTTAAGTATTCTTTTGCATTTGTTTAGAACAATTGCAATATTAATGGTTAAAAGTTTTTTTTTTTTAAGTGATATCATTTTTATTAGGTACTCTTATGTCTCCACTGTAAGCACCCACATGCTCATTTTTTTATCAATTTGTTACTTCAACAGTTATAATTTATTGAAAAAAGGTCAACACTATATTTCAAATAGCTGTAAGACCCACAATTTTTAAAAATTTTAAAAATCCTTCGAGACACGTTTATAACTCATTACAAACTAGGCCATATCCAAGTTTCAGTGAACTTCGAAATGTTACTCCAAAAAGTGTCAGATTTCGTGTGAAATGCCTTCGAATTCAGTGTAACCAAAACGAGATGGACAAAAATTGTGATCAGAAAATCTGTCCCTGCAAAAGTATTGTGCGTGTCTGACACACTGAATACTTGCACCGAAAATTACAACCATATCGACTTTTTCCTCTTTTGAGAAATAAGGCATTATGGAAAGCAAACTGATTTCTCTTTGGTGTCACAATTTAGTCTAATAAGAGTGTTGAGGATATTTATCATGCAAAGCGTAGTATGTGTGTACTACGCACACTACTATCCGCACCACTGTGTGAACGTAAACGTAAACAAACTTCGACCAACCGCTTAAAACTGAATTTCCGTAACTTGGAGCTGAGAATACATATGTATTCCGTTCTTGAAGCATTCACGATGAATTTTCACTTTTCACTTTTTTTCATGTCTGTGACCTTCCGGGACTATTGTTAGTGAAAAGCCCTTGAGAAGGGCTAAAATCGCGGGTGTTAAAAAATATATGGTTCCATTTAAAAAAATTAAGTTGACCAAACAACTTTTGTCTCAAACATTTCATCGTATCTCAAAAATGTAGATGTTATTCAGGTGGCTTCTCTGAGATGACTCACTCTGTATTTCACAACGACTATACATGAATATATTTATTACAATGTATACATATACATATCTAAATATAAAATTTAATGCTAATGTCATTCAGGGGTGGATTTGGAGATTTGGCGTCCCTAGGCTAACAAGCGTCTGCCGCTTTGTTTTAACCGACTTCAAAAAGGAGGAGGTTATAGATTCGAACCGTAAGTATTTTCTTATTTTTTTTTTATGTTTGTCCCCGCACAACTACTCGGCATATTGGCCGATTTTGATGATCTTTTTTTTGTCCGAAAGAGGGCGATGCCCCGGTGGTTCCATCCTACATTGCATCAATACAGTATTGTCTCGTTACGGGCTCGGTTTGGTGTGCATGATGTGAATTTTTCGCTATCCCAACCACTTCTGTCTCACTCTTGTCCGGCGAAGTCGAGAGCGAGATGGAATGAGAACGAGCGAGAGGCACTGAAAGCGAGAGAGGACGGTACGAGACAGACGACGTGTTGATGGTTTGTCTCGCTCCGTCTCTCGGACGCCACACACTCCGTCCTTTCCCGCCGCGCACGCAAAGCGTTCCATCTCGCTCCTCCCTTCGGCCAGAAAGAAGCGAGTAACGAACACTCGGAATTAAGGCTCCGTTCACGATACGGGTTCAACGTCAGTCCCGACACTCCCGACCAGCGAGCCGCTAACGAGAAAATACTGTATTTCCAGTTCTGATTAATAATAAACACTATTGCCACCTAATTATTATTATCGGCTGTACTACGGTATGACCCAACCAACGGAATGAACTGAAATTTTGAGGGGTTGGGCGGGAGGGGGAGAGAACCTCTAATATAAAATTTCAGCTGCGGGTATTTGTTAGTTTCTGAGATATTAATAAAAAACTTTCGGCATAATACATTGAAATCTATCTATGTATACAGACGTTACTAACACAACCATCTTCTTCATTTCACACTCGACGATACAATGTACGATATTGACCTCATCGCGCGATGCTTGTAACTGCATCAGTTTTTATTCCCAATACAGTATACATAGTAATACTAGAGTATTTCCAAAGTCACATCGGTTCGGTACCATGCTTTACGCGCCCGCAAGCAGGCGCCCCCCCCCCCCCCCCTATCTAACCCAACCAATACTAATACCCGAGAGAAATTGGAAAGTCGAATGCGTTGTCTCGGAATAAGTCAACAGCAATAATGTATTAGTTCGTACACAAAACCTAACTGAAAAGTAAATCTGACAGATTTTGGAAATGATCGACACGTTTTGATTAACATACATTTATTTATAAACTTGGCTTGCGTCCAGTTTCTGTTACCGTATCCCTATATATTGTATCGTCGACTGCGAAACAATCGACGGCGACGAGAAGATGGTTGTGTTAGTAACGTCTGTATAGGTAAATCTCAATGTATTTTGCGAAAGTTTTTTATTAATATCTCAGAAACTAACAAATACCCGCAGCTGAAATTTTATATTAGAGGTTCTCTCCCCCTCCCGCCCAACCCCTCAAAATTTCAGTTCATTCCGTTGGTTGGGTCATACCGTAGTACAGCCATATATTTTTATACTACATAAAAAGGCGAATTGAATAACAATAACAGAATTTATCATTTGAAGTATCTGATGTTAAAATAATTTTAAATGTATTCATCGTGTTTCCAAAACATGGTTTGTTATAATTGGAAATATATTTATATATTTTTAAAAAACACTTTGGATCAATATATTGATACGCGCTTTGTTATAATTGGCAAATTTACCAGTTCATCTAGGTGCCAGAAAAGTGACAAAAAAATATAAATATTGAAGAAAAATGTTTTCCTTTCAAGGCTGGCGTTCCAATGTGCGGCCGGCGACTACGGCCGGCGACGGTCCCACTTGTGCAAGGGAGAAGTATGCATCTGTTTTTCCCTTGCACTAGTGGGACCGTCGCCGGTCGCAGTCGCCGGCCGCACATTGGAACGCCAGCCTTGAAAAGTATGAAATATATTTATATTTGTAATAAACACTTTCTATCAATAAAGCGAACGAACGTATGCACCGACCTAATAATGCTTACTTCATATGATTAGTAGAGCCTATTGGAATACGCTATTGGTACTAACTCAATTTCGAAAAGAATGTGGTCTAGTCCGTTGTTTGCTCTCTGCCTCAATTAATTAATTTGCATGGACTGAAAGCCCGTTTCGTTAAAAGTAGTGGGATTTAAATATTTTTTTGTCAATTTAATCGGGAGAATGCAAGGAATCCATTGGTATCATTTTCATATTGATACGATGAAAAATAAAGAAACTCCGTTTCTGTATACACAAAATGAGATTATATTGCAATGAGAATATTTTGAGCTTACAATCTTTTCTATATTTATTAAAATCTTTATTTCTGGCTTCTTGGGTCGCTTCACCCAATTAGCCGATTGGAAGGTTGCCCAAATATTGTATAATTTCGTAAGAATGTATTAACACTTTGTGAACAGTACCTATCTATTAGGGTAGACCAGGGCGAATCGGATCACTTTGAGTTTGACGGTAAAATAATAATAGTCAAACATTCAAAAACTAATTTTTTTATTATATATTCGTGACCGGTACACCTTTGGCTTTAAAATGAATATATAAAAATTAAAACTAAACATAAAAATCTTACTTTTATAATCAAAAAAGGAAAAAGTGAGAAATATCCGATTCGCCCAGAAACTTGGGGCGAATCGGATCACCCAAAAAGCTCTGAAAAAACTCAAATTTTAATAACAAATCTTTGGAATTATCTTGAAAAAATATAATTCAATAACAATGAGAGCAATTGACACTACTTGGCACATAGATCGCAAGCATATTGTCCCTTTTTACCGCTTCTATCAGCGCAACTCTCATGGCACCACTCCTCGCAAATGTTGCACTGAATCCAATCTTCTGCAGGTGGGTGAATAAATTTTTCTCCACAATAAATACAATGCCACCGTCTTAATAGGTTGTTTCTATCTTTACTTTTCATCCCTGGTGTTGCTTTATCCTTTTTTTCATTGCGGATGGGTTTTTTATTTTTATTTCATTTTTTTGAGAGTTTACATTCTTCGGCCTTTACTTTCTTCTGCTTTTTTTCTTCAAGACTTTTGTTATTTTCGGGTGATATCAAATGTAAGATTGGTTTTGCGATTGCCCGAGATCTCTTAACAGTTGTTCTCCTTGGAGGCGATGAAAGAATGTCTTTTATGGCCTCAGTAACTTCAGTGCTTGCACTAGTTGATGGCTGTGCATTAGCAGTTGTTGATGACATGCCAGTGAACTGAGTTTGAGATGCTTCATTTGCGGTGTTATCCCCGATAAATTTGTGATCTGGTATTGCATAGGGATTCAAAGGATATATTCCTGTCTTCTCAAAGCCTTTTGTAGCATTCCCAACTGTAGCTGCTAAATTCCAAACATGCTTTAATAAGCCTCCGAAGACAACTTTACTGATTCCTTTATTCGTATTTGAATGTTGCCATACCGTCGCTTGCTGGTGATAATAAGTTTTTAATGGCTTAAAATATGACACATCAAGCGGCTGGAGAGCATGAGATGTGTGCGGGGGAATCAGAACCATCTCAATTTCCAAAGATTCACACAAGTCTACCACTGCTAAGTTTGTGTGCGACAAGTGACCATCCAAAATTAAAATGACTTTCCCTTTTGTGCGGTAGCGATTGAAATGTTCCAACCACAATTTAAATGCTTCTTCAGTCACCCAACCTTTTTCAGTCATAGCAATCTGAGTACCAGAAGGCATTCCTATCATAAAATCGTCTCGTTTACGCACACCCTTAAAAAGAACAAATGGGGGTATGTATTGTCCTGCGGCGTTCATACAGGCCAAAACTGTCACGTTCTCACCTCGCTCTACACTGGTCATGCTCACTACATCTTTACATCCTTTTGCCGCGATCACATTGGGAGGACGGTTGTTAAGTGGTAGTCCAGTTTCGTCCTGATTATAGATACATTCGGGCCTTCCCCGTAGATTATTATCATCGATGACCTTCTCTAAAGTCTTGTAGAAATTTGCCACTTTATCTTTTTCCATACCATTAATTCTGGTTCGAGATAGACCCTCTGGTTTTCGAATTGTTATATTCTTGTTTCTTTTCATAAATTTGTGGAACCAGTCTTCCCCTGCCATCTCTTTCTCTGTGTTAAAATTATGTTTTAAACCATGACGTCTTACAAAATCAAAAACGTACTTTCGGACATTTTTGGGTGTAATACCGAATCCGCGACTTGCTAAATAAATTAAGCGATCAGCGAACTTCTTTTCTGTCTCTGGATCCATCGTTGGCTGTCCACCACGACGCTTAGTTACACATTGTGAAGAAGTAACTAACTCTCCTTTGTAGACTTGTGTAAGGTACATCATAAATTTCTGCAGCTTGACGTGTAGTCATTTCTTTAGATTTTACTTTTATTACTGCTTCTCTCATTTCTTCTGCACACCATGATCCTTGATCGGTCTTTTTCATGTACGTACGAACCATCTCTATATAAATAATTATAATATTTATAATCATACAAATACTCGAATGAAGAAAAAGACTGATCCGATTCACCCCACATGACGTGATCCGATTAGCCCCATATGTAAGGATTTAAAAGTGAGTAGATTACAGAAACATATTATGATATAATAGTCTAAAATATATCAAATACTAAATTTGAACACCACGCAGGCTAATAATAATAAACACATTTAAACTTTCAAGCTTACCTTATTATTTTAAACACGAAATTACAGATTGCGTAGGTTAGATTCGGTACGAAATTGTGACATTCGCATGCGTCCGCCTCACTGAAAACGTGTGCCAGCACGAAACAATACCTTAAAAAAGTTGACGGGCTATTGCGTTTGGTGCGGGAGAGGGGCACGAGGTACAGTAAAGTCTCCCTATGGGCTCGCTGGTCGGGACCGGCGATGAGCCCTCATGGAGACCCGAGTCCTAATTCCGAGTGTTCGTTTCTCGCTTCTTTCTGGTCGAAGGGGGAGCGAGATGGAATGCTTTGCGTGCGCGGCAGGCGTGTGCGACGGGTGCGAGCGCTCAGATGGAATCGTGACTGCTCGACGCATGCGGGCGACGGTCAGATAGCCAGGCACGGCACGAGTCTTTTTTGGGCCCTAGGCGAACTTGCCAAATTCCGCCATTTATTATAATACATTTATTTGAGTTTATTGATGACCTTACTCTGAATTTTTATTCGTAGTATTAAACCACTCATAGTACAACTTGTAATATTTAATTTTAAAGTTTATTTTGAACAATACCAGCAATGAAAATACCATTTTGCACCTATTGTCGACTTTCCGCCCTAGGCAGCCGCCTAATTTTGCTTACAGGGACCAGCCAAGCTTACGGGCAGCGATCGGTATGTACATAGCCAAAGAAAATATATAAATAACGCGTCTTAGATTAAATAAATCATTTATATATACTTTTTTAAACTTAGATATTACAAGTTGTACTATGAGTGGTTTAATACTACGAATAAAAATTCAGAGTAAGGTCATCAATAAACTCAAATAAATGTATTATAATAAAGGGCGCAATTTGACAAATTCGCCTAGGGCGCAAAAAAGACTTGAGCCGGCCCTACGTCAAGATTTAGCGACGCGGTTCCCCTGCTCACCTTATGCGCTTGCGACCATCGCGCACGCCCGCCGCGCATGCAAAGGACGGAGTATCAGGCCTCCGAAAGACGGAGCGAGACAAAACATCAACGCGTCGTCTGTCTCGTACCGTCCTCGCTCGCTTTCAGCGCCTTTCGCTCGCTCTCGTTCCATCTCGCTCTCGCCTTCGCCGGACAAGAGTGAGACAGAAGTGGTGGGGATAGGTGACAAGCCCTCATCGTGTGCACAAAACTGAGCCCATAGAGAGACTTTACTGTACTCCGAAGGATCGGAATGCTCATTTCTATCGCGATGTAAGAAATATGGACTAAATTCTTATTTTGATCCGATTCGCCCTGTGATCCGATTCGCCCTGGTCTACCCTACATTCGTACCAGAATAACATGGATACAGGTTTGCAGATATTTCTGCACTTTCCATAGTATGTATATTTATCAAATTTTTTTAGTTTTATCGAAATTGTTGACGTTATTTTTTTAAATAACTGCAAACTTTGTTATGAGTTGTATATTAACACTTTTTTTATGAACTTGCTCAATAATATTCAGCATTTTTAACGCGCAAAATGGAATGTTGCATTTTTCCCCTATTTCTTGGGATTCAGGCCCACTGTACAATATAGAATACAGGTGATTACTCCATTATTGGAAAATATTGTCAAATCTTGTTTTCGCAGTTGCAAGGACAAATATATGTTGATTACACAAGTTCGCGGAAGGTAACTAAAAAGCCGACAATTACTGATATTTTTTCAATGGGTTTCTTATGGAAAAATTACTGTATATAACGAATTATTTGCTATTACTTTGCAGAATCGATACTAATCATTCTGACCCCTTTAACTTTACTTTAACAAACTTTAAAAGACATGATTTAAAATTCTGCACAAAACAAAAAATTTGACATGTGTTTACACGCAGATCAGATGTAGCCGTTATGATATTTTTACCTTTTTTTATAAGAGCTCATATTATTAGTTTACAAGAAATATGTATATAAAAAAAACATAATTCCATAAGTTATGAATTCTGACTTCTTTCCCTATTTCTGGACAATCTGTCCGAATGTGACGATGAATCGCAGCAGAGCGGCTAGAGTCGCTAGACTGCTTCTGGAGGAGTAGAGCGGCAGCCGCAGTGCGACTAGGAGATTCTGCCGTTATGGTGGAAAACAGACACTCATGGCATTGTGTTGTGTCTTGAGTAGCCTAGGCTGCTCATGAACCAGACGCGCATAGGCTATAGCAGGCCTGCACAGCAAGGCTGTGGCGGGCAAGAGCGCTCTCGATTGCTCGTGAGCAAAGCGAAGAGCGACGCCGTGAGCAGTTCCCCCACCCTGTGGCCACTAGCTGTCGTAGTATGCGTGTAAACTGTAATGTGTGTTGCTGATGTTCCGCGGCACACTTCACTCACGAACACTCCCCACCACGGCCCTCACGGCACTGTCGCTCATAAAGGCGTGGCCTAGTGCTTTACGATGCTCTTTCCGCACGCGTCCGAAAATTTTTGCCCGGCGAGCATTCAGCTGTGCACGCCTGGGCTATAGCAATCATGGCGCGGCCGCAGCAGTCGCAGCCGCTCATAGGAGTTGGGATGAATGCTTTTCCATTGTACCAGTGTACGCGGCTACAGCCGCAGTCGCTAGCGGCTGTAGCCGCCCATTGGAACGGCCACCTTAAGCTGGCAACGAAAGAGGAACAAAGGGGAAGAGCAAGAACATTTCGCGTGTGAATGTCTTTTGCACAATCACGGCCAATTAAATGTGGAATTTTCTCACCCAAAATTATATAAAGATCAGACTGAAGATTAAGGCTGTCATATCGCTGTCAACGATGTACAGCAGACACTGCTATTTCTTGGCGAAAAATAAAATAAAAAATTATTGACTTTACAGCAGAACAGATTCTGGCACAAATATAGTGGAACAAATGTTAGGGCGATATAATATAAGCAGCTTTATATCTATCAGAAATAATAATATACAGAAGAGGATGCCAACAGTGTTGAAAATCGACCCTCGAACATTTTTTTTCATTGACATTTTTCCATAAAATTAGCAGTTGAAAGCATGATGAGCAGACTAATCACAATAACGGATGTTCCTTCAGTTTCTGGTTCTGCACAAGCATTACAACGAGATGCAAGTGTAATTAAAGAAGTATATATATACTAGGATCGTGCTACATGTGTTACGACCCTCCAATTAGAATCGCCTCGACCAATTTGTGACGAACACGTAAATAGTAAATACATTTGCAAGATGTAAGGCCTCTTTCACACGGCGATGCATATATCGCGATACATGAATGATGGATGCCGATGTTGAGGGCCCCACACACGTTGAGATCTGTATCGATACATGTTGTAAGTATCAGTATCGCGATAGAAATCTAAATGTGTATTTGACTGTCTCGGTATCTATCGATGTATCGGTATGTGAAATTGCCCAAAGAATGAGGATCCAACGCGAGTTTGCGATGAACTGGAGAAGAACGTAATTTTTTTAACCCTTCGTGGTCACACCTTATAATCACAAATTGGTCACATGGGGTTCACAGTACCCCGGCGTAATTTTTTGAGTTACCATTTTCGTATTTTTGAATCTATTAACTTTTCAGTGATAACACAGTACAACAAATTTTGACTTTTTTTCGGACTTGTAACATTCAATAGCCGTTTCTTATAGGTTTTCGTGCCCTGAAAACGAATCCGCAACCCGTTTGTCGCCATCACCCTCAGTTGTTGGGAAAATCGATTTTGAAAAAAACTGCAAATTTTCAACTTTGAACATTTTTTGTGTCGAAACGGTAATAGTTATTCGATTGTTCGTTGCGTCAAATTATTCTATGAACCCTCACGAATACAACGATATAAGTTATTATTGCATTATGAACATTTAAATATGTTTAAACAACGATCAAAGGGAAAATGACACCCGAAATGCACAAATTTTTGCGGATATCTTTCAATTTATTTCCAAAACTAAGGGTCTGAGACGAAATCTGACCATCCCACGCGATACAGCAGACATTGTTCCTTCGGAAAGCGTCGACAGAAGTGATAAGTATCGTTTCGTTTTCAATACAGAAGCGAAATAGTTTGGCAAAACGCGCCGTGCCGACAGTGGTAGTCACGCGCCTTAAGGGGGTAGACACGTCACGTGACCTGGCCGATTTGGCAGGTCGGTATTACAGCAGGTTTTTTCTGCACAGAAATGGTAATACCGATAGATCGCCGATTGCCCGGTAAACGCGAGAGGGAGCTGTTTGCTATTTCCGTATTTTATTCTGAATAAGGAAAGAAATTCTCAGCTGTTGCGTTGTACTTATAAAAATTTAAACGGAAGTCGGCTGGTACTGCAAACATAGAAAATTCATTGTACATTTTAATTACTTGAAATGTGCTTATGCTACAATATTCTACGTTAGCAGTAAGGAATTATAAGTGAAAAGGGAAAATAGATGAGGGGATGTCCCCAGAAAATGAAGTTTGTTAGGTTAGACATTTTTTTACTTGCAAAGCACCGAAACAGAACATGAAATACACTTATTACACGTCCTATGCAGAAAGAAGCAGTTATGAACAAACATTATATATAAAATTGTAAGGAATCGATTGACGTCACTGTTGCAAAGATCTGATTAGAAATTGCAGAACATCAGATTCGTCACTGCTTAGCGTGCAACATTGTATAGTCCCGCTGGTTTCGAGCGTCGAAGCCCACGAAACTCAGCGAGACACATGATTGTTGGCGAGCATCGCGTTTGACGATTCTAGCTACAGAATCACCCCGTATAAATGCTAAGAAACGATAGTGTGAAGCGGCGTGCGTTTCAACTGCACATTGACAATATCGTAGATTCTAGGGCCTAGAATATTAGCTCCGTATTACGATGTTCTTCACCAGAGCACTGCATTACTGATGAAAATGATGCCAAACATGGAGCAATTCGGTCTATTTTTAGTGAACGTAGTGTGTGTGTTCTAATCATGTATTCATAAGAAAAAATAGACCGAATTGCTTCGCGTCTCGACTCATTTTCGTGGACATAAACTCACGAATCCATCGGTGGTAACACTCTTATCAAGGTGTAGTGAGAAATATGAACAATTTCATATTCAGTACTGGATGACTCAAGTCGCCGTCGACCGAGGGCCCTAATAAATGTGCATTTATTTGAGAAACCAAAGCCGTGTCACTCGTGACACCTACTCGCGAACAGATACATATATGTATGTACGAGAAGAAGTAATGCAATTTCCCGATGACTTGAAGCAACATTTCAATAGGTAAATGCATGAAACTCTGGGATCAGGAATTCCCAACCAAGTGATGCATATGTAAGAACTGGCGAAATTCAACAATAGTTTGTCGTCTAAATTTTACAATTAAAGTATTTATTTGACGCGAATATACATATGTAAAGTTTGTCAGCAAAGTCTTTCTCGATTTGAGTTCTATAGAAGGCTGACTTTCCTTCGCCATGCAAAGTCCTCTCTTGTCCTTCACACTAGCAATCATGCAACTCGCTGAGTTTCGTGGGTTTCGACGCTCGAATCCAGCGGGGCCATACAATGTTACGCACTAAGCAGTGACAAATCTTCAGTTCTGCATTTCTAATCAGATCTTTGCGAAAGTGACGTGAATCGATTCGTCGTGTTTTCTCGATCAAATTGGCCCCAAAAATGATATTATTCGGACCATAATTAAGGAAATTACGTGAAATTTGTTTGCAGAATTGGAAGCCCGTTTCGTTAAAAATAGTCTGATTTAAATTATTTTCTGTCAATTTAATCGGGAGAATGCCAGGAATCCATTTGTGTCACTTTCATATTGATACGATGAAAAAAAAAACAAATTCTGTTTCTATATAATCGATGACACATCGCTGAGCAACGGCGATCTCGTGCGGCTCGGGCCACAAAGGTTCTCGTCAGTTATTCGAGCATCTAAGATCGTTACGGGCTCTGTTTGGTGTACACGGTACGGACTTTTCGCTATCCCCACCACTTCTGTCTCACTCTTGTCCGGCGAAGGCGAGAGCGAGATGGAAAGAGAGCGAGCGAAGGCACTGAAAGCGAGCGAGGACAGTACGAGACAGACGACGCATTGATATTTTGTCTCGCTCCGTCTTTCGGACGCCTGACACTCCGTCCTTTGTATGCGCGACGGGCGTGCACGATGGTCGCAAGTGCTTACGGTGAGCACGGGAACCGCTTCGCAAAAACTTGACGCAGGCCCGGCATAAGTCTTTTTTGCGCCCTAAGCGAACTTGTCAAATTGCGCCCTTTATTATATTACATTTATTTGAGATTATTTATGACTTTACTCTGCAAAATTAGGCAACTGCTAGGGCGTAAGGTTGACAAGAAATGCAAAATGGCCTTTTCATTGTTGGCATTGTTGAAAATAAATTTTTAAATGAAATACTACAAATTATACTACAACGGTTTTAAACTACGAGTAGAGTAAGGTCATGAAGAAGCTCAATTAATGTATTATAATAAATGGCGGAATTTGTCAAGCTCGCTTATGGCGCAAAAAAGACTCGTGCCGTGCCTGGCTATCTGACCGTGGCGCGGATGCATCGAACAGTCACGATTCCATCTGAGCACTCGCGCCCGTCGCGTATACTCCCACCATAGGTACCGCTTAGCTGCCTCGGTGCTCCTGTTTGCAACGTTTTCTGACTCGCTCTCGTTCCATCTCACTCTCGCCTTCGCAGAACAAGAGTGAGCCAGAAGTGGAGGGGATAGCGCCAAGCTTCTGTTGTGTATAGGCCAAACCGAGCTGCAGCGTAGAAATACACACATCAGAATAGGTGTGCCTTAGCTCCGAAAAAATTCAGGAGCTTTATTGGTCAGAACATTGATTCTTTCTCGATAGCTTCATCTCGTATTAGTCATGACAGCCACACGGCTACGTTCAGACGGAGCCGCGCAGCATTCCCGTTACCCCACCATACCCTTGGGTGGCCGCGTAACTCCAACAGACAAATCCACGATCGTCAGATAGTGGTCGCTGATTTCTCCTCGATCGCTGTTCGCGAAAACGAATCGACCGACCAATATATCTGAATACGACCTTAGGATAAAGATATAATGAAAGATGAAAAATTATTCGAAGCTCAAGATGAAACGCTTTCGAATAAACAAAGGAAACTAATAAATACCCGGAGCTAAATAAAATTTTAGATTTAGGGTACACACACCCTACCCCAAACATCGTGTCGATTGGCCACTGGGGCCATTCGGAAGTATATTCTTTTATTTAAATAATGCCCATCTCTGCATAGGACCGTAAAGAATTACAAAAAAAATCAGGGAGTCAACTGTTGACTGATTTAGAGACTTTTCCTTGTTGTATGTTATATGCAATAGTCGGAAGAATAATAATAAGAGCAATAATTGCATATAATTGGTGTAACTTCCACATTCTGAAAATATGATATCAGTAAATCAATATTTCCAGTATTAGTAAAAAAGTTCCAATCTCTTTTTTTATTTTAAATAATGTGGCCATATAATTATAACATAAATTCGACAGCGGTTTCAAGTGATGTATGTGTTACAATAAAAGCGTTAATTTACTAAATGTACACAGTTCCCAGCAGTTATATGCCTAAAATGCATATAACCTAACCTACAATCGTCCGAAAATTCATACATTGACTGCATCACGCTTTTACTGTGGCTTGTGTATCCAGCTAACGCTTCAGTTTTGCTATGACTCCACGTTGGCAGTCCTCCCGAGTAGGCGCCATCTCGTGTCTACTAGCTCAACTAAATTTGTCACGTGACTTGCTCTGTATTATCGCCAATATGGCGGAACTCGTAATTGGGAATGCAATTACGGGAATACGCTTTTCGTCCTTATATGAGCAGATTTTGAGCTGGGTGAGGTCTCATTCGAAAGAGGAAAGTTCAGTGCAGCGCGCTCTGGTCATCGTTTGAGTCACAAGACTCTTTTAGTGACCTAAAAATACGTTGGTTCATGCGGGTGTATTTTGTCGATTTTTGCTGTACTTTGAACACTCATATTATTAGATATCAACACAATCTCGTCGAACCATGACCAGAGCGCGCTGCACTGAACCTTTCTCTTTCGAATGAGACCTCGCCCAGCCCAAAATTCGCTCATATAAGGACGAAAAGCGTATTCTACTAAACCCATGTTTCGGGCCAGATTGTGTCGGTATACAGCGCGCTGCATTACCCGTGTCTACCCCCTTAAGCGATTATGTTGCGCTGAGCGGCAGTGGATCGCGCGCCGCCATTGACTACCACTGACAGCATCGCGCGTTTTGCCAAACTATTTCGCTTCTGTATTGAAAACAAAACGAGACTTACCACTTCTGCCGACGCTTTCCGAAGGAACAATGTCTGCTGCATCGCGTGGGATGGTCAGATTTCGTCTCAGACCCTTAGTTTTGGAAATAAATTGAAAGATATCCGCAAAAATTTGTGCATTTCGGGTGTCATTTTCCCTTTGATCGTTGTTTAAACATATTTAAATGTTGATACTGCAATAATAACTTATATCGCTGTATTCGGGAGGGTTCATAGAATAATTTGACGTAACGAACAATCGAATAACTATTACCGTTTCGACAAAAAAAATGTTCAAAGTTGAAAATTTGCAGTTTTTTTCAAAATCGATTTTCTCAAAAACTGAGGGTGATGGCGACAAACGGGTTGCGGATTCGTTTTCAGGGCACGAAAACCTATAAGAAACGGGTATTGAATGTTACAAGTCCAGATGGCTGTTGTACTGTGTAATTGTACATTCTTAATACTTATACAGTCATGGTCTTTCTCAATAGTCTTTTTCTAGAAATGTAAATCTTGATATGATAGTAAAAAATGAGCGATTTTCCATGGTTGTGGGAAAAAACCGATTTTTAACATTTTTTATTTATTATTTTTTGCGATAAGTCCCCTTTGGTAGACGTAAAGGTGCGACATTTCAAATCGAAAATTGCTCTTGGAATGCAACACATCCCGTGTGACCACGAAGGGTTAAACGAAACATGTATCGGACCTCTCTTCAAAATGGTACCAGATTGATGAAAATTAGTGAGATTGTTCTTTTTAATCTTCCTGATGTGCTCCAAAAAGGGTCTAGCTGGATAAGCATAGTGAAAAGTGCCCTTGAACCGATTTTAGCTGGCAATGCACCTTTCAATAGTGTAGCACAGGAAAACATTGTACACCAAGTTTCAACCCCCTATCTCAACCAGGAGGGTAGTTATAGGGTAAATTCGAATTTTCGGTTTTTTCCATATTTTCGCTATTTAATGGTCAGCAAAAATTCTAAAAAAAATCTGAAATATTGTAGACATGATTGTGTATGATTGTGAATTTTTTCAGATTTTTTCGTTGCAACTGCTAAGTGTAAGAAATAAAAAACGCAAAAAAATGTCGAAAAATGCAGATTTCGTGTTGAAGTTTTCGAGCGACTAGATTTTTAATTTTACAGTAGTTAGATATTGATATGACTATTTTCTACAATTTTTTCAGATTTTTCGGTAAGGTGCGCCATAGTTAAAAAAATCAGAAAACGATATTTTCGAGATATTTCGCGTTAATTGTTATATTATGTTATATTATATTATTTTATTGATCAGGGAATCAGACACTAAGTGAACGGACCGCGACCACAATCGAATGAGGACGGTGTACGTTGATAAAAGAATGGCGAATTCAACCAGTGGATTCAGAATACGTATCATAAGCCAATACCACACATCTATTTCATTGACAAAATAATTATAAACTATCCGGAGCTAGAACAACACATAAGCAGAAAACCGGCCGGCGCGGCGGTGCATTTAAATTATTTTTATGGAAACCTTATGATAAAATATTTTTAAAATATTCTAGAAACATTTTTAAATGAATATCGTGTATTGTCATGTAATCAACGATGAAAAAAATTTTATATCATGAAAAAAAAAATTAGACCTTGGTGGGGTGCGAACCTACGACAAAAGAGAGTATGCAGCGGCGGTTTTGGAGTCTAATGCTCTAATCACTCCGGTAACTGCGGCGCTGAATGATTCTTTCGTACCATATGATATATGGTGCGTAGACACTTCCAATTAATCATATTAACTTGATTCCCTCCGTTTACATATTACTCTGTCGAATGTAGAGATATTAAAAATCATATAATGCATTCACTGTATGACGGAAATGCAAAAATTGAAAGTACTTATCACGTTTTCACGCGAAATATCTCGAAAATATCGTTTTCTGATTTTTTTAACTATGGCGCACCTTACCGAAAAATCTGAAAAAATTGTAGATAATAGTCATGTCAATATCTAACTACTGTAAAATTAAAAATTTAGTCGCTCGAAAACTTCAACACGAAATCTGCATTTTTCGACATTTTTTTGCGTTTTTTATTTCTTACACTTAGCAGTTGCAACGAAAAAATCTGAAAAAATTCACAATCATACACAATCATGTCTACAATATTTCAGATTTTTTTTAGAATTTTTGCTGACCATTAAATAGCGAAAATATGGAAAAAACCGAAAATTCAAATTTACCCTATAACTACCCTCCTGGTTGAGATAGGGGGTTGAAACTTGGTGTACAATGTTTTCCTGTGCTACACTATTGAAAGGTGCATTGCCAGCTAAAATCGGTTCAAGGGCACTTTTCACTATGCTTATCCAGCTAGACCCTTTTAAACGAATTCACTAAACGGTTGCTGAGTTACAACGATTTTAATTTCCACTGATTTTACACGTAGGATAGGGTGGGGCTAAAAGTCCCGTTTTTCATATAAACCTATGTAAAATTTAGTATTAACAATCTAGAGATATCTGGTGTTATTTTGTATAAACTATAACTATTATGCTTTCGTTCACGAAGTTCGTTTGTTGATACTGTTATTTTCTGTTGAGTTATACCACAAAATGTTTGTCAATGCAAAATTGATTTCTTGCCCCACCCACGGGACAAAAAGTTCCTTGCATAGGGTAGAAAGTCCCTATAATGTCTTTTCGTGTAATATTAAACTAAATAAGTAAAAAACTCATTTCAAATCAACAAATATTTATTAAACCATTTCTTTTTGGTATACAATATTGAAAGGAAAGCATGACTTCTTTACCAAAAAATAAAAATATAAGTCAGATGCACACTTTGAAATAAAAACTAAAAAAATCGCCCAACTGAAACAAAAACACTATTTAAAGACCTTGGCATTATTTCTTTATAGTTTGGCCATCTTATTATGAAAACAAATGATAAAATATATATTTTCAGTCTGAGGGACTTTTTGCCTCAATGGTACCTCTATAGTTTCTGCGATATATACATTAGAAAATATTATCATTCAGCAATAAACAATGTCATGCACACATTACTAAAGGAACATACAATCTTAACGTACTCGGCTGATACGCTTTTAAACTGTGGTTTACTTCGTATAAAACAACAAAGACGACGTATTTCTTTTAGTTTTCGATACATAAAATAACGAAGGCGTCGTGTAATTTGCACGAACGTCCAGGAGCGACTGGCGACTCTGTGGTCATCTCCGTTTCTTCTCGCCTTTTACTTAGTATACTGCGAAACTCAATACACTGTTGAGGAATAGAGATTTTGAATTCGGAAGTTTTTACCCGCCAGACTTTTAGCCCCACCATACTTTTATGGAAAGAGACGATCTTGATAGATAAAACAGCTGAAAAAAATGTTAAAGAAATGGCACGGGAGATTGGGGCAAAATCGGGACGTTAAGGATAAAAGCTCATAACTTTGACATTATTAATGTAAAAAAAAAATTGCAATTAGGATTCATTAGCATAAACTCTTTATTAAATAATAGTATATATCCACTTTTCTTAATAGAAGAATAAGTATAAAAAAATAACGATTTAAAATATGATTCGTTTTTACGGTTTTACCCCATAGCAAGGGTCAAACCAGGTACCATACTAGATACTGGCCCTAGCACCTATAACAACCAATCCAATTCTTCACTTTCCCAACCAGTTAGACCAAGCTGCAAACTGCACCCAACCTTCATTCAATTTCAATGAACTATATGATTCTTGGACATAAATGCAAATATCTTCACCATTTTCATCACGACTGTTATCATTATCCGTCGGTATTTTGTTTAATTTTGTGGTTTTCTTTCTCTTTACTTGTAGTCCTTTATTAAGATTCAGTTTTAATTTTGATAACGTCCTCCTTTTCGTTTCTTTGTTAAACATATTTTGTGCAAAACCGAGTACCCGGTTTTTCCCCGTACGGTTTTGCCCCAGCTTACAAT
Organism: Andrena bucephala; assembly: GCA_947577245.1. Lineage (NCBI taxonomy): Eukaryota > Metazoa > Arthropoda > Insecta > Hymenoptera > Andrenidae > Andrena > Andrena bucephala. Next base: position 69,952,757 of record OX387716.1, read on the forward strand.
TTTGTAAATATTACGAATTATCAACAATACCATGACGAAGTAAAAACAAACCTTTTAATTATTTACACTTTAATATGCAACAATTAACATAATTCACACCACAATGTATCTACTTGAACACTGTCAAAGTTTGTATCTACCTGAACACTGTTTGAAGTTTCTTAATGATCGAAAATTAGATGAAAGCTTTCAAAAACACACAAGACGATATAACCTTAAGGGGGTAGACACGGGTAATGCAGCGCGCTGTATACCGACACAATCTGGCCCGAAACATGGGTTTAGTAGAATACGCTTTTCGTCCTTATATGAGCGAATTTTGGGCTGGGCGAGGTCTCATTCGAAAGAGAAAGGTTCAGTGCAGCGCGCTCTGGTCATGGTTCGACGAGATTGTGTTGATATCTAATAATATGAGTGTTCAAAGTAGAGCAAAAATCGACAAAATACACCCGCATGAACCAACGTATTTTTAGGTCACTAAAAGAGTCTTGTGACTCAAACGATGACCAGAGCGCGCTGCACTGAACTTTCCTCTTTCGAATGAGACCTCACCCAGCTCAATATCTGCTCATATAAGGACGAAAAGCGTATTCTCGTAATTGCATTCCCAATTACGAGTTCCGCCATATTGGCGATGATACAGAGCAAGTCACGTGACAAATTTAGTTGAGCTAGTGGACACGAGATGGCGCCTACTCGGGAGGACTGCCAACGTGGAGTCATAGCAAAACTGAAGCGTTAGCTGGATACACAAGCCACAGTAAAAGCGTGATGCAGTCAATGTATGAATTTTCGGACGATTGTAGGATAGGTTATATGCATTTTAGGCATATAACTGCTGGGAACTGTGTACATTTACTAAATTAACGCTTTTATTGTAACACATACATCACTTGAAACCGCTGTCGAATTTATGTTATAATTATATGGCCACATTATTTAAAATAAAAAAAGAGATTGGAACTTTTTTACTAATACTGGAAATATTGATTTACTGATATCATATTTTCAGAATGTGGAAGTTACAGCAATTATTTGCAATTATTGCTCTTATTATTATTCTTCCGACTATTGTATATAACATACAAGGAAAAGTCTCTAAATCAGTCAACAGTTGACTCCCTGATTTTTTTTGTAATTCTTTACGGTCCTATGCAGAGATGGGCATTATTTAAATAAAAGAATATACTTCCGAATTGCCCCAGTGGCCGATCGACACGATGTTTGGGGTAGGGTGTGTGTACCCTAAATCTAAAATTTTATTTAGCTCCGGGTATTTATTAGTTTCCTTTGTTTATTCGAAGGCGTTTCATCTTGGGCTTCGAATAATTTTTCATCTTTCATTATATCTTTATCCTAAGGTCGTATTCAGATATATTGGCCGGTCGATTCGTTTTCGCGAACAGCGATCGAGGAGAAATCAGCCACCACCATCTGACGATCGTGGATTTGTCTGTTGGAGTTACTAGGCCACCCAAGGGTATGGTGGGGTAACGGGAATGCTGCGCGGCTCCGTCTGAACGTAGCCGTGTGGCTGTTATGACCAATACGAGATGAAGCTATCGAGAAAGAATCAATGTTCTGACCAATAAAGCTCCTGAATTTTTTCGGAGCTAAGGCACACCTATTCTGATGTGTGTATTTCTACGCTGCAGCTCGGTTTGGAGAATTTTTCTGTTGGAGAAAACAACAGAAGCTTGGCGCTATCCCCACCACTTCTGGCTCACTCTTGTTCTGCGAAGGCGAGAGTGAGATGGAACGAGAGCGAGTCAGAAAACGTTGCGAACAGGAGCACCGAGGCAGCTAAGCGGTACCTATGGTGGGAGTATACGCGTTACGAAACTCACCGGCCAATATATCTGAATGTAAAGTCTCGTTAGCCGCTCGCTTAGGGTTGCCAGATCTTCGGCATTCAGCCGGAGTCTCGGGTTTTGAACCGTTGTCTCCGGCCTCAGGCAGGCACAATAAAAATCTCCGGCAGAATAGAGAGTATGTTGCAGCGTGCCATAAACAAAATAGAAATCTATTAAAATCTGTAACAAATTCTAATAACTATTCATATTACTTTTATTATTATTATTATTATTATTATTATTATTATTATTACTCGTTTATAAGAAGTCATTATTATAATGAATTTTAGATGCCTGTTTTTTTCATCGCCCCTTTTTTTCTCACTTTCCCCACTACAATCCTCCACGAAATTGAAATCTCCGGCAAAAGATCAGGGTTGATCTGGCAACCCTGCGCTCGCTGATCCGGACCGGCGTGAGCCCGTATCATGAACGGAGCCCTAATTCCGAGGCTGAGTTTCTCGCTTCTTTCTGGCCGAAGGGGGGAGCAGGATGGAACGCTTTGCGTGCGCGGCGGGCGTGCGCGACGGGCGTGAGTGCTCAGATGGAATCGTGACTGTTCGATGCATCCGCGCCACGGTCAGATAGCCAGGCACGGCACGAGTCTTTTTTGCGCCATAAGCGAGCTTGCCAAATTCCGCCATTTATTATAATACATTTAATTGAGCTTCTTCATGACCTTACTCTACTCGTAGTTTAAAACCGTTGTAGTATAATTTGTAGTATTTCATTTAAAAATTTATTTTCAACAATGCCAACAATGAAAAGGCCATTTTGCACTTCTTGTCAACCTTACGCCCTAGCAGTTGCCTAATTTTGCAGAGTAAAGTCATAAATAATCTCAAATAAATGTAATATAATAAAGGGCGCAATTTGACAAGTTCGCTTAGGGCGCAAAAAAGACTTATGCCGGGCCTGCGTCAAGTTTTTGCGAAGCGGTTCCCGTGCTCACCGTAAGCACTTGCGACCATCGCGCACGCCCGTCGCGCACACAAAGGACGGAGTGTCAGGCGTCCGAAAGACTGAGCAAGACAAAATATCAACGCGTCGTCTGTCTCGTACTGTCCTCGCTCGCTTTCAGTGCCTTCGCTCGCTCTCTTTCCATCTCGCTCTCGCCTTCGCCGGACAAGTGTGAGACAGAAGTGGTGGGGATAGCGAAAAGTGCGTATCGTGTACACCAAACAGAGCCCGTAACGATCTTAGATGCTCGAATAACTGACGAGAACCTTTGTGGCCCGAGCCGCACGAGATCGCCGTTGCTCGGCGATGTGTCATCGATTATATAGAAACAGAATTTGTTTTTTTTTCATCGTATCAATATGACAGTGACACAAATGGATTCCTGGCATTCTCCCGATTAAATTGACAGAACATAATTTAAATCAGACTATTTTTAACGAAACGGGCTTCCAATTCTGCAAACAAATTGTCACGTAATTTCCTTAATTATGGTCCGAATAATATCATTTTTGGGGCCAATTTGATCGAGAAAACATGAATCGATTCACGTCACTTTTGCAAAGATGTGATTAGAAATGCAGAACTGAAGATTTGTCACTGCTTAGTGCGTAACATTGTATGGCCCCGCTAGATTCGAGCGTCGAAACCCACGAAACTCAGCGAGTTGCATGATTGCTAGCGTGAAGGACAAGAGAGGACTTTGCATGTTTGTTCATAACTGCTTTCTGCATAGGACGTGTAATAAGTGTATTTCATGTTCTGTTTCGGTGTTTTAGTAGTAAAAAAATGTCTAACCTAACAAACTTCATTTTCTGGGGTCATCCCCTCATCCATTTTCCCTTTTCACTTATAATTCCTTACTGCTAACGTAGAATATTGTAGCATAAGCACATTTCAAGTAATTAAAATGTACAATCAATTTTCTACGTTTGCAGTACCATCCGTCTTTCCGTTTAAATTTTTATAAATACAACGCAACAGCTGAGAATTTATTTCCTTATTCAGAATAGAATACGGAAATAGCAAACAGCTCCCTCTCGCGTTTACCGGGCAATCGTCGATCTATCGGTATTACCATTTCTGTGCAGAAAAAACCTGCTGTAATACCGACCTGCCGAATCGGCCAGGTCACGTGACGTGTCTACCCCCTTAAGGTAGTTCCTAACCAACTATGTCAGTGAAATTAGAGTTGGGTAATAAACGACAAATATAAAGTAGTATGATACTATGGAAATAATAATAATCTAGAGACGCGGTAGCGTCTCGACGCCAAGTACATGTTTCGACACTCTGTATATGTCGAACTGTCGCTACCGCTATCATTTACTCGGCGCCCGGCTAATCCAACCTAACCTGAAAATTATTTCATTAATATCTCATCACGCCTGCAATATTTTCTAAATTTAAAGGCATTTTTCTTATGTAAACCGCATATAAGCTTTCGAATAAGATCAAATTCAATCAAATCGGTCCACGCATGACAGATCGTCTCATGGATCTGTCGGAAACGGTAAGATGTTCTTCTTCTTCTTCTCCAAGAAAGGGTATAGCCGGTTAAGGTGGTCAAATGTGCCCTTGAACCGAATTCGACTCACGATGAGTCATTCGAAAGCTTATAAAAAAAGAAACATTTGTGGCAAGTTTCAACTTTGTATCTCAACCCGGAGGGTAGTAAAGGGCAAAAATAGAAAAACAGGTTTTTGCCGAATTTCTCCTATACTAGGGGATGAAAAATCTTGAAAAAAATCAGAGCCATTTCTGTTATCGGGGCACATATTAGAGAATTGTGAAAAATAAAAAACGCCAAAAAATGCTGAAAAATGCCGGTTGTGTATCGAAGCAGTCTTGGCACTATAATTATATTTTTACTGTAAGTACGTATCATTGATACTATTGTCCTGAATTTTTTTCAGATTTTTCAATTTGGTGCGCCGCAGTTAAAAAAATTAAAAACCGATTTTTTCGTCGTTTTTTCCGTGTCAGAGTAACTTATAGGTGGAATTTTCGTACATACTTTATGAAATAAATCATTTATGGGATCTGATATGTTTATACGTACAGCAAAACATCATAGGAATTAAAGAAACTGAAAAAACCGAATCATTTGAAACTATGTTATGCACGTTACATTGTAAAGTATCTACCGTATTTTCCAACGGCGTCGGTGGCGCAGCGGTAAAGCGTCGAGCTGCTATACCGCTGCTAACTTTTTAAACGTAGGTTCGAGCCTTGGACTTCTAAGTCCCTTAGGCTAAGTTTTTTTTTTTTCGTTAATTATATATATTTCCTAACTTTACGACACAATGATCAATATTTATTTTCAAATGTTTTAAGAATATTTGAAAAACATATTAACCTGAAATATACGTAAATATGAGTTTGGACTGCTTGTTATGCCGCCGTTTCTCTTGTCAAGTATCCTGTCAATTATATTAATATGTGAAATTGGTTTTCAAATCTCTTACCTTTAACAATTATGAATGGATAGCAACAAAAATCGTGTCTGATGTATTCAATCGTCATCGCTGTCTTCATTAATTACTGGTGTCACGTGTTCACTGTTGAATATTTTGCTGAGAATTTCTGCAGGTCTTACAATTTTTGAAAGGTACCGAGCATGCGATAAGTAATAAATTATTGCAGCTATGTGTGAACAGCACCCGACGGTGCGGTTACCATTTGCACATTCACAACAATAGCGCTTTATTCCAGAATAGCCTATTGAGTTTGGTGCATAATCAATATAACATCTGTAAGTTTTGCTGTTAATATGTCGTGATCTTACTTCGAATTTAATAATATTCTTTCTCTCTTTAACACAACGAAGATTAATGTTGTTCTCTTCATCCATTACTTCTGCTAAATATGATATCGCTTGAGATAATTGATACGAACCAGTAAAAAGAATTTTGAGGTCTTTCTCTGTCATTTCCGGAAAATCAAGAAGCTCGTTAGCTGATAGCTGATTAAATGGAATCTTTCGCCTGTTCCAATGTGACAGAAATTCTAACATATATTTTGAATAAAAGAGAGAATAGAATTGTATGATCTAATTCTAATAGACGAAAAGGCTAAATAGTAGGAAAACAACAACACGGTTTTTGTTGCTATCCATTCATAATTGTTAAAGGTAAGAGATTTGAAAACCAATTTCACATATTAATATAATTGACAGGATACTTGACAAGAGAAACGGCGGCATAACAAGCAGTCCAAACTCATATTTACGTATATTTCAGGTTAATATGTTTTTCAAATATTCTTAAAACATTTGAAAATAAATATTGATCATTGTGTCGTAAAGTTAGGAAATATATATAATTAACGAAAAAAAAAAAAACTTAGCCTAAGGGACTTAGAAGTCCAAGGCTCGAACCTACGTTTAAAAAGTTAGCAGCGGTATAGCAGCTCGACGCTTTACCGCTGCGCCACCGACGCCGTTGGAAAATACGGTAGATACTTTACAATGTAACGTGCATAACATAGTTTCAAATGATTCGGTTTTTTCAGTTTCTTTAATTCCTATGATGTTTTGCTGTACGTATAAACATATCAGATCCCATAAATGATTTATTTCATAAAGTATGTACGAAAATTCCACCTATAAGTTACTCTGACACGGAAAAAACGACGAAAAAATCGGTTTTTAATTTTTTTAACTGCGGCGCACCAAATTGAAAAATCTGAAAAAAATTCAGGACAATAGTATCAATGATACGTACTTACAGTAAAAATATAATTATAGTGCCAAGACTGCTTCGATACACAACCGGCATTTTTCAGCATTTTTTGGCGTTTTTTATTTTTCACAGCTTGGTTTTTTAATTTAAAAATCTGAAACAATTCTCTAATATGTGCCCCGATAACAGAAATGGCTCTGATTTTTTTCAAGATTTTTCATCCCCTAGTATAGGAGAAATTCGGCAAAAACCTGTTTTTCTATTTTTGCCCTTTACTACCCTCCGAGTCGAGATACAAAGTTGAAACTTGCCACAAATGTTTCTTTTTTTATAAGCTTTCGAATGACTCATCGTGAGTCGAATTCGGTTCAAGGGCACATTTGACCACCTTAACCGGCTATACCCTTTTTCGTCAAACATAGTAGGGTCGACCGGGGGCGATAGTAACAGGAGGACGATTGTAACACGTTAAATATATCAGAACATATGATAGATATTAACACAAATTTTGGATATATGATGAAGAATGACATTTGGAATACACACATCCATCTCCTAACAGTATAGATACACAATACACATGTATAGTGGAGAAAATAACTTTTCGATACCCTGAAGTAACTTTTTCTTAGTGATTTAAAATTGTAATATAAATACTCCCTTTGCAAGTACGTGTTTTTTCTTTTTTTTAAATATTTAATCTGGTCATTTTTAAATTAATACTGATCGTTAGTTATCACTTTTAAGTGTCTCGTTAATCAAAATTTATAATTTAAGTTCAAAAGCCTGGCTGGGGCCAATTGTAACATCGGCAGTCGGGGTCGGTTGTACCGCGACAGAACCGAATAGTGACAAAGAAGATGGATAATATTGTCTTGTTTACACGGAATAATATAGCACAGCACAAACAAACAAATGAAAAATAGGTGGAATGTACTGAATGTAAGGATTGATCACATGAAGAATGTACCAGCCAAAACGTTTTCCATTTCTGTCACAATTGCGATACCGCATAATTGGTTATAAATTTTACTTTTTTCCATTTACTATTATAATTAAAACTAATAAATATTTTAATTTTGTAAAGTTAAATTTGTGCTACTATCAACTCCATGCAGTGTTACAACCGACCTGATTCTCAATTTTTAGTAATAACCTGGATATTACTTGACAAACAGCGAAGCTGTTGTGGCTCAATAAGTGTCAGATAATTAAGTAACATTTTCGTATAAAAACTTTTGTTGTAATTTTAATAGTTTTTGCATAATCGTATTCCAAAATTAAAGTGTTACTACCGCCCCCGGTCTACCCTACGTACATATATACGCGTTACACGCACACCTTCAGCCAAAACGAACTAATACTTGTTTCGTTCGTCAATCGCTATCTTCACTATGCAATCCACTTCAATACGCGTTGTTCAATACACGGCGACACTGTGTAACACAATAAAAGACAAAAAAATATGTCCGCGGTCTGGAAGTCAAATACTTGGCGTGGCCAGGTAAGGTATTCTCAGACCATCAATACCTATACCTTCTCTCTCGCAGGCTTTCAAATAATTTGTCAATTTAAAACTCTGACAATATAAGTACGTTTTCATTATATTGCGTTTTAAAATAATTCTAAGATCATTCATCGACACCGATACTTCCCTCTCACAAGCTTTCAGATAATTTGTCAATTTAAAACTCTATCAATATGAATACACTTTCATTATTTTGCGTTTTTAAATAATTCTTATTCATCGACATCTTGACCTTGCCTGGCCACGCCAAGTATTTGACTTCCAGGCCGCGCACATCTTTTTTGTCTTTTATTGTGTTACACAGTGTCGCCTTTGCACGCTGTAGGAAAGCACCTTTATGTACTTGCAGCTCATTTTGATTTCACATCTTTTTTTAATTTGTAATTATTATTATCTTCTATTTTTTGTGTTTTTTTTTTATTTCATGTACTTGGCGTAATTTTTTTACTTTTTGAAGTTTTTTATGGGGATAATTTTTAACATCGTGTATATATATTTTAAACAGTTCAATGTTAATATAAATAATTGTAATACGAAAATAGAATATTAAATTGATTAGCGTAGTGAATTGGAGCAGCAAATCTGACAACGTCGCATTCATTCGGAGCATCTTTTATAACCAAAATGTAAAAAAATATGTTTATATGAATCTGAATCTTCGTTCGCTATTTAAATGTCTAAACATATCGATTGTGCGAAGTTGCCATGTTCACTGCTCTACGTAGTTTCTAAAAAATTTGCATGTATACGTATTGTTTATGGGCATTTACGAAGAAACCATGTGGTAAGTTTCGCTGAAATAAATAAATTCATTTCGTGACATTCCGATGTACTTTGGTGCCAATTTTGGTACACTTCTTGAATATAGTTTTCCTGTTTCAGCAGAAAAACTGAAACGCTAATCCTCTTTTTTCGTCTCTGCCATATGCCACTGTGTTAAAATGCAAAAATTTGAATTAACAATTTCTCGATAACTATGTGGTAAATCGATTTTAAACTTTGCACTAGTGTTTCTTGTATTCTAAATTAGTTTTGAACGAAATTTGAAAGAATTCTTGAATTTAGTAGATTATTCAGGAACTACCTTAATAAGCACTCTTGTAAGACGATTATCTTTTGTTGATGAAATAATGGACATCTTTACAATATGTCGCTGCAACAACGCGGGAAAATTTGAGGCAATTTAAAAAATAATAGCACATCCCGGTTATACCCAGGTACCCGGTTTTGTCCGAGTTTCCCCTACGTTCAGAATTATTGTGCAAGAATGGTTATTATATAATACCCCGCATGGGTTACATACACCCCCATGAAGTCTGGATATTAACCTCATTGAACATTTGTGGGGCGGAAATCGACAGGGAATTAAAAAAGTACGACATAACCTCGAAAGACGTACTAAAACAAAAGATTTTAGAAGTATGGAATTCTATCGAATCTAAAATACCTGAATAACTAGTGCACAGCATGCGACAACGTCTAAAAAGCGTAATTGGAGCCAAAGGTGGTGTAAATAAATATTAATATACAATTAGGTGTGTATAATTAATGCCGTTCGAATACTGTTGTGAACCTGTTCCAGTACATCTTTGTGCAATAAATGTTTCATAACTTCTTATAAATATTATCCGATTCATTTCAAATTTGGTATATATGTTTGTATGTATGTTTTTATTGTTTACAGTTTTAATAACGAGCGTTCGAATACTTTCGCGATTCACTGTATATCGCGAAAACTTCTATGTATAGGAAAAAGTTGTTGAGAATATTTAGTTTTAAAACATATACATAGGTATTTAAATTTCATCAAAATCGGTGAGGTGTTCATTGTTCTAGTTACTTTCTAGTTAGTTACCCTTTTCATTGTGTAGATCAGGCCTTCCCAAGTAGGGGAAATCTGCTCCTGGAACACATGTTTTGGTTCTCCTTCCAACGCTGCGCCTTCAGCTAAGGTGGGACGATTTCTACTACCCTCTCTCCGAGGAGACAGTAATGTCGCTGGGAAGCATGTTGGGCGCTTTAGGTCGAAAGTACCAAATGTGTCAAATTTTTATAGGAAATTTCATAATGACTTAAAAATAGTAGGAAAAATTAAAATTTAAACTAGCATTTCAAAATGACGTAAAAAGAATTTAAAAAAATGTATTACATACAATGTATTACATACAATGTATTACAATGTATTACATACAATGTATTACAATGTATTACATACAATGTATTACAATGTATTACAATGTATGTAATACATTTTTTTAAATTCTTTTTACGTCATTTTGAAATGCTAGTTTAAATTTTAAATTTTCCTACTATTTTTAAGTCATTATGAAATTTCCTATAAAAATTTGACACATTTGGTACTTTCGCCCTAAAGCGCCCAACATGCTTCCCAGCGACGTTACTGTCTCCTCGGAGAGAGGGTAGTAGAAGTCGTCCCACCTTAGCTGAAGGCGCAGCGTTGGAAGGAGAACCGAAACATGTGTTCCAGGAGCAGATTTCCCCTACTTGGAAAGGCCTGGTGTAGATACTTTCTTGAAATAAGAAAACTGATATGGACTTTTGTGAGTGCTGAAGGTCTTATGTGTTATTGCTTCCTTGTGCATTTGAATATTTGTTTTTAGTAAATTACCTCGTGTAGTTCATTGGGAAATTGTTTCGAAAAGGGTACTATATTTTTGGACGTGCTTGTTAGTTTACCTTCGTATGTTCGAAAACTACACTTCTGGAAAAAAATTAAAGGAACACCATAACTTTCTGAAAATTTTGTTCATTATCAAATGGCTGTATCTCCGCGAAAAATGGACGCAAAATATATTTGAAAAAAGCATTTTAACGCTCGAAGTTTCTAGTTTTTGAATCAACGACTCAAAATATTTTTTTCATCCATTACGATAATGACAAAACTGTACTTCAATAAGTTCTTCATTGCGAAGAGATTGGATAAAAATGTTTTTCTTAAATTTTTTAAATCTGTTCTTTTTACTAAAATGACGTTGAACTAACAAAAAAAAAGCGCAACAATCGTTCAAAGCCGCGGAATAAAAAAAGGGTTTTGAAAAGAGACATAATGTAAAACAGGTGATCGTTCAATTTTTCAGCCCATATCGCATGTTTGATCATCGAGGACATACAGAAAAACAAATCTGATCGGTCCAGCCTTTTGCACAGTGTTTAAGGGTTGCTATAACTCGCAAAAAAGGGGACACTGGAATGATTCCACCATTTACCTTGAAGTGGCATCATGCATAGGAAAAAATGGTAAATATGCAATTTTTGGGATCATTTTAAAATCGATTTTATACGATGAAAAAATCTCACTAAATTGGCAACTAAAGGTTCCGCAAGGAAACTTTCTTAGCTTTCCAAAACACATAAAAAATTGTGTACGATTATGCGTTCACAAGTTATAGACGATCAAAGTGAAAAGTTTCTTTTTTGCTTTGATGGCCAAAAACTCGGCCAATAAAAATCATACAACAAAACAAAAAAATTAAATTAAAGAGGAGTATTTGCTTTATAAGAGCCCTCTATTGGATTTATCTGAAAAAAAAATTTAGCCCGTGCATACGTTCAAACTAGGTAAAAATTTCTGGAACTTCATTTCCTGCGCTTCATCTCGATAAAACAGTATCATAATGGACGATTTAATTTTGAATTATTGATTCAAAAGCTTGAGGCTTCAAGCGTTAAAACGTTTTTTTTTCAAATATTTTTTGCGACCATTTTTCGTAGAGATACAGCCATTTGAAAATGATCAAAATTTTAGAGAAATTATAGTGTTCCTTTAATTGTTTCCAGGAGTGTATTTTTAGATACCTTTCTACCGAAGCAATGAATTAAAGAATTATAAACAAATGGTGTGAAATGTGAAATCTCTTGCTCTGCTTACCGAATGCAACAGTCAGTGTTAACCTACACAAAAAAGAGGTTAACACATAAAGAAAACGTTATGTTTGCTTTTTCGGTGCTTCGAGAGTGTTCTGCACAGCGCATCACAGGTGTGGAAACACCTCCTTATACATTTTCACAGATTAGAAGAATTATTTTTTTTTTTAAACAGCAGGCAATAATAGCGTAGTAACAGAACGGAATAAGAAAGTCGCGAGTATCGAGAAATATACAGTAAAGAACGAACGGTTAAAGCGGGATTACGAAAGAAATACCGAACATTTAGGAATATTCGAGGAATGGTGATAGTCGCAACGTGGTTTGGAGTATGCGATACCATACCCCCACCTCTCGACGAAAACTTAAAAATGCCGCCGCAGCGCAACCCGAATCGATATTCGTCGGTATAGTCACGTGGTACAGAGTCGAGCGTCGCGAGCCAATCGGCGTTTCGCTAGAGCAAGGTTCGCTCCGCCTGTATTACAAAGCGACGACACGACATCTGACTTCAGGCAACTGGAACAACAGTTCGCGGCTGGCAGCGCACCGGTTCACGTTACGGCGATGTGTTGTTTTGAAGCCTGTTACGCGAGTGCAGTTCTATGGCACGTTTGATCGTTCCGAGAGAGAACGATATCAGTGTATGGAAAAGAATCGACGTGGTGCCCGGCACGGTTTGCTTAGTGTTCCGTCTTTGTCCCAGAAGAACGTGACGGCAGTGCGAGCGCGAGTATCGCGTCTAAAAAGAGGTGACCAGTGTGCGGCAGGGAAGAAGATAGTAGATAAAGAGCTGACCGTGCGTGGTGAGCGAGAAAGAGATCGGAATAGTGAGAGGAAGAGGTGGGACGGCACAAGCAGGGAAAAAAACGTAGTCAGACACAAGCACGCACGCACGCACGCACTCGCGCGCGCACGCGTGTGTGTATGTACCTCTGCAGATGAATACATACACGTATTTATACGCATGTGGAAAGAGACGAAGAAGAGAAGGGCGGTGCGAGGCTGGTTGAAGGTGGGAGGGTGGGGAGGATACGAGGAAGTGAGTAAGTGAGTGAGCGAGTAAGGGAGACCGTGGGGCGGGGTGGGGGGGGGGGGGGAGACAAAGAGAAAAGGAGAGAACGAAACGCGTGGAAGAAGGGAAACACGAATTAAACAGTACGATGGTGTTACATGTGCTGCGCGATGTTTCGTGGATAGTAGTAAGAACTGTGTGGTGCCGAGGGACTCGTGAAACATAAAACACTAGACACTATTGCTTTGGTTTTGTGTAACATGTGTATAAATACATGATTGTTTCGTTATTTACGGATCGTCGATCAACGACAATACTGTTTCCCCGATGCATCGATGCGGCCGAGGCGATCGTGCCAAGACAAAGCCGATCGAGCCGATTTTGAATTAACATTCGCACGGAGGAATACAGTCGGTCGAGGCGTGTGCTGTGTACAGTTCGTAACGTTCGAGTAACAATAACAGTACATGAACGTGGAAAGATAGAGACGCAGAAAGACGACAAACACGAGAAGCTAAGACGGGATTCTAAACAGGTAGAATAGAAAGGGGACGAAATAATAAATAAATTTCGTAAAGTTGAAAATAAAACGTGTATATGTGCGTGTATGTGCATATATATAGAGATATAGCGAGCAAGATGGAGGAAAGTCATCTGTTGATGACGGAACTTCCGGCATTGACGCCGAATCGTGGTAGAACGTTGCTTCACCGCTCAGGACATTATTATCAATTGCACCAGCCACATCTGGCCATACCAACGCCGCAGAGTCAGGCGATTCTTTATAACTCGAACAGCGCACCGCACTACACTAGCGGTGCGGCGGGTTTGCCGGCATACGTGCAAGGTCTTTCGCTGAGGCAGCAATCCCAAGCGGCTCGGGACACCGCCGCGGCCAGCACGCATATTTCATGCCTCTACCCTGAAATATTGGCGCTGATTTTCAGTTATCTGGAGGTCAGGGACAAAGGACGCGCGGCACAAGTATGCACCGCATGGAGGGACGCAGCGTACCATCGGTCCGTCTGGCGAGGAGTGGAAGCAAAGTTACATCTGAGGAAGCAGGCACCGGCGTTATTTGCCAGTTTGGTGAAGAGGGGGGTGAAGAGGGTTCAGGTGCTGTCCTTACGAAGGGGCCTCGGTGACGTTTTGAAAGGCGTGCCAAACCTGGAGTCGCTGAACCTCTCCGGCTGTTATAACGTTAACGATATAGCCCTGATGAAAGCTTTCTCGCAGGAATACATCACGCTGACGGAATTAAACCTCTCGCTGTGCAAACAAGTGTCAGACATTTCCCTGAGCTGGATAGCGAAGTATTTACAAAATCTCGAACACCTGGAGCTCGGCGGTTGCCGGAACATTACGAACGACGGACTTCTGTGTATATCGTGGTATCTTAAGAAGTTGAAGAGGCTCGATTTACGAAGCTGCTGGCAAGTGTGTAACGACGGTATCGCCTATTTGGCCGGCATCCACCCGCGGACACCTGGCGCGAGTATCTTGATGGAACAATTGGCCGGCATCGTTGACTTCGACGCAGCTGGTGGAAACTTTGCACTGGAATATTTAAGCCTTCAGGACTGTCAGCGTGTGACGGACGAGGCGCTCAGGCACATATCCACCGGCCTCACCACTTTGAAGTCTATTAATCTCTCGTTTTGCGTATGCATTGGCGACACCGGGGTGAAACATCTGGCGAAAATGTCTAGTTTGAGGGAACTGAACCTTCGCTCGTGCGACAATATCTCGGACGTCGGTATGGCGTATCTCGCGGAGAGTGGCAGTAGAATATCCTCGTTGGATGTATCGTTCTGCGACAAGATCACCGATCAGGCTCTCGTTCACATTTCACAGGGGCTGTTTAACTTAAAGTCACTCTCGTTGTCCGCCTGCCAAATCAGCGACGAGGGTATTTGCAAGATCGCGCAAACGTTGCATGACTTGGAAACTCTGAACATTGGTCAGTGCAGTAGGTTGACGGACAAAGGGCTTCACACGATCGCCGACAGCATGAAGCACCTGAAATGCATCGATCTTTACGGATGCACCAGGATAAGTGCCAGCGGACTCGAGAGGATTATGAAGCTGCCGCAGCTGAGTACGTTGAATCTTGGTCTTTGGCACGTGCGGTGATGGCTTTTTGTAAACGGTAGCCAGGATCTCTGTCCTATAATCTTACGAACGACGAAGGTGTTTCCCAAATGCTTGTGGAAGTTCGCCGGATAGCTTGACTGATCATTTCTCATAAATAAATATTCCGTCGTTGTCTCGACGTTTTTATAAAATCACCGACGCAACAGAAGCGAAGCATCCTCCTCGTTCGGATGTTTCCCCGTTCGCGATACGACCATGTAGCGTCTTCGTTTCGCGCACTTCTAATTGCCATCGTCGTGTGTCAAGGACGAGCTCTAGATCAAGTAGGTACCGTAGTTTCGATTCAACCTAGACTTTTCTTTCAATCTTTTTCAACGTTCCGCTCGTCGCATGCACTCATTACGGAGTAATTTAGAGCAATAACGAATGAAACGATGGCACACGTTTACCGTGCCATTATTTCGAATGTCTCATTGATTTTTCCCCCTTCTTTGTTTCGTTTCTTTTACACGGATCGTATCTTTTAGAATTTCAGCCAAAGACTGAACTGGACTCGCTGTCTAGTGTTTCCAATAGTGGAGTCCAAGCCACGAATGGCTCTTTTAGGCGCTCAGAATTGTGTTATGTGCACATTCAATCCTGTTGTAAATGTTTGCCTCTGACGAACGAACTGTCGCGACAATTTAGCCAAAGCATTGCCCCGTTATTTTCAATCATACGTGCACAAGTATTTTTCAATGTATGTTTTTAGTCGCGCGCGCGTTTGTGTGTATGCGTGCGTGTGTGTTTCGATGCAAGTATGTATGCATGTAAACATGTGTCCGAATACGCGCGCCCGCACGTATGTATAAGTACAGGGTGAGTCACCTAACTTTACCACTTTAAATTACTTGTAAAATTAAATTGTAGCGTTCAATAATCTTTCGAATTACGGGGGCAAACAAAAAACTAATTATTAAATTGTGCGCTCCAAAATTTTTTTTTTCATGTAACAAACAGTTTACAAGTAATTTAAGGTGGCAGAATTGGGTGACACACCCTGTATATATATATATATACGTATATATATATATACATATGGTGTATTTGAATACATGTTCGTGCGTGCGTGTGTGTTTGTGTGTTTGCGCCCGCGCGCGTGTGCGTGTACATAATACTTCTATGTTCATGTGCGTAACGGATACACACAGATCCTAAACAGTCGGACGTGAAAGAATTTTAACAGTTTCATTGATTCTTTTATTGATGCATTATTCGCAAAAGAATGAGTATTCGTCTATTACTTAACGTTATGCAATTTATTCTTGAACATCATTCTCGAATTATCTGTTTGTACAAACACGCTGTTAAATTTTAGATGTAAAGCTTTCAGTTTCCTTCATCGTAACAACTTCGTATTGATTAAATTTTTTTCATTTTTATACGAAATCTACAAGCGACTATATAATATTCTTTGATTCGTGTGCCTTTTATAATGATATATCGTTGAATTTGTTATTCGATCGAAGAACCTTTCCCATCGATTTCGTAATTATTTTATACATTACACCAAAGAATGTAAAGGAGTGAATGAGCAAGGAGGGAAACAATGTGATGGTTGGATTTGTCTGCTTTCGACGTGACTCGATTACTTTAATGTGACGTAATACATAGACAGGATCGTGCTTGATTCGGATTAGTAAAAAGCTTTCCACGATAAAGCATAAATTCAGATATGACATTGTAATCGGAAAGATGTTATCACCTGTGTGATCTTGTAGGCACTAATTCTGGAGATAAACAATTTGGTTGTACGTTTCTCCTTTTTTTTTTTAATAATAGAAGACATTTGTATTTTATATTAATTAGATTGGTACACTTATTTTTGTTGAAAACGTATAAGGATAAACAAAAGGTGGAGAAAACGAGCGTGAGAAACTACAAAGACTAGTTGAGGCATGTTAACCGCTGAATTGTACACACCAAATTTTATCACTGGTTATTATGGATGAATGAAACGATGGATTAAACAAATATCAGGGATAAATAGTAGAGTGGCATGTAAGATATAGATATAAAATAGCGCGAGATAGAACAATACAAAATCCTATTCAATGATAAATTGTTTGTGTCGATTTAAAATTTAAATCGTCTCACCAAGATACGAGGCAGAATACTGTGGAAACAACAATCTTCTTTGCTTTTTTGTTTTTGAATTGGCATTGTGTAATTAATGTTCTATTGATTTTTAATCATGATTCTAACATTAGAAATGGCACAGGAAAGTTTGTTGTTTCATAATTCTGCTCGATAGGAAAAAGACGATAATGTTTTTAAACGATATTATGTTCTAGATTATTTTATTGTACAAATTGATTTTCTTTCTGCGAACTGTGGTTTATATTGTTCCTTTCGAGAAGCGTATAAGAAGCAATGCAATTTCTGACCACGAAGTTGACTTCGACCAAAAGGTATATTCGGTTCTTCGTTTTTATTTCTTGTTACACGTTGTTTGCAACTGGATTCGTTTGTTTCATTAAAATGATTCATTGTTTCGATGTACACGAATGGAAGAAGTTTTCATACAGTTCATTATAATTTCTTCGTGTATATTTATTATTATGTTACGGTGCTTGTATACATCCCATTTTCTGTTCAATTGTAATTTACACGAAGTGTTAAAATACGCATTGTTGTCGTATTTTGAATTTACTTGACGACTTTTCTTCGCTTGTCTTCATCAAATCCAGGCGCAGTCTTTCCCTGTCGACGTCTCTGACTAATTGTAAGAGAATGTTTGGTCTGCCGAGTAGGGACTATTCGAATAATTTAATATTCGATTATGTTATAAGTATTCGAATGCTACGAATAAACTTCGAATATTTGAGTATTCGAATGTTATTATTCGAATATTTAAGTATTTAAATGCTATTCGAAAATTTTAGTATTCGAATACTGATGCATTCGAATAGTATGACGTGAATTATAAATCAAGTTCTTTAAGTTCATTCTTTTACAAGCTTTTAGTTAGGTTCAGTTGTGAGTTCGTTAGTTTGTCCGGGTGAAATCTTGTAAGCCAATTTTGACCCACTTTAACATATCCGATAGGTTTAAAACTTTGCACACATACGTAGTTCCAATGACAAAACAATATATTCTCCTAGTATTCCTTACATCAGGATTCGAATACTTGAATATTCGAATAGTATTTGGGTACCTGGATATTCCAATTATATTGCCCAAATAATTGAGCAACTGAAGTATTCGAATATTCGAATACCGAAAAATTCGACAAATAGTCCCAGCCCTACTGCCAAGTCTGCCCCCATGGAGCCCGGTTTCAATAACTGACTGTGAGCTGAGGTAGTTCATATTGTGGCTGACATGGTTATGGGATTTAACCATTAATCTAATCTTTTCGTCTCTGCTCTTTTTCAATACCAGCATTTCTTCTCTCTAGTGGTATTTCGAGTTGTCGCACTACCAAAGTATCGTACTGTAATACATACACCAATCGCTCTCAACCTCTTATACTGTTTACCGTTCTCCGTCTGCTGGCAAACCAACTTCTGCGCCATTATTTCGTCCATTAATAGTACATCTAAGTATCAATACATAAACACGGGTCTATTCAGAATTATGTTTTCGCCTGATTTGCTTTTGATTTTGACGTTTAGGTGTATCGCTGTATAAGGCGTAAAAATGCATTGCAACGAGATTTCAAATCTTCTTGTTGTATCGCAATTCTAGTAATAAAGCTCATAAAAATTCTTGACTAATATAGCTTGAAACGATGGTAGATCTGCTACTACTTTTGCTCATAAAGCCCACCTTCGTAGGGCCACATCACGTACGGATATTTGAGATTGTCTTGTATCCATGAATTTTTGGAAATGCTTTCTCCCTATCTAAACTTCTGTTTTGAATTTGTGCTGCCCATTTGAGTAATTGTTTTGTAGACCTTACCATTCTGAATTTAGAACGAACGGCCTCCAACGGCCTTTAAACGTTTTGTTTTATCATTGTTCTATTCCACAGCTTTGCGTTTATAATGGAAAGTAACCAATAATAAGAGTCTTTATACTTTTCGTCAATCAGTACTAATATCGTCAAAACCAGAAGCAGAACCACACAACAGAATTCTCTATACCCCAATATGTTTCTTGTTCCACAATAAACACTGTATCTCCCACACTGCGTACGATGATATCAAACAAAATTTCCTTTACTTGTTGTTCAGCACTATTTATAGGAGTTCCTTGTCTCTCCCATGTAGAAAAGGATGCTGACAATGAAGTAAGAACAAGTTTCGACTTGTGCTAGTATTTATACCACCCCAAGTGTTACTTCTGGCGAATTGTCAATACGTGAAATACTGGTAAATGATACAAATATTTACGGCCGTGTGAGAAGTAAGAGTAAAAACAGTTTACAATCTTGGCTTATCTTTTTGTCGCCTGGAGGAGAACGCTGCAATTACGCAGTATCTGTTGTGACTAATTGCCATTGCGAGGGTCAAACTATGAAGAGTTATCGCAGCAAAAAAAATACGTGTCCCTTATTTTTGCCTTTCATGCAAACCTGCAAAGTTTCATCAAAATCGGAGGATGATAATTCGCGAATGTTCCTTGTCAGGTCTGCTGATAACCTTAATCATCTTGTACATACCAGCCGTGATCTTGAACAATTTTATCACACCATGCTGACACACCCGATGCCGTTCTATGCGCACATCCCAATATGTGCACCATCATTTCAGCACACATACATAGCCCTCAACGATTTTGTATCCACACTGCCAACCTGCAGACTTGCGGAGATTTATTCTATCTCTGTAGCCCGAGCAACAATTTGGTTGTACCACCGGATCGGTCCTATTACCACAATTGCAATTCAAGTCTTTGGCCGTAATTTTTTCTATTTCCTTCTCTACCATTTTCTGTGGGAAAGCGTCATATTTCAATCCGCTTCAAGAATAGGGACTATGACTCCCGCCCATACTATTCATTCTTTCACGCAGCAGCTTATCCTTACCGATCTTTTCTGAATCTAAGCTCAGGGCTCTATCTACCATCAGGTCGGGGGAATAATCAACTTGGGGTGGCGAGGGAAGTTCGAAGAACGTGAAAGAGACTTGTAACATGTTAATATGCAAGGCGTAACATTGAAAATTTGGGAGGTCCCCTAAATCGGATTTTTCGCCGACCCAAGGATAGATAGTGTTCGTTAAAGTTCACCCAAGTGTCGTCCCATGTACGGCGTGTATTGACCAAGTTATCACATAGTTACTGCAGGCCAACGAATTCTTTGCTACGTTACTGTATTTTAACTGTTTTCGCTATCTTTAAAACAATATCGCGCGTTCCTTCAGTAAAACTTGCAAACTGCAACTTCGCTTCTGAGCTTCTGAGCTTCGGAGCTTCTTCCATCTGGAACCACATGCCTCTGGAACATCCTTTGTGATACTTTAATGTTTAACACATGATTTTTAGTTATTTATACTGGGGAAATGGTGCCGTACATGCGGTAAAAATAAAAAAGCAGTTCCACATAGTGTAATAGTCTCGCATACTATATTAATAATGCAAGATGTAATCTTTATTTGATTCTGAGCATAATGTATGACCGTTGGGGTCTAGTATTTTCGTTACTCTGAAGAAAATTGAATTCCATTATGATATTAATACCGCGATGTTGAATTTTTGAATTGTTGTATTTTGAACATTTTCATATTTTATCTGATAAATTGTATTTTTTGTTGATGACTACACGTTGGGGTGGTGCTTAGTTGACTCAATCTTTTTTCAGTTTTTCACGGGGACCCTGTCAATGTATTCGCTCTTATAAGTAATATGGTAATTATTTTATTTTTTCATTCACATATTAGGGAGTGCTACCAGGCATTGAATTTTGTCTTTTAAGAAAACAAATGCAATTTCCTTCTGGACGTATTATATTTTTTAAACGCATTTACTTAATATTGGAATATTAATATAGTGTGTGAACCAACAACTTTTAAAAATAGCCAATTCATATTTATAAAAGTCTAGTAGTAATATTTACTAGCCAGTGTGGGGGAGGGTCTGGTAAGGCGGGTTGTCTTGTACTTACTATTCTGGGGGGGGGGGGGGGAGAATTCTTGATATAATGACGGTAGTGTATGAATTCGTCTTAAGCAAAAAATACAATTTTCTTTAAAGTATTAAGAAGCGGGTAGCAACCTCTAAAACATTACGACATGTAATAAAATTTTAACCAGTCACGTTTTTCAGTATAGACAACAAAATGTTAGGGTGCCACAGTAATATTTTAAGAGTTGTATTTTAAGCACCACCCTACTACACGTGCGTGTACGGTTGCTATGAAATACCGCATAGTAATTATTCTCCAATATATCTTGCTATTATTGTTTCGTTGAAAGATTATTTTATTTAAGTCTTGATTTGTTTTTGATACTTATGGAATTTTTCTTTAACTCGCAATTCGTAAATTACTCTTATAGCTTAAGGCTGAGATATTTCGTTTTTGATTGGTACAAGGGTACATTTTCCTGGATATACTAGAAGTAGTCTCATCAGTGCACATTGATTCATTACAGAAAGTGGAAGAAAATTCATTAAAATCCGTAGGTTTTATAGCTCTTCTGGTTCTTGAATGTACGAGTTTCTCCTTTGTGTTCTCGTTTTTTTAATTAATTAATTCATGCCTCCCCTCTCCATTTAATTGCAAGTGTCACTCTAATGGTATTCGGAGTCTTATAAATATTTCCAAGAATTGTATGTTGATTTTGACTTTCTATATACTCGGCAGACTTCGTCAAGATTCTTTTATACTATTGTCTACAGGCAGGATTTGATATTAAAATCTGTTACTTTCATATGAAAAATTAAAGATATACCAAATGAGCGAACAGGTCCTATTTTATTTTGCAAGTGATAATGCATGCTGCATTCTATGTATTATTAAATAGCTCATTCTTTTTCTCGATAATTGCCACTGCAATAAGTTACATCTCACATCAGAAATCCATTCGTACAAGTTCACTATGACATAATAACAAATGTATTAAGAATTTGCAGATACCTGTATGGAAACTTATTCGAACCAGTTGCGTAGTTTTCATTTAAATCTAAAGTGCAATTTGTGTAATATTTTCAGTTTCGAGATGTCTGTTGTATTTTGCTGCGTTCAATGTTTAACAATATCAAATGTACCAATATTTTCTGCTATTCTTGCCGCATATATTTTACTAGACGATAAAGACAAGTATAAAAGTACAATTCATTGCTGTTACCGAATATTGCTTTATGGGAGGAGTATGTTGACTCGCTCACTTAAAATCTGAACAACGCATTTCGAGATGTATTTTCTCGCACGCCTTGCCCTTACAGGCCAATTTTGTGCACGCAGTATTCTTGAGTTTCAAAATCGCATTTACGCATTTTTTTATCGCAGCAGTACATCATACTACTACATATGCAAGACATTGCGTGCAGAAACTTGGCAAGCGTTCTTTATAATGTTCATCGATTCACTGTTCTCGTTGGGCGCTGATGCAGCGAAAAGTGATTGCGATTGTTAACTCCTTATAAATATACACCTTTACTGTTAATACAATTTGTTTGTAATTGTACGTACATATTCTTTTTGAATGTCGTAATTATATATTTTTTTATGAGACTTTTATGTAATTGTCTGGTATTTTTTAATACATTTCCCCTTTATCTAACTTACGAACTGATTTAATTGCAATAAAGCAAATAAAACAAGCGTTATTTACAGCGAACTTGAGTTTTACAAATGCGTCTGTGTTCAAATTATCATTTCATACTTGCAGTTCTTTTTTTTTCAAAAGATAACATGTAAATAGTGCTTCATGCGAAAAGTCGTGTCCCGAATGACCGTGAGCAACTTTGGAAAAGATTCTTTTCGATACTTCAGATTTCACGCAAAAAATGATGGAGAAAAGTTTTTTCACTTGTTCTCGTATTCGTACAGTTTACAGTGTTGAGCACAATTTTCTTTCGATAACAAATAAAGTTTATTTCAATGATATAAGCGGGATAAGAATATTGCGCCTTGTTGGGAAAACGCACGTTGTAGGTGATAATGTACAGCAATAATTTGTAGTTAAGGGTGGGCTGCATATAACAATTAAGAAAAATCACTTTGAATCTAGAATACAAAAAAACTGAAAGTACAAAAGACTTTCATAAATTGTCACAATGTAATTAGAATACAGTCAGAAATAGGTACACTCAAGCATTCCAAACTACATACGTAGTTGCATACCGCATAAAATAGTATTTTAGGATGTAATATTAT
Source organism: Andrena bucephala (assembly GCA_947577245.1). Classification (NCBI taxonomy): domain Eukaryota; kingdom Metazoa; phylum Arthropoda; class Insecta; order Hymenoptera; family Andrenidae; genus Andrena; species Andrena bucephala. The sequence continues at coordinate 69,976,076 of OX387716.1, forward strand.
GGTTATTATTATGGTTATTATTATTATTATTATTATTATTATTATTATTATTGAATTTATACCATTACTTTAATTATACATCAACAGTTATTCAAAAAATAATTCGAATAAATAATGAAAAATTATATCAAGAATTTAGGTAGACTAAGCCATCATCAATAACGAAAAATTATTATTCGAATAATTATCTAAGATAAGTATTCATTCGAAATAATTCGAACACTACCCAACTCTGCTATTTTATGCGGCACTTACCTAAAAAGGTTCTGAAGTCTGGGCAGAGGATGTTACATGGAAATCGAGCAGACTGTATCATGAAAACAGCTTGAAGTCCAAAAATAATACGTATAAAGAAAAACTGAATGATACAATAAACTTCTTATGTTCTAATGCTTTTTCAATTCAACCTCATAAGGAAGTATTGAAGTGCTTTTGAGGAAAGTTTATTGATGATTGCTAGAGTATTATTTTCATGTTGCAAACAGTGCATTATTTATGTTAAAGTAATTTTCAAGAAATAAAATTTGAAATATTTACATAAATAATAATATATTAATACTTTTACACAGGGAATTACGATTACAATCTATTTTATGTAGAAGAAAAGATAAATGTGCAGTTGCACATAGCAAGTGTAAACCGTGGTACATTATTTTCTCCCAATTTTTATTATCTGTGTTTAGAAATAATTTAAATATCGGCTTGGTTTCTAGATTCACCCAGTACACAAATTAAGCGACGTAAGGACATATTTAAGTAAATATTACATGAAACCTACTGATATTCTGCAGTTTAGACAGGGTTTTCTTGCATGTTACAGCTAAAAGTTGAATTCGAGAAAACGTTTTTCGCGTGTCTTCTTGAACACTTACGGGATATCATAGGTCTACAGAACAAGCAGCAGTTGTGCATTAGGTATACCTGAAGCGGTTGCATTTTGTACTGAAGAAAAACAGAAGAAAAACGGAAACGACTGCAATAAAAACAAATTCATACGATTCAGCTTTTTTTATCTGATTTAAAGTTTTGAAGACTTATACACAAATTTTACAAGTATGTGTTGTAACTGTTTGGTTTTAATTGATTCCATTGCAGACAAATATATGTACAGAAATCTTTGATATTATTTTATGAAGTTGAATTATTTAAATAACTGGAGATGTTTGAAAATTTAGGACTAGCTTAAGGGGAGGTTCCGGTCTAGAGCCCACAAAAATAGGTGATCTTTAGAAATTAATTAAAGGAAAACTACTATATATAATTTAACGGGACTTTTTGCGTTGTATTAAGGGTGTCTTAGATTATAGAAATATATTTTTTGCTTTATAATTAATCATTGCAGACGGCACTGGGGAGTCGTTAAAGTCGAGGCGTCAAAAAATTCATCCAAATCGGTGGAACCTGTATCTCCAAAAGAGATTATCCGATTCGACAGACCCTTTTTTTATTTTGAAGACTATACTTCTGGCTGGGGGGGGGGGGGCAGACAAAATTACAAAAATGACATTTTTTTAGAAAATAACGACACTTGAAGTTTGAAATCACTTTTTCCCTATATTTTTCGTCCTTTTAATTTCAACGCCTTTAAAATTTATAAATTTTCAATTTTTTGGTATTTTTTCTGGTTTCTTCCGTAGCCAGAAGTATATTCTTCAAAATAAAAAAAGTTTCAGTCGAATCGGATAATACCTTTTGGAGATACAGGTCCCACCGATTTTGAGAACACTGTTTCGGGAAAAACGCGTTTAAAGTTTTACGTGAGTGCCGAGTGTCCGGTTGTTACCCATTTGCTGCTACTCAAATGCCTATAAATTCGGGAATTTTACGAATTTCAACAAATCCTTATGAACGCGTATTCCTAAAAGGTTGAACATTCTAAAAATCAAATAAAAAGGAAACGATTTTTAGACCGAAACCTCCCTTTAATGATTTTTCAATAACTCAAAAATCTTTCAACTCATTGTTTTAATTTCAGTTGTCTGTACATTCCACTTATCTTCAATCCTGCTACGAGACGAGAGGAAACACACATATTAACATCTGCCTTATATTTTCCTCAGAATTAAAGAAGTGAAGACCCGCGAGTGGGTCGAAAAAGAGCCGAGGCGGCTAGCAGGATTAAATTATTCTAACAGACCGAATTTTTTTTGAGCATTCAAAGTATTTAAAGAATAAAACCAATTTATTCGAGCTACGTATATTTGTTCGAGTTATGTGGCTCACTTTTTTTGACTACAGTAAAGTCTCCCTATGGACTCGCTGGTCGGGACCGGCGATGAGCCCTCATGGAGACCCGAGTCCTAATTCCGAGTGTTCGTTTCTCGCTTCTTTCTGGTCGAAGGGGGAGCGAGATGGATTGCTTTGCGTGCGCGGCAGGCGTGCGCGACGGGTGCGAGCGCTCAGATGGAATCGTGACTGCTCGACGCATGCGGGCGACGGTCAGATAGCCAGGCACGACACGAGTCTTTTTTGGGCCCTAGGCGAACTTGCCAAATTCCGCCATTTATTATAATATATTTATTTGAGTTTATTGATGACCTTACTCTGAATTTTTATTCGTAGTATTAAACCACTTATAGTACAACTTGTAATATTTAATTTTAAAGTTTATTTTGAACAATACCAGCAATGAAAATACCATTTTGCACCTATTGTCGACTTTCCGCCCAGGGCGCAAAAAAGACTTGAGCCGGGCCTGCGTCAAGATTTAGCGACCATCGCGCACGCCCGCCGCGCATGCAAAGGACGGAGTATCAGGCCTCCGAAAGACGGAGCGAGACAAAACATCAACGCGTCGTCTGTCTCGTACCGTCCTCGCTCGCTTTCAGCGCCTTTCGCTCGCTCTCGTTCCATCTCGCTCTCGCCTTCGCCGGACAAGAGTGAGACAGAAGTGGTGGGGATAGGTGACAAGCCCTCATCGTGTGCACAAAACCGAGCCCATAGAGAGACTTTACTGTATACATATACTTGACAGCTTTAAACCCCTTTTACACGACGATACGTGTATCGCGATTCACGTATGCGGTACGTGTCCGACCATAATACTCATGCGATACTATACCTATCAGACTTATTTCGTAGCTACGTGTCAATCATTTGTTTTAATAATATCATCTTGTCTGCGATCCATACGTCTTTTAAGGGAGGAGACCACTGTAATGGTCTGAAAAGTAGGGGTGTTTTCAGGAATTTTTTTCAACAAAACAACGCAAGTAAATCAATGTATTGCTTAGTATATTTAATATGTACATATTGAAGCGTAAAAAAAAAAATTCAACCAAATTCATAAATCCGTTTTCGGTATACATTTTTTTTAAAAAAAGTAAAACCGACTTTAAAAAAATAAAAATTCCCTAAAAAGTAAAAAATAATTTAATCCCTTATTTAATCTACGACTCTCATATTTTTAAGTCGGCGCCAGATTTACACAGTGCAAATGACGAGGCTCCGATTTAAAGAATATGAGAGTCGTAGATTAATTAAGGGATTAAATTATTTTTGACATTTTAGTGCATTTTTAATTTTTTGAAGTCGGTGTTAATTTTTAAAATTTTTTTATATTTTTTGTCTCTTTAGTTTTATATATATTGACACACATGCTTAGGAGATATGCGTGCACGTACATAAGATAATCATAATTAGGTGACAATAGTCTTTATTATTAACCAGAACTGGCAAAATATTGGGCCAATATTGACGCAGTGTAGAGCGGGACCATCGGGGCATCGCCCTCTTTCGAATAAAAAAAAGATTAGCAACATCGGTTCATATGCTGAAGAGTTATGCGCGGACAAACATAAGAAAAAATACATACGGGTCGAATCTATAACCTCCTCCTTTTTGAAATCGGTTGAAAATATTTAGAAACTACAAGCCTACGTCTATTACGTGACGATCAAAAAAAGTAAATATCGCATAAGATAACAAAATGGCGGACCATTGATAAAATCATTTTTTGGGGTAAAGATGTTGATTAAAAAAATAGAAAAAGGCTGTTAATTAATAAAAACTGATCGTCACGTAATAGAGGCGGGTTTTTTGTATAATAAATGCCCTTGTTCCTGTCAATTGGATGTATAATTTTCTCTGTATACTGTCAACGCGGTTGAAAAATGTCATTCTGACAATGAGAAAAATGCGTTCAAAGTTCCGCTCGGTTAAGTCGCGCGCGTAACATCACTTCACCGAAAGTACTATATCTCCGTCAATTTTACGAATTTCTTTATAAAATATGGAGAGAGCATTCTTGAAACGTATGTCTTTTACCGCGTTTACACCAAGGGGAACACGAACAAAACCATTGTTCGCGTACGTTTTCGTCTGTTCTTGCCGTGTCCACACCGCTGCAAACATGAACAAAACTCAGTGTACGAATCGTATGTGAACGTTTTGTTCTATTGGCGGCGGTGTGGACACGGCAAGAACAGATGAAAACGTTCGCGAACAATGTTTTTGTTCGTGTTCGCCTTGGTGTAAACGCGGCATTTAAGAAAATGTGAAAAAGAAAAAATCGATTTTTCCGATTTTTTACAACGGTCTCTCCTCTTAATGAAAGGCAAACATCCTTGAGACATTTGCCCTTTTTACTTTATCGGCATAATCGAAATCAATTTTATCCCACAATGATGGAAAATTTTGTATTACCGTAATAAATTTATCGTTATCGAGCATAGCACTCTCCATGCTGAATAGTTCTATGTATACAAACTGTGATGAGCGCACTGAGCAATACTGCAGCTGATTTGTTTCTATGTTTCGTCAGCCGCCTGGAGGTAAAGGAAGTCACCGGCGGCCGACCGACCGAGGATACTGAAAATCAGTATCGCGATATTGTACCTCACGAGAATCGCCGTCTGAACGCTTCTATAAGCAATACACATATTATCGGTCACTTATCGTCGTGTGAAAGAGGTCTAAGGTTGATCCTCACTATCCGCCTAAGTAGTCGGCAGCAGGCAATCGTCCGTCAGCTGTTCGTCGGAAGATTCCTCAATAAGTTTTGCACGGTGACACTGTCGGCCAGCATTCCATATGACGTCCAGCATTCCCGGAAAAAATGTTTTGACGGGCAGTGCCAATCTGTGCAATACAGTGTGAACAGACGGTCACCTGTTTGCCGCCGTCAAAATTAAGATAGAATAAGATTTTATCGACGAATGCTAACTTTGTCGTGTAATAACTTCTTATACATATACAATGTGTCAAATTGTCCCTGCATTTTCCATTTTATCCATTTCTTCTTTTAGCCCTGCTTTTTAATCTGTAAAAAGAATTCTGACAGTGATTGGGCAATCTTTGCAATTTATTTGAGTTCCAAACAGAAATGCATAAGAAACACAAGTTGTTAACATTAAAATATGTTAGTGGAAATGGATTTTTGCAAGTGGTGCGCAGACATATAGATGCTATTTAGTTTTCGACTATTGCCTGCCGCCGGCTAGACGGATGAAAATCAACCTTTAATGGTAAGGAGGATAGCAGTGCATGGTGGGGTAAGTGATACAATTGCACTGCCACGTTTACTCCAGCTACGTAGGTGTGTCATTTCTTTGATGCCGTGGGCAAAGACCGACATCGAGTCGAACCCGCCCGAGCACCCAGATGAAACAGCATTTTGTTCTGTTGAAAGACCCGTGGTCCTGTTCACGGTGTCGTATTGTAGATAAACCGTCGGTCTGCACTATACTAGATACTACCTGCAGGGATGCAAGATTGCTGGGTGGTGGGCCAAAATTTTACCCTCTCTCGACGTTCATCGCAGTTCCTCTCCTGGCCTTTTCCGCGCTACTTCAAGGATACCCCAATCTTCTGCCCGTGTGCTGTGTGCTACTGTTGTTAGAATCATGGGACGTGGGCAGTGATGCCAGAATCGTGGGTACGTGGGACAAATGCTTCCCCCGCTATGACCTACCGTCGTCTCCCACTATGGCCTACCGTCGCACAGTGGCGAAAATGCCCGAAAACCTGGCCAAAAGTCATATTTCCAATTGTAGGGTAAATTGTTGAAATATTTTATTGTAATATGACTCTTAAATGATAAACATGTAATTCCTTAACATCAAATATTTCATTTTTGTACTGATTAAAATTACAATTCTTAAAAATATTAAAAAATTTGTGATTTATATATATGTATATGTCAAATAATTACAGAATCATTACAATAACATTTATATGTGTGTAATATATATTTGTAATATATTGCACGTTATAGACATAACATTACAACATTAAAAATCATACCTAAATTTAATTTTAGCTATTTTCTTCATCCTCAGACATTTCGATGTTACTGTCATTTGGCACGTCAAAAATCTGGATAATATTCTAAAGAATGGAAATTTCCTATACTGTGGTGCGGAACATCGACAATCTTTTGTAAATTATGCCTCAGAATTCTAGAATCTTTCACAATTGTGTGTATTATTACAAAGCCGATAGAGATGAACCAGCCGGATCGTAAGTACGTTACGCGTTGAATTGAATAAGCATGTAAATCAAAGCGGAGAACTACATTTAAACGTACACAACGGATTGGAAAATAAAAAATTAACACTAGAATTGTATCTAGAGACGCGGTAGTGTCTCGACGCCAAGTACATGAAAGAAAAGACACCTTGTATATGCCTGTCGCTGCCGTGTATCTTTACTCGTCCCCCAGCTATTCCAACCTAACCTGAAACTTATTTCATTAATATCTCATCACGCCTGCAATATTTTCTAAATTTAAAGGCATTTTTCTTATGTAAACCGCATATAAGCTTTCGAATAAGACCAAAATCAATGAAATCGGTCCACGCATATCAGAGATATCATAATATCGGCTCATGGTTCAGTCGGAAACGGAAAGTTTTCTTCTGATTCTTCAGGCCAATTTTTCGTCGACACCAACTTTTGTCGACACAATACGTATACGCGTTACACGCACGCCTTCAGCCAAAAGAGAGAGGCTTACACATGTTTCGTTTCGTTCGTCGACTCTCGGGATTATTCGGCAGGGATCGTCGTCCGTCATTGTTGTACATATACCTATGTGTACTATTGAATTATAACCTACCAAGTGTCAAATAAGGAAAGTTGTAAAAATTTTCTGAAATGTCACGAGGTTTTACATCACATAAGACTGAATTATTGTCTCAATTAACAAGGTAAGTCGCCAAAATTTTTTAACAGACTTTTTATGTAGAGTCGCAGACTTAGAAGTTGTCCGGAGAAGGTTCGATTCGACAGAGAAGTATCTTCTTTCGCATATGTTTCTGAAAATTTGTATCATGCATGTACAAAATAATATATTGTAACAAATTGCATTCAAATTGTCAGATATATTTTTATACTAGCAAACTATTTTTAATTCAGAGTTTTTATCTAAAGCTTATAGAAATGAAGGGGACGCACAGGCTTGGATAGAAATGAAGGGAACGCAGAGGCTTGGATAAAAATGAAGGGGACACAGAGGCTTGGATAGAAATGAAGGGGACGCACTGGCTTAAATAGAAATGAAGGGGACGCACAGGCTTGGAGGTTGCCCGGAGAAGGTTAGATAGACAGAGAAGCATCTTGTTTCGCACAAGTATTGGGAAATTTGTCAAATAAGGTAAATCGACAAAATTTGTCAAATTAGCGTAGCATTAAGAATTAAAAAAATTATGGCGTACTGCTTGCGATGTAGAGTAAATCACATTAGTGAAGAAAGTATGCTGAAAACGCATCTCGCTTGACACTGTCCAATCTTTTGAGAATGAAATATTCATAATACTTTATTAAAATCCACAGTAATTCCCACACTATTCATTAATTTTATTAGTTTCCCATTAACAATATTTCAATTCATCAATAAACATACTAAATTAATTTTGTACCAACACCAATAAATTGTGCGTTAAAAAGTATTGGATCTCTTCTTTCATTTTCGCTGAATTACCATTAGCATTTAAATTTCCTGTAACAAGACTTTCTGCTATACACTCTCATCTCCTTCGGACACATATTGTAGTATCTACACTTAGTATAGCAGAGGGCCACTCTATTTCGATAAAAATAATAAGTTTTACGTTAAGTTGTAACTAAAAAATGTGAATTTTATGTATTTACAGATAATCGAAGCTGAAGATGATGCAGTGTAATCTACATCAGAGAAAAAAATTTATTGTGCCATATATTATATTAATTAAACGATTTAATTAAACGATTTCATTCAGCTCCGATCCTGTGTTTGTTTCTTGTACGTTTGGTTCATATCCAAAAACTCAAATTTAAACCAATTCCACCAATTCAATCGTTTTGAAGCATTGCAGGTGTGCGTAGTTTCGATTATGTAGAATTTATATCCTTAATTCTGTCTCGTCATAAGACTGTTCATGGCTGTTGATGATGAACCTTTGTAATTTATATAATATTAAAAATTATTTGAAGTCATTCCCTACTATGTAAATTATATTTGTAAAAAGAAGTGAGATCCCCATAAAAAAACTTCAAAAAAGTAAAAAAATTACGCCAAGTACATGAAAAATACACATTTATTTATTAAATTTTATTAAAAAAAAAAATTATTTGCCACGGCCCCTTCCACGACCGCGGTAGCGGTCCGCCACCATGGTCCGCAGCGTAGCGGCCTGTAGCATGGCCCAAGTTTCATTTTGTTGGCGCACCCGCCGCCCGCTGCGCTGGTGGCGCGCTACGCGGGGTTCTGTAATTAGTAATAAACAATAAATTTATTAGTAAAATGTTTTTTATTTACTCTAAAAGTATGTAACTTCTTAATTTACCATCAGCCGTGGCCGGTGTTGGTGGTTGTGGTGGTTGTGGTGGTGGTGGTGGTGGTTCTGGCCCATTTGTGTAAATATAACGCCTAAATTAATAAATTTCATTATCAAATGAGTGGAAAAATAAATTTGAATAAATGTATATAATAAATTTGTATTATTTACCCTCTAGTAAAGATTCTTCCATTTTTTCCTACAAAAATGAATAAACAATTGATTAGCAAAAAAAATCAAGTCTTCATAAAAGCGGCGTACGATTGAAGAAAGTCATACATCTAGCGCAAGGGTACGTATTGTTCAGCAGCAATTTGGAAGTTAGGAAATATAAAAATTTGAAAACTGAAATAGTGTATGATGCGAAATTATAAAAATTACATTACAATACAAAATATGTTTCTTCTCATTACTTCACGAGTGTTTCAATTATTCAGTCGAAAAAAAACTGTGACGTATTATTAATTTATTTTCTGAACAATTCGCACTTGTAACTACCTAGCAGTAAAATAAGAAGATATTGGACACGTTGAAGCATATTCTAACTTATAATGCCAACGATTAGAAATATCAAATATATCTGATCCCAGTGGAACGTAAACTACAACATTTTGAACGTCTTTGGTAGGCACTTTGCCTATGTTAAGTATTAGTCGACGTAGACCATAATATTGTATAACAAGTAATACAACAAAAAGATATATTGGATACATAGTAGCATATTTTAACTCAGATGTGTTTCATACTTTTAATCGTTGGTGTTACAAGTTAGAATATGCTTCAACGTATCTATCTAATATCTTCTTGTTGTATTATTTTGTGTTATACAGTTACAGTCTGCGTTCATTGATACATAACGTAGGCAAAGTACACATATCAAAGATTTTCATAATGTTGTAGTTTACATGTTCGTTTACGTTGGACTCAGATATATTTGAGATATTTTTAATCGTTGGCGTTTCAACTTACAATATGCTTTAACGTGTCTAATATCTTTTTGTTGTATTACTTGTTATTATTATTATTTTATTTTATTTTATATTATACACTTACGGTCTACTTCCACTTATATACATAACATAGCCAAGGTGCCTATCCAAGGCTTTCAGAATGTTGTAGCTTACATGCACATTCGTTAGTTTTATTCGTGACAAAGAATAAATTCAGATTTCCCCCGAACTAGATGCTCCATGACTAGTGTTCCTTCTCGAGAAATTTTATAATTTCTTATTTCTCATTTCTCGATAAATTAGAGTATTTCTCAAGAATCTTAAGTGTATGAAAATTATTATAAATCCCATTTGTTTTCAGCAATGAATTTTCAGTTAGTCCAAAATGTGCGTTACTAGTTAAACACATCTACAATCTGTAATAAACGTTAGCAATACATACAAACAATTGCGCGATGTTTTATAAACTTTTCTCTTCGTATCGCCGATGCTCTATATACAATTAAACCATCATTCACTCAAAATGAAAGAAATTTTTTTACAGCCACAGATTTTGTCACAAAAAAGAAGTAGATTGGCTGACGCGACATTAGACGCATTGTGCTTTTTAAAGAACTATTTTAAAACAAAAAAGTAATGTTTCGCCTTGCTCAAATTTTGTATTAAATAAATAAATTTATCAATTATATTTAATATCTGTTTTTATCATTTACACAAGTTTTGTCTAAGTTGGACACGAATAAAAATTAAGATAAATATTATCAACATTATTCCAAAAATATAAATTTTGCAATGTATTTTTAATTTCTTGAGAATTCTCGAGAAATATAATCTGATTTCTCATTTCTCGAGATACGAAAAATATCGAGAAATCAGAAACACTATCCATGACAAAGGATCCAGTGACGAATAAATTTCTCACGAATAAAACTAACGAATACAGATAACCGAACTATAGTATATATATATATGAATATAGAGTATATATATATATGAATATAATAACGATAACTCTCCAACGAGTAAGTACATATCGACGTAAATCGTCGAAAAGTAGCACGTTTCGATTTGCAACGAAAAGAAGCACGTTTCATTGTTTCTGACGAATATTAACATGTTTGGTCTTCCGCCGCGAAGACTAACACATTTGACTGTTTCGCCACGAAGAATAGCACATTTTGTACTGTTGCGGCGAAAACTAGCACGTTATACTGTTTCGACACGAAAAATAGCATCATTTGGGAATTTGCGGCGAAAACTACCATATTATCCGGTTTGGCCACGAAGAATAGCACGTTTTGGATTATACTGCAGTCTGCAGAAACTATCACGTTTCAGCCCGTGGTCAGTTTAAAAAAATTAAACTGTTGAAAATATTGTTTAATAAATAATAATTCCATCTAATCTCCAAAAGACAATATATATGAAAATTTCAATCACGTGGCAAACCGCTTAAACGTGCTAGTTTTCGCAGCGAAAACCGAAACGTGATAGTTTTCGTGAGAACGAAGGCAAATGTGCTACTTTTCGTAAGAAAATTGAAACGTACTACTTTTCGTAACGCACGTCGATATGAACATAGTTTTCTATTACTTACTTCGTCTTGTTTGTCTTGCGACATGATGATTACTGATCGTGTAAAGGCAGGGATCCCTGTCCGAAGACGCGAAGAAGAACAACAACAAGCTGAAGGTGGCCCAGATGCCAGTTGAACATTCGAAAAATTCGACGATGAAACAGCACTTTTTTTAGTAAGTATTTAGTAAATATCGATCTATCTGCCGAAATTCTTCATTACGTTTTGCGTTAAGTAACACATTACGTTTTCTTGTCATTTATATAATATAAAGGGAAGTTATACCAAGGCTTTTTACACGTTTATATATATACAGGGTGTCCCACCTAAGACTGGACAGCCGGTTTTCTCCCAAAGTATTGTCGATAAAAATATAAAAAAAATAGGGAATTGCATGGTTCGAGGGGGGCAATTTATTAGCGCGAACGAATTTTATTTTCGATTATTATTTTAAAAGATACGATGGTCAAGTTCGGTTTTTCAAATGGAACTATTTTTTTTGAAGACCTGAGTTGATAGTGCGTTCCAAGACAAATCCAATAAGCTAAAATGTATACACTTTATTTCCACTGGTTTTTAAGATATTGCGCTTGCAAATTTACTGATTTTTACTGGAAGAAAACCCTCTGGAATAGCAAGGACCGGGGCGGTCTTACTGGCGCCACGGGTGGCACTGCTTGTTGAAATAGACACTTACCTGCCAAAGGTCTACGCCAGGAATGGCAGGCCCAAAGGCTGGACAATTCTTTTCCGTCAGAAATGCTACCTAGGTAGGTACATCTGCGGAATCGAGAAGCGCACCGTTACTTTTATTTCGCACTTGCTTCTACGCTCGGATGGCCGGTTCTCAAGCTGGATTGGTGAAATATCCATTACAGCGTATTAAGAAATTCTTTTCTTCATCGTGTCGAAAGGGAAGTGACGCCAATGGATTCCTTATGTTTTTCTGATGAAAATCATACCAAATATCATGCAAATCGGACTACTTTGACACAAGCTATTTCTATTCCCTATGTAAAAGTTGTCCCATTTACACGACATTTGGTATGATTTTCATCAGAAAATCCCAAGGAATCCATCGGCGACACTTCCATATCCATACGATAAAGAATAAAGAATTATTTTATTTCCTAAACAGATACAGGGTAACCTGACCCCGGTCCTTGCTATTCCAACGGCGCTTAAGATGACACAACTACATATACACAGCTGAAATGCTGTGTTCATACATTCCATTACTCATATCGCGGACATTTGTTAATTAACCCATCAAAAAGAATCCCATTTAAAAACATTGTCGTAAATTAATAGCTTTACAAAATGTATGATATACAAAAATTGCGTCAATTGTAACAATGAGTATTTATACAAAGAAACAAATTTATTAAATAATATTAAGCAGATATATTTTTATACAAATGAATATTTTAATACGAATAAATATTTTATTCAAAATACTTGGCGCTGCGAAACCGAAAAAAAGGTTAATAGTCTTAGTATTAATAATTTACAATAACTCCCTTACAATCTAAAATACATAAACAAATGCATACACATATTAGAAACGCAGTCAGATTTATTCTACATATATTTAATTCTAATATCATACGTAGCATATGCACACGTACACATACACACATTCACGAATGCACGCACAAGAAAGAAAGAAAAAGATTAATGCAATTTATACCTACATATTTATTCAGTTTAGCAACACCAATTCGGGGCGCAGCGCCAAGTATTTTGAATAAAATATTTATTCGTATTAAAATATTTATTTGTATAAAAATATATCTGCTTAATATTATTTAATAAATTTTTTTCTTTGTATAAATACTCATTGTTACAATTGACGCAATTTTTGTATATCATACATTTCGTAAAACTATTAATTTACGACAATGTTTTTAAATGTGATTCTTTTTGATGGGTTAATTAACAAATGTCCACGATATGAGTAATGGAATGTATGAACACAGCATTTTAGCTGTGTATATGTAGTTGTGTCATCTTAAGCGCCGTTGGAAAGCATCTTTATGTACTTGCAGCTAGTGATGGGATCTGAAGCGCTTCGAAGCGCTTCGAATCTATATATATGACGAAAACTTCGAAGCGCTTCGAACATGATTCGAAGCTCTTGAAAAGTCTTGGTCGGCTTCGAAGTCTGAACGGATTCGAAGTAGTGATCGGCTTCGAAGTCTCGAAACTCTTGGTTCGAACCTCGGTAGGTACCCCGTGGCGAGGACAAATTTTATGGCTTTCAACCCTCGAAGGGGTTTGAATACCATTAAAAAGTGAGAAATGTCTAGGATTTCCGAATTTCTCATCAGATCTTTGCGAAAACGACGCCAATCGAATCCTTAGGTTTCGCCGATGAAACTAACACCAAGAACGACGTAATTCGGACCATAATGAAGGAAATTCCATGAAAAATCGAATTATATCATTTGAAGCTGCCTTCGTTAAAAATAGTCCGATTTACATGAAATTTCATATGATTTTCATCGGAAAAACATAAGGAATCCATCGGTGTCACTTCCATATCCATACGATAAAGAATAAAGAATTATTTTATTTCGGAAACAGGTATGAATCTTCGGCCGACCGCAGGCTGCGGTCCGCAGCGATTCCAGGTCGACGCCCCGCTGTCGAGGGTGAAAATTGTGAAGTATTCATTTCAGCGTATTAAGAAATTCTTTATTCTTTATCGTATCGATATGGACTTGACACCGATGGATTCGTTAGGTTTTTCCGATGAAAATCATATGAAATTTCATGTAAATCGGATTATTTTTAACGAAGGCAGCTTCAAATGATATAATTCGATTTTTCATGAAATTTCCTTCATTATGGTCCTAATTACGTCGTTCTTGGTGTTAGTTTCATCGGCGAAACATAACGAATCGATTGGCGTCGTTTTCGCAAAGATCTGATGAGAAATTCGGAAATCCTAGACATTTCTCACTTTTTAATGGTATTTAAACCTCTTCGAGGGTCGAAAGCCATAAAATTTGTCCTCGCCACGGGGTACCTACCGAGGTTTCGAGCCAAGAGATTCGAGACTTCGAAGCCCATCAAGACTTCGAAGCCGACCAAGACTTTTCAAGACTTTTAAGCTTCGAATCATGTTCGAAGCGCTTCGAAGTAGTCGCCTGACATTCAAGACCGATTCGAAGCGCTGGGAACCGACTCCGGAGTCCCATCACTACTTGCAGCTCATTTTGATTTCACATATTTTTTTATTTTGTAATTATTATTATCATCTATTTTTTGTGATTGTATATTTTCTTCTATTTTTGTGTGATTTTATTATCTTCTATTGTTTGTGATATATTTGATTTTTCATGTACTTGGCGTAATTTTTTTACTTCTTTGAAGTTTTTTTATGGGTACTAACATTGACAGATTATCTTGTTACATCGACAATAAATCGTAAAATAATTTTCAGTTTTACCTGAAAAAATCGATTTTCGAATGCTATTAAGTTTGAAGTTGCATATCTCTTAGAAAATTACAGATTAAAAATTGATTTTAACGGAAAAAACATGTTCTGACATTTTATAAATGAAGTACACCACATAGATTCTTGAAATAAAACAAAATTACGTTTGGTTATGATTTCGAACAAACTCGGCACTGTGTGACGCTGTATTTGTTAGATATTTTTGATAAATTACAATCAAATATATTCATTTCATATTTTAGTTATCATAGGCCAATTGTCTCTTTTCTGGAATATGAATCTATGGAAACTTCCCAATAATAAAGCTAAGTATTCAATAAATTATTTATACTCGTTGAGAATTACCTCACACACATAACATATTTTTTACCCGGTGTATATGTAGATTTTGCATAATTAAGTTTCACTTCTATAGTGTGTAGTGTAATTTTAATTCTCTAATTTCACTTTTCAACTTTTCAGTAGAATACAAACTTCAAATTTAGTCATTTGCAAAGCATTTTCAAAGTTCGACTTTTTCGTTAATCGTGCAATTCGCGTTACCGAATCCCGCTGTAGCTGGCTGACGTGCGATGTTATCCTTCCGCCGTTCTACTTGTGGTTTGCAAAAAAGTTGGCATCCAGATGCTGAGCGGGGCAAGGGGGCTACTTTGCTCGCATTGGCTCCCACCGCCTGTGTCCCCGTTCGCTTACTTTGTATTGGTCGACATTGTCGCGTTGGCCAATGTGAGCAAAGTAACCTCCTTGCCACGTTTAGCGTCCGGGCGCTTTCTTTTCTGCAAACGACAGTACATATACATAAACAGAAATAAACACATAATTGAACTCATAATTATAACTATAATCGCACAGGACAAAATATAAATGTTGCTATAAACTTATGTCTTTTCGTTGAAAGAAAATAATTCTACTGATAGAAATGCAGGGGACGGTGGAAAACATATCTAAGCCACTATAATACAGTTATAACTGTGTGTATTTCACAAAATGTTCTGTCAAAACGTTACCAGCGACGGTTGAAGATGGAAGTCAATTTGGTGAAAAAGCTGCCTTATTCTTACGTTTAAACCACGTCTGTGGTGCGAGTGGTAAGCGGACCGTAATAGCGGAGCGCGCGCGCGCTTACAATTAGTTGAAACGGGAAATTTCCGATTCTTTGACTGCTCATTGCGACGTTAATTTTAAAGAGTACATCTTGGAAAGGAGCTTATTTTGTACGTAGCATTTCAAGGAATTGTTTCTGTTTATATATAAAAGAGACAGAAGACTAAGATCGAATATTAGCCAGCTGCAGCGGTTTTCGGTAACGCAAATTGGAGCTTTAGCAACAAAATCGAGCTTTGAAAATGCTTTGTAAATTAATATTTTTCAAGTTTTTATTCTACTAAGAAGTTAAACAATGAAGTTGGACTCCAGGTCTCGTGTTTGCGACCCAACAGTTTGAGCTTCGGTAAAATGAATTCTCGGCGGAAAGCGCCGGCCAGGCGCAGGCAGCGCCCATGCTACACGGACAGAAGGTAGGGGTATGCTTGTAGTAGTGCGGAAAAGGCCAGGAGTGGAACTACGATGGACGTGGAGGGAGTGTAAAATTTTGGCCCACGACCCACGGTTTTGGACATGACTGACCTGTCCTCCGCTTTTTACCTGTAGCGTGCCAGAACGGCCCGTTTGAGCTGATGAAAATCGGTCGAAATTCGTGCATCACACATAGGAACGCAGTATCACTGGGTCTTAAGCGACACTCGGCTTGGCTCGGCTTGACTCGGCTCGTCTCGGGGCTCAGGAGTGAACGCACCCTCTGCGAACTGTTGAAAGTCATTTTCTCGAAATCTAAGAATTGTAAATAGAGGCACAAATATTATTT
Organism: Andrena bucephala; assembly: GCA_947577245.1. Classification (NCBI taxonomy): domain Eukaryota; kingdom Metazoa; phylum Arthropoda; class Insecta; order Hymenoptera; family Andrenidae; genus Andrena; species Andrena bucephala. Next base: position 69,992,685 of record OX387716.1, read on the forward strand.
TTTGGTAAAGTTGCCGATGAACTGGAACCTCGCCGATTTCGATGAGCTTCAAATATATTGCAAAACTCGACATTTTGAGTAACTTTTTCCTTTGACAAAATTAGCGGTCGGCCTTTTTTTCCGAAATATTCGCAGGAAAACATTCGCTATTATACAATCGTACTCTACGTATACGTGCACGCCCGCGACAGTGTGTGCAGCACCACGCTGTCGGCGGTTGTCTTCTGTTTGTATAAACACTGCGTAGCAACCTAAAGCATAGGTTTCTAACGGGTGCACGCGTGGTGTCGCAGCAAGAAAAGTAGTCTAAGTTAAACTGAATTACAGGATACTAACAGTACACGTTACTTTTAATATTTTATTATAATAATCTGTTTCACAACCGACGGTATTAGTATTGGTTGGGGCTAGATTAGGGTGGGGGCGCGCGCCCGCTCAAAGCATGGTGGCGAATTGATGTGAGTATGTGTTAAATTCGGTTATTCCAATGTTAAGTTAAGTTTTTTGCGAATATCTCGTAAACCAAAGCCGACCACCAAAAAGTTTAAACGGAAATGTTCAGAATGATGACTTTGACAACAATAGCGATATTATTGACCCCATCGCGCGATACTTGTAACAGCAGTCTCATTTTGAACATCCCCAAAGTCACATAGGTTCGCTCCCATGCTTTACGCGCCCGCGAGCGGGCGCGCGCCCCCCGCCCTAACCAATACTAATGCCGTCGGCTGTGAAATAGATTTCAATGTATTATGTCGAATGTTTTTTATATGTTTTTGACAACATAGGTCAATATCATTGAAATCGGTGAGGAGGTAGCTTTCAAAATATTATGCCGAAAGTTTTTTATTAAAATCTCCGAATCTAAGGCCGACCGCCAAAAAGTTTAAAGGGAAATGTTGTTCAGAATGACGACCTTGACTACATATGTGAAGGCCATCAAAATCGGCAAGGGCCTAGTTCATCGGTAAGTTTACTGAACCGTTTAGTTTACCCGGTATATACGTTGTCTGCCAGTCACCGCGACGTATATAGGGAAACAGCAGATGAGCGGCGGTCCCGCGCCGAATGCATACGCTGCCACAGTGGCGTACATACATAAGCAGAATTCAATGTAGTAGTAGCAACAGTTTTTCCTCAATATCTCTGAAACTAAGGGCGACCGCCAAAAAGTTTAAAGGGAAATGTTGTTCAGAATAACGACCTTGACAACATATCTGAATCTCGTCGAAATCGGCGAGGTCCCAGTTCATCGGCAACTTTACCCATTTTATATATACATCCCCAAAAAAAACTTTAAAAAAGTAAAAAATACGCCAAGTACATGAAAATGTCGAGGACAAAATGAGTATTATCAAAAATCACAAAAAAAAAGAAAATAGTATACATGACAAAGTAAAATATAAAAAAAGATGTGAAATCAAAATGAGCTGCAAGTACATCACAAAAAAAGGAAATAATATAATCACACAAAAAAAGAAAATAATATAATTACAATATAACAAAAGATGTGAAATCAAAATGCTGCAAGTACATAAAGGTGCTTTCCAACTGCGCTTAAGATGACACAACTACATATACACAGCTAAAATACTGTGTTATTCCATTACTCATATCGCGGACATTTTAATTAACCCATCAAAAAGAATCCCATTTAAAAACATTGTCGTAAATTAATAGCTTCACAAAATTAATGATATACAAAAATTGCGCCAATTATAACAATGCCTATTTATACAAAGAAAAAAATGTATTAAATAATATTAAGCAGATATATTTTTATACAAATAAATATTTTAATACGAATAAATATTTTATTCAAAATACTTGGCGCTGCGCAACCGAAAAAATGTTAATAGTCTTAGTATTAATAATTTACAATAACTCCCTTACAATCAAAAATACATAAACATATGCATACACATATTAGAAACGCAGTGAAATTTATTCTACATATATTTAATTCTAATATCATACGTAGCATATGTACACGCACACATACACACATTCACGAATGCACGCACAAGAAAGAAAGAAAAAGATTAATGCAATTTATACATATTTATTCAGTTTATCGACACCAATTCGGGGCGCAGCGCCAAGTATTTTGAATAAAATATTTATTCGTATTAAAATATTTATTTGTATAAAAATATATCTGCTTAATATTATTTAATACATTTTTTTCTTTGTATAAATAGGCATTGTTATAATTGGCGCAATTTTTGTATATCATTAATTTTGTGAAGCTATTAATTTACGACAATGTTTTTAAATGGGATTCTTTTTGATGGGTTAATTAAAATGTCCGCGATATGAGTAATGGAATAACACAATATTTTAGCTGTGTATATGTAGTTGTGTCATCTTAAGGGGGTAGACACGTCACGTGACCTGGCCGATTCGGCAGGTCGGTATTACAGCAGGTTTTTTCTGCACAGAAATGGTAATACCGATAGATCGCCGATTGCCCTGTAAACGCGAGAGGGAGCTGTTTGCTATTTCCGTATTTTATTCTGAATAAGGAAATAAATTCTCAGCTGTTGCGTTGTACTTATAAAAATTTAAACGGAAGTCGGCTGGTACTGCAAACGTAGAAAATTCATTGTACATTTTAATTACTTGAAATGTGCTTATGCTACAATATTCTACGTTAGCAGTAAGGAATTATAAGTGAAAAGGGAAAATAGATGAGGGGATGTCCCCAGAAAATAAAGTTTGTTAGGTTAGACATTTTTTTACTAGCAAAGCACCGAAACAGAACATAAAATACACTTATTACACGTCCTATGCAGAAAGCAGTTATGAACAAACATTATATATAAAATTGTAAGGAATCGATTGACGTCACTTTTGCAAAGATCTGATTAGAAATTGCAGAACTTCAAATTCGTCACTGCTTAGCGTGCAACATTGTATAGTCCCGCTGGTTTCGAGCGTCGAAGCCCACGAAACTCAGCGAGACACATGATTGTTGGCGAGCATCGCGTTTGACGACTCTAGCTAGAAAATCACCCCGTATAAATGCTAAGAAACGATAGTGTGAAGCGGCGTGCGTTTCAACTGCACATTGACAATATCGTAGATTCTAGGGCCTAGAATATTAGCTCCGTAATACGATGTTCTTCACCAGACCACTGCATTACTGATGAAAATGATGCCAAACATGGAGCAATTCGGCCTATTTTTAGTGAACGTAGTGTGTGTGTGTCCTAATCATGTATTCATAAGAAACAATAGACCGAATTGCTTCGCAACTCGACTCATTTTCGTGGACATAAACTCACCAATCCATCGGTGGTAACACTCTTATCAAGGTGTACTACTCAAGTCGCCGTCGACCGAGGGCTCTAATAAATGTGCATTTATTTGGGAAACCAAAGCCGCGTCACTCGTGACACCTACTCGCGAACAGATATATGTATGTACGAGAAGAAGCAATGCAATTTCCCGATGACTTGAAGCAACATTTCAATAGGTAAATGCATGAATCTCTGGGATCAGGAATTCCCAACCAAGTGATGCATATGTAAGAACTGGCGAAATTCAACAATAGTTTGTCGTCTAAATTTTACAATTAAAGTATTTATTTGACGCGAATATACATATGTAAAGTTTGTCAGCAAAGTCTTTCTCAATTTGAGTTCTATGGAAGGCTGACTTTCCTTCGCCATGCAAAGTCCTCTCTTGTCCTTCACGCTGGCAATCATGTAACTTTCGTGGGTTTCGACGCTCGAATCCAGCGGGGCCATACAATGTTACGCACTAAGCAGTGACAAATCGTCAGTTCTGCATTTCTAATCAGATCTTTGCGAAAGTGATGTGAATCGATTCGTCATGTTTTCTCGATCAAATTGGCTCCAAAAATGATATTATTCGGACCATAATTAAGGAAATTACGTGAAAATTTGTTTGCAGAATTGGAAGCTCGTTTCGTTAAAAATAGTCTGCTTTAAATTATTTTCTGTCAATTTAATCGGGAGAATGCCAGGAATCCATTTGTGTCACTTTCATATTGATACGATGAAAAAAAAAACAAATTCTGTTTCTATATAATCGATGACACATCGCCGAGCAACGGCGATCTCGTGCGGCTCGGGCAACAAAGGTTCTCGTCGGTTATTCGAGCATCTACCGGGCTCAACGCCGGTCCCGACCAGCGAGCGGCTAACGAGACTTTACATTCAGATATATTGGCCGGTGCGTTTCGTAACGCGTATTCTCCCACCATAGGTACCGCTTGCCTGCCTCAGTGCTCCTGTTTGCAACGTTTTCTGACTCGCTCTCGTTCCATCTCACTCTCGCCTTCGCAGAACAAGAGTGAGCCAGAAGTGATGGGGTTAGCGCCAAGCTTCTGGTGTGTATAGGCCAAACCGAGCTGTCAGCGTAGAAATACACACATCAGAATAGGTGTGCCTTAGCTCCGAAAAAATTCAGGAGCTTTATTGGTCTGAACATTGATTCTTTCTCGATAGCTTCATCTCGTATTGGTCATAACAGCCACACGGCTACGTTCAGACGGAGCCGAGCAGCATTCCCGTTACCCCACCATACTCCTCGATCGCTGTTCGCGAAAACGAATTGACCGGCCAATATATCTGAATACGACCTTAGGATAAAGATATAATGAAAGATGAAAAATTATTCGAAGCCCAAGATGAAAGGCCTTCGAATAAAAAAAGGAAACTAATAAATACCCGAAGCTAAATAGAATTTTAGATTTAGGGTACACACACCCTACCCCAAACCACGTGTCGATCAGTCACTGGGGCCATTCGGAAGTATATTCTTTTATTTAAATAATGCCCATCTCTGCATAGGACCGTAAAGAATTACAAAAAAAAATCGGGGAGTCAACTGTTGACTGATTTGGAGACTTTTCCTTGTTGTATGTTATATACAATAGTCGGAAGAATAATAATAAGAGCAATAATTGCAAATAATTGCTGTAACTTCCACATTCTGAAAATATGATATCAGTAAATCAATATTTCCAGTATTAGTAAAAAAGTTCCAATCTCTTTTTTTATTTTAAATAATGTGGCCATATAATTATAACATAAATTCGACAGCGATTTCAAGTGATGTATGTGTTACAATAAAAGCGTTAATTTAGTAAATGTACACAGTTCCCAACAGTTATATGCCTAAAATGCATATAACCTAACCTACAATCGTCCGAAAATTCATACATTGACTGCATCACGCTTTTACTGTGGCTTGTGTATCCAGCTAACGCTTCAGTTTTGCTATGATTCCACGTCGGCAGTCCTCCCGAGTAGGCGCCATCTCGTGTCCACTAGCTGAACTAAATTTGTCACGTGACTTGCTCTGTATTATCGCCAATATGGCGGAACTCGTATTTGGGACTGAAGTCACGATTTTTCATTATTCGTCCTTATATGAGCAAATTTGGGGCTGGGTTAGGACTCATTCGAAAGAGGAAGGTTCAATGCAGAGCGCTCTTCTCACCGTTTCAGTCACAAAGCTCTTTTAGTGACCTAAAAATACTTGGATTCTGCGGGTGTATTTTGTCGACTTTTGGTCTACTTTGGACACTCATATTATTAGATATCAACACAATCTCGTTGAGCCATGAGAAGAGCGCTCTGCATTGAACCTTCCTCTTTCGAATGAGTCCTAACCCAGTCCAAAATCTGCTCATATAAGGACGAATGATGAAAAATCCCAACCCCCTGTTTCGAGACAGATTGTGTCGGTATACAGCGCGCTGCATTACCCGTGTCTACCCCCTTAAGCGCAGTTGGAAAGCACCTTTATGTACTTGCAGCTCATTTTGATTTCACATCTTTTTTTATATTGTAATTATATTATTTTCTTTTTTTGTGTGATTATATTATTTCCTTTTTTTTGTGATGTACTTGCAGCTCATTTTGATTTCACATCTTTTTTTATATTGTACTTTGTCATGTATACTATTTTCTTTTTTTTTGTGATTTTTGATAATATTCATTTTGTCCTCGACATTTTCATGTACTTGGCGTATTTTTTACTTTTTTAAAGTTTTTTTTGGGGATCTCACTTCTTTTTACAAAGCTAATTCATGTACTTCGCGTATTTTTTTTACTTTTTTAATCAGCCTATCGAGTGATGTTAGAAGATAAAGCCCGTTTGTAGCCAGTAAAGCTTACTCGGAATACTCGGAATAGCGCAAAGCAGCTCAGCGAGTGTACTTTTATTATTTTTTGATTAAGGATAAATTCTACGTAAGTTTAACACCTACGCAAAAAAAACATGTGCACTGCATTGCCGATCCATATGTATTATATGAATGTATAGTACTTTGTGTGCAGTACATAGTGCGCGAAGAAACATGGCAATTGATGACATACCCTGGCGTAGGTCACAGCATCATTTTACGATTCGTTTATCTACATATACATAAAATCCTCAGTTTAGTTACAAATAAAAAACAGTTTGATGATATACAAACATGTCGCAATTCAAATTTCGGCAACTTACCTTGTGTTTGAGACTGCATTTTCGTTGCAATTACAACTTACCTTATTTAACACTCGCCAGGTTTATAACCTGACTGTAAGCTGTCAAAATTTGGAGTAGATTGCATAGTGAAGGTAACGTAATAGCGTTTGACGAACGAAACATGTGTTAGTTTCTGTTGGCTGAAGGTGTGCGTGTAACGCGTATGACGAACGAAACATGTGTTAGTTTCTGTTGGCTGAAGGTGTGCGTGTAACGCGTATGACGAACGAAAAATGTATTAGGTACTGTTGGCTGAAGGTGTGCGTGTAACGCGTATATACGTATTATGTTTGACGAAATTTGGTTGGAGAAGAAGAATCAGAATCAGAATCAGAAGAAAAAATTACCGTTTCCGACTGATCCATGAGACGATATTATGATATCTCTGTCATGCGTGGACAGATTTTATTGAAATTTGGTCTTATTCGAAAGCTTATATGCGGTTTACATAAGAAAAATGCCTTTAAATTTAGAAAATATTGCATGCGTGATGAGATATTAATGAAATAAGTTTCAGGTTAGGTTGGATTAGCCGGGCGACGAGTAAATGATAGCGGTAGCGACAGGCATACACAAGGTGTCTTTTCTTTCATGTACTTGGCGTCGAGACGCTACCGCGTCTCTAGATCTATAACAGTGTTATTAATTTAAGGCTGCCGTCTCAAGTTTGTTTTGGTCCGAATCGATCGAAGCGTCCCCAGTAAACAAACGGACCCTAATGAAATTACTGCGATCGATAAAAAGAATTTGTACAACAATGACATCTTCAGGTACTCTGGGTAGACGAATTTTTTACGCATAGTTGCCACATGTTCTGTACTCTCTGTCTCTGCCACGCTGTTGCCACAGAGTTCTCTCTTTTCAATTTTCATCGAGAAGTCTTGAAGGAATACAGCACGAGAGCTGCGTCTAGCGTTAGAGCCTCCCTGAATGTAGCAATAGTGAAAGATAGAGAGGTCCGGGAGTGTAAGAAGGAAAGATGGAAAGATAACCTGACACAATTTGAACTATCATTATTAACGAATAACGATATTACACATAAAATTTATTTGCAGAATTGAAAGTCGGTTTCATTCAAAGTACTTAGTCCGATTCAAATTATTTCCTGTCAATTTAATCGGCAGAATCACTTTCATTTTGATACGATGAAAAATAAAGAAATTCTGTTTCTGCATAATCAATGATATGTAAGTACATCGCCGAGCAACTCCAGGCAACAGATTAGACGGGTGAGCGATACAATGTCGCTCGGCTCGAGCGTCAGGTGACCTCAAGAATAGAGGCCCTCGATTAAAAAAATTATTTGTGGCCGACGGATGAATTCCCGTCGAATAAACTGATTCATCCGTGGCATTTCAAATAAAACTAACTCTGGGTTATTTTTATTCGACGACAAATAAATATAAAGTTTCTTTGATTTGATAGTTTATTTCAATAATTTATGAAAGAATACTAATTTGGGTATCAATATCCCTTCTAAACTTCACAATTCTTATTATCTTCGGCTGTACTTCCGAATGGCCCCAGTGGCCGATCGACACGAGGTTTGGGGGGAAGGGTGGGGAGGGGGTGTGGACCCTAAATCTAAAATTGTTTCTTCGGGTATTTATTAGTTTCCGAAATATTAATAAAAAATTGTTAAGTTTTTTGGAAAATTTTTTTGGACGTTGGTGCAGGCCTCTCTATCCTGGAGCCCTTCCGTCCCCCTATTTTTCGTTTTTGAAATTTTGTAACCACGGTCTCGTTTTTGGCATCGCCGAACTCAGATCGGTTCGCTGTCGTGCTTTCCACGCCTCACTGACTGGTCTAACCCCAACCGGGGCCGATCGAGATGAAACTTAGTGGGTAATACGAAGGGTGTGGACCGACCCCAAATATAAAATTTTACCTTCAGCAATTAATGCGTTCAAAAGGTACAGAAGTAATTGTGCATAAAAGGGTACACCTTACCGATTTTTTTTAATCACTTTACCACGGTCCCCCCTCTTAACAATATTTCTGTTGACTTATACCGACATAACACATTCCACTTTCCAACTTGTTCCGGGTTTTAGTATTGGTTTGGGTTAGATTGGCGCGGGGGGCGCGTAAAGCATGGTAGCGAACCGATGTCAGTTTGGCGATGCTAAAAATGAGATAGTGGTTACACAATTTCAAAAGTTGAAAATGGGGGACGGAAGGGCTCCCGGGTAGGGAGGCCTGCACCGTCAAAAAAAAAATTCCAAAATAAATAAACAATTTTTTATTAATATTTCGGAAACTAATAAATACCCGAAGCTACAATTTTAGATTTAGGATTCACAACCCCTCACCACCCCTCCCCCCAAACCTCATCTCGATCGGCCACTGGGGCCATTCGGAAGAATATCCTTATCTTCTCTCATTCGGTGCAATATTTCTGTTTACTTGTGAACAAATATAATGATGTGATTGTTCAATGATTTGTATATTTTGTGTGTTTTAATAGAATATAAAACTTTCTATCGTATCGGCATGAATGTTTCAGTAACATACTGCTGTGATTTCCCAAATGAAAATGAATTTAAACACGGTATAAATCAGATTATTTTTAAACGATTTTATTCAGCTTCGACCCTCGGTTTGTTTGTATATTTTTTGTATGTTTGATATATGCATGGTAGAAATCTGGCAACTGAAATTTAACCAACTTCCAACTATCGAGTTGTCTTGAAACTTTGCAGGCGTGCGTAGTTTGGAGGACAATACAATATTTAAAAAAAAATTAACCCCGAAGGGGAGGAAAAATTACCCACTCATCAATAAATATAACCCATAACCACAAAACGACTTGAAATCAGCCACTTGCGTTCTTTGCGGTTAGAATTTTTTCTTGACATGTTGTACATCATTTCCTATAGATTTTGTCGCACTGATTTCAAATCCGTTCGCAAAATTTGTCTACTACCTCAGGATTTTGAAAAAAAATCGATTTAAAGTTTAACACAGATTTTCAAAGGTAAAAAACGTTTGTATCAAAATTTCATTAATTTTCCCTTATTCTGCAATCTTTCAACTTTAATTTAAAAAAAAAATCATCACTCTATCTCATTTCTATCAAAAGTTCTTTGATTATGAAACAAACTTCGTCACTTTGCCCCACTGTGCGGCGCGGCGTTGAGCCCGTATCGCGAACAGAGCCCTAATTCCCAGTGTTCGTTTCTCGCTTCTTTCTGGCCGGAAGGGGGAGCGAGATGGAACGCTTTGCCTGCGCGACGGCCGCGAACGCAAAGGACGGAGTTGTCAGGCGTCCGAAAGACGGAGCGAGACAAAACATCATCCCGTCGTTTATCTCGTACCGCCCTCGCTCGCTTTCAGTGCCTCTCGCTCGCTCTCGCCTTCGCCGGACAAGAGTGAGACAGAAGTGGTGGGAATAGCGAAAAGTCCACATCGTTTACACTAAACCGAGCCCGTAACGAGACAGTACTGTAGTATCTTTTATTTGAGTTTATCCAGATAATATCTTTGCCCATTTCTGTTCTCCAGCCGCTTCGCCGTGATTCATTCAAGCCTCCCTTACGACAAAATAGTAATAGGGGAAATGCGGCAACAGCGCGATTTGACTCTCGATACATCTCGGCAACTATGTCTTTCCTACATTTATCGGCTAGATTGGACTTCCACCGGTTTTGATGGTACAATGCACGAATATACCATCAACGCCGGTGACGGAGAATCCTTGAAGCTTCATTCTGTCATTTCTCGAGTCTGTCTCAGTACACGAGTCAGAAATTCATTATTATTTCAACGTGCGGTGGTTATTAGCGCTCAAACGCACCAGACCACCCTGCACTGATGTCTACTGGAGGCAACTATACCCGCAAAATCTTTCTTTTTGCCGATTCCAGGACGCAAGACGGTTGAAACGGTTTGTTTACTACCTCGCGTATACGCAGGGTCGGCGAAACCAATATGCAAGTTACGCGCCGCATAAGGGCGCCAGCCGAATGGGACGCTAAAAAACTATATCGCACGCTTAATAATAACGGAATCGAACCCCCACATAAACGAAATGTTCACCCCGTAAAGAAAAAACATATTAAATAAAAAACAGGTGCAAATATTTGGGAGCATCAAAAATTTTCTTGCGTAAGGGCGCCAACTAACCTCGCGTCGGCCCTACGTAACGTCTCGCTGGTGCTACGTGGCTGCCGTACACCATTAGCGCCACCAATGGAGAAGCCTTAAAGCCTCATTCTGTCACTTTTCGATTCAGAAATTCATTATTATTTCAATGTACGGCGGTTATTATCATTCAAACGCACCAGACCACCCTGCACTGATGTCTCCCGGAGGCAACTATACCCACAAAAACTTCCTTCTTGCCGATTCCAGGACGTAAGACGGTTGAAACGGTTTGTTTACTACATCGCGTATACGTACGCGCTTTTCCTAGCTTGTGTGAGTGTACGCACACATTCAAGACCCGCGGAGACGGCAGCCTTAATGCGTATATAAAATCTAGAGACACGGTAGCGTCTCGACGCCAAGTACATGTTTCGATACCCTGTATATGTCGACTGTCGCTACCGCTATCATTTACTCGTCGTCCGGCTAATCCAACCTAACCTGAAACTTATTTCATTAATATGTCATCACGTCTGCAATATTTTCTAAATTTAAAGGCATTTTTCGTATGTAAACCGCATATAAGCTTTCGAATAAGACCAAATTCAATAAAATCGGTCCACGCATGACAGAGATATCGTAATATCGTCTCATGGATCTGTCGGAAACGGTAAGATTTTTCTTGTTTTTCTCCAGTCAAAATTTTCGTCGACATTTCGTCGACATAATACGTATATACGCATTACACGCACACCTTCAGCCAAAACGAACTAATACATGTTTCGTTTGTCAATCGCTATCTTTACTAAGCAATCTACTCCTGACAGCTTACCGTCAAGTTATAACCTGGCGAGTGTCAAATAAGATAAGTTGTCAAAATTTGAGATGCCAAGTGTTTTTACAAATATGTATCGTTGTACCATTGAATTGCAACCAAAATGCAGTCTCAAACACAAGGTAAGTTGCCGAAATTTGAATTGCGACATGTTTGTACAGGGTGTCCCACCTAAGACTGGACAGCCGGTTTTCTCCTAAACTATTGGAGATAAAAATATAAAAAAAATAGGGAATTGCATGGTTCGAGGGGGCCAATTAATTAGCGCGAACGAATTTTTTTATCGATTATTATTTTAAAAGATACGATGGTCGAGTTCGGTTTTTCAAATGGAACTATTTTTTTTGAACACCTGAGTTGATAGTGCGTTCCAAGACAAATTCAATAAGCTTTAATGAATACACTTTATTTTCACTGGTTTTTAAGATATTGCGTTTGCAAATTTACTGATTTTCACTGGAAGAAAACTGTCTGGTATAGCACGGACCGGGGACGGTCTTACTGGCTCCACGGGTGGCACTGCCTTTTGAAATAGATACCTACCTGCCAAAGGTCTACGCCAGGCCCAAAGGCTGGACAATTTTTTTCCGTCAGAAATGCTACTTAGGTAGGTACATTCTACGCTCGGATGGCTGGTTCTTTTGGGAGGGATGCAAGTTCGATTGGTTAGGTTAGGAGGAGTGAAAGTTGCTAGATTAAATTTCAATCATAGGGAGCAGATTGAATCAGAACCATTCGGATTTGCATTCCTCACAAACGGCTGCTCTCTTGAAGAGGCCCTCTTCACAGCAATGCCCACCTTCTCTCGCACGGAATACGTTAACGCTTGCTTTTCTTCTGATATTGAAGCTCGTGTTTATACTCGAGAGGACCACGCGTCGACAGCGGGCTACCCCTTTTCTTCCTGTGTCTCTCCACGAGCCGTGTTGACGGTGGATTGTAGGAGCGTAGATATCTGAATGCCAGTTATTGAATTCAGGAGACGATAGAAACATTTAATTACAAAACACACATGTACTATAATTAAAGTAAATCGTATTCCTCTCGGGCAGGAGTACTGATAATGATCAAACTTGCGCCCCACTTCACGCAGACCAATTACACGGAGGGTAGTCGGGTCACACACTGCCCAAATGATACAGAGTAATTCTGGGGCAACGCCCGTCAAGGAGATGCGCTGGTACCCCGTGGCGAGGACATACCTTCGCATTGCCTCACCCGATTTTTATGGTTTTTTTTCCGGAAAAAGGTACGAATCCTGGGCCGAACGTAGCGAATTGAAGTCGACCCTCCGCAGTCGAGGGTGAAATATCCATTACAGCGTATTAAGAGACCGTTTCCTTCATCGTATCGAAAGGGAAGTGACGCCAATGGATTCCTTACGTTTTTCTGACGAAAATCATACCAAATGTCATGCAAATCGGACTACTTTGACACAAGCTATTTGTATTCCCTATGTAAAAGTTGTCCGATTTACACGACATTTGTAATGATTTTCATCGGAAAACCCCAAGGAATCTATCGGCGACACTTCCGTATCCATACGATAGGGAATAACGAATTGTTTTATTTCTTAAAAAGGTAGGTACAGGCTGATTCTGGTGCTGCGCCGGTCACCCCGTCGCGAGTACAACACCCCGCAGTGCCCATAGAATTTTATGGCTTTTTTCGGAAAAGGTACGAATCCTGGGCCGGACGTAGCGAATTGAGGTCGAGCCCCCGCAGTCGAGGGTGAAATATCCATGTGAGCGTATTAAGAAATTCTTTTCTTCATCGTATCGAAGGGGAAGTGGCGCCAATAGATTCCTGGCGTTCCGTCGATTAAAATCATACCAAATTTCATGTAAACCGGACTATTTTTAACCAAGTCAAGTCAGCTTGAAATGATATAAATCGATATTCCATGGAATTTCCTTCATTATGGTCCGAATTACGTCGTTCATAGTGTCAGCTTCATCGGCGAAACATAAGGAATCGATAGGTGTCGGTTTTGCAAAGATCTGATGAGAAATGCGCAAGTCGAAGATTTCTCACTTCTTATTAGGCACTCGAACCCCTTCGCGGGTGGAAAGCCATAAAATTCGGTCAGGCACTGCGAGGGGTTGTCCTCGCCACGGGGTACCAGGTCGCCGCATCTCCTTGACGGGCGCTGCTCCTTAATTACCCTGTATCTGGTTAGGAAATAAAATAATTCTTTATTCTTTATCGTATGGATATGGAAGTGTCGCGGATGGATTCCTTGGGGATTTCCGATGAAAATCATGCCAAATGTCGTGTAAATCGGACAACTTTTACATAGGGAATACAAATAGCTTGTGTCAAATTAGTCCCATTTGCATGACATTTGGTATGATTTTCATCAGAAAAACATAAGGAATCCATTGGCACCACTTCCCTTTCGATACGACGAAGAAAAGAATTTCTTAATACGCTCACATGGATATTTCACCCTCGACTGCGGGGGCTCGACCTCAATTCGCTACGTCCGGCCCAGGATTCGTACCTTTTCCGAAAAAAGCCATAAAATTCTATGGGCACTGCGGGGTGTTGTACTCGCGACGGGGTGACCGGCGCAGCACCAGAATCAGCCTGTACCTACCTTTTTAAGAAATAAAACAATTCGTTATTCCCTATCGTATGGATACGGAAGTGTCGCCGATAGATTCCTTGGGGTTTTCCGATGAAAATCATTACAAATGTCGTGTAAATCGGACAACTTTTACATAGGGAATACAAATAGCTTGTGTCAAAGTAGTCCGATTTGCATGACATTTGGTATGATTTTCGTCAGAAAAACGTAAGGAATCCATTGGCGTCACTTCCCTTTCGATACGATGAAGGAAACGGTCTCTTAATACGCTGTAATGGATATTTCACCCTCGACTGCGGAGGGTCGACTTCAATTCGCTACGTTCGGCCCAGGATTCGTACCTTTTTCCGGAAAAAAAACCATAAAAATCGGGTGAGGCAATGCGAAGGTATGTCCTCGCCACGGGGTACCAGCGCATCTCCTTGACGGGCGTTGCCCCAGAATTACTCTGTATCATTTGGGCAGTGTGTGACCCGACTACCCTCCGTGTAATTGGTCTGCGTGAAGTGGGGCGCAAGTTTGATCATTATCAGTACTCCTGCCCGAGAGGAATACGATTTACTTTAATTATAGTACATGTGTGTTTTGTAATTAAATGTTTCTATCGTCTCCTGAATTCAATAACTGGCATTCAGATATCTACGCTCCTACAATCCACCGTCAACACGGCTCGTGGAGAGACACAGGAAGAAAAGGGGTAGCCCGCTGTCGACGCGTGGTCCTCTCGAGTATAAACACGAGCTTCAATATCAGAAGAAAAGCAAGCGTTAACGTATTCCGTGCGAGAGAAGGTGGGCATTGCTGTGAAGAGGGCCTCTTCAAGAGAGCAGCCGTTTGTGAGGAATGCAAATCCGAATGGTTCTGATACAATCTGCTCCCTATGATTGAAATTTAATCTAGCAACTTTCACTCCTCCTAACCTAACCAATCGAACTTGCATCCCTCCCAAAAGAACCGGCCATCCGAGCGTAGAAGCAAGTGCGAAATAAAAGTAACGGTGCGCTTCTCGATACCGTAGATGTACCTACCTAAGTAGCATTTCTGACGGAAAAAAATTGTCCAGCCTTTGGGCCTAGCGTAGACCCTTGGCAGGTAGGTATCTATTTCAAAAGGCAGTGCCACCCGTGGATCCAGTAAGACCGTCCCCGGTGCGTGCTATACCAGACAGTTTTCTTCCAGTGAAAATCAGTAAATTTGCAAACGCAATATCTTAAAAACCAGTGAAAATAAAGTGTATACATTAAAGCTTATTGAATTTGTCTTGGAACGCACTATCAACTCAGGTGTTCAAAAAAAATAGTTCCATTTGAAAAACCGAACTCGACCATCGTATCTTTTAAAATAATAATCGATAAAAAAATTCGTTCGCGCTAATTAATTGGCCCCCTCGAACCATGCAATTCCCTATTTTTTTTATATTTTTATCTCCAATAGTTTAGGAGAAAGCCGGCTGTCCAGTCTTAGGTGGGACACCTTGTATATCATCAAACTGTTTTTTATTTGTAACTAAACTGGGGATTTTATGTATATGTAGATAATCGAAGTGTGAAATGATGCTGTGACCTACGTCAGGCTATGTATGTACGCATAATTTTGCAGGAAGGATTTCGTATACATACTTATTCAGCTATTTTGATACCTACATGGACACCTTCGATAATGCATGAATTTAATCAGTGTTTTTTGTACTCTAGAGGAGAGTAGGGTAAAGCGGAACGGGTAGGTAAAACGAAACATCAGTGTTTCTCTTAGATGAGAGCTGCGAATGAGATGGTATCACGTGACATGGGACCAAAGGGTCCTCATAGCATTTCGTGACAGACCACAGACCCGTGTACACGTTAGTTTTCGATTAACAGTGTTGTAAACATTTCCGGTATCGAAGTTTCGATATTGTGTTGTAGTTTAGACCACTTTTCTTCACTTGGATTTAGAAAATTTATAACGGCAAGAACACTGTTGGATTCTATAGTCCCTACGTTACATTTTGACGTTTTACTCAGTTCTGTATGTACCTCACGGGGAAGTGTAAATATTAAATGTTTACTAAATTACTGCATGTGGGACAAAGCGGAACACTTTGCGTGGGGTAGAACACAACACCTATTTAACCCACTTCCACCAATCCAATTGTCTTGAAACTTTGTAGGCGTGCGTAGTTATGATGACAATACAAAATTATGGGAAAAAACCGGGAGGGGTGAAAAAATTACCTCGTCATCAATAAATATAATCCATAACCACAAATCCAAACGACTTTATATCAGCCTGTAACCACAAATCTAATCAATTGAGGCATTTGATGGAGAAAGGGCACATAGGCGTATGTGCCCTTTTTCCTTAAATCGTTTAAATCGACTCAGGTGTATGTTATATATATAATATATCAAGGGCACTACTTATCACGCGTTCAGATTAGCTAGATGCTGTTTTATTACGTAGCGTGATCGACACGCAGCTACATAGTCGCTGAGCAGCCGCGCCCGCGCCACCGTGCTGTCTTGCAATAAGTACTTTTGTTTCATAGAGTATTTTGTGTAAGCGAGGAAATATGGAAAGCGAGGGGAGTATCGAATCCGCAAGGAAAGAAGCTAATTTAGAAAAGAAAAAATTGATTTGGAAGACAGCTTGCTGCAAAAAATCTAAGAAACTAATACTTACTTAAAACATTACATTTTTTGTTTAATTTTGTGCTTCATTTTGTATTTTTTATTTATGCAATGTATAAAAAATGTGAAATGAAGTAAGTAAACAAAATTATATTTAAATAACTAAACAAAGAAGCAACTTTGTTACGAATTCACCACATTTACGGAAAAAGAGCACATAAACCACATGCTTGAAACTTATAAATACAGACACATATCATTTCCAAATCATGACTTCTGTTTTCAGAACGTTTGAAGAACACAATAACTACATCCCTAAAAAAAATTGGATTTAATTGCATTACTTTTTATTAACTTATACTATAATGAAAACTTTGAAATCGATTTTCTTGAAATGGCATTTTGGCGTATGTGCCCTTTTTCCATCAAATGCCTCAATTCAATCGATATGCAATCAGCATATAACCACAAATCAAAACTTAGACACTAAAAAGTAAATAATAAAAAAATATTCAGAAACATTTGTTTTAAGTTACACGATTTTATTTAAAATGCACTAAAAAGTAAAAAAGTCTCCATGGACGTGTTGATATTCATTATTCATGTAAAAATCCATGTGTATTTGATTATTTTCAGTAAATTTGATGTTATCTGGTAAAATATTTTTTCTTATGTGTATAATATATATTTTTGTTGTACTTTATTTGTAATAGTTTTTTACATAAATGATTACTTTTTAAATCATAAAAATAAAGATTTTGTACGCTTACATGATCTTCACGTGGGTGTTCCACTTTATCCTACCACTTGAGCGAGGCGAATATTTCAATACCTCCGGTAAATCTCATTTTCCATTGTTGCCAAATATTTTTCTTAACAAAGGGTTTGATTTTCTTATGTCTTTATGACCTTACTTTTTAAGATCCACTTAAGACTCCTGTTGAAGTCCCGTGTCTTTTTTTCTTTCCGATTTTAAGTTATCACCCTCCAAATTTCAGCGGTCCATTTTACCCGACTCTCCCCTACACAAAGTACCATTATACTTAATACATGGAGATCGGCAATGCAGTGCACATGGTTTGTTTCATGGTTCTTGAACTTGCGTATAATTTATCCTTAATTCTGTCCTGTGATAAGGCTGTTCATGGCTGTTCATGGTGAACCATTCTAATTTATAATATTAAAAATTATCTGAAGTCATTCCCTATGCAAATTATCTTTCTAAAAAGAAGTGAGATCCCCATAAAAAACTTCAAAAAAGTACAAAAATGACGCCAAGTACATGAAAAAATCAAGGACGGAAAAGAGTATTATAAAATAAATGATAAAAAAAATAGAAGATAATAATAATTACAATATAAAAAAAGATGTGAAATCAAAATGAGCTGCAAGTACATAAAGGTGTTTTGTAATAATCGCGGAGATTTTAATAATGCGAACATGAAAAACATCTAGACATTTGCCTAGATGTCCGCGGCCTGGAAGTCAAATACTTGGCGTGGCCAGGCAAGGTCAAGATGTCGATGAATAAGAATTATTTAAAAATGCAAAATAATAAAAGTGTACTCATATTTGTCAGAGTTTTAAATTGACAAATTATCTGAAAGCTTGTGAGAGGAAAGGTATCGATGTTGATGAATGATCTTAGAATTATTTTAAAACGCAATATGATGAAAATGGAGTCATATTGTCAGAGCTATAAATTGGCAAATTATCTGAAAGTCTGCGAGGGAGAAGGTATAGGTATTGATGATCTGAGAATACCTTGCCTGGCCACGCCAAGTATTTGACGTCCAGGCCGCGGACATCTAGGCAAATGTTTAGATGTTAAATTTTATCTTCACATTATTAAAATGTCCGTGATTATTACAAAACACCTTTATGTACTTGCAGCTGATTTTGATTTCACATATTTTTTTATATTGTAATTATTATTATCTTCTATTTTTTTATAATTTATTTTATAATACTCTTTTCCGTCCTTAATTTTTTCAGCTTATTCGATTCTGGCTGTTACAACACATGCGCACAGTGGCGAGTGGTGCACTTCACATGGTTGGTATTCGTTTGGTAAACATTTCTAAAATATTTCGTGAATATGGTGTAGTTGAGAGCAAAGCTGCACCGTCTACAATCTACATAGACCAGCATTGCCGTATTAATTCGAAAGAGCGTATCTGGTCAAAAGGTGGGTCTCATATAAATGAGTTTTAGTATTTTGTGTTATGCTCTCAGTATTTTATGTAAATCGGATTAGGTTAAATATTTAATCTGAATAAAAAGGTGTCTAAATATTTGCGACAGACCCGTAAAATATTTCACAAACTCCAAAGGGGAGTTTGGTAGATACGCCCAAAATCAGGCATCGATTTCACATACGTCCGGAATATAAACTGTTATATCTTCAGTTTATACCTGGCAGCAATAATTCAATATAAGCGGAAGTTGCATTTACGCCCTTTCGAATTAACACGGCAGAACAGCGGTTCTTCTCCTGTTTTTTCACTGTGGACCCCCTTTAAATATCATTCGTTGTCGCGGACCCCCACGACTTAACTCAAGATTCAAAACCCTGAAGTGCATGAAATATTTATTTAAAGCTACTCATCAACGGCCTTCAAATTTCGAGAGAAGGAAGATATAAATAAATACATACTCCTATTATAATATTTGTATTGAAATGGTTCCATACGAATTTAAAAAAATAATTAAATAATAATAGTATATACATACACATATGCACGTCTGCAGACCAAGGTTAAGAACGGCTGGTCTAGACCAGTGTTACTCAAACTTTTTCGGGCCACCGTCTTCTTAGTCCTATGTGCCATTTTAATCTTTCCACGTGGTTATCTCCGAATGTTTAGAATCGCATCGCCACAACGCAACATAGTGTGTTACGATAGTTACACAAACCGAGCGTTTTAAGGTTACAGTCCGTCGAATATCATTATATAATTGACTAGCAAAATACTCCGCGCTTCGCTATTCGGGCCTAAAAGATATTAAGGACTCGAGAAAACACAGTTTACCCCTTCCCACCCCCTTAGGGGTTGATTAGGGCAAAATCCTGAAATTGATTTTTAGGGATTTGTGTGTGAAACCTTTGTATGCAAAAACCAAGTTTATATCTAATCGGGCGTGAGAGATATTAAGGAATCCGTGAAAACACATTTTACCCCTTTTCACCCCCTTGGAGACGGAATTTCCAAAAATCCTTCCTTAGTGGGAGCCTACGTCATAAAAACAATGTACCTTCCAAATTTCACGTTCTTAAGTTAAACGGTTTGAGCTGGGCGTTGATGAGTCAGTCAGGTAGGACTTCTTCTTTTACATTTATAAATAAATAATATTTTATATATATATATATATAATATAATAATAATAATATATAAAATAATAATAATAATAATAGAATAGATATATATATATGATATAACTGATATAAATAATATTCTATTATAAGAAAATCTGCGCATGTGTTTACACATGCATAGTTCTACACACTTAATGAACTTTATCGGATAATCATGTGCAACCTCATGTTATTAAAATCCTAATCGCGTCCATTTCTGCAGACTTATGTGTAACCCCATGCCGCTCTCTTAATGCCTAATGCCCTCCAGGTAATTGAAACGTCTCCAAGGGGGCGATAGCGCTCACTTTTAGCTCCGTTACGCACTGTCGACAAGTTGCCGGCGATCACGTCGCCGACGACCACGAGGTACACGGGAATATATGAGTTCTTACGCACGGAGTTGCGGCGAACAACAAAGGTTTTTGCTCTCTTGTCGACCAATTCGCCGGCGGCTGGTCGACAGTGCGTAGCCAGCCATAGAAATACTGGTCTAGAGTCTCGACACTCTAGTCTAGACCATATTCACGAACTACATATTGTAGAAGACTTCCCGAAACGAATATCATCCACGTGGCCGTCGTGCATATATGTTGGAGCGGTCAGAATCGAACGAGTCGGCTGTAGATACATTTATTATACATTTAGTAAGCGCATACTTACTTTCAAACTTCGTATATAAAAAATGCTTGCAATCACACTTTTATACTAAATCCAAAATTATAGTAAGTAGTCAATTTTTCGTGCGTTTATGTCAATGCAATGTTTAACGTTAGAATTTCGTTATACTATATTGAACTCTGTAAGTACTTACAATATGAACGAAAAAATAAGTTGGTAAAGTAGGTAGCATACTGCGTAGGCTCACAAGCAGTGGCGTGCTGTTCATGTTTTTGATGGTACATATTATTCTGTTTTTTTACTCTTCCTTCTTATTTTGCGTAGGAATTTCGTTTCAGTTGTCATTATTTGTAATTATAGTCGTGGCGTCTGAAATGTCACTATTGATTATTTACGTCCAGAAGTGTCAATTTAACGACCATATGTATGTATGTATAACTTTAATGAATTCCCTTTAGGGTTACATGAAACTCACTCCTTGCCTTTACATTTCTTCCTTAACTTATCTTACTTCTAATTCTTATTCTACCCCTCCGCTCGCCTTCCTCCCCTCTCTCTCTCTCCGCTCGCTCGCCTCCGCCGTCTCCCTCTCACTTATCCTACTCTTATACTATTCTTAACCTACGCGCTTTCGCTTCTTAAGGGGGTAGACACGTCACGTGACCTGGCCGATTCGGCAGGTCGGTATTACAGCAGGATTTTTCTGTACAGAAATGGTAATACCGATAGATCGACGATTGCCCGGTAAACGCGAGAGAGTAAACAACTCAACTGTTGCGTTGTACTTATAAAAATTTAAACGGAATGTCGACTAGTACTACAAACGTAGAAAATTCATTGTACATTTTAATTACTTGAAATGTGCTTATGCTACAATATTCTACGTTAGCAGTAAGGAATTATAAGTGAAAAGGGAAAATAGATGTGGGGATGTCCCCAGAAAATGAAGTTTGTTAAGGTCGGTATCAAATATATTGGCCGGTGAATTCGTTTTCGGGAACAGCGATCGAGGAGAAATCAGCCACCACCATCTGACGATCGCGGATTTGTCAGTTGGAGTTGCGTGGTCCTCGCAGGGTATGGTGGGGTAACGGGAACGCTGCTCGGCTCCGCCTGAACCTAGCCGTTTGGCTGTTATTTATTCTTAGCGTAATAGTTGTGTGCGTTACGAAGCTATGCGTAGACCAATACGAGATGAAGTTATCGAGAAAGTATCAATGTTCTAACCAATAAAGCTCCTGAATTTTTTCGTAGCTAACGCACACCTATTCTGATGTGTGTATTTCTACGCTGACAGCACGGTTTGGTCTACACCCCAGAAGCTTGGCACTATCCCCACAATTTCTGGCTCACTCTTGTTCTGCGAAGGCGAGAGCGAGATGGAACGAGAGCGAGTCAGAAAACGTTGAGAAAAGGAGCACCGAGGCAGGCAAACTGTGTGGTGGGAGAATATCCCTCACGAAACTCACCGGCCAATATATATGATACCGACCTTAGGTTAGACATTTTTTTACTAGCAAAGCACCGAAACAGAACATGAAATACACTTATTACACGTCTTATGCAGAAAGCAGTTATGAACAAACATTATATATAAAATTGTACGGAATCGATTGACGTCACTTTTGCCAAGATCTGATTAGAAATTGCAGAACTTCAGATTCGTCACTGCTTAGCGTGCAACATTGTATAGTCCCGCTGGTTTCGAGCGTCGAAGCCTACGAAATTCAGCGAGACACATGATTGTTGGCGAGCATCGCGTTTGACGACTCTAGCTAGAAAATCACGCCGTATAAATAAATGAATAGGTCAATTAGTTAAAATTAATGAACTGTGCATGATTTTAATGACGCCTAATTTAATTGCACTTACAAACTGAATTACTAATTGTAATTAAAAGAATTTTTTGACGTGCAACATGAAGCTGCGCACGCAAATGGTTGGGCTCGGATTATCGGGAAAGACCCATCCCACCGTTTTGCTTTCTCGCTGCGAGCGAGGACCTTCGGGCCCCAGTAGACCACCCGTTGACAGCCGAGAGCAATAAAACCGACAGGCCAGATAAAATGTTCATGTTTGATAAGTGTTGAGGAAAGTATTACCAGTGGAGTTTTTAGGGTTTCTCGATGAAAATGATGTCAGATATGGAGGAATTTGGTTCATTTTTAGTGAACGTAGTGTGTATCCTAATCATGTATTCATAAAAAAAAATAGACCGAATTGCTTTGCGCCTCGACTCATGTTCGTGGACATAAACTTACCAATCCATCGGTGGTAACACACTTATCAAGGTGTAATGAGAAATATGAACATTTTCATATTCAGTACTGGATGACTCAAGTCGCCGTCGACCGAGGGTCTCTCGCTGGTGCGCTATTTCACTCGCACTCGATTTACGTCGTTCAATCTCCTTGTCAAGCGGTTCAGACGAGGGCCCTGATAAATGAGAATTTATTTGGGAAACCAAAGTCGCGTCATTCGTGACACCTACTCGCGAACAGATATATGTATGTACAAGAAAAAGCAATTCAATTTCCCGATGACTTGAAGCAACATTTCAATAGGTAAATGCATGAAAAGGTGGGATCAGGAATTCCCAACCAAGTGATGCATATGAAAGAACTGGCGATATTCAACAATAGTTTGTCGTCTAAATTTTACAATTAAAGTATTTGTTTGACATGAATATAAAGTTTGTCAGCAAAGTCTTTCTCGATTTGAGTTCTATATAAGACTGACTTTCCTTCGCCATGAAAAGTCCCCTCTTGTCCTGCACGCTGGCAAGAAATCGACGCTCGAAACCAGCGGGGCCATACAATGTTGCGCGCTAAGCAGTGACAAATCTACAGTTCTGCATTTCTAATCAGATCTTTGCGAAAGTGACGTCAGTCGATTCCTCGTGTTTTCTCGATCAAATTGGCCCCAAAAAATGATATAATTCGGACCAAAATTAAGGAAGTTACGCGAAAAATTGTTCGCAGAATTGAAAGCCCGTTTCCTTAAAAATAGTCCGATTGAAATTATTTTCGGTCAATTTAATCGGGAGAATGCCAGGAATCCATTTGTGGCACAAAAATAAACAAATTCTGTTTCTTTATAATCGATGACACATCACCGAGCACGGCGATCTCGCGCGGCTTGGGACACAAAGGTTCTCGTCGGTTATTCGAACTTCTAAGATCGTATTCAGATTTATTGGCCGGTGAGTTTCGTAACTAGGGGTGTGCGGTTACCCGATTTTTCGGGCTCGGGACGGGCCGGCAACTTTCGGGCGGGATCGGGCGGGGTCCCGATACTTTCGTATTGCTCGAGATCCCGACAGTTTCGGGACCCCGAGACTCGATTCGGGCTACAAGCATAGTCGCCATGAGCGGACAATTTGATTTCAGGTCGGCTCGGCAAAATTCGGACGCGATCGGACGATATCGTTACCAGTAATAGATTAAAATTATTACCTGAGAACATAGAAAAATTATGTTTCTTACACGTTAATTTGAAATAATAAAATATTCGCCTCCTGTATATTGTTGTTATGAAACATCCAGGAAATATTCCTTTTTGTATGCTTATAGTTCGTACGTTTTCTATTTTAAATCTGAACCTATCCGGAAAAGGATAATACCCTATATATTCCCTGTACATAAAGTACTATGTGTGAAGTATATTTTATTCAGATTTTAAAATATTGTCGATATGAAAATATTCTTCTTCCCAAGTTCTGAACATGGTATTTATTTAAGTACGTATATGGACGCATTCAGTATTCACAGCCTATTTGGTAGCAATGAAAATACATATATATTTAAATAAATAATAACATACAAATTATGATTCAACAGGAGACAGAAAGGTAAAAACTTATCACTCTGGTATCGATATAAATGATATACATAATTCTTTCCGTCTCAGTCCCCTCGTAATAGCTGGCTTTCGAGCCGATCGCGTCCGAGTTTTGCCAAGCCGACCTGAAATCAAATTGCCCGCTCATGGCGGTCATGCTTGTAGCCCGAATCGAGTCTCGGGATCCCGAAACCGTCAGGATCTCGAGCAATACGAAAGTATCGGGACCCCGCCCGATCCCGCCCGAAATTTTCCGACCCGTCCCGAGGGCTCTCATCATCGCAGAACACGAGTGAGCCAGAAGTGGTGGGGATAGCGCCAAGCTTCTGTCATGTATAGGCCAAACCGAGCTGCAGCGTAGAAATACACGCATCAGAATAGGTGTGCCTTAGGCCTTAGTTCCGAAAAAATTCACGAGCTTTATTGGTCAGAACATTGATTCTTTCTCGATAGCTTCATCTCGTATTGGTCTACGCATAACTTCGTGACGCACACAACTACATATGTACTACGCTGACAATAAGAATAAATAACAGCCACACGGCTGCGTTCAGACGGGGCCGAGCAGCATTCCCGTTACCCCACCATACCCTTCGGTGGCTAGGGAGGTCCAACTGACAAATCCACGATCGTCAGATGGTGATGGCTGATTTCTCCTCGATCGCTGTTCGCCAAAACGAATCGACCGGCCAATATATCTGAATACGACCTTAGGATAAAGATATAATGAAAGATGAAAAATTATTCGAAGCCCAAGATGTAGCCTTCGAATAAATAAAGGAAACTAATAAATACCCGAAGCTAAATAGAATTTTAGATTTAGGGTACACACACCTTCCCCCCAAATCTCGTGTCGATCGGCCACTGGGGCCATTCGGAAGTATATTCTTTTAATTAAATAATGCCCATCTCTGCATAGGAGCGTAAAGAATTACAAAAAAAATCAAGGAGTCAACTGTTGACCGATTTGGAGACTTTTCCTTGTTATATGTTATATACAATAGTCGCAAGAATAATAATAAAAACAATAATTGCAAATAATTGCTGTAACTTCCACATTCTGAAAATATGATATCAGTAAATCACTACTTCCAGTGTTATTAAAAAATTCCAATCTGTTTTTTTATTTGAAATAATGTGGCCATATAATTATAACATATATTCGGCAGCGGTGATGTATGTGTTACAGTAAAAGCGTGAATTTAGTAAATGAACACAGTTTCCAGCAGTTTCTAGTCAATGTATGCCTAAAATGCATATAATCTAACCTACAATTGTCCAAAAATACATACATTGACTGTATCACGCTTTTGCTGTGGCACATGTATCCAGCTAACGTTTCAGTTTTGCTATGATTCCACGTTGGCAGACCTCCCGAGTAGGCGCCATCTCGCATCCACTACCTGAACTAAATTTGTCACGTGACTTGTTCTGTATTATCTCCAATATGGCGGAACTCGTATTTGGGAATGCAATCACGGGGATACGTTTTTCGTCCTTATATGACCAGATTTTAGGCTGGGTGAGGTCTCATTCGAAAGAGGAAGGTTCAGTGCAGGGCGCTCTGGTCATCGTTTGAGTCACAAAACTCTTTTACTGACCTAAAAATACTTGGATTCATGCGGGTGTATTTTGTCGACTTTTGCTCTACTTTGAACACTTGTATTATTAGATATCAACACAATTTCGTCGAACCATGTCCAGAGCGCCCTGCACTGAACCTTCCTCTTTCGATTGAGACCTCACCCAGCCCAAAATCTGCTCATATAAGGACGAAAAATGTATCCCCCTAACCCATGTTTCGGGCACATTATGTGGGTATTACAGCGCGCTGCATTACCCGTGTCTACCCCCTTAATTCTACCCCTACACCTTTACTTCCGCTCGCATCCTCCGCCTTCGACTTCCATTTCCATTCTTTCACTCCATTCCTTCTTTCGTTCCTTCCTTCTTTCCTACCTCCCCCCTTTTCCCCCCTTTCTTCCTCTCTCTCTCTCTCTCCTCTTTCCCTCCAGGCTCTTCATCCATTCCTCCCCCTTCCCTCCTTCGTCCAAAATTTCCCTTATCTTTTCCCGGACCCCCTTTTCCTCCCCGTCTTCCCCTACGCATCGTTCCAGGACGTGCTCCCACGTCTCTTCTTCCCCTCCACACACCCTACATCTCCTCTCCTCCTCCTCCCAATACCTCCCCCCCCTCATTTCGTTCCCCAGCCTGTACCTTGCTATTCTCCCGTACCTCGCTTCTCCCCATCCTGCCTTCAGGTACTTTGGCATCTCCCCTACCACTATCTCCCTGTACCATTTGTTGTACCTTGACTGTACAATTTGTTCTCTTCTCTCCTCTTCCTGCCTCCTACCGTCTTCCTCCTCCCACCCCTCCAGACCCTCTCGCCCCCTTGCCCCTTCCCCTCCTTCCCTCACCCCTCTCTTCCTTCTGAACTCTATCCTCTCTCTCTCCCACGCAGACAGTTCCGCTCCCCCTTCCCTTTCTCTTTCCCTCACTTCTTCTAGACACCACCTGGCCAACTCCCCTCGCTCTCCTCTTCCCAATTTCTCCTCGTATCTCCATGCCCTTCCTCCCGCCCACGTCCTCAGCTTTTTCCTCCTCGTCTCCTCCCTCACCATATATCCCGGCGTCCTCCAGTCCACCCCCAGTGACCACCTTATAAATCTCTCCTGCATCCTCTCCATTTCTTCCCTTTCTTTCCACCCCCAAATCTGTGCCCCGTATCCCGCCACCGTCCACACCAGTGCATCGAACAACCACATCCTCTTTCCCCAGTCCTTTTAAAATTTCCTTTTCCCGATTCCCCAGACCTGGCGCATCACTACCCCCGCCTTTTTCACCCTGTCCCTGATATGTGCTTCCTGTCCCCCGTTCCTCTTGAACACGTACCCCAAATATCTAAACTCCTTCACTTCCTCTATCCTCTTTCCTTTCCATCTCCAATCCACCTTTCTTTCCCTTCCTCCCCCCTTCCTGAACCTTACCACCTTCGTCTTCTCTACATTTACCTCCAACCTCTTTCCTTCCAGGTACCCTTCCAGCCGCCTAATCATGCTCCCCATCTCTTCCTCGTTCTTATTTAACGACCATATACTTATATACTTAAAATTAAAAATATTTCATCTGAAAATATAGAACAATTAAATAATCGTTTTATACAGAAATTCCACTCATTAATTTGCATAACTAGTTTGCCTTCATCACTACAAGGAATGTTCAGCGTCTCTTCTCTTCTCCAACTTTCATTGATATGATAAAATATTCCTAGTTTGCTAGTGAACTGACTTCTGACGCATACATCTTTGTTAACGTAAATC
The DNA here is from genome assembly GCA_947577245.1 of Andrena bucephala. Taxonomy (NCBI): domain Eukaryota; kingdom Metazoa; phylum Arthropoda; class Insecta; order Hymenoptera; family Andrenidae; genus Andrena; species Andrena bucephala. The sequence goes on from OX387716.1 coordinate 70,020,448, forward strand.
AATTTTTTGTTCACAACCATGTAATCAAAGCGACGTGTTTCTGCGAGATACGAATATATATAAAATTATTTTATTATAGTAAATACAGTAGCTCGAGCTGACTCGCGACTATCAAGTGGGGAGATAGGTGTTCCAAGAATTGCACATTGTTATGTCGCTTCGGTTCGATGTCTCTGGCAGTGCATCGGAACAAGAGTGAAAAACATCAAGAGCGACTGAGATGCAATGAAATGCTATTTACAACGATAACGTCGAATAAGATATTGTGCGTATTTGCAAAGCTAGTAAAAGTGTTAAACCTTGAGCATCGGGTTTATGATGTGGATACCTGGACACGTCCTTCTAGGAACAGATAGATGAATATTTATTAGGAATCAACAAGCTAGTAAAAGATAAAAATCTGGAAATTGCTTCATTAGCACAGAACTGTGGGCTCTTATTAGATATGCCCATGAGCGCATCTACCAATTTGCTCCTTTGCACGAAATAGCGATGTACCTATCTATCGTAAAACTACCTACTATGAGCAACGTCAATTATTATTATCATACACAGATGTTTGAGTGTATATGTGTTGTAACTAGAGCTGCCAAATACCTACTTGAAATTCCAGCCGAGTAAAACTCGTTTTTTTCGAACCGAGTCAAGTACTCGATTCTCCAAGTCATACTTCAAATCAGGGCTGTGGAATCGGAGTCAGAGTCGGAGTCGCGGAGTCGGAGTCGGAGTTCAGAAGGAATTTCTGAATACCGGAGTCGGAGTCGGAGTCGAAAAAATATATGCCGACTCCAACACCGATTCCATATTAGTAAATTTTATAGAAATCCGAGTTGGTTTTATTTTGTTTTTATTTCAGTGACACGAATTTCACTTTATATTAATTTTTCATTACTTCTTTTTCTTTTTGTCAGAATTCATTTATTTTAAATAAAAATATAAACAAACTTTACTTATAATATTTAATTTTCAAAAAAGTATTTTATTTTGTATTTTATTGAAATAAAAAGTGCTTCAATGGTCATTGAATATATTAGTTAAATTTTAGGTTTGTTTTCATTATCGGGTCTTTCCTTTATTTGCCTTTACTGTCAGCGTAGCTTTAGCTTTTTATACTGTAGATATATAATACATACAAACATACTATATATTCAATATTAGTAATTTATATATATATATATATATATATATATATATACACATGTACTGAGTACACTAACAATCTATTATAAATGCAGGAGTCGGAGTCGGGAGTTTTGACTGCCGACTCCGCAGCCCTGCTTCAAATAGCTTGAATATTCGAAGAAGCTTGATAACTTTCGATCTTTTGGAATGATTTGAGTAGCTTGAATGTTTGAACTAGAGCTGTAATTATTCAAATATTCGAATACGAATAATTTCTTCGAATATTTGAATACGAATAATTTCTTTGAATATTCGAATAATCAGGAGTAGATATTCAAATATTCGGAGTGATCGAATTTCGGATTGTACCGATTAGGAATTTGAACATGGGGTATTCTTTCACACTTTCTTGCGAAATTCTTTTCATATTCTTCGATCACCCCGATTATTCGAATATTCGAATCTCAAATTCGAATTCTCTTGAATTCGAATACTCGAATATTTGAATACTTACATTTGAATACTTACAGCTCTAGTTTAAACGGCTAGCTTGCCTACAAGTTATTCGATTTCAAATGAATAACTTGAACCTTCGAGTTATTCGATCGATTTCAAGTTACTAAAAAATTATAATACGACTCGAATATTTGAACCTATAATAACAATTATTACTCAATAAAGATGCATATTTGATTTAAGGCTTACACTCAATATAAGTATATAATAATCTGAACGACTCAAATCACCGAATACCTACTATATATATAGCACTCACTGTTCATAATCGATACCCACTAATTTTATTCGCGGAATCTAAAATCATTATTAATTTTTCAACTTATATAGATATATATATGTATATTAGTCATTATATACAATCAAATATAAAATTATATATATGAATATTATATGAATCACGAAATCTTAACTTCCCGCATAATAAACCCTATAGGTATATATTTTACATTTTTTATTCTTAAGATATAGCAACACTTCTATTCTCAAAATACCCTCTTTTTCTATCGATTCATTTTATTCTCATGAGATCCTTGATTAATGGAATAGTTTGAAACAATACGAATAGCTTGTTGTTTTTCAAGTAGCTCATACGTATTTGAGAAAGTAATTATTTCAATTTGTGTTGCTTACATGTAAGTAGTTGAACCGTTCAAGCTGCTCAAATCATTCGAGCACATCGAATTTTCTTAAGCTTGCTTGAATAATTAAGCTACTTATTCTTAGACATTTGAGTACTTGGTTTGGTTCAAATGATTTGATCTGAGTTCAGCTTACAACTACCTTGCATTTTCAAACAATTTGGACAGCTCTAGTTATAATTATCATCTATTTTGTACCCTTTCTGATCTTTCATTAATTATATTGGCCCGTGAAATACAAAGCATTTAAATATGACCACGTTTGATACACCTTTCACGCAAAGAATGGCAGCAATTTGATTTAAACAAATTTTTTCACTTTGATAACTCATTACTTTCTAACTTCCCCCCAATCACAAGTTATACATAAATTATGCGGCGGGTCGTATATTCGGCATTAAATATTTTTTTTAAACAGTAGAAAACAAAATAAAATAGGAGAATAGTTATAAAAAGTTATTATAATTAACCCCTGCTACCACTATAGGAAGAAGGTTGACAGTTCAAAGAATGTATATACTCGTGTATAAAAACGGGTACTCAAAATGGAAAAAAAGATTTAAAAACAAAATCGCACTAGGAGAGTCGTTAACCCACAAACCTCGGATTATCAGCCTATTCTGAGATCGGAGAAAGCACCGACTCGGACGGTGGGGACAGTTTCAGGCCCGAGAGCCCCACTCCCTGCCGTTTCACGACTACCCCGGACATGTTGAGTGAAGTGTTAGAACATCTTATGAACTTTGTGCATAGTACCGTCAAATGGGGTAACTTTGACCACAAAACTAGATTTGAACTCAAATTCCTGTAGCATCTATTGTAGATGTAGAACAGGTATTATTCTCAGACAAAGTGCCTTGGGTAGCTTTAAGCTGGGAATCCACCGGAAAGCTAAGCTAAGCTATGCGATGCTATGCTATGCGATGCTATGCCATGCTACGTTTTAAGAAAATTAGCTTCAAAACATTCTTATGGAACCGTTTCCACCAAAAGCTAAGCTAAGCGGTGCCATGCTATGCTATGTTTAAAAAAAAAACAGCTTCAATACATCCTTTTCTACTAAAAGCTACATTTCTCTGGTATGATTTTGTCAGGTTAGCTCGACGTAGCACGAGATTGCCCCGCGAGCGATTTTTCGGAAACATAGCAAGGAGGCATAACTTTCCCTCTCCACAGCCCTAGTCCTCCATGCCTCCGTCACGTGACCGCAACTGTTTTTCCTTGTCAGTTTTCATTAAATATTATCTGGTTATAACATTCTTTACATATTGATACAACTAGAACGTGTTGTATCGTGGATATGGAACATTTTATTGAAAGCGTGCGGAAATACCCATGTGTATGGGATATCGAAGCAAATGTGTACAAAGATAACGAACTGAAAGGAAAGGCTTGGGATTTGATTGCAGCAGAGCATGGAATGCTAAATGGTGTGTATTTTAATAACAATTTTATATTGTTGTATACAATAATTAAAACATAATTTATAAATGTTTACACAACAATCCCGTTATTCACGAAACTCTTTTTTAATTTGAATACTCTCACAATTTCTTCAGTTCAAAAGACTATATCAGTAGTCACGTTCATGTAGTCTTCGATTAATTCGATCAGCCTGCCAAGATACAGCACCAGAAGGTGAATTAAAGAACTGCATAAACGTATTTCTGACATTAAAAGCATTGGCAGTAGCATTTCCACCCATTCTACGAAATTGGATTAGCTGACAGTCTGATGTTGAGGGCTCAGATGATTCTTCGCCATCATATCTACGCAAAGGGCTTTCCGTCATCAAAAAATTGTGCAGGACACATGTCGCCTTCACAACCTCGACAACTGATTCCAATTTACATTCAAAGGGGCGTTTATACACTCGCCATCTTCGTGCTAAAATCCCGAAGGCATTTTCTACTACCCTTCTTGCTCGTGAGAACCTGTAATTGAAAGTACTTCTCTCTTTATTCCCGTCTCCTCGAGGAAAAGGTCGCATTAAATAAGTTTGTAAAGGGAACGCCTCGTCACCAATAAAAACAAAAGGTAAAGGTGTACCGCCATTCTCGATTGGCTCATCAGGTGGTATGCTCAGAGTATTATTTTTTATTTTTGATAAAAAGGCACTGTTTGAAAGAATACCACCGTCACTGAACCTTCCTTTTGAACCAATATCCACAAACAAAAATCTATACTGTGCATCCACTACAGCAAGGAGGACAATGGAAAATGTGTGTTTGTAATTTAGGTAGTCACTCCCACTTTTTTGTGGTGCATGAATGGTGACATGCTTCCCGTCAATGGCACCAATGCAATTATTGAACTGCCACCGGTTTTTAAATTCTTCACTCACAGATCTCCATTTTTCTGTCGTGATCTCACCCATGTAAAGTGGCTCGAGCTTCTCCCAGATTACCCGACAGACATCGTTTACGATTCGGCTAACTGTGCATTTTCCGACTCTGTAACTATTTGCAATTGTTCGGTAACTATCCCCAGTTGACAGGAACCTAGAAAAAAGTTTATTAAACAATATTAATAACGCTAATTACACAATAATATAAATAATAATAATTATAATACTGGTGATGTCTATGCTAACAAAATTCATTCATCCAGGGAATGTAGCAAAAAAGGAGTGGAAGAAGTTACGAGATAGGTTACGGGAAGCAGTAAAGAGGCAAAGAACAACTACTGGGCAAGAACGGACAAATGTTAAGCCATGGAGGTACCAAAAACAAATGGAATTTGTGGTACCACAAATGAGAAACCGAACACGTGTTAGTAATCTGGAAGAATCAGACGAAGAGGAACACGTCGATAGCCCTATTGAAACAACATCCAGTACCCAAGGTGAAGCTGCAGAACAAGACCATCAGGAAAATAGGGAAGAAATTGAAGAAACTATATAACCTGACCGGACCCGACATAAATCCTCACAGCATGAAAGAACCGGCATAATAAATTTCTTAAAACAGCAGCAACAAACGAGGGAAATGAGGCAGAAGGAACGGAACGAGAAGAGAAAAATGATTGAAAAAAATGACGACCCTCTGCTTGATTTTTTTCAAAGCATGTATAAATCAACGAAAGCTCTACCCTGGTCATCGCAACTTAAAATTAAACGTCACGTTTTTAACAGTGTATTAGGAGAGGAGGAAAGATTTGTAGCATCAAAAGAAAACAATAGATCAGCATACTCCTCTTTTGATAATCAGTTACAATCATCACACGCAGGTCCAAGTCATTCATCCACACCATCAACATACACATATTATCAAAACACACCAACACCTCAAAATTTTGAATCACAAGCCCAAGGAGCAGAGGGTCGTCACTTCAATCAGTGGCCTGCTCGTATTGAAACCAACCAGCAAAATGAAGGAGCTAACGGAGAGAATTACTGGAGGGGGTGATTTCATTTTATTGGTTGGCAATATTTTCATATGCGTGAAGATTTTCAATACCAATTATTAAAATATATATTGTTTAATAAAAATTTTAACAAGTATATTAGTACAATTTCCTTACTACTACAGAGCGCAATGTAGTTAATTCCTGAAAATTAAAAAAAAAACTCTTAGACACACAAACACACACAAACTCACCTCAAAGTTATCGCCAGTGTAACGTTCTCGAACGTGACGTTGCCGTTCTTACAGGAAATTCACGAGTAGAGCGGTTTACCTGTGAATTTGTGGGATTGGTTCGGGTGGCGTGCGATTAAGAAATGAATTTCAAGATACGAGAGTCCTTCTTTAGCAATAAATAACAAATGTTTATTCAAAAATAAATGGTTATTGACCTTTGGTCGCTCGGTCGATAAAACAATAAGATTCTTTTATAAGGTAATCGTGTAACGACGTATCGGTCGGTATTAAAGAATATCGCTCGGTTTGGGTTTTCGACGCTTAGTCGGTAATTAGGAGTATTATATCGGTTTTAGACGCTAAGTCGGTTATAAGGAATATCGCGTTAATTATTCTAAAGATACGATTCTAATCGTAATTGAACATAAAGTCTTAGATACGTAGTCTGTATAATGTGTAATACAAGAATTGACGCTAGGTCGATTTAGTAATGTTGAGTTGAGATATCGAGAGGATTCCTTCTCTCTGTATTGTGGTGGCTTCCAGTTGCCTATCAGCTTGCCCACGCTTTCTTGGATGGTAGCTGAGTGCTAGTGTAAGTGATCTCAGATTGTAGCCAGGTAGCCGGTAAAAGGCGTCCCTAGATGGAAGTTGAATTTGGCTTCCTTCCTTCGGATTTGGTAATGACTTCTGGTGCCTATTAGCTGGCCCACGCCTTTGATATGGAATGTTTAGGGGCTAATTAAAGCGGCCTCGGAAGGATGTTGAGGGGCTAATTAAAGCGGCCTCGGAAGGATGTTGAGGGGCTAGTTAAAGCGGCCTCGGAAGGATGTTGAGGGGCTAATTAAAGCGGCCTCGGAAGGATGTTGAGGGGCTAGTTAAAGCGGCCTCGGAAGGATGTTGAGGGGCTAATTAAAGCGGCCTCGGAAGGATGTTGAGGGGCTAGTTAAAGCGGCCTCGGATTGATTGGAAATAGGACGTTGAGTTAAGAAAGACTGTTCTAGACTGTTCAAGACTGAGGGGCTGGTGAAAGCGGCCTCGATCTGGTAGGTTCGGTGGCAGAACCAAGTCTGCTCTCTGCTGCTGGCGAGCCTGTATTTAAACCTCTTGTTGGTACTTGGCCCGCGCCAATCACTAGCTGCGCGATCTCGCGCACCAATTATAATTAACATCCGGTTCGCGCCATTCGCGTACTACGCTCGGTTTATTCGGCGTCCGGTTGATCGTGCTGTCTACGCACGCGCGCTCTATTCGCTCGCGGCACTGAGTTCACTTGTTTGAAAGGACGGTTATGCGCGTGCGTTGCGCGTCACTGGATTCACTCGCGCGCTGTTCAAACGCGCTTCTTAGATATAAGGTAAACATAATTAACAATTTGTGTAAAAACAAAGGAAAAATTTATGGCAGTCGTAGCGGTACGTTACACCAGTCGTTCTTCTGCCCTAATACATTTCCTGTAGTTGGTGTCTTTTTTCTGTATATCATCCTTACATAACTCCAAAATTAACTGAAACTGATCTCTTGACATCCTAAAATACGTTCTGAATTCATCATCAGTAAACTCTGAATGCAAGTGGAACTCTCCTTTCTTTTCTCTTTGCTTTATATGACCCGATATCCAGAACCGATGTTTCCTTTTTATTAAGCTGGACAGCAAAAGAGTTGTTTCCACTAGCTCTTCAAAGTCAGAATACTCCTCCTCTGAACTCAGATCCAGCAGAGCTCGCAAATTTTCTCTACCCCACATCTTCTAACGTGTGTTTCGTTTGGCAGGCACTTCCTCGTTTTATGGAAACAAATGTACATGTTTTCGGTTAAACATCTAACGCGTTTCCATAACGAACAGATGACTACTACGTTTCAACTATTTGAGATTTGAATATTCGAATATTTACAGCACTAGTTTCAACTACTCCTACCATAACTGCTCCCACTTCTTTGTCGTCCTCGATAAAAAAATAATAAGGGTGCCACTTTAGGATCCATATTATTGCACGAATGCGACGATCTGCTCCTTTCGAAGGAAAATTGTCGACTGTCGAACAACCACTGAACACTGATTTTACACAGGAAAGTAAAGATTCCACACTTTCAAACGATATTTTGACCGTGAATGCAATGGAGTTCCCAAATTTTCATAAATATATCACAGCATAAGTAGTATTACATAGCATAGCATTGCACAGTCAGACGTAGCATCGCGCAGCCAGACATAGCATCGCACAGCCGGACGTAGCATAGCATCGCATAGCTTAGCTTAGCTTTCCGGTGGATTCCCGGCTTTAATTGCCTACTTCAAGATGCATTTTGTCTGAGAATAATGCCTTTCATACAATAGATGCTAGAAACATTTGTTTTAAAATCCAGTTTTGTGGCCAAAGTTGCCCCATTTGACGGTATTAGAATCATTTTAAAAGTTTCGCTAATAATATTTATTACTACTATTACTAATTCTGTTGCGAATATCATTGTCTTCTATTAATATCGCGTAAATTTTACATTTATATTAAGTGCCACATGTATTTACGAATACAGCCCTCATGGAGACCCGAGTCCTAATTCCGAGTGTTCGTTTCTCGCTTCTTTCTGGTCGAAGGGGGAGCGAGATAGAATGCTTTGCGTGCGCGGCAGGCGTGCGCGACGGGTGCGAGCGCTCAGATGGAATCGTGACTGCTCGACGCATGCGGGCGACGGTCAGATAGCCAGGCACGGCACGAGTCTTTTTTGGGCCCTAGGCGAACTTGCCAAATTCCGCCATTTATTATAATATATTTATTTGAGTTTATTGATGACCTTACTCTGAATTTTTATTCGTAGTATTAAACCACTTATAGTACAACTTGTAATATTTAATTTTAAAGTTTATTTTGAACAATACCAGCAATGAAAATACCATTTTGCACCTATTGTCGACTTTCCGCCCAGGGCGCAAAAAAGACTTGAGCCGGGCCTGCGTCAAGATTTAGCGACCATCGCGCACGCCCGCCGCGCATGCAAAGGACGGAGTATCAGGCCTCCGAAAGACGGAGCGAGACAAAACATCAACGCGTCGTCTGTCTCGTACCGTCCTCGCTCGCTTTCAGCGCCTTTCGCTCGCTCTCGTTCCATCTCGCTCTCGCCTTCGCCGGACAAGAGTGAGACAGAAGTGGTGGGGATAGGTGACAAGCCCTCATCGTGTGCACAAAACCGAGCCCATAGAGAGACTTTACTGTATTGGTGAATTCGTGAAAGCAACTGCTCGATCCCATCATTACAACCCCGAATGTTCAAGGTGGCAGCCGAGGAGTTGAACGAGGGAAGACTTCGTCTTAGCAAGGCAACTATCGCTTCTCTCTCAAACTTAAGAATAGTACGCTATCCACTCCACCAACTCGAAATTCAGGGTGCCATAGTTTACTAATAGTAGTAAGGGCTCCAAGAATTTACGAAGGCTTAGCATCAAATATCTTTGTAAATAATGTGCATTGGCACAAAGGCTCGAATGTGTCTGCTCCTTTTTACTGTATATTTACCACTAAAAGTTTGATTGAAATTGGTGAATACATAGCTGTGCCCTTTTATAATTATGTTGTAAATTGTTACAGGTTTAAAAAATAGTATAGGTAAGTGTTACATGCTACATATGATTTTGAGGGGAAACTGTTGAATTTTCTAATGATGATTAATTGAAATGGTCAGAGCCGCACTTAGAGTTTGCGGGGCCCTGGGCAAAAGTCGATATTAGTGAAAGCATCTAATTGGAAACAGATAGGGTAAACCCGGGTGACGCGGTCGACCTAATATAAAATGACTATTAAAACTAATATAGACATTACTTCTTTTATCAGGACAAACCTATATGTTCAGAATTTTATGCTCATTCAGAAAAACTGGTCGATATTTGCTTTAAGACAATACTTACTGTAAATCGGGTTAAAAACTGAAGTCATGACATCTGACCACCTCTCCCGAGGTGCCGGGAGAAACGGTTTTCGTCGTTGGCAGAGACCACTGACATAATTATCCATGGAAAATTAACAAAGGATAAACCAAAATTATTTATGAGTGAATACAACGACAGATTTATTGATATTTAATTTGTTTACGCTAAACAAGTAAAGAACACATCAATCAAAAAGTGAACTACCCACTGGCGATTAGCAAGGCAAATGAATACAAAAGTGAATAAATAAACTAAATAAACGAAAATAATAATAAAATAATAATAAAAAATAAAAAATAAACAAAAATAATAAAAAAATCATAACTCGACCGTCTCTCCTTTTTGCAGCGAGAGATGGTCTTCTCGTTAGCTTTGAAAGGAAGTTATATGGCTAAATACTTTAGGTGCATTGTCCCTCAATGTCTCTACTATCTTATTATCCCAAACATTAAACGAAAATAAACTTAGAAGTATATTGTAAATACGATTCTGTACAACCGCTGTTTGACAAAAGAGGTTAAATGTAACCCCAATTTACATTTTAAAGCCTATAAATCCAGAAAAACACAGAAGGAAGCGAAATGACGCTATTCATTCAACTGTTTGGCTTCCAGAGAAGGAATTGGTCTGCACTTTAACGCATTTTTACGTACAGAGTCTGAAATATAGCGACTCGACCAACTCTCCGACCCGACCGCGTCTCCCGGATTTACCCTAACCTTATACCTCTACTTCATGCTTCACTTACAAGGAGAGGTTTTTAGATGTCCGCCACCGATTGCCTTGGTTTTTGGATATGTTTTAGAGGACCGAAAAACAAGATATACGTGTTTTTTTATTTTGGCCCGTTTGCATGTTTACGGGTTGAAACCAACCCCCAAAGTTATAAGATTTTCAGGTGTTCATTTCTGATTGCTTTAGTTTTTGGATATGTTTTAGGAGACCGAAAAATAAGAAATACGTGTCTTTTTATTTTGGCCCGTTTGCATGTTTAGTTGGTGAGACCATCCGTCAAAGTTCATAAGAAGAGATAGCAAGTTGTAACACAAATGAAATTGATATAAAGTTTTATTCAACACAATGTTATAATATTCTTCAAACTACTTAGGAACTTTTGTACCTCTTCTTATGAATTTTAAGGGGTGTAATGAATATTAAAAAACACATCATATCTTATTTTTCGGTCCTCTAAAACAGGCCTTCCCAAGTAGGGGAAATCTACTCCTGGAACACATGTTTCGGTTCTCCTTCCAACGCTGCGCCTTCAGCTAAGGTGGGACGACTTCTACTACCCTCTCTCCGAGGAGACAGTAACGTCGCTAGGAAGCATGTTGGGCGCTTTAGGTCGAAAGTACCAAATGTGTCAAATTTTTATAGGAAATTTCATAATGACTTAAAAATAGTAGGAAAAATTAAAATTTAAACTAGCATTTCAAAATGACGTAAAAAGAATTTTAAAAAATGTATTACATACAATGTATTACATACAATGTATTACAATGTATTACATACAATGTATTACAATGTATTACATACAATGTATTACAATGTATTACAATGTATGTAATACATTTTTTTAAATTCTTTTTACGTCACTTTGAAATGCTAGTTTAAATTTTAATTTTTCCTACTATTTTTAAGTCATTATGAAATTTCCTATAAAAATTTGACACATTTGGTACTTTCGCCCTAAAGCGCCCAACATGCTTCCCAGCGACGTTACTGTCTCCTCGGAGAGAGGGTAGTAGAAGTCGTCCCACCTTAGCTGAAGGCGCAGTGTTGGAAGGAGAACCGAAATATGTGTTCCAGGAGCAGATTTCCCCTACTTGGGAAGGCCTGCTCTAAAACATATCCAAACACCAAAGCAAACGGAGGCAGAACTAAAAACCTCTCCTTGTTAGACTTGACGGAAGTCCATTCTGATAAAATTATAAAGTAAAATTTTTTCAGGTGCGGATGACAACAATGACAATAATGTATGTTTATTATCTTCAAATTTACAATGAAGTACAATTATCTCATCAATTTATCACGTGTGGAACGGCTTTCAAATATGAAAATTTGCGATTAATAAATGTGAAATTTCCTTGGGTAATTATGCAGAAAAGATGTTTCAGTACTGATTTCAATGATTTTTGAATACAGGGTCAGCGTTTTATCCTGCAATCCGCACTCGCGTGAACAGGTAAAATGGCAACAGCGCCTCACGGACGCATTCCACTACAACCATGCACCGTACCGGCGTTCGGAGAGCTGCCAGCGACCGCTGGACAGCAGTGACGCCCGAGCTTCGAGAATTTTGGGATGGTCTCTTTCAAATTAACGTCGCAAAGAGCTATTCAGAATTTCCCGGCCCGGGTTGAAAAATTTAGGGCCTTTTTCGTATAACTTTTGAACTATAAAAGATATCGGAATGCAATTTGCGCCGCAAAACGAGGAAAAATTATTCCCTCTTAATGATGGATAATTTAACATATTTTACTTTTATTTATTTTTTCTTCCATCAATTTTTTAACCATAATTGTTGTAAAAAACATTTGCAAACTGTTTATTTGTTACTGTATTTAATGCTGTTTTTTAAAATCGTCGTGTTGATAAACAATAGGCTAGTTGTTTCTGTATCATTACTTTCATAAATTGAGAAATTAAATTTTTATTCAATTATGTGTTAGTTCTGCACACCTCAGAATCTATTGTTCTGGTTTTCTTTTTTATGAATTTATCCTTAATGCAGTGCATACCTAGATCAGACGTAAGGGGTAACTAATGGGACGTGTCTTTGATTATAGCGGAGTTTGAATTTTTTTATAGAATTTTTGTGTCTGAATGTTTTAACTACTCAATGTCACGCTTATACCGGCTTCCGTTAATGTCATTTTTTGGAACGATGAGCCATTATTGTGGCTTTTACACGCAGCTGGCGAAAAATCTCTCCGTACAAGGGTATAGCGCCGCGGTCAACCCTGTCGCAGCTAAAAATGTTTAAATTGAGACGGGTATGAGATCAGTCGACATTATTTTCAAACCTCATTACAGTAATCTGGGGTGCGAGTGGTAAACCGATCATAAAAGCGGAGCACACGGCTCGATTACCTGGGCCGGGAAATTCCCAATAGCTCTTTGCGACGTTAATTTGAAAGAGATCATCCCAAAATTTTCGAAGCTCGGACATCACTGCTGTCCAGCGGTCGCTGGCAGCTGTCCTCTGGGCCAGTGCATGGTTGTAGTGCAGCGCTGTCCAAGGTCGCTTACGCGTAAGCTCGGGGTTCTCCCACTCTCATACGCGTTGTCAGGGATACCGCGCGACGCTATACAGGCGACAGGCCAGTCGCTATATAGCCTGGCTAGCCCGTCATGGTAGCGTTCGTAGCGTCGCGCGGTCTCCTTGACAACGGAAGGCACGCTGCGGGAAAGAAAGGTTGGAAGGGGAAACAGGCGCGTGAGGGGCCCCTGCGCTGAGCAGCGCTGTTGTAGTGGAATGTGTCCACGAGACGCTGTTGCCATTTTACAAGTTCGCGCGAGCGCGGACTGCAAGGATAAAACGCTGACCCTGTATGTAGTCGGGGACATGATTCTAAGCAACTTTTCCGTATACATATAACCGCCACTCGGCTTTAGTTTTCTAGATATTCTTACATAATTGAGAGCGAGGCCCAGGGCTAGTGCCCCGTCTACCCGACGTTAAGGGCGCTACTGGAAATGGTTTCAAGGTTACCTGCCCTCATCTTTTTAAACGGTTTCATTCATTTTTGTTAGTCACCTTATAGTGCATTTTGTAATAAATGTAATGAATGAAACAACATGTATTTTTGATAAACTGTTCCAGAATACTGTTATAAATATTCATCGCAAACATTTACCATCCTGTCAATATGATTTACACGTGTTATATTGTATTAATTTTCTTGTGCAGTAGTAGAAGATATCCTCTTCCTTAGATTAAAAGTGATAACTACCTACATAATTTATTATTACCAAATTAATAGTTTGAAGGTGAGTTTTATTTCTGTAAAAAGATATAACTTTTTTGGTTGGAGGATGATAGTAGGGTAGACCGGGGGTGGTAGTAACACTTTGACTTTGGAATACGATTACGCAAGAACTATCTGACATTATTGAAACACAACAGGTTCGCTGCATGTCAAGTAATATTCAGGTTATTAATAAAAAATGAGAAGCGGAGAATGTATTACAACCGTTCCTGACCCTCGGTCAGTTGTAACACTGCATAGAGTGGATAGTAGCACAAATTTAACTTTACAAAATTAAAATATTTATTGATTTTAATTATAATAATAAATGGAAAAATGTAAAATTTATAACCAATTATGTTAAATAAGATATTCTCATTGTAAATATTAAACACGTTCTAAAAGTAGTACAGGTGAAATTGACTATCAATCTAAATTCTGTATAAAACAGACTAATAATAATAATACATATCTTCGACTACTACAGTGGCGTGCACGCACAGTGCTACTTGTATGGTGTTCTACAACTTCACCAAAAGTGTAATGATATATTTGAGGTGTTCTAATATAGTCTCTTGACACTTATTTCATTAATATCACAGGAAGTTTATTATATTTTCTAGAATCGAAATGAGAACTGAATTTTCTTATGCAAGTAATGCGACGATGAGGAATAGCTTCTAGATGAAATTAATGGACCAAATGTACATTTCAGTTAACATGACTTTACAAACATTGTGCATGCAATACACAGCTATGCCATTTTATGCTGTGCACTTTTCCAACAATGCGTCTAGTCTGTATTTTTAGAATAAGAAAGTATAAACATTCAAACTGGAGGAAGACTGCAGAACAAACATTTCAAGAGGTTTGATATCATATTGTTGAGATTTATTTTTCACGTAAGTTTCATCAAACTTGACGATTGTTATTTTGGAATGTTCCCTTGAAAGTTAACGATGAAGCTAAAGTTAACGATAAGTTCGATGAAGCAAACAAGATGATAAAGAGAAGAATCCCCTCAACGTTATTTTTCTTTTTTCGAGATTTTAAGGTCATCGATGTTTCTTTAAGTGGAATCGCATATTTTTTCTGTACTGTTAGAAGACCAAAAGACAGATTCAACGATTTATAACAATGTACAGTCAGCCCACTCAATTCTGGTCGTTACAACACACACACAGCGGCGAGTGGCCCACTTCACATGGTAGACATTCATTGCGCGAACAGTTCCATAGTATGTCGTGAACATAGTTTAGCGTCTAGACCATATTCACGAAATATTATAGAAAATGTTCCTGAAACGAATACCACTCATGCGAATGTGCATACCGCAGTTGTGTACTGATGTATTCGTTGAAGCGACCAGAATCCATGGACCTGAAGGACAGTGTAGAAAGTAAATTTATCGATGCGGGAGTTGAAGCAAAAGACGGAAGGGGAATCGACCTCATTCAGCTATCTTGGTAGGGGCCACTAGTGGTGTCATCTATGTCATGCCGCGATAAATTGTAAAACTGCACGCTTGAATTACACACATTTTAAATTGAGAGGGTGAATAAAAACACAATATATTTAAATTCCAGAAAATATAACAAGTTTATTATATAATTGTCGTTTACTTAAATTGTAGGTTTTATTCTCACAGATGTAATGGCATCGTAATTATTGTATATAGTACTGTATAGTGTTGGGCAAAATGTAATCTAATTACAAATTACAAATTACGATTAAAATGTAATTGTGTGATCAATTACACAATTACATTTTAATCGTAATTTGTAATTTGTGATTAGATTACATTTTGCCCAACTCTGGTACTGTATAATACTATTAATCATATGTACGCGATGGTTGTATGTACATACAGCGGTGTCGGTTTGTTACTGTATCGTAGGAGACTTGAGAATAAGTTCTGCATATTTAATTGACACAAAGCTGTATTTTGAAAGTAAGGGTATTTGTTTAAATTATTCTTACAATTATACAGTCTAACAACTTGCTCGCATACGCGGAAAATTAAAATTACGTCATATGCTGAATAAACTAAACTACCACGATTGTTGACTGTAAATTAGGTTATGTATTGTCTGAAGGTTCTTATCGTACAAAAACATTAATGCATTGAGAGCATCTATATAATTTGTAACCGACTTCAAAAAGGAGGAGGTTATAGATTTGACCCGTATGTATTTTTTTTTTATGTATGTCCCCGCATAACTCCTCAGCATATGGACCGATTTTGATAATCATTTTTTTATTCGAAAGACGGCGATGCCCTGGTGGTCCTATTCTACACTGCATCAATATTGGCTCAATATTTTACCTGTACTGGTTAATTCAAACTTCGCCTCATTACATAATTTGTATTTCATGTATTCTCGCATTTTAGAGTATTTCCGCGCGTTAAGTTGTAGACGCCATATAACGAATTTGAGACATCCTTATTCTCACTTTTTCAAGTCGCTTATTTTTAGAATCTTCCATTTCTAGCAAACGGTTCTTTTTTTACAAGCAGCTCTTTTTGTAGGCCTACTCATATTTTTTTAAATAAATGTAGTAATGTAACTTAAATAATTAATAAGTAGAAAATAAAAAAATTAAAACCGACTTCAAAAACATAAAAATGCACTAATAAGTAAGAAATAATTTTTTCTAGAGACGTGGTGGCGTCTCGACGCCAAGTATATGTTTCGACACCCAGTATATGTCGACTGTCGCTACCATTATCATTTACTTGTCGCCCGGCTAATCCAACCTTACCTGAAACTTATTTCATTAATATCTCATCACCCCTGCAACATTTTCTAAATTTAAACGCATTTTTCTTATGCAAACCGCATATAAGCTTTCGAATAAGACCAAATTCAATAAAATCGGTCGACGCATGACAGAGATATCGTAATATCGTCTCATGGATCAGTCGAAAATGGTAAGATTTTTCTTCTTCTGATTCTCCAACCAAATTTTCGTCAACATAATACGTATACTTAGAGCACTAAAGAGGTGAGTATGCGCATCTGCTATTTTGGGTCCTCTGCAGAGAGAAAACAATATGAAGAGTCCGCTAAGACTGGCTAAAACATATTGAAATACGATAGCTACGATAGATTCGGTATTAAAATCCGCATGAAAAAGTGTTGAAAGTTTTCTTCTTTGATTTATTATCAGTTCCGCACAAACTTAAATCTAATAAAATACTCCAATAGTGTGTCGTGCTATCAAGTATCAATATCAGCAATGCATATTCTGTTTATAAAGTGAATTTGACCAATATTTTAAAAAACAGTGGTACGTATTTATTTTCTTTTTTATGTAATAGTAAATGAAACAAATGCTTGAACACTTATTGAATGCAACATATGATTATGATTTTTGTTGCACAAAAATTGATGGAGACTATGTCGGAAGAAAAGGATTGTAACAGTGTAAAGTCAGTTTGTAGAAAAAATGTGAAAGTACGTACATATATATTTATATGCTCATTTTCTCCATATTTTGTTGAATAGTGTAAGTTAAAAATAATATTAAATTTGATTTTAGTACCATGGAAATGAAGGTGGTGGTGGCTCCAACCCTGTTGACGAGGAAATCTGAAGCAGCAGCTAGGGCGAATGCATGAGATTTTACAATCATATTCTTTGTATTCAGAAGCTTCTGAATATTTAACTAAATATAATGTCAAGTAATGCATTATATTAAGTTAAACTTAAGTTGCAAGTACTTGAAAGTGTATATAATTTGACATCATACAAATTTGGTAATTAGTATTTTATGTTATTATGCACTATGTTTTCTAACTCCACAGAGGCAATTGCGACCCAGGCCCCTTTTCGTGTTTAAGGTACCGGCTTACCACCATTACAAGGCCGATCCCTTCAATAGGGCCATGAGTGGGGCAAACCGATATCTCACTGACATTGATGTGTTCTCTGTACATCTCAATACTTTCCGAAAAAATCTTTCAGTTTGATTGTCACTAGCATAGTTGTGTTTAGTGTACAAGTTCTTCAGACTATACTATTCATCGTTTGTCATTTTTCATATCTCTGTACTCTAAAGGGTTTTCCGTTGATAATAATAATAATAATTATAATTATTTTGTAAAAATATATATAGTCATTGGTAAAATTGTATTTCAGGCCTCTAATTCCAGACTGTCGAGTAATGTTTATCGGATTGACTTAAATTTAGCATTTTTTCAAGGGTAAGTTACAAGGATTTTAACTAAATTTCTATGAATGTTATTTTTGAATAATCTATTAAGTAAAGTAAGAATATATTAATGGTAAGTGTGTTCAAGAAGCATGCTTTTCAAGTCAACCTGATGAGAATTACTTGAGATAATTTATAAGCAGTTACCATGTATCTATTTATGCATTTATTTATTAATGAACAAATATGAAACATGTATAAACAAATACATAACAAATATAAAATGGATACGTGTGTGAACGTTGACTAATGTTTTCTCTACTTCAAAGTCACAGTTCCGTAAACAATACTACGTTTCTTGCAATTTTCAGAAATGTTTTTTATACAAAATGAACGGACATTAAAAAAATGCTTCACAATTTTATATTTAGCATTGCAACATTGAAGGAAAACAACATAAACATTTTCAACTAAGCTCTTAATTAAATCACAGTTTCCATTTTTCATGACAAAATCTTTATAAAGACTGAAATAATAATGATCACAATGCAGAATCAAGCAAAACGTTTTTAAACACGGTTCTTTCAAACCACCTTTATTCGTTTTCTTTGTGTGACATTTTGCATTTTTAATGAAGTCATTATCGGGAAAATTCTTAGCGGATAAGAATTCAAGACATTTTGTACAAACGTGTTTTACTATTGAATTGGTAGTACTACCAGCTAGATAATATATACTATTAGCATCATAACGATAAATCCATTCATTAAAGTCGGTAATAGAATAAGTCTGTATATGAAATTGAACAGGCGAAGTCGTAGCAGCAACATTTATAGTTGGAGTATTAAAACACTCATTGCTTGGAGATGACAATCCAGGGTCCAATTTCCTTTTCTTTTGACAAAAATCAAGTAAGAATTCATCCGAGTCATTCACATAACTAGTACGTTCAACGTCTGATACAAATTGTGCAAGTGATATATTTCTAATAGCTCGCAGTGCTTTTAACGCAGAAGGCATTTTTCCTTCTTTATTTCGAATTTGTGAAAATATGTTCCCCGTGACGTCTTGAGTAAAACGATGCCCCAAAATGAAATCGAATCCTTTTTGAAACAAAATTTCTGCAATGTCGAAAAATGACAGTGTAGCCAGAACGAATCCATAGTTTAATGGCTTCCAGCCAGTAGTAAAAATAATGTTTTGAAAAAGATCTACAATCGCATGTAAAAAAATATATTTTTGATCACAATTTCTTGCAGTAATTGAAGTTTTTCTAGTTTGAGATGTTATAACAGAAAACCATTTTTCTATTTGTAAGAATTAATTCAGCAGTGGATAAGGCTTCTTGAGGCTAAATACCATTATCTACAGCAGTTTTTAATGCGGTCGCAGTCTTAGAAGAAAAGAAGCGAATTGCCGTACCTAC
Organism: Andrena bucephala; assembly: GCA_947577245.1. Classification (NCBI taxonomy): domain Eukaryota; kingdom Metazoa; phylum Arthropoda; class Insecta; order Hymenoptera; family Andrenidae; genus Andrena; species Andrena bucephala. Next base: position 70,039,782 of record OX387716.1, read on the forward strand.
GTCCATTTTATCGAAATTTGAGGGCTCAATATCTTCTTTTCGGATATGATGCAGTAAGCGTTTTTCTTGGCCATTTAATATTTCTTAAGTCCACAAGCTTGCAACGTATGATCCATCAACTGTATTCGTAGGAAGTTTCTCCACATCGACATACGTCTCAGGTAAGTATATTTTTTGTCTTAAAAGAGCAGATTTCAAATTTTTCAATAAATGACAAGGCTCTGGTGTAATGAAAATTTCATGTCCGTTAAAAGTAAACGAATTTTGTCGTTTTCCGAAATTTGTAGCATTGATATTGTTACGTTTCGTAGTAGGCATAACGAGAGTTTAATGTATAACAACCAGAATAACGCATTAACAAGAACAGTCAAACAACAGGAAACGTCTAATGTAAGGACAATGCGGTAGTTTCGATGCGTCTGCTTGTAATGGCGGCTGACTCACGAATGACAGCTTGACAGGCGATCGATCCGATCGCCTTCTTCTCGCTGTCTCTTGTCCTCGTCGCGAGCACCGGCGAGCCATGGATTCCTATCCATAGGGTGCTCGCAACACTGCTCCCCCCTCTGGAAGAGCGGCCGTCCCGGCCGCCGCAGCTTCGGTGTCGCCCGCAGCCGTCCCCGGGTCCGGAAGGGTGGGGAGGACGTTGTGTGGCCCCTTCCGTCCGTCGCCTCGGCATTTGCCTTCACGCCCAGGGGAAAACCACTCCAAAAACCCTGGGCAAGGCGTGGGCGCATGGTCCCCCGAAGGTCCTCCCCGTCCCTGCCCTCCGCTTGCATCTTCGGACTTGTGTGCTTCTTTCTTGTACGGGCATCCTCTTCCTCGATGGCGCTTCTTCTTCTTGAGCAGAGATGGGCGGGGAGACCTATTCCTCCGCGGTCGGGACCCTGCAACGTAACCCGCACCTCTTCCCGGTGCGTTCCCTCCTCAAGCGGTCCCGGAACTCCAACAGCGTCCTTGTCCTCTTCCGTGTACCCCCGACGAACCCTCGTTGCAGCTGGTCGCATCCAGGTCGCTGCCGCAGTTCCTCCTCCATCCCCGTCCTTCGTCCTCGTAAACCGGACCCCGCAGACTGGAGTCCGGTGCCCCCCGGGTTTCCTAGTAAAGAAACATTAGACGCATGAGAGGGCGCGTGTCCGTCGGCAGTCCGTTGAGGCTGCACGAGCCGGGGAACCAGGAAGGGAGGCCGAGCGCGCAAGCAGGGGATCGCAGCTAGTCGCAAGCATGCGAGCGGCCCAGCCCTCAGTCCAGCCACCGGACTCGTCCACCCTGGCCGTCTTCGCTCCGCCTTCTTCAGGCTCCTCCAGCACTCCGATCCTCGTCTTCAAGATGGCCCCACTCCTCTTCCCGGCTTCCGGTGCTGTTCCAGGGGACCGTCCTTTGCAGCCTGTCAGCGCTCCCGCGTCCGCGATGTCCCCCCCGACCGATCCGTGCGTTGCACGTCCGTCCGGTGAACGGGGACACCTGTTCCCGACTGCTGTCCACCCCTTGCGTGAAGCTACCTGGGGATCCCCCGAGTACTACCACATCGGGGCCCTGCCCGGGACTCTGAGGACTCACTACCAGGGGGGTTAGCGGGGCGGTTTCACGTATGTCCGCGCCCCGCTGCGGACCACCACGCTATTGTGGCACACTCGGGGAACCCGGGGGCGCATCTGAGCCGCGGTGGCAGTCCCCCGACACCTTGTCCCTCGTCGTGGGGTATCGTGTTTCCTGAAACAGATTCAAGAACGGGGGCCGGGCTACGAAGGTAGCCTCCGCAGCCCAGTCCACTTATTAGCTTAGGCTAATCTTCCTTCTTGAATCTTCGCCGTGAAGGTGTCCCTCGTCGTGTTCAATCCTCTTGAAATCGTCCCTCGTATTTTGCAAGGCGGCGAATGTGGACCACCTTGCACTTCTTCCGGGCCGAACGCTGGATCCGGTAGACGACGTCGTTGATCTTGTCCACCACCGTAAAGGGGCCTTCCCAGTCGGCTTGCAGCTTCGGGCATTTCCCTTTCACTCTTCGCGGTTGGAACAACCACACTCGCTCACCGGGCTGGAACTCCACTGCGCGGACACGGCTGTCGTACCAGGACTTCATCTTCGAGCTGCAGATGTCCAGACGGCGTCGGACGAACTCATGGATCCTCCTCATCTTCCCGCGGATCCAGTCGGCGTATCCTTGCCCGACGTCCTCTTCCTCCTCCACCTCTGGAGGCAGTCCTCTCCGTAACTGCAGGGGTAAACGAAGCTCCTGGCCATACAAGATCATCGCTGGCGTCAACTGTGTCGCTTCATGTCTTGCCGATCTATAAGCGAGGAGGAACATGGGAATCCATTCGTCCCAATCCCGCTGGTGCTCTGAGACGAACATTGCGAGATATTGGAGCAACGTTCTGTTCAAACGTTCCACCATCCCGTCGGACTGGGGGTGCAGGGGAGTAGTTCGCGTCTTCCTGATTCCAAGCAGCTTCAGCAATTCCCTGAACACGGAGGATTCGAAGTTCCTTCCCTGGTCCGTGTGTATCTCCAGCGGAACACCATGACGACAGACTACGTTGTGTAGAAGAGCCCTTGCCACTGTGACAGCTCGCTGATCTGGCATCGCGATTACTTCCGGCCACCGGGTAAAGTAATCCGCCACGACCAGCATAAACCTGTTCCCGGCCTGGGACCTCGGGAGCGGACCCACAACGTCCAGGGCAAGCCTCTCGAACGGAGCTCCCACGTTGTACACTTTCAGGTTCCCTGCTCCCCTCTGACGTGGTCCCTTCTTTGCCGCACAGGCGTCACACCGCCGGCACCACTCTTGAACGTCCTGTCGACATGTAGACCAGAAGAACTGTTGGCGGATCTTCGCCAAGGTCTTGTTAACCCCGAAGTGTCCAGCTGCCGGCGCATCATGGAACTCCCTCAATACTTCCGCAACCCTCTCGCGCGGCACCACCAAAAGCCACGAGGTCGTTGCACCATCGTCAGACTCCCATTTCCTAAAGAGCAAACCTTCGTGAACTTCCAGCGAGTCCCAGATGGACCAGTAGTACTTCAACTGCGGGGAGAAACGAGCAACATCCTGCCAGCCGGGCTTCTCCCCCTCCCCCTTCCTCTTAAGGATGAAGCCGATCGCCTCATCCTCCTCCTGGCTCCGTTTCCACCCGCTCTTCCCCTCATCGCAGAATATCCTGTGGATCCTCTTGGCGGTATGCTCCTCCTCGACCGCGTCTTTCCTCTCCAAGCGGTCGCAGTTCCTACAATTTTCTTCGACACAGGGTCTTCTTGAAAGTCCATCGGCGTTTCCGTGGGCTCTTCCTGGCCGATGGCAAATCCCAAAGTCGTACTCCTGCAGCCGTTCGATCCAACGTGCGACCTGTCCTTCAGGCCTCTTGAAAGTCAGCAGCCAGCGCAGCGCTGCATGGTCCGTCCGTACGAGAAACCTTCGTCCGTAGAGATAGTGGTGGAAATGTTCGACGGATTTCACCACTGCCAGCAGCTCCCTCCGGGTAACGCAGTAGTTCGTCTCTGCTTTTCCCAGGGTCTTGGAGAAAAAGGCCACGACTTTTTCCTGTCCTTCGTGCTCCTGTGAGAGGACGCCGCCTATGGCGAAATTGGAGGCGTCCGTGTCCAGAATGAAATCCTTGTCCACCGCTGGGTAGGCTAGCACCGGGGCTCCGGTGAGTCTCCTCTTCAGCTCCTGGAAAACTCCTTGGCACTCCTCGGTCCACTCGTAATTCCGTTTGGCCTCAGTGAGGCGATGCAGGGGCTTGGCGATCCCAGAGAAATCCTTTACAAATTTCCGGTAGTATGTGCACAATCCTAAGAAACTTCTTAATTCCGTGACGTTCTTCGGCCGAGGCCATTCCAAAATCGCTCTGATCTTCTCCGGATCCGTCTTGACTCCGCTCTCGGTGACGATGTGTCCCAGGTATTTGACTTCTCGGCAGAAGAAGGAGCACTTCTTGGGGCTCATCAACAATCCGGCTTGACGTAAACGCGAGAACACCGTCCGTAGGCGTTCGAGCTCCTGCCCAAAGTCGCTCCCGTAGATGATGATGTCGTCCAAGTAAACCAAGCAAATCTTCCAGGTCAGGTCCCGAAGTACGTCCTCCATCAGTCGCTCGAATGTCGCAGGGGCGTTGCAGAGTCCAAAGGGCATCACCTTGAACTCCCAGAGCCCCGTTCCAACTGAAAATGCAGTCTTCTCCCGGTTCTTCTCGTCCATCGAAATCTGCCAGTATCCACTCTGCAAATCCACGGTAGAAAACCACGACGAACCGGCGAGGGCATCCAGAGTATCCTCGATACGGGGAAGAGGATACGAGTCCTTCTTCGTGATCTCATTCAGGCGTCGGAAGTCCACGCAGAACCTGATGGTCCCGTCCTTCTTCTTGACGAGGACGATCGGTGAGGACCAGGGGCTCCGGGATTCCTCGATAACGCCCTGCGCCAACATCTTCCTGAGTAGTTCTTCAACTTCCGCCCGACGATGTAGAGGCAATCTCCGCGGTGCCTGCTTGATGGGCCGGTGATCCTCAGTGTCGACGGTGTGCTTCACCCAGTCACAGTTACCGAGCTGAGACGCATCTTCGGCGAAAACGTCCTGAAATTCGTAAAGCAGCTCAGCCAACAGCCCCTTCTGTTCTTCCGACAAACCTGAGGAGCAGCGTGTGTACAGCTCCTCTAGATGCCGTGGGACGACCGCTTTCCCTTCTCCTTCCTGTTCCCTCTTCTCGGCGATCGGCTCACCGCAGCGTATCTCAGGCCGGCCGGGGATGCACAGCACATTCCGGGACAAGTCGACGCTGCAACGGTGTTTCTTCAGGAACGCCGCTCCCAGGATGCACTCCTCCACCATGTCGACGACGTAGAAGTCCTCCACGCTCGAGAGTCCTCCAACGCTGACTTCCAGGCTCTTCTTCCCGAACACTTTCATCTTCTCTCCGGTAGTGGAGCGAATGTCGACCTCCGTCCTATCGAAATCCCTCGTCGGGCACAATCCCTTCTCCAGAAGGTTGACCGGAGAACCTGTATCCAGGATAATCTTGCAAGATCCTCCGCCGATTTTCCCACGCACGAAAATCTCGTCAGCCGGATCCCATTGCCGCCCAGTCGCCTCCTGCACCGCCACACTCTTGACGACCGGGGGACTGCTCTTCACCAGCACTTCGGCGTCCTCGGCGGGTCGTCCGTTCGATCCTCGGGCTTGTCGGCCCTCCACTTCTTCGCCGGGTACCTTTCAAAATTGTCGGAGGGTTTAGCTTTCCGTTTCTCCGAGTCCCGCCCCCGCGATTCGGCCGCGGGCCCGCGGGACATTCTCTCGACGGCCTCGATCTCGAGAGCTCTGGTCACGGCGGCCCTCAAGGACGTGAAACCGCCGAGACGCAGTTCCCGCTGCATAACGGAGCTCGACAAAGCCGTCACGAATTGGGACGCGGCGAGCTTGTCGCGGGTTTCCGCCGGGCAGTCGGCAAACGCGGACTGCGCTAATCGTTCGATCTTGGTGGCGAGCGAGGAGATGCTCTCATCTCTCCGCTGCCTATGGCTCTGGAAGAGCACATAATTCAAGTTCGATAGATTCTTCGCTCCGTAGCGGAATTCGAGTGCCGCAACCAAATCCGAGAAATTTCCGCATTGGGTGGCGGAGAGAGTCGTGAGGACGCTCCTCGCCGGACCTCCGAGGGAAGCGACCAAGGCCGTAGCCTTTTTCTCGTCGTTCCACCCGTTCGCGCGCGCGATTGTCTCGAATTGCACTTTGTACTCCTCCCACGAAGTCTTCCCGTCAAACACCGCGGGTTTGACCGCGTACCCCAGGCTGAGCGTGCGGGGCTCCGACAAAGGAGCGGTGGCGGGCGCCCCGACGGGAGCTCGGTTAGGAACACTATTTACAACACCATCCCGAGGAACACTATTTACAACACCATCCCGAGGGTTCGCGCCGCCACCAACGGAACCATGGCCGTTTTGAAATAAAGCGGTTACGACCTGTATCCGTTCCTCCACGTTCGACATGCGCGCCTCGAAGGCCGCCTGCGTCCGCCGGTCTTCCGCGTCCTTCTCCCTCCTCCGGGCCTCGTCGTCCCTCCGCTGCTCCTGCAGCTGCCCCACGATGCTGAGCTGGAGGGTGGCGAACATCTCCTGCAGGGAGGCGAACATCTCCTGCAGGGAGGCGTCACCCGACGGTCCAGGGGAAGAGTCCACAGAGGCCGCGGAAGCGCGAGTGGGCATCCCACTTCTGACACCAATGTTACGTTTCGTAGTAGGCAACCAGAATAACGCATTAACAAGAACAGTCAAACAACAGGAAACGTCTAATGTAAGGACAATGCGGTAGTTTCGATGCGTCTGCTTGTAATGGCGGCTGACTCACGAATGACAGCTTGACAGGCGATCGATCCGATCGCCTTCTTCTCGCTGTCTCTTGTCCTCGTCGCGAGCACCGGCGAGCCATGAATTCCTATCCATAGGGTGCTCGCAACAATATTTAAAGATGTCCACAGGCTCCTATTTCTCCCATCTAAATCTGAGGAAAGTGAAAGAACGTAAAGACCGCAAGCTTCAATGCTTGAAATACATTCTAGTATAAATCCCTGTATCAGATCTGCATCAATTGATTCTTTACAAGTAACGTGGCATGTAGTGTTCCTTCTCGAGAATTCTTTCTCGAGAGTTTCTCGAGAAATTTTATAATTTCTTATTTCTCATTTCTCGCGAAATTACAGTGTTTCTCGAGAATCTTCAGTGTAGGAAAATTATTATAAATCCCATTTGTTTTCAGAAATGAATTTTCGGTTACTTCAAATTGTGTGTTAATCGTGAATATATAAACACATCTACAATCACTAATAAATGTTCGCAATATATACGAAGAATTGCGCGATTGTTTATAAACTTTTTAAACTTTTCTCTTCGTATCGCCGATGCTCTATATACAATTAAACCAACATCCACACAAAATGAAAAAAAAAAATTCTACAGCTGCAGATTTTGTCACAAAAAAAGAAGTACATTGTGTTTTTGAAAAGACTATGTTAAAACAAAAAAACAATGTTTCGCCTTGCTTACATTTTATATTAAATAAATAAATTTATCAATTATATTTAATATCTCTTTTTTTTTCATTTACACAAGTTTTGTCTGAGTTGGACAGGAATAAAAATTTAGATAAATATTATCAACATTATTCTAAAAATATAAATTTTGCAATATTTTTTTAATTTCTTGAGAATTCTCGAGAATTCTCGAGAATTGTAATATGATTTCTCATTTCTCGAGATGCGAAAAATATCGAGAAATCAGGAACACTAGTGGCATGCAATGACTTGTTTCCATCGATTTTTTATTCCCCTAACAACGACTACGTATATTTTTTCACCCAGAAGAGTATTATCTCCTAAAGTTACATTACCCACAATTTTTCCTATGGTTTTGTCGTAGTCATATTCCTCATTAGTGGCCATTTCATCGTTTGATAGTATACAAAATCTATCAGTTACTTCCATATTTTCAACTTTGTGACGTAGAAGCTCTAAGTCATTCGAGAAAATTCCGAAATTTAACTTAAAATCTTGAATTCTTCGAATAAGAGTACTGTAAGATGGTAGTTGATATCCAGTACTACGAAGAAATTTATAACCGTGAACAGAGAGAGCAAATCTGAATTTAAAACCTTTAATAATACTGTCATTAGGCCATTGTGGTATGCGACCCTCTTGCAACATTTTTATTTGGTCATCAGTTAAAAATTTTTTCATCTTATTTATTTTGGTATGCAATTCTTGATTTTCTTGCTTTAAGGTGTTATAAGTAGCAACTTTTTCGGCTTTCAGTTGCTTATGCAAAGCTTCATTTTCACGCTTTAATCTACAAATTATATCATCAGCCTGCCAAAAGAATGAAAAATCATGAATGGACGAAAAATGAAAAAGTTTGATACAATACAAAATAAATACTCTTATAAAACAAAGACTTAAATCCACGATAATGAGTAAATTCCGTTACCTTATTCTCTAAAATAGTTGGCGTGTCATCAACATTTTGTACTTGCTCAATGGTAGGTATTTGATTAGATACACTATTGACTAGTTTTGCATTGGCTGAGGCAATACTATTATTAAGATTCTGGAAAGTGAAAAATCCTCTGATTAAAAATGTCGAGCAGTGATAGAAAATGTACTATACATGTATTTTTTTAATTTATAGTAATCGTATAAAAGCAAAATAGCGTTTATAAATTTTAGGTTTTTGAATCTGTATTTTTAAAGAGGAGTAATTCAGAATGCGATGCAAGTAAAAACATGAAGATTGCAGATAAAAATTTCTATAATGCTGTAGAGGCACTTTAATTATATTTGTTCACTTACCATTACTTTGTAAACTGATTTTCGTGGAAGTAGCGTAATCATGAGAGGTGGATTTGGAATGTAAAAAAATGTGGGAATGGCGTTTGGCATCAATTTTTTCCAGCCATCTTCACGAGCGTTTTCAAACGGCGAATCTTCAGAGTGTTTCTATAAAAGAAACAAACTTGTTAGAAAAAGATTTTTCTTACCAGAAGAAAATAATGTTAATATACATTATACAAAAACAAGGTATCGGTTAAGATACTTCTAGGTAATTATATAGAACAGGTGTTTCCTCACCGATTTTAATGATTTTTGGATATGTTGTAAAACTCAACATTCTGAACAACTTTTTCCTATACATATAACCGCCGCTCGACCTTCGTTGCCGAGATATTTGCAAAAAAGTATCGGTATCATGGTATTGCATTCTGCCATACCTACATACATTGTATGTAGCTGCTAGCGGCAGCCGAGCCCTTGGCTCGTCGTTCGACAGTTTATTCAGTATTGTTGCACACACATCACGACGTGAAAGACGTATCACTTTAGTTTTCTGTACCAAGAGTGTTGTTTCAGTACCGACGGTGTTTGAAATGAAATTGTACGAATTTTTAAATATCTGCAATGATTATAACAATTTATTGGAGTTTTTAATTTAACAAAAAGTAATTCATGGCAGGATGAATTGGGTGGAATGCAAAAAGGAAATGACGTTTTATAGTAAAACATTAGTGTTTGCGCGTTATAACATATTCTATAGATTGAACAGAAACAAGAAACGCGTAAAACAACAGTGTATGTCAAGAATCAGTGCACTTCATAATGCCTGGTTTGAAAATACACACATGCCAATTCAAAATATTTGTCGGTTTATTGCATACCATATAATGCTTCGGCCACCCAGACAAATATTTTTTATGCAAGAATTAGGAATTTCTCCAAACACAGCAGTCGATTGGGCAAGCTTTTGCAGAGAGTTGTGTGAATTATGGGTCGAAAAATCTTCGGTTCAAATAGGAGGCGAAAATGACGAAGTAAAGATTGGCAAGCGTAAATACAACAAGGGCCGACTTGTTACTGGACAGTGGGTGTTTGGAGGAATTGAACGAGGTAGTAAGCAAGTTTTCATTGAACCAGTACCAAATCGAACTTGCGAAACTCTACTTTCCGTTATAAAAAAATGGATTAAACTAGGAACAACAGTCATGTCGGACTGTTGGAAATCTTACAATTGTTTAAATCAAGAAGGCTACAGACACTTAAGAGTGAATCATAAAATCAACTTTGTTGATCCGGATACAGGGGCACACACTCAAAATATAGAGCGTGTATGGCGGGAAACACGAGCAAACGTTCCGCGTTATGGAACACGTGAATACCATTATTCCGGATACCTAGCGGAGTTCCAATTCCGACGTAAATTCGATTTTAATAATCGCATAATCGCGTTTTTTAATATAATGGCGGAAATTTTTCCACTTAGCAACGAAACTGAAACTTAATTATTGTCAATAAATTTCAAAATTTAACTAAAAGCAAACTAAGGTAGTTATATAGGTAGTTATATATATTCCTCCACATCGTTTCTTCTTTATATTCTATACCTTGCTCCGCTTTAGTTTTCGAGATATTCTGTAGGTAGGTTTACGGCAGAATACATTGTAGCAGTAGCAACAGTTTTTCGCGAATATCTTGGAAAACGAAGGTAGAGCGGCTGTAACATGTATAGGAAAAAGTTGTTCATATAATTATATAGAACAGGGGTTTCCTCACAGATTGCAATGATTTTTGGATATGTTGCAAAACTCAACATTCTGAACAACTTTTTCCTATACATAGGGTTGCCATAATTGCCAAGCATTGATACGGGACGTTTAAGTGCTAAATAAATAAAACATGAAAAAAGTGGATAGGTAGTGATTTATTTTTAGGATTGTCATAATTGCCAAGCATTGATACGGAACGTTTAAATGCTAAATAAATAAAACATGAAAAAAGTGGTTAGGTAATGGTTTATTTTCTTCTGTAAAATATTTCACGGGAACAGTGAAATAAGGGACAGTCCCGTATATACGGGACGTATGACAACTCTACCTATACATGTTACCGCCGCACGACCTTCGTTTCCGAGATATTTGCGAAAAACTTCTTTTGACTTATTCCGACGCAATGCATTACACTTTCAAACTTGCCCCGGGTATTAGTATTGGTTTGCACTGGCGGGCGCGTAAAGCATGGTAGCGAACTGATGTGAGTTTAGAGGTTTGAACCAGAAATTTGTGGATGCCCGTCAACACTGTGACTCTGTTCAGCGGTGCCGACGCCGTCGGTTATTAGGATGACTTTGGTTCTAAAACATAATTTTTTTGCAAGAAAGAGGGTGCCTTCAAGAGCACCTGTTGGGTGTGTGGGGACACCCATCAACACCCCAACTCACATCGATTCGCTACCATGCTTTACGCGCCCGCCCGCGGGCGCGCGCCCCCCCCCACTAATCTAGCCCAAACCAATACTAATACCCGGGACAAGTATGAAAGTGGAATAGGTTGCATCGGAATAAATCAGCAGAAGTTTTTCGCAAATATCTCGGAAACGAAGGTCGTGCGGCGGTAATATGTATAGGAAAAAGTTGTTCATAATGTTGAGTTTTACAACATATCCAAAAATCATTGAAATCGGTGAGGAAACACCTGTTCTATATAATTACCTACTTCTATAAAACAAAAAACATTTGAATTATTTATTATGATCTTAATAGTAATTATAACAAACAGTATACGTATCTCATGCATGGTGTATATCACATTATACATACCTACTTCGCATAAGCTAGAGGAATCGGTCCGTTTCCAATTTCCACGTCGCATATTTTGTACCCTTTTATTCCCACGTTTATCTTTTGGAAACCCAAAAAGCCGAACATTCTTCTGTGTTCTCTTGCTACAATTAATAGCACTGTAGCACGGCATTTCAATTCTTTTATATCTTAAAAAATATACCTAAAACACAAAATTTCATTACCACATTTTATTTTGATTACAATAACAATTAATTAATGAATATTTTTCACGCGGATTTAACTACCAGATCTATCGTAGCCAGAGCCGGCGGAACCCATTATGCAAGTAATGCGTTGCATAAGGGCGCGAGCCGAAGGGGGCGCTAAAAAATATATCGCAGACTTAATAATAAAGGAATCCAACTCCCATATAAACAAAATGTAAATGTAATTCTTTTTTTTATTGTACCTCGTAAAGGCAAAATATATTAAACAGAAAACAGGTGCAAAAATTTGGGGACGCCAAAAATTTTCTTGTATAAGGAACAAAATATACAAAAGGAACTACGAGTCAAGGGCGTCCGCAGACTTTTTTCTGGGGGGTGGAGGGGAGGGGGGAGTGGCAACGTTGAGAAAAGAACAAGTTGAACAGCGACGATTGCCTGCTTGTTTGGACCCATTTTTTAGCCCCAATTTAATTACAAATTTAAAAGTATTCGCTTTTTTTATATAAAATTAATAAAGATTAGTTTTTAAAAATAAGCGATTATTTCTCAAGCCCTCCACTGCGGACGCCCACGTTGTGAGCTTGTTTTGTTTTCAAAACAAACATTCGGGGACTCTCGAACAATACTTTTGATGCTTTCCAGAAAATATCAACGTGAAAACATGCCAAAATCGTGGACAGGATGTAAATCGCAGGGCGTTGAAACACACTGGCACCATTAGCACTATTACTAACCAAAAATATATTTTCTCCATTATAAGGTGTATTATCAACACTTGGCCTTGGCCTCTGTATGCGCCAATTTGTGTAAAAATCCACTCATCTCAGGTAAATAATTACATTAAACATTATTATTATTAAAAACTATGTTGCAGTTCATAAAAACATATTACAAAACACTAATCTACACAATTTTAGAAAAATTACACAGAAATATGGTTTCTAAATCATGAAATAGTCCTAAAGTTCATCTGCTTAATCATCGTCATCTGTACCAGAAACTACAGAACGATTTTTACTTTAATTAAATCACAGTTATTTTGTTTTATAAATTGCTACCCGTGACTGATTTTCAGAAACTTATGGAGCAAAAATTTTATGTGTGCGATCTTGGCTTTGCTTTTGGCTTATCTCTTATCTCTGATGCTTAATATTATTATACAGCATTTATTGTTCGCTCCCTGTTAGCATTCTACATGAAAACGGTTTATTTTACATTTTATAAAAATGATCAGAACACACACAAATTCTTTGATTAAAGGTGACTGCTGACAATTTGTGTGGTACCCATTATCTGTATTTACAAAGGTCTCCAATATTTTTGAGCTGAATCCAATTTCTGAGGCAAGTTTTCAATAGTTATCACTGGAGTTTGTTTATGTATTTGGTAAAGTGTTATCATCCAACTGTACACGTCTCCCGGTGTAAGGCTCATCATTTTCCTGGTCGAAATGGTAACATTTTTCTGGTCACTTTGGCATCACCGTAAAAAAGAGAACTTTTTACAAGACATCGATGGCTTACAAGGGACGTTCGGCAACCCGGAAATTCAGAAAATTATGAAACTCGGTGTACAAGTAGAGTAGTTCATCCGTAACACAACCCTAATTTGTGTTGGTGCCATAATACAATTTTTAGGGGTGAAATCACCCCTTGAAAAAAATGCAGATTCTTCTTTTCCGTGGAATATCTCGAAAACGGTGAGAGACATCGAAAATAAATTTAAACAAAAGTTGCATCCTTCTTTTATACCTATAAAACAGCGTAAAAATTTATTTTTGGAAAATCCATATTTTTCAAGTTACACCCACCACCAACCGTTAAAATTAAGTTTCTGTATTTTGTAAATATACGCTGAAATACCTCTGGATAATCTCTTTTCATGCATATAAATAGTTTGTGTAATATTTTTTTTGCAAACAAATAAAACCTCTATTACCGAATTTGAAGTCCATTTTGGCAGTTTCCATTAATAACATGGTTTCTTAAAGCCATATTGAAATTATTATCTATGTAAAGTTCAGACAGCTTTTACTTATTTAAGCAAGGCGGTACGTACCTAAAATTGCATCCACGGGAAAACTCATTAAAGCTAAACCACACGATAAATAAATAATGCGTGAAGATTTACAGTGTACTTGCATCATTTTAATTGTAACTGATAATATTCTTGTGCCACATTCACTTTTCGGTAAACATGTTTATGTACTCGCGTCTTTGATTGATATAAATATTCCCGAGGATGTAGCTAACGGCAGTTACATTTTTGGCAGCAGTTAGTTACCATCCAATTGAAAAAAGTGAGTGATCATTGTTTGAAAGACTTTTCTTTAAAATGCAGTCGATTAATGTTGCTAACGTAATAAACATGTTAGCCACTACGTTTCAAATTGCAAGTATAACACAGACACCTATAAACTCGATAGAAACGGAACTGCACAATGAAATTCGGGACATTATAAAAAAGTTTCAAAACATACATTCCCTACCATTAATTGAACATGATTATATGCTCGATTTTGCCGATCCATCAGAATCACATGGTGCATCAGAATCACAGCTGTACATTATGCCTGCAGAAGAAGAAGAAGACAGTTCTGAACCTGTAGAATGTACTTAGAATGACGAAAGTTATTTGTGGCTTTATTCGTAGGCTTCGAAAACATAAATGCTACAGATGAAAATTTTTTCCGACGCATTTATTCGAATAAAACCTTCGAATAAAAAATGGTCGTTATTTGTCGAATAAATTCTCATCGAATAAAGAAGTTATCTTTATTCGTCGAATAAATCCTCATCGAATAAAATTATTTATTCGTTGCTCTTCGAATAAAGATAACTTCGATTATTCGAGCCTCGAATAACGAATACAAATTATTTATCTTTTGTTCGTTATTTGAGATTTTTATTTAGATAAACTTTTGCCCAACTCTGCAGCGTACGATGCACGTGAACGACGAAGCGAGACAAAGTATCATGCTTTCTCTCTATCATAGTCGACGGCAACTACTACTTGTGACTCTTTCGTTCGCTCTCACTCGTTCTCGGATTCTCTCATTCTCGACCAAAGAATCTCGCTCTCGCCTTCAGCAAGAAAGAAGCGAGAAACGACCGCTCGGAATCGTGTCCCGTCTATGTACTCAAAGTGGTGGGGATGCTTCGCTGCGTGTGTACATACCTCACGGACACCAATTCCCACCGCGCGACGGGTAGGCGTAGCTCGAGAGAGAGCGAGAACGTAGAGAAAAGGAGCACCGAGGCAGGCAAGCGGTGTGGTGGGAGAATACCCCTCACGAAACTCACGGGCTAATAAATATGAAATCGACTTCAGCTCCGACGGCTGCTTCCCTCGTATGCCTCTCCGTCCGTCCTTCAGGTGCGGCTTCCACTCGTTCCTCAGTCCCCAAGTCCTCTCGCGCGTCTTGGTCCTCGGATCAGTGGCGTCCTCGTAGATGAGTTTGGTGTTTGGTAAATGGTTGTTTAACCCGTTCACTCGCAGGCCGATTTTACTCGTTACCAGGCTCGTCGTCGTTCGGACTGCCTCGAACGTCTTCTCAAAGACCGTTCCTCGGTCGTCTGTGCTACCTCGGTACCGACGATAGCCTGTTCCAGCCTATGAGATTGCGATGATACAATAATCTTGTCGGAGAGAGTTCAATCTCGGACGACGTCGATCAATCGGTTGCGTCAAGGCTCGGTACAATTTTTACGATGCACAATCCCACCGCTGCCACCAATTTGTTGTGCCCTGCGAGCTAGGTTGCAAGGCTGGTACGGGATTTGGCGTTATCGTAAGTTCGGGAGTGAACAAAAGATAAGGATCTACTTGGTGAACTTCACCAAGTTCGTTTATGTTCAAAGACTAAGCCTTTTATTAAAAATCAACCAAATTAGACTGAGGTATACAAGTGTTTTTAGGCGTGTTAACCGGTCAATAGTCGGGTGTAGAATCCGTTCATTAGCGGAGTCGAATTGGTTTTATATCCCTCTTGGGCGTGGTGCGCGTTACCATGCCCGGTCACGGCGATGCGTTCGCATTTTGCTGATTTTGTAGATTCGCGGTTGCTTAGCGGCTGTCTTAGCTTAGGAACGTCTCGAACGTAATATAATATGTGTAATGTATACGTGGTGTGTATAATACGTGTGCTTGGGCGTTTCCTGGGCACAACATAGTGGATTCATAGTGTTTGAGATGAGACCAGGGTGAGAAGAAAGGAGAGGAGTCTAAGACAGGTTATATTCTCTTTATCACTTTATGCGGTAAAAACTTTATCAATTTTATTCAAATTTTCAATAGCATACGCAGTATTTTATATATGTTTTTAACTTTCCTTGAAGATGATCTATACCAAGATCGAAACGTCGGAAACTAATATATATAATTAATTAATTGCAAAATAGCTTTGATGTATTATTTTAATTTATTAAAATAATAATTGTTCTAATCTGACCGATCCAGTGCGCCGATACCATTGTAGTTAAGTTTTACGGTCGAAATTTAGTTTATTTAAAATTCTGTTACGAAATATCCTGCTCCACGTTTTTATTTAAAGTTAAAAAACACCATCGAAATTGTAGTACAAGAATAGAATTATTTTTTAGTTGTTAGTGCCTTTTTGATAAAATCAATCAATCATCACAATAAATCAATCCAACTTCATTGGAGAATTGAAATAAGACATTTCGAAGAATTATATTCTCTTATTATCTTCTCTCATTCTGGGTAATTCCTCTCCATTGGCGGTCTTCCTACAATTTTGCCAGATCACTCATAATGAAATCTGACGTATGGCAGTGTGGATCTGTAACACATGTAATGGAAATACTTAATTGTTGTTTTATAAGCGTACAAAATTTTACCGTAGATTTATAAAGTGTCAAACTTTACCTGAAAGATGGTAGATTTCATGTTGCACTCCATTTGCCCTGGCATTACTGTCCCATACACCATGTGCGCAGTAATTTTATAAAAAGTCTGTCTGTAAGAAATGATCGCAGACATTTCGGTAAGTTGGGTATAAAAGTAAAAGTTTGTTTCAATATTTCGTCGAACATCATGCATACCTGCGATGCCCGTATGTATCAGCCTGGCGTCCTTTGACCAAACCGGACTCGGCACACTTACGTATGGAAATAATTTGCAACGTAAATCCGCATCTGTATCTTTTCTTCTACCTTGCGTCTGTCTTCTGTCTATCGGCTCTTGTGAACTTAGAAATGTGTCTGAAAAAATTAAAGGCTGAATTAAATTTATTATTTCTCTCGTCACTTTCTTGGGAAAGTTACGGCGGCGTCGATCGACTCGCATGATCATATGATCCGCGAGGAAAAGTGCGATTAATGACAGTTGTGACCACTGAAGCAGTCAGTGACCCTGCACTTTACAGTGCAGGGCGACGCAGGTTCGATAAGATCGGAGTTTCACTATTTTCGGAGGGAGACCTCTTTCGCTTTTTCAAGCTTTTCGGTTTTTCTTTCGCTCTTTCTGCTAATATAGATTGAGGCTCCCGAATAGACATGCACCTATTGTGCCGACTATCTATTAATTCGGATAGCATGCATTCTAAATAAAATTGAACCAGTTTTGGTTCCATTTCTGTTTTCCAAAACGCATCATCTCTCTCTACTTTTATAGATTTCAGCCCCTTCGGGGTCCAAAGGCAAAATATACAGTACTTTCTGTCAGTAATATGTAACTGGCGTTGTACTTGATAAAAAAAATAATAATAATAATAAATCGTCTTTATTCTATTATAATATAAGATACAACACAGTAGAAATTATTAACACGCAGATACAGAATGGGCGAGGCTCAGCGAAGCTGTTATTACGCCTAACCCAAGATAGAGTCGGAAAAGAAGAGAGAACAAGAATGATGGAGGGTAAAGTATAAAAATAAGATATTCTATGAGTAACACAATATGAGGACTCAGCGGTAGAACACATCAGCCGAGCTAAGACTATACTATGTGTGGATGATTAAGGAGAAATGCTTTAGTAGCATTTTTGAAGGAGTGTAGAGTGGGAAGTGAGCAGATAGCATCAGGAAGAAGATTATAGAAATGAGAAGCTGCAAAGGTAAATGAGCCGGAGAATTTAGCGGAATGGAAAGAAGGGGTGGAAAGACTGTATTCCCCTCTCGTATGACAAGAGTTGGAGGAGTGGAAATTGACGCTGTAAGGCAGGCCTGCCCCATCGGGTGCAAATACCTCCTGAATTTCTGGGACCCGGGTAACAGCCGAGAGCGGGACTGTTCCATTGCTACCCGTTGCGAAATTTGAGAGAGAACTGCATGAGTGTGCGTCCATGTAGAAGAGGTCTTCGGATCCAAGCAATAGACTCGTGGTACGAGCCTACATGGACAGCCGCACACTCATGCAGTTCTCCCGCAACCCATGCTGTGGTTAGCAACGTAACCAGTCCCGCGCTCGACTGTTGCCCGGGTCCCAGAAATTCAGGAGGTATTTGCACCCGATGGGGCAGGCCTGCTGTAAGGGATTAGGTCACGGAGGAAAGGAGGTGTTTGCGTAGAGAGGACTTTGTACACTAAGCAGCAGAGATGAAGAATCCATCTTTGGGACATATTGAGCCAGCCTGTTTGGGCGAATAGCGGGGTGATATGGTCAAACTTCCGAGTATTAAACGAAAAGCGAAGACAAGAATTCTGGACGTATTGTATGCGACGAAGTGTCGACTCATTAATACATGGGAAATAAACAATATCGGCATAGTCAAATAAAGAAAGGACAAGTAACTGAGAGACAAGGAGTTTATGGCGAGTGGAGAGGATTCTTTTAAATGGATACAGGAGTTTTAGACGGAGACGTGCAGCAATGAGTTTCGTAGATACGTGTGAAGTAAAGTTCCAGGAGGGGTCAAAAGTAACACAAAGCAATTTTAATGAGGATTTCGCGGGGATTATGGTTTGGAATATTGAGATGGAGAATGAAGCGATGTTTTGGAGGAGAGTAGGTGAACCAGCGAGATGGAAGGAGGATTTTGTTGGGTTTAAATGTAGACCGTGTGACGATGACCACCCCTGAATCCTCACAAGATCCGACTCGATTTGCTTCACGGCCGACACACAGTGAGCAGAGTTAAAAGACAGAACAAGTTGTGTATCATCCGCGTACATGTATGCTGAACAGAATTCTGGTAAGAGGGGTAATTCCGCCAAATAGAGATTGAAAAGTAACGGCCCCAAGACCGAGCCCTGAGGAACTCCATGTGTAACCGTGCGTATTGATGAGAATTGCGGGAACGGATTGCAAATTACTGCTTGCTGGGAGCGTCGAGAAAGGTAAGAACGAAACCACTCCAGGGCTGAGCCGTTTATATTAAGATTGCTCATTTTGCTGATAAGTAACTCATGATTTAGGGTATCGAAGGCTTTTGAAAAGTCGAGCGAGACGATACATGATATGAGACGCGAGTCAAAAGCCCTTAGTACCGAGTTCGACATATGGAGGAGTGACGTAGTGGTGCTAAAGTATGGTCTAAAGCAGCGCTGCACAAGGAGCTGTTTTCGGCGCCTAGCGGCGAGCAACCCACCTTTCCTGTTGCTAAGGTTAGAATCGGTGAGGAGAACTGAAGTAGTGTATGTGCGTGTTCGTAGGCTCGCAGCATAGGTATATATGACTGGGTTCCTTGTGGGGCCCCAGTGCAGAACAGGACCCGTAATAAAATTCGGGGGAAGATTATAATTTAAAATGTTCCTTTCTTTTAAATACGAGTTCTCTCACACCACGAATTGAATATTTAGTGCAGCAAAAACAGTTACCAGCAGCATGGCGCGCTAATACCTAAACCAGGGCTGCACAAGGAGCTGTTTTCGTGTATATATTTATTTATATATAACTTTCCGACTTATAAATGATATATATCCTTAATTAAAATTTGGTTTTCTTTGAGTCAGAGTTATTTATTTGTATAGTATCAACTTTTTAAATATATTATGTGTCGGGTGAAAAGATAAATAATATTAGCAATAAATGTGTCATTATCAGTAAAATTGAACCTGCAAGTCATACCAAATGCCGGCAGTAGCAAATGTTTTGGAAATTTCATGACCCCCCCGAATTTTATTCCGGGACCTGTTCTGCACTGGGGCCCCACAAGGAACCCAGTCATATATACCTATGCTACGAGCCTACGAACACGCACATACACTACTGCAGTTCTCCTCACCGATTCTAACCTTAGCAACAGGAAAGGTGGGTTGCTCGCCGCCAGGCGCCGAAAACAGCTCCTTGTGCAGCGCTGGTCTAAAGCCTGATTGGAACAGCGGCAATGCCTTAGTGTTGATGAGGAAGTTTTGTAACTGTAAAAAACACAGCTTCTCCAGAATTTTGGAGAGGAAAGGAAGGGTAGAAATGGGGCGGAGAGAATTTAAGGTGGTGGGAGTATTGGTTTTTGGAATGGGTGTGACTATTGAGTGTTTCCACCGTAACGGGAAGGATCCAGTGGAGAGGGAGAAGTTGAAAATATGGAGGAGGGGGTGCAAGCAGCTCGGCATGGAGCAGTGATGCCAGAATGAGGACGGGAGCGCTCGACAATTTCCCCCACCTCGCATGCACACTACGCCGGAGCTGCGTGTCCGTGAGCTCGGCGCTTCGGACAACGTCGGGAAGACGAGAGAGAAAACGAATGTGTGTCTTTCTCTCTCGCTCTTGAAACGCTGTGATCGAAGGTGGGGTGCAAGCGACACGCGGCCGTGCGCGATCTTCCTGAGTGCCTCGAGGCTCGAGATACACTTTTCACTTTCTGACATATGTATAATACTCTTGTAATGAAAAAAAATTTGGAAAAAATTTTGTTAGGGAAATCACGTTTTAAGACCTCCAGATCACGTTTTGACTATTTAGAAAAGAGCTTTTTTTTAAATATCTCATGTATTTTTTATCACGATTACGTTTAAACGGCAAAATGGATTTCAATGAAACTTTATATTAAAATTTTATATTCTTGTCTTAAGATCCGATTAGATCACGAAAAATGATAATTACCCGTTATGGTTCTTCGATTTTTCAGATATACGAACTAAATTCTACATAAAAAAAAGTTAAATAAAGTTCTTCTGTAACTTGTTTAACAGAGAAAAATGTACATTCATAATTGAGGCATTTGATGGAAAAAGGGCACATACGCCAAAATGCCATTTCAAGAAAATCGATTTCAAAGTTTTCATTATAGTATAACTTAATAAAAAGTAATGCAATTAAATCAAATTTTTTTAAGGATGTAGTTACCGTGTCGTTCAAGCGTTCTGAATACAGAATTCATGATTTAAAAATGATATGTGTCTTTATTTATAAATTTTAAACAAGTGGTTTATGTGCCCTTTTTCCATCAAATGCCTCAATTTCTTGTGTTCGTTTTAAATTTCCGTACTTTTTATTTGAGCTATTTCTATTTTTCAAACCTTAAAATGAATTTTTTTATTAAAAGACGAATATTTTGATACTGTACATTGGTGAACTTTGTTAAAATTAGAATCCACTCTTGGCCAGTACCATGCACGCTGTAGAAGCCTTCGATAAAAAATATTTTTTCAGAGTATGATCTAAAATCTAAAATCTAAACGTAATCACATCAAACGTAATTATATCAAGTTGCGACAAAGAATCACGCACTATTTACAAATTAATTACGCGCAGCGTGCACGTTACCGCTCGATGGAAACTACGGGAAAGTGGTGGTCTCTTCCATCGAGAGGGAAATGTAAACAATTGGTTATGCAAAGCTAACATCGCGATACATGTTGTACACTAAAATGTGTAAATTGGTATAAAGGTATTATTGTACAAGAATAGGAGAGAAAGGTAACTGGTAAATGCATCTGTGGCAGTTCGGTACTGTCGCCATTACCTTGCTGTTATTTCTTTTAGCCTTTTCTTCGATTTTTCTCCTTTCTTAATTTTTCTTACTATTTTACGATTTCCTATCTATTCTTTTCGTTTCCCGTTTCGAGGGTTCGCTCGGGCCTGGTTTTCGTCAAGTACATTTGACGGTCAGATCCGCGATCTGTGGTCGCGTATGCTTTGTTTATGTTTTGTTTATGCTTTGGTTATTCGTTTTGCTGCATTAGTTGCCGAGAAAAATATTTCGCATCAATCCACAGAGGCGATTCTTCAACTTTTCCAAGACGTTGGGAAAGATCCTGATGTTTTGGAACGTATGACGTGTGGTCGAACAAAGTGTTCTAATATTATATCGAACGTTCTGTGTCCTCGGGAAACAGAGCGTCTTAGTCTGGTTTTACAGAATTCTAAGTTTTCAGTATTTATTGATGAAACATCCGACATTACCAATGAGAAATGGATGTCGTTTATTGTTCGGTATGTCGCACCCGAGACTTTGGATGTTCGAACGGAATTAGTAGAATTAATTAATCTTGACGCGCGAGAATGTACTGCCGATAAAATATTTACCTCCTTTAAGAACTCCATGTGGAAAAAGCAAATTCCGTTCGGAAACATTCTTGCTTTGTCGTGTGATAACGCTTCTGTCATGACAGGGTGGCACTCGTCATTCAAGACCAAACTTGCAGAAATTCGCGGTGAAAATTTTTTCACCATGCCGTGTCCATGTCACTCCTTTGCATTGGTAGTGCATGCAGCATGCGCTACCATTCCCGAGGTCTGCGAGGAATTATTACGGAAAGTCGCAACATTCATTTATAGCAGTCCCAAACGCTCGGCCATTTTTCGCGAATTTCAGCAATGTTTTCAATCTACTGACCGCAAAATTTTAAAATTCTGTACTACGCGATGGTTATCGCGTTACTCATCCGTAGTTACACTTTTAGAAAATTGGGACAGTGTGTTGCACTTTCTGCAAGAATTGGTTGTAAGTGAGAAGACAATGTCTGGGGATCATCTGCTTATCATCATGCAAAATCCAGAAGCGAAAGCATATCTTCTGTTTTTGAAATACGTTCTAGAGTATTTTAATGACTTTAGTTTATTCTTTCAGTCGCAACAAACAAGGATCCATTTGCTTCAAAATACTGCCAAAACTCTTTTGTACGATATTTTACGTCATTTTTTGAAACCGCAGCTTTTGAAGCACATGGATTCAGTAAAATTAATAGATTTTTCAAGAGGCGATAATCAAATCGCATTAGATAGTATTCATTTAGGTCCGGATTGTGACACTTTTCTTTGTCAATTAGTTGCAGAAGGCAAACCCGATGTTGTCCAAACCGTTCGAGAAAATTGTATTAAGTTTTACATAACGGCTGCAAACGAAATTCGTAATCGATTGCCAATCGATGACGAATTTCTGAGCAAGTTACGTGTTTTTGAGCCTCATTTGGCATTAGTAGATACTGACAGAGACACTTCCTTCAAAAGTGTTCTCTTTACTGCTCAGAAATTGGGCGGTTTCGACGAAGACGGTTTGCAAAAAGAATGGTCAACATTGCACCTGAATTTTGCAGATGCAGTCAAGCTTTGTACATTAGCTTTTGATGATGTATGGAAAACGGTGTTGTTAACGCGAAACGATCAAGGCTCGTATAAATATCCATGTTTGCAGGAATTATTAAATTCCATTAGAAGTCTTTCAAATTCAAACGCCGATGCTGAAAGATCGTTTTCCATGCTTCCCGACATAAAGAACAAGAAACGAAACCGACTTTGTTCCACCATCGTCAATGCCATTTGCGTAACGAAATCGGCATTAAAGGCGCACGGGGAAACAGCTCAGAGCATGGAGGTAGATGACAAACATCTATCTCTCATGTCATCTGAGAATTTCTATGCAACTTTTGCGAAGAAGCAAAAGAATAGTTTACGTTTACATGCCGTTGATGACCTCGCGGATTTTCCTTCTACGTCGGGTAATGCAAATTGGTGATGTCCAGAATATTATCAATTTCATCCATTTTCTATTTCATTCGATTTTTGGACATCGCGAATATGTAAATAGTTGTTCGATTTACCTCACGCAATTCTTGTTCTATCCTTGCAATAAATTCGCTTGCTTGCTGTACATATGATTCATAGAGAGAACTTCGAGATAATTGTACAAATAAATGTATATTCTTAATTATATTCATTTTATATGTAACAATTATCTCGAAATTCTGTCGCATGTATTATAGTAAATTCCTTTGCTTGCTTTCTATCCTTTGGAAATGTAAACAATTGTAGCATTATTGCAGTTTTACATCTCGTCAATATATCGAACCCAATTGATATATTTACGTGCTGCCTTTCTTTTCTATTTTTGTAATGTTTTTGTACATTTTAGTGTACAACATGTATCGCGATGTTAGCTTTGCATAACCAATTGTTTACATTTCCCTCCCGATGGAAGAGACCACCACTTTCCCGTAGTTTCCATCGAGCGGTAACGTGCACGCTGCGCGTAATTAATTTGTAAATAGTACGTGATTCTTTGTCGCAACTTGATATAATTACGTTTGATGTGATTACGTTTAGATTTTAGATTTTAGATCATACTCTGAAAAAATATTTTTTATCGAAGGCTTCTACAGCGTGCATGGTACTGGCCAAGAGTGGATTCTAATTTTAACAAAGTTCACCAATGTACAGTATCAAAATATTCGTCTTTTAATAAAAAAATTCATTTTAAGGTTTGAAAAATAGAAATAGCTCAAATAAAAAGTACGGAAATTTAAAACGAACACAAGAAATTCAGGCATTTGATGGAAAAAGGGCACATAAACCACTTGTTTAAAACTTAGAAATAAAGACACATATCATTTTTAAATCATGACTTCTGTATTCAGAACGCTTGAACGACACGGTAACTACATCCTTAAAAAAATTTGATTTAATTGCATTACTTTTTATTAAGTTATACTATAATGAAAACTTTGAAATCGATTTTCTTGAAATGGCATTTTAGTGTATGTGCCCTTTTTCCATCAAATGCCTCAATTATGAATGTACATTTTTCTTTGTTAAACAAGTTACAGAAGAACTTTATTTAACTTTTTTTTATGTAGAATTTAGTTCGTATATCTGAAAAATCGAAGAATCATAACGGGTAATTATCATTTTTCGTGATCTAATGGATCTTAAGACACGAATATAAAATTTTAATATAAAGTTTCATTGAAATCCATTTTGCCGTTTAAACGTAATCGTGTTAACAAATACATGAGATATTTAAAAAAAAAGCTCTTTTCTTAATAGTCAAAACGTGATCAGGAGGTCTTAAAACGTGATTTCCCTAACAAAATTTTTTCCAAATTTTTTTTCATTACAAGAGTATTATACATATTTCAGAAAGTGAAAAGTGTATCTCGAGCCTCGAAGCACTCAGGAAGATCGCGCACGGCCGCGTGTCGCTTGCACGTAACCTTGGATCGCAGCGTTTCAAGAGCGAGAGAGAAAGACACACGTTCGTTTTCTCTCTCGTCTTCCCGACGTTGTCCGAAGCGCCGAGCTCACGGACACGCAGCTCCGGCGTAGTGTGCATGCGTGGTGGGGGAAATTCTCGAGCGCTCCCGTCCTCATTCTGGCATCACTGGCATGGAGAGGCATAGCATATCCGAAGAAATGTCCGAAGGGCCAGATGATGTTGGTTTTATGATTTTGAGAACAGCGAGAAGGTCACTTGGTTGGATAGGATCGAAAGAGAAAGATGATACGTCGAGAGAAGGAGAGGTAGAGTTACGAATTTAAACTAAGGTCTGGAGTGGAGGACGGGATGGAATCTAAGAAATAGTCATTAATAGCAGTTGGATCGGAGAATTGAGAAGAGAGAGACTGAGAACGGGATGCTGTGGGGGCCCCTGATTTGCGTAAGATGTTCCAGAAGGATTTAGAGGAGCATTTAGAAGGCTGAGTTGACAAGGAGTGGAAGAAGGCCTGTTTTTCTGCTCTGAGTGCAGTTGAAGTGTAATTTCGGAGTTGCTTGTAATAATCCCAGTGCGAAGGAGATTGCGACTTTTTAAATTTAGTCAGAGTTTTATTTCGAAGTGACATGAGTAGTTTGTTACGTATGTGGAATCTTCCCATACACCACTCTCAACCACTTTCGAGCTCGCTTCTGAGAAGGGAAAACGCCCTAAAATCCTTTTGCTTATCATACACCACTAAGGGGGGTCATGATCTCGACCATCTGGATCACGACCATGGGAACGGGAATGACACGACGACGACCCCGAAGGATTTCCTTATATGGAAACTCCTAATGAATCCCCACTCATTTTTGGGACTATATAAACCCTTTGGTTTCTACCCTCGTTGGTTAAAAGCTATAAAGTCACGCGTAGAGTCACGTCGTGTCACGCTCGTACAGAGTTGGTTAAGATCGAGCTAAAGTCTCCCTCAGAATCAAAGTTAACCTCATAGGATCCGCGAGTTCGGTTTATATTCTATTTGGCACTTTGAAATAGCCACTCGTACGTCCCCGCATCGCCAGTGCGTCAACACCGTGCAAACTAGTGGTAACTACACACATTTATTTATTATTTCATCGCGACACTTACATTTGTACCTTAATTGATTATTCCATATATGAATGGTGTTCACGTATAAATCGAGTAGATTCGTTAAACCCATCTTTCACCCAGCGATCCTTATAATATTAGTAGCACTCACCCACTGATACAGCTTTACCGCTCGAGTTGTATCAAACATAAATTAATAGTTACGAGGCATTATTAACATTTCCAGCGACTCCCTGATCAAGCATCAGGTTCGTTCGCAACCCTTCAACCAAAACAAAGCATCTTCTCCAACCCAGTGGCTCCCCGATTTCGCATCGGGTTCGTCCACGAAACCTTACCCTCCTACGGCTCCCTGATTTCGCATCAGGTTCGTCCGTATCCTACAGCTCCCTGATTTCGCATCAGGTTCGTCTGTAAATCTACCAACCTCCTAACAGCTCCCTGGTTTCGCACCAGGTTCGTCTGTGAATAATCCAACCTCCTAACAGCTCCCTGGTTTCGCACCAGGTTCGTCTGTGAACTCTATCCTAGTGACTCCCCGATTTCGCATCGGGTTCGTTCAGGACGTTTCACCCTCCCGCGGCTCCCTGATTTCGCATCAGGTTCGTCCGCGTGTGACTCCATTCCTAGAGGCTCCCTGATTTCGCATCAGGTTCGTCCTCGCCGTCAACAATCCTAGCGGCTCCCTGATTTCGCATCAGGTTCGTCCGCGCACCTAACTAACAAACTCATAAACCGTATTCCTTGGGAAATACCCTTCTCGCCGGCCTCTCGCGTTGTCGCAGCCCCGGCTCGTAACAAGTTTAACATTAGGAGTAATCCAAGGGGCCGGTAGCTTGGTGACTCTTACCAACTCTGTAGGGGCAAAGACGCCAATAAGACTATCAGTAAAAGATGCAAGCTTGGCGTCAACCGTGGTGGAACTATAGACTTCATCCCAACTTAGGCGACCAACCGCTGCACTGAAATCGTCAAAGGAAAGGTTTTTTAAGTTACGCCGAAATAGAAAGCGCTGACCGGAGCAAGGTTTCGGTAGATCCAGTTTAGCGTAGACAAGACAGTGATCGCTGATCTCACTGACATCAAGAGAACCCGAAGAAAAGATTACCAATTCATTATTGACCATGACCAAATCCAGAAGACTGGATCTATCCAAGGTTACGCGCGTTGGATCAGTTATAATTTGCTTGAGGGAAAGCGTATTTAATATATTATTAATGTAAGTGAGACCAGGCGAGAGAGCATTGTTGAGATCAACATTAAAATCGCTCATACAGATAGTGAAGTTAGATGCGGTAGTAAAATCATGTAAGAATGATTCAACGGGATTAAAACCGTCGCCGCACGCAACGGAGGCTTATAAACTACAAAGACAGTCGGATGTGCGATATAGTAATGCAGATCCCAAGCACCTCCAACCGATTATCACAATGATACGAGTCAGGCACCCCATGACACATGATCTCATAACGCAAGTTAGAGTTGATGTAAAAAGCGACACCACCCCCGCGAGACGAGATTTCAGAAACGCGATCAGATTGGATCAGCGTATAGCCAGGCATGAAAAAACAAGAGGAATCATCATGCGGTCGAAGCCATGTCTCACTCAGTGCCAGAATATCGAAATTGTGGGAGTTAAGCAGATCAACTATATTGGTGAAGTGTGGTGCGAGGGATCGCACGTTTAAATGAGAGATGTAAAGATGAGACCGACTAGATGAGGATAAGTGATTTTGAACATTAGCATTAGAAGCAACAGAGGTAGGATCGAGGTTATAAGTTGTGATAGGATCGAGGTTAAAAATAGTGATTCGCTTTGTTTATTGAAATACCTGTTTTACGTGCGATCATGCGCCGGACAGCGGGTACTTTTTTAATAGTTTCTTCCGGCGAAATGTTCTCCGCTGATTTGGGGCATTTGATTTCCACAATACCCTCTTCACCGATGATTCCATCCGGTGAAGCTCCTAAGAAGGGGATGCAGCTGTCGATGAAAATTCCACATTCTGCAATATCTGTGTATTGCTTCTTCAATTCATCACGAGCAATTTTCTCGCATTCTTTCCCGTATTCCACCGCGGGTGCACTAATTATCTTCGGATACAGAATTGATTTTACTGCATTTGCGCAAAGCGTGTCAGGTCGGCGACGGCACACTTGTCCAAAATTGGATGCGGTCAACAATTTGGACCTGTACTGCAACCATCTGCGGTTCTTTGCTTGTCCGATGGTTTCATCTTCAATAGCATGTACTTTCTCTTGCCAGTCACTGAGCATTTGCATATGCTTTTCCCGCTCTAGTTCATACATTTCGGATGGCATCTCCGGCTTCTGTGCATTTTGTCCATAATCAGAATCTTTCTGCGAGGGCAATTGCTTGCGTACATATCGCGCAGCCTTCATTTCCTTCTGTTTAGCAGCTCTCTTTTCCTTTTCTTTCTTCTTCTTTTCTTCCATTTGGCGAACAACCTCGGGCGTTTTCTTATTCATTACCGCGTTCAATCGCGACTGCACTTGGTTACTGTTGTACTCCACGACAGCAGCAGCACATCTTCCTGTATAGGATCCTCTTTCGGCGAAATTTAATCTTTTCCCGCCAATGTACTTGGCAATTATTGCGTTCAAACTTTCCACAGCGTTATTATTGGTGTTGTAGAGTAAGCTCTCCGCTTGAGCTAACAGTGTACGAAGTATTTCTTGTACGTCCTGGTACACACCAATATTCATCAATTCTGGAACGATGTTTCTTTGATTCTCTTTATTCTTTCCATCGCAGAAATATTTGAGTCGTGCACACTCTTTGTGTTCACCAAACACGTGGCTCGGAACATTCTGTATGTCGTCATACAAATTCTTCGTTTTCTCCTCGATTGACACATTCTGATTGTATCGAAACTTTGCGGCTTTTACGACGTCCGTGCGTATCCGGCGAATGCTACTTTCCACAGCTTGCCGCAATGGCCCAGGTGTAGTCTTCTTCACAATCGCTTTCATTTTGTTGCAGAAGTTTCGCAACAAATGATTCGTACATTCAATTTTTTTTACGCGAATCTGTCTCTTATATGGGTCAGCATCAATAATCTTCTTATACACGCTGCTGTCCCCATCACCAATCAGAGTGGAATAAACGAGCCCACGTTTTTCTACGCTAGTATTGAATCCTTCTACTATAGCATCGCTTTCCATAGCAGTCGATGCTCGAGATGTGTTCCAGTTTTTGAAACATGTGTGCTTTCGGGATTCTTTCTCTTTTTTCGCAGCAATCCGACAAATTCTGCAAACTTTATTTCGAACGCCGTAAAATAAAACTTTTTTCGTGTGATAGCCAACTATCACGCCGACTCCAGACGCAGAATCGTAACATCCACTGCGGTAGGATCTCTTCATCCAGCTTCCGTCGGCCACAACGGGGATGTGAGGGGTCCCTGATCCGGGAAGAACGTCGCCTCTTTCAATCGCCAAACGTTTTTCTTCTTCAGCCGCTGCTAACATCTCTTCTTCTGCAGCGGCAATTGCAGACTTGACGAATTCATCTTGATTCTTCACAAAGTCTCTCTTCGACATGCAACGTATGTTCACTCCTGCAAAAGTGTGTTCCAACTGGGCATAACTGCCTCCACATAAAATTGTTGCATTAACGGCACCCTGATTGCTATCCACTTCTTCGGCTTCGTCCGATTGATTGCGGATTTCAGCTTTGTGATGGCATAAAGTGCACATTACGCTGAAGATGCTCTTGAAGCCACACCGTTTCACACCAGTTATTCGTAGGTGATCAATGCCACAGTCTTCCCTGTGTTTTGCATGCTTACCTATTTTATGCAATTGAGCATTGAATATTTTGGAAATTCATGATATCGTTGCTATTTAGAAGACGCAATTGTTCTTGCGGCTCGCTCTTCGCAACTTTTTCTACAACAAAGTTTTCTTCTTCATTGCTTTCTACATCCGTGCCTTCTGGTATTTCGGTTCTCAGTTCATCCAGCGCCTCTTCAGTTTCTCCCGAACTGGCCGTATCAGTGTCTTCATCGGATGACAAGTGCATTATCTCTTGGGACGTATGATTTCGTCCATCGGATGTTGATGCTTCCTCCACCATACGTTCCTCGGCCACTTCTTCTGAATGTTGTCCTACGGCAGTGTCGTCTGTCGTTTTTGCTCTTTCCTGTTTGTTCTGAAGGGTCAAAAGCCCTCTCTTTTCGCAGTGTGCCTTCCGTCTCGATAATCTCTTTACGGACGGATGTAAATGTCGCGAACGAAACGGAGAATTACTGTCCATATCTTCTGACACGTCCTGCATAGTCACATTTCGAGTGTCACTCATTTTACACTAAACCAACAAGCACAACACAAACACAATACAACACAACGCAACACAAATCAAAATCCTTCTGCCCGTTACAAAAAACCGTATACGCGAACCGTGAACGTGAAACGTGAATCCGAAGATTCGTCTGTGGTGCGTTCTGAAACAAATGACGCTTCACAAACCAGGCAACGCGGCGCATCAGTCAGAAATCGGCGAGCTCCATCTACCGATGATGGAGGGGAAACACCTACAGGAGCGGTGGTTATATGTGTGCAAGAACTGTGCCTGCGTCAGTCACACCCGCATAACCACCGCTCCTGTAGGTGTTTCCCCCTCCACAAAACTGTAGCTTGGCAAGCCTGGCTGGGCCCCGGACTCCATCGTAAGAAAGACGACAGATACGCAAGCACGTGTACGTGCGTAAAGTGAAAATGTCAAATACGGAAAAGGTGGTAAGTATTATATTGTATACTATTATTGGGATTGGCTGCGCTGCGATACGCTATCTGGTGGCGAAAATCAGAACCTGACGAAGTAGGTCGCTGGCTGTAACAGCATATTGAAAGTGT
The DNA here is from genome assembly GCA_947577245.1 of Andrena bucephala. Classification (NCBI taxonomy): domain Eukaryota; kingdom Metazoa; phylum Arthropoda; class Insecta; order Hymenoptera; family Andrenidae; genus Andrena; species Andrena bucephala. The sequence goes on from OX387716.1 coordinate 70,070,414, forward strand.
GTAAATAACTGGAATAAAATTTACATTTTAACTTATTTGTGGTATCATTTTTACGTGTAAATTGTTTTACTTTAATCAATTTACTTTTAGTTATGGAGGCCGGAGTACAATTCCCACCAAAAGCGTCGAAAAGCAAAATATTTTGCTGTGTTTTCGGTTGCAACAGTAAAGCCTGCAGGAATCCAGAATTAAGTTTTCACCACTTCCCAAAAGCCGGCAAAGTACAAATTAATCATGTAAATAAAGTAGGGCAATCGGAAATGATTGACAGGAGAAAATTCTGGGAAAGAATTTTAAAAATGGGGAAAAAAGTTACACAAAGTATGAGAGTTTGCTCACTTCATTTTGTTAAGGATGACTACACTGTACACACAAGACCTGGTAAATTATTATTTTCATATTTTCTATTGAATTATTGAATTTTAGTATGCATATCAATTGTATTATAAATTTCAATCATTATTTAAATATTTAACTTCAAAATATAATCAGCTAATATATTTACGTTTGATAAAAACAAAATTTATATTCTGATAGATAATAAATAATTAGTTAAGCGGTCAATTTTTTTAAATTACTTTAATTTTTTAGATTATTCAGCTGGAACACGTGTTTTGAAAGAAACAGCTGTACCAACTGTGAATTTGCCACAGTCGAGCATAGAAACCCATAAACTTTCCGATACAGAAGTTAACGAAAGAGAAATTCGACTGGCAAATCGCATGAAACGTATCGAGTTAAATTCGACGACAGAAGAAACTGAATGCAATTGCTATTGTGTTGAAGAGGACAATAGTCTTATTACTGCTCAAAATGACACACCCCTTGAAAAACTGAATGTAGGAGGAAAAACTTTGATCGATGTTGAAGTACAAGTTAAGGGGGTAGACACGTCACGTTACCTGGCCGATTCGGCAGGTCGGTATTACAGCAGGTTTTTTCTGCACAGAAATGGTAATACCGATAGATCGACGATTGCCCGGTAAACGCGAGAGGGAGCTGTTTGCTATTTCCGTATTCTATTCTGAATAAGGAAAGAAATTCTCAGCTGTTGCGTTGTACTTATAAAAATTTAAACGGAAAGTCGGCTGGTACTACAAACGTAGAAAATTCATTGTAAATTTTAATTACTTGAAATGTGCTTATGCTACAATATTCTACGTTAGCAGTAAGGAATTATAAGTGAAAAGGGAAAATAGATGAGGGGATGTCCCCAGAAAATTAAGTTTGTTAGGTTAGACATTTTTTTACTAGCAAAGCACCGAAACAGAACATGAAATACACTTATTACACGTCCTATGCAGAAAACAGTTATGAACAAACATTATATATAAAATTGTACGGAATCGATTGACGTCACTTTTGCAAAGATCTGATTAGAAATTGCAGAACTCTAGATTCGTCACTGCTTAGCGTGCAACATTGTATAGTCCTGCTGGTTTCGAGCGTCGAAGCCCACGAAATTCAGGGACACACATGATTGTTGGCGAGCATCGCGTGTGACGACTCTAGCTAGAAAATCACGGCGTATGAATGCTAAGAAACTGCGCACGCAAATGGTTGGGCTCGGATTATCGGGAAAGACCTACCCATCCCACCGTTTTGCTTTCTCGCTGCGAGCGAGGACCTTCGGGCCCCAGTAGACCACCCGTTGACAGCCGAGAGCAATAAAACCGACAGGCCAGATAAAATGTTCATGTTTGATAAGTGTTGAGGAAAGTATTACCAATGGAGTTTTTAGGGTTTCTCGATGAAAATGATGTCAGATATGGAGGAATTCGGTCCATTTTTAGTGAACGTAGTGTGTGTCCTAATCATGTATTCATAAAAAAAAAATAGACCGAATTGCTTTGCGTCTCGACTCATGTTCGTGGACATAAACTCACCAATCCATCGGTGGTAACACTCTTATCAAGGTGTAATGAGAAATATGAACATTTTCATATTCAGTACTGGATGACTCAAGTCGCCGTCGACCGAGGGTCTCAAGCTGGTGCGCTATTTCACTCGCACTCGATTTACGTCTTTCAATCTCCTTGTCAAGCGGTTCGGACGAAGGCCCTGATAAATGTGAATTTATTTGGGAAACCAAAGTCGCGTCATTCGTGACACCTACTCGCGAACAGATATATGTATGTACAAGAAAAAGCAATTCAATTTCCCGATGACTTGAAGCAACATTTCAATAGGTAAATGCATGAAAAGGTGGGATCAGGAATTCCCAACCAAGTGATGCATATGAAAGAACTGGCGATATTCAAGAATAGTTTGTCGTCTAAATTTTACAATTAAAGTATTTGTTTGACATGAATATAAAGTTTGTCAGCAAAGTCTTTCTCGATTTGAGTTCTATATATGGCTGACTTTCCTTCGCCATGAAAAGTCCCCTCTTGTCCTGCACGCTGGCAAGAAATCGACGCTCGAAACCAGCGGGGCCATACAATGTTGCGCGCTAAGCAGTGACAAATCTGCAGTTCTGCATTTCTAATCAGATCCCTCATGTTTTCTCGATCAAATTGGCCCCAAAAATAATATAATTCGGACCAAAATTAAGGAAATTACGTGAAAAATTGTTTGCAGAATTGAAAGCCCGTTTCCTTAAAAATAGTCCGATTTAAATTATTTTCGGTCAATTTAATCGGGAGAATGCCAGGAATCCATTTGTGGCACATAAATAAACAAATTCTGTTTCTTTATAATCGATGACACATCGCTGAGCACGGCGATCTCGCGCGGCTCTGGACACAAAGGTTCTCGTCGGTTATTCGAACTTCTAAGATCGTATTCAGATTTATTGGCCGGTGAGTTTCGTAACTAGGCGTGTGCGGTTACCCGATTTTTCGGGCTCGGGACGGGCCGGCAACTTTCGGGCGGGATCGGGCGGGGTCCCGATACTTTCGTATTGCTCGAGATCCCGACAGTTTCGGGACCCCGAGACTCGATTCGGGCTACAAGCATAGCCGCCATGAGCGGACAATTTGATTTCAGGTCGGCTCGGCAAAACTCGCACGCGATCGGACGATATCGTTACCAGTAATAGATTAAAATTATTACCTGAGAACATAGAAAAATTATGTTTCTTACACGTTAATTTGAAATAATAAAATATTCGCCTCCTGTATATTGTTGTTATTATGAAACATCCAGGAAATATTCCTTTTTGTATGCTTATAGTTCGTACGTTTTCTATTTTAAATCTGAACCTATCCGGAAAAAGATAATACCCTATATATTCCCTTTACATAAAGTGCTAAGTGTGAAGTATATTTTATCAGATTTTAAAATATTGTCGATATAAAAATAGTCTTCTTCCCAAGTTCTGAACATGGTATTTATTTAAGTACGTATATGGACGTATTCAGTATTCACAGACCCTGATAACCATCTGACGCCAATCTGACATCAGATTGGCAGCAGGGTCTGCCGTGAGAGCGCAGAGCCTGACGCCAGATCCGTAGTCATCTGTGTCCGCATTAGGCTGCGGTCTGAGGTACAGAGCCTGACATCAGGGCCTGACGTCAGATGAACAGCAGATTCGCATCAGATCCTGCCGTTCGCCTGACACGTATAACAGCGCCATCTGAGGGTCAGAATTGGCAAACAATTCCCTACGCGTGACGTCACATGGCCGTCCCTACACACCAACACAAATGCAGCGTTATTGCTGTAGGTGTATCCCTACTCCCCCATAATCAGCTAGTAGATTCTACAGTTTATTAAATAATTAATTCTACTAGTTTCAAAAAGGATTTATTCTTTATTTAATAATATACAGGATTGGTGATTACAATTGTTAGAAAATAATATAAATAGCGCATATAAATTCGGGGAAGAACATTCAATTTTTACATTTATAAATCCATATACGTCCCGTAACCAGTGGTACCTATTAGGTGCGATATCAGAAAATTTCCTTTATTTTCGACTTCTTTTTGCTGTAGAATCACCACATTCCGTATTATGTTAGCGCTGAAAACAAATATTAGTATAAAATTAAACGTAACGTATGAATAAACAGGTATACATGCGATACTTACTTCAGCTCCATCTCCGCACAGCACACACCCCAGGCGATCATGCATGCTCCTGCGAACATTAACATTTATAATAAAACATGTGTTTAATTATTATCTACTAAACAAGACGCTAAACATTCGCGCTTCGTGCATAACCATACTTTTCTGTCTTGCAGATAATGTGAAACTCGATTTTCGCGACGTAGATAATTGGATATTATTCAATTGCATAATTACGTTTGCCTTCTGGATACGTCGAGATGATTTGTCTGGATATTGATGGATGAAATTACTTGGAATATTCTTCGATTTTGCCGGCACTGATTGCCACTGCCAGTGACTGTCATCTCATACCTCGAAAATGAATGCAAATTGGACATAGAGTCTTGACCAATCACGAGTTTCGGCACTATGGCGCAGCCAATCCGAGCGTCGATTCAAGAGCGTTGGTCAAGACTCAACGTCCAGTTTGCGTTCGTTTTCGAGGTGGTAGTCACTGGCAATGGCAGTCAGTGCTGGCAAAATTGAAGAATATTCCAAGTAATTTCATCCATCAATATCCAGACAAATCATCTCGACGTATCCAGAAGGCAAACGTAATTATGCAATTGAATAATTTCCAATTATCTACGTCGCGAAAATCGAGTTTCACATTATCTGCAAGACAGAAAAGTATGGTTATGCACGAAGCGCGAATGTTTAGCGTCTTGTTTAGTAGATAATAATTAAACACATGTTTTATTATAAATGTTAATGTTCGCAGGAGCATGCATGATCGCCTGGGGTGTGTGCTGTGCGGAGATGGAGCTGAAGTAAGTATCGCATGTATACCTGTTTATTCATACGTTACGTTTAATTTTATACTAATATTTGTTTTCAGCGCTAACATAATACGGAATGTGGTGATTCTACAGCAAAAAGAAGTCGAAAATAAAGGAAATTTTCTGATATCGCACCTAATAGGTACCACTGGTTACGGGACGTATATGGATTTATAAATGTAAAAATTGAATGTTCTTCCCCGAATTTATATGCGCTATTTATATTATTTTCTAACAATTGTAATCACCAATCCTGTATATTATTAAATAAAGAATAAATCCTTTTTGAAACTAGTAGAATTAATTATTTAATAAACTGTAGAATCTACTAGCTGATTATGGGGGAGTAGGGATACACCTACAGCAATAACGCTGCATTTGTGTTGGTGTGTAGGGACGGCCATGTGACGTCACGCGTAGGGAATTGTTTGCCAATTCTGACCCTCAGATGGCGCTGTTATACGTGTCAGGCGAACGGCAGGATCTGATGCGAATCTGCTGTTCATCTGACGTCAGGCCCTGATGTCAGGCTCTGTACCTCAGACCGCAGCCTAATGCGGACACAGATGACTACGGATCTGACGTCAGGCTCTGCGCTCTCACGGCAGACCCTGCTGCCAATCTGATGTCAGATTGGCGTCAGATGGTTATCAGGGTCTGTGAATACTGAATACGTCCATATACGTACTTAAATAAATACCATGTTCAGAACTTGGGAAGAAGACTATTTTTATATCGACAATATTTTAAAATCTGATAAAATATACTTCACACTTAGCACTTTATGTAAAGGGAATATATAGGGTATTATCTTTTTCCGGATAGGTTCAGATTTAAAATAGAAAACGTACGAACTATAAGCATACAAAAAGGAATATTTCCTGGATGTTTCATAATAACAACAATATACAGGAGGCGAATATTTTATTATTTCAAATTAACGTGTAAGAAACATAATTTTTCTATGTTCTCAGGTAATAATTTTAATCTATTACTGGTAACGATATCGTCCGATCGCGTGCGAGTTTTGCCGAGCCGACCTGAAATCAAATTGTCCGCTCATGGCGGCTATGCTTGTAGCCCGAATCGAGTCTCGGGGTCCCGAAACTGTCGGGATCTCGAGCAATACGAAAGTATCGGGACCCCGCCCGATCCCGCCCGAAAGTTGCCGGCCCGTCCCGAGGGCCGAGAATCCGAGCCGCGGGACGATTCGCACACTCCTATTCGTAACGCGTATTCTCTCGTCATCGCAGAACACGAGTGAGCCAGAAGTGGTAGGGATAGCGCCAAGCTTCTGTCATGTATAGGCCAAACCGAGCTGCAGCGTAGAAATACAGGCATCAGAATAGGTGTGCCTTAGGCCTTAGCTCCGAAAAAATTCAGAAGCTTTATTGGTGAGAACATTGATTCTTTCTCGATAGCTTCATCTCGTATTGGTCTACGCATTACTTCGTGACGCACACAACTACATATGTACTACGCTAACAATAAGAATAAATAACAGCCACACGGCTACGTTCAGACGGAGCCGAGCAGCATTCCCGTTACCCCACCATACCCTTCGGTGGCTAGGGAACTCCAACTGACAAATCCACGATCGTCAGATGGTGATGGTTGATTTCTCCTCGATCGCTGTTCGCGAAAACGAATCGACCGGCCAATATATTTGAATACGACCTTAGGATAAAGATATCATGAAAGATGAAAAATTATTCGAAGCCAAATATGAAAGGCCTTCGAATAAACAAAGGAAACTAATAAATACCCGAAGCTAAATAGAATTTTAGATTTAGGGTACACACACCCTCCCCCCAAACCTCGTGTTGATCGGCCACTGGGGCCATTCGGAAGTATATTCTTTTAATTAAATAATGCCCATCTCTGCATTGGAGCGTAAAGAATTACAAAAAAAAATCAAGGAGTCAACTGTTGACCGATTTGGAGACTGTTCCTTGTTATATGTTATATACAATAGTCGGAAGAATAATAATAAAAGCAATAATTGCAAATAATTGCTGTAACTTCCACATTCTGAAAATATGATATCAGTAAATCACTACTTCCAGTGTTATTAAAAAATTCCAATCTCTTTTTTTATTTGAAATAATGTGGCCATATAATTATAATATATATTCGGCAGCGGTGATGTATGTGTTACAGTAAAAGCGTGAATTTAGTAAATGTACACAGTTTCCAGCAGTTTCTAGTCAATGTATGCCTAAAATGCATATAATCTAACCTACAATCGTCCAAAAATACATACATTGACTGTATCACGCTTTTGCTGTGGCACATGTATCCAGCTAACGCTTCAGTTATGCTATAATTCCACGTTGGCAGACCTTCCGAGTAGGCGCCATCTCGCATCCACTACCTGAACTAAATTTGTCACGTGACTTGCTCTGTATTATCGTCAATATGGCGGAACACGTATTTGGGAATGCAATCACGGGGATACGTTTTTCGTCCTTATATGAACAGATTTTAGGCTGGGTGACCTCTCATTCGAAAGAGGAAGGTTCGAGACAGCCCGCTCTGGTGATCGTTTGAGCCACAAAACTCTTTTAGTGACCTAAAAATACTTGGATTCTTGCGTGTGTATTTTGTCGACTTTTGCTCTACTTTGAACACTCATATTATTAGATATCAACACAATTTCGTCGAACCATGACCAGAGCGGGCTGCATTGAACCTTCCTCTTTCGATTGAGACCTCATCCAGCCCAAAATCTGCTCATATAAGGACGAAAAACGTATCCCCCCAAACCCATGTTTCGGGCACATTATGTGGGTATTACAGCGCGCTGCATTACCCGTGTCTACCCCCTTAAAAGTGGAGATTTGAGCAGCACTGGATTTTTTAATTTTTTAAAAACTGATGAGGAGTTAAGTACTGCTACTGGAATACAAAACTTTAAATTGTTTGACAGTATTGTAGCTGCTGTCGAAATAGCTGCACCACAATTGAGCAAACACACTGTTTTAATAAGTATTCGGGAACGAGTTTTAATGACTTTTATAAAACTGAAACAGAATTTAAGTTACTCATTTCTATCCATTTTGTTCCCAGCAGTTAGTCACAGATATTGCTCAGACGTTATTTGTAATATGTTAGACATTTTATGCGAGGTTTTAAGACCATATACAGTAAAGTCTCCCTATGGGCTCGCTGGTCGGGACCGGCGATGAGCCCTCATGGAGACCCGAGTCCTAATTCCGAGTGTTCGTTTCTCGCTTCTTTCTGGTCGAAGGGGGAGCGAGATGGAATGCTTTGCGTGCGCGACGGGTGCGAGCGCTCAGATGGAATCGTGACTGCTCGACGCATGCGGGCGACGGTCAGATAGCCAGGCACGGCACGAGTCTTTTTTGGGCCCTAGGCGAACTTGCCAAATTCCGCCATTTATTATAATACATTTATTTGAGTTTATTGATGACCTTACTCTGAATTTTTATTCGTAGTATTAAACCACTCATAGTACAACTTGTAATATTTAATTTTAAAGTTTATTTTGAACAATACCAGCAATGAAAATACCATTTTGCACCTATTGTCGACTTTCCGCCCTAGGCAGCCGCCTAATTTTGCTTACAGGGACCAGCCAAGCTTACGGGCAGCGATCGGTATGTACATAGCCAAAGAAAATATATAAATAACGCGTCTTAGATTAAATAAATCATTTATATATACTTTTTTAAAATTAAATATTACAAGTTGTACTATGAGTGGTTTAATACTACGAATAAAAATTCAGAGTAAGGTCATCAATAAACTCAAATAAATGTATTATAATAAAGGGCGCAATTTGACAAATTCGCCTAGGGCGCAAAAAAGACTTGAGCCGGGCCTGCGTCAAGATTTAGCGACGCGGTTTCCATGCTCACCTTATGCGCTTGCGACCATCGCGCACGCCCGCCGCGCATGCAAAGGACGGAGTATCAGGCCTCCGAAAGACGGAGCGAGACAAAACATCAACGCGTCGTCTGTCTCGTACCGTCCTCGCTCGCTTTCAGCGCCTTTCGCTCGCTCTCGTTCCATCTCGCTCTCGCCTTCGCCGGACAAGAGTGAGACAGAAGTGGTGGGGATAGGTGACAAGCCCTCATCGTGTGCACAAAACCGAGCCCATAGAGAGACTTTACTGTATTCATTTTCCATCAGGTGATGAAATTTTAAGAAATATGCCATTATGTTTTAATAAGTATACCAACACCCGAATAATATTAGTCTGCACAGAGATAGAAATACAGAAACCAAAAAAATTATGCTGCCAAATAACTACCTATTCAAATTATAAAGGGAGATACACTATAAAATTGATGAATGGAGTAACACCAGGTGGGATAATATCTTTTGTAAGCAAACCGTACGGAGGCAAGGCCTCAGATAAAGCAATATTTGAACAAAGTCTTTTAGTGCAACAGTTAGAGGATGGTGTGTCAGTAATGGTGGACAGAGGTTTTTTAATAGATGATTTATGTTCCGAATATAATGTAAAATTGAATAGACCGCCATTCCTTAAGGATCAAGTTCAATACTCTGCAAATGATGCTGTAGAGAATGCAGATATTGCAAGCGCAAGAGTGCATGTTGAGAGACTGAACCAGCGATTAAAAGTATTTGAAATACTGGGTAGTAAAGTGGCCTCAGGTCTTGTACCAAAAAGTGAGAAGATTATAACCATTTTATGTGCAGTCGTAAATCTAAGCAATTCTATTTTCAAGGATGACAAATTTTGTTCATAACATAACTTCATAATAAAAATGTAAATTAAATTTTTAGAAACATGTATAACTTATATTATAATATATATTGTATAAAATGGTTTATGCATAAAAAATTTTTTTACTGTGTCAAAAATGCATTTTAATTTAATCATAATTTATTTTATTAATCCCTCCTTAATACAAACGTGGTGCAACATTATATTGTAGTAAACATTTTTTAAAGATTTTAACATATTATTTGTAAATTCTGGATCAAATTGAACTGTTATAATAAGAAAACTATTATCAAAAGACGCGTATACAATAAAGTTGGTTGTTTGTACATTCAAGATTGCCATTCCAAGTTGAATCTGTGCAAAATAATTGTGTCTTTGTTTCAATGTTAAATCTTTACTTAAATACGTAAGAGATTGAGCAATGTCTGATATTGATTTCGTTTCGCCAGAGAATGGACACTTAATTTCTATTTGCGGCCTTTACACGGACGTTCTTGCGTGGCACTTTTGCGCGCCACACGCCAGCGCGGCACGCATTTGGCGTGGCGTGCCGGAACGTCGGAAGGAGCGTGCTCCTTCTCGCAGGCCAGAAGATCGCACCCGCCACTACTTAGAGACAGCGAGTTCGGGCTCCCATTTCTACGTCGACTCCACATGCTTTTTCCAGGAACCAGCGCAGTCTTGTATTGTGTACTACCTGTTCCACGTATATTATCGATCTGCGAAACGATCGGCAAGACACGATCGCGATATACGTAGGTTTGCGAAAAGTATACGGATTCCTCGATATACCTGGCTTATAGAGGATATCATAAATGCTGTTACTGTAGGGCACACTGAAACATCTGTTTTTATGAAGCTACATTTGGTTTACCTGAAGGTGCTATAAATTATGGAAATGGTTTATTAATCAGTTATAACGACTGTATTGCGATCTGCATTCTCCTTGCGGACGAAAAGTTTCCACCTCATCGGACGTTCTTGCTAGCATCTTGTGCGTGGTTAGAAGTGTGGCGCGCCGGAATTCCACGTTCTTGCGTGCGAGTAGAACCGTTGTCAGGCGTGTCGCGTCCAAAAGTGTGGCGCGCAAACCTCGACTTCAGAAAAGTTTACATAAGAGACAGAAAAGGTAGTTAGAAAAGGAAAGCGGCATTTGAAGACAAGGGTTTGGCGTGGCGCGTGGACTTTCCGACAGTGCGGAAAATTCTGAGGCGCGCGGCGCGCCTGGCAGTCAAGACTCTGCGAGCTGCTACAAGCGGTAGGAAGTAAACGAGAATTTTTTCAAACCAAAAAATTAAACATATTTACTTGCAGCTTTGTGGCTTCATTTGTCAATCTTTAGGGAATATGAAAAAAATTGTATGCAAAAATAGTGGTTATATCCGGAGTTATAGTGCTTCAAATAGAGCGCCGTACAAAACTCATATGCGCACTGTTAGCATAAAATCAGTTGTTGTAGTTGTCTGAAATAGATTAATATACGATTAATAGATTAAACTTTATTAACCAAAATCATGATGTTATTTATTTTCATCTGCAACCTAGTAAATTATGTCTGTCAGAGTCTGGTAGGTATGGAGGGGACCGTGGCAGCAAGGCGTAGGGGCCTCCGGTGACTCGCGAGCCACCAGTTAGTCAACCCTGGTTTACAACTACTTAAGTAGTTAATTGCTTGTTTTCGAAGGTTTCGTCGGGAAGCATTTGTGTGCCAGATGTCGAAAAGGGAAAATCGACATCGTGCCGTTTTTCAGCGATTTCAAATTTCTTCGGTCTGAGTTAATCCGTATATTGCTCCATCGGCGGGTTCCCCCGCAGACCTGCGGGACAATGCGGTTATAAACCACGACCCCGGGGCGAGATTCTGACCGATCAATCTGTCTAGTTTTGGTAAGCAGATGTCTACTTTTACACCTCTACGTTATCGAGGGGGGGGGGGGGGGGTGCCTCCTACGCCGTCGAACTTGCAGAGGGAAGGTCCCTCCTCTTCTAGGAAAATTTGGCCAATCAGCAATGTTCTTTGCTCGTTCTGGTCATCGTTCGGACCACCGAAATCCGAGCAGCCCTCATAAAACAAAGTTTTCACAATTATTTTGATCACCCTATGGATCACAGAATCTACACTCACATAGAAGTTACACTCTCGTTGGACTCCAGGATGAGCCAGGAATCCATTGATGTCACTTCCATATCGATACGATAAGAAAGTGCGTTTAAGAAATGCCTACTCCTTTTATAATTTGTATTGCTTGTGTAAAAGTAGTCCGATTTCCATGATATTTGTGATAATTTTAATTGGGAGAACGCCAGGAATCCATTAGTGTTATTTTCATATCGATACGATGACGAATAATGAATCTCTTAACACGCTGTAATGAATATTTCACCCTCGACTGTGGGTCGCCGACCTCGATTCGCAGCGGTCGGCCGAGGATACATACCTGTTTCAGAAAAACTGTATTCTTTATTCTTTATTGTATCGATATGGAAGTAATACCGATGCATTTCTTATGTTTTTCAATTGAAAATTATACCAAATTTCATGTAAATCGAACTATTTTTAACGAAGTTTTGGAAATCAATTTATTATGAAGATTCCTTAATTACGATCCGATTTGTGTCGTTTTTGGACCATTTTCATCGGGAACACATAAGGAAACGATTCACACCACTTTCACCAAGATCCGATGAAAAATGTAGAATTTTTGATTCATCACTTCTTAAGGGGCAACATTGTACGGCCCCCCTGGGCTTGAGGGTCGAAGTCCTTGAAACCCATCGAGGCACGGCTTATCGGTAGCGTTGCCTCTTGAGTCGAGGTTTGCGTGCGGCGAAAATTTTTGCGCGCCACACTTTTGGACGCGACACGCCTGACAACGGTTCTACTCGCACGCAAGAACGTGGAATTCCGGCGCGCCACACTTCTAACCACGCACAAGATGCTAGCAAGAACGTCCGATGAGGTGGAAACTTTTCGTCTGCAAGGAGAATGCAGATCGCAATACAGTCGTTATAACTGAGTAATAAACCATTTCCATTATTTATAGCACCTGCAGGTAAACCAAATGTAGCTTCGTAAAAACAGATGTTTCAGTGTGCCCTACAGTAACAGCATTTATGATATCCTCTATAAGCCAGGTATATCGAGGAATTCGTATACTTTTCGCAAACCTACGTATATCGCGATCGTGTCTTGCCGATCGTTTCGTAGATCGATAATATACATGGAACAGGTAGTACACAATACAAGACTGCGCTGGTTCCTGGAAAAAGCATGTGGAGTCGACGTAGAAATGGGAGCCCGAACTCGCTGTCTCTAAGTAGTGGCGGGTGCGATCTTCTGGCCTGCGAGAAGGAGCGCGCTCCTTCCGACGTTCCGGCACGCCACGCCAAATGCGTGCCGCGCTGGCGTGTGGCGCGCAAAAGTGCCACGCAAGAACGTCCGTGTAAAGGGCCCAATTAATTTGTTAGGTTTGTTATTTACATCAAAAGTCACGCCGTCTGGGCTATATCCTAGCCAAGGATTTATTTCTGGAACAACTAAACCTATTTGTTGAACTGTAACACCAGTGCATTTTTCATAAGCACTCCTTGCTGATGATTCATATTTGATGCCGTGCTTTATGGCTTTTGTTTTTTTAAACGCCTTTGGATAAAAATACTGCTGTGATTTTTGTTCCCAATTTGGGGCCTTATTTTTTGTATATGTGTACAGAGCATAACATCTTGAACCTGTCACACGAAACTGTCTTGCCTATTTCCATGCTATTTTATTTTTTAAAGTCTCTTCACAAAGTGACTTGGTATCTACGTTAAGTGTTTTCAAAAATTCCGTACAGCACCTTTTTTCTGGCTAATTTGGAGAAATTCTGGACAGATTTAACATTGAATCTGATGGTTGAATTTCTAAAATAGCTTCTATTATAGTATTATTTATTTCTAACACATTATTATTCACCTCTGAGATCAAAGGTTCATGTCTCCCAGACCTAATAAATTCATTTGAAAAATAATACAAGTATTCATGTAAATAATTTGTCTTTTTCAAATATCAAAAGAATTATATATAAAAATAAATTAGTAAAAATCTTATAATTTTTTTGTACAGATCAATTGTAAAACACAAATACAGTGTTTAAGAATTAAGTGTACAAAAAGTGTAAATATTCAAAAATCCATTATAAAAATTTTGTACATAATATCTGTCTCAAAAATACATAAGATCAATACTTTCTATCAATTAATTCTTAAAGTAATTAATACAATTTGATTGGTTAAACATTACTATATAAACCCTGATAACCATCTGACGCCAATCTGACATCAGATTGGCAGCAGGGTCTGCCGTGAGAGCGCAGAGCCTGACGTCAGATCCGTAGTCATCTGTGTCCGCATTAGGCTGCGGTCTGAGGTACAGAGCCTGACATCAGGGCCTGACGTCAGATGAGCAGCAGATTCGCATCAGATCCTGCCGTTCGCCTGACACGTATAACAGCGCCATCTGAGGGTCAGAATTGGCAAACAATTCCCTACGCGTGACGTCGCATGGCCGTCCCTACACACCAACACAAATGTAGCGTTATTGCTGTAGGTGTATCCCTACTCCCCCATAATCAGCTAGTAGATTCTACAGTTTATTAAATAATTAATTCTACTAATTTCAAAAAGGATTTATTCTTTATTTAATAATATACAGGATTGGTGATTACAATTGTTAGAAAATAATATAAATAGCGCATATAAATTCGAGGAAGAACATTCAATATTTACATTTATAAATCCATATACAATACGTCCCGTAACCAGTGGTACCTATTAGGTGCGATATCAGAAAATTTCCTTTATTTTCGACTTCTTTTTGCTGTAAAATCACCACATTCCGTATTGTGTTAGCGCTGAAAACAAATAGAACCTTAGTATAAAATTAAACGTAACGTATGAATAAACAGGATACATGCGATACTTACTTCAGCTCCATCTCCGCACAGCACACACCCCAGGCGATCATGCATGCTCCTGCGAACATTAACATTTATAATAAAACATGTGTTTAATTATTATCTACTAAACAAGACGCTAAACATTCGCACTTCGTGCATAACCATACTTTTCTGTCTTGCAGATAATGTGAAACTCGATTTTCGCGACGTAGATAATTGGAAATTATTCAATTGCATAATTACGTTTGCCTTGTGGATACGTCGAGATGATTTGTCTGGATATTGATGGATGAAATTACTTGGAATATTCTTCAATTTTGCCAGCACTGACTGCCACTGCCAGTGACTGCCACCTCGAAAACGAACGCAAACTGGACGTAGAGTCTTGACCAACGCTCTTGAATCGACGCTCGGATTGGCTGCGCCATAGTGCCGAAACTCGTGATTGGTCAAGACAAACTGCGGTTCATGAGCTGCTGGAAACGGAACGCTCTTCATGCGCGCAGCGTCTGCGCTGCGGTCTATGCGCATAATGCGTGAATTGGAACACAGCCAGAGTGACTCTCTGGCTAGAGTATTCAAAGGCGATGCCGCCAATAAGCCGCGCCCTGCTGAGTTACGTGGATTTCGACGTTCGCAACGAGATTCACTAGGGCATAAAATTCTTTATTCTTCATCGAATCGATATGGCAGTGATACCAATGAATTCCTGGTGTTCTCCCGAGTAAAATCATGTCATGTAAATCGGACAATTTTTAACAAAGTTAGCTTGGGATCATTTTTATCGGGACGACGGAATCGGTAGACGCCATTTTTGCAAAGATTTGATGAGAAATGCGGAACGTGAAATTCGTCACTTCCACGAAACTAACAAGGGAAGATCCCGAACCCGGAAGTTCAAAAAATTCTGAAACTTTTTCAATATGTAGGGGATTTCCTCCTGATTACAACGCAATTTTTGTTTGCTGCCCAAATTCACTCGAGGGGATTGAAATTGAGCCCTGAAAATTCGGTTATTTTCCGATTTTGTGTTATAATTCGCGAACTGTAAGAGATAGAAAAAAAGTTTCAAGACAAAAGTTACGTTTTTTAATGAGATCTATCATTTGGTAAAACAATTATTTTGCAGTTCACGAGTTATAACACAAAATCGGAAAATAACCGGATTTTAAGGGGTCAATTACACCCCCTTAGAATGAATTTGGGCAACAAATAAAAATTGCGTTGTAATCAGGAGGAAATCATCTACACATTCACAAAATTTCAGATTTTTTTGAATTTCCGGCTTCGGGATGTTCCCTTGTAAGCGAGGCGCGGCTTATTCGCGACATTGACTTTGGACTCTAGCAAGAGAATCACGTTGTACAATCTTACTATTTGCCATAAAATAATACATTCAGTATTTAATTTCCAGATCAACGAAGAGGAGAGAGAGAGGAGCGAAAAGATACAGAAGGAGGAGGAGAAAGAGGGGGAGGAGAGGAAGGAGGCAGAGGAGAAGAGAATGGAGGAGAGAAAGGAGGCAGAGGAGAAAACAGAGAAAATGGAGAAAATGGAGAAAGAAATGGCAAAGGCAAGTTATGTTGAATGTCCTGTGTGTTTTTCTCTTAGAGCATATACATATATACGGCTCGCCGCGTATATACATGGAGGTCTCATCGAGAGCTTGAAACTGTTGCCAACATGGTGCGAGAGAGAAAGACATGTGCGAGCAAGAGAAGTATAGAGGTCCCTTTCGACCGTAATGCGCATGCGCTGATATCGTGCGAGAGAAAAAGACGAGCGATTGAGAATCTATACTTCTTCCTCTCGCACCAGTTCACACGTCTTTCCCTCTCCCACGATATCGGCGCATGCACATTACGGTCGAAAGGGACCTCTATACTTCTCTCTCTCGCACCAGTTCGCACATGTCTTTCTCTCTCGCGTGATGTTGGCAACAGTTTCGAGGCGGTCAATCTTAGGCAATGAGACCTCCATATAAGTATATATGCTCTAAGTTTTTTCTGAAGCTTGTTTGGTATGAACGGCGACGGCGACGCCTGACAAAAACGAAACGACACCGCGTGATCGAACGTGAAATGTAGTCCTACAGCATAATTACAAAATTTTAATTATTCATCGAATCGATATGGCAGTCACACCAATGGATTTTCGCTCTCACTGCCACATAATATTGCACTAAAAAATGACGAATCTCAAGTTCTCAATTTTCCTTCGGATCTTCTCGAAATTTACCATGATTTTAATCTAAAAAACATAAAAAATCCATTGGTGTGACTGCCATATCGATTCGATGAAGAATTAAGAATTCTTTAATTATGCTGTAGTGAATCTCGACTCGAGCGTCGTACATATTCACTATATGTACGGGTAGAAGTAGAAAATGTAATCTTTATTGTGCTGTTTCAGATGAAAAGGGAGCTGCGGAAACTCCGCTTTCAGAGAAACCGAGGCGGATGGCGCCGTGGCGGAAACCGGGGGGGGGGGGGGGGGTATTTTTAATTTTAATATTCGAAAATAAAAAATCAAATAAAACACTTCTTTACTAATTAGTGTCATGTGTTTTATTTAGAAAAAAATATAAACAAATTTTATGTTGTTAATATCACATAATTCACTTTAAATAAAATCGTGGGGCATGATATTTCATAACAGGATATGAATCACTTTAATATTTCAACTTCTGGTTGCACATGGTGCCCCACGATTTTATTAAAAGTGATATTAACACCATCAAAATTGTAGTACAAGAAAATAATTATTTTTTACTTGTTAGTGCATTTCTAATAAAATCGTAACATAAAAAATTTTTTTTTAAATATTTTTCATTTTATAGTTTTTAGTGTTTGGGGATTTACATTTCACAGCTCAGACTTTTTAGAAATATCTTTTATTGCTGTATAAAGTTTAACAGTTTGCTTGAACGCTATAGTGCTAAAGTTACTAAAACATAATTCTTTTCTTGTACTACAATTTCGATGGTGATATACTACGAACGCCTGCAAAGTTGTAGTTTTACTATTCGTACATACGTGACGGATCATTTCTCGATAAATTGTGTATTTTCGGTAATCGCGATGCGACTAGCGTCCAGAACGCAGAAGCTTTTTGCCGTTTTCGTAAAGAACGCGATAGTTGGAAGTGGGTTAGGATCCATTTCGGTTGGAATGAACAATGTCGTATATACGGTTCATTCCATGCCAAGCGGATCACTTTGAACACTCAATGTCTGAGATTTTATTCAAATTGAAACACGTTATACATAGTGCATTGTGAAAATAAGAGGGGTTCAAGTTGTCACATTTTGCCACATTCAAAATTGTTTTATAAATACAGATCCTCAAAGTACACAACTTTTATCCACTTTTTGAAAATTACCTTTCAAATTTGGCAAAATGATTATTTAAATCCTCCTTATTTTCACATGGACTCTAACATATTTCAATTTCAACAAAATCCCCAGGACGGCGAGGAGGAAATAGCCGAGGGGGAACAATATTTACTGATAAAAAATATATTAAAATGATTGTTTAATGATTGTTTATGTTGTTTGTTTTGATAGAATGTAAAACGTTCACCTTTTCTATCGTATCGGCATGAACGTTTCAGTAACATACTGCTGAGATTTCCCAGATGAAAATGAATTTAAACACGGCATAAATCAGATTATTTCTAAACGATTTTCTTCAGCTTCGATCCTCGGTTTGTTTGTAGGTATTTGTGTGTTTGATGTATGTATGGTTCAAATCTGGCAACTCAAATTTAACCAACTTCCAACTATCGAGTTGTCTTGAAGCTTTGCAGGCGTGCGTAGTTTGGATGACAATATAATATTTTAAAAAAAATTAACCCCGAAGGGGTGAAAAAATACCCAGTCATCAATAAATATAATCCATAACCACAAAACGACTTGGAATCAGTCATTCGCGTTCTTTATGAAAACGACAAAAACCCGCTGCGTTTGGGATGCTAGTGGCATCGCGATTTCCGTAGTAAATACACAATTTATAACAAGAAATGATTCGTTACGTTCGTATAGGAAAAAAATTGAAGTACAAAAAAAGATTCATTTTTTAGTCTTTAGTGCATTTTAATTTAGTTTTTAAAATCTTAAAATCGTTTAACATAAATTTTTTTTATATATTTTTTACCATTATTACATTAGAAAGGTTACATTTATCTTCAATTATCTGGTACAGTTCTAGAAATAACCCGATTTATACCGTGTTTGAATTCATTTTAATGTGGAAAATCTCAGCAGTATGTTACTGAATACTGAAAACGTGACGTTTTACATTTTATCAACACTATATGCCTCTCCAACCGAGATTACAAGTCGCCGCCGAACAGCCCAAGTCCTCGCTGGTCGGGACCCGCGCACAGTGGGGCAAAGTGGCGAAGTTTGTTTCAAAATCAAAGAACTTTTGATAGAAATGAAATAGAGTGATGATTTTTTTTTTAATTAAAGCTGAAAGATTGTAGAATAAGGGAAAATTAATGAAATTATGGTACGAACGTTTTTTACCTTTGAAAATCTGTGTTAAACTTGAAATTTTACAACAAAAATATGTTTTATCCAATACCATGTTCGGTTAGAATTTTTTCTTGACATGTTGTACATCATTTCCTATAGATTTTGTCGCGCTAATTTCAAATCCGTTCGCAAAATTTGTCTACTACCTCAGGATTTTGAAAAAAAATCGATTTCAAGTTTAACACAGATTTCACAGTCCAACAAAATGAAACTTTTTTTCTGTTCCGCAATATCCACTGGGTGACCCTTGTAGAGTTTATCGCCCTGAACACAAATCCGCAAACCGTTTGTCGCCATCACCCTCAGTTTTTGAGAAACTCGATTTTGAAGAAAACTGCAAATTTTCCAACTTTGAACATCTTTTGTGTCGAAACGATAATACTTATTTGGTTGCTCCTTGCGTCAAATTATTCTTTGAACCCTCCCGAATACAACGATATAAGTTATTATTGGATTATGAAGATTTGAATATGTTTAAACAACGTTCAAAGGGAAAAGGATACCCAAAATGCACCCATTTTTGAAGATATCTTTCAATTTATTTCCAAAACTAAGGGTCTAGGATAAAATCTGACCATTCCACGCGATGCAGCTGACATTTTTCCGTCGGAAAGCATCAACAAAAGTGGTAAGTCACGTTTCGTTTTCAATACAGAAGCGAAATAGTTTGGCAAAACGCGCGGTGCCAACAGTGGTAGTCAGCCGCGTTAAGCGACTGTGTTACGCTGAGCGGCAGTGGATCGCGCGCCGCCGTTGACTACCACTGTCGACGCCGCGCGTTTTGCCAAACTATTTCGCTTCTGTACTGAAAACAAAACGTGATATACCACTTTTGTCGATGATTTCCGAAGGAAAAATGTCTGTTGCATCGCGTGGAATGGTCAGATTTTCGCCTAGACCCTTAGTTTTGGAAATAAATTCAAAGATATCTTCAAAAATGGGTACATTTCGGGCGTCATTTTCCATTTGATCGTTGTTTAAACATATTTAAATGATTATAATGCAATAATAACTTATATCGGTGTATTGGGGAGTGTTCATAGAATAATTTGATGCAACGAGCAATCGAGCAACTATTACCGTTTCGACACAAAAAATGTTCAAAGTTGAAAATTTGCAGTTTTTTTTTAAATCGATTTTCTCAAAAACTGAGGGTGATAGAGCAATTCTGCTTGCAGATTCGTGTTCAGGGCGAAAAGCTATACAAGAATCACCCAGCGGATATTGCAGACCAAAAATCGTGTTGGACAGTGTTTTCAAAGGTAAAAAATGTTCGTATCATAATTTCATTAATTTTCCATTATTCTGCAATCTTTGAACTTTAATTTAGAAAAAAAATCATCGCTCTATCTCAGTTCTATCAAAAGTTCTTTGATTTTGAAACAAACTTCGTCACTTTGCCCCACTGTGCGGCGCGGCGTTGAGCCCGTATCGCGAACAGAGCCCTAATTCCCAGCAGTGATGCCAGAATGAGGACGGGAGCGCTCGAGAATTTCCCCCACCACACATGCACACTACGCCGGAGCTGCGTGTCCGGGCGCTCGGCGCTTCGGACAACGTCGGGAAGACGAGAGAGAAAACGAATGTGTGTCTTTCTCTCTCGCTCTTGAAACGCTGTGATCCAAGGGGGGGTGCAAGCGACACGCGGCCGTGCGCGATCTTCCTGAGTGCCTCGAGGCTCGAGATACACTTTTCACTTTCTGACATATGTATAATACTCTTGTAATGAAAAAAAAATTGGAAAAAATTTTGTTAGGGAAATCACGTTTTAAGACCTCCTGATCACGTTTTGACTATTTAGAAAAGAGCTTTTTTTTAAATATCTCATGTATTTGTTAACACGATTACGTTTAAACGGCAAAATGGATTTCAATGAAACTTTATATTAAAATTTTATATTCGTGTCTTAAGATCCATTAGATCACGAAAAATGATAATTACCCGTTATGATTCTTCGATTTTTCAGATATACGAACTAAATTCTACATAAAAAAAAGTTAAATAAAGTTCTTCTGTAACTTGTTTAACAAAGAAAAATGTACATTCATAATTGAGGCATTTGATGGAAAAAGGGCACATACACTAAAATGCCATTTCAAGAAAATCGATTTCAAAGTTTTCATTATAGTATAACTTAATAAAAAGTAATGCAATTAAATCAAATTTTTTTAAGGATGTAGTTACCGTGTCGTTCAAGCGTTCTGAATACAGAAGTCATGATTTAAAAATGATATGTGTCTTTATTTCTAAGTTTTAAACAAGTGGTTTATGTGCCCTTTTTCCATCAAATGCCTGAATTTCTTGTGTTCGTTTTAAATTTCCGTACTTTTTATTTGAGCTATTTCTATTTTTCAAACCTTAAAATGAATTTTTTTATTAAAAGACGAATATTTTGATACTGTACATTGGTGAACTTTGTTAAAATTAGAATCCACTCTTGGCCAGTACCATGCACGCTGTAGAAGCCTTCGATAAAAAATATTTTTTCAGAGTATGATCTAAAATCTAAAATCTAAACGTAATCACATCAAACGTAATTATATCAAGTTGCGACAAAGAATCACGTACTATTTACAAATTAATTACGCGCAGCGTGCACGTTACCGCTCGATGGAAACTACGGGAAAGTGGTGGTGTCTTCCATCGGGAGGGAAATGTAAACAATTGGTTATGCAAAGCTAACATCGCGATACATGTTGTACACTAAAATGTACAAAAACATTACAAAAATAGAAAAGAAAGGCAGCACGTAAATATATCAATTGGGTTCGATATATTGACGAGATGTAAAACTGCAATAATGCTACAATTGTTTACATTTCCAAAGGATAGAAAGCAAGCAAAGGAATTTACTATAATACATGCGACAGAATTTCGAGATAATTGTTACATATAAAATGAATATAATTAAGAATATACATTTATTTGTACAATTATCTCGAAGTTCTCTCTATGAATCATATGTACAGCAAGCAAGCGAATTTATTGCAAGGATAGAACAAGAATTGCGTGAGGTAAATCGAACAACTATTTACATATTCGCGATGTCCAAAAATCGAATGAAATAGAAAATGGATGAAATTGATAATATTCTGGACATCACCAATTTGCATTACCCGACGTAGAAGGAAAATCCGCGAGGTCATCAACGGCATGTAAACGTAAACTATTCTTTTGCTTCTTCGCAAAAGTTGCATAGAAATTCTCAGATGACATGAGAGATAGATGTTTGTCATCTACCTCCATGCTCTGAGCTGTTTCCCCGTGCGCCTTTAATGCCGATTTCGTTACGCAAATGGCATTGACGATGGTGGAACAAAGTCGGTTTCGTTTCTTGTTCTTTATGTCGGGAAGCATGGAAAACGATCTTTCAGCATCGGCGTTTGAATTTGAAAGACTTCTAATGGAATTTAATAATTCCTGCAAACATGGATATTTATACGAGCCTTGATCGTTTCGCGTTAACAACACCGTTTTCCATACATCATCAAAAGCTAATGTACAAAGCTTGACTGCATCTGCAAAATTCAGGTGCAATGTTGACCATTCTTTTTGCAAACCGTCTTCGTCGAAACCGCCCAATTTCTGAGCAGTAAAGAGAACACTTTTGAAGGAAGTGTCTCTGTCAGTATCTACTAATGCCAAATGAGGCTCAAAAACACGTAACTTGCTCAGAAATTCGTCATCGATTGGCAATCGATTACGAATTTCGTTTGCAGCCGTTATGTAAAACTTAATACAATTTTCTCGAACGGTTTGGACAACATCGGGTTTGCCTTCTGCAACTAATTGACAAAGAAAAGTGTCACAATCCGGACCTAAATGAATACTATCTAATGCGATTTGATTATCGCCTCTTGAAAAATCTATTAATTTTACTGAATCCATGTGCTTCAAAAGCTGCGGTTTCAAAAAATGACGTAAAATATCGTACAAAAGAGTTTTGGCAGTATTTTGAAGCAAATGGATCCTTGTTTGTTGCGACTGAAAGAATAAACTAAAGTCATTAAAATACTCTAGAACGTATTTCAAAAACAGAAGATATGCTTTCGCTTCTGGATTTTGCATGATGATAAGCAGATGATCCCCAGCCTTTGTCTTCTCACTTACGACCAATTCTTGCAGAAAGTGCAACACACTGTCCCAATTTTCTAAAAGTGTAACTACGGATGAGTAACGCGATAACCATCGCGTAGTACAGAATTTTAAAATTTTGCGGTCAGTAGATTGAAAACATTGCTGAAATTCGCGAAAAATGGCCGAGCGTTTGGGACTGCTATAAATGAATGTTGCGACTTTCCGTAATAATTCCTCGCAGACCTCGGGAATGGTAGCGCATGCTGCATGCACTACCAATGCAAAGGAGTGACATGGACACGGCATGGTGAAAAAATTTTCACCGCGAATTTCTGCAAGTTTGGTCTTGAATGACGAGTGCCACCCTGTCATGACAGAAGCGTTATCACACGACAAAGCAAGAATGTTTCCGAACGGAATTTGCTTTTTCCACATGGAGTTCTTAAAGGAGGTAAATATTTTATCGGCAGTACATTCTCGCGCGTCAAGATTAATTAATTCTACTAATTCCGTTCGAACATCCAAAGTCTCGGGTGCGACATACCGAACAATAAACGACATCCATTTCTCATTGGTAATGTCGGATGTTTCATCAATAAATACTGAAAACTTAGAATTCTGTAAAACCAGACTAAGACGCTCTGTTTCCCGAGGACACAGAACGTTCGATATAATATTAGAACACTTTGTTCGACCACACGTCATACGTTCCAAAACATCAGGATCTTTCCCAACGTCTTGGAAAAGTTGAAGAATCGCCTCTGTGGATTGATGCGAAATATTTTTCTCGGCAACTAATGCAGCAAAACGAATAACCAAAGCATAAACAAAACATAAACAAAGCATACGCGACCACAGATCGCGGATATGACCGTCAAATGTACTTGACGAAAACCAGGCCCGAGCGAACCCTCGAAACGGGAAACGAAAAGAATAGATAGGAAATCGTAAAATAGTAAGAAAAATTAAGAAAGGAGAAAAATCGAAGAAAAGGCTAAAAGAAATAACAGCAAGGTAATGGTGACAGTACCGAACTGCCACAGATGCATTTACCAGTTACCTTTCTCTCCTATTCTTGTACAATAATACCTTTATACCAATTTACACATTTTAGTGTACAACATGTATCGCGATGTTAGCTTTGCATAACCAATTGTTTACATTTCCCTCTCGATGGAAGAGACCACCACTTTCCCGTAGTTTCCATCGAGCGGTAACGTGCACGCTGCGCGTAATTAATTTGTAAATAGTGCGTGATTCTTTGTCGCAACTTGATATAATTACGTTTGATGTGATTACGTTTAGATTTTAGATTTTAGATCATACTCTGAAAAAATATTTTTTATCGAAGGCTTCTACAGCGTGCATGGTACTGGCCAAGAGTGGATTCTAATTTTAACAAAGTTCACCAATGTACAGTATCAAAATATTCGTCTTTTAATAAAAAAATTCATTTTAAGGTTTGAAAAATAGAAATAGCTCAAATAAAAAGTACGGAAATTTAAAACGAACACAAGAAATTGAGGCATTTGATGGAAAAAGGGCACATAAACCACTTATTTAAAACTTATAAATAAAGACACATATCATTTTGAAATCATGACTTCTGTATTCAGAACGCTTGAACGACACGGTAACTACATCCTTATAAGAATTTGATTTAATTGCATTACTTTTTATTAAGTTATACTATAATGAAAACTTTGAAATCGATTTTCTTGAAATGGCATTTTAGTGTATGTGCCCTTTTTCCATCAAATGCCTCAATTATGAATGTACATTTTTCTTTGTTAAACAAGTTACAGAAGAACTTTATTTAACTTTTTTTTATGTAGAATTTAGTTCGTATATCTGAAAAATCCAAGAATCATAACGGGTAATTATCATTTTTCGTGATCTAATGGATCTTAAGACACGAATATAAAATTTTAATATAAAGTTTCATTGAAATCCATTTTGCCGTTTAAACGTAATCGTGTTAACAAATACATGAGATATTTAAAAAAAAGCTCTTTTCTAAATAGTCAAAACGTGATCAGGAGGTCTTAAAACGTGATTTCCCTAACAAAATTTTTTCCAATTTTTTTTTCATTACAAGAGTATTATACATATGTCAGAAAGTGAAAAGTGTATCTCGAGCCTCGAGGCACTCAGGAAGATCGCGCACGGCCGCGTGTCGCTTGCACCCCACCTTGGATCACAGCGTTTCAAGAGCGAGAGAGAAAGACACACATTCGTTTTCTCTCTCGTCTTCCCGACGTTGTCCGAAGCGCCGAGCTCACGGACACGCAGCTCCGGCGTAGTGTGCATGCGAGGTGGGGGAAATTCTCGAGTGCTCCCGTCCTCATTCTGGCATCACTGATTCCCAGTGTTCGCGTCTCGCTTCCTTCTGGCCGAAGGGGGGAACGAGATGGAACGCTTTGCCTGCGCGACTGCCGCGAACGCAAAGGACGGAGTGTCAGGCGTCCGAAAGACGGAACGAGACAAAACATCATCCCGTCGTCTATCTCGTACCGCCCTCGCTCGCTTTCAGTGCCTCTCGCTCGCTCTCGCCTTCGCCGGACGAGAGTGAGACAGAAGTGGTGGAGATAGCGAAAAGTCCACATCGTGTACATCAAATCGAGCCCGTAATGAGACAATACTGTAGTATATTTTATTTGAGTTTATCCAGATATTATCCTTGCCCATCTCTGTTCTCCAACCGCTTCGCCGTGATTCATTCAAGCCTCGTTGATGGCAAAATAGTGATAGGGGAAATGCGGCAACAGCGCGATTCGACTCTCGATACGTCTCGGCAACTATGTTTTTCCTACATTTATCGGCTAGTTTGGTCTTCCACCGGTTCTGACATGGCGCGAATATACCATCAACGCCGGTGACGGAGAATCCTTGAAGCCTCATTCTGTCATTTCTCGAGTCTGTCTCAGTACACGAGTCAGAAATTCATTATTATTTCAACGTACGGTGCTTATTAGCGTTCAAACGCACCGTACCCGTTTCCACGGATGTCTACTGGAGGCAACTATACCCGCAAAAACTTCCTTCTTGCCGATTCCAGGACGAAAGATGAAAACTACGGTTTGTTTACTACACGCGTATACGTACACGCTTAACTTAGCTTGTGTGAGCGTACGCACACATTCAAGGCCCGCTGAGACGGCAGCCTTAACGTTCAAACACACCAGACCCGTCTGCACGGATGTCTACTGGATGCAACTATACCTGCAAAAACTTCCTTCTGGCCGATTCCAGGACGAAAGTTGTAATTTACGGTTTGTTTACTACACGCGTATACGTACACGCTTGATTTAGCTTGTGTGAGCGTACGCACACAGTCAAGGCCCGGTGAGACGGCAGCCTAAATAATAAAATACATATATCAATAATGGTTTCAATTCTCGATATCAAGTACTTTTAGCAGCTCTGTTTTCGATTGCGATACCTTCTTGGTATCAGAACAAAGGAAGGGTTATCCAGCTTGATTTTTTGTATAACTGAGATAACGGAATGCCATGTAACCCTACCTAGTACAAAAAAAGTCATCGATTCTATATATGAATAAAAAAGTATTCATTATGATTTGATACAAGTAGGTATCGATACTTTTGTTTCGATACCGAGTAAGTACCGATAGTTTCATTCGATACAAGTAACGAGTAAAAGTATCGATACCTTGGCGGTATCGATTCATCCCTATATAGAACACGTTTATAAGACCGACTTGAAAGATCTGGGTCTTACCATATTTTATGGAAGAAAGAATAGTTGGAAAATCATGTGTTTAGTTGAGTATTATAACATTTTTAATATTTAACTTAGCAGATTGTTAGTCCATTGAATGCCAGGGAGTCTCAAAATAATTATTTAAACTTTTAAAGACAGTTCTTCCAAATATAAAAGAATTAATGATTACTATTCATTCAGTCATCTTAGAGACAGGTATACCAAATATATAGTCCTCAGTGAAATGCCGGCAACCAGGGCCGGCGGAACCTATTATGCAAGTAATGCGTTGCATAAGGGCGCCAGCCGAAGGGGACGCTAAGAAATATATCGCAGACTTAATAATAAAGGAATCCAACTCCCATATAATCAAAATGTAAATGTTATTCTTTTTTTATTATACCTCGTAAAGGCAAAACATATTAAATAGATAACAGGTACAAAAATTTGGGGGCGCCAAAAATTTCTTGCACAAGGGGCGCCAAACATCCTCGCGCCGGTCCTGCCGGCAACTACGATCGGTACTGGAGAGCCCTAAATGATTGAAACCTCGGCCACTTATTCCCGCAGCGGTGCTAGTTTGCAAGCGAGAAGAGCTCGCCCGGCCGCCGCCTGGCCGTCGCGTCGTGAACTACTATTATTTAAAAAAAATAAGAACGTTAGAACCTTCCTCTCGCCAAGACGAACAAAGTGATGTAACACACTTGTGAGTACAGTTCATATTTACTGAGAAACCGCATTTCATAGTATGCAACTTCAATTTTATAGAATATTATAAGTATATATATACTACTACTGATAGATATATATATATATATATATATATATATATATCTATAGATAGATGAAATGGCAGGTTATGTCAGCAGAATCTCCTCGATTTTTGCTGTCTTTGTGCCATCAGTTCGCGATGCGCTAGATCTGCTCGATTCCTGCAATTACATTATATCAGCAGACACTCCTCATTTTCTGCCGTCAAACTACTTGTAGGCTATGTCAGCAGAATCTGCTCCATTTCTGTTGTCTATCTGCCGTCAGATCGCGGTGCGCAGAGTCGATTTCTGCCATTAAATTGTACCAGCAGATTCTCTGCAATGTCTGCCGCCAAACTGCTCGCAGGCTGTGTAAGCAGAATCTGTTCGATTTCTGCTGCCTATCTGCCGTCAGATCGCGGTGCGCAGGGTCTGCTCGATTCGTGCCATTAAATTGTATCAGCAGACCATGCCGCCAATCTGCTCGCAGGTTAAGGCAATCTGTCGGCCTTCTGCTGTCAGTCTGCTTTCATCATCGAATATAATAAATACTGTATCAAATCTGTAGTCTTTCTGTCACAGACATTTGTACTCAGGCGTTGAGCAAATTTGCAAAAACGGACGGGGCTGACTGCGTAGGAGTGACGATTCAATCGGTATCTTCTACAACACATAGCTACATTGTAATGCCTATTATATCAGCAAGCGAACGTCTTCTTCCACCACTATTCATAGTTTTGAAGGAATCTACAGGAACACTTAGTCCGATAGTGCAAAGAACTCTATTCCGTCCGGTTAATATTTACATCGGAGCTTCAAAATCAGGAAAACTCACATCTGAACATTTTAAAACTTGGTTTAGCGAAGTGTATCTACCGAATACTGGCCGTAGAAGCATGCTCCTACTCGACTCGTGGACGGGGCACTGCCCAAATGAGTTATAGCAGTTGATTCTACAAGACAAGGAAGTAACTTTTTCAAAGATTCAAAAAAAAAAACGATGGGCATCGTTCAACCTTTAGAGCGCATATAAATTCGAGGAAGAACATTCAATATTTACATTTATAAATCCATATACAATACATCCCGTAACCAGTGGTACCTATTAGGTGCGATATCAGAAAATTTCCTTTATTTTCGACTTCTTTTTGCTGTAGAATCACCACATTCCGTATTGTGTTAGCGCTGAAAACAAATAGAACCTTAGTATAAAATTAAACGTAACGTATGAATAAACAGGATACATGCGATACTTACTTCAGCTCCATCTCCGCACAGCACACACCCCAGGCGATCATGCATGCTCCTGCGGACATTAACATTTATAATAAAACATGTGTTTAATTATTATCTACTAAACAAGACGCTAAACATTCGTACTTCGTGCATAACCATACTTTTCTGTCTTGCAGATAATGTGAAACTCGATTTTCGCGACGTAGATAATGGAAATTATTCAATTGCATAATTACGTTTGCCTTCTGGATACGTCGAGATGATTTGTCTGGATATTGATGGATGAAATTACTTGGAATATTCGTCGATTTTGCCGGCACTGATTGCCACTGCCTGTGACTGCCACCTCGAAAACGAACGCAAACTGGACGTAGAGTCTTGACCAACGCTCTTGAATCGACGCTCGGATTGGCTGCGCCATAATGCCGAAACTCGTGATTGGTCAAGACTCTATGTCCAATTTGCATTCATTTTTGAGGTATGAGATTTTTTAAATAGGAACATAGGTGCGTCAACCGAGGGTGTTCC
This sequence comes from Andrena bucephala, assembly GCA_947577245.1. Classification (NCBI taxonomy): domain Eukaryota; kingdom Metazoa; phylum Arthropoda; class Insecta; order Hymenoptera; family Andrenidae; genus Andrena; species Andrena bucephala. Next base: position 70,099,758 of record OX387716.1, read on the forward strand.
AGTGACCTATGTTCCTATTTAAAAATTAATATGTGCAATAAAAAATACTATTTTTCAAGCAAATGATAATTTAAAATGAGATGTGTGTTTTTAATTGAAAGTGATGTCCATCTCCTGGGAGGTGGAGCATCGGTATACACCATACACTCATACATATATAAGGTGCTCTCACACAAAATATATATATATAACAAATCTTTGCAAATCTGTTAATTAGCATGAGTTTGATCAACCTTGCATGTGAAAGGTGTAGGTATTCAAATGAATAAAAAAAAAAAATAATGCTAACATTGAGATGCGAACTGACGACCTCATGGTTACTAGTCGGGAGCGCTAGGCACTGGGCCACCCTGTTCGTTGGTTACTGCTTTCTATCCAATGTATGTAAGAGCACTCCAAATTTTTCAAAGTCGGTTTTCTCGAATTTGGCTGAAAAGCGGGTCTTACTACTTTGGGAAATTGAAGTCCGAGTGAAGACCTTCACTCACGCTAAGTATAAACAATTTCTGAGATGGACAGTCCTGAAGGTCCCCTTGTAAGATCGTTACGGGCTCGGTTTGGTGTACACCAGGCCTGCCCCATCGGGTGCAAATACCTCCTGAATTTCTGGGACCCGGGTAACAGCCGAGCGCAGGACTGTTCCATTGCTACCCGTTGCGAAATTTGTGAGAGAACTGCATGAGTGTGCGTCCATGTAGAAGAGGTCTTCGAATCCAAGCAATAGACTCGTGGTACGAGCCTACGTGGACAGCCGCACACTCATGCAGTTCTCCCGCAACCCATGCTGTGGTTAGCAACGTAACCAGTCCCGCGCTCGGCTGTTGCCCGGGTCCCAGAAATTCAGGAGGTATTTGCACCCGATGGGGCAGGCCTGGTGTACACGATACGGACTTTTCGCTATCCCCACCACTTCTGTCTCACTCTTGTCCGACGAAGGCGAGAGCGAGATGGAAAGAGAGCGAGCGAAGGCACTGAAAGCGAGCGAGGACAGTACGAGACAGACGACGCGTTGATATTTTGTCTCGCTCTGTCTTTTGGACGCCTGACACTCCGCCCTTTGTGTGCGCGACGGGCGTGCGCGATGGTCGCAAGTGCTTACGGTGAGCACGGGAACCGCTTCGCAAAAACTTGCTGCAGGCCCGGCATAAGTCTTTTTTGCGCCCTAAGCGAACTTGTCAAATTGCGCCCTTTATTATATTACATTTATTTGAGATTATTTATGACTTTACTCAGCAAAATTAGGCAACTGCTAGGGCGTAAGGTTGACAAGAAGTGCAAAATGGCCTTTTCATTGTTGGCATTGTTGAAAATAAATTTTTAAATGAAATACTACAAATTATATTACAACGGTTTTAAGGGGGTAGACACGTCACGTGGTCTGGCCGATTTGGCCGGTCGGTATTACAGCAGGTTTTTTCTGCACAGAAATGGTAATACCGATAGATCGACGATTGCCCGGTAAACGCGAGAGGGAGCTGTTTGCTATTTCCGTATTCTATTCTGAATAAGGAAAGAAATTCTCAGCTGTTGCGTTGTACTTATAAAAATTTAAACGGAAAGTCGGCTGGTACTACAAACGTAGAAAATTCATTGTAAATTTTAATTACTTGAAATGTGCTTATGCTACAATATTCTACGTTAGCAGTAAGGAATTATAAGTGAAAAGGGAAAATAGATGAGGGGATGTCCCCAGAAAATTAAGTTTGTTAGGTTAGACATTTTTTTACTAGCAAAGCACCGAAACAGAACATGAAATACACTTATTACACGTCCTATGCAGAAAACAGTTATGAACAAACATTATATATAAAATTGTACGGAATCGATTGACGTCACTTTTGCAAAGATCTGATTAGAAATTGCAGAACTCTAGATTCGTCACTGCTTAGCGTGCAACATTGTATAGTCCTGCTGGTTTCGAGCGTCGAAGCCCACGAAATTCAGGGCTACACATGATTGTTGGCGAGCATCGCGTGTGACGACTCTAGCTAGAAAATCACGGCGTATGAATGCTAAGAAACGATAGTGTGAAGCGGCGTGCGTTTCAATTGCACATTGACAATATCGTAGATTCTAGGGCCTAGAATATTAGCTACGTATTACGATGTTCTTCACCGGAGCACTACATTAATGAATTAAAAAATAAATGAATGGGTCAATTAGTTAAAATTAATGAACTGTGCATGATTTTAATGACGCCTAATTTAATTGCCCTTACAAACTGAATTACTAATTGTAATTAAAAGAATTTTTGACGTGCAACATGAAACTGCGCACGCAAAAGGTTGGGCTCGGATTATCGAGAAAGACCTACCCATCCCACCGTTTTGCTTTCTCGCTGCGAGCGAGGACCTTCGGGCCCCAGTAGACCACCCGTTGACAGCCGAGAGCAATAAAACCGACGGGCCAGATAAAATGTTCATGTTTGATAAGTGTTGAGAAAAGTATTACCAATGGAGTTTTTAGGGTTTCTCGATGAAAATGATGTCAGATATGGAGGAGTTCGGTCCATTTTTAGTGAACGTAGTGTGTGTCCTAATCATGTATTCATAAAAAAAAATAGACCGAATTGCTTTGCGTCTCGACTCATGTTCGTGGACATAAACTCACCAATCCATCGGTGGTAACACTCTTATCAAGGTGTAATGAGAAATATGAACATTTTCATATTCAGTACTGGATGACTCAAGTCGCCGTCGACCGAGTGTCTCTCGCTGGTGCGCTATTTCACTCGCACTCGATTTACGTCGTTCAATCTCCTTGTCAAGCGGTTCAGACGAGGGCCCTGATAAATGTGAATTTATTTGGGAAACCAAAGTCGCGTCATTCTTGACACCTACTCGCGAACAGATATATGTATGTACAAGAAAAAGCAATTCAATTTCCCGATGACTTGAAGCAACATTTCAATAGGTAAATGCATGAAAAGGTGGGATCAGGAATTCCCAACCAAGTGATGCATATGAAAGAACTGGCGATATTCAACAATAGTTTGTCGTCTAAATTTTACAATTAAAGTATTTGTTTGACATGAATATAAAGTTTGTCAGCAAAGTCTTTCTCGATTTGAGTTCTATATAAAGTTGACTTTCCTTCGCCATGAAAAGTCCCCTCTTGTCCTGCACGCTGGCAAGAAATCGACGCTCGAAACCAGCTGGGCCATACAATGTTGCGCGCTAAGCAGTGACAAATCTGCAATTCTGCATTTATAATCAGATCTTTGCGAAAGTGACGTTAGTCGATTCCTCATGTTTTCTCAATCAAATTGGCCCCAAAAATGATATAATTCGGACCAAAATTAAGGAAATTACGTGAAAAATTGTTTGCAGAATTGAAAACCCGTTTTCTTAAAAATAGTCCGATTTAAATTATTTTCGGTCAATTTAATCGGGAGAATGCCAGGAATCCATTTGTGGCACTTTCATATTGATACGATGAAAAATAAACAAATTCTGTTTCTTTATAATCGATGACACATCGCCGAGCACGGCGATCTCGCGCGGCTCGGGACACAAAGGTTCTCGTCGGTTATTCGAACTTCTAAGATCGTATTCAGATTTATTGGCCGGTGAGTTTCGTAACTAGGGGTGTGCGGTTACCCGATTTTTCGGGCTCGGGACGGGCCGGCAACTTTCGGGCGGGATCGGGCGGGGTCCCGATACTTTCGTATTGCACGAGATCCCGACAGTTTCGGGACCCCGAGACTCGATTCGGGCTACAAGCATAGCCGCCATGAGCGGACAATATGATTTCAGGTTGGCTCGGCAAAACTCGGACGCGATCAGACGATATCGTTACCAGTAATAGATTAAAATTATTACCTGAGAACATAGAAAAATTATGTTTCTTACACGTCAATTTGAAATAATAAAATATTCGCCTCCTGTATATTGTTATTATTATGAAACATTCAGGAAATATTCCTTTCTGTATGCTTATAGTTCGTACGTTTTCTATTTTAAATCTGAACCTATTCGGAAAAAGATAATACCCTATATATTCCCTTTACATAAAGTACTAATTATGAAGTATATTTTATTCAGATTTTAAAATATTGTCGATATAAAAATAGTCTTCTTCCCAAGTTCTGAACATGGTATTTATTTAAGTACGTATATGGACGTATTCAGTATTCACAGACTATTTGGTAGCAATGAAAATACATATATATGTAAATAAATAATAAGATACAAATTATGATTCAACAGGAGACAGAAAGGCAAAAACTTATCATTCTGGTATCGATATAAATGATATACATAATTCTTTCCGTCTCGGTCCCCTCGTAATAGCTGGCTTTCGAGCCGATCGCGTCCGAGTTTTGCCAAGCCGACCTGAAATCAAATTGCCCGCTCATGGCGGTCATGCTTGTAGCCCGAATCGAGTCTCGGGATCCCGAAACCGTCTGGATCTCGAGCAATGCGAAAGTATCGGGACCCCGCCCGATCCCGCCCGAAATTTTCCGACTCGTCCCGAGGGCCGAGAATCCGAGCCGCGGGACGATCCGCACACTCCTATTCGTAACGCGTATTCTCTCGTCATCGCAGAACACGAGTGAGCCAGAAGTGGTGGGGATAGCGCCAAGCTTCTGTCATGTATAGGCCAAACCGAGCTGCAGGGTAGAAATACACGCATCAGAATAGGTGTGCCTTAGGCCTTAGCTCCGAAAAAATTCAGGAGCTTTATTGGTCAGAACATTGATTCTTTCTCGATAGCTTCATCTCGTATTGGTCATAACAGCCACACGGCTACGTTCAGACGGAGCCGTGCAGCATTCCCGTTACCCCACCATACTCCTCGATCGCTGTTCGCGATCGCTGTTCGCGAAAACGAATTGACCGGCCAATATATCTGAGTACGACCTTAGGATAAAGATATAATGAAAGATGAAAAATTATTCGAAACCCAAGATGAAAGGCCTTCGAATAAACAAAGGATAGTAATAAATACCCGAAGCTAAATAGAATTTTAGATTTAGGGTACACACACCCTACCCCAAACCTTGTGTCGATCAGTCACTGGGGCCATTCGGAAGTATATTCTTTTATTTAAATAATGCCCATCTCTGCATAGGACCGTAAAGAATTACAAAAAAAAATCAGGGAGTCTTTTCCTTGTTGTATGTTATATACAATAGTCGGAAGAATAATAATAAGCGCAATAATTGCAAATAATTGCTGTAACTTCCACATTCTGAAAATATGATATCAGTAAATCAATATTTCCAGTATTAGTAAAAAAGTTCCAATCTCTTTTTTTAATTTAAATAATGTCGCCATATAATTATAACATAAATTCGACAGCGATTTCAAGTGATGTGTGTGTTACAATAAAAGCGTTAATTTAGTAAATGTACACAGATTCCACCAGTTATATGCCTAAAATGCATATAACCTAACCTACAATCGTCCGAAAATTCATACATTGACTGCATCACGCTTTTACTGTGGCTTGTGTATCCAGCTAACGCTTCAGTTTTGCTATGATTCCACGTCGGAGGCAATGTCTAGCGCGTGCCACCCGTGGCGTAAACAAGACCACCCTCGGTGCTTCCTATTCGGGTGCGTTCTCTTCCAGTCAAAAAGAGTAAATTTGCAAACGCAATATCGAAAACTATTTGAAATAATGTGTATACATTACAGGTTATTGAATTTGTCTTGTAACGCACTATCAAGTGATTTGTAAAAAAATATATAGTTCTATTTAAAAAACCAAGCTTGACCATCGTATCTTTTAAAATAATAATCTAAGAAAAAATTTGTCGCGGCTAGTAAATTAGCTCCCTTCAACCATGCAATTGCATGTAAACATTTCTTTCTATTCTGAATACGTTAGGAAATATCCAGCTGTTTACTGTTCCCGCGGACACCCTGCATATTTGTATTCTGCGGTTTGTGCACGTTTATTATTACTATTTTCTGTTATTTCCTGCACATGTAACAAATAAACTTCTGTACCTACCTCAGACAGATTGCTAAGCGTTCTCTCGGTAATATCGACCGCTTCCAGTTTGTATCGTTTCTGCTTATTAGTAGTTCGATTCTATCCAGTAGGGCAGGCCTGCCCCATCGGGTGCAAATACCTCCTGAATTTCTGGGACCCGGGCAACAGCCAAGCGCGGGACTGGTTACGTTGCTAACCACAGCATGGGTTGCGGGAGAACTGCATGAGTGTGCGGTCTCCGGGCAAAGAGGTCTCCGGGCCCAAGCTATAGACTCGTGGTACGAGCCTACATGGACGCAGTTCTCTCACAAATTTCGCAACGGGTAGCAATGGAACAGGCCTGCAGTAGGGCATCAAACATATTTCTGGACATCTTGAAGTAATTGTAAAATTTGTCCTCATGGTCAATTAGCGTATTGTAAATTTGAAATTCTCCTTGCTGGCTTCTGTTTTTCCACAGAGGGTGGATACTCCACCTTCTCTACCTTCTTCTGTTTTGAGGTTCTTCCAATATAATTGCCATTATAGCTAAGTGCTCCATAGGAAATGAATAAGGCATTGCGAATGACAGAACTCAAAGGTCTTCACTGGTCGAAGATTTGTTCAGAACTGATCAGTCACTCGCTTTCGACCAGCTCAAAAGGCGTAGACAATAAAGTCATGAAGCTACACCTCGGGACCTTCGCTTGTCAGGTATGACTCCTCTGGGGTAAATCCCGGAGACGCGGTCGTGCCGGAGAGTTGGTCGAGTCGCCATATTTCAGACTCTATACGGAAAAACACGTTAAAGTGCAGACGAATTACTTCTCCAGAAGCCAAACAGTTGAATGAATAGCGTCATTTCGCTTCCTTCTGTGTTTTTCTATTTATAGGCTATAAAAGATAAATTGAGGTTACATTTAACCTCTTTTCTCAACCAGGGGTGTACAGAATCGTATTTAAAATATACTTCTAAGTTTATTTCCGTTTAATGTTTGGGATAACAAGATAGTAGAGATATTGAGGGCCAATGCAGCCAAAGTATTTGGCCATATTAACTCTTCCTCTGAAAGCTAACGAGAAGACCATCTCTCGCTGCAGAAAGGTGAGATGGTCGAGTTATGATTTTTTTATTATTTTAGTTTATTTTGATTTTTTATTATTATTTTTGTTTATTTAGTTGATTTCTTCACTTTTGTATTCATTTGCCTTACTAACCGCCAGTAGGTAGTTCACTTTTTCTTTCATGTGTTCTTTACTTGTTTAGCGTAAACAAATTAAATATCAATGAATCTGTAATTGTATTCACTCATAAATAATTTTACTTTATTAGTTTTAATAGCCATTTTATATTAGGTCGACCGCGTCTCTCAGATTTACCCTACGTGTTGGGAGCATAAAATCTAGCAGCGTTGCACTTCGACAGGGCACGCACTCCAGTCGTCTCAACGAGTGGCCACCGAGCACGGGCCCAGCGGGCGACGAGGAGCCGCCGAGCTCGGCACGGCTCGGACGCCCCGGATGACTCAGAGGCTCCGAGCTGTCCATAAGCTTAGCATAGAGATTCCGCACGGCACGGACGGCTCGGAAGGCTCGGCTCGGTGGCTGTATAAACCGACCTTAATGCGGACACAGATGACTACGGATCTGACGTCAGGCTCTGCGCTCTCACGGCAGACCCTGCTGCCAATCTGATTTCAGATTGGCGTCAGATGGTTATCAGGGATTGTAAATCTTCACGCATTATTTATTTTTCGTGTGGTTTCCAAAATAGCCTAATAAGATTACACTTCAAGTAATGCATGTGCGAATGTGTTGTTATCATACTGATTCAAAGCACGTCACTGATTAGTTTTAATGAGTTTTACCATGGATGCAATTTTAGATACGTACTGCATTGCTTAAATAATTTAAAGCTGTCTGAACTGTACATAAATAATAATTTAAATATGGCTTTTAGAAACCATGTTATTAATGGAAACTGTCAAAATGGACTTCAAATTCGGTAAAAGAGGTTTTATTTGTTTGCAAAAAAAATATAACACATAAACTATTTATTTGCATGAAAAGAGATTATCCAGAGGTATTTCTAAACATATCGATTGTGCGACGTTGCCATGTTCACTGCTCTACGTAGTTTCTAAAAAATTTGTACGTAAACGTATTTTTTATGGGCATTTACGAAGAAACCATGTGGTCAGTTTCGCTGAAAAAAATAAATTCATTTCGTGACATTTCGATGTACTTTGGTGCCAATTTTGGTACACTTCTTGAATGTAGTTTTCCTGTTTCAGCAGAAAAACTGAAACTATAATCCCCTTTTTCGACTCTGCCATATGCCACTGTGTTAAAATGCATAAACTTTAATTAACAATTTCTCGATGACTATGTGGTAAATCGATTTTAAAATTTGTACAAAGGTTTCTTGTATTCCAAATTAGGTTTGAACGAAATTTAAAAGAATTCTTGAATTTAGTAGATTATTCAGGAACTACCTTAAAATAAATAATTAAGATTTATTGCTTAAATGTGAGTGTTGGGCGATTAACCTTTAGAGGGCCGGGATTTTTTCATTGAAATTGTAAATTTTATTTACTTAAAATTTATGCATATACAGGGTGTCCCATCTAAGACGAGACAGCCGGTTTTCTCCTAAACTATAGGAGATAAAAATATAAAAAAAATAGGGAATTGCATGGTTCGAGGGGGCCAATTAATTAGCGCGAACGAATTTTTTTATCGATTATTATTTTAAAAGATACGATGGTCAAGTTCGGTTTTTCAAATGGAACTATTTTTTTTGAACACCTGAGTTGATAGTGCGTTCCAAGACAAATTCAATAAGCTTTAATGTATACACTTTATTTTCACTGGTTTTTAAGATATTGCGCTTGCAAATTTACTGATTTTCACTGGAAGAAAACTGTCTGGTATAGCACGGACCGGGGACGGTTTTACTGGCTCCACTTGTGGCACTGCCATTTGAAATAGATACCTACCTGCCAAAGGTCTACGCCAGGCCCAAAGGCTGGACAATTTTTTTCCGTCAGAAATGCTACTTAGGTAGGTACATCTGCGGTATCGAGAAGCGCACCGTTACTTTTATTTCGCACTTGCTTCTCCGCTCGGATGGCCGGTTCTTTTGGGAGGGATGCAAGTTCGATTGGTTAGGTTAGGAGGAGTGAAAGTTGCTAGACTAAATTTCAATCATAGGGAGCAGATTGTATCAGAACCATTCGGATTTGCATTCCTCACAAACGGCTGCTCTCTTGAAGCATTGCTCTTCACAGCAATGCCCACCTTCTCTCGCACGGAATACGTTAACGCTTGCTTTTGTTCTGATATTGAAGCTCGTGTTTATACTCGAGAGGACCACGCGTCGACAGCGGGCTACCCCTTTTCTTCCTGTGTCTCTCCACGAGCCGTGTTGACGGTGGATTGTAGGAGCGTAGATATCTGGATGCCAGTTATTGAATTCAGGAGACGATAGAAACATTTTATTACAAAACACACATGTACTATAATTAAAGTAAATCGTATTCCTCTCGGGCAGGAGTACTGATAATGATCGAACTTGCGTCCCACTTCGCGCAGACCAATTACACGGAGGGTAGTCGGGTCACACACTGCCCAAATGATACAGGGTAATTCTGGAGCAACGCCCGTCAAGGAGATGCGCCGGTACCCCGTGGCGAGGACAGACCTTCGCATTGCCTCACCCGATTTTTATGGTTTTTTTCCGGAAAAAGGTACGAATCCTAGGCCGAACGTAGCGAATTGAAGTCGACCCTCCGCAGTCGAGGGTGAATTATCCATTACAGCGTATTAAGAAACCCTTTTCTTCGTCGTATCGAAAGGGAAGTGGTGCCAATGGATTCCTTATGTTTTTCTGACGAAAATCATACCAAATGTTATGCAAATCGGACTACTTTGACACAAGCTATTTGTATTCCTATGTAAAAGTTGTCCGATTTCCACGACATTTGGCATGATTTTCATCGGAAATCCCCAAGGAATCCATCCGCGACACTTCCATATCCATACGATAAAGAATAAAGAATTATTTTATTTCCTAACCAGATACAGGGTAATTATGGAGCAGCGCCCGTGAAGGAGATGCGGCGGCCTGGTACCCCGTGGCGAGGACAACCCCTCGCAGTGTCTGACCGAATTTTATGGCTTTCCACCCGCGAAGGGGTTCGAGTGCCTAATAGGGAGTGAGAAATCTTCGACTTGCGCATTTCTCATCAGATCTTTGCAAAACCGACACCTATCGATTCCTTATGTTTCGCCGATGAAGCTGACACTAAGAACGACGTAATTCGGACCATAATGAAGGAAATTCCATGGAATATCGATTTATGTCATTTCAAGCTGACTTGACTTGGTTAAAAATAGTCCGATTTACATGAAATTTGGTATGATTTTAATCGACGGAACGCCAGGAATCCATTGGCGCCACTTCCCCTTCGATACGATGAAGAAAAGAAGCAAACATTTGAAATCCTGAACATTTCTCACTTCTTAATGGTATTCCAAACCCTTCAAGGGTCGAAAGCCATAAAATTCGATGGGCACTGCGGGGTGTTGTCCTCGCCACGGGGTGACGGGCGCAGCACCAGAATCAGCCTGTACCTACCTTTTTAAGAAATAAAACAATTCGTTATTCCTTATCGTATGGATATGGAAGTATCGCCGATGGATTCCTCGGGGTTTTCCGATGAAAATCATTACAAATGTCGTGTAAATCGGACAACTTTTACATAGGAATACAAATAGCTTGTGACAAAGTAGTCCGATTTGCATGACATTTGGTATGATTTTCGTCAGAAAAACATAAGGAATCCATTGGCACCACTTCCCTTTCGATACGACGAAGAAAAGGGTTTCTTAATACGCTGTAATGGATAATTCACCCTCGACTGCGGAGGGTCGATTTCAATTCGCTACGTTCGGCCTAGGATTCGTACCTTTTTCCGGAAAAAACCCATAAAAATCGGGTGAGGCAATGCGAAGGTCTGTCCTCGCCACGGGGTACCGGCGCATCTCCTTGACGGGCGTTGCTCCAGAATTACCCTGAATCATTTGGGCAGTGTGTGACCCGACTACCCTCCGTGTAATTGGTCTGCGCGAAGTGGGACGCAAGTTCGATCATTATCAGTACTCCTGCCCGAGAGGAATACGATTTACTTTAATTATAGTACATGTGTGTTTTGTAATAAAATGTTTCTATCGTCTCCTGAATTCAATAACTGGCATCCAGATATCTACGCAACTACAATCCACCGTCAACACGGCTCGTGGAGAGACACAGGAAGAAAAGGGGTAGCCCGCTGTCGACGCGTGGTCCTCTCGAGTATAAACACGAGCTTCAATATCAGAACAAAAGTAAGCGTTAACGTATTCCGTGCGAGAGAAGGTGGGCATTGCTGTGAAGAGCAATGCTTCAAGAGAGCAGCCGTTTGTGAGGAATGCAAATCCGAATGGTTCTGATACAATCTGCTCCCTATGATTGAAATTTAGTCTAGCAACTTTCACTCCTCCTAACCTAACCAATCGAAGTTGCATCCCTCCCAAAAGAACCGGCCATCCGAGCGGAGAAGCAAGTGCGAAATAAAAGTAACGGTGCGCTTCTCGATACCGCAGATGTACCTACCTAAGTAGCATTTCTGACGGAAAAAAATTGTCCAGCCTTTGGGCCTGGCGTAGACCTTTGGCAGGTAGGTATCTATTTCAAAAGGCAGTGCCACAAGTGGAGCCAGTAAAACCGTCCCCGGTCCGTGCTATACCAGACAGTTTTCTTCCAGTGAAAATCAGTAAATTTGCAAGCGCAATATCTTAAAAACCAGTGAAAATAAAGTGTATACATTAAAGCTTATTGAATTTGTCTTGGAACGCACTATCAACTCAGGTGTTCAAAAAAAATAGTTCCATTTGAAAAACCGAACTTGACCATCGTATCTTTTAAAATAATAATCGATAAAATAATTCGTTCGCGCTAATTAATTGGCCCCCTCGAACCATGCAATTCCCTATTTTTTTTATATTTTTATCTCCTATAGTTTAGGAGAAAACCGGCTGTCTCGTCTTAGATGGGACACCCTGTATAGCACCAAAATGGCCGGCAAAGTATCCAAATTCTTAGGTGGCCACTATAGTGGCCAGCCCGGCCGCGAACGGTATGGCATATATTAGAATTTTTATAATTTGAACTTTAATGTTTCTAAGGGTTTTTGATATCGCGAATCACGATTCTCAGGTCAGAGTATCGAAATTTTACGCAGAAACAGTGTTGCCAACCTAAACAAGCCTAAATGAATAACGGCAGTTACATTCATATATTATTCTTTCCTTTGGCGTTACCCAGGGCTAACGACATGGACGTAGAAAGTTTTGTAGCTCTTTTCTTGTTTTTGGGGTTTTTTGTGTTATTTTTGGATGTGTTTTTTTTATTTTTCTCATTTTACTATTTATTATACGAGCTGCACTCGTGCAACGCATGCATTATACAAAATGAATGAACACCCTCTGCCACCTGCTTTCCCCCCACCCTTTCACTAAATACTCCGGCACCCCCACCCCCTTAATCCTCCCATACCAACTATTGTACCTTGACTCTCTAATTTTCTTCCACCTCTCTTCCTCCTGCAACCTTTTCTCCCTATCTACTATCTCTTCCCCCCTTAAAACCCCTCTTTCTCTCCATCTTTCCACCTCTTCCACCTCCCACTCTCTATCCTTAAAGAACTGCTCCCTTTCCTGTTCCCATCCCTCTAGCACCCCTCCCCTCTTAAACCTCGCCTTCATCTCCTCCCAGCACTCCCTAGCCAGCTCCCCTCCCTTTCCCTCTTCCAATTTCCTTTCGTACCCCCACGCTCTCAGGCCCGCCCTTCCCTTCAACTTCTCCCTTTGCAGTTCCTCCCTCACCATATACCCCGGTGTGCCCCTATCAACCCCTAACACCCACCTCAAGAACCTGTCTTGCAACCCTTCCACTCTCTCCCTGTCCTTCCAACCCCAGACTTCCACCCCATATCCCACCACCGTCCACACCAGCTTATCAAATAGCCACACTCTTCTGCCCCAATCCTTTCCAAACATTCTTTTCCCAATCCCCCACACCTTCCCCATTACTGCAGCCCCCTTCCTCAACCTCTCCTCCACGTGCTTTTCCTGTCCCCCATTCCCCATCACCGTATACCCTAAATACCTAAAATATCTCACCTCCTCCAGCTCCTTCCCCTTCCACCTCCAAGCCACTTTCTTCCATCTTCCCCCTCCCCTCCTACACCTCATCACTTTTGTCTTCCCTACATTCTTCACCTGCAGTCCCTTCCCCTCCACGTACTTCTCCAACTTCGCAATCATCCCCCTCATTCCCTCCTCATCCTCCGCTAGCACCGCCACGTCATCTGCATACGCTAGCGTGTACACCTTTCTTCCCCCTAGCTTCACTCCCCCCCACCCTCCCTTCTCCAGCTCCTCATCCATGTCTGCAATGAGCAGAGTAAATAGACTTGGGCTTAAAGGGCATCCCTGTCTCACCCCCCTTGCAGTCCAAAACCTCTCCCCTTCCTCCTCGCCCGCCCTCACCCTGCACATCGTCTCCTTCAGCACCTCCCCGCACCTCTCCACTAGCCCTTCCCTCACACCCCTCTTCCTCATCGCCTCCAGCAACACCCCCCTGTCCACCGAGTCAAACGCAGCCTTCATGTCCATAAACAAAACTACCATCCTCCTTCCCTTCCTCACCACCTGCCTATTCACTAGGTAATTCAACACCCCCCTTCCGGACCCCCCTTCTAAACCCCGTTTGACTCGGTGGCAGTAGTCCCTTCCCCTCCACCTCCTCCCTTAACCTTTCTGCCAACACAGAGGCATATACCTTATACGCCGTCTGCGTCAACGTTACCCCCCTATAATCCTCCGCCTTTTCCCCGGCCCCCTTTTTTAACACTGGCACCACTATCCCCTCCCTCCACTCCTCCGGCCACCCCTCTCCCCTGCAAACCCTGTTGCATACTACCCATAACCACTCTTCCACCTCCGCTCCTCCATATTTCCAAACCTCGTTTTGTATTCCATCCCCACCCCCTGCCTTCCCATCCTTTAAATTCTTCACCACCCTTTTCAATTCCTCCCGTCCTATCTCCTCCTCTTCATCCCCCCCTACCTCTTCCCCCTCCCATTCTTACTCGCCACTCCACTCCTCCTAGCACCCCTCTAAAATGCTCATCCCACTCCCTCATTTCTATCCTCTCGTTTATCCTCCTTTTCTTTTTCCTCCCTCTATTCACTACCTTCCATACCTGCCCCTCCGTTCTTACCCCTTCCACCTCCTTTTCCCACCTCTCTACCTCCTTTTTCCTTTTTTCCTCACATAGCTTCCCATATTCTCTCTTCCTTGCCTTGTACACACTCCCATCCCCTCCCTCCCTTCTCCACCTCCTCAGCTCTCTTCTTACCTTCACCTTCACCTGTTTGCACTCCTCATCCCACCACCCCCTCTTCCTTTCACCCTTCCCCATCCTACCCACCGCCTCTTTTATTCTTCCCCTCAACTCCCCCCACTCCTCCTCTACTCCCCGCCCCTTCCCCTCCCTTTTCCCAAAACTCTTTATAAACTTCATTCTACTCTCCACTGTCCACTTCCCCTCTCCCCACCGCACCCCCCACCTTTTTTCCCATTACCTCCCCCCTCCCTTTCTCCCCCCTCTATCCATATTACCACAGGGTGATGATCCGAATCCACTCTGTCCCCTACCTCCAACCTTTCTACCTTCTCCCTTGTGCCCTCATTCCCTATTACATAGTCTATCACCGAGCTTCCCCTCCCCCCGGTAAATGTCCATTCCCCCTCTTCGTCCCCCTCCACGCCCCCATTTAATATCCCCCAACCCCTTTCCTCCAAATATTTGCATAGTCTACGTCCTTCCCCATTTACCTCCCTATCCTTTGATCTCCTGCTCCTCCCCCCTCCCTCCTCTTCACCCCCTGCCAGCCCCCCTCCCTCCTCCCCTGTCCTTGCATTAACGTCCCCCCCCCCCCCCCCTATTACAATTCGCACTCCTTCCTCCCTCTCCTCCGTCCATTCCCCTAACTCCTCTAACTTCTTTTCCAGATCCTTGTTCACGTACCCCTACTATCCTCCACCACTCCCCCCCCATTCTCACTTCCTTCGTCATCAACCCCTCTACTTCCCCCCTCCCCCCTCTCCTTCCCATTCCCTTTCTCACCCCCATCAACATTCCTCCAATTGCTCTCCCCTTCTTATTGTCCCTCCTTGCCCACTGCCTTTCCCACACATACCCCCTGGGTAGCTTTCTCTCTACCCACTCCCACTCCCTCTCCTCCAGCCACGTTTCACTACACACTATCACATCCCACTCCTCTAGCCCTTTCCAAAAGTCTCCATCCTTCCTCCTTATTCCTGCCACATTCCAAAACGCCACTTTAAAATTCCTCACTCCTTCCCCTCCTTTCTCCCCCCTCCTTCTGTCCTCTTTCCCCCTGCCCTCTTCCGTCGTTTCCCTGCTCCTCACACCATTTCTCACCCATCTCATCCCACATCTTCAACTTACCGTCTACCCACATTTTCATGTAGCCTACTTGTACTTTCCTTCCTTTCTCCCTCTCCTTTTCTGCCTCTCTTTCCAACTTCCATCTCACCTTCCTCTCCTCCTCTGTCAAATCATCCTCTATTCTCTCCCTCCTCCCCCACAGCATTTTCTTCGCCTCCATCACCCTCCTTTTTTCCTTCCTCCCCCCCAGTTTGACCAGCACCATTCCGCTCCCATCTCTCCCTGTTTTACCTATCTTCACAACCTCCTTTATTCCCTCCTCCACCACTCCCATCCTTTCCCATAGCCTCCTCACTTCCTCCTTCACCTCCTTTCCCTCTATTTCTATCCCCCTCACCACCACATTATTTCTCCTTCCCTCTCTCTCCTTTTTGTCTTGCCTTATCTCCATTCTTCTCACTCTCATTCTCCAATCCACCCCTACCCCTGCCCCTACCATTCCCACCTCCCCCCACTCCTTTTTTCCTTATCCCATCCCTCTACCTTCTCAATTACCTCATCCATCTTCCTATCCCTTTCCTCTCTCCTTTTATCCATACTTTCTCTCCTTGCCCTCTCTTCCCTCATCTCCTCCTCCCACCTCCTCTTTTCCTTTCTCCAACCTTCCTCCTCCTTCCTTCTCTCCTCCCTCTCCCTCCTCATTTCCTCCTCGCCCCTTCTTCTCTCCTCTCTATCCGCCCTCATCTCCTCCCACATTTTCCTCATTTCCTCCTCCCCCTTCTTCTCTCCTCCCTATCCACCCTCATCTCCTCCCTCATTTTCCTCATTTCCCGCATCATTTCCCTCATCATTCCTTCCATCCCTCCTATTTCTTCCTCCTTCTCTATCCTTCCCCCCTTATTCCCTCCCTCCGGCGATCTCGCCGTCTTGCTACACCTCTTAAAACTCTTTACTTGTTTTTCCCCTCCCCCCCTCTTCCTCCTCCCTTTCCTTCCTCTTTTTGCCCCAGAAGCTTTCCAAACTTCCCACACTCCCTACACTACCTACTCTTCCTTCACTATCTTTCCTTCCTCTCTCCTCTCTTTGCGCCCTTTCCTTCACCTTTCCCCCCTCCTTCCCTCCTTCCCTCTCCTCCTTTTCCTTCCCATCAGCCATTACCTCCAATCCCCCTGGACCTTCCTTTATTCCCTTCAGCTTCTAACCTCCCCCTCTCACCCTGTATTCCTTTTGCTTCTTCTCTCTTTTGAATTTCCCTCCTTCCTGTCACCTATCTTACTTCCTCCTTTCCCCCACAGAAGACGCCACTTGCCTCCTGCCTCTTTCTTCCCGCCTAACACCACGCTCGCCGTGCCGCCCTAACCTCCAAAATACTTCTCTCTCCCCTTAGCTCCTCTACCCCACACCCTCGCCCTTTCCCTTCACCCTCCTCCCTTCCTCCCTCAGCCCTTCCCCTTCTCCACTTAATCACTGCCCTTTCCTCACACCCTCACCACTCTTTACACTCTATCTGCACACCGCACACACTTTCACTCTCTATCTCCCACGCGACCGGAAACGGAAGTCTATATGTATATTGTAATTTAATGTATAAATTCTCATCGAATAAAAAAGTTATCTTTATTCGTCGAATAAATTCTCATCGAATAAAATTATTTATTCGTTGCTCTTCGAATAAAGATAACTTCGATTATTCGAGCCTCGAATAACGAATAAAAATTATTTATCTTTTGTTCGTTATTTGAGATTTTTATTTAGATAAACTTTTGCCCAAATCTGAAGCGTACGATGTACGTGAACGACGAAGCGAGACAAAGTATCATGCTTTCTTCTTTCGGATTAACTCAGAGTGAAGGACGTCTAAAACCTTAAGTTCGGCAAGTTTCTGATTGCCTTTTCGAAAATCTGGCAAGCAAAATGTTTTTCGATGGATGTGTCGTTTTTTATAATGATCGGTTTGATTTTATCAAGTAGGACATCAAATATGTTTCTGGACATTTTAACCCTCGGAAGACGAATGGTGGATATGGTCGCGTGAGACGAATGCAGAGTCAGTTTGACTTATAGCAACATTTCTATGGCACACGGGTTGCACGAAAAAATTGAATATAAAATGAATTTAATAATTAAAATTTCTAAAATTAACTAAAATTTATTAATAAAGAAATACATAAAAAAACATTATTTATGTACATTTGATACATAAAATAGATGTATTTTCTGTATGAATTTTACAAGTAATGTTACTTTAATTTAGGCATCTTATACTATATTTTGCCATTGCCAACACAAATATAACATCGTGATAGACTTTGTCAGAGTTGGATCAAAATGACCCTGCATTCGTTGTACGAGGGTTAAAATAATTATAAAATTTGTACTCGTGGCCGATTAATGTTTTATAAATTTTGAATTTCTCTTCCTTGTGTATTCCTCTTTGGTGAGTACTCCCTCTCCTTTACGTTCTCTTATTATGGTGGAGTTGTAAAGCAATTGCCGTTCCAGCTAATTCCTCCGTTGTAAAGGAGAATGTCATTTTATTAAACGATACGCTTCAAGCTTATAAACACCATTAATATTACACAAGTAAGCGGTGTTCAGTGGTTAGAGGTTTGTTGAGAACTGACATGCCACCCGTTTTCGACCAGGTGGCAGGACGGATGGTCGCCTGCAGTTCAGACATAGGCAATAAAGTCACGAAACTGCTGTGAAATTCTAAGATTCGATCATTTGGACATTCGATTCATTCGACAAATTTCTCTTGGCTTTCGTTACATGCACATCGATCATTATAAAAATATGATTCATGACCATTCAGATTCAGATAGAGCATCGGTTGCGCGTAATCGAGTTGATTTTGATTATCTGAGTGACAGTCAAAGTATTGAATTGTAGCTTAGAAGTGTTGGTGATATCTTTCGTAGCATTAGAGATAACGCTTATTTCAAGCAGGGCTGGGACGCCCTTGTCCGAATCTCAGCTGCAACAAGAGGAATGGAAGATACCAAGCCCAGGCGTAGTGAAAAGAAAATCAAGGATTGAAGCAGAAGCCTATAGACCTCTAGACCAGGAAGATCTCTCTCTCTCTCACTGTCCAACTCCGGGGGTGTTACTTTGATCACCACAACAATGCAAGGTATGGTTAACAAGATAGTCCCAAACATCTCCACATCAAACATATTCGGCATTTTTAACGATTGTATAAATCAAGAGGACTCGGCACCAAAACCACAAGAAAAATCGTTTACTAATCTACCTCAGCTAGCACAGTCTCTTCTGCTTATGTTAGTAACAAAACTCCACCGATTTACGTATACGGCAGGGGTGTGCGGGTACCCGACTTTTCGGGCTCAGGACGGGCCGGCCACTTTCGGGCGCGATCGGGCGGGGTCCCAATACTTTCGAATTGCTCGAGATTCCGACAGTTTCGGGATCCCGAGACTCGATTCGGGCTACAAGCATAGCCGCCATGAGCAGGCAATTTGATTTCAGGTCGGCTCGGCAAAACTCGGACGCGATGGGAAAATATCGTTACCAGTAATAGATTAAAATTATTACCTGAGAACATAGAAAAATGATGTTTCTTACACGTTAATTTGAAATAATAAAGTATTCGCCTCCTGTATATTGTTGTTACTTTGAAACATCCAGGAAATCCTTTTTGTGTGCTTATAGTTGTTCGTACGTTTTCTATTCTAAATCTGAACCTATCCCGAAAAAGATAATACCCTATATATTCCCTTTACATAAAGTACTAAGTATGAAGCATATTTTATTAAGATTTTAAAATATTGTCGATATAAAAATAGTCTTCTTCCAAAGTTCTGAACATGGTATTTATATAAGTACGTATATGGACATATTCAGTATTCACAGACTATTTGGTAGCAATGAAAATACATATATACAGGGTGTCCCACCTAAGACTGGACAGCCGGTTTTCTCCTAAATTATTGGAGATAAAAATATAAAAAAAAATAGGGAATTGCATGGTTCGAGGGGGCCAATTAATTAGCGCGAACGAATTTTTTTATCGATTATTATTTTAAAAGATACGATGGTCAAGTTCGGTTTCTCAAATGGAACTATTTTTTTTGAACACCTGAGTTGATAGTGCGTTCCAAAACAAATTCAATAAGCTTTAATGTATACACTTTATTTTCACTGGTTTTTAAGATATTGCGCTTGCTAATTTACTGATTTTCACTGGAAGAAAACTGTCTGGTATAGCACGGACCGGGGACGGTCTTACTGGCTCCACGGGTAGCACTGCCTTTTGAAATAGATACCTACCTGCCAAAGGTCTACGCCAGGCCCAAAGGCTGGACAATTTTTTTCCGTCAGAAATGCTACTTAGGTAGGTACATCTGCGGAATCGAGAAGCGCACCGTTACTTTTATTTCGCACTTGCTTCTACGCTCGGATGGCCGGTTCTTTTGGGAGGGATGCAAGTTCGATTGGTTAGGTTAGGAGGAGTAAAAGTTGCTAGACTAAATTTCAATCATAGGGAGCAGATTGTATCAGAACCATTCGGATTTGCATTCCTCACAAACGGCTGCTCTCTTGAAGAGGCCCTCTTCACAGCAATGCCCACCTTCTCTCGCACGGAATACGTTAACGCTTGCTTTTGTTCTGATATTGAAGCTCGTGTTTATACTCGAGAGGACCACGCGTCGACAGCGGGCTACCCCCTTTCTTCCTGTGTCTCTCCACGAGCCGTGTTGACGGTGGATTGTAGGAGCGTAGATATCTGGATGCCAGTTATTGAATTCAGGAGACGATAGAAACATTTTATTACAAAACACACATGTACTATAATTAAAGTAAATCGTATTCCTCTCGGGTAGGAGTACTGATAATGATCGAACTTGCGCCCCACTTCGCGCAGACCAATTACACGGAGGGTAGTCGGGTCACACACTGCCCAATTGATACAGGGTAATTCTGGAGCAACGCCCGTCAAGGAGATGCGCTGGCACCCCGTGGCGAGGACAGACCTTCGCATTGCCTCACCCGATTTTTATGATTTTTTTCCGGAAAAAGGTACGAATCCTGGGCCGGACGTAGCGAATTGAGGTCGAGCCCCCGCAGTCGATGGTGAAATATCCATTTGAGCGTATTAAGAAATTCTTTTCTTCGTCGTATCGAAAGGGAAGTGACGCCAATGGATTCCTTATGTTTTTCTGATGAAAATCATACCAAATGTCATACAAATCGTACTACTTTGACACAAGCAATTTGTATTCCCTATGTAAAAGTTGTCCGATTTACACGACACTTGGCATGATTTTCATCGGAAAACCCCAAGGAATCCATCGGCGACACTTCCATATCCATAGGATAAAGAATAAAGAATTATTTTATTTCCTAAACAGATACAGGGTAATTAGGGAGCAACGCCCGTTAGGAAATAAAATAATTCTTTATTCTTTATCGTATGGATATGGATGTGTTGCCGATGGATTCCTTGGGGTTTTCCGATGAAAATCATGCCAAGTGTCGTGGAAATCGGACAACTCTTACATAAGGAATACAAATTGCTTGTGTCAAAGTAGTGCGATTTGTATGACATTTGGTATGATTTTCATCAGAAAAACATAAGGAATCCATTGGCACCACTTCCCTTTCGATACGATGAAGAAAAGGGTTTCTTAATACGCTGTAATGGATAATTCACCCTCGACTGCGGGGGCTCGACCTCAATTCGCTACGTCCGGCCCAGGATTCGTACCCTTTTCCGGAAAAAAACCATAAAAATCGGGTGAGGCAATGCGAAGGTCTGTCCTCGCCACGGGGTGCCAGCGTATCTCCTTGACGGGCGTTGCTCCAGAATTACCCTGTATCAATTGGGCAGTGTGTGACCCGACTACCCTCCGTGTAATTGGTCTGCGCGAAGTGGGGCGCAAGTTCGATCATTATCAGTACTCCTTCCCGAGAGGAATACGATTTACTTTAATTATAGTACATGTGTGTTTTGTAATAAAATGTTTCCATCGTCTCCTGAATTCAATAACTGGCATCCAGATATCTACGCTCCTACAATCCACCGTCAGCACGGCTCGTGGAGAGACACAGGAAGAAAAGGGGTAGCCCGCTGTCGACGCGTGGTCCTCTCGAGTATAAACACGAGCTTCAATATCAGAACAAAAGCAAGCGTTAACGTATTCGGTGCGAGAGAAGGTGGGCATTGCTGTGAAGAGGGCCTCTTCAAAAGAGCAGCCGTTTGTGAGGAATGCAAATCCGAATGGTTCTGATACAATCTGCTCCCTATGATTGAAATTTAGTCTAGCAACTTTCACTCCTCCTAACCTAACCAATCGAACTTGCATCCCTCCCAAAAGAACCGGCCATCCGAGCGTAGAAGCAAGTGCGAAATAAATATACCGCAGATGTACCTACCTAAGTAGCATTTCTGACGGAAAAAAATTGTCCAGCCTTTGGGCCTGGCGTAGACCTTTGGCAGGTAGGTATCTATTTCAAAAGGCAGTGCCACCCGTGGATCCAGTAAGACCGTCCCCGGTGCGTGCTATACCAGACAGTTTTCTTCCAGTGAAAATCAGTAAATTTGCAAGCGCAATATCTTAAAAACCAGTGAAAATAAAATGTATACATTAAAGCTTATTGAATTTGTTTTGGAACGCACTATCAACTCAGGTGTTCAAAAAAAATAGTTCCATTTGAGAAACCGAACTTGACCATCGTATCTTTTAAAATAATAATCGATAAAAAAATTCGTTCGCGCTAATTAATTGGCCCCCTCGAACCATGCAATTCCCTATTTTTTTTATATTTTTATCGCCAATAGTTTAGGAGAAAACCGGCTGTCCAGTCTTCGGTGGGACACCCTGTATGTAAATAAATAATAAGATACAAATTATGATTCGACAGGATATAGAAAGGTAAAAACTTATATAAACATTCTGGTATCGATATAAATGATATACAAAATTCTTTCGGTCTTTCCGACCTGTCCCGAGGGAACCCGAGCCTCGGGACGATCCGCACACTCCTAGTATACGGGAGTAATTTAAATTTCCCCAACTTCATTGATCGAATTAAGAACAATTATGGTAAAATTTTTAACGTCAAGTATAACAAGGCCAAAATCAAAGTTCAATTTCTCGATACCGATAAATTCATAGCTTTCAAGAAAGCCTACGTAGAGGACAATATTCAGTTCCGTACATACACCTTGGCTTCTGAACAAATTCTAGCTGCAGTACTTAAAGGACTCCTCGGGTTTTCTCCCAAAGACATTACAGAATTACAAACGCAAGGGCTAAAAGTTTTACAATGTTCAGAGATACCAAACACAACTAAATTCCCAATCAGCAAATTAAACTTCTCAACTGGAACAACATTACCCCAAGTTAGAGCCGCCCGGTACCTTTTAAACGTAAAAGTTTATAGGGAGAATTTCGAGACTAGAAAACCTATCATTCAATGCTACGGTTAATTGCAATAAGGGATATATGTAATAAGGCGAGGCACACGATTTCCGCACATGCAAGAAAACCCCGGAAATCCTTGCCACATGTGCAAACTGTAGAGGTGACCACCCAGCCAACTATAGCCAGTGCCCTGCACTATTAATTATACTGCATTCCACTTTAGAGTAGATTTGTTCCGCACAGGGATATATTGCTGATTGGTAGGAAACCGGCAGCGAATGTGCTACAACCAATCGCGCGTGTCAGCGTGTCAGATCCGTGGGAGCTGCGCAGATCTGTCACAAATCGGCAGGGCTGTAGATCTACTCTTATATGGAATAGAGTTTAGACTTCCTCAGTAAAACAAATTCTAACATACTGCCACCCAACCGCGTATTCATCTGAGCATTCGCCCCGAATAAGCATCGCATGAACATCTCGTTCGGTGTTTGGGGCTCGTTCGGGGCTCGTGCGACGCGCTCACAACAGACCCCATGAGCACCGATCCGAACGAGAACAAAAATCATGAATTAAAATATTGCAGCAGCTAGTGCTAGTTTTATTGTGTTATTGGTATACATGGCTCAAGAAAAGAGTAAAACGAAGAAACGATGGTGCATCAAGAAAATATAAACTAACAGGTGTAATGCAAATCTATACAAGATTTGAATGTTGAAGTAGGAAATAATAAATTTAACGGGACTCTCCGGTCAAAACACTCGAAAAGTAGGCGATTTTTATAATTTTTTTACAAGAAGAGGTTGTAACATATCCTAAAAATATTTTTGGCTATTATTAATACACTCGTTGGTGTACGGAAAAATGTTTGTTTCATGTTTTCGGTCTTGATGCATTTTCTAAGTGGCGCTTAGTGCGACGCTGTCAAAAAAGAGGTACCGCCTAAACGGTAACCATGAAATTTTCTAAAATCAAAAATCAAAAAAATTCGTAACATTTATGTCAGTGGCAATCGCATCATCCTCTGTCGCGGTAAAAAAAGAACACTGTAATTATTTAGAAGTTTTTTGTCCTCACCGATTTCAATGATTTTTGGATATGTTGTCGGGGACACGATTCTGAACAACTTTTTCCTATACATGTTACCGCCGTTCGACCTTCGTTTCCGAGATATTTGCGAAGAACTTCTGTTGATTTATTCCAAAGCAAAGCATTCCACTTTTCAACTTGTCTCGGATATTAGTATTGGTTGAGGCTACAATAGTGTGGGGGCGCGCGCCCGCTCGCGGGCGTGTAAAGCATGGTAGGGAACCGATGTGAGTTTAGAGATTTGAACCAGAAACTTGTGGATGCCCGTCAACAACCTGACTCTATTCGGCGGTGCCGGCACCGCCGGATATTAGGATGACTCTGGTTCTAAAACTTAATTTTTTTGCAAGGAAGAGGGAGCCTTCGAGAGTACCTATTGGGTGTGTGGGGATTCCCGTCAACACCCCAACTCACATCGGTTCGTTACCATGCTCTACGTGCCCGCAAGCGGGCGCGCGTCCCCCGCACCAATCTATCCCCAATCAATACTAATAAGTTTTTCACAAATATCTCGGAAACAAAGGTCAGCTTCGTCATTTGTTTTGTCCCATCCTGGCGCATACGCTGCTGTAGGTAGGACGCGTACTGTAGGTAGGTATACGGCAGAATACATTGTAGTAGTAGCAGCAGTTTTTCGGGAATATCTTGGAAACGAAGGTCGAATGGCGGTAACATGTATAAATGTATAGGAAAAAGTTGTTCAGAATTGTGTCCCCGACAATATATCCCAAAATCATTGAAATCGGTGAGGACAGAAAACTTCTAAATAATTACCAAAAGCACAAAAACTACTATGATTGCTGTACATTTGCACGAAATAGTGCACAAACGGGTAATTGTAGGAGTTCCATAGGTTAGAAGACGGACGGACGGCCTATGGTGCGAGTGAGGCTCACAGGTGGCGCGCTCGTTAAGAGGAGCTTAGAGACCATAGACATATGTATACATATAGTCGGAGCAGAAGCTGGGACTATCGGCGAGGGGAACGTAGGCTTGGAGGGGAAAAGGCAGAGGTTCAGATACAGGCACTTCGGTTAGCTTCGGATGCATTCGGCATGCATAACCACTGAGTTACCTGATTTACTCGTATCGCTCCCCTTACCGCTAGCATTGCTTCCTCCCTCAGCTTACGCTCCGTTTATATATGTTTATGTCAGAGACACTATAATAAGAGTCTGGCCACAAAAAGGCCACTTTTGACTGGTCCGCCATTTTTCGTCTATTCCCGCTAATGTTTATGTCTGTCAATACTAATCTTAATTGTAACACATTTTTAAAAAAATATATGTTTGAAAGTTACTAAAAAACGTTTTTTGTCATACTAATCTAATTATTTTTAATATCTATTTATCTGAAACTGTGCATTTGGGTAGAAAAAAATAATGTATATATACAGGGTGTCCCACCTAAGACTGGATAGCCGGTTTTCTCCTAAAGTATTGTCGATAAAAATATAAAAAAAATAGGGAATTGCATGGTTCGAGGGGGGCAATTTACTAGCGCGAACGAATTTTGTTTTCGATTATTATTTTAAAAGATACGATGGTCAAGTTCGGTTTTTCAAATGGAACTATTTTTTTTGAAGACCTGAGTTGATAGTGTGTTCCAAGACAAATCCAATAAGCTAAAATGTATACACTTTATTTCCACTGGTTTTTAAGATATTGCGCTTGCAAATTTACTGATTTTCACTGGAAGAAAACCCTCTGGAATAACAAGGACCGGGGCGGTCTTACTGGCGCCACGGGTGGCACTGCCTGTTGAAATAGATACTTACCTGCCAAAGATCTACGCCAGGAATGGCAGGCCCAAAGGCTGGACAATTCTTTTCCGTCAGAAATGCTACTTAGGTAGGTACATCTGCGGAATCGAGAAGCGCACCGTTACTTTTATTTCGCACTTGCTACTACGCTCGGATGGCCAGTTCTTTTGGGAGGGATGCAAGCTGGATTGGTGAAATATCCATTACAGCGTATTAAGAAATTCTTTTCTTCCTAAGTAGCATTTCTGACGGAAAAGAATTGTCCAGTCTTTGGGCCTGCCATTCCTGGCGTAGACCTTTGGCAGGTAAGTATCTATTTCAACAGGCAGTGTCACCCGTGGCGCCAGTAAGACCGCCCCGGTCCTTGCTATTCCAGAGGGTTTTCTTCCAGTGAAAATCGGTAAATTTGCAAGCGCAATATCTTAAAAACCAGTGGAAATAAAGTGTATACATTTTAGCTTATTGGATTTGTCTTGGAACGCACTATCAACTCAGGTCTTCAAAAAAAATAGTTCCATTTGAAAAACCGAACTTGACCATCGTATCTTTTAAAATAATAATCGAAAACAAAATTCGTTCGCGCTAATAAATTGCCCCCCTCGAACCATGTAATTCCCTATTTTTTTTATATTTTTATCGACAATACTTTAGGAGAAAACCGACTGTCCAGTCTTAGGTGGGACACCCTGTATAGTGGAGAGTCGTGCTGTACCGACCCCTTTAAGTTATTTTCTTATATCACGGGGTAGAGTCGATTAAAATCAGACATTCAAAAACGTGTTTGTAGTATATTTGGAACTTAATAAGAGGAGGGAAATTATTTTTGTGAAATTTAATAATAAGAATTGATAATTCACAAAGTGTTATGACACAAATCATAACCGATAACACCTGGCGTAACAGACGCCAGCAAACTCAGCAGTACGCGTAATTGAAAGAAACGCATACGCAGCAAAGACCCAGATCCACGGGCGAAGGCCATTAGGCCTTCCCCCGCGGCCATCAAACCATAACCTAAGACATTGTATATAAACCCACGACAAATCAATCGAGGGTGACTTGTAAAAGATCAGTACGCGATGACGCCCGTGATCGCTCGTCGCGCCAGTGCAATAAACTTGTTATAACTACGGTGAGTTCTAACTCTTCAACCGGCACGACTCACTACCTCTCGGCTCGACCCGAGATTCCCGTTCCCGGCATATTCACCCGTCCTATCGGAGCCCGAGGAACGATTCGTTCGAGGATACCCACGGAGTGCGGTAAGATTCTACAAGAGAATCTCCACTCCAGCAAACCTCGCAACAAAAGGTAAAAAAGTTGTAATTTCTAGGAAACGAAAAATTGTCGTTCAGTACCGACCACGTATTAAATTAGTAGCTTTTTAGGTCTAAATGATTAACAATGTTAATAAAAAGACATTTAATTAGTACAATATAAGATTTTTTCAAATTTTATTTGTAGAAACTGTCACGTCCCGGGTGAGGTCTTTAGGACGATGGCATAGACGGGGTAATATTGGAGGGAACTCAGGCGCGAATGCCAGATTCGTAGCACTGAACGGTTTGGAGGGAATGCAAGCGCGAATGCCAGATTCGTAGCACTGCGGAGAGTTAGGATTCAGGCGCGAATGCCAGATTCGTAGCACTGAACGGTTTGGGGGAATGCAGGCGCGAATGCCAGATTCGTAGCACTGCGGAGAGTTAGGATTCAGGCGCGAATGTCAGATTCGTAGCACTGAGGAGAGTTAGGATTCAGGCGCGAATGCCAGATTCGTAGCACTGAGGAGAGTTAAGATTCAGGCGCGAATGCCAGATTCGTAGCACTGAGGAGAGTTAGGATTCAGGCGCGAATGCCAGATTCGTAGCACTGAGGAGAGTTAGGATTCAGGCGCGAATGCCAGATTCGTAGCACTGAACGACCAGGGAGGGTTTGAATAGTAATCACTCTGGTGGTGATACCCGTTAGAGCACTTTGTTTTGGTGTGGTAATTAAATTCACTGTTGCATTCGTATCTAGAGACGCGGTAGCGTCTCGACGCCAAGTACATGAAAGAAAAGACACCTTGTATATGCCTGTCGCTGCCGTGTATCTTTACTCGAAGCACAGCTATTCTAACCTAACCTGAAACTTATTTCATTAATATCTCATCAGGCCTGCAATATTTTCTATATTTAATGGCATTTTTCTCATGTAAACCGCATATAAGCTTCCGAATAAGACCGATTTCAATAAAATCGGTCCACGCATGACAGAGATATCGTAATATCGTCTCATGGATCTGTCGAAAACGGTAAGATTCTTCTTCTTGTTCTGATTCTCCTAGAAATTTTTCGTCATCAAACATTACGTATATATATTTTCGTCAATACGTATACGCGTTACACGCATACCTTCAGTCAAAACGAAACTAACACATGTTTCGTTCTTCTACGTACATACGCGTTACGCGCACACCTTCAGCCAAAACGAAACATGTTTCGTTCTTCGTTCGTTGACTCTCGGGATTATTCGGCAGGGATCGTCGTCCATCATTGTACAAACTATAATTTTTCAAATACATTTCACTTTATAACCTACCAATCTTAACCTTCCAAGTGTCAAATAATGTAAGTGGTCCAAATTTGAGATGTCAGGAGATTTTACACTAAATAGGAAACGGAATTATTGTCTCAATTAACAACCCTGATAACCAGATCTGGAGTGCAGAGCCTGACGTCAAATCCGTAGTCATCTGTGTCCGCATTAGGCTGCGGTCTGAGGTACAGAGCCTGACATCAGGGCCTGACGTCAGATGAACAGCAGATTCGCATCAGATCCTGCCGTTCGCCTGACACGTATAACAGCGCCATCTGGGGGTCAGAATTGGCAAACAATTCCCTACGCGTGACGTCACATGGCCGTCCCTACACATCAACACAAATGTAGCGTTATTGCTGTAGGTGTATCCCTACTCCCCCATAATCAGCTAGTAGATTCTACAGTTTATTAAATAATTAATTCTACTAATATCAAAAAGGATTTATTCTTTATTTAATAATATACAGGATTGGTGATTACAATTGTTAGAAAATAATATAAATAGCGCATATAAATTCGAGGAAGAACATTCAATATTTACATTTATAAATCCATATACAATACGTCCCGTAACCAGTGGTACCTATTAGGTGCGATATCAGAAAATTTCCTTTATTTTCGACTTCTTTTTGCTGTAGAATCACCACATTCCGTATTGTGTTAGCGCTGAAAACAAATAGAACCTTAGTATAAAATTAAACGTAACGTATGAATAAACAGGATACATGCGATACTTACTTCAGCTCCATCTCCGCACAGCACACACCCCAGGCGATCATGCATGCTCCTGCGAACATTAACATTTATAATAAAACATGTGTTTAATTATTATCTACTAAACAAGACGCTAAACATTCGCGCTTCGTGCATAACCATACTTTTCTGTCTTGCAGATAATGTGAAACTCGATTTTCGCGACGTAGATAATTGGATATTATTCAATTGCATAATTACGTTTGCCTTCTGGATACGTCGAGATGATTTGTCTGGATATTGATGGATGAAATTACTTGGAATATTCTTCGATTTTGCCGGCACTGATTGCCACTGCCAGTGACTGTCATCTCATACCTCGAAAATGAATGCAAATTGGACATAGAGTCTTGACCAATCACGAGTTTCGGCACTATGGCGCAGCCAATCCGAGCGTCGATTCAAGAGCGTTGGTCAAGACTCTACGTCCAGTTTGCGTTCGTTTTCGAGGTGGTAGTCACTGGCAATGGCAGTCAGTGCTGGCAAAATTGAAGAATATTCCAAGTAATTTCATCCATCAATATCCAGACAAATCATCTCGACGTATCCAGAAGGCAAACGTAATTATGCAATTGAATAATTTCCAATTATCTACGTCGCGAAAATCGAGTTTCACATTATCTGCAAGACAGAAAAGTATGGTTATGCACGAAGCGCGAATGTTTAGCGTCTTGTTTAGTAGATAATAATTAAACACATGTTTTATTATAAATGTTAATGTTCGCAGGAGCATGCATGATCGCCTGGGGTGTGTGCTGTGCGGAGATGGAGCTGAAGTAAGTATCGCATGTATACCTGTTTATTCATACGTTACGTTTAATTTTATACTAATATTTGTTTTCAGCGCTAACATAATACGGAATGTGGTGATTCTACAGCAAAAAGAAGTCGAAAATGAAGGAAATTTTCTGATATCGCACCTAATAGGTACCACTGGTTACGGGACGTATTGTATATGGATTTATAAATGTAAATATTGAATGTTCTTCCTCGAATTTATATGCGCTATTTATATTATTTTCTAACAATTGTAATCACCAATCCTGTATATTATTAAATAAAGAATAAATCCTTTTTGAAATTAGTAGAATTAATTATTTAATAAACTGTAGAATCTACTAGCTGATTATGGGGGAGTAGGGATACACCTACAGCAATAACGCTACATTTGTGTTGATGTGTAGGGACGGCCATGTGACGTTACGCGTAGGGAATTGTTTGCCAATTCTGACCCTCAGATGGCGCTGTTATACGTGTCAGGCGAACGGCAGGATCTGATGCGAATCTGCTGTTCATCTGACGTCAGGCCCTGATGTCAGGCTCTGTACCTCAGACCGCAGCCTAATACGGACACAGATGACTACGGATCTGACGTCAGGCTCTGCGCTCTCACGGCAGACCCTGCTGCCAATCTGATGTCAGATTGGCGTCAGATGGTTATCAGGGAAGGTAAGTCGCCAAATTTATTTAATAGATTTTTTATGTAGAGTCGCAGACTTGGAAGGTGTCCGGAGAAGGTTCGACAGGGAAGCACCTTCTTTCGCATAAGTTTCTAGAAATATGTACCATGCTTGTACAAAATAATATATTGTAGTAAAAAATTGCATTGAATTTAAATTGCCAGATATTTGTATTTGTATACCAGCAATTTAGAGTTTTTATTTTATATAAAGCTTATTATATTATAGATAGAAATGAAGGGGACGCACAGGACTTCGATAAAAATGAAGGTGACGCACAGGCTTGGATAGTAGAATTGAAGGGGACGCACAGGCTTGGATGGATAGAAATAAAGGGAATGCACAGGAGTGAAGGTTGTCCGGAGAAGATTAGATAGATAGACAGAGCATCTTGTTTCGCACAAGTTTCTGGAACTTTGTCAAATAAGGTAAATCGACAAAATTTGTCTAAAGACATAGCATTAAGAATCATTAAGAAAATAGATTATGGTGGACTACTTGCAATGTAAAGCAAGTCACATTAGTGAAGAAAGTACACTGAAAACACATCTCCGTTGATGCTTTTCAATCTTTTGTGAAATACATTCGTAATACTTTAATTTTAATAAAATCCACAATAGTTTCTACGCTATTTAAAATCCACAGTAGTTTCTACGCTATTCATTAATTTTACTAGTTTTCCATTAACAATATTTCAATTCACCAATAAATATACTAAACCAACACCAATAAAAATATTGAATCTCTTCATTCATTTTCACTAAATTACCATTAGTATTTTTTAAATATCCTCCAACAAAACTTTCTACCATATGTTCTCACCTCCTTCGGACACATTATGTAGTCTCTACACTCACTAGAGCAAAAGGCTACTCTATAAGTAAGTAAGTTCTACATTAAGTTGTATATAACTAAAATGTGGAAATTCTACGTCAGAGAAAAAAATTTATTGAAACATAGCATTATTATTATTATTATATTAATTAAATGAGTTTATTCATACATATGCTTGCTTTATATCTGAAAATTCAAATTTTTAAATAAACCAATTCCACCAATCCCAATTATCCGAAGTTTATTTGTAGATTGGTATATATATATATGTTTTACATAAGTAGTTGATAATATAATATAGTAGTTAAGATATTACTGCGGGCCACCGCCGCCGCAGCTATATTCACCGCCACGGGCACGGCCACGGTACTGCGACGTCACCAAATCGCGCAGAGTTACGGCCTGGGCCTGCAGGCTGGCCGATTGCGCGCGGACAGCCCGCAGGATGGCCCAGTGCTCTTGATTGGCCCTCACGCTTCGTCCGCTTCTCTGGTGGCGGCGGGTTACATACTCTCCTGTAATTAGTAATAAACAAAAAAATTTATTAGTAAAATGTTTTTTAATTGAAACACCTTTCGAACGTTTAGATATAGGCTAAAATGAAGAATCTTTATAGTGTTTAAAAATAAAAACATATCTAATTGAAAATCAGAATTAATATCTTTTCTCGAGAAAATGTCCGGAAATTTTGTTAAAACACTGCGGCACAAGATAATATATAATAATAATAATATATACTATCCAATGTTATGCATAATAAAAAAATTGTTCATTTAGACCTATTTCCAAGCATTATAAATGTATGTAACTCCTCAAAATGTGTACGTATATGTATATTATGTATTATGTATTTACCGTTTGCCGTGGCCGGCCTGTCTGTATGATGTTGTGGTGGTGGTGGTGGTGGTGGCGGTAGTGGTGGCGATGGTGGTGGCCGTGATGGTGGC
The DNA here is from genome assembly GCA_947577245.1 of Andrena bucephala. NCBI lineage: Eukaryota > Metazoa > Arthropoda > Insecta > Hymenoptera > Andrenidae > Andrena > Andrena bucephala. The sequence continues at coordinate 70,132,011 of OX387716.1, forward strand.
GGCGGCGGTGGCTGTTGGTATGGCGGAATGCGTTCCATTATCACGTCATCGTCTGAATCTGGAAAAATAAATTTGAATAAGTGTGTACATCAATTTCTATTATTTTTTATTTAACTTTTCTATAAGTTAATAATAAAACTTACCACATAAAAGTAGATCCTCCGCGTTTCTCTACAATTAATATAAACAATTAATTAGCAAAAAAAATCAAGAGTTCATAAAAGCGGCGTATGATAGAAGAAAGATATACATATAGCGCAAGGATATGTATTGTTCAGTTGCAAATTGGAAATTAGGAAATATAAAAATTTGAAAATTGAAATAGTGTATAATGCGAAAGTATAATAAAAATTACATTACATTACATTACATTACAATTACATTATATTACGGAATATGTTTCTTCCCATTATTTCATGAGCCTTTCCATTATTTAATCATACAAAAACTGTAACGTATTATATAACTTTATTTTGTGAACGATTCGCACTTATAACTAGTAGTAAAACAAGAAGATATTAGACACGTTGAAGCATATTCTAATAACTTATAACATCAACGATTCTAAATATCAAACATATCTGAGTTGAACGTAAATCTAACTTTATTATGTGAACGATTCGCACTTATAACTAGTAGTAAAATAGTAAAACAAGAAGATATTAGACACGTTGAAGCATATTCTAATAACTTATAACATCAACGATCATAAATAAAATATCAAACATATCTGAGTTGAATGTAAATGAACATGTAAACTACAACATTATGAAAGTTCTTGATAGCCACTTTGCCTCCGTAAAGTATCAGTGGGCATAGATACATAGAAGCATATTTTAACTCAGATCTGTTTCATATTTTTCTAATTGCTAGCGTTACAAGTTAAAATATGCATCAACGTGTCTAATATCTTCTTGTTGCATTACTTACTTGCTATACAGTTACGGTCTACTTCCATTAATTGTTAACATAGGCAAAGTGCCTACCAAAGACTTTCAAAATGTTGTACTTTACATGTTCGTTTACATTCAACTCAGATATGTTTGATATTTATAATCGTTGGCGTTATAAGTTATTAGAATATGCTTCAACGTGTCTAATATCTTCTTGTTTTACTACTAGTTATAAGTGCGAATCGTTCACATAATAAAGTTAGATTTACGTTCAACTCAGATATGTTTGATATTTATAATCGTTGGTGTTATAAGTTATTAGAATATGCTTCAACATGTCTAATATCTTCTTGTGTTACTACTATTTACAACTGTGAATAGTTAACAAAATAATGTTATGTTATAATACGTTACACTTTTTTGTATTGAATAATAATGGAAAGGCTCGTGAAGTAATGAGAAGAAATATATTTTGTAATGTAATATATAACAAAAAAAAGAAAATAGTATACATGAAAAAGTCGAGGAAAAAAGAGTATTATCAACAAATAAATATAAAAAAAACACAAAAAAAGACAAAGAAACATGAAAAAGTCAAGGACGAATAAAGTATAAGACAAAAAAAAGTATTATCAAAAATCACAAAAAAAGAAAATAATATACATGAAAAAGTCGAGGAAAAAAGTGTATTATTGTGACGTCCCACTATTTTTCGCGCAGTATTATAACAACTCTCTCTCTCCTAAATCGCTCCACAACTCCAATGATCCCTCGAATTCGAGTCCTACCCCTTGCCCCCACCACTGACCATCTAGACGATGTACCTTAGCGGTCCCCATCTCGAAATGGTCAAGTATGAAATCCCCATATCCCCTTCGCCCTACAAAGCATCATCTCCTCCCTCATATTTGATTATAAACAAGTCCCTCGTTCCAAAACCCCTCTTAATTCGAGACCACGTCTCACTCCCTCTCCAAGACCCTCCAAGCCAAAACCACGCTTACCCCTTTCCAATTAAACCACCCAAAATCCATCAAATCAGTTGAGTATTCTCTTTTCAAAAGCCCAAGTAAAAACCCCGGAAGTCCTTGCGGCGAATATTTCGTACAAATGAAAAACCCCGGAGGCCTTATTCTATTGTCAACGCGTTCCAATTATAGACACTTATTTCATACAACTAAAAACCCCGGAAATGATACCGCGGCGCGTGCCACGGTGCATACCGCGCATACCCTTCACCCGTAACAATCTTCCGAAAATCATATAAATACCCGGGCCCAAGAGGCCGTAACCTCTCTCTTCTACTGACACCAGTGTCAAGTAACTAGTGCTACAAAGTGATTCTAAAATATTTAAACCAGTGTTACATTCGGGGATCTACGACAACTACTGTAAGCGATTAATACTACTTATCATTACAGTGTGTATCACCTCCATACCATTTATTATTTTATAACAATAACGCTTATTGCATTTCGTATTTCTTTTCTTTACTAAAGCTTATCGCTCCTATTATTGAACTTTATTAACCCCAGTTGCGTTTCATACATTATTTACTTGTATTAACTCTTATTGCATTTCAAATTTCTTTCTTTGGTTTGTTCGCATGTATTCATGTTCATCTTCTTATATTATCATTATTGTTATTACATAAAGCGCCATCGCGGTGCATATATTCGTGCTTAAAGTTAATAAACCGCTTTGCTTTAAACCTCGCTTCATATTATTGTGTTTACCCTGTGGCCGCGAGGATCCCAAGCCATAACGGACTGCAGCAACAGCTGATCTCGGTTCGCGAACTCAAGTGTTCTTATAGTATTTACCAACCTTCTTTCGCATGGGCCGCGTATAGCCATATGTCTAGACATATTTCTCGGAAATATTACGTGTCACTTCTTATATGAATGCAACAGTAAATCCAATTACCACACCAAAACAAAGTGCTCTAACGGGTGTCACCACCCGAGTGATTACTAATCAAACCAATCCCTGGTCGTTCAGTGCTACGAATCTGGCATTCGCGCCTGAATCCTAACTCTCCTCAGTGCTACGAATCTGGCATTCGCGCCTGAATCCTAACTCTCCGCAGTGCTACGAATCTGGCATTCGCGCCTGCATTCCCCCAAACTGTTCAGTGCTACGAATCTGGCATTCGCGCCTGAATCCTAACTCTCCTCAGTGCTACGAATCTGGCATTCGCGCCTGCATTCCCCCAAACCGTTCAGTGCTACGAATCTGGCATTCGCGCCTGCATTCCCCCAAACCGTTCAGTGCTACGAATCTGGCATTCGCGCCTGCATTCCCCCAAACCGTTCAGTGCTACGAATCTGGCATTCGCGCCTGAATCCTAACTCTCCTCAGTGCTACGAATCTGGCATTCGCGCCTGAATCCTAACTCTCCGCAGTGCTACGAATCTGGCATTCGCGCCTGCATTCCCCAATATTACCCCGTCTATGCCATCGTCCTAAAGACCTCACCCGGGACGTGACATAATTTTGGTGACAGCGCGGTGGGATCTTCGTCTACCGTCGAGAGAGAACAAAATCTTGGACACGGTACCCACAAGGTCCCGGAAAAACTGACATGTACATTACTCGGCCACAACAGATCGCGGTAGCTTACAGGAGCCGCGAACCAGAAAACATTAATGCACTTGTACAACCCTTAACGTGTGTGAAAGGGAATTTAGCAACAACGAACCAGGGCGAAGATATTAGCTTGTGCTGTTCCTGGTTGGACCCTGTGAATACGGTGACAGTATACATCGTTCATTATTACTAAACGCCTTATTCGTTCTCCCCTTGCCCTCGGTGCAGTAACGAAATATATAAAACTCGTCCTATATATAAGTGCGCCGTGTGCACGGAATTTTACTTCCTCTCTAACGAGGACTATGACCAAGTCAATGACCAAGAGGATCTCTATTTTTAAATAACAGACAGCGTGACGCGACATAATTTTGGTAATTTGATCATTCTTACCCGGGTATAGAACACCCTGATTTCTAAAATAACGGCTTCCAGATGCCGTAAATATTAAAATTACTTCCAACGCCATTTAAGAAAAGACGGGCGAACTAAACATGTCCGTGTACGGCGAAACCGACGACTCTTGCGTAATGGACCAAGACGCGGGCCCTTCCACTAGCGCTGTAGACACCGCAACCGCCGAATTAATGGAACGGGTGCAATTATTGCGGGAAAAGCAAGCTGAAATTGAGCGCTTGCACGCGAGAGATGTTATAAATCCGAAAACCAACACGCGTTCGGGCGTGGTCGCCGGTTCAGATGGCCCCGCGTTGGAAGGTCTTTCCGGTCAAATTCAAGCCATCCGCGAAATGATGGAAAAACTTCTTGCACCCCCGCTAATGGCAAACAATTTTGCTACTCCAGGTTCCTCCCGTTTCGATAGGAAACCAGTACCAGATTATAATTATATTCCGGACCAGGATCCGTCGCCCCAGATCAAATTAAAGGACGCTATACAAACAGTCCCAAATTTTAACGGTCACAACATGTCCGTTTTGCAATTCGCGAGAGCCTGCAATCGGGCTAAGGCTCTGGTTCCCTCGCAATCCGAACTCCAGCTAGCGAGGTTGTTGAGAAATAAGCTGCAAGACCATGCGTACTTGGCAGTTGAGGATCGGGTCTTTGACTCCGTAAATGATCTAATCAAACGACTTAAACGTACCTTCTCCCCCGCTAAGACATCGGACCATTATCGTGGAGAACTCGCCAACGTTATTAAAGGAACCAACGAGCACATGTTGGAATATATTTCACGGGTTAAGGATCTCCGATTCGCCATTCTAGAAGAAGATAGGGAATATTACCGCGACTTCGCACGGAATCAGCCTCAGGATCTGGATCGCCTAACACTAGATTCGTTCGTCGATGGGCTTCCACCTCACATAAGGACGAGGCTACACCAACACCACTTCGAAACGCTCGACGAAGCGTTCGATTTGGCCGTCCTTGTGGACAAAGAGATTGACAGGGACCGTCTCCGATTCTCCGAACAGAAGACTCCCAAATTGATCTGCCAACTCTGCAACAAGACAGGTCATGACGCACGGTCCTGTTGGAGCAACCAAGCTCCGGCAGTTCAACCTTCCGAGAGACATCCTCCAAACCTTGCTGCGGGATATGGGCACCCAACACCCAAACCTCTGCAGCCATACTGGAATAAAACCCGTCCTCCTCCTTCCAAACCCACAGAGTTACGCATCTGCAGTTATTGCAAGAAGCCCGGGCACGAAACGTCGGAATGCAGAAAACGCATCCTCACCATCGACAAGGATCCTAGAGCCTTGTGGGAAATGGAGTTAGGAAATACCTCGCCGGGCATCGATGGATGCGAACCGCGGAGTGGGCCAAGCAGGTACACACTCACTTACGATTCAACCCAAGAAACCAGCGATACCGTAAAAATCGGTACCGTTCAACTAAACCCAGTTGGCGAAGCCCCGTCTGTGATAATGCACTCACCAGACTTCGGGAAAATACCCGAATTAATGATCGACACCGGTACTGAGGTAAACGTACTAAAACTTCAGGCCGTAAAGCGATTTCAAGACATCGATCCAGAGCAACAAATGCTATTAAGAGGCATCTCTCCGGACCCTGTCTCCACCCTTGGAACAATAAAGGTAACCCTTTTGGGCGACGACGTCACGTTCCACATAGTTGAAGATGACTTCCCAATCAAAACCCAAGGAATACTAGGGTCAGAATTCCTAAGGGAAGGGAATGTCGCGATAAACAATTTCAAAAAGCAGTTGGACCTCCATGGGATTTCCATCCCATTCGTGGACAAGAATCCAGTCGTGTTACCCGCGAGGTCAAAATCCTCCTTCTTCGTGCATACAGCTGATCCGGATTATAAGGACCCCCTACAAATTATAAACTCCAGCGAGATTGACACTCCAAGCACCATGCCCACCATCGAATTAGAGGAATCCGACAGTGTAATTCCAGAATCCAAATCGGTACGACCAGAAGAGACTACGATGCCAACAGGCATCACTCCCATCCCTGACCTAATAAAAAACAAGTCCCTCTTAGCCCAGGATCCGTCGATCCACCACCTCGAGGCACCCGCGAAAGTGCACTCACTCTCACCCCATGCGCATGACGCCAAATCAACCTTTCCCCTAACCTCCCAAGAGTCTCTTGCGGCTACGCCGGAATCGGAAACAATGGAAAAATCTGAAGAAATTTCTCCAATGGCAGGACAATCACTTCAGTCGATCTCCAAAGAGCACCCGAATCCCGGGAAGAGCAATAAGGTCGCCGACGTTGCACCTCGCACACCAAAAGGAATTAAAGAATTCCTTGATTTAACCGGATATCACAGAAGATTTATCCCAGAATCTTCTAGAACGGCTCGCCCATTGACCTCAACGTTGAAGAAGGCTGCACCATTTGACTGTGGACCGTCCCAACATACCGCTTCTGACCAATTAAAATCAGCATTGCAGAAGGAACCCATCCTGCAATATCCGAATTTTGAGCCAGAAATTTCACTACGACCCTCTCCAGAAAACATACGTGAACCATTGCCTATAAAAAGAGCAGGCAACACGTACCTATTAACCATGCAAGATTTACTGACCAAATACCTTGTGTTCGTACTCCTCAGCCTATCCACATCAATTAAGATCGTTGACCCATTCATTAAAAGATTCATTTGTCAATTCGGAGCTCCTAGAGCCATCCTCACTTACCAAGCACCAAATTTTACTGACGCTTTCACGAAAGCAGTAGCGCGGAAATGTAAAATCCAACAATTCCGAACCACAGCTTTTCACCCACAGACTAACAGCTCTTTAGAAAGATTGCAAATCGTTTGGACCGAATATCTAAAAATGTTTATCGGTAGATACACTGACTGGGACGAATGGACCGACTTGGCCGCGTTCTCGTATAATGCCAGTGTTCACGAGTGCACTAGATACACTCCGCATAAAATAATATTCGGGAAATTAGCTCGGATACCCAGCCGGAACCCGGTTCTTGGAAAAATCGAAAACGAAACATACTATGGTTATCCTTCAAAACTGAGTAGGAACCTACGGTACAAAAGACATTACGATCACTATACCCACGTGCGCGAGAGTCCCGGTTGACCCCAAATCAACATAAACAAAATACTCTAATCAATTTTCCGCCATAGATCGTTGCTACTGCAACATTTATTGCAACACCAGTTACGCGGCTATGCCGTCCAGAGGGAAGGAAGGAAAATCGCATCCCTCCTCCCTAAAGTCATCTCATACATCATCATCAGGGAAGCCGCCACCACACCTGAAGTTATCATCATCGATGACTCCCTCCCTTTCAACACCAGCTGACTGAGAGCAGCTCCAAGAGGCCACAACCCCTTCGCCCCGTATAGACCCCTTCTACGGATAATCATATCCACCACACTCATTATTGTTAAGAAATGCACGCATTTCTTCGTATAAGGGGGGAGGTGTGACGTCCCACTATTTTTCGCGCAGTATTATAACAACTCTCTCTCTCCTAAATCGCTCCACAACTCCAATGATCCCTCGAATTCGAGTCCTACCCCTTGCCCCCACCACTGACCATCTAGACCAGGCCTGCCCCATCGGGTGCAAATACCTCCTGAATTTCTGAGACCCGGGTAACAGCCGAGCGCGGGACTGGTTACGTTGCTAACGACAGCATGGCTTGCGGGAGAACTGCATGAGTGTGCGTCCATGTAAGCTCGTACCACGAGTCTGTAGCTTGGGCCCGGACACCTCTTTGCGATTCTGGGCGCCGGGTCAGGAGTCAAGCGTTGAGCTATTCGTTGCTCAGCTCCACGCTCGGCGATGCAATTGTTTGCTACTGTGGACATTTGATATGATTTAAATTGTACCGTCCTCAATGTGTGGATGATAGTAAGGAACCCCGAGATGATGCATATGTATAAGAAGCAACAAAATTGAAAATGTAGAAACGTATCTATTATAAAATTTCACCGAAACATAACATATTTAGAATGTTATTACTATATAAATAAATAAGTCGCAAAGAAAAAGAACAAAATCGTATTTAACGATATATTATATTTGTCTAGGGGTCATCATTGCATTTAGCGATCGTTGCAAGCGCAAAATTATATGCATAATGAATGTGTATGTACATTAGCGTCATACGAGGAATTAACAAAAATTTAGTGTGGTGAACTAATAAACCAATAATAATAATATATACATATATATATATATGCAGGAGCTGTACTTCTGAAAGGCACCAGTTGCCGATCGAGATGAAACTTGGTGGGGTTTTCCGAGGGGTGTGGATAGACCCCAAATATAAAATCTTAGCTTCGGGAATTAATGCGTTCAAAAGATGCAGGGGTAATTGTGCACAAAAGGGTACAGCACACCTTACCGATTTCGATGAAATTTAAAGGTGTTGTAAACCTCAATATTCTCAACAACTTTATCCTATATAACCGCCGCACGGCCTTAGTTTCTGAGATATTCACAAAAACTTTAGTAAACTTTTCCTCGTGGATTTGAACGAATTTTTTTAAGCGCTTTACCACTGTCACCCCTCTTAACAGTATTTCTGATGACTTATTTCGACACAACGCAATCCACTTTCCACACTGTCTCGGCTATTATATTGGTTGGGGCTAGATTAGTCGGGGGAGAGGGGGCAGCGGCCGCGCCCCGCTTGCGGGCGCGTAAAGGATGATAGCGAGCCGATGTGAGTTTGAGGATGCTAAAAATGAGACTGTAGTTACAAATATCGCGCGGGGGCTTGCAACAATTGTTTCTTTCCTGTTTTGGTCGAAAACAAACATAAATGTTACACGCCCATCATGTAATGCTCCATGTCGCGCACAGCAATTACAGCTCCCCCAAAGTAACTGAATCTTCCAAACGGGTGAACTCCCGAAGCTAAAATTTTATATTTGGGGTCTATCCACACCCCTCGGAAAACTCCACCAAGTTTCATCTCCATCGGCGACCGGTGCCTTTCAGAACCATATCTCATGCAGGTAAATACACATCATTGCACATATTGATACTACAACTACAAAATTATATACATAACTGCGATACACGTATAATTCAAGAAGAATACAAAGTGGGGTACGTAAGTATAATTCCACTTGCATAACCGATTGTACATATATAATATATGCAATATGTATGGAATTAAAATATATAGTGTCGTATTGTTTCCTTATCGGTACGTTTTACTATGTGTTGTCGTGTTTGCTTGCCTAAACGTGTTATGTTGGGAACCAAATTTCCACGCGTACATGGGGTATGGCAACCTGCCGTATTTATAAAACCAGAAATTTCTTGTCGAAGATGGAAGAACCGATTAAGAATTCTTCTGTCTTCTTTCTTGATATCAGTCAATCTATTCCAGATTGTCTCTGAATTTTGGAGTAGGGATGAAAGCTCGTTGGATGAACACATGTTTCTTAGAACTACGTACCTGGTACCTCTTTACCTTCTTGGGGGTGGAAGGGAATGGTCAATAAACTGTCGGTGTTGGAACCGTTACCGTCGCGCGAAAATTAATATGACCGGTTGCAGCCCACTCCTAAGTAATAAAGTTGTAAACCGAGTTGGCCTGTAGGGCTGTAGGCCAGTGTAGGCCATGATGACAAAAATGCAGTAGAAATATGGGCTTCGAAGTGGTTAAAGTTAATTTGAAGGACGTTGGCTGCTGACAGATCTGTTGGCTTTATGAGTTTAAAATTTAATAGCAACGGAGGAACTGCTAAATTTTTGCCCCTTGAAAGACACCACAACAGGGGAAGACATCATGTCGTGTGTGGAGGAGGCGGTCGATAATTTGAGTTTAGATTGGACGAAGCTAGTATCTGTCTCCACTGATGGTGCTCCTGCCATGGCTGGCAGGAATACAGGTTTCGTTGGCCGCCTCCGAAGAAAATTAGGAAATTTAGCAGTTCCTCAAGAAATTGACGCAATACATTGTACTATACATCAACAAAATTTGTGTGCAAAGAGCATTGAATTAGAACATGTTATGTCAGTGGTAATTCAAACTACAAATTATATTAGAACGAATTCCCTAAAACGACGGCAATTTAGAATACTTTTGGAAGACGTGAATTGGGATTGCGGCGAGCTACCATTGCACACCGATGTACGATGGCTTAGTAGGGGAAAAATTCTCGATAGATTTTTTAATCTGCGAGAAGAGATTTCTCATTTTGTGGACGCGGTAGGTCGGCCTGTACCCGAATTGGTCCAAAATAATTGGTTGTGCGATTTAGGATTCATGTCTGATTTGGCAGATCATTTAAATTCTTTAAATTTAGAATTGCAAGGAAAGGGCAACACAATTGTTGATTGCCACAAATCAATTTGCGCTTTTGAAGCGAAAATTGAATTGTGGAAAACGCAATTAAACGAAAATAATGTCTCCCAATTTCCGAAATTAGGATCCCTAATCACGCCCAATAAAAGTACTGATGTGTATAAAAATACATTAAAAAAGTTGGGTGATGAATTTACAAAACGATTCGGTGATATAAAGGCGCTCCAAATTCAATTTCAGACACTTTCAAATCCATTTTCAATAGATATACACACGGTTTCACCTGCGCTGCAATTAGAGCTACTAAATTTAAGATCCGACCTATACCTGAAAGAGAAATTCTTCATTAAAAACGATCTGAGTAGTTTTTATAAAAATTTCCCAAAAATAAAATACCCCCATTTATATAAGACCGCATCGAAAATATTAGCAATGTTTGGTACAACTTATTTATGCGAACAGCTATTTTCTAAGATGAAGAAAACGAAATCATCAAGTCGGGCATCATTGAAAGATTACAACTTAAGATGTAGTTTAATGCTAAGTGCACACAGAAATCTGGCCCCTGATATACCACGTTTAGTGAAATAAACACGACAACATTGACTAAAGACACAATAAAAATAGACTGACATGATATGTTCTAATTCCATATATATGCACCATTGCATATATTGTATGTGTACAATGGGTTACGCAACTGGAACTGCACTTTGGTTACTAAACTTTAGTAACTTTAGTAACTAAAGTGTAGCTCCAGTTGCGTAACCCATTCTACATATACAATATCAAATTTGTACAACATTATATACATAATACGATACACGCAAAATTCAAGAGGAATACAAGGTCGGGTGCGCTATTGAATGTGCACAATGGGTTACGCAAGTGGAAGTAAAGTGTATCTCGGTTTGCATAACTGCCAATCGCCATAACCTATTGTACACATACAATATCGCACCCCACCTTCTATTCCTCTTGAATTTTGCGTGTATCATGTTATGTATATAATTTTGTAGTCGGTGTATATGTACAATGTTCTGCATTAACTGCATGGATGCGCGCGCGCGCGCGCGCGCGTGTGTGTGTGTATTCATGCAGGTTTATTCAACCCATTTTATTTTCATTAATTCCCCGCATAACAGTAATGTACATACACATTCCTTATGTATAAAACTTTGCGCTTGCATCGATCGCTGAGTGCAACAAAGACTAATACACAAATGTATATATGTATATAATTTTGCGCTTGCATCGATCGCTGAGTGCAACAAAGACTAATACACAAATGTATATATGTATATAATTTTGCGCTTGCATCGATCGCTGAGTGCAACAAAGACTAATACACAAATGTATATATGTATATAATTTTGCGCTTGCATCGATCGCTGAGTGCAATTAAGACTAATACACAAATGTATATAATATGTATGTATATATTTATTAGTATATAATTTTTTACTTTTGCAAATGTGTATATATATATATATATATATATATATCGTTCAATACAATTCTGTTCTTTATCTTTGTAAGTTATTTATTTATATAGTAATAACATTCTAAATGTGTTATGTTTCGGTGAGAATTTATAATACGTTTCTATATTTTCAATTTTATTGCTTGTTATACATATGCATCATCCCGGGGTTCCTTACCATAATTCTATAGTAGCAAAGAATAGCATAGCCGAGCTTGAAACCGAGCAACGAAATAGCTCCATGCATGGCTCCTGACCCGGCGCCCAGAATCGCAAAGAGGTCTCCGGGCCCAAGCTACAGACTCATGGTACGAGCCTACATGGACGCACACTCATGCAGTTCTCTCACAAATTTCGCAACGGGTAGCAATGGACCAGTCCCGCGCTCGGCTGTTACCCGGGTCCCAGAAATTCAGGAGGTATTTGCACCCGATGGGGCAGGCCTGATCTAGACGATGTACCTTAGCGGTCCCCATCTCGAAATGGTCAAGTATGAAATCCCCATATCCCCTTCGCCCTACAAAGCATCATCTCCTCCCTCATATTTGATTATAAACAAGTCCCTCATTCCAAAACCCCTCTTAATTCGAGACCACGTCTCACTCCCTCTCCAAGACCCTCCAAGCCAAAACCACGCTTACCCCTTTCCAATTAAACCACCCAAAATCCATCAAATCAGTTGAGTATTCTCTTTTCAAAAGCCCAAGTAAAAACCCCGGAAGTCCTTGCGGCGAATATTTCGTACAAATGAAAAACCCCGGAGGCCTTATTCTATTGTCAACGCGTTCCAATTATAGACACTTATTTCATACAACTAAAAACCCCGGAAATGATACCGCGGCGCGTGCCACGGTGCATACCGCGCATACCCTTCACCCGTAACAATCTTCCGAAAATCATATAAATACCCGGGCCCAAGAGGTCGTAACCTCTCTCTTCTACTGACACCAGTGTCAAGTAACTAGTGCTACAAAGTGATTCTAAAATATTTAAACCAGTGTTACATTCGGGGATCTACGACAACTACTGTAAGCGATTAATACTACTTATCATTACAGTGTGTATCACCTCCATACCATTTATTATTTTATAACAATAACGCTTATTGCATTTCGTATTTCTTTTCTTTACTAAAGCTTATCGCTCCTATTATTGAACTTTATTAACCCCAGTTGCGTTTCATACATTATTTACTTGTATTAACTCTTATTGCATTTCAAATTTCTTTCTTTGGTTTGTTCGCATGTATTCATGTTCATCTTCTTATATTATCATTATTGTTATTACATAAAGCGCCATCGCGGTGCATATATTCGTGCTTAAAGTTAATAAACCGCTTTGCTTTAAACCTCGCTTCATATTATTGTGTTTACCCTGTGGCCGCGAGGATCCCAAGCCATAACGGACTGCAGCAACAGCTGATCTCGGTTCGCGAACTCAAGTGTTCTTATAGTATTTACCAACCTTCTTTCGCATGGGCCGCGTATAGCCATATGTCTAGACATATTTCTCGGAAATATTACGTGTCACTTCTTATATGAATGCAACAGTAAATCCAATTACCACACCAAAACAAAGTGCTCTAACGGGTGTCACCACCCGAGTGATTACTAATCAAACCAATCCCTGGTCGTTCAGTGCTACGAATCTGGCATTCGCGCCTGTATTCCCCCCAAACCGTTCAGTGCTACGAATCTGGCATTCGCGCCTGAATCCTAACTCTCCTCAGTGCTACGAATCTGGCATTCGCGCCTGCAATCCCCCAAACCGTTCAGTGCTACGAATCTGGCATTCGCGCCTGAATCCTAACTCTCCTCAGTGCTACGAATCTGGCATTCGCGCCTGAATCCTAACTCTCCTCAGTGCTACGAATCTGGCATTCGCGCCTGAATCCTAACTCTCCGCAGTGCTACGAATCTGGCATTCGCGCCTGCATTCCCCAATATTACCCCGTCTATGCCATCGTCCTAAAGACCTCACCCGGGACGTGACATTATCAACAAATAAATATAAAAAAAAAACACAAAAAAAGACAAAGAAACATGAAAAAGTCAAGGACGAATAAAGTATAATTATCAAATAAATATAATATAATCACATAAATAAAAAATAAAAAATATAATTACAATATAAAGAAAGATGTGAAATCAAAATGAGCTGCAAGTACATCACAAAAAAAAGAAAATAATATAATCACACAAAAAAGAAAATAATATAATCACACAAAAAGGAAAATAATATAATTACAATATAAAAAAAGATGTGAAATCAAAACTAACAATAGCAAGCGAACTCACTTTGGGCAGGGCTCATGTATCGTATAATAAGGGACAAATTCTCGTAGGGTTGGTTATTAAAGAAACACAAAATATTCCCTTAACCATGACAAATTGGAGCGAAGCTCTTTCCTCCCTTAAAGATGTAATACGCGAATTGATCATATACTCATTCAGTATAGCTAAGACTACAAATATTGATCATTTAAGCTGGCAAAATATCATTATGGACGTTCTTGAAGCCGTTAAGGAAGAAGACATCAGTGTCACTATATGTTTACAGCTAATTCGAATTCCCGAAGAATCGGAGTGACATAATATTATTATAGAAAATCACTCGTCTGCATTAGCCGGACACAAAGGAGTAACTAAAACTTACAATCGAATTCGTCACTATTATTTTTGGAAAGGTATGAAGAAAGCCGTGGAAGATTATATACGAATATGCGAAGACTGTCAGCGGAAGAAACTCGTTCGTGTTAAAACCAGGCAACCAATGATTCTCACCGACACGCCTGGACGCGCCTTTGACAAGATTGCATTGGATATAGTAGGACCGTTACCTACCACTAGAGAAGGAAACACTTATATATTAACAATGCAGGATTTACTAACAAAATACTTCGTGTGCGAACCCATCAAACAATCGACATCAATAAAAATTGCAGATGCGTTCATAAAGAAATTTATTTGTCAGTTCGGAGCTCCCAGAGCCATCCTCACTGACCAAGGAGCTAATTTCACTGGTAAATTCATAAACACTATCGCGCAAAAATTTAAAATTGAACAATTTCGAACCACAGCTTTTCACCCACAGACTAACGGTTCTTTAGAGCGATCGCACCTTGTCCTAACGGAATATTTAAAAATGTTTATCAGTAAATACAGCGACTGGGACGAATGGACCGACATGGCCGCGTTTTCTTATAATACCAGCGTCCACGAGGGCACTGGTTACACTCCACACGAGTTAGTATTCGGGAAAATAGCCCGGGTACTCAGTCGAAAAAGGGTGCCCGAAGATTTTGAAAACGAAACCTATAATCATTACCTCTCGAAATTAAGTATAAGGATGCAAGAGCTGCAAACTGCTGCAGCAGAAAAGTTAAATCAATCTAAAATCCGTTATAAAAGGTACTACGATAGACACATAAGCGAGGAGACCTTCAAACCGGGTGACGCAGTTTTCGTCCTTATAGAACCTCGAAAAGGAAAATTCGGAGATCAGTACTCTGGTCCTCACACGATATTAGAGGTAATCCCTTCTCAAAACCTAAAAATATCGTGGAAGGGCAAAACTAAAATTATACACGCGAATAAAGCGCGTCTTGGTCGAATACGTGAGAATCCCGGTTGACCCCAATCACCAAGATATAGAAATATATACTAATCAATCATTTCTTAGATCGCACAATGCCACACAAAAGGGGCCACAACCCCAGCGGGCCTAAAACCAGTGGAGGAGGAATCAGGAGGAGGCTCGCCCACATTAAATGGCAGCGTCGGCAGGCCACAGCAGTAGGAAGGAGCCTGTCACCCCTCCTCCCGAAAATTGCCTCCACAGAAATCATCAGAGAAGCTAACCAAACCCCCGAGGTCATCACAATAGATGACTCCACGCCACCCACGCCAATGGACTGGGAAAGGTTTCGAGAGGCCGTCACCCTGCCAGCTCCGAACTTCACCCATCCATCCCTACCTCCATACCATTCCCCACAACCTCCCGAAATCCCTGTCCCCTTTACCATCCCTCCTTGTCCAGGAGTCGTGGAAATCTTGGACACGGGGTCAGCTACCAGGGTCCCAGACCACACGGAGCTGACACCCGAGTTCCTGAGATGGTCCAATGACCTCTATCAGGGAGGTTATGACCTCACGTTCATCCTGGACGACCCCACCTTCCAAACCCTCGAATATTCCTATCCCCCTTTCTAATCCCACCAAAATTTCCTTCCTTCCTTTAATCCTTCTTTCCTTGTAAAAATTTCCTTGTAAATAGTTCCCTCAAAGTTAATTTAATACATATATACATATTCTTTATTTTATATATATATATAGATATTTTTGGCCCCATTGGGCACACAATTCTTTTATTTTTATTATCAAATAACATCTTTTATTGTCTTTAACGCCAAATATGCCACACATTTTATTTTCCTTTTCTTTTCTACCAAAGTCAACAAGATGTCACAGTTAAATAATTCCACCCCACGCCTTATGTTAAGAAATGTACAAATTTCTTCATATAAGGGGGAAGGTGTGATGACCCACTATTTTTCGCGCGGTATTATTCTAAAATCTATCATAAATCTCAAAATCACTCCACCAAAGTCCCTCAAACTCAACTCTTACCCCATTTCCCCAATCGCTGATCACCTTGACGATGTACCTTAGCGGTCCCCATCTCAAGATGGTCGGTACGAAACCTCCTTCGCCTATTCGCCCTATGAGGCACGAATCCTTCCCTCAAAATGAATCTAAACAAGTCCCTCGTTCCAAAGCCCTCTTAAATCGAGACCACGTCTCACTCCCCTCTTTACGACTCACTGAGTCCAAGCCATTCTAACCCCTTTCCCATTAAAACACCCAAAATCCATTCGACAGATTGAGTATCTCCTTTCACAGTCATAAAAACCCCAGAAGTCTAATTGCGACGAATATTTGGTGTACGTGACATAAACATAGTCTAAATATAGACGTACCGTGTATAAAAACACCGGAAGTCCTACTGCGACTTATTTCTTAAATATGTCAAGGTCACTACCGCGCGTACCCCCGCAACACTCCTGTAACCCATATAAATACGAAGGATCGAGAGGCCAGGACCTCTTTCTTCGACAGAAATCTATCTGCGACAGAACTATTATTCATTTCTGTTAGCAAATATCGGAACCGCACACGTCGCTGGAACTGGGAACTCGCGAGAGGGTTTCGTTTGCTTTATGTCACTAGTTTAATATTACAATATAAGTCTATTTACAGTCATTTACAATAATTTCTAATTTTAAGGTAGCACTAACTTTCCTACGCTGTAGGAAGTTGCCAGACGTTAACAAGCGCGAAGCACGTGGATTCGGCTCGAATCCAGTTACAGAGCGAAGCGATAAACCAAAGCGCGTAGCACGTGGAATCGGCCCGATTCCCGTTACAAAGCAAAGCGTTCACGCAAAACGCGGCAAGCAAGCAAGCGATTATTCCGGTGATACCTCTTAGACGGCTCGTCAATTAGTAGATCGAGGAAATCGCTGTCGATTTCCTCGAATCCGCGTGCTCTCCCCCCTCCATCGATCGCCGATCGATGGAAGGGCGGCAGCATCCACGCGTCACATGTGTAGCGAAAGATCCAGTAAGTCTTCCTGGAGGAAAGAGAGTCCCCCTTCCATCGGTTGTAAGGCGATGGAAGGGGCCATTATCGACGCTCCACACGAGTCAGCGCGCCGTTGCTATTGCCTAATTATCGGTGGGTCTAATAGATGGCGGTAGACTGCAGATTTTTCTGAACAATTTCATTAAACGTATATCTTTAAAAGTGTTAAACATTAACTTCAGTGCTCTACGGCAACTACTGTAAGCCATTATTATTATCTAATATTATTGTGCATGTCATCTCCATACTATTTATTACTATTCTTGTGTATAAACGCTTATTGCGATCATTTATTATTTTGTATTGCTATTCATATTGTTTTCTCTATAAACGCTTATTGCGATCATTTATTATTTTGTATTACTTTTATATTATTTTCTCTATAAACGCTTATTGCTTATATCATTTCACTTAATTATCACATATTGTATTTCATGTTCATATTCTTATATTGTGGTTAATTACCGTTAAACATTTTAACGTACTCATGTTTAAAGTTAATAAACCTCTTTGTTTTTAAATCACGCTTCGAATTATTGTGTGCATCCTTTGGTTATAAAGATTCCAAACCAAGACAGGCTGCCGCAACAGCTGATTTCTGTTTATAAACGCGAGAGCGCATACACTGTTTACAAACGTACTTTTGCATGAGCTGTGCTATTCACGGAAATATTACGCGTGGTTTTCTTTACATAAATGCAACGGTAAACCTTATTACCCAAATCAAAACAAACATAAGGTGCTCTAACGGGTGTTCCCCGGGTGTGTATTCACCTTTCAAACCTTCCCTGGTCGATTAGGGTGTTGGATTTAAGATTCGCGCCTGATCTCCCCCTAGCTTCAGTATGCTGGATTAAAGTTTCGCGCCTGGGTTCCTTTCAAAATCCTCAGAGTGCTGGATTTAAGATTCGCGCCTGACTTTCCTTAGCTCCAGTGTGCTGGATTAAAGATTCGCGCCTGGGTTCCTTTCAAAATCCTCAGAGTGCTGGATTTAAGATTCGCGCCTGACTTTCCTTAGCTTCAGTGTGCTGGATTAAAGATTCGCGCCTGGGTTCCTTTCAAAATCCTCAGAGTGCTGGATTAAAGATTCGCGCCTGGGTTCCTTTCAAAATCCTCAGAGTGCTGGATTTAAGATTCGCGCCTGATCTTCCCCTAACTTCAGTGTGCTGGATTAAAGATTCGCGCCTGGGTTCCTTCAAAATCCTCAGAGTGCTGGATTTCAGATTCGCGCCTGACTTTCCTCCCCCCCCCCCCCCCCCATAGTCATCGTTCCTAAAGACCTCACCCGGGACGTGACAAAATAATAATAAAAACGTAAAAAAATAAATCACGGTTTTGACGTTCTTCGATATTTCTGAACGCTATTAGGTTCTAGAATCATATATTAAATTGATATTTTAGACGGTTCTGGTTGTAGTAAACTCAATAGACATTTCAAATTTTCAGCGCTTGTAAAGTTGTATTTCAAACATTCTGGCGTGTCAACAGATCGCCTGTTTTATGTTTCCGCTATTGCCCAGTACCAATTGAAGATTTTACGTAAAAAAACTACTTAGATAAGCAAAATCTTATCAAATTAGCCCCAAAGATTGTTCTACTATAGTTTTCACCAAAATTTGTCAGAAAAAAGGATAGAAAAAAACACGTTTTGGTTGCAATTCAGGAGGTTGATATTATAGAAAATTTAATCCCCTACAAAATGAGCCGAAGAAATCAAAAATCGGTTGAGAATTGACGGAGATACGGAATTTTGTCCGCAAAAAGTCACTTTGGAACCACTGTGCGACGTGAGCGAGCACACACAAATCGGTAATTGGTTGGGGTTAGATTGAAAAAATGTGTTTCAGAAATGGATGATCATGGGGATTTGTAGCAGCAGCTCGTGTCGAGAGTATGTTTCTGAAACACATTTTTGGTTTTAAATCTCTCAAAAGTTGGCGGCTCCACTCACGAGAGGCCGCTAGACCAATCTGACCCCAACATTATTATAATTTTTCAGGCAAATATTTCATTCAAACATTCATTGTCATTGGGAAAATTTGTATTAACGAAGTTTTACTAACAACGATATTCAGAACTCATTTTTTATAACTTGTCCATCGTCTCCAGGGTAAACAATTATGCATTTCGGATTCTTTAAGGGGACTAAGTAGACAGTTGTTTTTGGTGAAAGACACACTTTCTTTTTAATGTATTTGTAAAAAAATGAAAGCAAATCCAGATGTATCCTTTTACCCAATGTTTATTATTATCATACAGATTGAAAAAAGTTGGTATGAAATATACAGGGTGACTGTACCTAATATCGTCACTGTTCTTAATATCGCCACACGCTATATCTCGCAAAGTAAGCTCTAAAATTTATCGGTTATACACTGAATTAGTACCTAAACATATGTAGGAAGACATACTGTAATTGCAGCATCATGTGATCAGCAATTACAGAAAGAGAAATATTTTAATGAATCTTAATAGTGTAAAAATTTATTGAACTATCACAATTTTACATCACATTCGGAGAAGGTAAGTCTAATAATTTCGTGAATGCAAGAATATCTACTAGAAATACCTAATTAATGATGTACTTCAGGAATTAAATCGATTCAAATATTTTCCGTAGTGAAAATAATGTTTTACTTTTAGCAGTATGGGTGTTCTCAATACCGCCTACCGCAGAACAATGGTTTCGATGTAATGTTTGTTATAGGTGGGGTTACGAAATGTGCCGAGCAATCGTAATAAACTTTATTTGCCCAATATGTACATCGGAACGTAAAAAATAAAATATTTTATAAATCTATATTTTTAAATTTCTATATTTTTCTAATAAAAATTAAATCAAAGATGCATAAAATACATTTATAGAGCAAGAAATAATAAAAGCACATGTGAAAATGACTTTAAAAACATATATATATATGAATTAATCAATATTTCTTAAGTTGGCGATATTAGGTACACTTTTTTCAGGACCCAATTTTTGCATGTCTTACGTTTGTTGAGTCCTAATTAAAAATTTGTAGGTTTCAACGATTCTAACTTATGCTACATGAAAGATGAATAATTTATCTTTACTTTGATATGAGCTGCATGCAAAAATATCAATTATTATTCAATTAACAGCGATTTAACTTTTGCCTGGCGATATTAGGTACAGTCACCCCATATGCTTTAAAAATTACGGTGCTCACTGTTAAACATTTCAACGTACTTCTGTGGTTTTGCAGTAATATTGGTCTTAAAAAGTGAAATAATCCAATTTCATGGTGTGATTCTTGTTATTTGTAACATCCGTGATTTCCCACGCAACCAGTAAAAAATAAAATTAAAACAGAATTATTTAATTGGTGCCCGAAAAAATGGCGGTTATTTCAAGAAAAATTCGAACGTGTTTGTGGATTACTAATAATTAGCGATTTTTAAAATTTTTTTATGAAGATCTCAAATTTTTACGAACGATATCACAGGTTGCGCGGGAAATGACGTTTTATTTTTTTAAAAAAAGATTCGAGAAAAACGCGTTTAAAGTTTCTGGGCAAAGGCGACGCTGTAAGTTAGCGCTTGACCTTTTTAGCTGCCAAATCAATAATTTTGCGAATTTTAATATAAACCAAGCGGATGTTATTCAGAAAAGATAGCACTTTCGAAAAATGCAATAAAAAATCGATTTTTCGACTGCCTAGTCCCCTTAAGGGGGTAGACACGGGTAATGCAGCGCGCTGTATACCGACACAATCTGGCCCGAAATATGGGTTTAGTAGAATACGCTTGTCGTCCTTATATGAGCGAATTTTGGGCTGGGCGAGGTCTCATTCGAAAGAGAAAGGTTCAGTGCAGCGCGCTCTGGCCATGGATCGACGAGATTGTGTTGATATCTAATAATATGAGTGTTCAAAGTAGATAAAAAATCGACAAAATACACCCGCATGAACCAACGTAGTTTTAGGTCACTAAAAGAGTCTTGTGACTCAAACGATGACCAGAGCGCGCTGCACTGAACTTTCCTCTTTCGAATGAGACCTCACCCAGCTCAAAATCTGCTCATATAAGGACGAAAAGCGTATTCTCGTAATTGCATTCCCAATTACGAGTGCCGCCATATTGGCGATAATACAGAGCAAGTCACGTGACAAATTTAGTTGAGCTAGTGGACACGAGATGGCGCCTACTCGGGAGGACTGCCAACGTGGAGTCATAGCAAAACTGAAGCGTTAGCTGGATACACAAGCCACAGTAAAAGCGTGATGCAGTCAATGTATGAATTTTCGGACGATTGTAGGTTAGGTTATATGCATTTTAGGCATATAACTGCTGGGAACTGTGTACATTTACTAAATTAACGCTTTTATTGTAACACATACATCACTTGAAACTACTGTCGAATTTATGTTATAATTATATGGCCACATTATTTAAAATAAAAAAAGAGATTGGAACTTTTTTACTAATACTGGAAATATTGATTTACTGATATTGTTACGTATGTGGAATCTTCCCATACGCCACTCTCAACCACTTTCGAGCTCGCTTCTGAGAAGGGAAACCGCCCTAAAATCCTTTTGCTTATCATACACCACTAAGGGGGGTCATGATCTCGACCATCTGGATCACGACCATGGGAACGGGAATGACACGACGATGACCCCGAAGAATTTCCTTATATGGAAACTCCTAATGAATCCCCACTCATTTTTGGGACTATATAAACCCTTTGGTTTCTACCCTCGTTGGTTAAAAGCTATAGAGTCACGCGTAGAGTCACGTCGTGTCACGCTCGTACAGAGTTGGTTAAGATCGAGCTAAAGTCTCCCTCAGAATCAAAGTTAACCTCATAGGATCCGCGAGTTCGGTTTATATTCTATTTGGCACTTTGAAATAGCCACTCGTACGTGCCCGCATCGCCAGTGCGTCAACACCGTGCAAACTAGTGGTAACTACACACATTTATTTATTATTTCATCGCGACACTTACATTTGTACCTTAATTGATTATTCAATATATGAATGGTGTTCACGTATAAATCGAATAGATTCGTTAAACCCATCTTTCACCCAGCGATCCTTATAATATTAGTAGCACTCACCCACTGATACAGCTTTACCGCTCGAGTTGTATCAAACATAAATTAATAGTTACGAGGCATTATTAACATTTCCCGCGACTCCCTGATCAAGCATCAGGTTCGTTCGCAACCCTTCAACCAAAACAAAGCATCTTCTCCAACCCAGTGGCTCCCCGATTTCGCATCGGGTTCGTCAACGAAACCTCACCCTCCTACGGCTCCCTGATTTCGCATCAGGTTCGTCCGTATCCTACAGCTTCCTGATTTCGCATCAGGTTCGTCTGTAAATCTACCAACTTCCGAACAGCTCCCTGGTTTCGCACCAGGTTCGTCTGTGAATAATCCAACCTCCTAACAGCTCCCTGGTTTCGCACCAGGTTCGTCTGTGAACTCTATCCTAATGACTCCCCGATTTCGCATCGGGTTCGTTCACGACGTTTTACCCTCCTGCGGCTCCCTGATTTCGCATCAGGTTCGTCCGCGTGTGACTCCATTCCTAGAGGCTCCCTGATTTCGCATCAGGTTCGTCCTCGCCGTCAACAATCCTAGCGGATCCCTGATTTCGCATCAGGTTCGTCCGCGCACCTAACTAACAAACTCATAAACCGTATTCCTTGGGAAATACCCTTCTCGCCGGCCTCTCGCGTTGCCGCAGCCCCGGCTCGTAACAGAACTGGTGACAGCGGTGGGATGCTACTGCATTAGAATCGCTGTCTAAATTTTGGGTTTTTAAATACGTTAAAATCACTCGTAATTTATTATCGACAATATACTAGTTTTCTCTAGTCAGGTCACCTAGTAATTTTCAAAATGACAAACGCACAGGCGAACGTCTCTTCTAATGACATTATGAACCTGACAGTTTCAATTGCAAACTCAATGTCGCTTTTGACGCAACGGACATGTATACAGAACATTACAATGTCAATTCCAACCTTCGACGGTGAAAGTCCACCCTTGACGCGCTTTGTACAAAATGTGGAAGACGGGTTAACTTTGATTCCTGAGGGTACGGAAGCCGAGTATCTTGCAATAATTCTAACGAAACTGATCGGTCCGGCACGCAGGTGCACGTTAGAACATAAATTCACCTCTGTCAAGACGTTAGTGCAACACCTAAAAAAGAGATTCGCGCCGGGAAGAAGTTTGTCATATTTCCAAGTAGAAATCGCGAAATTACGTATTCGCGAAGGAGAAAGTCTACGACAATACGTCGACAGGACCTCTCATCTCGTTTATTGTGCGCGCGGAGCTATCCGGGAAAGGTATCTGGATCACGCTGAAGACTTCGTCAAAGAAATGGAAAAGGACGTTAGAGAAAACTTCATCGATGGTTTACCGGATCGAATTTCCTGGAAAGTGTCGGCTCAGTATCAGGACATTCAAACCCTTGAACGAGCTTACGATGCCGTGCTACAGATAGACAGAAAATTAAGGAATCGGCGACAGTCTCCCCGTAATGAGTCACCCTCCAGGTGGTCTCGCCGAGACCATTACGCTGAAGAGTCTCGCCACCACGACCGCCAAGTGTCGTACCCTCTTTCTCCGAGTATATACGACCAAAACAGGGATCGGTCTACAAGAACATCTGGTTTTGAAGAGGAACGAGAAGGACGGACACGCACGACGGCCTGGACCTTGCGTCACCGGAGCCCCTCGAAATCCCCTTCTTATCGCTCCGACTCATCGTATCCAGATGATGGAGAAAAACAATATTCCATTCTAAAAAATTACGATAAAGATCGCAAGCCAAGTTTGTATTGCTGGAATTGCGGTATAACCGGACATGACGGAAAATCCTGTAGGAAACATCCGCGTAGTCCGAGATATCAACGAGACTCGCGAGATTCGTCTGTCGAATCTAACAAGTCTTTAAACTTCAATCGCGCTCAACGTATAGGCGAAACGATGAGCGGAAACAAAGAAGCTCGCCAAAGGACAGTCCGCTTCGAAGAGGAACCCTCATCAAGGAAGCACCTGCCCCACGCATCAACATCAAGGTTCCAGAACTGGTGTCAGGAACGGGAGAATTCTTAATCGATGGTGGAGCATCCGTTAATTTAGTAGTCATTAACGCCCTGGGAGAAAAAGCCGCGATAAACTCTCGGGAAGAAATCGAGCTAACCGGAATTACCGCTAGTCCAATTCATACTTTAGGAACAACAATTCTTCATATCCACGAAGCTCCCGCACTTTTCTATGTGGTAAAAGAGCTTGCAATAGAAGCAGACGGACTTATAGGAAGCCCATTTTTAAAACAGGAGGAAGCCGAAATTTCCTATTATCACGGGACTTTGGTGTTAAAAAACAAACCAACCCGACCTATACGTTTTTCAAATTATCAAGACCTACCTCAAACGGAAGAACTACCGACGTCGACCAAACATCGTATCGAACCTAGGACGTCGCAACAGATTGCTATAACAATAACAAACCCGAGAATTAAGGAAGGATATTTACCGCGTATCAAGACCCTCGAACATCTTTACATAGGGGAAGCAGTAGTAAGGAACAGTAAAGGGAAGTGCTACGTTATGGCAACAAATACCAGCGATGTACCCCTAGACGTAGAGATAGAACCACAAACATTGGAACCGTTTGATATCTTCGGTTCATCAGACGAGGATTTTTACCCAGCTGCGGAACACCCGTCAAAATTTAAAACACACGAAGATAGAATACAAAAAATTCTAGAAGCCTTAAACACTAAACAATTGAACAGGGAGGAACTAGATTTCGTTACTAATTTAGTTAGAGATTTTCCCGACCGATTTTATCTTCCTGGAGATAAACTTGGGAAGGCCCGCGACTTTAAACATTCAATCCATACATCCAACGATATTCCAATCAATACGAGACAATATCGCTATCCTCTCATTCATCAAAAGGAGATTCAAAAACAAATCAGCGCTTTATTATCAAATGGTATAATTACACCTTCCAAATCTCCATATAATTCACCTTTATGGATCGTACCGAAGAAAGAAGATGAAAACGGAGTAAAACGTTGGCGATTGGTAATAGATTTCCGCGGTCTCAACGAAGTAACAATTTCTGATAAATATCCTTTACCTCAAATCACCGAGATTTTAGATCGATTAGGAGGAGCTAAATATTTTTCAGTCTTTGATCTCGCTAGTGGATTTCATCAAATATAGATGGATCCGAAAGATAAAGCAAAAACAGCATTTACCACTCCAAATGGACATTACGAATTCTCTCAAATGCCTTTCGGATTAAAGAATGCACCACCCACCTTTCAACGCCTGATGGATCAAGCACTCACTGGACTTCAAGGAACAGACCTCTTTGTTTACTTGGACGACATAGTGATCTACGCATCATCGTTACAGGAACACAATATCAAAGTCAAAAAGTTGTTAAACCGCCTTCGAGAACACGGATTAACCCTCCAGACCAACAAATGCCAATTTCTGCGAAAAGAAGTTGCATACCTTGGACACATTATTTCAAAGGAAGGAGTAAGACCTGACCCTAGGAAATTAAAAGCTGTTCAAGATTTTCCTACACCTACAACGCAGAAGAACATTCGGCAATTTTTGGGACTTGTTGGATATTACCGAAGATTCGTACCTAATTTCACCACAAAAGCAAAACCTTTAATTAACTTGTTAGGAAAAGGCGTCAAATTCAAATGGACAGAAGAACAGGACCAGAGTTTTAAGCAATTACGCAACG
This sequence comes from Andrena bucephala, assembly GCA_947577245.1. Taxonomy (NCBI): domain Eukaryota; kingdom Metazoa; phylum Arthropoda; class Insecta; order Hymenoptera; family Andrenidae; genus Andrena; species Andrena bucephala. Next base: position 70,158,113 of record OX387716.1, read on the forward strand.
AACTCTGTCAACAGCCCATATTGCAATACCCTGATTTCAGCAAACCTTTCATTGCAACAACAGATGCATCTGATCACGCAATTGGAGCCGTACTTAGCCAAGGGGAGATAGGAAACGACCTGCCGATTGCCTACGCATCCCGCAGCCTAAATAAACCCGAGAAGAACTATTCGGCTACTGAAAAGGAATGTTTGGCCATGGTTTACGCCGTAAGGTACTTCAGGCCCTACATCTACGGAACCCCATTCACCCTCGTTACAGATCACAGACCACTTGTCTGGTTACATTCCGTCAAGGACCCAACTTCTAGACTTATGAAGTGGAAGCTCCGACTTTTAGAGTATGAGTACCAGGTTGTCCATAAATCCGGAAAAATGAATAAGAACGCAGACGCATTATCGCGCAATCCCACGTCTGCCTGCCTACCACTTATTCCACGAGAGCTCCAGGATCCCGACTTCAAGGTCCAGATACCGAAAACAGACGCCAACATCGAAACAATCGGACTCCGCATACAACAGTTACGACGAGATAGAGAAAACCGACCCAAGTACCGAGAGACAAGCAGCAGCTCAGATGAAATAGAAGAAACCTCACGTGGGAACGTTCAACATTCTCTAATAATACACAAGAACCGATCTTTTCCCAGCTTATCTCAAGAGGTAACCATGCCAGATGAACGCCAGGAAACCATAAACAGTTTTTCGCCCGCAGCAAATTCCACACAAATCGTCCCTTTAGATAAGGACCAAAATGTCTTTGACAATCTGATATCCTTTGAGGAGCCGCTCGAAAATACTGTGATAGAAAATGCAAGAAATATTCAATTAGATTTACTCAGTACACCGCAAATACCTTTACAACCCTCAATAAACCAGCTACCTGCAGGAGCCACGACCGAAGCAAGTGTAGGACAACCACCTGACAGCAGGTCAACCGAACCTAGGGTTTTCGACCGCACGCTTGACCCTTACCCATTCTTCACTACCGACATTGAAAATTCAAACGACCTTGACGATCTGGAAGAGATCCCATTAGATCAACCATATAAAATTATTGTTTCTTCAAAATCCTTTACCGCTGAAGAAGGACATTACGTACACTTCATTTCTGCCGACTGCAATTTAGTAAACCCCGTTGGAAAATTATTACTAGACACTGAGGTGATTAACAAACCAAGACTTCTAACAGCACAACCAAAAAACGGACAGGTGATAACAACAGATAATGGATTATTTAAAACGTTCAGTATAATAATCTCAGAAAACTTCTTTGATGAAATTAAAAGAGTAGACGTGCTTAACGGATTAAAAACCCTTCGGCACATCCTGGACCAAAAGCAGATCAAATCATTTCGAATATCTGCCACCGGAGACCTTCACAAAATACCATCCAACGAATTCGTCAAGATATTAGAAGAGGTTTTTATGGGAACCGGCCAGCAGATCACTTTATGCAACTGTATCATCACAACACCATCCGAAGAGGACAGACAGCACATCATTTGCGAAGCTCACGACAGTTTAATCGGAGGACACAAAGGAGTAACGAAGACCTACAAACGCATTCGATCAAAATTCCATTGGCCGCAAATGCGCAACGATATTCAAGACTACATTCGAAGATGCCAAAGTTGTCAAGAACAGAAATTAGTCCGAGCGAAAACTCGTCAGCCGATGTTGATCACCGACACACCTATAGGAGCCTTCGACAAAATTTCCTTAGATACAGTGGGACCTTTACCAATTACACCGAGTGGGAACAGACACATTCTCACCATTCAAGATAATGCGATGCTTTCGCTAGACATTTCATCGCAATCTACGGTACACCTCGCGCAATACTAACAGACAAGGGAACTAGCTTCATCGGAACACTAATGACAAATTTATCCGAAATATTTAAAATCAAACAAATCACAACCTCGGGATATAGACCACAAACCAATGGATCTCTGGAACGAAGTCACATCGTCCTCACCGAATACCTCAAGCATTACATGGATAATTATGAAGACTGGGATTTATTAATACTGTTCGCGATGTTCTCTTACAATACATCCGTTCACGAAGCAACTAATTTCACCCCATACGAATTAATCTTTGGAAAACCAGCTCGGGAACCAACCTCTCTTCCAACCGGTGAAAAGCTAAAGTCGTATGGAGACTACCTAATAGAATTGATAACGCATATGAGTAATATTCGCAATATAGCTTCTGATAATCTAAATAAAGCAAAAATCCGCTCGAAAGGTTATTATGACGCTCGCGCAAAACCAGCAACATTTAACGTAGGCGATTTTGTTTACGTACTCAAGGAACCACGTACCAGTAAATTTGATCCACATGACATTGGACCGTACCAAATAGTAGACGTGATGGACCTGAACAACGTAGTATTACAAACACGCCATAAGTTAATTACAAAGCATCAGGACAAATTAAAACACGCTTATATTTCGTCCACGGCAAAACGGTAAGCCGACCGTCTGCCCAAATGTGGTCCTGATCACCCTGCTCCCGAGACATACCCTGGCAAGCAGTGAGGGTCTACCTGAGGGGTACTAAACACCTTCTAATCGCCGCCCCTGCAAACAACAACCAGCATGGAGATGCTGATGAGGAACAGAAGGATGGCATCGCTACAACGCTGACGCTGGATCGGCTACCCGGACAACCTCCACTAGACGTCGCTGACCACGGGCTGGAGATGGGCTACGTGGTGCCCAGCGACAATTAAATTCTTACACCCGCAACACCTAGCGATAAGTACACTAAATACACTACACTACACCCGACAATTCTGTTCTACACTTTTGCTTATAAAAGGATTTGTGGGGCGTTTTTCTTTCTTTTGAAAAGCATCACGAAAATCGCGATGTTTTGTCCAAGGGGGGAGATGTTACGTATGTGGAATCTTCCCATACGCCACTCTCAACCACTTTCGAGCTCGCTTCTGAGAAGGGAAAACGCCCTAAAATCCTTTTGCTTATCATACACCACTAAGGGAGGTCATGATCTCGACCATCTGGATTACGACCATGGGAACGGGAATGACACGACGACGACCCCGAAGAATTTCCTTATATGGAAACTCCTAATGAATCCCCACTCATTTTTGGGACTATATAAACCCTTTGGTTTCTACCCTCGTTGGTTAAAAGCTATAGAGTCACGCGTAGAGTCACGTCGTGTCACGCTCGTACAGAGTTGGTTAAGATCGAGCTAAAGTCTCCCTCAGAATCAAAGTTAACCTCATAGGATCCGCGAGTTCGGTTTATATTCTATTTGGCACTTTGAAATAGCCACTCGTACGTGCCCGCATCGCTAGTGCGTCAACACCGTGCAAACTAGTGGTAACTACACACATTTATTTATTATTTCATCGCGACACTTACATTTGTACCTTAATTGATTATTCAATATATGAATGGTGTTCACGTATAAATCGAATAGATTCGTTAAACCCATCTTTCACCCAGCGATCCTTATAATATTAGTAGCACTCACCCACTGATACAGCTTTACCGCTCGAGTTGTATCAAACATAAATTAATAGTTACGAGGCATTATTAACATTTCCCGCGACTCCCTGATCAAGCATCAGGTTCGTTCGCAACCCTTCAACCAAAACAAAGCATCTTCTCCAACCCAGTGGCTCCCCGATTTCGCATCGGGTTCGTCAACGAAACCTCACCCTCCTACGGCTCCCTGATTTCGCATCAGGTTCGTCCGTATCCTACAGCTCCCTGATTTCGCATCAGGTTCGTCTGTAAATCTACCAACCTCCTAACAGCTCCCTGGTTTCGCACCAGGTTCGTCTGTGAATAATCCAACCTCCTAACAGCTCCCTGGTTTCGCACCAGGTTCGTCTGTGAACTCTATCCTAGTCACTCCCCGATTTCGCATCGGGTTCGTTCACGACGTTTCACCCTCCTGCGGCTCCCTGATTTCGCATCAGGTTCGTCCGCGTGTGACTCCATTCCTAGAGGCTCCCTGATTTCGCATCAGGTTCGTCCTCGCCGTCAACAATCCTAGCGGCTCCCTGATTTCGCATCAGGTTCGTCCGCGCACCTAACTAACAAACTCATAAACCGTATTCCTTGGGAAATATCCTTCTCGCCGGCCTCTCGCGTTGCCGCAGCCCCGGCTCGTAACAATATCATATTTTCAGAATGTGGAAGTTACAGCAATTATTTGCAATTATTGCTCTTATTATTATTGTTCCGACTATTCTATATAACATACAACAAGGAAAAGTGTCTAAATCAGTCAACAGTTGACTCCCTGATTTTTTTTTTGTAATTCTTTACGGTCCTATGCAGAGATGGGCATTATTTAAATAAAAGAATATACTTCCGAATGGCCCCAGTGGCCGATCGACACGATGTTTGGGGTAGGGTGTGTGTACCCTAAATCTAAAATATTATTTAGCTTCGGATATTTATTAGTTTCCTTTGTTTATTCGAAGGCGTTTCATCTTGGGCTTCGAATAATTTTTCATCTTTCATTATATCTTTATCCTAAGGTCGTATTCAGATATATTGGCCGGTCGATTCGTTTTCGCGAACAGCGATCGAGGAGAAATCAGCCACCACCATCTGACGATCGTGGATTTGTCTGTCGGAGTTATGTGGCCACCCAAGGGTATGGTGGGGTAACGGGAATGGTGCTCGGCTCCGTCTGAACGTAGCCGTGTGGCTGTTATGACCAATACGAAATGAAGCTATCGAGAAAGAATCAATGTTCTGACCAATAATGCTCCTGAATTTTTTCGGAGCTAAGGCACACCTATTCTGATGTATGTATTTCTACGCTGCAGCTTGGTTTGGCCTATACACAACAGAAGCTTGGCGCTATCCCCACCACTTCTGGCTCACTCTTGTTCTGCGAAGGCGAGAGTGAGATGGAACGAGAGCGAGTCAGAAAACGTTGCGAACAGGAGCACCGAGGCAGCTAAGCGGTACCTATGGTGGGAGTATACGCATTACGAAACTCACCGGCCAATATATCTGAATGTAAAGTCTCGTTAGCCGCTCGCTTAGGGTTGCCAGATCTTCGGCATTTAGCCGGAGTCTCGGGTTTTGAACCTTTGTCTCCGGCCTCAGGCAGGCACAATAAAAATCTCCGGCAGAATAGAGAGTATGTTGCAGCGTGCCATAAACAAAATAGAAATCTATTAAAATCTGTAACAAATTCTAATAACTATTCATAATACTTTTATTATTATTATTATTATTAATATTACTCCTTTATAAGAAGTCATTATTATAATGAATTTTAGATGCCTGTTTTTTTCTTCGCCCCTTTTTTTCTCACTTTCCCCACTCCAATCCTCCACGAAATTCAAATCTCCGGCAAAAGATCAGGCTTGATCTGGCAACCCTGCGCTCGCTGGTCCGGACCGGCGTGAGCCCGTATCATGAACGGAGCCCTAATTCCGCGGCTGAGTTTCTCGCTTCTTTCTGGCCGAAGGGGGGAGCAGGATGGAACGCTTTGCGTGCGCGGCGGGCGTGCGCGACGGGCGCAAGTGCTCAGATGGAATCGTGACTGTTCGATGCATCCGCGCCACGGTCAGATAGCCAGGCACGGCACGAGTCTTTTTTGCGCCATAAGCGAGCTTGCCAAATTCCGCCATTTATTATAATACATTTAATTGAGCTTCTTCATGACCTTACTCTACTCGTAGTTTAAAACCGTTGTAGTATAATTTGTAGTATTTCATTTAAAAATTTATTTTCAACAATGCCAACAATGAAAAGGCCATTTTGCACTTCTTGTCAACCTTACGCCCTAGCAGTTGCCTAATTCTGCAGAGTAAAGTCATAAATAATCTCAAATAAATGTAATATAATAAAGAGCGCAATTTGACAAGTTCGCTTAGGGCGCAAAAAATACTTATGCCGGGCCAACGTCAAGTTTTTGCGAAGTGGTTCCCGTGCTCACCGTAAGCACTTGCGACCCGTCGCGCACACAAAGGACAGAGTGTCAGGCGTCCGAAAGACGGAGCGAGACAAAATATCAACGCGTCGTCTGTCTCGTACTGTCCTCGCTCGCTTTCAGTGCCTTCGCTCGCTCTTTTTCCATCTCGCTCTCGCCTTCGCCGGACAAGAGTGAGACAGAAGTGGTGGGGATAGCGAAAAGTCCGTATCGTGTACACCAAACAGAGCCCGTAACGATCTTAGATGCTCGAATAACCGACGAGAACCTTTGTGGCCCGAGCCGCACGAGATCGCCGTTGCTCGGCGATGTGTCATCGATTATATAAAAACAGAATTTGTTTTTTTTTTCATCGTATCAATATGAAAGTGACACAAATTCCTGGCATTCTCCCGATTAAATTGACAGAAAATAATTTAAATCAGACTATTTTTAACGAAGCGGGCTTCCAATTCTGCAAACAAATTTTCACGTAATTTCCTTAATTATGGTCCGAATAATATCATTTTTGGGGCCAATTTGATCGAGAAAACATGACGAATCGATTCATGTCACTTTCGCAAAGATCTGATTAGAAATGCAGAACTAAAGATTTGTCACTGCTTAGTGCGTAACATTGTATGGCCCCGCTGGATTCGAGCGTCGAAACCCACGAAATTCAGCGAGTTGCATGATTGCTAGCGTGAAGAACAAGAGAGTACTTTGCATGGCGAAGGAAAGTCAGCCTTCTATAGAACTCAAATCGAGAAAGACTTTGCTGACAAACTTTACATATGTATATTCGCGTCAAATAAATACTTTAATTGTAAAATTTAGACGACAAACTATTATTGAATTTCGCCAGTTCTTACATATGCATCACTTGGTTGGAAATTCCTGATCCCAGAGTTTCATGCATTTACCTATTGAAATGTTGCTTCAAGTCATCGGGAAATTGCATTGCTTCTTCTCGTACATACATATATGTATCTGTTCGCGAGTAGGTGTCACGAGTGACGCGGCTTCTCAAATAAATGCACATTTATTAGGGCCCTCGGTCGACGGCGACTTGAGTCATCCAGTACTGAATATGAAATTGTTCATATTTCTCATTACACCTTGATAAGAGTGTTACCACCGATGGATTCGTGAGTTTATGTCCACGAAAATGAGTCGAGACGCGAAGCAATACGGTCTATTTTTTCTTATGAATACATGATTAGGACACACACACTACGTTCACTAAAAATAGACCGAATTGCTCCATGTTTGGCATTATTTTCATCAGTAATGCAGTACTCTGGTGAAGAACATCGTAATACGGAGCTAATATTCTAGGCCCTAGAATCTACGATATTGTCAATGTGGAGTTGAAACGCACGCCGCTTCACACTATCGTTTCTTAGCATTTATACGGGGTGATTCTCTAGCTAGAATCGTCAAACGCGATGCTCGCCAACAATCATGTGCCTCGCTGAGTTTCGTGGGCTTCGACGCTCGAAACCAGCGGGACTATACAATGTTGCACGCTAAGCAGTGACGAATCTGAAGTTCCGCAATTTGTAATCAGATCTTTGCAAAAGTGACGTCAATCGATTCCTTACAATTTTATATATAATGTTTGTTCATAACTGCTTTCTGCATAGGACGTGTAATAAGTGTATTTCATGTTCTGTTTCGGTGCTTTGCTAGTAAAGAAATGTCTACCCTAACAAACTTCATTTTCTGGGGTCATCCCCTCATCTATTTTCCCTGTTCACTTATAATTCCTTACTGCTAACGTAGAATATTGTAGCATAAGCACATTTCAAGTAATTAAAATGTACAATCAATTTTCTACGTTTGCAGTACCAGCCGACTTTCCGTTTAAATTTTTATAAGTACAACGCAACAGCTGAGAATTTATTTCCTTATTCAGAATAGAATACGGAAATAGCAAACAGCTCCCTCTCGCGTTTACCGGGCAATCGTCGATCTATCGGTATTACCATTTCTGTGCAGAAAAAACCTGCTGTAATACCGACCTGCCGAATCGGCCAGGTCACGTGACGTGTCTACCCCCTTAAAACCTGTAGAAATATATATTGTCTAAAATTGACCAATTTCTACCACTGTCCTTTGTGGAACATCTTTTAGATCATAAAAATTGACCGTGTTGATTGTCAAAAGCAACCATTTCAAGCATGTATCCGACCTCCCTCGATTCTGTGCATCCCTGCTTCGAGGGTCCGAACTATGCACCTCGCGGTTTCAAGAACAGAAGTCGCATGGTGGACCGGCGATCCCTTCTAGCCCTAGTCACTCACACTACGCTACTATCCTCACTCGTTTATGGCTTCTGCTATGTAGATACTGTGGGTGGTTGAGAAGATGGCAAGCGGAAGGAATACGGGTGCGATTAATTATATCCCCATTGGCCCATCTTCTCTGAAACACAATCGCGGAGATAAGCTATATATATATATATTGTTGCGAGCACCCTATGGATAGGAATCCAAGGCTCGCTGGTGCTCGCGACGAGGACAAGAGACAGCGAGAAGAAGGCGATCGGATCGATCGCCTGTCAAGCTGTCATTCGTGAGTCAGCCGCCATTACAAGCAGACGCATCGAAACTACCGCATTGTCCTTACATTAGACGTTTCCTGTTGTTTGACTGTTCTTGTTAATGCGTTATTCTGGTTGTTATACATTAAACTCTCGTTATGCCTACTACGAAACGTATATATCGGCCAATAGTGACCATATATATATATGGTCACTATTGGCCGATGCGACAACATCGACGAATACGATAGATATCTTCTCAGCAACGTACAGTAGTTTACATTCTGATACTTTTTTGTACTAATTTTTATATCTACACATGCATTTCAGATCATTTTAGACTTCAGTCACTTTATCGTTATTTAGAGGAGCAGACATTTGCGCTTGTTAGATGCGTGCTGTGAAAACACATTGTTAACTGAACGCGAGTTACTTCATTCTTGTTGCAGGTGTCTGCTTTTACATAGTTCGTCTTCTTTGTTCCGGGCCCACAACTGGATGCTCTCTTTTCAACTGCAAACCCTTAGTCGTGCCTTATCTCCACGTATTGAACATCTCTATAAAAGCTTTAGTCCATTTTCACAAAGTACCTGACCCTTTTCCTTGCCCTGAAATCCTGCGAACAATGACTGCCATTCTGATCCGCCCTACGTTCGCCCCATCTCCTTATAGGCAACACAGCACTGCTAGAAGATTATTCTTCTAGGAACCTTTTTCTTCTGCTTCATAGACTTTGCTCTGTTCTGACGTTCCTTACCACCTAAGCCAGGATACTTTCTCAGCTGAAGGCATTTGTCTTTATTTCCTGTCTACTCCCCTGGCCTTATTCTTCTTCGGTATTAACCAATTGTTTCTCTTGTTAACTGTTTGTTTTTCATTGATCAAGCATAGGGGAGACCGGGGCTAGTTGTTACACTTTTCAGTTTTTTCAACATGCCCCGAGTAGGGGCTAGTTGTTACACAATACGGGGCAAGTTGTTACAGAATTAAATTTTACGAAACGAGGCTTATTATGAGTAATATAATTATATTTTCTTGGACAAGAGTAAATTTATTAATGTTAAGAATCTGTTACAATAAATATACAATAAAAAATCTATTTTAAAAATAATAAAAAACTACTGAAATCAGTTGCACTAATTATCTTCGACTTTCATTACGAAATGAAGAAGAGAGCTACCATAGTGGCGTTCTGTTCCAAAAAATCATTTAGTGGGAAGCAACTACAGTGGCGTTCCGTCCAAAAACATCATTTAACAGAAAGCCACTATAGTGGCGTTCCGTCCCCGAAAAATCATTTAGCGGGAAACCACTATAGTGACTCGTGGTAACTAAAGGATTAAATGAATAAATTAATTACTAAATACAATGTAACAACATGCCCCTTTCCCTCTGTAACAACGTGCCCCTTTTGGTATGTAACAACATGCCTCTTGTCTTGTGTAACAACTTGCCCCTTGTCTTGTGTAACAACTTGCCCCGGTTGACACCATTGTGTATAAAAAGCTATAAGTTCATACCAGTTGGGTGTATTCTTATGTTCTTGGTGCCAATTTGTAGCTAAAGGAACACTGATTCAAACGTGGTAATATTAATTTACATACATTTATCCGTCTGTTCGGTAGAAAAGATTCAAGTAGAAAGAGAAAAGTTACTATTAGTACCGAAAACACAAAAAACTGTAATAAAGTGACAACGCGTGAACCGACTACAAACAAACAACATACGCAAGTGTGTATGGTTGAAACACATCAGCCACTTTATCGTCGAAGATATAGTCCAAGCGAACAAAATTTAAACTGCTTTGTAACAACCTGCCCCTGTAACAACTAGCCCCGGTCTCCCCTACATACCATGAAATTTGCTTACGTATAATAAAATAAAACTGACCACTAATTTTGAACACGATAAAAGTACACAGAATGGTTCCTGACTAACGGTGTACTTGGTGCTAGAGATATACTGAAGTTGTAAAAAGTTGATAAACATATATCGATCGTCAGATCAAGCCTCTGAGAAGAAATAGGGGGTGCCTCGGATAAAGACGGTCTCCTGGTCTATGGGCGGTAGTTCTAGGGGTAAAATGAAATGAAAGAGAACTGATAAGCATGGGTGTCAAAAATGTACACATAATACGATAAATTCTATCAATAGTAATAATTTTATTAGATGCTAGATTTATCAAAAACATAAGAATATAGATAGTAATGTCACGTCCCGGGTGAGATCTTTAGGGCTGTGGCATAGATGGGGTAATATTTGAAGGAACTCAGGCGCTAATGCAGGATTCGCGGCACTGAATGTTTAAGGGAATGCAGGCGCGAATGCCAGATTCGTGGCACTGCGGAAAGTAGAGATTCAGGTGCGAATGCAGGATTCGTGGCACTGAATGTTTAAGGGAATGCAGGCGCGAATGCCAGATTCGTGACACTGCGGAGAGTAGAGATTCAGGTGCGAATACAGGATTCGTGGCACTGAATGTTTAAGGGAATGCAGGCGCGAATGCCAGATTCGTGACACTGCGGAGAGTAGGATGCAGGCGCGAATGCCAGATTCGTGGCACTGCGGAGAGTAGGATGCAGGCGCGAATGCCAGATTCGTGGCACTGCGGAGAGTAAGATGCAGGCGCGAATGCCAGATTCGTGGCACTGCGGAGAGTAGGATGCAGGCGCGAATGCCAGATTCGTGGCACTGCGGAAAGTAGGAATTCAGACGCGAATGCAGATTCGTGGCACTGCGGAGAGTAGGATGCAGGCGCGAATGCCAGATTCGTGGCACTGCGGAAAGTAGGAATTCAGGCGCGAATGCAGATTCGTGGCACTGCGGAGAGTAGGATGCAGGCGCGAATGCCAGATTCGTGGCACTGCGGAAAGTAGGAATTCAGGCGCGAATGTAGGATTCGTAGCACTGAATATTTGAGGGAATGCAAGCGCGAATGCCAGATTCGTGGCACTGCAGAGAGTAGGATGCAGGCACGAATACCAGATTCGTAGCACTGAACGACCAAGGAAAGTTTAAATAGTTATGATCCCTGTGATGACTCCCGTTAGAGCACTTTGTTTTGGTTTCACTAATTGGATTTACCGTTGCATAGGTGCAAAAAGTTACACGTAATATTTCTAAGAAATTCGTCTAGACGTGCGGCTGCACACTGGCCATGCAAAGGTATGTTAGTAAACACGGTGACTGTTCTCGCGTTCGCGAACCAGAATCAGCTGTTTCACTAACTTGTTTGTTTGGTTTTTAGATCTTTCGTAATCAATGGGTAAACATAATTCGAAGTGTGGTTAAAACAAAGCGGTTTATTAACTTTGCTGAAGCGTTTATAGCGTTAGATAATAATAATGCGTGGGACTTTGAGCATTGGCACATAACATTTATAATATAGGTATGAACATGAGGTACAATATATAAATCATAGAATGAAATACTTTTATAATGATCGTTAATAATATAAAGAAATATGATCGCTGTAAGCGGTTATAAGACAAAGATATATAAACAAAATAAGCGTTAATGAAATAATACACTATGAACGCAGTAAGCGTTAACGTTAGTAATACAAAATAATATGTACGCAATAAGCGTTGATAGACAAGAATAATATGTTTGCAATAAGTATTAATGAAATAATAATAAAGAAATATGATCGCAATAAGCGTTGATAGACAAGAATAGTAATAAATAGTATGGAGATGATATGCACAATAATATTAGATAATTATAATGGCTTACAGTAGTTGCCGTAGAGCACTGAAGTTAATGTTTAACACTTTAAAGATATAATGAATAATAGTTCTGTCGCAGATAGATTTCTGTCGAAGAAAGAGGTCCTGGCCTCTCGATCCTTCGTATTTATATGGGTTACAGGAGTGTTGCGGGGGTACGCGCGGTAGTGACCTTGACATATTTAAGAAATAAGTCGCAGTAGGACTTCCGGGGTTTTTATACACGGTACGTCTATATTTAGACTATGTTTATGAATCATGCGTGAAATATGCGTCGCAATAAGGTTTCCAAGATTCTGTTTGGCTATTGATAAGAGAACACTCAGTCCATTAGGTGGATTTTAGGCGTTTTGATAGGATAGGGGTTAGAATGGCTTGGACTCAGTGAGTCGTAAAGAGGGGAGTGAGACGTAGACTCGATTTAAGAGGGCTTTGGAACGAGGGACTTGTTTGAATTTAGATATTAGGGGGGATTTCGCGCCTCATAGGGCGAATAGTCGAGGGAGTTTGATAACTGACCATCTTGAAATGGGGACCGCTAAGGTACATTGCCAAGGCGGCCAGTGATTGGGGAATAAAAGGGGTAAGACTTGAGTTGAGGTATTTTGGTGGAGTTGCGGAGTGGTTTGTGAGGGAGACTTGAGATAATACAGCGCGAAAATTTAGTGGGACATCACAGTAATAATAATAATTTTATAAACGGTTTGTTTCCATCATTGGTTATCTTACCTTTACTATTTTATCTTTGAGGTGCACTGAGGTACCCAGCCTACCTGAAAATATTAAAAAATTGTAAAGAATTATAGAATGTTGTAAGGTAAATGTCCCTATTTCTGCTTATGTCCCCATTTCTGCTCATTTCGTATTTTTATTATTATTATTAACGTTTGTACTATAGTTGCAACAAACTAATTCTAAATTAATTTAACATTTACGCGAGTGTTGCACGAGGTTGGGGCTAATCAAAGTGCAGCATAAGTAACGAAAAACTTTTAAAACGAGGGACTCATGATTTTTCGATCATGTTCTAGCTGGTTGTGCTAAGGAACAGCGTCGCTATTGGTATTCGATAATTGGGCAGAAAATAGTTTTTGCAGTAGAAGTTGTCATTTAATAACATATACAGATACCGTATTGTGGTCTGGATTTAGATTTTTCTACTATTTTTAATTTTTTTAAGTAGAAAACAGGTGAGCAGATTTAGGGTCAACTGAATCACCGTCATGTCAGCATTTCTACTCATCAAAATTTTAGTACCATAACCTCACAGTTGTACGCTCTAACCTTTATTTCTATTCGAAGGCATTTTATTTTTTGTTTATTATTATTTCATGCTTTACTGTTGTGTTATAAAACCTCTCCATAAAGGATGTAACTTATTTTAACGTGAAAAGGCAACATATTATGTGGGCAGAAATTGGTACAAATGGTGTGTAGAAATGCGTACATAGCTATTTTTCGTGAACAGAAATATGGACATTTGGAGCATTATATTTAATTACATATTACTAATAGTTAAACATCTTGAAATATCTTTCTTAAATAGTTTTCTAATTAGTTGATTTATTATTAAAGAATTAATCAATTACTCTGCAATTTTTTATCAGAAACAAATTTTTTACACCTTCTTTATGACGAGTAACCTCTTAAATCAGGCTTGGGAATTAAGTGATCTTTTCGGCCGAGTTTCAGAGGCGACGCCTCCTTCCTCCCGCCGCGCGTCTTGGCCCCCGCGGCGGCCCAGAAGTCTCGAGCGCCTCAGGCCCGTGCCGTATGAACCGCGCGTGGCGCATTGGGGCGACACCCGTATCAATAGGTTTCCACATCACCCATGGGGTACTATTATCGATGCGTTTTTTTTGTCAGTGGTATCCCCTGTAGGCCTATTCCACTGTGCCGCGTGATAAAAAATAGAGTGGAAAAGCGCGTTTTATTATCAAAATTTTAAACATGTTTGGGAAAACTAGATTTTCGCGCACGTTTCGACGTGCTGGGTAAATCTAAAATTTAGATTTAGTTTTGCAGAAATTGGGACATTCACCTTAGCTGAAATAAAGAATACCACCCCAATTCAACGAATGCCAAGCATTAGAGCTAAAAGCAGCGGTTACTTTTTTAAGGGTGCAAATTTTTCAGTGGTGTCACCGTTAAACTTTGAAGGCATTTATTTCATTCAATGTAGTCGATTTAGTCAATTTAGTTGCGACATACAGCGGGGGGAGTGCATACGGCACGTGCCGAGGTCCCGGGCGTCACTCGGGCCATGCAGCCAGTGAGTGTATAAATATTCGGAGAGCGGGAGTTCCCCCAGAGCTGATCATGCCGCCCGGTATGACCGCATCTCTTTCCCCTGCGCTGCCCCGGGGTTAGAGAGCCCCCTTCAACGGTCGGGGCCGAGCAGGGGGGGGGGGGGACGACTTGCCACCTGGTCCAGAGGACCACACCCTCTACCCTGCACGGCCTGGGAAGACGGGCCTCCCCCCAGGGGGGAGGGAATGGCTATGGATGGCCGCCTCCTCATGGTACGCATTAACCCGCCAGGATTCTACCCCGTTTCTCGAGTACGCGTCCGCTTTTTATAGGCCCGGGCCAGCTTGCGGACGGACCGTACTCGCGAGGGTGACCATCGACAAGGGTGGGCGATCCCTACCTAAGACGCACGCATAGGTGCGCCGGAGTCATTATGCGTTGCGCAAGCCACCCTCTCCGGCCTTGACGGTACCAGCCCGTCGCTAAATAGATTCGCGGTATATGGAACCGTGTCTCGACGCCGCTCTACCAGATCTATCAACCCCGTAGGCTCGCTTTTACACGTCGTCCTGAACCCGGAGTAGCCAGGTCCCCTTCACGTCCCCGCTGGAAGCACCTTTAGACTGCGCGGGCACGCGCATACCATACCTCCAGCTTGCTAGGGTGACGGCTTGTTTACCCTCATAGGGCTAGCTATTCCACCCTCCTACTCCCCCCTCTCTCCCCGTTGACTCAACGCTCTAGTACTCCCCCCCCCCTCATTCCTGTTTCCTGAGACTTCCCACAGCTAGCCTACACTGCAACACTGCCCCATTGTTCCCCCCCCCCCCCCCACCTACACTCTTTAATCCTGAGGTTATAGCATTTTAAGGCAAGGGTCCCCACGGCAAGAGGGCCCCAGGGACGCACCACTCCCCCCCCCCAACCCATTCCCAGATTAAATCAAGTCTTGATCAAACATTGCGAGATCTGATAGCGAGGCACGGTCCAGAAGGGGGGCGGTCACCACCCGCCCCTGGGGGCACTCCGCATTCCTAAAGAGGTGTGTTCATTCAATGTATGTTTTTTATTTTATATTTATAGGAACTTTCCCTACTCTCACTCGCCCCCCCCCCCCCCTCGTCCGAATCACCTGCCATAAGAAAACCAGTTTTTTCAAGACACCCTCTGTAAGTAGATGCGGACTCGGTTCTATCTCAAGGCAGTCTAAAGTATCTCAATTCTCATTCAGTCCCCATTATTCCCAATGTAGAATACATAGAATCTTACAATGAGAATCAGAATGCAGCCCGAACAAATTGGCGCCCGAACAGGGACTTTCGGCTTACATCGGTGTAGCCACGTAACTGTCAAATTTACGATCTCATATTTTTTCATTAGGTAAATACCTTTACCTAACATATATTGTTAGTCTTGAAGGTTGTCGTATAAAATCCACTCATCATACCCAGTTACCAGATAGTTCATTTGCGTTGTGTATAAGCAAAGACATGCATGCTATCGCGCAGTCCAAGACGATTCTGTATTGTGAGTTGTGCAGTGCCCTATGAACATCTAGCAATACTTGAAACTTCGAACGTCTCCTGGACCGCTAAACGTTGCAGCGTTATTGGTGTATTCTCTTTCTTAAATTAGTACACTATGAAATGTCAAAAATGCATACGCATTTTGCTCGCGATTTTTCTGTTGACAATTTGGATACGAAGGCGATTAAAAATGGGATTTCATAATATAATAACTACATAATACATAACACAACTCTTACGGGAGGCTTTATTATTGGATATATTTCACATCATGGACCTGTTACAATAATTTATTACAATACATCCCATTGCATGTACATACATCCCCATGCACCTCATTTACATCAGTGTTTCATAAACTGCAAGGCGTCTATCATTTAGGATACGAACGATCGACATCCCCACCTCGAGTTTTATCTCACTCGGCAGTGGGTAGGTTCGAGCCTGCGATGAAAATCGTGACCATGTACCGAAAATCGCACGCTAGCAGTCCCGAATGATCGTGCGAATAATGAAGCACTACTGTAGTAAGGACCCCATAAATACTTTGAAAAAGTAAACAAATTGCGCCAAGTACATGAAATCAAATAAATCACAAAAAATAGAAGATAATAATAATTACAAAATAAAAAAAAGATGTACAGTCAAAATGACCTCCAAGTACATAAAGGTGCTCTCCCGCAGCGTGCAAAGGCGGCACTGTGTAACACAATAAAAGACAAAAAAGATGGCCGGGCCTGGAAGTCAAATACTTGGCGTGACGAGGCAAGGTTATTATTCTCAGATCATCAATACCCATACCTTCCCTCTCGCAGGCTTTCACATAATTTGACAATTTAAAACTCTGACAAAATGTGTACATTTTCATTATATTGCGTTTTAAAATAATTCCAAGATCATTCATCGACATCGATACCTTTTCTCTAATTTTTTTACTTTTTTGAATTTTAAATTTAGAAAATATTGCAGGTGTGATGAGATATTAATGAAATAAGTTTCAGGTAAGGTGGGAATAGCCGGTTCACGAATAAAAGATACGCGGTAGCTTACATACAGTCGACATATACAGGGTGTCGAAACATGTACTTGGCTTCGAGACGCTGCCGCGTCTCTAGATCGATGTCCCCTACATCGATAACCCCTACTTTTCACAGTGTTCGATGTAATGTACAAAAGTCAAGAATCTGAAGTGTTCGATCCACAAATTCTTGCATTTTAAATGTTATCAAAGGAACGTAGGTTTTAATGCTACCCATAACTTTTACTGAATTTACCCATTTGTTGTAAAAAATGGCACTAAGGTCGAAGCCAGATAAGCCGGTGAATTCGTTTTTGCGAACAGCGATTAAGGAGAAATTAGCCACTACCATCTGACGATCGTGGATTTGTCAGTTGGAGTTGCGTGGCCCCCGAAGGGTATGGTGGGGTAACGGGAACGCTGCTCGCCTCCGCCTGAACGTAGCCGTGTGGCTGTTATTTATTCTTAGCATAATAATTGTGTGCGTTACGAAGCTATGTGTAGACCAATACGAGATGAAGCTATCGAGAAAGAATCAATGTTCTGACCAATAAAACTCCTGAATTTTTTCAGAGCTAACGCACACCTATTCTGATGTGTGTATTTTTACACTGACAGCTCGGTTTGGCCTACACGCCAGAAACTTGGCACTATCCCCACCACTTCTGGCTCACTCTTGTTCTGCGAAGGCGAGAGCGAGATGGAACGAGAGCGAGTCAGAAAACGTTGAGAAAAGGAGCACCGAGGCAGGCAAACTGTGTGGTGGGAGAATACCCCTCGCGAAACTCACCGGCCAATATATCTGGCTTCGACCTTAAGAATTTATTTCAAATCTCGGTGCATTTTTTCAAATACGTGCCATTGGCGGAATGTTTATGCTTTTCATTTGATTTTTGTAAATTGTGTTTAATACTGTCATGCCTACAAAATTGCCAAGTCAGTTTTTTACAATACTAACAATTTGTACGAATATTTGATGTTAAATGTTTATCAACTTGAAGGGGACTTTTAAAAAATGTAGCAAAAGTCTCCGTGATTTTTTGTATATTAATTTAGGAAACATTAAATTTTATATTAACGTCAATTTCGCTACCTGAATTTTCCCGAGACAGAAAAAAGTCAAAATCATTATTATGACGTTCGCCGCTCAGACCCGTCTTTACAAAGCTGAAAAAAAACAATTATACATACTTTTGAAAACTCTTTTTTTATAGAAATCTATGAACATTAAACTATAAACACTGATATTTTGCATAATATATGAAAACAACAAACAGGAAAATGTTTAGGTTGTTAAAAACCTTGTAAATGAGCTTTGTTTTGTATAGAGCAGGTAATTAGACACGTGCTTTGAAGCTCTTCCCTATCTGTTTTGTGACTTCTTCATTCTCCAGGTTATACGTTAAACGTGTCCTTTACAAAATCATCGATTTTCTGGGAATACGTTGCCAACATATGTACTTATACATACTTGCAGTTGTGCAGTAATTGAATGATGAGGACTTCTAACATAAATCCAGAAAAACGACGTAATTGTTATAATTCGTGCAATGAAAGTTGAGAGGGAAACAGTTGTTAAATTTATAACCGGTATATGTTATATCAACAACGCGGAAATATCTTTGAATGACATGTCGTATGTAATAAAAGAAATATTACATGCTGGGCCTTATTATCCGCACTTACGTTACATGCATTAAAAAAAAATATTAAAAAACTTGTAACATCAAAGATGTATAAAAAAGTCCTTTTATAAACAAATATGAAATTTATTTAAAAAAATTTGACTGCAGAGAGAAGTTATTAATTTTTGTCAATTTCCTTATACCCATCGAACACTGTGCTCTTGTAGGATAACTCTGCTTCCCGCCAAAATGCCAGGAGTTTCTCAAGTGCCCACATCTGCGTACCACTTCTAGAGGATACGACGCCGCTGAGGAGCGTCCATCGTCGCCGGAGCTATTGTTCAATCGCCAGACTACACTCGTAGTCAATAACCCTGGAATACATGACATCCTTCCGATAGCAGTTATTCTGTATTTTGTCTTGCTTTTCAATATTTCTGCACAACCTTGTACAATTCAAATATTTAACAACGACGGGCTATGTGACAATGAAAAGTTGCTCTTAGAGAAAGCATCGGGTAAAAGGATTCTCGTTAAAGTACTATTGTGCGGCTAAGCTAGGATCTGGGGCTTCTTATATTTGACCCTGATCGAAGAATAGGACTTTCGAAAACTCATGGTGGGAGTCGTGCTGTGCAACATTTGCATATATTTAAAAATTGTACATTGTTTCTTTGTTGATTCCGACGTGTCTGGATTGAGTCATCGTTTTATAAATCACGTGGCCTGTAAAGCTAATATTGTTGAGCTGAAATGCTGATAGTAGTTGCCCATAAAATCTTTCACTATTTGGATGGCTGCGCTGAAAACTTCAATCTTGTCCAAAGATACAAACGGAAATGATTCCAAGGTGACATAGTTACCGTAGTGCAGATATGTTATAAAGTTCTTCAATGTTAGAAATTTGTCGGTTGAATGCATAAATTTCACCTGCTAGAGATTTTAATACTTATGCATGGATTGTTTTGTTGATTTTATTTGAAAAGGATGAATTCTTATGCTATGAGGTAATTTAGTTAATTAGTTATAAATAAATCTTTAGAACTTATTAATATATATACAAATTTATGGATTTAATCTACTTATTAGTTAATTTAGTTTAATATGTTCTATAAAATTATTACAAATAATTTAAATTTAGAATTAATATATATTTATTAAATTAAAGAATAAAATATAAATATATATTCCATTAATTAAGGTAATTATGAGGGAGTAGCACTACTTAAGATTGTACAATCCGTTTGTATATTTAAGGTTTATTGTACCTGATTTACATGCGTTTCGGAGTATGGCTTATAGGTATGTATTGTTCATTCGATTCAAAATTGCATAAAAACCCTACCACCGGTCTAAACCCAATCTTCGGTAACCTTTTTCTGTTTTTTTCTTCTGACCTGATTTGATTATTGTCAGCACCACTTATTTTCAAACATATAGTTAGAAACAAGCTCAATAACACAGTTCGACAGCCATCTGGACTTGTAACATTCAATAGCCATTTCTTATAGGTTTTCGTGCGCTGGAAACGAATCCGCAAACCGTTTGTCGCCATCACCATCAGTTTTTGAGAAACTCGATTTTGAAAAAAAAATGCAAATTTTCAACTGAACCTCTTTTGTGTCGAAACAGTAATAGTTATTTGGTTGCTTGTTCGGTCAAATTATTCTGTGAACCCTACCGCATACAACAATATAAGTTATTAGTGCAATATGAACATTTAAATACGTTTAAACAACGATCAAAGGGAAAAGAACACCCGAAATACACCCATTGTTGCAGATATCTTTCAATTTATTTCCAAAACTAACTGTGTAGGAGAAAATATTACTACTCCACGCGATGCAGCAGACATTTTTCTTTCGGGAAGCATCAACAGAAGTGGTAAGTCGCGGTTTGTTTTCAATACAAAACTGAAATCATTTGGCAAAACGTGCGGCGCCGACAGTGGTTAAGCGATTGTGTTAAGGCGGGGTCCCACTAGTCAGCAGGGGTGCACAGGGAGCCGTTTTTAGCGTCTAACTGCGAGCAACCCGCCTGTCCCGTTGCTAAAGTTAGAATCGGTGAGGAGAACTACAGTAGTGTACGTGCGTGGTCGTAGGCTCGTAGCGTAAGTATATATGTATGTTCCCTATTAACTCCTAAACTCTTTAACCGATCTGGACAGTATTTTGCATGATTAGGGGAAAGGTGGGATAGTTGATCACAGTTTTGCTATTTTATTCAAATAATAATAATGGTTTGCTTTGTTTCTATTTAATTACTTAAGTTGCGATTCTTAGAGTATTCTCAATATACTTGTACAAATTTGAGAGGTGAAAACTAATTTTAATGACTGAATTTAAACATTTTCCGGCAGTGACGTTATGCACAAGTATCCCCCAATAAAGGGGAGACTTGATCAAAAGGTTAGGGAGACTTGATCAGTGAACTATAGGAGTAAATAACACATTAATTTTCTAAAAAATATTTATTATCTTACTCAATAACATGAAATAAAGGGAATGTCATAAATTGAAAGTAAACTATAACTAATTTGAAAGAATTACTGAAAAAATAAAACCGAAGAATGACATAAAACTCTATGACATAAAACAACATAAATGCATTCTTAAAAGACATTTCACTTATTGTTAGATATCATCTAATTCAGATGATGATGAAGAAAAGATTTTCCTTATCACTTTCCTTGTCGTATTTTTCTGTTTCAGTGGCCGTTCTATGGTTTTTTCTAGGGCTTTTTCACCTGTTCAAGTATCCCACCCCACATACTGATCAAGTATCCCTCAATGCACTCGATTTGAAAAAGGTGAAAAACTAAACTTACCTTAAATATTTAGATCAATCAATAAATAGCATTAATAGATCAGGAATGGCTGTTTTTACTTAATATATTATAAATCGTTGAAAATGCAACATTCAATCGAAAAGGAGAAAGATCAAGGTGACCGAAATATTTACTTTTTGGCTGCAAATAAGATCGAAGCTCCTAACTACATTATTCTATGCTCCCGAAAGAAAACTGCAACATGAAGTGTTGCGATAATGCAAACATTACCACGATAACGAGACAGCAGGCACAAATTGCCAATATATTAATTAAAAAACTGACGTGATCATGTATCCCCGATGATCAACTATCCCACCTTTCCCCTACTGTTTAGAACTCTGCGGAAAATACAGGCTACCATGAAATCTGGACAACCCACCCCCTCCCCCTTATTTCATCACCTTCACATTCTGTGACAATCAAAGTTCTACCCGGGCAGTGCCGGGTACTTTAAGCTACTTAGTTTATCATAAAAGGCGATTACAACTATGCGATGCTATTAACCTAACTCCGATACCGAGACAGACAAGAAAAAGAGAATAAAATAAAAGTAACATAAAGTAAATATTTATTAAAAAGTAACAAAAAGATACAAAAATAAAAATAATAAAGGAATTAATAAACATAATATCAGAATAACAAAACAGGGCTTGACGAATTGATACAATAACTGAGAAAGAGCAATAAATGCGAAGGTGGGCGGTTAATGACTTTAGTCAATGTGTATGAAACTCAAAACTAAATAAAGAGAAATTATTAGTGATTATAAATGTATACAGGGTGTCCCAAAAATGCTACGGTTCCTTGAAGGGGGTGATTCAGGGGGTGATTGCAAACAACTTTTTCCTTTGTGAAAATTCTCTCCGAGGTTTTGTTAACGAGATAATAACATAAAGCACCGACCAATCAGAGCGCGAGCCTTCCGTTGGAGCTCCCGCGCTAGCGTGGCCGCGCGCTGGGCCACGCTGCGACTACGAACAAGCAAGGCGGCATGCACCGAAAGAAATTGCGTAGAATGGCAAATGAAAAAGACGTAACAAAAAATTGAAACTTTTGCCATGGTTTGTTTGCCATTTAAAGTGAACAATGAAAAAAGGATAAATGGATGAAAATCACGTGTAACGTAAAAAGACGAATACACAGTTGTTTTTTTTTTAGAAGAATCGAAAATAATAATTATTTAGAGTGAGAGGATAAGGAACACGCAAATTTCCTTTTTTAATAACGTACAAACGAAAAGGTAATGCAACAGGGAACGAGTGAAAAGTGATCGTAGTTCGATATTGTGATAAAAATCCGTAGTTCAATAACTGCCAACACTGTTGTTGATAATGAATAAATCCGTTTAAAATTTGGAGAATTATCGCCGGAAATAAGCCATAGCCTGCGTTAGGCTTAAAAAATAATAGTCGCCACTAATGTAACTAAAACTCACCCTTTCGGAAATTCACCTGCAGCTTGAAAACCTGTGTCACTAGGTCACTGAACCGATCCTGGTCATTGACAGACGCGCCGACTGCACAGCTGATCTCAGGTACACGACACCATCCAAAGTTAAGGGTCGCAACGTCAAGTGCGTCCGGGTTAATGCACCGAATATTCACTTGACTGCACGCCTACTAACACTGACCACTTAATTTAGTATTCATGGAACGTGTTGTTCCTACGTTATAAAAATTGGTGGAAATGAATTTTTACTTGGCGTTCGGAGCCGTGGGTATTGTCGCACAAATTCTCACGCTGCAGCACTTGCATCCCCGTTGTTCGGGGGGTACACCCAGAACATCGCGTAATACTCTTGAGCAAAGAACATTTCTGCGACGTGATTGCTTGCTGACTGACAAGATTTTTTCCAAGCGACTTCTTCTACCCCCAAAAAGTTTCTCTCGTTCCATTATGAGTTGATCCCCACCAGGCCAAGAGGCTTCAGGTAAAAAGAAGCCAGCACATTTTCGAAGCACACGTGCTTCGCAGAAGTGCAACGAACGGACTATCGTGTACTTTTACAAAAGTCCGCGTTCCGTCCTTTTACTGCCAATGTACCACCCATTGCTTCGAGGTAGGCAACAGACACCACGTGTTTCGGTTCGAAAAGGTCCGAAGAGAAGAAAAACAGAAAGTCCTCGAGTTGCTATAAAGAAAAAAATTCTGTATCCTGTTTGCGATACCCTGAGTTCACGTCTGCTACGAGGCGGAACCAACTAAACCATAAATTACCCAAAACTGTAGGAAACCGTTGTCTACCGTCGACTAGCGAGCCAATACGGTCATAAACCGCGACCCTAGCGAAATGCTCTGGTCGATCAGCCTGATTAATTTTTGGGAACTAGCAATTAAAAAGTATTATTCAACATCAATACGGCTCGCGAAGAGACACAGGAAGAAAGAGAGCATGTAGTTCGCTGACTGCGGGTAGTCCCGCCCGCTTCGTCCTACCTTCAAATTAAAGACGGATCCCTTATCTCCCGAGTATAAACACGCGCTCGAATTTCAAAACAAAAGCACATGTCGACGTATTCCGTGCGAGAGACGGCGGGCTTGAAGTCCGATTGGCCCTAATCTAACCAATCTGCCCTGCATCCCTCCCAAACGGCCACTGTCCTGAAGAGGCCCTCTTCACAGCAATATCTCCTCCCCAAGGCCCACCTTCTCTCGCACGGAATACGTCGACGCATGCTTTTGTTTTGAAATTCGAGCGCGTGTTTAGACACGAGAGATAAGCAGGCCCGATTGGTTAGTTTGGGACCAATCAAACCTCAAGCCCACCTTCTCTCGCACGGAATACGTCAATGACATCGAAAAGTACTGCACCCCGTCTCAGGTAAAGCAACCGCGCGCGATTACAGTCACCTGACCGTACCGCTACAACCCCATATTTCTTCAGTGAGGTCAAATAACAGGTCGACAGAAGAATTGCAGGAGAATTTTACTAACCCACTCTTGGCCAATGACACTGCTTTTATAATAATCAGATGTGTAAGTTCCAGCTTGTCCTTATCTTGATTACTTGTTAAAAAGTTTCATTGCTCAATGGAAACCACGAGAAGGTGACTGTGGCGCACTGTTCGCGACCGTCGACTCAAGGAACAATACGGTCATAAACCGCGACCTTCTTTAGACTACGTTGACGATCAACGCAGTTGGTTTTTACGATTGATCAGAAGTAATACGAAACGTGGAAAGTCTGGCAATCGAAAGAATTAAGGTACACGGCCGATAGAGCTGTTCGGGTACTCGAATAAAGCGAGCCGGGCCTGGCTCGGCTCGACGGAACGTGCCGAGCCGGGTACCCGTAAAATTCGGACGGCCCGAAAAATCCGGGTAGCTCGAATTTGTTTCGAGCGGCTTGAAAAATTCGGGTAGTCCGAATGGTTTCGGGCCGCCCGGAAGAACCAGATAGCCCGAATTGTTTCGGGCCGCACGAAAGAGAGGGCTAGCTCGAATTGTTCGGTTGGCTCGGAAAATCCGTACGCCTTGAATGTGGTTCGAGCAGTTCGACTATGTTGAGTAGGTGAAATATTTCGAACGGTATGGAATATTTTAAGAAATATTTTTCTACTGGGATTAAATGATGGTTATCAATAATGCGAATAAATAAAATGCAAACGTTAAATAGAAATATTCGGTAACAATAGAAAATAACACTAGTTTACAGCCATTATGCGCAGCAGATGCCATTATTTTTTTCTTATGTAAAATAGGCCGCTGATTTCCAAAATAAGGTCTAAAAGATTTTCTATGGATACGTTTTCGAGATGTCAACATAGTCGAACTGCTCGAACCACATTCAAGGCGTACGGATTTTCCGAGCCACCCGAACAATTCGAGCTAGCCCTCTCTTTCGAGCGGCCCGAAACAATTCGGGCTATCCGGTCCTTCCGGGCGGCCCGAAACGATTCGGACTACCCGAATTTTTCAAGCCGCTCGAAACAAATTCGAGCTACCCGGATTTTTCGGGCCGTCCGAATTTTACGGGTACCCGGCTCGGCTCGAAAACCGAGTCCCGGCTCGGTGCGAATTTCAAGCCGTCCGAATATTCAAGCACCCAAACAGCCCTAACGGCCGATCACGGGTGTTTAAAATTTATGACCGGGCCTTCTTACTTCCATCCTCCTGACCCATCCTTAACCTCTCCTGATGGAAAAAGCCCACCACCTTCTCGTGGTTTCCATTGAGCAATGACACTTTTTCAACAAATAATCAAGATAAGGACAAGCTGGAACTTACACATCTGATTATTATAAAAGCAGTGTCATTGGCCAAGAATGGGTTAGTAAAATTCTCCTGCAATTCTTCTGTCGACCTGTTATTTGATCTCACTGAAGAAATATGGGGTTGTAGCGGTACGGTCAGGTGACTGTAATCGCGCGCGGTTGCTTTACCTGAGACGGGGCACAGGACTTTTCGATGTCATTGACGTATTCCGTGCGAGAGAAGGTGGGCTTGAGGTTCGATTGGTCCCAAACTAGCCAATCGGGGCTGCTTATCTCTCGTCTCTAAACACGCGCTCGAATTTCAAAACAAAAGCACGCGTCGACGTATTCGGTGCGAGAGACGGTGGGCCTTGGGGAGGAGATATTGCTGTGCAGAGGGCCTCTTCAGGACAGTGGCCATTTGCGAGGGATGCAGGGCCAATCGGACCTCAAGCCCACAGTCTCTCGCACCGAATACGTCGACGTGTGCTTTTGTTTTGAAATCCGAGCGCGTGTTTAGACACGAGAGATAAGCAAGCCCGATTGGTTAGTTTGCGGCCAATGGGACTTCAAGCCCACAGTCTCTCGCACCGAATACGTCGACGCGTGCTTGTGTTTTGAAATTCGAGCGCGTGTTTATACTCGAGAGATAAGGAATCCGTCTTTAATTTGAGGGTAGGACGAAGCAGGCGGGACTACGCGCAGTCAGCGGACTACCCTTCTTTTCTGGTGTCTCTCCGCGAGACGTATTGATGCTGGATAATACTCTGTAATTTCTAGTTCTCCAAAATTAATCAGGCTCATCAGCCAGAGCATTTCGCCAGGGTCGCGGTTTATGACCGTATTGTCCCGCAAGTCGGCGGTAGAGAACGGTTTCCTACAGTTTCGGATAATTTATGACTTAATTGGTTCCGCCTCGTAGCAGACGTGAACTCAGGGTGTCAGAAAGGGGAAACAGGAATGGTATGCATTTTCTTCTTTATAGCAACTCGAAGACTTTCTGCGTCTCTTCCCTTCGGACCCTTTCGAACCGATACACGTGGTGTCTGTTTTCTATCTCGAAGCAATGGGTACATTGGCAGTGGAAGGACGGAGCGCGGGCTTTTGTGAAAGTTTTCGTTGCACTTCTGCAAAACACGTGTGTTCCGAAAATGTGCTGGCTTCTTTTTACCTAAAGCCTCTTGTCCTGGTGGGAGTAAACTCATAATGGAATGAGAGAAACTACTTGGGGGTAGAGGAAGTTACTTGGGAAAAAATCCTGTCAGTCAGGTAGTAATCTCGGCCCAGAAATGTACTCCGCCGAAGAGTATTACGCTATGTTCTGGGAGTACGCGCGGAACGACGGGAACGCGAGTGCTACCGTGCGAACGTTGGCAGTGGAGTACCCGCGCATCGAAACCCCGAGCGAGGGAACGATCAGACGTTTGGCGTCTCGATTATACTCGACGGGGTCGATGATGCCGCGAGGCAGCGACGTGGGTAGACCCCGAGCCGCGCGGAACGTTGCGGTGCAAGAAAAGTCAGCGTGCGCGACTTGAGCCGCCGCCTAGAGTAAGTCACAGTACAAGATAACTGCAACAATTATTAATTAAGGGAAACAAATGTTATCTAATAATGGATGTTTCTGCATTTTCTTCTAGTGCCAGCAGAATGACGGTACACCGAACTCTGAGGGAGAACATGTTGCACCCGTACCGCTTTGTACGGGTGCAACATTTGCACCCCGGGGATGCCGACCAGCGGGTTGAATATTCAGTGTGGCTGTTGGGAGAAGTGCAGCGGAATCCGTCGTTCTGCAAATACATATTGTGGACGGACGAAGCAATCTTCAAGAGGGAAGGCTGCTTCAATTCCCGCAATCGGCATGTGTGGAGCGACGAGAATCCGCTAGCGCTTCGGACACGCGCAGCACAAGTCCGTTGGCAAATTAATGTATGGGCGGGCATTTGTGGCGATTTTATCGTTGGGCCGTACATGCTACCAGACAGGATGGACGGTCCAGCGTATAAAGTCTTTTTAGAGCATGTTCTGCCGGGTCTTATGGCCCATATTCCAGATGAGGTCCGACAGAACATGGTCTATCAGCAAGACGGGGCTGGACCTCACTACGCAACAATTGCCCGCGACTACCTTAACGAAACCTTCCAGGACAGGTGGATCGGCCGCGGCGGTCCTGCTGATATGACCCCGCTGGATTTTTACTTCTGGGGCTACCTGAAGGTAATTTCATTAGTGCTCTTAATTTTTTATAGGTATTCTTTTTTTACTTACGTTTTGTATTTGTTGTACAACAATCATTTCAGGATGAGGTGTACCGTCAGCCAGTGGATTCCCTGGAAGACCTAGTCGTGCGGATTCATGCTGCGATGGCAAACATTACGCCAGAAACATTGCGAGCAGTCCAAAGGCAGCTGGTTGTACGTGCGGAGGCGTGCATAGACGCTGAGGGTGCCCACATTGAGCAACTGTTCAATTAACAGTAATCGGCCCCTTTCGGGGCCACCAATTTTTATAACGTAGGAACAACACGTTCCGTAGAAAAGAAATTAAGTGATCAGTGTTAGTATCAGTGCAGTGAAGTGAATATTCGGTACATTAATCCGGACTTGACGTTGCGACCCTTACCTTCGGGTGGTGTCCTGCGAATACCTGCGATCAGCTGAGCACTGGGCACTACCCTACCATAAATCTTTTCGTCCACCGATGACCAGGATCGGTACAGTGACCCAGTGACACAAAAAAAGGTTTCCCAAAAAGAAGGAAAGGAATGTCCGAATGGGTGAATTTTATTTAATTTATTGGTGATTATTAGGTGTATAAATAAATTCTTTCCGATTTTAGGGTACAATAACAGTTCGATTTAAAAAGTATGAAAAATACCACCGCGATAGAAATTCAGTAGCTTTGTACTGATTATGTAAATCCAGTCGGAAAGAATTTATTCATACACCTGATATTATTGTTTAAAATTATAATTATTTAGTTGGGTTGGCCGTTATTAAACTACGGATTTTTACCTCAATAACGAATTACGATCACATGTCGTACATTTTCTGCTACATTACCTTTTCGTTTATGCGTTATTTGAAAACGAAATGTACGTATTTCTTGTCCTCTCGCTTCAAATAATTATTATTTAAGATTCTGCTTTAAAAAAAAAAACTGTGTAACGCGGTTTCCTTCGATGCATGTCGACTTGCTTGTTCGTACGTCCGTAGTACAAGCGCGGCCGCCTACCGCGTAGCCAACGCTACCGCGGGAGCTCGGGCGGAAGGCGCGCGCTCTGATTGGTCGGTGCTTTTTGTTATTATCTCGTTAACGAAACCTCGGAGAGAATTTTCGCAAAGGAAAAAGTTGTTTGCAATCACCCCCTGAATCACCCCCTTCAAGGAACTCCGACATTTTTGGGTCACCCTGTATAGATGTTGCGATTTCAATTTTGAATATAGGCATATGTACTACTTTTCTTGTACCGAAATTCTATCAATTGGTTTTCACTGATTAGGATAACCGATGCTTATCGTCGATTTGTTATCATAACTACCTTCTACCTGTTACCAGATGAATATTTAAAAGTTGCTAAATTAAAAGAAAATGATTTTCCAAATAATATAATTTCCTTACAAAATATAAGCATGTAGCGTAATATTAGGGCATCTAATATCGCCTAAAGTTGGTATCAGATATACCTATTGGCCGGTGAATTCGTTTTCGGGAACAGCGATCGAGGAGAAATCAGGCACCACCATCTGACGATCGTGGATTTGTTAGTTGGAGTTTCGTAGCCCCCGCAGGGTATGGTGGGGTAACGGGAAGGCTGCTCGGCTCCGCCTGAACCTAGCCATTCGGCTGTTATTTATTCTTAGCGTAATAGTTGTGTGCGTTACGGAGCTATGCGTAGACCAATACGAGATGAAGCTATCGTGAATGTATCAATGTTCTGACCAATAAAACTCCTGAATTTTTTCAGAGCTAACGCACACCTATTCTGATGTGTGTATTTTTACACTGACAGCTCGGTTTGGCCTACACGCCAGAAACATGGCACTATCCCCACCACTTCTGGCTCACTCTTGTTCTGCGAAGGCGAGAGCGAGGTGGAACGAGAGCGAGTCAGAAAACGTTGAGAAAAGGAGCACCGAGGCAGGCAAACTGTGTGGTGGGAGAATACCCCTCGCGAAACTCACCGGCCAATATATCTGGCTTCGACCTTCAGAATTTATTTCAAATCTCGGTGCAGTTTTTCAAATACGTGCCATTGGCGGAATGTTTATACTTTTCATTTGATTTTTGTAAATTGTGTTTAATACTGTCATGCCTACAAAATTGCCAAGTCAGTTTTTTACAATACTAACAATTTGTAAAAGTAAGTATTTTGAATAAAATATTTATTCGTATTAAAATATTTATTTGTATAAAAATATATCTGCTTAATATTATTTAATACATTTTTTTCTTTGTATAAATAGCCATTGTTATGATTGGCGCAATTTTTGTATATCATTAATTTTGTAAAGCTTTTAATTTACGACAATGTTTTTAAATGGGATTCTTTTTGATGGGTATTATTTAATACATTTTTTTCTTTGTATAAATAGGCATTGTTATAATTGGCGCAATTTTTGTATATCATTAATTTTGTAAAGCTATTAATTTACGACAATGTTTTTAAATGGGATTCTTTTTGATGGGTATTATTTAATACATTTTTTTCTTTGTATAAATAGGCATTGTTATAATTGGCGCAATTTTTGTATATCATTAATTTTGTAAAGCTATTAATTTACGACAATGTTTTTAAATGGGATTCTTTTTGATGGGTTAATTAAAATGTCCGCGCTATGAGTAATGGAATGTATGAACACGGCATTTTAGCTGTGTATATGTAGTTGTGTCATCTTAAGCGCAGTTGGAAAGCACCTTTATGTACTTGCAGCTCATTTTGATTTCACATCTTTTTTTATATTGCAATTATATTATTTTCTTTTTTTGTGTGATTATATTATTTTCTTTTTTTGTGATCTACTTGCAGCTCATTTTGATTTCACATCTTTTTTTATATTGTAATTATGTTATTTTCTTTTTTGTGTGATTATATTATTTTCTTTTTTTGTGATTATATTTTCTTTTTTTTGTGATGTACTTGCAGCTCATTTTGATTTCACATCTTTTTTTATATTGCAATTATATTTTTTATTTTTTATTTGTGTGATTATATTTATTTGATAATTATACTTTATTCGTCCTTGACTTTTTCATGTTTCTTTGTCTTTTTTTTGTGTTTTTTTTTATATTTATTTTGATAATACTCTTTTTCTTCCTCGACTTTTTCATGTATATTATTGTGACGTCCCGGCCCCACCACGGTATCGCGACTTAGTGTCAGCGAGCGCCACCGGAGGTTTAATCTTCTCGCTAGTCCTCAATCCTTCATTCATTCATATATATACAAGTTCCGAAATTATATCGTCTGTGTCCCCGTGTGTGTCTAGGGCAGGGGCCGTCAGTTATAGCCCTACTGATGAGTCTGACTGACGGCCCCAAGACGAAACACACCTCTTCTTTTCCTCCTCGATCCTTTAAAGCCGATCCACCTGCCCCGCACAGTACTCCATTGCGGCGTAACCCGGCCGGCCTTAAGGCGGGATCTCCAACCCGCGATTGGTCGCTGCGATTGGTCGCAGCGATTTGACCCAGCGACTGGCCCTAGGCTGAATCTCCTTGCCTGCGACCAGAGGTGTGCTCGGGACGGGCCGGAAACTTTCGGGCGGGATCGAGCGGGGTCCCGAGACTCGATTCGGGCTACAAGCATTGCCGCCATGAGCGGGCAATTTGATTTCAGGTCGGCTCGGCAAAACTCGGACGCGATCGGACGATATCGTTACCAGTAATAGATCAAAATTATTACCCGAGAACATAGAAAAATGATGTTTCTTACACGTTAATTTGAAATAATAAAATATTCGCCTTCCTGTATATTGTTGTTACTATGAAACATCCAGGAAATATTCTTTTCTGTATGCTTATAGTTGTTCGTACGTTTTCTATTTTAAATCTGAACCTATCCCATAAGAACATCTTCTTTTGGTAATTGTGCGGACCTTAAAATTAATTTTCGTCACGGTCAACGTTCCGACCATACCTTTTATTCTTTTATACTGTAGCGAAACACGGTTTATTGCCTGCCGAGCGTAGAGGAATTAGCTTGTAGCAATTGGGGATTAATCCTAAAAATTGTTCCGCTGTTCTGCAAGTTACTTGGCAGATGTTTCCTAATTACTTTATATCGTGTAGGGGGCCGAAGGTCTAGTGTCATAAAGCTGTAGTAAACCGTGGCCCGCTAACAATCCGTTTAGGGCATCACTCATCACGCTACATCATGGAACTTCGCGCGTGCGTCGATAGGAACACTGCACTTTCCATGGCATATTTATCAAATTCTTGTAGTTTTATTGGAACTATTGATGCTAAATCATGACGAATTGACGTTATTTTCTTAAATAACGTCAAACTTATATATTAACACTTTTAGTATCAATTTCCTTAATAATGTTCGGCATTTTTAAATTGCAAAATACAGGATGTTGCATTTTTTCCCATTTTTGGGGATTTGCCCCCACTGTGCGACATAGAATACACGTATTTAATCCATAACTGCCAAATATTCGCGAATGCTTTTTCCGCAGTAGCAAGGTCTAGATTATGTTGATTAGAAAACAAACAAAAAATTTGTTCAGAAGTTCCCGGAAGTGGAACTAAAAAAGGGATGATTGCTGAGAATTTTTCAATTGGTTTCTTATGGAAAAAAAACTGTATATAACTAATTATTTGCTATTACTTAACAGAATCGACACTACTCATTTGGGGCTCCAAAAATTGTTTTCTTTTATATCACCAAAAATTAAATGACTCGATTTAAAATTGTGCACGAAAAATACATACAATCATAAACACAGATCAGAAGTAGGCGTCATGATATTTTTACCGTTCTTAGGTACTCATATTAGTAGTCTACAGGTAACATAAAAATACATATCTTTTGAATTCTGACTTCTTTCCTTATTTCTTGGGATTCTGTCATACTGTGGCAATGGGTCGCAGTGCGACTGGTCGCTAGACTCCCTCCGGGAGGAGTCTAGCGACCGGTGGTCGCAATGCCAGCCTGCGACTAGGTATAATGGGAAACAGACTCTCCTCGCATTGTGTTGCCTCTCGAGTAGCCTAGGCTGGTACTCAAACAGACTCGCGTCAGGCTCCTACGTCTGGCGCATACCCGAGGATCGCAGTCGCTTGTAGGAGAACAGATACATGCTTTCCCATTGCACGAGTATACTGCGACCAGTCGCTGCGATCAATCGCAGCGACCAATCGCGGGTAGGAGATCCCGCCTTTAGGTGTTACGGTTACGTCCGGAGGCGACGGGGCAAGAACTCCTCCTCGTCCTGAGGACCGGCAACTCAGGACGTGACACTATTTTCTTTTTTTTGTGATTTTCGATAATAAAGTATGCTGCAAGAATTTCTTATAAAAACTTTATTCGACGCTACGAATGAAACTACCTGCGAATAAAAAAAATTTATCTTTTTTCGTCGGATAAATTCTCATCGAATAAACTTATGGTGATTATGCAGTATAGGTGAGGCAGCTCCGACGACATTGATCTTTATATATGTTGTCAAGGTCATGACCCGGAGTGGCTTTTCCTTATAACTTAATCGGCGATCATTGTTCCTCAAAAAGTTATTAAGAATAGAAGGTACACCTAGGTTGATCATTTCCAAGGTATCGGTATTATATTCGGTATAGATTCGGGGACAGATGGGGCAGGGAGGATCTCTAAATTCTGTATAAACTTTAACAATTTTTTGTGTCGAAATGGTGCGTTTGTGGCACATATTTTTTAAAAACTTTTTTGCTTCTCATTGAGCAATGCAGGCTGATGTACAAAAAATTATTATTTTCAATGTTATAAACAATTTCGCGGCAAGTTTTTTTACAAACATCCACCGATCCAGAGGTGTAGATTCACCCCTGAGGACAGTGACCATCACTTTTGATACACCCTGTACAATTACTTGTTTCTTTTATATTAAATGTTTAAATTATTTGTACATTTGGTAACGACTTAAAAAGTAAAAACTCTACGAATACTTATTATGCGTTTATTTCTTTTATATTGTAGATTTCTATTTATACGTTGGAGAGATTGGGATAATACAGAATGCCTAACTTTGGAGTGTGATAATATAAAATTGGAAGGAAAAACAGACACGGGACTTTAGTAGGAGTCTTCAGTGGATCTTAGACTATAAGAAAATCAAAGACTTTGTTATGAAAAATATTTGGCAACAAAGGAAAATAAGATTTACCAGCGGCATTGAAATATTTGCCTCGCTCAAATGGTGGGGTAAAATGAAACATCCATTTGAAGACCATGTAAACGTACAAAATCTTTATTTTTATGATTAAAAAAGTATTTATATAAAAAACTATAAATATGTTTTTTACCAGATAACATGAGAATTACTGAAAATAGTCAAATAAGGTAAGTGCGGGTAATAAGGCCCACCTAAGCATCTATAATTAAAAAAAAACAACTTGTACATATTCTTGAAAACTTTTTTTTTATAGAAATCTGTGGACATAAAACTATAAACTGTAATATTTGTAACAATATATTAACACAACAAATACGCAAATTAATATATTTTAAGGTTTTTAAAAACCTTGTAAACGGGTTTTGTTTCGTGTAGTGCAGGTAATAAGGCCCACCCATTTAGTAGGTACAATTCGAGTAAACAAAGATATCTTCTTCCTCAGGTGTGAGCCCAACGCAATCCTCGTGTATCCAGGTGAGACACATGACACACTGTCGCATATCACTCTTGAATACAGTTCTACATAATTTGCAAAACCAATTGCCTGCAGAGTTGCCGTCCATGTTTTCTCTGGAGGTGGATGGCATGGGCTCTTGTTCACACAATCTTGTATTTTTTCTTCTGGTTGAAATGACACGTGTTTTGGAGCTCTTCTCAATATCGTTCCTGCTTTGGAAGGGGTCTCTCGTTACTTCCTCAGCCTTAAGGGGGTAGACACGGGTAATGCAGCGCTCTGTATACCGACATAATCTGGCCCGAAACATGGGTTTGCGTCCTGACGTTGTTTGTCCTTATATGATCGAATTTTGGGCTGGGCGAGGTCTCATTCGAAAGAGGAAGGTTCAGTGCAGCGCGCTCTGCTCATGGTTCGACGAGATTGTGTTGATATCCAATAATACTAGTGTTCAAAGTAGAGCAAAAGTCGACAAAATACACCCGCAAGAATCAAAGTATTTTTAGGTCACTAAAAGAGTTTTGTGACTCAAACGATGAGCAGAGCGCGCTGCACTGAACTTTCCTCTTTCGAATGAGACCTCACCCAGCCCAAAATCTGGTCATATAAGGACAAACAACGTCAGGGCGTGATTGCGTTCCCAAATACGAGTTCCGCCATATTGGCGATAATACAGAGCAAGTCACGTGACAAATTTAGTTGAGCTAGTGGATACGAGATGGCGCCTACTCGGGAGGACTGCCAACGTGGAATCATAGCAAAACTGAAGCGTTAGCTGGATACATGTGCCACAGCAAAAGCGTGATACAGTCAATGTACGTATTTTTGGACGATTGTAGGTTAGATTATATGCATTTTAAGCATACATTGACTAGAAACTGCTGGAAACTGTGTACATTTACTAAATTCACGCTTTTACTGTAACACATACATCACCGCTGCCGAATATATGTTTTAATTATATGGCCACATTATTTCAAATAAAAAAAGAGATTGGAATTTTTTAATAACACTGGAAGTAGTAATTTACTGATATCATATTTTCAGAATGTGGAAGTTACAGCAATTATTTGCAATTATTGCTTTTATTATTATTCTTCCGACTATTGTATATAACATATAACAAGGAAAAGTCTCCAAATCGGTCAACACTTGACTCCTTGATTTTTTTTGTTATTCTTTACGCTTCTATGCAGAGATGGGCATTATTTAATTAAAAGAATATACTTCCGAATGGCCCCACTGGCCGATCGACACGATGTTTGGGGGAAGGGTGTGTGTACCCTCAATCTAAAATTCTATTTAGCTTCGGGTATTTATTAGTTTCCTTTGTTTATTCGAAGGCCTTTCATCTTTGGCATTGAATAATTTTTCATCTTTCATTATATCTTTATCCTAAGGTCGTATTCAAATATATTGGCCGGTCGATTCGTTTTCGCGAACAGCGATCGAGGAGAAATCAGCCATCACCATCTGACGATCGTGGATTTGTCAGTTGGAGTTCCCTAGCCACCGAAGGGTATGGTGGGGTAACGGGAATGCTGCTCGGCCCCGTCTGAACGTAGCCGTGTGGCTGTTATTTATTCTTATTGTCAGCGTAGTACATATGTAGTTGTGTGCGTCACGAAGTAATGCGTAGACCAATACGAGATGAAGCTATCGAGAAAGAATCAATGTTCTGACTAATAAAGCTCCTGAATTTTTTCGGAGCTAAGGCCTAAGGCACACCTATTCTGATGCGTGTATTTCTACGCTGCAGCTCGGTTTGGCCTATACATGACAGAAGCTTGGCGCTATCCCCACCACTTCTGGCTCACTCGTGTTCTGCGATGACGAGAGAATACGCGTTACGAATAGGAGTGTGCGGATCGTCCCGCGGCTCGGATTCTCGGCCCTCGGGACGGGTCGGAAAATTTCGGGCGGGATCGGGCGGGGTCCCGATACTTTCGTATTGCTCGAAATCCCGACGGTTTCGGGATCCCGAGACTCGATTCGGGCTACAAGCATGACCGCCATGAGCGGGCAATTTGATTTCAGGTCGGCTTGGCAAAACTCGGACGCGATTGGCTCGAAAGCCAGCTATTACGAGCGGACCGAGACGGAAAGAATTATGTATATCATTTATATCGATACCAGAGTGATAAGTTTTTACCTTTCTGTCTCCTGTTGAATCATAATTTGTATCTTATTATTTATTTACATATATATGTATTTTCATTGCTACCAAATAGTCTGTGAATACTGAATACGTCCATATACGTACTTAAATAAACACCATGTTCAGAACTTGGGAAGAAGACTATTTTTATATCGACAATATTTTAAAAACTGAATAAAATATACTTCATACTTAGTACTTTATGTAAAGGGAATATATAGGGTATTATCTTTTTCTGGATAGGTTCAGATTTAAAATAGAAAACGTACGAACTATAAGCATACAAAAAGGAATATTTCCTGGATGTTTCATAATAACAACAATATACAGGAGGCGAATATTTTATTATTTCAAATTAACGTGTAAGAAACATAATTTTTCTATTTTCTCAGGTAATAATTTTAATCTATTACTGGTAACGATATCGTCCGATCGCGTCCGAGTTTTGCCGAGCCGACCTGAAATCAAATTGTCCGCTCATGGCGGCTATGCTTGTAGCCCGAATCGAGTCTTGGGGTCCCGAAACTGTCGGGATCTTGAGCAATACGAAAGTATCGGGACCCCGCCCGATCCCGCCCGAAAGTTGCCGGCCCGTCCCGAGCCCGAAAAATCGGGTAACCGCACACCCGTAGTTACGAAACTCACCGGCCAATAAATCTGAATACGATCTTAGAAGTTCGAATAACCGACGAGAACCTTTGTGTCCCGAGCCGCGCGAGATCGCCGTGCTCGGCGATGTGTCATCGATTATAAAGAAACAGAATTTTTTTATTTTTCATCGTATCAATATGAAAGTGACACCATTGGATTCTTGGCATTCTCCCGGTTATATTGGCAGAAAATAATTTAAATCGGACTATTTTTAAGAAAACGGGCTTTCACTTCTACAAACAAATTTTTCACGTAATTTCCTTAATTTTGGTCCGAATTATATCATTTTTGGGGCCAATTTGATCGAGAAAACATGAGGAATCGACTGACGTCACTTTCGCAAAGATCTGATTAGAAATGCAGAACTGCAGATTTGTCACTGCTTAGCGCGCAACATTGTATGGCCCCGCTGGTTTCGAGCGCCGAAGCCCACGAAACTCAGCGAGTCGCATGATTGCCAGCGAGAAGGCCAAGAGGGGACTTTCCATGGCGAAGGAAAATCAGCCTTCTACAGAACTCAAATCGAGAAAGACTTTGCTAACAAACTTTATATTCACGTCAAATAAATACTTGTAAAATTTAGACGACGAACTATTGTTGAATTTCGCCAGTTCTTACATATGCCCCACTGGGTTCGGAATTCCTGATCCCAGAGTTTCATGCATTTACCTATTGAAATGTTGCTTCAAGTCATCGGGCAATTGCATTGTTTCTTCTCGTACATATGTATATCTGTTCGCGAGTAGGTGTCATGAATGACGCGACTTTTGTTTCCCAAATAAATTCACTCCTATCAGGGCCCTCGCTCGAACCGCTTGACAAGGAGACCGCACGATGTGAACCGAGTGCGAGTGAAATAGCGCACCAGCGGTACACCCTCGGTCGACGGCGACTTGAGTCATCCAGTACTGAATACGAAATGTTCAAAAATTTTCATTACACCTTGATGAGAGTGTTACCATTCATGGATTGTTGGTGAGTCAAGACACGAAGCAATTCAGTCTATTTTTTCTTATGAATACATGATTAGAACACACTCTACGTTCAATAAAAATTCATCGAATTGCTCCATGTTTGATATAATTTTCATCGGGAAATCCTAAAAAATTCATCGGTAATACTTTCATCAATACTTATCAAAAACACGAACATTTTATTTTTCTGTACTGGGTATTTTATCTAGCTCGTCGGTTTTATTGTTCTCGGCTGTCAACGGGCGGTCTACTAGGACCCGAAGGTCCACGCTCGCAACGAGAAAGCAAAACAGTGGGGTGGGTAGGTCTTTCCCGATAAACTGAGCCCAAAGGCTTCTCAACAATTGAAACATTGGAAGACTGTACATATTCTTTCTGATGCTTTCGGCGATATGCGCAACCATTTGTATGCCCGGTTTCATGTCTAACAAGTCAGGCGATTTTGTTTGTGAGAGCCATATATAAAGACAGTCCTGTAACGTTCACTACATCTTCAATTATAAAACTGCAAATATGTTATTTTACACATGTGTCTCGCTGAGTTTCGTCGGCTTCGACGCTTGAAACCAGCGGGGCCATACAATGTTGCGCACTAAGCACTGATGAATCTGAAGTTTTGCAATTTCTAATCAGATCTCCGCCGTCTATATATGTCTATGGTCCCCTCCTCGAAGTGACAGAAAATATAACCTATGTGTACGCTATATGACAATAAATGTTGAGCGGCTATTTTGTTCTTTTGCGCTACATTTGTGAACTTTTTATCATCCTTCCGAAACATTATTATTACGTCGCAACAGTATCTTTAGGAAATCGGGTCTAGCATATAGGTTATATTTTCTGTCACTTCGAGGACAGAAAATCCGGTCCTCCAAGTGACAGAGAATATAACCTATATGATATACCCGATTTCCTAAAGATACTGTTGCGGCGTAATAATAATGTTTCGGAAGGATGATGAAAAGTTCACAAATGTAGCGTAATACAACGAAATAGCCGCTAAATATTTATTGTCTTATAGCATATACATAGGTTATATTTTCTGTCACTTCGAGGAGGGACCACATAATAATCACGCGTTGGATTCAACATCAAACACAATTTTATATATGTTTGTTCATAACTGCTTTCTGCATAGGATGTATTTCATGTTCTGTTTCAGTGTTTTGCTAATTAAAAAATGTCTATCCTAACAAACTTCATTTTCTGGGGACATGCCCTCATCTATTTTTCCTTTTCACTTATAATTCCTTACTGCCAACGTAGAATATTGTAGCATAAGCACATTTCAAGTAAATGTACAATGAATTTTCTACGTTTGCAGTACCAGCAGACTTTCTGTTTAAAAAGTACAACGCAATAGCTGAGAATTTCTTTCCACATTCAAAATAACATATGGAAATAGCAAACAGCTCCCTCTCGCGTGCACAGGCAGCCGCGTATCTATGGGTAATACCATTTCAGTGCAGAAAAAACCTGCTGTAATACCGACCTGCCGAATCGGCCAGACCACGTGACGTGTCTACCCCCTTAAAGCCCACTTGATATTTTGGTTGGCCTTATTATCTGTTGAATCACTTCCTCATTGCCGAGATTATATGTTAAGCGTGCACTTTACAAAAGCATCAATTTGTTGAGAATATGTTGCCAACATATGTACTTATACATACCTATAGTTGTACAGTAATTGGACAATGAGTACTCACAATACAAAGCCAAGAAACCGACGTAATTCTTATAATTGTAGCAACGCTAGTTGCCGGCGAAACATTTCTTGAATTTACAGCCGAAAAATGTTATATTAATCGCACGGAAATTCTTCGAATGACATTTTCGTATGTAATAAAAACAATAAATGACACTACCAGTATTGTAGATTGACCTACCAAGGAGAAATGATAGGTGGGCCTTATTACCCGCACTTACCTTATAAATATAACGTCGTAAAAATAGGGTAGATAAATACAGTTGGTTTATTATTTTATGAACAAAATTCACATATAAATGTGCCATCTTCTTTTTCAGCACTAGTGCAAGCCTCATGGTCCCACCCTTTACATTTGATGCATTGTATCCAACCTTCTTCGTGTGTGAAATGAACATGGAGTTCATTAAAAAATATACATCGGCCCGTAAGAGATTCCTCTGACAAGGGGACCTTCAGGACTGGCAAACTCAGAAATTGTTTATACTTAGTGTACGTAAAGATCTTCACCCGGACTTTAATTTCCCAAAGCAGTAAGGTGCGCTTCCCCTCCAAATTCGAGAAAATCGACATTGAAAAATGTCGAGTTCCCTTATATACATTTGATAGAAAGCAATGACCAACGAATAGCGTGGCCCAATGCGTAGCGCTTCCGACTAGTAGTGTTCGGGTAGACGCGGACCAAGTCGGTCGTGTTGCGGATCTCTACCAGCTTTTTCTGACTTTTCGTTATCGCCTGCGGTTTTATAGCGATTCTACTCGATAGTGTAGTTGATACTGTAGTGTGGCAGTGTTATGCCATCCTAGTGCTGTGAGATAATATCCCGCTAATTCACAAATATCATCCATTCTTGTTTTCCTTTTGTTGAAGCGTGGCCTCTCTCCAGATGATTCTGATTCTAGAAGATCTCCCTCGGCGTTATATCCGAGGTCCAGTATAGCAAAAGTGCCGAAGTTGCACGCGCTGATGCTTGATAAGGTGTATAAAAACTTCTTAAAGGAACAAGATGCTAAGAAGACGACGAGTAGGTTAATTCCTAACCTCCAAGCAGCACATGCGACGAATTCGCCCCCCGCTGATGATGGACACTTCTCATGACTCCACTATACCGGCTGAGATATGGGAAACTCCCAGGAAGACCTGTAAATCGCCAAATGATCATGGGTCCTCCGTAGCGGAAACCCCCAGTATGGTGAACAACAGATTTCTCCTCTTGTCACGTGAAGATGAAATCAACATGGATAACAATACCCCATCTCCGAAGATAACATCGAACCAAGGTGGAAAATCTCCCAAGCCCCGACCTATCTACACTAAGGGCACCTCATTTGGGTTTATTATCGACTTAGCTAACGCTTTAAGCATCCCAAAGTCCAAATTTAATATCAAAGAGAAAGGAAAGTCACACTATTGTTACTAATACCCTGGACCACCACCGTTGTCTGGTAGCAAAGTTGGTTGAAGTAGGCATCCAATTTTTTACATTCACGCCCAAAAGCCAGAAACCTAAATCCATCTTAATCAAGGGCATTAAGGGGAATTTTGACCTGGATGACATCAAAAAGGAAATTACTGATCTACGTATTCCTAACCTGGAAGTTTTGAACATCTCCAACTTTACTTTCAACAAATCAATTCCTGACAAATTTCATCACTTAGTTCAACTGTTAGCTGACAGCAAGCCTTCAGAATTGTTCCAGGTTAAAACCCTGGCGTACCAGAGGGTCAAGTGGGAACATCTGCGTAAGCAGACGCTGTTCCAATGTAGGAAATGCCAAAAGCTGGGGCATGCAAGCAAAAACTGCCACCTGCAGTATAGATGTGTAAAATGTGCGCAATCGCATGAGCCTGGAAAATGTACCATCAGCCAGGATGTTAACAGAGAGGAAGGCCCTTAAATGTGCCAACTGTGGCTCCTCGGGTCATCCAGCATCATATAAATGGTGTCCATTCATCAAATTCGCCCTGAGCCAAAAAAAGGTCCATAATGCGAAACATATGCATAGTACCTCTCAAAAAGTCAACAAGATTTCTGCGACAGTGAGAAGTAAGTAGCTTTCATTCGCGCAAGCGTTGTCGGGAAGATCTCCGGGGCAACGCCTTAACAGCGCCAACTGGCTAAGGTCTCTGCCGGAAGATCGGCTACCTTGTACCACGACATCATACAGTGCCATCCCTGATCAACATAGCATCCTTCCTGCTCCGAGCCCCCCAGCTGGATTGGAGAATTAAAGAATGAAATCGCAGCTCTTGTTGCGTCTCAGTTCCAATCCCTAGCCGCAAAAATTGCGGCTAATACTGAAAAGATTGATTTTGTGTTCAACTCCCTTTTTTCCGACTAATCCAATGGCAGGTTCTTTTCAAATCAATCAAATTAATATTGCAGCCGTTAACGTCAACTCGATTATAGCTCATCACCGCAGACTAGAATTAAATCAGCTCATTACTGATCACAATCTTGAGATAGTGCTTTTGTCCGAAACTAAATTCAATGCAACGCATAGAATATCCCTGACGGATCAGAAGAACGGACAGGCCCAATGCAACCCGGGGTGGCGGCACGGCAATTATTATTAAGAGGAACATTCCATATACTGTGTGTAATTTCCATACCTCAAAAGGGAACGCAATTCTTGAATTTACAATAGTTAAGTTATTAACGGGTAGAAATAATAACTTATATATTATTAGTGTATATGCCAGGAATGACAACAGCGATCTTTTTATTAAAGAGCTAAACGGGCTGTTCGATAGCCTTAAGTTACAGAACAATAATAATTATTTTATAATTGCGGGCGACTTTAACGCAAGGAGAATGGCATGGGGCGATAGAGCCGATAATCAGCGAGGTATTTACATGGGCCCATGGGAACTATCACATGGTACCAAATTTAAGCTAAAAATCATTACACCATCAACCCCTACTTTTAACCCTGTACAGACTTATCTAGATATTTGTCTCGCCGATGTAAGGCTACATCTCTCTAACGCTGTCAACGGCCGGGCATTAACGCTTCCTTATGACAGTGATCATGCCGCTATCCTACTTAGGTTTGCTCTTGATAATGACTGTGTCAATTTCAACTACTTTTCCCCTGCACCGCACCGGTTTAATTTTAAAGCCATCAAATGGAAAAAGTTTGCTAAAGGAGTCGAATCGCTACATACCATTGACATCCCTGATGACCGTAACCTGTCCATTCCCGAGATAGATGATAATCTAATGGAAATTAGTGCTATCATTACGGAATCTATTGGAAGATTCGTGCCTAAACTCATCCATAACAATAACACTATGAGGTATGTCAACCATAGGATTAAAAGCCTTCAAAAGCGTAAGCGCCATTTGGTCTCCCTGTTGCACCACCTCCACATCATTGATCGCTACACGAGACTACCGACTACCCGGCTAGCTAAAGAGTCAATCAAGTTTAGTAACAAAAACTTGCAGTCGGAATTTAAACTAGCGTTTGAAAAATTCTGGA
Organism: Andrena bucephala; assembly: GCA_947577245.1. Classification (NCBI taxonomy): domain Eukaryota; kingdom Metazoa; phylum Arthropoda; class Insecta; order Hymenoptera; family Andrenidae; genus Andrena; species Andrena bucephala. Next base: position 70,201,552 of record OX387716.1, read on the forward strand.
CCAACCTCATTAAGAAAATAGACCACCGAAGGCCTGAATCTTTTTTCCCAGAAATCAATGCCATATTCAGAACCAAGCTATGGGATAGAAGACCTTCATATTGGCCTTGACGATAAGAACATCGTCCAGAGAAGCCGGTGCGTTACCTCTAATGCTGTTACCTCCAACAATAATTACATATTCTCGGACACACATGACAAGTTGAATATTATTGGCGCATTTTATGAATCTATAAACTCTCCCCGATTTCTAAACTCAAACTCCCGTCTAAAACAATTTGTAGACAGGGCATCAAATGATTTTAAATCTGACTTTGATGTCAGAAGAAATCAATCCATCACGCTTACACAGTTCAATAGCACTAATAGAGCCAGCAGTCCCGTCTTTCATAATAATCTGCTTCAACCTTTCTGCAACATTCCAGATATTGTATATACAGTGTGTCCGCGGGAAAGCTAAACAGCCGGCTCCCTCCTAAACTATTGGAGATAAAAATATAAAAAAAATAGGGAATTGCATGGTTCGAGGGGGCCAATTATTTAGCGCGAACGAATTTTTTTATCGATTATTATTTTAAAAGATACGATGGTCAAGTTCGGTTTTTCAAATGGAACTATTTTTTTTGAACACCTGAGTTGATAGTGCGTTCCAAGACAAATTCAATAAGCTTTAATGTATACACTTTATTTTCACTGGTTTTTAAGATATTGCGCTTGCAAATTTACTGATTTTCACTGGAAGAAAACTGTCTGGTATAGCACGGACCGGGGACGGTCTTACTGGTTCCACGGGTGGCACTGCCTTTTGAAATAGATACCTACCTGCCAAAGGTCTACGCCAGGCCCAAAGGCTGGACAATTTTTTTCCGTCAGAAATGCTACTTAGGTAGGTACATCTGCGGTATATTTATTTCGCACTTGCTTCTACGCTCGGATGGCCGGTTCTTTTGGGAGGGATGCAAGTTCGATTGGTTAGGTTAGGAGGAGTGAAAGTTGCTAGACTAAATTTCAATCATAGGGAGCAGATTGTATCAGAACCATTCGGATTTGCATTCCTCACAAACGGCTGCTCTCTTGAAGAGGCCCTCTTCACAGCAATGCCCACCTTCTCTCGCACGGAATACGTTAACGCTTGCTTTTGTTCTGATATTGAAGCTCGTGTTTATACTCGAGAGGACCACGCGTCGACAGCGGGCTACCCCTTTTCTTCCTGTGTCTCTCCACGAGCCGTGTTGACGGTGGATTGTAGGAGCGTAGATATCTGGATGCCAGTTATTGAATTCAGGAGACGATAGAAACATTTTATTACAAAACACACATGTACTATAATTAAAGTAAATCGTATTCCTCTCGGGCAGGAGTACTGATAATGATCGAACTTGCGCCCCACTTCGCGCAGACCAATTACACGGAGGGTAGTCGGGTCACACACTGCCCAAATGTGTGATGCGCTGGCACCCCGTGGCGAGGACAGACCTTCGCATTGCCTCACCCGATTTTTATGGCTTTTTCCGCAAAAAGGTACGAATCCTGGGCCGAACGTAGCGAATTGAGGTCGAGCCCCCGCAGTCGAGGGTGAAATATCCATTTGAGCGTATTAAGAAATTCTTTGCTTCGTCGTATCGAAAGGGAAGTGGTGCCAATGGATTCCTTATGTTTTTCTGACGAAAATCATACCAAATGTCATGCAAATCGGACTACTTTGACACAAGCAATTTGTATTCCTTATGTAAGAGTTGTCCGATTTCCACGACACTTGGCATGATTTTCATCGGAAATCCCCAAGGAATCTATCTGCGACACTTCCATATCCATACGATAAAAAATAAAGAATTATTTTATTTCCTAACCAGATACAGGGTAATTATGGAGCAACGCCCGTCAAGGAGATGCGGCGGCCTGGTACCCCGTGGCGAGGACAGTCCTTCGCTGTGCCTCACCCGATTTTTATGGCTTTTTCCGGAAAAAGGTACGAATCCTGGGCCGAACGTAACGAATTGAAGTCGACCCTCCGCGGTCGAGGGTGAAATATCCATTTGAGCGTATTAAGAAACTCTTTTCTTCATCGTATCGAAGGGGAAGTGACGCCAATGGATTCCAGGCGTTCTCCCGATTAAAATCATGCCAAACATCATGAAAATCGGACTATTTTTACATAAGGAATACAAATAGCTTGTGTCAAAGTAGTCCGATTTGCATGACATTTGGTATGATTTTCGTCAGAAAAACATAAGGAATCCATTGGCACCACTTCCCTTTCGATACGACGAAGCAAATAATTTCTTAATACGCTCAAATGAATATTTCACCCTCGACTGCGGGGACTCGACCTCAATTCGCTACGTTCGGCCCAGGATTCGTACCTTTTTCCGGAAAAAGCCATAAAAATCGGGTGAGGCACAGCGAAGGACTGTCCTCGCCACGGGGTACCAGGCCGCCGCATCTCCTTGACGGGCGTTGCTCCATAATTACCCTGTATCTGGTTAGGAAATAAAATAATTCTTTATTTTTTATCGTATGGATATGGAAGTGTCGCAGATAGATTCCTTGGGGATTTCCGATGAAAATCATGCCAAGTGTCGTGGAAATCGGACAACTCTTACATAAGGAATACAAATTGCTTGTGTCAAAGTAGTCCGATTTGCATGACATTTGGTATGATTTTCGTCAGAAAAACACAAGGAATCCATTGGCACCACTTCCCTTTCGATACGACGAAGCAAAGAATTTCTTAATACGCTCAAATGGATATTTCACCCTCGACTGCGGGGGCTCGACCTCAATTCGCTACGTTCGGCCCAGGATTCGTACCTTTTTGCGGAAAAAGCCATAAAAATCGGGTGAGGCAATGCGAAGGTCTGTCCTCGCCACGGGGTGCCAGCGCATCACACATTTGGGCAGTGTGTGACCCGACTACCCTCCGTGTAATTGGTCTGCGCGAAGTGGGGCGCAAGTTCGATCATTATCAGTACTCCTGCCCGAGAGGAATACGATTTACTTTAATTATAGTACATGTGTGTTTTGTAATAAAATGTTTCTATCGTCTCCTGAATTCAATAACTGGCATCCAGATATCTACGCTCCTACAATCCACCGTCAACACGGCTCGTGGAGAGACACAGGAAGAAAAGGGGTAGCCCGCTGTCGACGCGTGGTCCTCTCGAGTATAAACACGAGCTTCAATATCAGAACAAAAGCAAGCGTTAACGTATTCCGTGCGAGAGAAGGTGGGCATTGCTGTGAAGAGGGCCTCTTCAAGAGAGCAGCCGTTTGTGAGGAATGCAAATCCGAATGGTTCTGATACAATCTGCTCCCTATGATTGAAATTTAGTCTAGCAACTTTCACTCCTCCTAACCTAACCAATCGAACTTGCATCCCTCCCAAAAGAACCGGCCATCCGAGCGTAGAAGCAAGTGCGAAATAAATATACCGCAGATGTACCTACCTAAGTAGCATTTCTGACGGAAAAAAATTGTCCAGCCTTTGGGCCTGGCGTAGACCTTTGGCAGGTAGGTATCTATTTCAAAAGGCAGTGCCACCCGTGGAACCAGTAAGACCGTCCCCGGTCCGTGCTATACCAGACAGTTTTCTTCCAGTGAAAATCAGTAAATTTGCAAGCGCAATATCTTAAAAACCAGTGAAAATAAAATGTATACATTAAAGCTTATTGAATTTGTCTTGGAACGCACTATCAACTCAGGTGTTCAAAAAAAATAGTTCCATTTGAAAAACCGAACTTGACCATCGTATCTTTTAAAATAATAATCGATAAAAAAATTCGTTCGCGCTAATTAATTGGCCCCCTCGAACCATGCAATTCCCTATTTTTTTTTATATTTTTATCTCCAATAGTTTAGGAGGAAGCCGGCTGTTTAGCTTTCCCGCGGACACACTGTATATTACTTAACCTCCCCAACAAAACCTCGAGTGGGGTAGACAATATCCCCCCCATAATTCTGAAGCACTTATCCAACGAAAGTATTATAGATCTGACTATTCTATTCAATAACGCTTTAAATCACAGCTACTTCCCCTCGGCTTGGAAAAAGGTTAAAGTACTCCCTATCTTAAAAAAAGGGAAAAACCCCCATGACCCTCCTAGTTATCGTCAAATCAGTCTCACCCGCAGCATCAGCAAGGTTTACGAATCAATTGTTAATAATAAAATAGTGGCATTCTGTTCGGAAAGGGGTATAATTCCCGACCACCAATTTGGTTTTAGGAACCAACATTCTACAGTCCATGCGATCCATAAGCTTCTAGCCGACCTGAATCGTCAGGTCGAAAATAGTCAACTGGTTGGTGCGGCTCTACTTGACCTCGAAAAAGCCTTCGATTCGGTTTGGCTTAATGGTCTTCTATACAAACTCCTGACAAAGGATTTCCCAAGATGGCTTGTGTATATGATCTGGGATATGATCAAGAACAAGTCATTTGTCACCTGGAACGGCCGTAAATTATCATCTGAGGTATTCAGGATCACTAAGGGATTGCAGCAGGGCACGGTCAATTCCCCAATACTTTTTAATATTTTTACAAGCGCCCTTACAAAATTATTTGGCCTAAATACGGGGGTATCTTCAGCATTGGCATTATCTACACTGCAGGCAATAGAGCGAAACTTGTTCGTGGCAATTTAGAATCTCTGGTTAATAAAATCAATAAGTACTATGCTATCTGGAATCTCAGACTCAACCCAAACACATGTGCAACTATTTTATTTAGAAAGACCCTTAGTCTCCTTTCATCCAAAGCTATAGCTGGGAGCAATCGATTTCATATTCAAACTTTCATCCCTGGCACTGAGACTAGGGTGAACATATCTCATAGAAAAGTAGTTAAATACCTTAGCGTCCAAATCGATTACCTTTTGTGAGGCAATAGGCACGTTGATGCGCAAATCGAGAAAGCGCGTTTAGCATTCATGGCCAACTGCCGTCTCTTTTTTAACAATCTGCTTACTAACACAGCCAAAGTCATCTTATACATGTTGCTGGTCCGTCCCATCATCACTTACGCAGCTCCAATATGGTGGAACTGTAACCACACCGTAATGGAAAAACTGAGATGCCTTGAGCGCAAGTGCCTCAGATCCTGCCTCGGTTTATACCGTTCCCAAAATTCGGACTGGCGACATTATATTAGAAACTCAACCATTTACGAGAAAGCAGAGATTCCGAGAATCGATTCCTTTATCATCAGGGTGTCTCGTGACTATTTTAGCAGGCTCCCAAACATAGCCAATACAATAATACAGTCCTTATCCACGCAATCCGATGAGACATCTAAGCGCCAGCTAGCAACTGGTTACGTGGCCCCACAGACCTTCATTTACTGTGACCAGCTTGGTTTAATACAAAACGAAAATAATATCCCCATTCTCTACCACTGGAAGCGTAATAAGGCGAACAAAAAAATAGCGTTTGATCATGATGAATTTTATACAAACAATAGTAACTTTAAGTTTTCTACCGCTTTACCGAAACGAGATCACCTAGATTTCCATTGACTAAACTTCGATAAGTATTGGTGGCTATCTCCTAGGTGTATACATATCCCTGAGCTACATCAGCGCAGGCTGAACAGTGTTCATTCTTAACGCACGGCTATAATAGTCGCGTATACTATGACAACCCTCGCAATAATCTATGATATCTCAGAGTTAAAGGTCCACTGCCGACCCATTGTACATATCTAGTTCATAAGTTCTTAGTTCATATTAGTTTTTTTTTAAGTTACTATTTCAATATGATTCAGGGGTTTTTGTTTCTGTAGCCGTCAACTTTTCCCCCTGTCATCAATACGCTTTGCGTAGCCGAAAGTACAAATTAATGTTAACACCTTTCATATTCTATTAGTATAATGTTTATTGTAATTAGATATATATACACACACACATACACACACACATATATCGCGCCTGGTGTATTCAAGAGTTTCGATAGCGCTCGAACAATTGGATATATGTATATCTGTATATATGTATCTATAGTGACTTGTGACCTGTATGAGTATTTTTTATATGTTTTTTTTCTCACATTGCCCTCTGTAAGTGCTTGCGGCAAATTAATAAACATTTTTGAAAAAAAAAAGCTTCCGACTAGTAAGCATGAGGTCGCCAGTTCACGTCTCACTGTATGGTGCCATTTTTTTTTTTATTGATTCGAATACCTACACCTTTCACATGCAAAGTTTATCAAATTCATGCTAATTAACAGACAGATATGTAAACATCTGTTAAATGTATGGGTGTACGGTGTATACCGGTGTTCCACCTCCTCCCAGGAGATGGACGTCTTATTTTAAATTATCTCTTGCTTGAAAAATCGTACTTTTTATTGCACATAGAAATTTTTAAATAGGAATATTTACAATAAATTAGATTTTTCGTACAAAAATAAAACACGTAGAGTAGAAAATGGAACTTGCAAACGAGATAGTGGCGAACGGCGGCTAGCATACGCACAAGGGTCGCGTATATCGCGCCACGACAGGCACATAGGTGCGTCAACCGGGGATGTTCCAGTGACCTGCCCTTTATCCAGAACGTACGGTTCACATTTGCAGGTTGTGAATTTATTACTCTACGCGGCGTACCTGGATGCGCTTTACAATTAGCCGACTGTCGACTCGTTACTATTCGACGTTTTGCCCTTTTTGCCTCCTTTTATAATGTTTCGTGAAGGTGTAAGTATTCAAATGAATGAAAAAAAAAACAGTGCCAACAGTGAGACGTCAAACTGGTGACCACATGCTTACTAGTCGGAAGCGCTACGCATTGGGCCACGCTGTTCGTTGGTCATTGCTTTCTATCAAATGTATATAAGTGAACTCGACATTTTTCAAAGTCGATTTTCTCAAATTTGGAGGGGAAGTGCACCTTACTGCTTTGGGAAATTAAAGTCCGAATGAAGACCATTACGTACATTAAGTATAAACAATTTCTCAGTTTGCCAGTCCTGAAGGTCCCCTTGTGAGGCTACATTCTTTTCAGATTCCTTTATTAAAGGTGTTTTCCTTTTTTCTGGTAACGGCTGTCTTTTTTTACACTTTTCGGCTTTATCATTTTCTTGTTTTCTTTCATATTGCTTTCGAGTTCCAGTTCCTTCATATAGGTAGATGAAGTTAATATTACAGTTTTGTCCTTTTTTCTGCTCGGTTTTTTCTCTAACCGATTTTTTTCTTGAGGAATATGCATTAACATTGTAGGTGTGCATGAAAATGATGAAACCTGCGCAACATAGTCTCTGGAGGTTGAAGGTTCACCTTCCTCATGCGCGAACGGGGCACCGTAGTCTCTGGAGGTTGAAGGTTCACCTTCTTCACATGTAAACAGGGCACCATAGTCTCTGGAAGTTGAAGGTTCACTGTGCTCATCACACCTGTCAGTAGTCTGCGATATAGCAAACATATAATCGGGGAAGACATGTCTATTAAATGGAAATATTCCAGTTTTTTTAAATCCTTCAATAGCCGTCTGCATGAGGGCGGCTCTCTTTTTGAATCCATCCACTTTCATGATATGCAGCAAATGTGCCGGGATGGGCGTCATCCATCAATCTGGGGTTTTGCTTCTTTCGTGGGAACACAAACATAGAAGGCACGAACCTTCCAGCAGCACTCATGCACATTTCTACCATAACCAGAACACCTCTTTCGGATGACGATAAAGAGCCCACTTGTTTTTTCCCACGAAGGGCTAGTACTTTGGATGTTCTATTAGGTTCTATCATTATGCCAGTTTCGTCAACGTTATAGATATCATTAGGTGACAATTTGTGCTCCTCATATATTGACCCTTACAGACTAAAGAAATTATTAACTGATACCTGGTTGAAACCCTTTGCACATGCAAGAGATGTCCTCTCAGGCTGTCTTAATAAAAGTTCCTTATTCCTACCAAGAAACCCATAGAGCCAGTCCTTTCCAGCAATATTTTTATGCATGTTATAACGATGAGGAATGTTATTTTTCTGTGCTAACTCAAATGCGAGTTTACGTAAGACTGTCAAAGTGACACCAAACATTCTCTGCTCTAAAAGTAATACGTGCTGAACTAATTCTTCTTCTTGAGCAACTATAAAAGTAATTCTGTAGGAGCCAAGGTTCTTCTTTGCGGCTTCTACAGGTTGTAAGTTTTTCTGTAGAGATTTCTCTATTTTCCTGTGCAATGTAGTTAAAGGAATATTAAACACTTCACTTGCTCTTCTGAGAGACATTTTATTCTCTAAGACTTTCTTAATTGCCGCAGCCATGCTTTCTTCAGACCAATTCTGCCTTTCGGTTTTCCTTTGATACTTCCGTGGCATCTTGGAATTAATTGCCTGCGTAGTTTCGAAGAAAAATGCTGGTGACGAATCAAATTTGAGAAGCGATGAGTTCGAATGGAAAGTGCTCTAAAGAGAAGGATCGAGTGGATGTTTACGTTCAAGTGTTTCGTTTCAAGTTCGACGTGGGGTAGAATCATTTCTAAGAATACACGTGGATTTTGATATGAATATCAACACTTGCATCGAGAACACATCTGCGTTAAATGATTATGTTATTTATTACAATTTAAACTAACAGTTTGATCGAATGAAACATAAACCCCATAAATCATAATATTCTGTACAAAATCAATATTCTTGGGAACAAGGATAGTAATTAAAATTTTAATCTACAATCTAATAATTAAAAGAAAAAATAAACACGTACTAAGAGACGTTTCCATTCTTCCCCATACATACATAATAGGTGTTCCATTGTACCCCACGCAAAAGTGATTCCGTTTTGCCCCACACGAGGTAATTTAGTAAACATTTCATATTAACACTTCAGCGTGAGGTAAAGAACTGGGCAAAATGTCAAAATGTAGCGTAAGTACTATAGAATCCAATGATGTTCTTACCGTTATGAATTTTCTAAATCCAAGTGAACAAAAGTGGTCGAAACTACAACACAATGTCGAAACTTCTATTCCGGAAATTTTTACAACACTGCTAATTGAAAAGAACGTGTGCACGGGTCTATGATCTGCCACGAAATGCAGCGAGGACCGTTTGGTCCCATGTCACACGATACTAACTCATTCGCAGGTCTGGGTTAGGTCTTATCTAAGAAAAACTTTGATTCTCCGTTTTACCCACTCGTTCCGTTTTACTCTACTCGCCCCTAGATAAACAGTGCGAGTATCTTTCTTTTGTTTATTTGATATTGTTTTTAGAAAGCTTCAGAGAATATACCTATTATGTTTGTTTTACACATATTGTTAAATAAACATTTTAGTTGAAATTAATCACTGTACAAATACTTTCTACACCCACTGTATGTGTTTACCCATTTTCCTTCTGGGCTCACCACAAAAATCGATATTGAAATCAGCGACTCCACAGCTGTAACCGTTACACATAAGGAGTATTCGTCATTATTATACCGTCTTCAGCAACCCGAAAATAGGGGAAAGTTCACTCTTCTTCAACTTTGCAATATTCCACGGGGAGTACGAAATTTTTAACACAGATTCCATTTACACCAGTCGAAAGCGACCACTTTACCGTGTAAAAACAGAGTAATTAATTTCCTGTGCGATATATTTTGGCCGAGCTATTTAACTCTGAAGCAAAAATCGATTTTTTTACTTTAGTTGCTTCTAGCAAGCGATGCAATCATTGTGGAATGTTCATGAAGAAAACAATAGAAAGATCAGTATTTCCTCCTTAAGTAGCATCTTTTGCTTTTTCGATTCGGTTAACATTTTGGTGTACCATGTCCTTTCGAAAATATGCTTAAAAATTGTACAAATTCCGTTTTTTCTTCAACTCGCTGTATCTCCGCGAAGGATGATCGGAACATCATTATCTTAAACTCATTTTAAAGCGGAGAGTCTGCCGATTCTTTTGAGTTCCACTGGAGTTCGCTGCTATAATTTTTTACGTGTCAGCTTTATGTGTGAAGTTACCGTTTCGGAAAAAGTTCCGCTGTGGCTTCAGCAGCCGTGTGACTCAGTGATGCCAGAATGAGGACGGGAGCGCTCGAGAATTTCCCCCACCTCGCATGCACACTACGCCGGAGCTGCGTGTCCGTGAGCTCGGCGCTTCGGACAACGTCGGGAAGACGAGAGAGAAAACGAATGTGTGTCTTTCTCTCTCGCTCTTGAAACGCTGTGATCCAAGGTGGGGTGCAAGCGACACGCGGCCGTGCGCGATCTTCCTGAGTGCCTCGAGGCTCGAGATACACTTTTCACTTTCTGACATATGTATAATACTCTTGTAATGAAAAAAAATTTGGAAAAAATTTTGTTAGGGAAATCACGTTTTAAGACCTCCTGATCACGTTTTGACTATTTAGAAAAGAACTTTTTTTTAAATATCTCATGTATTTGTTAACACGATTACGTTTAAACGGCAAAATGGATTTCAATGAAACTTTATATTAAAATTTTATATTCGTGTCTTAAGATCCATTAGATCACGAAAAATGATAATTACCCGTTATGATTCTTGGATTTTTCAGATATACGAACTAAATTCTACATAAAAAAAAGTTAAATAAAGTTCTTCTGTAACTTGTTTAACAAAGAAAAATGTACATTCATAATTGAGGCATTTGATGGAAAAAGGGCACATACACTAAAATGCCATTTCAAGAAATTCGATTTCAAAGTTTTCATTATAGTATAACTTAATAAAAAGTAATGCAATTAAATCAAATTCTTTTAAGGATGTAGTTACCGTGTCGTTCAAGCGTTCTGAATACAGAAGTCATGATTTAAAAATGATATGTGTCTTTATTTATAAGTTTTAAACAAGTGGTTTATGTGCCCTTTTTCCATCAAATGCCTCAATTTCTTGTGTTCGTTTTAAATTTCCGTACTTTTTATTTGAGCTATTTCTATTTTTCAAACCTTAAAATGAATTTTTTTATTAAAAGACGAATATTTTGATACTGTACATTGGTGAACTTTGTTAAAATTAGAATCCACTCTTAGCCAGTACCATGCACGCTGTAGAAGCCTTCGATAAAAAATATTTTTTCAGAGTATGATCTAAAATCTAAAATCTAAACGTAATCACATCAAACGTAATTATATCAAGTTGCGACAAAGAATCACGCACTATTTACAAATTAATTACGCGCAGCGTGCACGTTACCGCTCGATGGAAACTACGGGAAAGTGGTCGTCTCTTCCATCGAGAGGGAAATGTAAACAATTGGTTATGCAAAGCTAACATCGCGATACATGTTGTACACTAAAATGTGTAAATTGGTATAAACGTATTATTGTACAAGAATAGGAGAGAAAGGTAACTGGTAAATGCATCTGTGGCAGTTCGGTACTGTCACCATTACCTTGCTGTTATTTCTTTTAGCCTTTTCTTCGATTTTTCTCCTTTCTGAATTTTTCTTACTATTTTACGATTTCCTATCTATTCTTTTCGTTTCCCGTTTCGAGGGTTCGCTCGGGCCTGGTTTTCGTCAAGTACATTTGACGGTCAGATCCGCGATCTGTGGTCGCGTATGCTTTGTTTATGTTTTGTTTATGCTTTGGTTATTCGTTTTGCTGCATTAGTTGCCGAGAAAAATATTTCGCATCAATCCGCAGAGGCGATTCTTCAACTTTTCCAAGACGTTGGGAAAGATCCTGATGTTTTGGAACGTATGACGTGTGGTCGAACAAAGTCTTCTAATATTATATCGAACGTTCTGTGTCCTCGGGAAACAGAGCGTCTTAGTCTGGTTTTACAGAATTCTAAGTTTTCAGTATTTATTGATGAAACATCCGACATTACCAATGAGAAATGGATGTCGTTTATTGTTCGGTATGTCGCACCCGAGACTTTGGATGTTCGAACGGAATTAGTAGAATTAATTAATCTTGACGCGCGAGAATGTATTGCCGATAAAATATTTACCTCCTTTAAGAACTCCATGTGGAAAAAGCAAATTCCGTTCGGAAACATTCTTGCTTTGTCGTGTGATAACGCTTCTGTCATGACAAGGTGTCACTCGTCATTCAAGACCAAACTTGCAGAAATTCGCGGTGAAAATTTTTTCACCATGCCGTGTCCATGTCACTCCTTTGCATTGGTAGTGCATGCAGCATGCGCTACCATTCCCGAGGTCTGCGAGGAATTATTACGGAAAGTCGCAACATTCATTTATAGCAGTCCCAAACGCTCGGCCATTTTTCGCGAATTTCAGCAATGTTTTCAATCTACTGACCGCAAAATTTTAAAATTCTGTACTACGCGATGGTTATCGCGTTACTCATCCGTAGTTACACTTTTAGAAAATTGGGACAGTGTGTTGCACTTTCTGCAAGAATTGGTCGTAAGTGAGAAGACAAAGTCTGGGGATCATCTGCTTATCATCATGCAAAATCCAGAAGCGAAAGCATATCTTCTGTTTTTGAAATACGTTCTAGAGTATTTTAATGACTTTAGTTTATTCTTTCAGGCGCAACAAACAAGGATCCATTTGCTTCAAAATACTGCCAAAACTCTTTTGTACGATATTTTACGTCATTTTTTGAAACCGCAGCTTTTGAAGCACATGGATTCAGTAAAATTAATAGATTTTTCAAGAGGCGATAATCAAATCGCATTAGATAGTATTCATTTAGGTCCGGATTCTGACACTTTTCTTTGTCAATTAGTTGCAGAAGGCAAACCCGATGTTGTCCAAACCGTTCGAGAAAATTGTATTAAGTTTTACATAACGGCTGCAAACGAAATTCGTAATCGATTGCCAATCGATGACGAATTTCTGAGCAAGTTACGTGTTTTTGAGCCTCATTTGGCATTAGTAGATACTGACAGAGACACTTCCTTCAAAAGTGTTCTCTTTACTGCTCAGAAATTGGGCGGTTTCGACGAAGACGGTTTGCAAAAAGAATGGTCAACATTGCACCTGAATTTTGCAGATGCAGTCAAGCTTTGTACATTAGCTTTTGATGATGTATGGAAAACGGTGTTGTTAACGCGAAACGATCAAGGCTCGTATAAATATCCATGTTTGCAGGAATTATTAAATTCCATTAGAAGTCTTCCATATTCAAACGCCGATGCTGAAAGATCGTTTTCCATGCTTCCCGACATAAAGAACAAGAAACGAAACCGACTTTGTTCGACCCTCGTTAATGCCATTTCCGTAACGAAATCGGCATTAAAGGCGTACGGGGACACAGCTCAGACCATGGAGGTAGATGACATACATCTATCTCTCATGTCATCTGAGCATTTATATCCAATTCTTGCGAAGAAGCAAAAGAGTAGGTTACGTTTACATGCCGTTGATGGCCTCGCGGATGTTCCTTCTACGTCGGGTAATGCAAATTAGTGATGTCCAGAATATTATCAATTTCATCCATTTTTTATTTCATTCGATTTTTGGACATCGCGAATATGTAAATAGTTGTTCGATTTACCTCACGCAATTCTTGTTCTATCCTTGCAATAAATTCGCTTGCTTGCTGTACATATGATTCATAGAGAGAACTTCGAGATAATTGTACAAATAAATGTATATTCTTAATTATATTCATTTTATATGTAACAATTATCTCGAAATTCTGTAACATGTATTATAGTAAATTCCTTTGCTTGCTTTCTATCCTTTGGAAATCTAAACAATTGTAGCATTATTTCAGTCTTACATCTCGTCAATATATCGAACCCAATTGATATATTTACGTGCTGCCTTTCTTTTCTATTTTTGTAATGTTTTTGTACATTTTAGTGTACAACATGTATCGCGATGTTAGCTTCGCATAACCAATTGTTTACATTTCCCTCCCGATGGAAGAGACCACCACTTTTCCGTAGTTTCCATCGAGCGGTAACGTGCACGCTGCGCGTAATTAATTTGTAAATAGTGCGTGATTCTTTGTCGCAACTTGATATAATTACGTTTGAATACTCTGAAAAAATATTTTTTATCGAAGGCTTCTACAGCGTGCATGGTACTGGCCAAGAGTGAATTCTAATTTTAACAAAGTTCACCAATGTACAGTATCAAAATATTCGTCTTTTAATAAAAAAATTCATTTTAAGGTTTGAAAAATAGAAATAGCTCAAATAAAAAGTACGGAAATTTAAAATGAACACAGGAAATTGAGGCATTTGATGGAAAAAGGGCACATAAACCACTTGTTTAAAATTTATAAATAAAGACACATATCATTTTTAAATCATGAATTCTGTATTCAGAACGCTTGAACGACACGGTAACTACATCCTTAAAAAAATTTGATTTAATTGCATTACTTTTTATTAAGTTATACTATAATGAAAACTTTGAAATCGATTTTCTTGAAATGGCATTTTGGCGTATGTGCCCTTTTTCCATCAAATGCCTCAATTATGAATGTACATTTTTCTCTGTTAAACAAGTTACAGAAGAACTTTATTTAACTTTTTTTTATGTAGAATTTAGTTCGTATATCTGAAAAATCGAAGAACCATAACGGGTAATTATCATTTTTCGTGATCTAATCGGATCTTAAGACAAGAATATAAAATTTTAATATAAAGTTTCATTGAAATCCATTTTGCCGTTTAAACGTAATCGTGATAAAAAATACATGAGATATTTAAAAAAAAGCTCTTTTCTAAATAGTCAAAACGTGATCAGGAGGTCTTAAAACGTGATTTCCCTAACAAAATTTTTTCCAAATTTTTTTTCATTACAAGAGTATTATACATATGTCAGAAAGTGAAAAGTGTATCTCGAGCCTCGAGGCACTCAGGAAGATCGCGCACGGCCGTGTGTCGCTTGCACCCCACCTTGGATCACAGCGTTTCAAGAGCGAGAGAGAAAGACACACATTCGTTTTCTCTCTCGTCTTCCCGACGTTGTCCGAAGCGCCGAGCTCACGGACACGCAGCTCCGGCGTAGCGTGCATGCGAGGTGGGGGAAATTCTCGAGCGCTCCCGTCCTCATTCTGGCATCACTGCGCGGGACCTGACCGTTGTCAACGTAAACAGTGGACGAAAAGTTAACAGAGAGAGTAAGTACAGGGCCGTGCGACGGAGAAAAACATAGGAGTCGAGCGTAGCAACGCCTCCTGAGGGTCGTGCCTGCGCGAAATCGGTATGCTCTAATGTGGAATGCAGTGTAGTATGCTTATGGCCGAGCTCGGTGGAAACTTGGCGGTTCCTCGTTGCCCGCTGGGCCCGGGCTCGGACGGGCCGAATCTGTGCCCTGTCGAAGTGCAACACTGCTGCATTTTATGCTCCCAACACGTAGGGTAAATCCGAGAGCCGCGGTCGACCTAATATAAAATGGCTATTAAAACTAATAAAGTAAAATTATTTATGAGTGAATACAACTACAGATTCATTGATATTTAATTTGTTTACGCTAAACAAGTAAAGAACACATCAAAGAAAAAGTGAACTACATACTGGCGATTAGTAAGGCAAATGAATACAAAAGTGAATAAATAAACTAAATAAACATAAATAATAATAAAAAATAAACAAAAATAATAAAAAAATCATAACTCGACCATCTCACCTTTCTGCAGCGAGAGATGGTCTTCTCGTTAGCTTTCAGAGGAAGAGTTAATATGGCCAAATACTTTGGCTGCATTGTCCCTCAATATCTCTACTATCTTTATATCCCAAACATTAATCCAAACATTATCCCAAAAATATTGATCATTTTTTTGCAAAAATGTTTGCAAAAAATATTTAAAAAAAGCATTTTAACGGTTGAAGTTTCTGATTTTTGTATCAAGGACTCAATTTTTGTCATCCATTATGAAACTGTTTTATCATGATGAAGCACAGGAAACGAAGTTTCAAAACTTTGTGTCTAGTTGGAACGTATGCACCGACATTGTTATCCAATCTCTTCGCAATGAAAAACATGTACTTTATTAACTGGTAGGTATTAGCAATGCCTAAAGTACAGTTTTTTTACTTTCAGATTTACCCTACGTGTTGGGAGCATAAAATCCAGCAGCGTTGCACTTCGACAGGGCACCGACTCGGCCCGTCCGAGCCCGGGCCCAGCGGGCAACGAGGAACCGCCGAGTTTCCACCGAGTTCGGCCATAAGCTTACTATAGATGCTCGGACGGCCCGGACAGTTCGGCTCGGTCGCTGTATAAACCGACCTTTATTCGACAAACAAAGTTAATTTTTTTATTCGACGAATAAAGTTAATTTTTTTATTCGTCATTCGAAATTTTATTTAAATAAAAATTTTGCCCATCTCTGTTTGCAAGGAATCATTTGACAAAGATTGGGTGCAGTGTACCGAATGTGACGGTTGGACACACACCGAATGCACAGATCAGGAGAATATTAATTATTTTACTTGCGTGTTTGTACAAATTAAATTTGAAAAAATCTTGTATTGTACCAATTAAATGTCTTTTCATTAACATTGTTAATCATTCAGACCTAAAAATCTACTAATTTAATAGTTGGTCGGTACTGGACGACAAATTTTTCGTTTCCTAGAAATTTCAACTTTTCTACTTTTGCGAATTATCAATTCTTATTATTAAATTTCGCAAAAATAATTTCCCTCCTCTTATTAAGTTCCATCTATACTACAAACACGTTTTTGTATTTCGGATTTCTATCCACTCTACCCCAAGGTGTAACAAAAAAAACCTAGAGCGGTCGGTACTGCACGACTCTCCCCTACTTCTTCAGTTTTAGGCATGTAAAAAATAAAACTTTTTGGTTTTTTGTTGTTAGTCAAACGGTATAGCCGTGAGATTGGACACCGTGGAAACCGTCGCTCCTCAAGATCTTACGTATCAGGGCTCTACCGCCACCATTTTGTAGAAGAAATACGATTTTTCCGGCGAGAGTTGTACAATAGCAGGCTGCATATTGAATTGTCTGTTTATTTCATTATATTCCTAAAAAAATGGCGAAAGTGACTGTAATTTTGCCCCGTCCAAGGTAACCGTCCAATCCTAACCCCTTAAGGGTAGAAGACCGTATAAATCGAACGAAAAATACAAACAAAAATTTTTCCATAAATTGCTTTTCAAACATTTCAAAAATATATTCTCAAAGTTATACACCGAAATTCAACTCTGAATTAACAATATAGCCTGGTCAGTCAGCGCGCCTCTGAGCGCCGACCAAACCTAAAACGCATTTTAAACGCGTTTATCACGAAACCACGTTTTCAAAAATGGCGCACGGGAATATTTAAAAAACTATATGACCAATCAACATCAAATTTTGCACACTTTTACTTTATAATATTCGTCACAATATGAACCACGCGGTTTAACCAAATTATTAATTTTAACTACTGTTTTTAAACAAAGAAAACGTGAATTTTTGGCGAAAATCACACCTAATTGTTTAAAGTTCCGCCATTTTTATGATATACAATTTTTTTACAACTTCTGTGGTTCATATTCTTACAATTGGTACATAAATTGAAAAAATAATTATTGGGCTGTTTCATACATATAACTACCAGAGACGGTACAACTGGCGCCGTCTTGCATCGAAAAAAAAACTATTTCACATACTGCTGTATTTCTTTTGTATTTATTATAATTTTACTGTTATACATTTTTGTTTACTTGTTATAATGTTAAATAAAGTACCCTTAATGTTACGAAAGGATTAACGCATTGGTATCTTTACAAAACATTCCTAAAAATTCATACAAAAATAAGCCGTTTACACGGGCTTCTTCCCTTAACGAAACGGAGGACCTGTGCTCTTAACGGGACAACACTGTACTTGCTTATTACAGAAATTCACTGCTCTTTTAAATTTTGACACAAAAAGGTCCAATTAAAAAATTCAAGGTCACCTTGATATCTCGTAACAAGTAGGTTATTTTAAAAAAAGTTTCAGCATCATATGATCCCTTTGATACCGTGCAATTTCTGTATTAAACACTTTCTTGTAGAACACATACTTTCGTAGTTATTCCAGATGGACAAGTTATGTGATTCAGCCTGTATACATACATATGTATCTAGAGACGTGGTAGCGTCTCGACGCCAAGTACATGTTTCGACACCCTGTATATGTCGACTATCGCTACCGCTATCATTTCCTCGTCGCCCGGCTAATCCAACCTAACCTGAAACTTATTTTATTAATATCTCATCACGCCTGCAATATTTTCTAAATTTAAATGCATTTTTTTCATGTAAACCGCATATCTGCTTTCGAATAAGACCAAATTCAATCAAATTGGTCCACGCATGACAGAGATATCGTAATATCGTCTCATGGATCTGTCGGAAACGGTAACATTTTTCTCCTGATTCTTCTCCTGATTCTCCAAGCCAAATTTTCGTCAGTATAATACGTATACGCGTTACACACACACCTTCAGCCAAAACGAACTAATACATGTTTCGTTCGTCAATCGCTATCTTCACTATGCAATCGACTCCAAATTTTGACAGCTTACACAGTCAGGTTATAACCTGGCGAGTGTGAAATAAGATAAGTTATCAAAATTTGAGATGCCACGTGTTTTTACAAATATGTATCATTGTACCATTGAATTGCAACCAAAATGCAGTCTGAAACACAAGGTAAGTTGGCCAAATTTGAATTACGTCCTGTTTGTATATCATAAATATAACCCATAACCACAAATTCAAACGACTTGAAATCAGCCTGTAACAAATCACTATCATAAATCAAATCAATTCAATCGATATGCAATCAGCATATAACCACAAACCAGTATTACTTTTTAATTAAATATTATTACATTTTTTAATATAAGCGTTTTTAACAAAGTAAAAAATTCAATAAAGTAAAAAAAATACTCCAAGTACATGAAAAAGTCGAGGACGGAAAAGAGTATTACCAAATAAATCACAAAAAATAGAAAATAATCATGTAATATTAAAAATTATCTAAAGTCATTTCCTATGCAAATTCTTTTTGCAAAAAGAAGTGGGATCCCGATAAAAACTTCAAAAAAGTAAAAAAATTACGCCAAGTTCATGAAATAAAAAAAATACAAAAAATAGAAAATAATTACAAAGTAAAAAAAGATGTGAAATTGCGTTCCCGCAGCGTGCAACGACGACACTGTGTAACACAATAAAAGACAAGAAAATATGTCCGCGGCCTGGAAGTCAAATACCTGGCGTGGCCAGGAAAGGTCGAGGTGTCGATAAATAAGACTTATTTAAAAACACAAAATAATGTAAGTATACTCATATTGTTTTAAATTGACAAATTATGTGAAAGCTTGTGAGAGGGATCGGTGTCGATGAATGATCTTACAATTATTTTAAAACGCAATATAATGAAAATGTACTCATATTGGCTGTGTTTTAAATGGACTAATTATCTGAAAGCCTGCGGAGGGGGAAGGTATGGGTATTGATGATCTGAGAATACTTTGCCTGGCCACGCCAAGTATTTGACTTCCAGGCCGCGGATATATTTTCTTGTCTTTTATTGTGTTACACAGTGTCGCCGTTGCACGCTGCGGGAAAGCACCTTTATGTACTTGCAGCTCATTTTGATTTCACATCTTTTTTTACTTTGTAATTATTTTCTATTTTTTGTATTTTTTTTTTATTTCATGTACTTGGCGTAATTTTTTTACTTTTTTGAAGTTTTTATCGGGATAGAATAGACCTATCACCCTATGGATGTTCGTGTTACCATCCAACTGTGTTACCGACCCATAATTTGGGGACTGAATTTAGCGGCCTCTGCTCATGAACAGCGTCCAACTCAGCAAATACTCTGAAATGTGTTTAAATGCTGAAAGGTGTGTGCGTGCTTGTATACGTGTGACTTGGTTAGAGTGTGAGTTTGACATAGAGGGCGGGCTTTCGCTATGCTACGCTTTGACTCGGTTTGTCAACGACTCGTGCGGATTTCTCTCCGAAAATCCATTTCGGTGATCAAGACACTATGACGCTCAAAAATGATATTTCTTCAAAGCTTGTGCAAGCTATAAGTTGCAAGATGACATTGTATTTTAGTACTCTTACGTGTCACAGAACACTTAATTAACATTTTCATGTGTTGTACGCCGAAAAATATTAAAAAACTGACGATGTTACTGACATTCGAGCAAATTTCTGCACTTCCCGCATATCTAGACCATGCGCATCCTACGACACGTATTATTAAAAATAATGAATCGATTGTTTTTGTAAAATTTAGTTTTGTAGGTTTTCGGGACCATTTTGCAATAGTTTGTTTATTACTTGGGAACGGTAGATTAGTAGTTCCAACACTACGTTTCATTACAAATTGATTGGCTCTTCCCATAGTAACTATTGAATGGATTTAAAAATTGTTAAGGTCTGGGCACACATATCAGTTACGTGTCAGTCCCCTCAGAATTCAAGTACTCTTTCCATTAAAATCATTAAAAATAATTAGAAGTATGTCACGTTTGGTGTCATTCATCAGAAAAGCACTAGCAATCCATTCGTGATATTTCTATGAAGATCTAATATAGAAATTGACATATTCATATTACTGGATGACCTATTGTTGACTTTATTTTTATGCCTTTAGTGTTTAGGATGCCCGAAACTCGTAGTTCGAAAGCTTCGACCTAAGAACCGATCAGGGTCGTAAAAGAAGGTCCCATTCAACCGATTTCACTAGAGCGCATTTTAACTTTAGGGTACGAATATAGATACGACGTTGAAGGAAAAAGATGAATGAGAATAATGGTTTTGAAACGTTAAATACATTTGTAATCGAATTTGACGGCATAGGTAAGTGAGAGGGAATATAGCGAGTGCGCATGCGACGTGGGTGCGAGACAGCGGAGCGGATCGCTGGCGAGAGCGGGAGGACAGTCTTGACTAATCACGCGTGGGAAGGATCAATAATGATCGATAAGACGTTCCAGTTGCATATCTCTATCCGGTAATAAATGTATTAGATTTAGTTCCTCACGGGACATTTCACGCGAAATCGGACACATTTCGGATGTTGCTGAAATTTGAATATGTTGTAGTTTTTAGTGATATTTAAACGTACCTCAAAGGATTCTTCAAAATTTAGAAAAATGTCGATTTTACAGCTGTTTAAAGGTAAGTGCTAACTTTTTTCAGTAAATTATAGCTATGGAAGTAGTAAATGGATGGAGATGAGCTTTACGGTGCTTATAGAGAAGACATTGATCTTTTAGGAAAAATTATTTCAGTTTCGAAAAAGAAAAATTTGAACCATTTTTGTGCACTTATTTTAAACAAATGCAGGTTTTTAACATCGGGCGCGATTTTAAAAATCTGAAAAAAGGAGAATAAAGTTCTATCCTTCCTCTTGGTGGACAAATTTTCAAAAATATGGACATTTTAAAATTGGCCCTGTAAAAATTGCCTAAAGTTGCAGCTGCGTCAAATCACATCGGGTCGACTGGCTGAGCGGTGCGGTATTCGCAGCGGCCAAGTGGCTATATCTGCTATTCTTATACAGTGTTCTCGAATATGGTAAGTATTTGTAAAAAACTAAAGAAGGAAAACTTTTACTGCTTTTTATACACAACATAATACGGTAACTCAATTTTTGGTGTTCGCAATATTTTCCTTGAAACGAAGGTGACCCTCAGTTTTTTAAATGGAATGCTATATATTTTATTATCCAATATGAAAGCGACTGTCAAGACAAATTCAACTATATGGTATACTATGATCTTCAAGGCTGCATATGGTTAGGAATGAAAGATGAAATTCAGTCTACTAGATAGATAGTTCGATATATTTATTTCATTCCTAACCATGTGTAGCCTTGAAGGTCATAGTATACCATATGGTTGAATTTGTCTTGACAGTCGCTTTCATATTGGATAATCAAATATATAGCATTCCATTTAAAAAACTGAGGGTCACCTTCGTTTCAAGGAAAATATTGCGAACACCAAAAATTGAGTTACCGTATTATGTTGTGTATAAAAAGCAGTAAAAGTTTTCCTTCTTTAGTTTTTTACAAATACTTACCATATTCGAGAACACTGTATAAGAATAGCAGATATAGCCACTTGGCCGCTGCGAATACCGCACCGCTCAGCCAGTCGACCCGGTGTGATTTGACGCAGCTGCAACTTTAGGCAATTTTTACAGGGCCAATTTTAAAATGTCCATATTTTTGAAAATTTGTCCACCAAGAGGAAGGATAGAACTTTATTCTCCTTTTTTCAGATTTTTAAAATCGCGCCCGATGTTAAAAACTGCATTTGTTTAAAATAATTGCACAAAAATGGTTCAAATTTTTCTTTTTTTAAACTGAAATAATTTTTTCTTAAAAGATCAATGTCTTGTCTATAAGCACCGGAAAGCTCATTTCCATCCATTTACTACTTCCATAGCTATAATTTACTGAAAAAAAGTTAGCACTTACATTCAAACAGCTGTAAAATCGACATTTTTCAAAAATTTTCAAAATCCTTTGAGGTACGTTTAAATATCACTAAAGACTACAACATATTCAAATTTCAGCCACATCCGAAATGTTACTCCGAACAGTGTCCGCTTTCGCGTGGAATGTCCCGTAAATTAATAGCTTTACAAAACTAATGATATACACAAATTGCGCCAATTATCACAATGGCTATTTATACAAAGAAAAAAATGTATTAAATAATATTAACCAGATATATTTTTATACAAATAAATATTTTATTTAAAATACTTGGCGTTACGAAACCGAAAAAATGTTAATTGTATTGGTTAATAAATAAAATAAAACAAGACAAGACACCACTGAGACAAGAAAGAAAGAAAAAGATTTTAATGCAATTTATACATATTTATTCAGTTTAGCAACACCTATTCGGTTTCGCAGCGCCAAGTATTTTGAATAAAATATTTATTCGTATTAAAATATTTATTTGTATAAAAATATATCTGGTTAATATTATTTAATACATTTTTTTCTTTGTATAAATAGCCATTGTGATAATTGGCGCAATTGGTGTATATCGTTAGTTTTGTAAAGCTATTCATTTACGACAATGTTTTTAAATGGGATCATTCTGTTGGGATTATATACTTGGAGCACTTTTTGTACCTTTATAACTTACTTAAATCTACAAACAGGTTTTTTGAATTTCCATTACTGGCTCACAAAAAAAGTTTAAAAACGACCTTTACTATTTTTTTTGCTATTCCGACCAAGTGCATTTTTTTCCAACCGACGAATCACATCATTTAGCAAACTATTCCCTCTAGCTTCCCAAAAAAACTCAAGTCGTTTGGATAAATTTTAAAAAAGTTATGCGATTTTAAAGGGTGGCCGAATACTTTTGCACGCCACTGTATGTATAGATTAAAAGTAAGCACTTCCTGAGCCGCCGAATGCAACACTTCTAGAAACTTCCGGAGCACACGAAACCATTAATTTTTTAAATTCCTATGTAGTGCACTCGGAACCACCATTCAGGCATATAAATAAGACCCCGATGAACCCCACAGGAAACTTAGATTTCAACTTTCGACCTAACGATATCATCATTCTATTATTCGCGGACCGATCTCGTATCTCCTCCTCCGAAGCATGACTCATATTTAGAATAAAGTTTCTTACTTACTGAAATAAATATCGTTGCCTACATAGGAGATTCAAATTGCGCGCATTGTTTGCGTTCTGTGCGGTGAAGTTGGCCACGCAACATCATTTATCCCTGGCATGCGTTTTCTTTGTTAGATCTTTATAGTATTCGTTGCGATGTCCGAGTGATAGGCACGTGGTTTGCACGACCAGTTTCTCAATTACATTTATTGGTTTCATTGTCAATTATAATTATTTGTATTACATACATCTAAAGTCGTTAGTAAGAATAGCGAAAGTCAACCAGTGTGTAAGTATAAAATAAACTATTCTAACACTTACAATTAGCTAAGACACGAGTGTTTTCCAACATCGTAACACCGGATTCCGTCGCGGGGCGCACGGTGGAGACAAATTGTAATTCTCAAGACATCGTTATAACGCACCTATTCCAAAATGGGATTTGATACCGAACTGTTAATACCAGAATTATATTTAAAACCTAATTTGTGGGAAGCTCCTCGCGAAGATTATAAAAAGTCGACAGTAATTAAAAAATATTTTCACGTCACAATATTGTCTTTTTCTTCGAATTCGTTTCCTGTTTCTCTGGTGTAAATAATAAACAGCAACAATTTGATATTTAATTCACTAATCCTTTATTGAAGAAAAGGTAGGCGTAGGTACAAGACTTAGGTTTGCAATCACAATATACAATGGCGACTGAGGTATAAGTTCTTCGATAGTCTAAGGTTGAATTGCAAAATGATTACGGGTGTGCGAGTATACCGAATATGTTTATGTGTCGACAAACTTTCGAGGTACCGACCCGAACCCGAAAAAAATTCCTGATCCGACCTGAGCTCGAAATATCGGGTATCCGCATGACCTCAAAAATGATGCGATTCACTGTGAATCACCAAATTCTCCATGCTCCACTTAACTCTGAAACTGGCCTTGAACTAAGGCCCGATGCAGACGAGCGGTTTGCGGCAATTTGCCGCCGCGTTAGCAGAGCATTGATTTATATGAAGCAGTTCACACGGGACGCAAATTTTAGCGCCTACTATGCGGCATGTTTGCGTTCGTCAAAACGAACGCACGTGTTTCTTGACAGCGAACGAACGCTGCCACTTTGCGGTGAAGCACTGTTTTATATCGAGCCGGTTGCACGAGCGTTTTGCGATTATTTGACGCAAGAAAATGGTCGAAATAGATATTGAAATTTTTATTGAAGTCGAGAGATTTTCTGAAATATGGAATTGTGGAAAAGAAGAATACGGTGATAAAACGAAGAACGAAGGTGCGGGCATGCAATTTTTTTCTCCGTTGTTTAGGTGTTAGCATTTCCGTAGCTAAATAGATTGTATGAGCAAATAATGCGAAATGAATGCATGGGAAAATTGCCGCAAACCGCTCGTCTGCACCAGGCCTAAGTGGAGATACAATTTGTTTGACAAACGTTACGTGATGGCAGCACGTTAATGATATAGGTGTATTATATTTGATAGAATTAGGCTGTCTACTTTAGTCCGGAAGAGGTACCCACCCCGATCCTGACTGCACAACTCTTTCCGGAGCCTACAGACTTCTGCTTCGCCTTGGTAGATTAGATACCCCTTTTTGCTTCATTGTACGTTCGTCAGTACGTTTTTGTGCACATCTTTCCCACTCTCTAGTTTCCCACCCTCCCTCGTGCCTCCCTCTCTTCAGCTCACCCTGTGCTCGAACGTTCGCTTTTTCCTATTTTTTAACATTTTCTTTTCTTCAATGCCTTAAAATGCAAAAATAAACGAGACTTCGAAGACCGGCATGGAATTGACCATCGGTAAACATTTCAGCATTATATTAGAATATGGCCCGTCGCCTGAAAAAAAGAAACTTTTCTCTGAAAATATTGGCCACTGCGAGACCTGCCGAATCAGAGACAAAAATATTTTCCCGAAACTCCCGGGAAATTCCGAACGACAATCGCACGCGGAGACGCGTGGACAATTCAAGGTCTGTTGTAGCTCAGAGCCATCGTCTCTGCCCGTTCGTCTATCTTTCTCTTCATCTTTCTAGTTCTCCGTCCCTCTTCCCTCCTTCTCTCGCTCGTAATTTTCTTTCTCTCTCATCGTCCGCGGCTTTCGCTCGTGCCGCATTTCTCTTTGTTTTTTCAACAACGAAACGCTAAATTATTGGCTGGACCTACATCAAGAGCTACCAATTCCCACTCTTCGGTAACAGACTGACAGTTCGAGGCTACAGATTTCAATGTATTCGGTCCACATTTCCCATGACAATTTCTCGCACGATTGTCAAACAGCTTAGATTTCTCGTAAGGCCTAGCGAGGTCTAACTTTCGGTCAAAATCTTTTCAACTATCCGTCGTCTCTCTTCAACAAGACTTCCCCTGTCGTCTCTTACCACCCTGCCACCGCCAACACTGCTAATACTTTCTCTCTTTCTCCTCGCTGTTCCATTTCGCTCGCACTACTTTCCCCCTCTTACCCGCGCCCCTAACTCACGCCCCACCAGCGATTCCTCTTTTCTCCCTTTAGCCCCCTGTAGAGTCTGTAGACACGAAAGCATGTCTCTCTCACTCTTGCACGCTCGCTCACTCTCTTCCATTCTCCTACTTCTGGTCGCTTTATTCGTCGTGAAACTTTTTATGTTGCGTATATATTAAAGGGAAACGTATCAACTGCCTTTCTGTTAAAGTAGATATTGTCAAATTAAGAGAATCAATGCTAGTTCGACATTAAGCTCCTAACTTTTACTGTTTCAATTAGTATAACGCGCGCCTGTGTAAATTATTGTCGGGCCCTTTCGTATATTTGGTTTTACCAGGGCGGGCAAGTGAAACTGCCCTGTGAAACCTTGAGTTTTTTCATTTCTCCTCATATCTGTTTCTCGCTCTTCCTCATTCACTGATTTCTTGCCCCCCTTTCTTACGGGACAAACTTATTCTGCCTGTTACGTTTACTTTTATAGCAACCCTTTAAAGTGTTCGCTACTGGAATGCAAAGAATTGAATACATTTGGAACCCATCTACGTGTAGTACATTTTATTAGAGAGGCTTTTTTTTACTATTACACGTACGTAAGAAATAGCGAATTCCGCGGATTGAGTGGATCTTGCGGGAGAATGAGTGAATGTGAGAGCGAAACTGAGGAAAGAGCGTGACGATTGGCTGAGTGATGAAGGTGACTGACGAGTGACATGAGATAGTGAAGAATTTGTTCGTGGGAATCAGCATATATATATATATATATAGTAGTAATTTAAAGAGCGCATTGCAAGTACGGAAAAATTAAAATAAACTCACTCTGATACTATTAATTAGCACGTTAATTGATTATCCGCTTCTAAATTAAAATATCCAACACAAATAAAACTTAATACGTAACAATTTCAAATTAGTAAAGCTTACTACGCAGTTTGGTTTAGGGCTGTTACGAATATTCGATTACCCCTAATTATTTCAATATTCCAATATCAGTGAATTCGAATATTCAAATAATTAGGAGTATTCGTATATTCAAACATTTAGGAGCATTCGAATATTCAAATAATTAGGATATTCGAATATTCAAACATTTGGGAGCATTCGAATATTCAAATAATTAGGAGCATTCGAATATTCAAATATTTAGGAGTATTCGAATATTCGGAGTGATCAAATTTCGAATGGTACCAAATAGGAATCTGAACGTGAAATATTTTTTCACACTTTATCGTGAAATTATTTTCATATTGGCTTTACTATTACTTATTTTGCAAACGATAAATTGGGCATTATTCCAATTGTTTCAAGTAAATATATACGTATGTAACGTAATTATCAGAAAAAATTATTTTTAGTCTAATATTTTGTTTGAATAATATTTATTTAGTACTCTTTGCAACAAATTATTCCTTCTATTTATTCGAATAATTCATCATTATTTATTTGAATAATTTGTTCAAATTTGTACAAATACCGATTGTAGAATATTTAGAATAATAATACTATATAATAACTGATGGTTGTTTTCGTTTCAAAATTTTTAAAGAACAATGACAGATGTTGGCAAGTTTTGGAGCCGGCCAGCAACGAAAGTTTTTTACAAGATATATTTCTACAAGTATTAAAAAATCCAAACTGCATAATTATTTACTCTGGAGGTAATGAGAAAGTTATAAATTAGGAGCGAATATTAAAAAAAAAAATACGAAAATTATTTCCGGCAGATATATGCATAGACCTTCAGAAACGATTTTGGGTCTGTAGTTTTGACCACCTAAATGCTTAAATAAATGTCTGAAGTTCATTGAAGTGCAACATGCAAATAATACATTGGAAAGATATTTTAAGAATCATTTCAATATAGTGAATTATATCATCTTCCATCCAGTATTAGTTGCAGTTTCATGACAACCAACGACATCTAAGTCCTCAAGGGAGATTTTCAATTCATTTAGATGTGGGACGACACTATCAGTAATCCCTAGTAGCATTTATTTGTTGGGCCAATGACGTGTTATCCGTTGTCCAACTGTTGAAGTGTCGCACTATTTTTAAATGGGCCAACGATTGTAACCAACGCAGGTTCAACGTCACTTAACATAAAGGCCCAACTGAAGGTTTCTTTCCAAAAGACGCCTTAAAGACGTCCAGAGGACGTCTTAAAGAACTTCAAAAGTCGTCGTAAAGACGTCTTCTTCAGGCCTGGTTTGGGAAAAAAAAAAGAATTTCACGGTGAGGAGAATCGAACCCAAACTTTCCGCTTCCGCAGCAATCGCTCTTCGCAACTACCTTCTTTTTGTTTTAGCAAAATGTTTATTGAAAAGAAGGAACTATTTACATTCAGGCGTAATTTACATTTACGAGGCCCAATAAACATAAATGTAAAAAATAGTCAAGCAGTAAAAAAAACTTAAATAACTAATTGTACATGATGAATGCAGGCTCTTAGTTAAACATTTTGCGTTTAAAAAAACTTTAGTAAATGCGCTTTGGAATGTTAACAATAATACATTGCACGATCACAATTCTTTGCAAGATCAAATCGAGGGAAAAAATATCCTACCTAGAAGGAGGGCAGAAAATCCCTGAACCATTCTTAAAGGATAATATAAACTAAAGGTAGGGACTAGACTAAGCTTCTAGATTAAGGGGGTAGACACGGGTAATGCAGCGCTCTGTATACCGACATAATCTGGCCCGAAACATGGGTTTGCGCCCTGACGTTGTTTGTCCTTATATGATCGAATTTTGGACTGGGCGAGGTCTCATTCGAAAGAGGAAGGTTCAGTGCAGCGTGCTCTGCTCATGGTTCGACGAGATTGTGTTGATATCCAATAATACGAGTGTTCAAAGTAGAGCAAAAGTCGACAAAATACACCCGCAAGAATCCAAGTATTTTTTGGTCACTAAAAGAGTTTTGTGACTCAAACGATGAGCAGAGCGTGCTGCATTGAACTTTCCTCTTTCGAATGAGACCTCACCCAGCACAAAATCTGGTCATATAAGGACAAACAACGTCAGGGCGTAATTGCGTTCCCAAATACGAGTTCCGCCATATTGGCGATAATACAGAGCAAGTCACGTGACAAATTTAGTTGAGCTAGTGGATACGAGATGGCGCCTACTCGGGAGGACTGCCAACGTGGAATCATAGCAAAACTGAAGCATTAGCTGGATACATGTGCCACAGCAAAAGCGTGATACAGTCAATGTATGTATTTTTGAACGATTGTAGGTTAGATTATATGCATTTTAGGCATACATTGACTAGAAACTGCTGAAAACTGTGTACATTTACTAAATTCACGCTTTTACTGTAACACATACATCACCGCTGCCGAATATATGTTATAATTATATGGCCACATTATTTCAAATAAAAAAAGAGATTGGAATTTTTTAATAACACTGGAAGTAGTAATTTACTGATATCATATTTTCAGAATGTGGAAGTTACAGCAATTATTTGCAATTATTGCTCTTACTATTATGCTTCCGACTATTGTATATAACATATAACAAGGAAAAGTCTCCAAATCGGTCAACACTTGACTCCTTGATTTTTTTTGTAATTCTTTACGCTCCTATGCAGAGATGGGCATTATTTAATTAAATGAATATACTTCCGAATGGCCCCAGTGGCCGATCGACACGAGGTTTGGGGGGAAGGTGTGTGTATATATAGGGTATTATCTTTATCCGGATAGGTTCAGATTTAAAATAGAAAACGTACGAACTATAAGCATACAAAAAGGAATATTTCCTGGATGTTTCATAATAACAACAATATACAGGAGGCGAATATTTTATTATTTCAAATTAACGTGTAAGAAACATAATTTTTCTATGTTCTCAGGTAATAATTTTAATCTATTACTGGTAACGATATCGTCCGATCGAGTCCGAGTTTTGCCGAGCCGACCTGAAATCAAATTGTCCGCTCATGGCGGCTATGCTTGTAGCCCGAATCGAGTCTTGGGGTCCCGAAACTGTCGGGATCTCGAGCAATACGAAAGTATCGGGACCCCGCCCGATCCCGCCCGAAAGTTGCCGGCCCGTCCCGAGCCCGAAAAATCGGGTAACCGCACACCCCTAGTTACGAAACTCACCGGCCAATAAATCTGAATACGATCTTAGAAGTTCGAATAACCGACGAGAACCTTTGTGTCCCGAGCCGCGCGAGATCGCCGTGCTCGGCGATGTGTCATCGATTATAAAGAAACAGAATTTTTTTATTTTTCATCGTATCAATATGAAAGTGACACCATTGGATTCTTGGCATTCTCCCGGTTATATTGGCAGAAAATAATTTAAATCGGACTATTTTTAAGAAAACGGGCTTTCACTTCTACAAACAAATTTTTCACGTAATTTCCTTAATTTTGGTCCGAATTATATCATTTTTGGGGCCAATTTGATCGAGAAAACATGAGGAATCGACTGACGTCACTTTCGCAAAGATCTGATTAGAAATGCAGAACTGCAGATTTGTCACTGCTTAGCGCGCAACATTGTATGGCCCCGCTGGTTTCGAGCGCCGAAGCCCACGAAACTCAGCGAGTCGCATGATTGCCAGCGAGAAGGACAAGAGAGGACTTTCCATGGCGAAGGAAAATCAGCCTTCTACAGAACTCAAATCGAGAAAGACTTTGCTAACAAACTTTATATTCACGTCAAATAAATACTTGTAAAATTTAAACGACGAACTATTATTGAATTTCGCCAGTTCTTACATATGCCCCACTGGGTTCGGAATTCCTGATCCAAGAGTTTCATGCATTTACCTATTGAAATGTTGCTTCAAGTCATCGGGCAATTGCTTTGTTTCTTCTCGTACATATGTATATCTGTTCGCGAGTAGGTGTCATGAATGACGCGACTTTTGTTTCCCAAATAAATTCACCCCTATCAGGGTCCTCGCTCGAACCGCTTGACAAGGAGACCGAACGATGTGAACCGAGTGCGAGTGAAATAGCGCACCAGCGGTACACCCTCGGTCGACGGCGACTTGAGTCATCCAGTACTGAATACGAAATGTTCAAAATTTCTCATTACACCTTGATGAGAGTGTTACCATTCATGGATTGTTGGTGAGTCAAGACACGAAGCAATTCAGTCTATTTTTTCTTATGAATACATGATTAGAACACACTCTACGTTCAATAAAAATTGATCGAATTGCTCCATGTTTGATATAATTTTCATCGGGAAATCCTAAAAAATTCATCGGTAATACTTTCATCAATACTTATCAAAAAAACGAACATTTTATTTTTCTGTACTGGGTATTTTATCTAGCTCGTCGGTTTTATTGTTCTCGGCCGTCAACGGGCGGTCTACTAGGACCCGAAGGTCCACGCTCGCAACGAGAAACAAAACAGTGGGGTGGGTAGGTCTTTCCCGATAAACTGAGCCCAAAGGCTTCTCAACAATTGAAACATTGGAAGACTGTACAAATTCTTTCTGATGCTTTCGGCGATATGCGCAACCATTTGTATGCCCGGTTTCATGTCTAACAAGTCAGGCGATTTTGTTTGTGAGAGCCATATATAAAGACAGTCCTGTAACGTTCACTACATCTTCAATTATAAAACTGCAAATATGTTATTTTACACATGTGTCTCGCTGAGTTTCGTCGGCTTCGACGCTTGAAACCAGCGGGGCCATACAATGTTGCGCACTAAGCACTGATGAATCTGAAGTTTTGCAATTTCTAATCAGATCTTTGCGATCGTGGCGTCAATCGATTCCTTATACTTTCTCAATCAAATTGGCCCCAAAAATGATACAACTCAAACCATAATTAAGAAAATTACGTGAAAAATTTGTTTGCAGAATTGAAAGCCCGTTTCGTTAAAAATAGTCCGATTTAAATAATTTTTTCATAAAAAAAATGCGCAGGCTGGATGCGCGTGATTATTACGTGGCCCCCTCCATAGACATATATAGACGGATCAGAAGATGGGACTATCGGCGTGGGGAAGGAAGGCTTGGAGGGGTAAAGGCATAGGTTCAGATACAGGCGCGTCGGTTAGCTTCGGATGCATTCGGCATGCATAACCACAGCGTTATCCGATTTACTCGTATCGCTCCCCTTACCGCGAACCTTGCCACCTCCCTCAGCTTACGCACCGCCGTCTATATATGTCTATGGTCCCCTCCTCGAAGTGACAGAAAATATAACCTGTGTATACGCTATATGACAATAAATGTTGAGCGGCTATTTCGTTCTTTTGCGCTACATTTGTGAACTTTTTATCATCCTTCCGAAACATTATTATTACGTCGCAACAGTATCTTTAGGAAATCGGGTCTAGCATATTATATTTTCTGTCACTTCGAGGACAGAAAATCCCGTCCTGCAAGTGACAGAGAATATAACCTACAGGGTGTCCCATCTA
Source organism: Andrena bucephala (assembly GCA_947577245.1). NCBI lineage: Eukaryota > Metazoa > Arthropoda > Insecta > Hymenoptera > Andrenidae > Andrena > Andrena bucephala. The sequence continues at coordinate 70,233,909 of OX387716.1, forward strand.
AGACGAAACAGCCAGTTTTCTCCTAAACTATAGGAGATAAAAATATAAAAAAAATAGGGAATTGCATGGTTCGAGGGGGCCAATTAATTAGCGCGATCGAATTTTTTTATCGATTATTATTTTAAAAGATACGATGGTCAAGTTCGGTTTTTCAAATGGAACTATTTTTTTTGAACACCTGAGTTGATAGTGCGTTCCAAGACAAATTCAATAAGCTTTAATGTATACACTTTATTTTCACTGGTTTTTAAGATATTGCGCTTGCAAATTTACTGATTTTCACTGGAAGAAAACTGTCTGGTATAGCACGGACCGGGGACGGTTTTACTGGCTCCACTTGTGGCACTGCCTTTTGAAATAGATACCTACCTGCCAAAGGTCTACGCCAGGCCCAAAGGCTGGACAATTTTTTTCCGTCAGAAATGCTACTTAGGTAGGTACATCTGCGGTATCGAGAAGCGCACCGTTACTTTTATTTCGCACTTGCTTCTACGCTCGGATGGCCGGTTCTTTTGGGAGGGATGCAAGTTCGATTGGTTAGGTTAGGAGGAGTGAAAGTTGCTAGACTAAATTTCAATCATAGGGAGCAGATTGTATCAGAACCATTCGGATTTGCATTCCTCACAAACGGCTGCTCTCTTGAAACATTGCTCTTCACAGCAATGCCCACCTTCTCTCGCACGGAATACGTTAACGCTTGCTTTTGTTCTGATATTGAAGCTCGTGTTTATACTCGAGAGGACCACGCGTCGACAGCGGGCTACCCCTTTTCTTCCTGTGTCTCTCCACGAGCCGTGTTGACGGTGGATTGTAGGAGCGTAGATATCTGGATGCCAGTTATTGAATTCAGGAGACGATAGAAACATTTTATTACAAAACACACATGTACTATAATTAAAGTAAATCGTATTCCTCTCGGGCAGGAGTACTGATAATGATCGAACTTGCGCCCCACTTCGCGCAGACCAATTACACGGAGGGTAGTCGGGTCACACACTGCCCAAATGTGTGATGCGCTGGCACCCCGTGGCGAGGACAGACCTTCGCATTGCCTCACCCGATTTTTATGGTTTTTTTCCGGAAAAAGGTACGAATCCTAGGCCGAACGTAGCGAATTGAAGTCGACCCTCCGCAGTCGAGGGTGAATTATCCATTACACCGTATTAAGAAACCCTTTTCTTCGTCGTATCGAAAGGGAAGTGGTGCCAATGGATTCCTTATGTTTTTCTGACGAAAATCATACCAAATGTCATGCAAATCGGACTACTTTGACACAAGCTATTTGTATTCCTATGTAAAAGTTGTCCGATTTACACGACATTTGGCATGATTTTCATCGGAAATCCCCAAGGAATCCATCCGCGACACTTCCATATCCATACGATAAAGAATAAAGAATTATTTTATTTCCTAACCAGATACAGGGTAATTATGGAGCAGCGCCCGTGAAGGAGATGCGGCGGCCTAGTACCCCGTGGCGAGGACAACCCCTCGCAGTGTCTGACCGAATTTTATGGCTTTTCACCCGCGAAGGGGTTCGAGTGCCTAATAGCGAGTGAGAAATCTTCGACTTGCGCATTTCTCATCAGATCTTTGCAAAACCGACACCTATCGATTCCTTATGTTTCGCCGATGAAGCTGACACTAAGAACGACGTAATTCGGACCATAATGAAGGAAATTCCATAGAATATCGATTTATGTCATTTCAAGCTGACTTGACTTGGTTAAAAATAGTCCGATTTACATGAAATTTGGTATGATTTTAATCGACGGAACGCCAGGAATCCATTGGCGCCACTTCCCCTTCGATACGATGAAGAAAAGAAGCAAACATTTGAAATCCTGAACATTTCTCACTTCTTAATGGTATTCCAAACCCTTCGAGGGTCTAAAGCCATAAAATTCGATGGGCACTGCGGGGTGTTGTCCTCGCCACGGGGTGACGGGCGCAGCACCAGAATCAGCCTGTACCTACCTTTTTAAGAAATAAAACAATTCGTTATTCCTTATCGTATGGATATGGAAGTGTCGCCGATGGATTCCTTGGGGTTTTCCGATGAAAATCATTACAAATGTCGTGTAAATCGGACAACTTTTACATAGGAATACAAATAGCTTGTGTCAAAGTAGTCCGATTTGCATGACATTTGGTATGATTTTCGTCAGAAAAACATAAGGAATCCATTGGCACCACTTCCCTTTCGATACGACGAAGAAAAGGGTTTCTTAATACGCTGTAATGGATAATTCACCCTCGACTGCGGAGGGTCGACTTCAATTCGCTACGTTCGGCCTAGGATTCGTACCTTTTCCCGGAAAAAAACCATAAAAATCGGGTGAGGCAATGCGAAGGTCTGTCCTCGCCACGGGGTACCAGCGCATCTCCTTGACGGGCGTTGCTCCAGAATTACCCTGTATCATTTGGGCAGTGTGTGACCCGACTACCCTCCGTGTAATTGGTCTGCGCGAAGTGGGGCGCAAGTTCGATCATTATCAGTACTCCTGCCCGAGAGGAATACGATTTACTTTAATTATAGTACATGTGTGTTTTGTAATAAAATGTTTCTATCGTCTCCTGAATTCAATAACTGGCATCCAGATATCTACGCTCCTACAATCCACCGTCAACACGGCTCGTGGAGAGACACAGGAAGAAAAGGGGTAGCCCGCTGTCGACGCGTGGTCCTCTCGAGTATAAACACGAGCTTCAATATCAGAACAAAAGCAAGCGTTAACGTATTCCGTGCGAGAGAAGGTGGGCATTGCTGTGAAGAGCAATGTTTCAAGAGAGCAGCCGTTTGTGAGGAATGCAAATCCGAATGGTTCTGATACAATCTGCTCCCTATGATTGAAATTTAGTCTAGCAACTTTCACTCCTCCTAACCTAACCAATCGAACTTGCATCCCTCCCAAAAGAACCGGCCATCCGAGCGTAGAAGCAAGTGCGAAATAAAAGTAACGGTGCGCTTCTCGATACCGCAGATGTACCTACCTAAGTAGCATTTCTGACGGAAAAAAATTGTCCAGCCTTTGGGCCTGGCGTAGACCTTTGGCAGGTAGGTATCTATTTCAAAAGGCAGTGCCACAAGTGGAGCCAGTAAAACCGTCCCCGGTCCGTGCTATACCAGACAGTTTTCTTCCAGTGAAAATCAGTAAATTTGCAAGCGCAATATCTTAAAAACCAGTGAAAATAAAGTGTATACATTAAAGCTTATTGAATTTGTCTTGGAACGCACTATCAACTCAGGTGTTCAAAAAAAATAGTTCCATTTGAAAAACCGAACTTGACCATCGTATCTTTTAAAATAATAATCGATAAAAAAATTCGTTCGCGCTAATTAATTGGCCCCCTCGAACCATGCAATTCCCTATTTTTTTTATATTTTTATCTCCTATAGTTTGGGAGAAAACCGGCTGTCTCGTCTTAGATGGGACACCCTGTATATGCTATACCCGATTTCCTAAAGATACTGTTGCGGCGTAATAATAATGTTTCGGAAGGATGATGAAAAGTTCACAAATGTAGCGTAATACAACGAAATAGCCGCTAAATATTTATTGTCTTATAGCATATACATAGGTTATATTTTCTGTCACTTCGAGGAGGGACCACATAATAATCACGCATTGGATTCAACATCAAACACAATTTTATATATGTTTGTTCATAACTGCTTTCTGCATAGGATGTGTATTTCATGTTCTGTTTCAGTGTTTTGCTAATTAAAAAATGTCTATCCTAACAAACTTCATTTTCTGGGGACATGCCCTAATCTATTTTTCCTTTTCACTTATAATTCCTTACTGCCAACGTAGAATATTGTAGCATAAGCACATTTCAAGTAAATGTACAATGAATTTTCTACGTTTGCAGTACCAGCAGACTTTCTGTTTAAAAAGTACAACGCAACAGCTGAGAATTTCTTTCCTTATTCAAAATAACATATGGAAATAGCAAACAGCTCCCTCTCGCGTGCACAGGCAGCCGCGTATCTATGGGTAATACCATTTCAGTGCAGAAAAAACCTGCTGTAATACCGACCTGCCGAATCGGCCAGACCACATGACGTGTCTACCCCCTTAAAGGGGAATATATACATAGGAGTAAACATAGGCGGCTCTAAAAATATATATACACTACGCCACCCTGACAACTTACGCGTTGCACAGTGGGGTATTTGGCCCAAAAACCCGGACATAAATCGATTTAAAAAATTTTGGGTAAACAGTAAAATTTTTGGTGCTTGAGGCCAGGGCCGGCATTATGCAAGTAATGCGTTGCATAAGGCCGCCAGCCGAAGGGGGCGCTAAAAAATATATCGCAGACTTAATAATAAAGGAATCCAACTCCCATATAAACAAAATGTAATATAATTTACCTCGTAAAGGCAAAATATATTAAATAGAAAAGAGGTGCAAAAATTTGGGGGCGCAAAAAATTTTCTTGCATAAGGGCGCCTCGCGGCATCCTCGCGCCGGCCCACAGTGGGCCGGATTTTAAATTTGCCGCCTTTTGGGTTTTTTTTTTAAGATATCGGAATGAAACTTACGCTAAAAAATAGGAAAAAATCAATTCTTTCTAATGATGTATAATTTAATATTCGTTACATTTATTTATTTATTTATTTTTTAATTTTGTCAACTTATTTTTGATAAAAAAAATTTTAATTCTGTTTATTTGGTACCTTATTTAATGCCCTTTACAGTGGTGTAAGCAAAATTTTGGGAAACTTTTCGTTTCCAAGTTATAAGGAAAATTCGAATAATGAAGGAAAGTAACAACAAATCGGTTTGTTTAAATTAAGGACCAGGTTTTTGCGATAAATATCTTCTTTTATTAATAACTAATATAAACAATCCATTAAAAAATATTTTTATATGCATTAACGAAAATGGCGACATTTTTCAAATTTGATTAGGGATATCTTCCAAACGCCGAAAAGTTTCACTTTCGGACCAATTGCAATATTTTCAGCACACTTTCCTCTAAATAATCACGTATCGATCATTTCCCCCCTCGTCCCACTGCTCAAATTATTAGTGTTTAAAGATATCAACATTCGGTCAGTCCGTAGGGTAAAGGTAGGTCGCGTTGTGTTATTCATGTTTACAATATTAATTCTTTAGTTTCATGGTCTAAATTCTGATTTTTTTTAGTAGATGATTTCATTCGCATACTAGATATATAAGGATCGGACGTTAAAAGTGATTTATATAGTATGTCTTCGTTTGTTGCTAATCTGGAACATTTTCGGGTATTTTCACATCTGATTCTCTTAAAATCTTTATGACGGGTTTCCTGAGCTTCCTCAGAAAGCTGCCCAATTGGAAGCAATGTATATTGTACTATTTCTGCCCCATGTATTAATAATTTATGCACAGAGGCCGGCATATAGTACCAGGAAAAGAAACAAGAAAAGAAAAAACACAAACTAATATATATAACTAGAACATATGAACGAAGCGAAGTAAAAAATTAACTATAACTATCAAATTCAGATAATGAAAAATGTTTGACAAGGGACCGAGCTCTTCTTTATTTTAGGTTAAATTGAAAAAATTGCATTTGCTTTTGTTTTTGTACTTTCTTTTCGTTGTTTTCTGCGAATGAGATCTACCAAAAAAATTCAGAATTTAGACCTTGAAGCTGAGGAATTAATATTGCAAACATGAACATAACAACGCGACAATAGGGGCATATTGCAAATATATTAATAATAACATTTCTGTGATCATGTTTCCCTTCTGCTCAACTATCCCACCTTTACCCTACGGACTGACCGAACGTTGATATCTTTAAACACTAATAATTTGAGCAGTGGGACGAGGAGGGAAATGATCGATACGTGATTATTTAGAGGAAAGTGTGCTGAAAATATTGCAATTGGTCCGAAAGTGAAACTTTTCGGCGTTTGGAAGATATCCCTAATCAAATTTGAAAAATGTCGCCATTTTCGTTAATGCATATAAAAATATTTTTTAATGGATTGTTTATATTAGTTATTAATAAAAGAAGATATTTATCGCAAAAACCTGGTCCTTAATTTAAACAAACCGATTTGTTGTTACTTTCCTTCATTATTCGAATTTTCCTTATAACTTGGAAACGAAAAGTTTCCCAAAATTTTGCTTACACCACTGTAAAGGGCATTAAATAAGGTACCAAATAAACAGAATTAAATTTTTTTTTATCAAAAATAAGTTCACAAAATTAAAAAATAAATAAATAAATGTAACAAATATTAAATTATACATCATTAGAAAGGATTAATTTTTTCCTATTTTTTAGCATAAGTTTCTTTCCGATATCTTAAAAAAAAGACCCAAAAGGCGGCAAATTTAAAATCCGGCCCACTGTGCGGCCCTGCTCACGAGTATTGCCTATTTTAATATCTGTAATAGATTATGCCGCAGATTCTTTATACGAATGTTTATCTTCATAAAACCCATCCGCCGGCAGGTACTCCACAAAAATAGTATGCGTGACAAGCTCGAATAAAATGTTTATATTTTTTGTTTTAGCATAATGAGAATATTTCCAACGTATGGATGAGATTTTTCTAATAAAAATGAAACCAAACCCGACGGAATTCAGACAAGTTTGAGTTCTGCTTATAATATATAATGGCTTTAAAATATCAATATATTTAATACTAGTCACTAACAAATTTGCTTGAAAAAGAAGAAAAATTTTGCGGCCCACCGTAGCGAAAATGGATATTTCACATTTTCACCCCTTGACTGCGGGGCGCCGACCTCAATTCGCTACGGTCGGCTGAAGATTCATACCTGTTTCAGAAAAAAATAATTCTTTATTCTTTATCGTATCGATATGGAAGTGCCGATGGATTCCTTATGATTTTCCGATGAAAATCATACCAAATTTCATGTAAATCGGACTATTATTAACGAAAATAGCTTGTGGTAATGGAAATTAATTTTTTATGGTATTTGTTTCATTATATACCTAAGACCCTCGACTCACATACATTTTGCTCAACGGTGTAACTCTTTCACGAATAAATGAAAATGTATTTTTACCGACGACCATACTGCGTCTGCAAAACACCAGAACGCCAACGGCCGTAAGACGTACCAGCCAAGCGTTTCAAATCGTTTAGTCAAATTGCAAATATTCCAAGTAATTCAGTACACAAAGAGTAATTAAAGTACCAAATTATCTACCAAAACGGAAGAAACAAAGGAGGAAATAGTATCTTGTGAAAATATCCGAGAAATCGGAAGCAATGATAATAGTTGCATTATAACCTCCAATTGCGACGCTTGGCCTGCGTCGCAGAGGAAGAACATAGTAAAATATCTGGACGGGGAATTATCCCCAAGCCAAATAAGGAAGCTAATGCCAAGTGATGATGGGAAGAAATCCATAAAACGAAAATCGGAAGCCACTCCATCCTCGATACCGAAAATGGCCAAGGGAAAGAAAAGTGCAGAGCACGTGCTAGATCAAGACAAGATGAATACTATAATTGGCAAGCTAAGTGCAGAAAATAAAATCCTAAGACAAGAGCTAGAAAATTTAAAAGAAATTATATCACAACTGAAGACAACAGAAAATCAGCAACTGCCTGCCGTACTAAGTACAAAGACCACGGCTAACCTACAAGGAGACCACTGGGCAGGTGGGAATCAGACAGCAGCAGATTCAATAACGCAGGACATAAGGTTGAAGAACAAGATAAGCAGGGAAAAGGAGTGAGAATATCTGTCCCAGCATCCCAGACTGTCAACTTCAACAGCAACAGCAGGACGAGTGACACCAGCAGCACAAGCAGGAGCAGACCGCAGCCAGGCAACGAAGGAGGGTCTACCAGGGCCGAACACAAAAGTTAGTAAGACCAACCCAACAGAAAAAAACAAACCCCCACCCATAAATATATTATATCAAGACCCTAAAGAGACAATAGAATTAGTTAAAAACAAATCTGCGGACATAAAGTTTCATGTAAAAAGAATAAGTAGTGCGAGACATGTAATACAATTGCATTCAACCGAAGACTTTGATGTAGTGAAGGGGATGCTCACTGATGCAAACACTAGCTATTATTCATTTACACCAAAAGATAAAAAAAAACATAATTACCTACTAAAGGGTCTCCCACAATCTTTCTCGGAGCAAGAAATTGCAAATGAACTCCAGTCACTCGCAGGAGAAAACCTTCACTTCACCAAAGTAACTCGATTTAAAACATTAAGAACAGAGAAAGAAAATAGAATATTACCAATTTATATAGTTCAATTAGAGCCAAAGAGCGACATAAGTAAACTCACATTAATTAGATATGTTAAATATCACGTAGTTAGATGGGAAAAGTTAATAAAAAAAGGAGACGCCCAATGCAGGAGGTGTCAAAGATTTGGGCATGCTGCAAGTAACTGTAATATGAATTACAGATGTGTAAAATGTAGCGAGCCACATCAACCGGGTGAATGCAAAATTAACACTCAAACAAATGATCAGACAGGTAAGAAACTCTTTTGTGTAAATTGCAGAACAGAGGGCCATCCTGCTTCTTACAAAGGCTGTCCAAAATATAAAGAGCACAAATTAAATAGCAAAAATACAAATCTAAGTAACAAACCAAATGTACCAAGAACAATAGTAAACCCAGCCTTTGCAAGAACAGGCACTTCATTCGCGAATATAGTAAAAGGTGTGAATCAGAACACGCTCCCAGGCACAGAACCAGCTAACACAATGAACATAGGGACTCCACAGTTCATATCACAAATGCAATCTAATATACATAACCTACAATCTAGAACAGACAGGATAGAAAAAATAATAGAAACTATAGCGATAAAACTAGAAGCAATGCACACACAATTAAGTCAAATAACAAATGTTATACCTAACAGCCATTACATTCAATAATACATACAGAAACATACACAAACTAAAGCTGATATCAGCAAATATAAACTCAATAATAAGCAACACGAAAAGAATAGCCCTCACACTTTTATTAGAGAAGCAAAACCCAGACATAGTATTCCTAAACGAAACACACCTTAATGAAAAACATATATTATATTTCAAAAATTACAAAATCTTAAGAAACGATAGACAAAACAATAAAGGAGGGTGTTAGAAATATTGAGACGTCACCTCATAAAAGGGGGCTGCACGGTTGAGCTAAAGCAGACGCGACCAGCGCAACGCCTAAGAGGTCATAAATTGTCATCGAGGTCCTTAGGACTTTTCAAACAGGACCTCCGGGGCCTTTCCCATGGGACGGAAAGGCAGTCTATTCCAGTCCTCGCTTCGAGAAAGACCGCTTTACTCCTGCGCAACTTTACCTTTGTTCAGCTTTCGAAATAAATATATATTCATATAAAATCCAGCGAACCCGTTAAATCCGTTACTCTAGTCTTTCTTACATATCAGAAGTGGGATCTACTTAACCATACGCGTCGGAGTGTATTTGTGTGAAACTTTGTGATCGTGTCAAGCTGTGATAGCGAACAATGGGCCGATCTAAGGGTGAAGCACGACGGCAGTCGCGCGATTGCTCACGGGGACGTTCGCGCAAACGTGGGCAATCGAAGGACCGGTCACGTGAAAGTTCGCGTGTGCAAGTGCGTGATCGTTCGCGAGATCGTTCAATGGAACATTTGAGGGATCGATCACGAGATCGTTCGAATGATCGCTCGCGAGATCGGGGTAATAGCTCTTCGCGAGATCATCGGCGAAGTTATTCGCGAAACCATTCTTTGGATCGTGAGCGAAGTCGGTCTCGAGGACGTGCGCGACACCAGGAGCGGCGACGCTCTGACGATCGAGCGCGATATTATTCGCGAAGCCACTCGCGAGATCGTTCGCGCAATCGGAGACGTTCCGAAACTACTTCTTCGTCGGAAGACTTGCGCGCTACGGTGAAACAGCTGAAGCGAGAATTGAGAAGTATACAGTCCAGATCCGTACATGACGAATACACTGTGCCGAAATTTGATCCCTCGCGGGACAGTGCAGATATTGAACAGTGGGTGCGCCAAGTTGATCGACTCGCGCGGCGATACCTGTGGAGTGACGATAATATCATCATTAACATTTCGCGCAATCTGAAAGGGTATGCACGGCGAGTATTTGACGAGGAGCAAAAACGTGACCACACGTGGAGATCACTGAAAAATATACTCGTCCAGCGGTTTAAGCGACCGTTACCGTTTTGTCGATTACTGCACGAAGCGTCGGAGTATTCGGCACAACCTGGACAAAAACTGGGAGACTATTGCTTCGAGAAGCTCGCTAAACTGCGCGCTTTAAAACTTAAGATTCCGGATGCATGTTTGGAGGACGCAATTATCGGAGGAATTGGTGATGAGAGCATCCAGCGGACGATCCGTTCGAATCGCTACGAGGACGTCGACGCTTTGTTCGCGGCGATGACCGAAATGGGAGCGATGCCCCGAGCTTCAACTTCAAGCAAGGCGGTGGTGTCACGACCAGCAACGTTCAATCGCGGAGCATATCCTGGACGAGCAGAGACAACGGCCTCGACTTCAGGGGCAAAACCTGGTGGGTCAACGACGGCGGGAGCACCTCAGAGGCCGGGTATTACGTGCTACAATTGTGGGGAAGTAGGACATTTTTCGACAAAGTGCCCAAAAACCCCTGTTACTTGCCGCTTGTGTGACAAACGGGGCCACTTGGATAAATTTTGTGCTCGAGTGAAAAGGGTAAACATGACACGGGTAAGTCTGACCAAGAACAATATGTACTTATTATCGGCTATGATCAACGAACGTAAAGTTACGTGTCTCGTGGATACCGGGTGTTCGAAAACATTGATTCAAAAACCGGTGGCGGTTCGGCTAAGACTTGAAATAGTTGAGGGTACAGGATTAGAGTTGCGGGGTTTCGCGGGTTCCGAAACGCGCTGTAATCTATTTGCCAACGTCACGGTAACGGTCATGGAAGCTACAGCGAAAGTACGTGCGGCAATTGTTGGCTCGGATATGATGCACTACGAGGCAATTGTCGGACGCGATTTTCTGGATCAACCCCATGTGATGCTGATCAAACGGCGGGACAGCGTTGTAATTCGAGGGTTACCTACGATGGAAGCGATGCGCGAGAATGTCCTGGACGTCTATGCGATGTACGGAACATTAGGAATTGATGAGATTGTTTTTGGGGACGTCGGTAATCGCGAGAAAGGACAATGCAGGGACCTCATTAAGTCATACTCGGATTGTGTCTCGACTTCGATGCGGACCCTTGGAAAGACCGACACCGTGAAGATGGAGATTCGTTGTACAGCAGATACGCCAGTATGCTACAACCCATATCGGATGGCTCCGGTCGAGCGTGAGGCAGCGCGGGCAATAATTGCCGAGTTGATTGAGAATGGTATCGTCCGAGAATCTGTATCGCCAAACTCTAGTCCGATCACATTAGTGACTAAGAAAACGGGGGATAAACGTTTGTGTATAGACTATTGGCGTTTAAATGCGGTGACCATCAAGGACCGGTATCCTTTACCGTTAATAGAAGATCAAATTGACCGACTGGGGGGTAATAAATACTTTACAGCCCTAGACCTGGCTACGGGGTATTACCAGGTACCGATGGATGACGCGTCAATAGAGAAGACAGCGTTTGTAACGCCCGACGGGCATTATGAATTTTTAAGAATGCCATTCGGACTGACCAATGCGCCCGCTGTCTTTCAAAGATTGATTAACACGGTATTGGGCTCATTGAAAAATACCGTAGCATTTCCATACATTGACGATATAATTATACCGTCAACCACTGTTTCGGAAGGATTGCAGCGACTTCGACTTGTCTTGGATAAACTACGAGAACACAAACTGACACTTAATTTGAATAAGTGTTCATTTCTGATGACGACTATTGACTATCTTGGACGGGAGATAAGCGCCGAAGGTGTCAAACCGGGCCGCAGGAAGATAGCAGCCGTGTTGGCGATGCCAAGACCCACCTCCGTAAGAGAAGTTCGACAATTCCTTGGGCTGGCGGGATATTTTCGCAAATTTATAAATGGTTACGCGACCATAGTTACGCCGTTGACCACTCTAACGAGGAAGAATACGGCATGGCATTGGGGAGACGCGCAAGCAACTGCGGTTGCAACGGTGAAAGAAGCCCTCACTACGCGACCAATTCTTGCGATATTTGATAGCGCGCTTCGAACGGAACTACATACTGATGCTAGTTCGCTGGGGTTAGGTGCTATTTTATTCCAATTTACATCGGAGGGAAGGCAGCAGGTAGTCGCGTATTATAGCAAACAGACAACTTTTGAACAACGTAAATATCACTCCTACGAGCTAGAGACGATGGCCGTGGTGTTCGCGCTTCGTCATTTTCGCGTGTACCTGCTTGGATTTAATTTTACGGTCGTTACGGATTGTAATGCACTTCGCACCACATTTACAAAGAGAGATCTGATACCACGTATTGGACGATGGTGGTTGGAGGTGCAAGACTATACTTTCGACATCGTGTATCGAACGGGGTCTAGGATGCAACATGTCGACGCCCTCAGCAGAAATCCCGTGCAAGGGGTGGAAATTTATCTCGTGGATATTACAGAAGCAGACTGGATTTTAGCCGCACAATTACAAGACGAACAATTGTGTCGGGTGCGAGAGATATTGATGGAGAACGTACGAAACGCTAATACTAAACAGTACTTTGCTGATTACGTTCTTAAGGATAACAAAATTTATAGACGATTGGAAAACGATGCTATAGGATGGGTGGTACCACGAGCGGCGCGTTTTCAAGTTTGTCGTTTATGCCACGACGACGCCGGACATTTAGGGTTGGAAAAAACTCTGCGGCGCATACGCGAAAATTACTGGTTCGCAGGAATGTCCGCGTTCGTAAAAAAATATATAGGGGCTTGTTTGAGTTGTGCGTATTACAAGAGAACGTCAGGGAAGAAGCAAGGAAAACTGCACCCCATTGAGAAGGTTCCGGTGCCCTTCCATACTATACACATTGACCATGTCGGACCCTTCGAGGTCAGCGCACGGAAAAATAAGTACCTGCTCGTCATTGTGGACGCTTTCACGAAGTTTACGATTATTGAACCCGTGAGGGATACCAAGGCGAAACGGGCAGTGAAAATTTTGCTCAACGTGGCTCATTTATTCGGAGTCGCGTCGCGTATTATCAGTGATCGAGGTACTGCGTTCACCGCGAGAACTTTTAAAATATTTTGTACAACGTATGGGATTCGCCATGTTTTAAATGCGGTCGCCACGCCACGCGCTAATGGGCAGTGCGAACGATACAATCGAACCATCTTGGCGTCATTGGCTACAACAGTGGCCGGAATGGAGTCGAATGTATGGGATAACTACGTCAAACAGGTACAAAGTGCAATGAATACCAGCTTTAATAAAGGTATTGGGACAACACCAACGGAGGCGTTGATGGGATATAAGGCCAAAACCACGGCGGAGGCACGAATCCTGCATGAGTTGCAAACCGAGGTACAGCGTTTGGACTTGAGTGAGCTTCGGGAACAAATCTCGAACCACATATCAGAGGACCAGCGACAGCAGAAAGAACGGTACGACAAGACTCGACGTGAAGCAACACGTTACCAGGAGGGAGATCTGGTTATGGTGGAGATCACGAGCGAGCAGGCAACAGGAGAGAGCAGGAAGCTTCATCCGAAATTCAAGGGGCCGTTCAGGATTTGTCGAGTCCTTGTAAACGACCGATACGAGGTCGAAGATTTACGACAGGGAGGTAGACGGGCTAAGACAGTCGTCGCGGTCGATCGTCTAAAATCCTGGGTTGCAGCAATCGAGTGAAACTATGGTGTATATAGCTAATATTAGACTTTAGTAAGTTACAGATATTAAATGAACAGCGACATAGCGCACTTATGGCATGACAGCTGGGACTGGTCAGTGTCGTCTCTGCAGCAGCGAAGCATGGGCTTCTGAACTCTCACTACGACAGTGAGGGAAAAACCACTGTCGAATGAGATCCGATATCATGACATTAGTGAGCATTGTTGTTGCTGCATTGTTGTATGATTGTTTTATGCCATCGGGCCGGTAGCGATGATGTGGCCGCTATTGGACGGTGATGAACTCGATATCATGACATTAGTGGGCGTTGTTGTCGCTACTATTGTGTGATTGTTTTGTGCCACCGGGTCGACAGGGATGATGTAGTCACTGTTGGATGGTGATGAACCGATATCACAGTAATGATCGGGGTTTTACCCATTATTACGTGATTGTACTCGATATCATGACATTAGTGAGCATTGTTGTTGCTACTATTGTATGATTGTTATATGCCATCGGGTCGGTAGCGATGATATGGCCGCTATCGGACGGTGATGAACTCGATATCATGACATTAGTGAGCATTGTTGTTGCTACTATTGTACGATTGTACCGAATCATCATGACAGCAAGCGGAGTTACTACTGTATGATGCCAGAATTGAATCATCAGTCAGCAGCTGGAGATCGGAAGCATCAACTACACGATTTCAACATCTTATATTGCATCGGGGTTGCAGGGTGTATGCAATCCAACAACAATATTCAACGAGCGACGAGCAATCATGCATCGCCAAACATCTGTACGCGATGTATTTATCTTCCATGGTCGTTGCTATGTCATTAGACAGAGGATTAATTTGAGAAAGGGGAGTATCGTCAGTTGACGAATATTTTTAATTTAGGCAAATTCTTTGTCAATCTCGGGGTAGTGTTATCAATGCTGACGTGGATACTCAGTTGTGTTTTGATTTTTGTGTTACAGAAACCAATGTAAAATTAAGGACAATCAAGTGCTTGGGGACAAGCACAACTGCAGGATGGCCGAGTGTTAGAAATATTGAGACGTCACCTCATAAAAGGGGGCTGCACGGTTGAGCTAAAGCAGACGCGACCAGCGCAACGCCTAAGAGGTCATAAATTGTCATCGAGGTCCTTAGGACTTTTCAAACAGGACCTCCGGGGCCTTTCCCATGGGACGGAAAGGCAGTCTATTCCAGTCCTCGCTTCGAGAAAGACCGCTTTACTCCTGCGCAACTTTACCTTTGTTCAGCTTTCGAAATAAATATATATTCATATAAAATCCAGCGAACCCGTTAAATCCGTTACTCTAGTCTTTCTTACAAGGGGGAACAGCAATTCTAATAAAGAATGATATAAAGTTTGAAGTAAACGAAAACATAGAAAATGAATTGTTAGAAACAACTACAGTAAAACTGACCATGACAAACAATAGCAATTTAGTATTAGTTTCTATATATGCAAAAAAAGGACGAACATCAAAGTTTAGAGCAGAATTAGAACAATTATTTCGTAAATTAAACCTAGAGTCACAAAACAACTACTACATTATTGCAGGAGATTTCAACGCGAAACACGAGGAATGGTCGAATATTAATAATGATGAACGAGGTATAAATTTGTTGGACTGGATAAACAACAACGACATTAGATACAGATTAAATTTATTCCATTTAAACACCCCATCATATCCACGAAATGGATCCTTTATAGACTTTGTGACGAAGTCACGTCGAGAGCCGTGCGAACGCCGGGCATCAAAACAATGGGCCTAGTTCGCGCCGTGGCCGCCAGGCGGCCGCCGCCGCGAGACGGCTCTCGCGGGCGAAGATTAACAGCCTCGCAATATAAAGGCCGCGGCGAGCGGAATAAGGAGCTCTTGTGCATGTCGCTATACCGCTTCAAGCAAAACCACAAGACGCTCACTTTTTGATACCTGCGAGGTGTGTCAGTGTCGGCCATCGCCACTACTGTGCCATTACCAGCCTCTTCCGAACTCAGCCGAGATTCATCTTGTGCTCCGCCTACGTCAGAGAGGTGACTCCGCGCCCATTAGGCCGGAGACCTATTGCACTCTGAAACTCCGTTATACGACTCCCATACGGACGCGCCTATACGGCCATCCAGGGCAGAACGTTCTGCAGACTCCGAATCCGATCACAACTTACTCATGATGGACGCAAGACTGGAGTGTGCTAACGCAAACCACAATAGACTCCCCACCATACAAATCACAAGCGATCATGTAGCAATAAAAACAGAAATAAAAATACCAGACCAGAACTTAATCCTAAGAAATAACGTAGACAACATGGCGTACAATTTTAAAAAAGCGAAATGGGAAAAATTACAAAGTATACTCCAATCTTGCGACCTGAATATAAAATCAGACACAAATCTCACAATAACACAAATTTGTGGAGCATATTGATAATATCACTCACAAAATCACAAACGCCATGGAGCGATCAATACCAAAAGTCAAAACACAAAATTCTGTAGACAAATACGTAACGCGCAAAATTAAACAACTATTGCAAGAAGAAAAACAAGCTATTTCAGTAGTTCGCGTAGGAAAGAGGGTGAGGGTGAGCTATAGAGGAATATGGATTGAGAAGGAATGGTGGGAATGGGACGAACAGGAGGAAGCGCTAAAGGGCAAAGGAGGGGAGAAGAGAGGGAGTATGGGTGAAGAAGGGGCGGGGAAGAGTTGCAGGAAGGGAAGAAAGGGAAGGATTAGTGGCAGGGGTAAGGGGGAGGAAGGGAAGGAAGAGGGAGGTGAGGGTAAGAGGGAAAGGAGAAAGAAGGCAGGAGGGGGAAAAGAGAGTGAGGAGGGAAGGAGGGAGATGAAAGTGGGTTTTTGGAATGTGGCAGGACTAAAAAGCAAGGATGAGGACGTACGGAAGGAGTTGCAAAGCTGGGATGTGGTAGGACTAACGGAGACGTGGGTGGAGGAGAAAGATTTGGGAAAAGGTGAGAGGAAGGCTGCCGGCGGGGTACAGGTGGAGCAGGCAGAATGCAGAAAGGAATAAGGAAAAGGGGAGAGGGATAGGGGGGATGGTGACGGGAGTGAAAGCAGAGATAGAGGAAGTGGAGTGGGAGAGGGAACAGGAGATGGAAGGGATAATGGAAAGGAGGGTTAGATGGGGTGGGGAGACATGGAGAATAATAACGGTATACGTGAACAAGGACTTAGAAGAGAAACTAGAGAAGCTAAAGGAGAGAGCGGTGGCGAGGGGAAGGGTGGAAAATATCCTGATAGGGGGGGATTTTAATGCAAGGACAGGGGAGGAAGGGGCGTTGAGGATTGGAGGGGAAGAAGAGGAGGAGGAGAATAAAAGAAGATCGAAGGATAGGGTAATAAATAGGGAGGGAAGGAAACTGATAGAAATGATGGAGGGGGAAGGGTGGGGAATTCTGAATGGAATTAAAGAAGGGGATGAAGAAGGAGAATTCACGTATACGGGGGGAAGAGGAGAATCAGTTATTGACTACGTGATCGGGGACAGCAAAACGTGGGAAGCGGTAGAGGAGTTAACAGTAGGGGACAACACGGAGTCGGATCACCATCCGCTAATTGTGAGGATGGGGGCAGAAGGAAAGGAGGGGCGGGAGATAGTAAAGGAAGGGGAAAGGTGGGTGATGGACTGGTCGGAGGAAAGTAGAGAAGAATATAGGAGGGAAATGGATGGTGAGGAAATAAAAGGAGAGACGGTAGAAGAGGTGCTACGTGGTTTGAAGGAAACGGTAAAGAGAAAGGCAAAGTGGAGGAAAGTAGGAAGGAAACGGGAAGGGAAGAGGTGGTGGAGGCATTGAGGAGATGGAGGAGGGGGAAGGTACAGGGGAGGAGTACAGGAAAAGGAAGGGGGAGTACAGGAGGGTATGCGAAGAAAAAAGGGAGCAAGAGAGGAAGAGGTTTGTAGAGGAGATAGAAAAAATAGATGGGGAAGGGAAAGTGTAGGAGATTATAAGGAGGGAACGGGGGAGGAGAAAAAAGGTAAACGGGAGTATTCGAATGGAGGAATGGAAGAGACATTTCATGGAGGTCTTAGGGGGGAAAGAGGAGAGGGTCGGAAGAGAGTGGGGAAAAGAAACAAGGAATAGGGAACAAGTGGAAGAGATCGGGGTGGAGGAGGTGAGAGAGAGATTAAAAGAGCTAAAGAAAGGGAAGGCGGTGGGGGTGGATGGGATGCCGAATGAAGCATGGATGTATGGAGGGGAGAATGTGGTAAAAGCAGTGTGGAGGATTTGTAATGGAGTATGGATGGGGGAAGGATGGCCGGAGGAATGGAAGAAAGGAGTGATTGTGCCCATTGCGAAGAAGGGTAAAGGGGAGGACGCCGGGGACCACAGGGGAGTGACTTTAATGCCTTCGCTATACAAGGTGTATATGAAGCTACTGGCGAAGAAGTTAGAGAGAGAGATAGAAGAAAAGGGAATAGTGCCCGATAATCAGGCAGGCTTCAGGAGGGGGAGAGGGGTTATGGAACAAATATATAGTTTAAATTATATTATAGGGAGGCAGATAAGTGAGGGGAAAAAGACAATGGTTGCGTTTTTTGTGGACCTGAAGGCGGCATTCGACATGGTAGAGAGGGAAAAGTTGGAGGAGGCAATGAGGGAAAGAGGAGTGAATGGATGGTTGAGAGAAAGGATAATGGAGGCGTATGGAGAGACGAAATGTTGTGTCAGAGTGGGAGAGAGTGTGAGCGAGAGTTTTTGGACAGAAAGAGGGGTGAGGCAGGGGTGTCCGCTAAGCCCCTTGGTGTTTAATGTGTGTATGGCTGACCTGGAGGAGAGACTGAGAGAGGAAGGATGGGGAGGGGTAAAAGTGGGAGGAGAGAAAGTGTATGAATTGGCGTATGCGGATGATATAGTGTTGATGGATGAGGATGTAGTGGGGATGAAAATGATAATGAGAGTGTTAGAGAGGTATATGGATGAGAAAATGCTGAGAGTTAATGTGGATAAGTCCAAGGTGATGAGGTTTAGGGCAGGAGGAGGGCGTTGGAAAAAAGTAGTATGGGGTTGGAAAGGGATGAAAGTGGAGGAGGTGAAAGAGTTTATATACCTAGGGTATAAGATTGAGAGAAATGGAAGGCAAGAAGCGCATGTGAAGGAAAAGGTGAGGAAGGCAATGGTGGTAATGAGAGAAGTATGGGGGATTGGGAAAAGGTGGTTCGGGGGAGATTGGAGGAGACGGATGCTCCTGTTTGATAAGCTGGTGGGAACAGTGTTGCTGTACGGAGCGGAAGTGTGGGGGTGGTGTGAAAGGGCGGAAATAGAAAGAGTACAGGAAAGGTACATCAGATGGGTACTAGGGTTGGAACGGTACACACCTGGGTACATGGTAAGAGAGGAAGCAAAGAGAGGGAAGCTGAGGACAGGGGCAGGAAGGAGGGCTTTAGGAATGGAGGAGAGGGCGAGAAGTGGGAAAGCGGGGGGGGGGGATAGCGAGGAGGTGTATGGTGGAAATAAGTAGGAAGGAGAGAGGGTGCAAAATAGAGTGGGTGGAGGAAAGGAGGAAATTCTTCGAGGAAAGGGGGTACGCACCAGGGGAAGTGGAGAGAAGGGTAACTGGAGGATGTGAGATGAGGACGGAGCTGGAACTAAGGGACAAGGAAATACAAGAGCAGGAAATAGAGGGTAAAATTAGGGGAGGGAGGTACAACGGGTGGTTTAAGGAGGTGCGAGTGGGAGGGCTGCCAAGGTACCTGAAGATAAAAGGGAAAGAGGAGAAAAAGATAAGGGTGGCAAGGTACAGATTGGGAAATGAGATGAGGGGGGAAAGGTACTGGATGGGCGAGGATGCAGACAGGTGTAGGATTTGTGGCTGGGAGCAAGAGAGTTGGGAGCACGTGTTGGAGAGGTGTAGTGAGGGGGGAAGAGGAGGGGGGCGGGAAAGAATTAGGGAAATTCTGGGGGAAGAAGGGTTTTGGGAGCAATGGATGGGGAAACTGGACAACGAAAGAAGGGAAGCGCTGGAAAGGGGAAGGGAGTCTAGGGTGGGAGAGGGGGTGTAAGAGATGGAGAGGGAGGGGAGGCTGGGAGGGGGAGGAGAGAGAGTGGAAGAGAGAGTGGAGGAGATAGGGAGTGACACGATCGAGCGAGCGTGCGGTAACTTAAGGCGGGTGGAGAGAAGGTACGGCGAGCGAGGTTTGGCGAGCGGCGGGCGAAAGCGTGGCGGCGAGGTGGCGACGGATTTCGGCGGAGTACGATGCGCTTAGATTAAGAGTAATTTAAGAGTAGAGTAAGATAGAATAAGTTAGTGGTAAGCTAGATATAAGTAGGATAGGATAGTTTTAAGTGATTGTAAGAGGAAGAGGAAGGGAAAGAGGCGAAGCCTTATCCCAGCAATGGGGAAGGTAGAATAAAATACATACATACATACATACATACATACATACAGTAGTTCGCAAAATACGCAGAGCAGGTAACTTCGGACCGCACATAAGCATTAAGATGCATGGATAATAAAATACAGGCAATAAGAAAAAAAATAAAATCAGAGGTAGACAGAGAAGTACTACTGGTACACCAGAATAAACCAAATTAATACCAAACAATCTGACAAAATGTTTTACGAAATTAATAAAATCTTTAGGAAGAAAGACCCGCTTCAGTTGCCAACACTTAAAATACCACAATCCAAAGAAAACCTACTATATCGAGCAGACATAGAACCGGCTTTCCTCAACACAGACATTAATAATAACTTTTTAATAAGCAATAGCGGCAATAAATTAAATTACCTCGGCATACAATACGCAACCATAAATGATCAAAACAATAACTTAAATAACCCAAAATTTAGAAACATAATAGAAAATAAATACAGCCAAATAATAGAAGACATTACAAACAATATCCCAGACACCATATGTAAATTCTCCGGAGATAACAATGCAATAGCGCCGTTCGAGATAGACTCGGTAGACCAAGTAAAACAGAAATTTAAAACACTAAATAACAAAACATCGACGGGTAATGACACAATACCGAACATAGTCTTAAAGAAATTACCGCCAAACATAATAGTTGGTTACACGATAATATTTAACAATCTCTTAAATCATGGCCACTTTCCAATTTCCTGGAAGAAGGCAAAAACATTACCGATTCAGAAAAAAGGTAAAGATAAGAGCGATCCCAATGGTTATAGACCAATCAGTTTACTTTCAAATACAGGCAAGGTTTTCGAAAGAATTATAAACGATACAATTCAAACAAAGTGTAAATTAGATAACATAATCCCGGAGAACCAATACGGCTTTAGACATCGCCATTCAACAATCCATGCGATTAACAAACTAACATCAGATGTGAACTGGGCACTAAACGAAGGTAAGTGCCTGGGAGCGTGCCTGGTTGACTTAGAAAAAGCGTTCGATACGGTTTGGCTCAATGGCGTAATAGTAAAACTGAGGAAAAAAGACTTCCCACTAGCCTTGATTAAGCTCATTCACAGCATGATATACGAAAGAAGTTTCCAAATATGTTGGGGGAAAGAAATTTCATCACAATCCTTTAAAATAGAAAACGGTTTACAACAGGGGACAATAAACTCCCCCATATTATTTAGTATATACACACGAGATATACTTAAATTATTTGGTCCAGAAAACACTAATTGCAATATGATAGCGTTCGCCGACGATTTAATATTATATAGAGCGGACAAATCACCAAAAGAGCTTCAGTTAACGCTACAAAAGGGGTTAAACAAAATATTCGCGTATTATAAAGAGTGGAAACTCAGAGTCAATGCAGGTAAGTGTGAAACAATCCTTATCAGGCCCTCCTGCAGAAAGGCTAGCGGTATTATTACCAAAAGCTACAAACACTTCTCCCTAAAAAGCGATGAACAGAATAACATAAGTATAATACATAAACGAGGGGTAAGATATCTGGGCTTATTGATAGATGATAGAACACATAGAAAACCAACTAAAAAAAGCAAAGAAAATCTTTCTCGCACACGCCAGATTATTCTACTCTAAAAGATTAAACAGTAAGGTAAACCTTACCTGCTATCAACTGTTGATAAGACCCATAATAACGTATGGTTGCGAGATGTGGTACAACATAGGAGCATCCATAATGGAGGAATTACGCATTTTCGAAAGGAGATGCTTGGGAGCGTGTCTCAATATATACAGATCTAGGGAATCGAATTACCAGAAATACGTAAGTAACGAAATAATATACAACAGGCATGGAACTAAAGTGAACGCAGCGGCCGTTTTTCGGAGGCAACGCCTCCTTTCTCCCGCCGCGCGTCTTGGCCCCCGCGGCGGGCCTAGAAGCTTCGAGCGCCTCAGACCCGTACCATATGAACCGCGCGTGGCGCATTGGGGCGACACCCGTGGGGTACTATTATCGATGCGTTTTTTTTTTGTCAGTGGTATCTCCTGTAGGCCTATTGCACGTCTAAACGTGCACGAAAATTAAGTTTTCCCAAACGTATTTAAAATTTTGATAGTAAAACGCGTTTTTCCTATCCATTTTTATCGCGTGACACAGTGGAATAGGCCTACAGGGGATACCACTGACAAAAAAAAACGCATCGATAATAGTACCCCATGGGTGATGCGGAAATCTATTGATACGGGTGTCGCCCCAATGCGCCACGCGCGGTTCATATGGTACGGGTCTGAGGCGCTCGAAGCTCCTAGGCCCGCCGCGGGGGCCAAGACGCGCGGCGGGAGAAAGGAGGCGTTGCCTCCGAAAAACGGCCGCTGCGTTCACTTTAGTTCCATGCCTGATATACAACAAAGCAGGAATCAATAGAATAGATAATTTTATCATTAAACTCACAAGAAATTACTTTGCATCGGCAACGAAAGTAACCAGTAATAGCTTAATTTTCCCAATACCATACCCAGATGAAAGTTATATAAAGACTACATTAACAACAGGTTACATACCGCCAGAAGCTTTCGTATTTCTGGATAAATATGGATATATACAAAACAAGAAGGCTGTACCTCTGTTGTACCACATCCCGCGCCATAAAGCGGATAAAAAGATCCTCTATCATCCAAAACGATTGGAAGAGCGGACGACGAAAGATATCTTAAATATAGCACAGCGATCCTGCGAAGGGATATATTAGAGTACAAAGATATAGATAGGGAAAGACTATGGTGGCTCAATAGCATTTAAACAGCGATATTAGTATGTAATTAATAATAGGAAATGCGAAGTGTAATATAGATTAAGAAGTAAAGTAAGAGAGCTAAATGCCCTTAGTAATGTACCTGACCAAGAAAACTGTAAATAGTTAAACTGAATCAGAACGGAAGAATGGATGGGAACAGTATGAATCAGGATAGTACGAATGCGTGAATGCGTAATTAGGCTTAATATAAGCCTTATTGGAGCACATTAATCATAAGATACAACATAGAGCTGTGTAAGGAAGTACAAAGAGCTTAGTACGAAGCCAAAGTTAACAACGAGTCTGAAACAAGTACTCTAAGTGCAATTATATACACGCCACTAGATGGCAGGCAAATGCGTAGGACACTGGGATACTCGCAGCTCCCTCCCTTCCTTATCCTATCATTACTGTAATCCAACATCCGTACATTCCTTTTATATCCTATACCCATAGTCCTGCGCTCCTCCTTGTAAATAGTGTATAGATAGTAATTTATATTTAGCAATAAGGTTAGTACGTAAGAAAATACACGAAAATCTAGCTCCTGTTTTAATAGGCCTTTTCGGGTGCAATCAGCAATACCGATATGTAATAAGTCGAAAAACTAATGGAAATCCAAAATGTAAATATAACGAGCGATAGTATAAGACTATCACAGTGATAACACGCCGGCAAATGTAAGACTGAACATACTGCTATAATTAAGTCTTTCAAACAAAAGAAAAACAAACTATTTGTTTATTTATAGAATTATACAATTTTTACTGTGCCATAATTAAACGATTTAAAAACGCAAAAGAAAAAACGCGTCTGCAAAACACCAGTTCCCGTCTGATCACTGCAGTTAAGCGACACTAGGCGCGGTTAGTACTTGGATGGGTGACCGCTTGGGAATACCGCGTGTTGTTGGTAAATTTTTTTTTGTTGACAGCCTGTTTTGTATTCACCAACGTTCCAAACTTTTTGGGGCCGATGAAAAAACCTTAGCTATCGCCGTCTATACATATATCTTAATATATGCAGCCATATGTCTTCATATATAAAGCAGAAAGCTTCTATATGTTTATGTGTTTGTCTGTTGCCTAAAAACTTTGGACCGATAAACCCTGGGATCACGAAATATTCCTCAGCTCATTATGCCTGACTAATGAGATCAATGTGCCCATTTTCACAAAAAAAAATTTTTTTTATAAAAGCATAATCCAAATTTCGAGTGGAGCCGAGTAGTAAAGCTAGTATTATATGCAATTAATTTAAGCTTTTTTTCTTAAAAATTGAGGAATCAAAAGATACTTGTCTGCAGACTTTTACATGTCACTGTCTACATCACAGGTGACTCACGAGCAGGGCCGGCGGAACCCATTATGCAAGTAATGCGTTGCATAAGGACGCCAGCCGAAGGGGGCGCTAAAAAATATATCGCAGACTTAATAATAAAGGAATCCAAATCCCATATAAACAAAATGTAAATGTAATTGTTTTTTTTTTATTGTACCTCGTAAAGACAAAATATATTAAATAGAAAACAGGTGCAAAAATTTGGGGGCGCCAAAAATTTTCTTGCATAAGGGCGCCAACCATCCTCGCGCCGGCCCTGCTTGAGGCAGTTGAATATCTGTAGAACAATGTATGAATATAGTATTTTTCATTTGTGCACTCATGAAGCAACAGGCTTTGTCGAAAGTTAAGAGATATTAGAGCTCGCGATTCTTTCTTAACCGTCCTCTGAAACATCATTGGCTTATTAGAGTTATCTACATGTTGTAAATAATTATTGTGAATTCTTGCATTATGGAAGCTTTTCAGGTAGGTATATATTACACTTTTCAAAAAGTTTTACTTTTTCATCATATATATTTGCATAGTTATTAACATTTGAAGATAATCGAGAATTCAGTCAATTTTCTCTACGATTATAAGATTTCATTAACGATTTTGTTATTGTTTAGAATGTTTGGTTACCAGAAGGTTAGAGGAAGCAGTAATAAACTTAGAAATGTAAGACACTGTTAATGGACACGAGGACAAGTATAATTTAAATGTTTTAACAAGACACGACAATTATAACGCTATTATATGTACACGATCACACGCAAATAAACTATTTACAGTAATGTTTAAGATACACCAATTAATTTAGAAAAAGACTTAGAATTCAAGCAAGGGATGAATTCTAGCAGCGAGCGTTAAAGCGGTTATTATGCAAAGCGTAAGTGCGAAGAATTCAAAGCGCCAGTAAGAGAAGCGCGTAGCGGTAAAGAAAAACGTGTGTATCGGAGCCGAGTCGCGAACAGAGAGCGCCTTCCTGGAATCGCGATCTATTTCCTGGAAGGAATCGCCTTCCTCTTCCATCGATCGCGAATCGATGGAAGGGGCCATGATCGCTGCTCCACATGAGCAAGCGCGCTGTCGCCAAGTGCCTAATTAGTGCTCCTCATTAAGAGATGGCGTTGATAGGTCGATTTCGTGAACAGTTATACTGCTCAGCCCTGCTCACTGCTTTTGTTGGTGCCATTACATTTGATAAAGGTTTGCGATGACAGTGCAAAAAAGATTAGTTCCGGATTCGTCCGGATTTAAGTGTTATAGCTAATTTACGTAAAAATGGCAATCAAGAGCTTCTGCGTTTCACGTACGCCTGTACGGTCGCGCTCGCCAGTGTTACGTCGGATAGCCAACGTGTTGTTGTGGGCGGCTCAGAGCCGAGACGTCTGGCCGAATCTGGCCTTTGGAGCGGTCCAATCAGAGGCTAGCGCCGGGGGCGGTTCTGCTCCGAACTAGAGTTCCACCCGCGCCAATCACTGACCACGGACAAGTTCGAGCGAGCTACGACCCTCTTCGTGGTTCGCGACATTCTAATATAAGTGACTCGGAAATTCGCCGGGGCACCTCTTTTTTTTTTTTTTTTTTCTTCTTTTTTTTTATTTTTAAATACAGACTTCGCTTCTGAGCCCCGACTCGTGCGGACGTGTGTACTCAGTCTCCAGAGTTATAGCGCACATTGTTCAAATAATACCTGGCATAGATTACTAGTTTCCTCGACTTCCACCGCGGAAATAATCCCACTACGGGAATTCGACGTTGTGATCAGGAGTGGAAAACAGCCGTTACTACTGCTCATCGTAAGGTCTTTTCCAAAATTGCTGCCCCGTGCAGCCGGGACGGCCACAGGGACGTAAAGGACCCTGTCAGTAACAATGGAGAGGTTAAACCTTATTGAATTATCAACCTCCAAACTGGTAAGTAATTCAGTTTTTACTACTCCAATTACCACAAATATGAACGCTCAAGTCGGTAAGCGACCCGCTGAGAGCGCTATCGAAGCGCAACTACTAAATTCATCCTCCGAGATTTCGGATCGTTCCCAATCGGCCGAAATATCCATGCCAGGGGCCGTTAATATTCCCGGTAAAGAAAAGATGAAAAAAAGGAAAGGCAAGAGCTCTTCCGACGGTCTCATCTCCCCAACTCAAACCTCGGCCAGTGTGCCTCCCCCGCCACTGTCTATTCCCATTTCGCTTCCTTTAACCGCATGCGCCGATTCCGCTAAGAACCTGGAAGTAATTCCTAATATCAACGTCCATAATCGTTTTAGCGCACTCGCTGCGTTCAAATCGGACCACACGTTAGTTACCGCTTTAACCTCCGAACCAAAAAAAACGTCGCCGGATGTTTCCAACTCGTTGCTAAACAAAACAAAACAGACCCCTCTCTCTCCTGGTGAGGCTAGCACGCTCGGCGGCTCTGTAAGCAACAATAAACCCCCCCCCCGTTATACATTTCAAATTTTAGTTACAGTATCCCGAAGTTTGAGAGTGAACTCGCTCTAGACTTCGGGAAAACATTTAACATCAAATATCTTGGCAACAAAATCCGACTACAGTTCGATAATGTTGACTCCTACATGAAATTTAAAGAGGCCCTGAACAATGACAAGGTCCCTTATTACACTTTCTCAGTTAACGCTGAACGCGTACTCTCTATGGTCCTCAAGGGCCTCCCAGAGATTCCGGTGGACGAAGTCCTAACTGAACTTAAAGCTAAAGGGCTAAACCCCACCTCTTGCACAAACATAAGTACCAAAAGTCGCAATGGCCCTTCTAATTACGCCTTGTACAGGGTCACATTCCCCTCGGGTACTGCCCCTAACAGTGTCATAAAGGTCGGTGCGGTCTTCAGTACAAGAATCTACTGGGAAAAATTTCTCTCCAGGAAAAACTATACCCAATGTTACAGATGTCAGGCGTTTGCCACTCCGCCTCTAACTGCAGGCTAACTGCAAATTGCGTTAAATGTGCAGGGGCCCACCACTCCTCGGAGTGCCAAAAAACGAGGGACTCCCCCCCGACGTGTGTTAATTGCTCGGGAACTCACACTGCCAACTACAGCCAGTGCCCAAAGCTACTCAAATTCCTAGAGAATCGCAAAAACAAGCCCAAGGTACCTAAAGGCATTCTAATCAACACGACTCCTAAGCTACAAGCCGATCCCCCTTTCACATCCATTCCCCCTCCTACTACTTCCCTCCCTCATTCCTTGTTCCCTTCCCCTTCCCTCTCTTACGCCGATGCCGTTACAGGTACGCTTAAACTACCTACCGTTACTCCCCTCCCTTACCCAGCCTCTACCGGGACATCAGCTGGTTTGCGCCTCGACAACGGGTCCCTTCCTGGAGTACAGCACATCTCCGGTCTGATGTCGGCTCTTAAGGAACTGAACGCAATCATTAATGTCGAGCAAATGCTCTCTCTTACGCGCTCGCTCATAGACAATCTCAGACCCTGCCGTACACTGGCCGAAAAATTTCATGTCTTCTTTACAATGATGAGCAGATTGGACTCTCTTGATGCCACTCCCTAAAATAATGCTGTGGAATGCCGGTTCGCTTCCTCGGAAGCGTAATGAGGTGATCCTCGCCTTGGCTGAGCTGAGGGCGGGCATTATCCTGGTCACTGAAACATGGCTTTCGCCCACTGATACCTTTTCTCTTCCGGGCTACTCGATCGTTCGCGCAGATCGCCCCTCCAGGGGTGGAGGCGTAGCGATCCTTATACACGAAACCATTAAATACGTCAGTCTCCAACACGCCGGCTTTCCTTCGTGCGAGGCGTGTTTCATCAGGCTTGCGGCCCCTCGTATCAACATAGGTGTCGTATATGCTCCCCCCTCCGCTATCAAGGACCCGAGAGTTTTTGATTCACTCATACGAATGGGCTCCCCATTTTTGGTCGGGGGTGACTGGAACGCCAGACACAACTCCTGGAACAATTACTCCACTAACCTAGCTGGTAGATTGTTGTACGACCATTTCTGCAAAAATCCCTACCGCATCATTTATCCAGATTCTTTCACCTGCTATCACGGATCCGCACGTCCGTCCACTATTGACCTCTTTATCACGGATTATCATACTAACTTTAATTGCTGCACTACGGACGACTTTGATACTATGCATCGTCCCGTCATTCTAACCGTAACGCCCGGTCCTGCCTTTCCTGGCATCGACTCCACCACTGACTGGGTGACTTACAACAGCAACACTCAACGATGTCGAATTAAAAGTAATCTCCCTTCTGTCATGGACATTGATGGTGCAATTAAGGAGCTTACATCCTGTTTGCTAGCGTGTCGCCGTAATGCTACCGTCGTCTCCACGACGACTAACAAGGAGGCCCACCTCCTTACCGACCTCACGCTTTTATCGTATATTCGACATCGCCGTGCTTTACGTCGTAGTGGACAGCGTCTCGGGATGCATGTTGTTGCCCCAGCGATCCGTGATATAACAGCTACTATTCGAAAGAGAATCTCTTATCTTCGTATACAGCAATGGGACCGTAACCTCAGATCTTTCACTAAACCGGATCCCACCTTTTGGGCGACGTATAGGAAAATCACCAGCACTAAATCGTCCAGAACGCTGCCCCCTCTCCGTGAACGATCGGATATTATTACTTTGGACGTTGGCAAGGCGGACCTACTGGTCTCCACCTTCCGTCGGACCCACGATGATGCGGTACGGTTACCCTCACCTAACCAAGCAGTGGTCGCTGGTTTCGTTTCCACGTTGTTCGACGCACCAACCACCGGAGCGCTTGTCGTTCCACTCTCCCCCGAACAAATCTTTAACTTTATTAAACGCATGGCCTTGAGGAAAGCCCCCGGAAGCGACGGCATCTCTGTACCAATGCTGAAGCACTCCTCGCGCAAAGTCATCTGTCAACTGTATTACATCTTCCGAGCATCTGTTGCGCTGGGTTACTTCCCCACTGCATGGAAAATATCAAAAGTTATACCCATTCCTAAGCCCGGAAAACCTCGCGAGCTCCCCAGTAGCTACAGACCAATCAGCCTTCTGCCCATCCTGGGTAACAGGTTGGAGAAATGTATTCATGCGCACTTAAATCAATTCCTATCAAATAACAACATAAATATCCACCAGCAGTTTGGCTTCCGCGAGGGTCACTCTACCATTCAACAGATTATACGCATATCCCAGCTTATCATACATCAGCTGAACACCAACCGCAGCACAGCGATGGTCCTTCTTGACCTTTCTAAGGCGTTTGACACGGTCTGGCACGATGCTCTTCTGTACAAGATGAGTCTGATCGGATTCTCGACAGACTTTATTAAACTTGTGGCATCCTATCTAACGGACCGTCAGATGTATGTGTCCTATATGGGTGTAAAATCCGGCACTCATCCAGTGCTAGCTGGTGTGCCGCAGGGATCCATTCTTGGTCCCATACTATTTAACATTTTTATTAACGATTTGCCCAAACGCCCCGACTGTGAGCTTGCCCTGTATGCGGACGATACTGCCATATTTACGTCGTCATGGCAACTATCCACCATGGTTCCGAGACTTCAGACCTACCTAGATCAGGTCCTGCAGTTCTTTGCGACTTGGAAGATGCAGATCAACCCAGGAAAAACTGAGGCGATTGTTTTTTCCACCCGTACTAAGGTCCTGGCTGCCATTGACAACCACCAGCTGACCATCTGCAATAGCGCCGTGCCCTGGTCTAGGCAGGTCAAATACCTTGGAATCTTATTACACCACAAAATGGCGTGGAATGCCGCTATTTCCGATCGAATTGATAAGACCTTAAAAGTCGTCGCCGTTTTATACCCCCACCTCAGCTGTAAATCATCACTTAACATTCGATTGCGTATCGGTATCTACAGGACATGCATCAGACCGGTGCTTACATATGGCGCTCAGGTTTGGTGGAACACCACCAAAACAAACAGGGTTAAACTTCAACGCGTGCAAAACAAAATCCTAAAAATAATCACAGGATCTCCCACACTTTATGCCACTGAGACTCTTCACAACGACACGGACGTCCCCTATATACGTGACTTTATCCAACGTCTTATCGAAAACTACAAGGTCTCTGACCACATCAACCCACTGGCCCGCTGCACTGGCCTTTATGACATTAATAGAATCCCTTACAGGGTTAAAATATCATTTCCCCTCTCCAGTTAGACCAACAACTATGGTTATCCTCTTTTCCTAAATTTTAATCTCCTTGATTCACTAATCTTTCTTAATACTAACCGCAAGTTTCTGGTGCTCTCTGCGAGTTACTGCCGGCTTCTGTTTCGTGTTTCTCGTCTTGTGTTGTCCTGTGACGTCCCTAACTATTCTTTTTCCAGGTTCAGCCTCTATTCCTGTATTGCAGTTTTTTTGCAATTTTTCCGCAACGACTAAAATCTTACTACAAAAGTTACTTTAATTTCGGTAATACCATTAACTCCCGTCGGCCGGTAACTGAGCCACCCGTTCAGAGGGACGGCCTATAGGGCGTGGTATCAATCACCCCTGCTGATAGGAAAAAAAAAAGCCGGGGCACCTTTTTTTTTCAGTGTGTAACTGAGCGTTGCCGTGACCGGTAGTGCCTGTGTTCCGCAGTTTCATAGTGTACATACATTGCTTTCGAATCAAGCTTACTCAACGATCGACGACCTAACGGTTGTCGACAAATTCCTCGCTGGGAGTTCTCTAACTTTCCCGTTCCTGAAATCAAAACCATCTGAGTTTTTCAATGAAGCCCAGCAGGGTCTCCCTAGTTGCTGCCGCTGGCAGCCTGGAAATCGCCAAGGTCGCCGACGACCCTAAGCACAATGAGGGTACAAGTTTAAACTTAATCGACTTATCGACAGCGAAACTGGTGAGCTCGTCCATCTTTAATGTTCTTACTGTAAAAGATACCATGCACTCGGGTAAGCGCTGTGCTGAGGGTGCTATCGACTTCCAGCTTCTCAACTCCTCCTCTGAGAATTCAGAACGCTCGCCGATTAGCAAAAATAACTCAAAGCCTAAGTCCTCGAAATCAGTGACCAGAAGCGGACACAGTAAGAGAAATTCTCCGAAACGTGAAAAAAAAAACACTGATGGTCACAGTTCTACATCCGTGACACCGAACAACCCACCATGTCCATCTACTCTCAAAACCACTTCTCTGCCACAAATCTCACAAAATAGGGAAGAGTCCCCAAACGTCAACGCCAACCCATAGCTCAAAAAAATATCACCGGAAGTCTTTTTGTCTCCTGTGAGCAAAACAAAAGATCGTCCTGGCTCTCCCAGTGGGGCCCCAAATCCTGCCACAAACATCAACGCTAAACCCCCGCCCCCCCCCCCCCTCTGTACATTTCAAATTTTCCGGTAGCATTCCGCAGTTCGAACTCGAACTCGCCGCCGACCTCGGCAAAACATTTAACAGCAAATACTTAGGCAATAAAATCAGATTACAGTTCGATAATACTGATTCATTTAAAAAGTTTAAAACTGTTTTAAATGATTCTAAAGTTCCTTACTTTACCTTTTCTCTCAATGTCGAACGCCTGCTCACTATGGTCCTTAAAGGCCTCCCCGAAATCCCTACTGAAGACATTCTTCAAGAATTGAAAACCAAGGGGCTAAATCCTACCTCCTGCTCACTCATGAGCGGCAAGGGGAGGAACGGTCCCTCAAACTATGCCCTGTACAGGGTTAACTTTCCTCCGGGCACCGCCCCTAATAGTGTCACTAAAACCAATACGATATTTAGCACTCGCATTTACTGGGAGAAGTTTTTCTCAAAAAAAATTATACCCAATGCTTTAGGTGTCAGGCCTTTGGTCACTCTGCCTCTAACTGCTGCCTATCAGCAAATTGCGTCAAATGCGCTGGATCTCATCATTCCTCAGATTGCCAGAAGGCCAGAGACCCCCCCCCCCCTACTTTCATTAACTGTTCAGGGTACCATACTGCCAACTACGGACAATGCCCGACCCTTCTCAAGTACCTGGAAAAACGCAAGATTAATCCTAGAAATCCTAATGGCCCCGCTCCCAACAATAACCTTAATCCTTATAATATACCGCCCGCCACGCTCCTACCTCCTCCCCGTCCAATTACCTACACTCCTTCTCCTGTCCCTTCTTACGCCGAGGCTGTCGCTGGCATGCAAAGGCCCCCACCCCTCTCTCTCCCCTCCCGCGGAAACCATGGCCCCCGGCGGTCCAGGTACAAACTACGCTCAGCTGAGCAGCGCTCAGCCCATGTTTGAACTGATCTCAGCGTTTAAGGAACTAAACGCAATAGTCAATATTGAGCAAATGCTCTCGCTCACTCGCTCGTTGATTGATAATCTCCGTCCCTGCCGCAATCTGGCTGATAAATTCCGCGTCTGTTTTACCACACTCAGCAGCATGGACTCCAATGTCTTTGTCTAAGATTATATTGTGGAATGCCGGCTCGCTTCCTCGAAAGCGAAATGAGTTGATCCTCGCGCTGGCCAGGATAAGGGCTGGTGTCATTCTTATCACTGAGACATGGCTTTCGCCCATAGACAAATTTTTTCTCCCCGGCTACTCGGTCGTTCGATCGGACCGCCCCTCCAGGGGTGGTGGCGTTGCCATTCTTATACATGAAACTATTAAATATACTAACTTTTCGCCTGTTGGCCCTCCCTCCTGTGAGGCGTGCTTCGTCAGGTTAAACACCCCTAGCATTATCATTGGAGTCATGTATGCGCCTCCAAAAGCTATTAAAGATTCGGGGGTATTCGATTCCCTTGTTCGTATGGGTTCACCCTACTTGGTCGGTGGGGATTGGAATGCCAAGCACAGATACTGGAACAACTACTCAGCAAATACAGCAGGAAACATTCTTCATAATCACTTTTGCAAAAGTCAGTATCGCATCATACACCCGGACAAATTTACGTATCACTCCGGATTCGGCCGTCCGTCTACGCTCAACCTGTTTATCACGGACTATCATGCCAACTTTACTTGTGACATTACTGACGACACCGCTCATCGTCCTGTCATCTTAACGGCATCTCACTCTGCTCTCTATGCTGGAATCGACGCAACTACGAACTGGGAAGTCTATCGTAACCTTACGCTAAACCATAAAATTAACAGGCAACTCAACTCTGCCAATGACATAGACAACACCATAAAGAACTTACGTCCTTTCTCCATGCCTGCCGACGGAGAGCCACTATCGTCTCCACTTCACTTAATAAGGAGGCTCATCTCCTTAACGACACGACGCTCCTTTCTTTAATCAGACACCGCCGAGCCCTTCGTCGAAGGGGGCAACATATCGGTACGAACGCAGTCCGTGCATGTCCGACAGATGGATGTTCGTTAATTACAGGGGCACTAATTCTATAACTCTCCGGGTCTCGGCCGGAGTGCCTCAGGGCTCCATACTTACCCATTCTTTTTAATATATATATATATCAACGACCTGCCTAAATGCGACAACTGCGAGCTGGCGCTCTAAGCAGACGACACAGCGCTGTACACTTCTTCCTGGCACCTCCGGCCATGGTCCTCCGCCTCCAAACCTACCTCGACTCAGTACTCCAATTCTTCGCTGACTGGAAACTCCGAATCAATCCGGACAAAACGGAAGCAATAATTTTCACCAACCGTACAACAATCCTATCTACCAGGGATAAGCACAAAATATTCATCAGTACCAACCCGGTGCCCTGGAAAACTCATGTCAAATACCTCGGCATTTTATTAAACCATAAAATGTCCGGGAGTGACGCCATATCTGACCGAATCAATAAGACTCTAAAAGTCGCTGCCTTCCTCCACCATCACATCAGCCACAGGTCTCCCCTTAACCTTCAGCTGCGCCGCAACATATATAAAATCTGCATTCGGTCAGTGCTCACCTATGGTGCTCAGGTTTGGTGGAACACCGCCAAATCCAATCAGGCAAAGCTCCAGTGCATTCAAAATAAGATCCTTAAGATCATAACAGGATCCTCCAGACTATACTCTCCCAGGGCGCTCCACAACGACACAAATATACCGTACCTACGCGAATTTATCATCCATATATTAGATAATTACAACGTATCGGAACATCCCAATACTTTGGCCCGATATATGATATCAATAGAATCCCTTACCCTAGGCCAGGCCTGCCCCATCGGGTGCAAATACCTCCTGAATTTCTGGGACCCGGGTAACAGCCGAGCGCGGGACTGTTCCATTGCTACCCGTTGCGAAATTTGTGAGAGAACTGCATGAGTGTGCGTCCATGTAGAAGAGGTCTTCGGATCCAAGCAATGGACTCGTGGTACGAGCCTACATGGACAGCCGCACACTCATGCAGTTCTCCCGCAACCCATGCTGTGGTTAGCAACGTAACCAGTCCCGCGCTCGGCTGTTGCCCGAGTCCCAGAAATTCAGGAGGTATTTGCACCCGACGGGGCAGGCCTGCCCTAGGCAAATCATCCCTAGGCAAATCATCTCGAAGTATCCAGAAAGCAAACGTAAGTATGGTATTGAATAATTTCCAATTATCTACGTCGCGGAAATCGAGATTCACATTATTTGCAAGACAGAAAAGTATGGTTATGCGCGAAGTGCGAATGTTTAGCGTCTTGTTTCGTAAATAATAATTTCACTCATGTTTTCTTATAAATATTACTGTTTGCAGGAGCATGCATGATCGCCTAGGGTGTGTGCTGGGCGGAGATTGTGCTGAAGTAAGTATCGCATGTATCCTGTTTATATATACGTTACGTTTATTTTATACTAATGTTCTATTTGTTTTCAGCGCTAACAAAATACGGAATATGGTGATTCTACAGAAAAAAAGAAGTCGAAAATATAGGAAATCTTCTGATATCAGTCCTAATAGATACCACTGGTTACGGGACGTATTGTATATGAATTTATAAATGTAAATATTGAATGTTCTTCCTTGAATTTATATGCGCTACATATATTATTCTGTACCAATTGTAAAGATTGAATAAATATTTTGGAAATAAGTAGAATTAATTATTTAATCCACTGCACAATCTGCTGGCAGGTTATATAGGGGTAGGGATACACCTACAGCAATAACGCTACATTTGTGTTGGTGTGTAGGGACGATCATGTGACGTCACGGGTAGGGTATTGTTTGAAAAGTCTGGCCCTCAGATGGCGCTGTTGGCTGTGCCTTGTTGCGTATTTTCTCGGAGATTTTAAGAACAAAACGCGGGTTGGTGCCCGTGGGGTGCTGAAGCACCCTGCTCGCGAAATGTGTTGGAGTTTTAAATAAGATTGTGATGGTCGTACTCCGGTGGCGAGGATTTAGGAGGATGAACTCTGTCGGTACGCCAGGGTTCGTCGAAATCCTCTCGTTGATAAATAATTCCTTTATTTTCTTAACTACATATGCACACTATTTACACGTTGCTTAGGCTAATTGGTCGTCGCGATCAGGCTCGCGGTACGACGAGCGTGGCGTAGCGAAAAGCTGGAGACCGGGCAGCGTCCAGGCGTCTCTGGCTCGGGACGGTGGAGGAACGAGACCGGGCAACGTCCAGGCGTCTCTGTTCGGAGCGGTAGAGGAAAAGAGAGCGGGCAGCGTCCGGGCGTCTCTGTTCGGAGCGGTAGAGGAAAGAGACCGGGCAACGTCCAGGCGTCTCTGTTCGGAGCGGTAGAGGAAAAGAGACCGGGCAGCGTCCGGGCGTCTCTGTTCGGAGCGGTAGAGGAAAGAGACCGGGCAGCGTCCGGGCGTCTCTGTTCGGAGCGGTAAAGGAAAGAGACCGGGCAACTTCCAGGCGTCTCTGTTCGGAGCGGTAGAGGAAAGAGACCGGGCAGCGTCCGGGCGTCTCTGTTCGGAGCGGTAGAGGAAAAGAGACCGGGCAACTTCCAGGAGTCTCTGTCCAGAACGGTAGAGGGAAAGAGACCGGGCAGCGTCCGGGCGGCTCTGTTCGGAGCGGTAGAGGAATGGAGATAGCAGGCGATCATATGATCGGCGGGTACGCGGATATTTTACCAATACTAGCACCGGGCAACATCCAGGCAGGTCTGGTAGTGGGGGATCCGTATCCCCACTGGAACTGCTTGCCTCAGTCGCGTCGAGGCTTATGTCCCGATTCTCGGAAATTCCCAGCAGCGAGAAATCGACGCGATCCAGCGGCGCGGTGGGGAGTGAGCGTCATTTGACGCGTCGCGAGACCGGCGCGCCTCGGGCCGGTTCGGTGATTCTCGGCTGCGGTCGCCTGCGCGCTCGGCCTCTCGCTCACTCCCGGTCGCACCGCCGTGCGCTCGACTCTTCGCGCTGGGACGCTACGTCATAAGATAAAATTGTTCACTGGCAAAACTTCGATATATTTTCTTAATAGTTTTAAGAGATCGTTGAATAATGAGAACAGGTTGGGACTTTTTCAATCGAGAGTCAAAATTGTTCTGCGTTCTCGGGGTCCTCCGTCGTTGATCCTTGCCTCCTCGAACGTGGTGCCCCTTCCATCCTTGCACGTCCTCCCAGTCCTCTGGCCAATCAAGATGAAGGATGCGCCACCTTCAAGCGGTAGGTTGTCCCACGGATGTCCGTCCGCCCCCGCGAATCGACAGCCATCTTTTCTTCTAATTTCGGGTGGTGGTGGAAACGCTGTGGAAGCACGCTTTTCCGTTACACGACGGGATGCCCACGTGGGAAGAGAAAGTAGGCTCTGCTCCGAGGATCGAGCGAACAACCCTTGAAAGAAATTTATGACTTCCTTCGTGTCGCCAACACTTCTGGAGTCAATCGACACTCCTACAGACTAACAAAAGACAAGGCCTTCTCAAAAGATTACGTGACTTGGAAGAAACTCGCGATTAGTTCCGGGGTTTACTAATTGAGACTCTGCCTAAGATCTTTCCCACGTATGCCACCCGCATCGCGCATCCTTAAAAATACTCTCCTTCATCATACGCAAACATTGGCTTTCAAATTTCGCTCTTGATTTACATATCGATTTATACATTTCTGTAGCTACATTCACGTGATCATGCAACACACCAGCGAGCATCGCAACAGCCTAGCAGACGGCAGAATCTGCTGTCCATCTGCTGCCGATCTGACATCAGGATCTGACATCAGAATCTGCACCTCAGAACGCAGGCAAATGCGGACACAGACGACTACGGTTCTGACGTCAGATTCCGCGCTCTCGTGCCAGACCCTGCTACCAATCTGCTGTCAGATTGGTGACAGATGGTTATCTGGGCGTATGTATTTCTGAACCTATATGAACATGTTCCTTAATAATAGAAATAAGCGTTGATGCTTCTCGATTTGGTACAACCATCATTCGACTATCACGTGTATGGGTATCAATTAAACCTAATACCCAATGACCATCAACTATCCTCCCCCGAATGTACTTCCTCTTACCAAACTTGGCTTCATCAATCTAAAAGGAGAGGGAAAAAAGAAGTAACGAAAAAGAAGAGAAAAAGAATAAAAGGAAAAGGGAACACAAAAATATTAAAGTATGTAAAAATAAATAATGAAAGAAATACAAAAATTATTAATTACTTCAACAACAATAGCCAAACCACATTTAGTTTTTCCTCCTAATTTAGGTTTCCCTACTTGTATATCCTGAAAATGATCTATGATCATCTCCAGGGGGCTACCACTCTCATATACGATTTTGGGACAGTGTTTCAACTGCCACCTAGGCGGTTCCAATTTTTTCGAACTAAAATTTAATATGGCCGTGATCACGTGTGCGTGTCATGAACTTCACGATTCATCTGTAAATGCTGGAGCAGACACATCAATCCTATCAACAATCCTATATCGAAAAATAAGTTTTATAAAATCCGTTTGACATTAACAGGTATGTACACAGTTGAATATATATTTTTAATGTAGTATATGTCGTGACATATGTCGTGACGTAGCTCTATAAAAAACATAATTTAAAAAGATATTCTACACATTCTACATTAAAAATATATATTCAACTATATACATACCTGTTACTGTCAAACTGATTTTATAAAACTTCAAAGAAAGAATCTACAGTTCCAGCAAACTGCCGACATTTGCTTTTCCCTCTTACACACATAAAACGACCAGCACCATGCTGACCTGTTTCAAATAACTTCATCGGTTTGCGATGAACACCACAATTTTTACTAATTTTCAGCAGCCCTTGCTCCCGCAACCATTCACTAGAGCACTTTCTTCAGACTGTGGTAAAGAACACAAGTTCCACGTTACCATTTTAAATATATGTAATTATTATATTTCTGCAAATATAAACATAGCAAATACACTTCCTATTTATCAACCTATACAACTGGAAACTACCCTGATAACCATCTGTCTCCAGTCTGACATCAGATTGGTAGCAGGGTCTGGCGCTGGCATGAGAGCGCAGAGTCTGACGTCAGAACCATAGCAGACGGCAGAATCTGCTGTCGATCTGCTGCCGATCTGACATCAGGCATCTGACATCAGAATCTGCACCTCAGAACGCAGCCAAATGCGGACACAGACGACTACGGTTCTGATGTCAGATTCTGCTGCCAGATCTGGTTATCAGGGTATATACAAAATCTATAATATAACATATAACCTATATATAAAATACAAACTAAATACTAAACACATACTCTCCTTACACCCTCTTTTTTAGAAACACTCTAGGTATTTTATGCTGTCGAAATCCCTCAATGTAACCGTTTCAAAAAATAAAGAAACTACATACTCCTATCCCTACAACCTGCAATAACGAATCATATGCGACAACCACTGTAACTGTCACAATAAAGGTAAGAAAATATGTCAAAATTTTGCAATTTTTTCACCTCATAACTTTTCAACGAATAGATTCCTGAACTCAAAATTGTTATTTTTGCATGTTATTTGATACGTGCTTTCGATCCATATAAATTTTCGGTGAAAAAAAGGTTGCCCAGAGGAAAAGTTCACATTTTATTATTTTTATTATTATTATCCTATTCGACCTCGTGTTTCCGTTCCGCCGCTACGTTGGAGCACACCAGTGCTCAACGTTCGCCAAAGAACGTAAAACTCCGAACGGGCGGAGCGCACCACCGCTCGCCTGTAAGAAGGAGCATCGAACACGAAGACGAGCAGACTGCTTTTCACGCACATCTCGGTTCCCTCTAATTCCCAAATTGCCTAAACATTGTTTATGCCTAAAGAATTCTACAATATTGCCTAATTTATGTCGCGTACGGAGGTAAGCCGTCGCACACCGAATTAACTTTGTGCGTAACTGATTAGATTGAACTAAGTGCGTTAGTAATTTCAATGCTAAAAATTCAATTTAATATAATTGCAATGTTGCTTTCGTAGCCCTTTACAGGATTGTGGTTCGCGTCGTGTTCGCCTTACGTCTAGTCGTGCCCCACGAATTGTCTTCCGTCCGCGACAATACATATAGAAAACACTATTTTACGTGTTTATGTGCTGAAATAATATTTTGTGAAGTTCAACAGTGAAATATAGACAATTTAAAGAAAATATACGAACGTCGCCAAACTTGGTCAAAAAATAAAAACTTTGACGGCGATGCGCGAGGGTCAAATATTGACCGATTTCAAAATTTTTTTTTGGCCTCGATTTGTCTTCCCCAGCGGCAACTTTTCCGCACTACGCCGTTTCGAATTTCGAAAATTTGGGTTTTTCGACCCACCCTATTGCTTACGTATTTGAACTTATACTCCTACCGTGCAAAACTTTAAACTCAAATTATTAAAAAACGAAGGCTCATTTGACAAACCTATTGGGGATTTTTAACACTGTAGGTGCGGACTCTAACTTTAACCCGGTGTCATTTTAGATTAGGTTGGAAAGTAGTCTTTAGACTAAACCTTTGCATTTGTCTTTTCATCTCTCTTTTCTCTTGCTTGATTGTATATACGTGTTTGTGCAATAAAGACGTTTAATAATAATAATAATTTCAAACATTAAAATATATAGTATCTACTCTATCTAAACAAATTAAATTCATTTTCAAATCTCTTCTATAATTTAAATTCATGTCCAAACAACTCTCACAATAACACTTTTTCATATCTTCAACGGCCAACGAGAAATTCTAGCATATCCAGTTAAAGGAAACATGCTGTAGAATCTACTCGACGTCATATTTCAAATTTCGTCAAAGTCATAGTTGCTTCAGAATATTGCTGTACTGTTTCTACAATATTTCCACTACAGTATTGCACGGCAATATGTAGGCAATTTTGCTGGGTCGTTGCCACTGAAACATTGCACATCGATGTGCGCGCAATATTGCCGAAATATTGTAGGATCGTTGCCAATGGAACATTGCACGGCGATGTGCGCGCAATATTGCCGAAATATTGGAGGATCGTTGTCACTGGAACATTGCACGTCCATGTGCGCGCAATATTACAGAAATATTGTACGATCGTTGCCAATGGAACATTGCACGGCAATATTGCTGCAATATTGTAGGATCATTGCCACTCCAATAATGCACGGCAATATTGCAGGAACGTTCCTACAATATTGCAATGCAACCTGCAACAACGCAATATTGCAGCAACGTTCCTGCAATACAGCTGCAACGAAGTGTGCTGCATGGGATTAGTAAATTTTATAAAAATCCGAGTCAGTTTTATTTTGTTTTTATTTCAGTGAAACGAATTTCACATTATATTAATTTTTCATTACTTCTTTTTCTTTTTGTCAGAATTCTTTTATATGAAATAAAAATATAAACAAATTTTACTTATAATATTTCATTTTTGAAAAAGTATTTTATTTTGTATTTTATTGAAATAAAAAGTGCTTCAATGGTCATTGAATATATTAGTTAAATTTAAAGTTTGTTTTCATTATCGGTTCTTTCCTTTATTTGCCTTTACTGTTAGCGTAGCTTTAGCTTTTTATACTCTAGATATATAATCCCGATAAAAACTTCAAAAAAGTAAAAAAATTACGCCAAGTACATGAAATAAAAAAAAATACAAAAAATAGAAAATAATTACAAAGGAAAAAAAGATGTGAAATCAAAATGAGCTGCAAGTACATAAAGGAGCTTTCCCGCAGCGTGCAACGGCGACACTGTGTAACACAATAAAACACAAGAAAATATGTCTGCGGCCTGGAAGTCAAATACTTGGCGTGGCTAGGCAAAGTATTCTAAGATCATCAATACCCATACCTTCCCCCTCCGCAGGCTTTCAGATAATTAGTCCATTTAGAACACAGCCAATATGAGTATACTTACATTATTTTGTGTTTTGAAATAATTCTTATTTATCGACACCTCGACCTTTCCTGGCCACACCAAGTATTTGACTTCCAGGCCACAGACATATTTTCTTCTCTTTTATTGTGTTACACAGTGTCGCCATTGCACGCTGCGGGAAAGCACCTTTATGTACTTGCAGCTCATTTTGATTTCACATCTTTTTTTACTTTGTAATTATTTTCTATTTTTTGTATTTTTTTTTATTTCATGTACTTGGCGTAATTTTTTTACTTTTTTGAAGTTTTTATCGGGATCTGACTTCTTTTTGCAAAGATAATTTGC
The DNA here is from genome assembly GCA_947577245.1 of Andrena bucephala. NCBI lineage: Eukaryota > Metazoa > Arthropoda > Insecta > Hymenoptera > Andrenidae > Andrena > Andrena bucephala. The sequence goes on from OX387716.1 coordinate 70,275,739, forward strand.
ATAGGGAATGACTTTAGATAATTTTTAATATTACATGATTATTTTCTATTTTTTGTGATTTATTTGGTAATACTCTTTTCCGTCCTCGACTTTTTCATGTACTTGGAGTATTTTTTTACTTTATTGAATTTTTTACTTTGTTAAAAACGCTTATATTAAAAAATGTAATAATATTTAATTAAAAAGTAATACTGGTTTGTGGTTATATGCTGATTGCATATCGATTGAATTGATTTGATTTATGATAGTGATTTGTTACAGGCTGATTTCAAGTCGTTTGAATTTGTGGTTATGGGTTATATTTATGATATACAAACAGGACGTAATTCAAATTTGGCCAACTTACCTTGTGTTTCAGACTGCATTTTGGTTGCAATTCAATGGTACAATAATACATATTTGTAAAAACACGTGGCATCTCAAATTTTGATAACTTACCTTATTTCACACTCGCCCGATTATAACCTGACTGTAAGCTGTCAAAATTTCGAATCGATTGCATAGTGAAGATAGCGATTGACGAACGAAACATGAATTAGTTCGTTTTGGCTGAAGATGTGCGTGTAACGCGTAGTATACGTATTATGTTGACGAAAATTTTCTTGGCGAAGAAGGAGAAGAAGAAAATTTACCGTTTCCGACAAATCCATGAGACAATTACGATATATCTGTAATGCGTGGACCGATTTTATTGAATTTAGTCTTATTCGAAAGCTTATATGCGTTTTACATAAGAAAAATGCCTTTAAATTTATAAAATATTGCAGGCGTGATGAGATATTAATGCAATAAGTTTCAGGTTAGGTTGGATTAGCCGGGCGTCGAGTAAATGATAACGGTAGCGACAGTCGACCAACATGTTTGTTAGAATCTCCTGATTAAAATGATACCAACTACGACATAAATCGGAAAACTTTTACTTATCGTGGATACGAATCGTTTATATTTATATAATTATCCAAACCATATCGTGTTTGGTGCCATTTTAATCAGAAAATCCTCACAAATATGTTGGTAAAAAATCTACAAAAAAGAACCAAAAATAAAATACTTTCAATTGTGAACCTCGTTCGCATCCGTGTTGTCTCTGACCGGTTTTCGATTTCGGATCGGGTTACACAATCGGCGCACGAACCATATTAGACCGCGTCCAGGTCTGAACTGGGGCTATAACGAATATTCGAATAATCTAAGTATTCGACAAGTGGCCTGTTTTGTTTACGCGTGCGGTAATACGTGTCTGTCTCTGAGTGTTTGACTGGTCCGTTGAAGTTGTTGGACCGTGTCTTTTGGGGCTGTTTTAGATCCCTGTGGTGTGCCGGTTTAAATATTATTAAGCCCGTGTGCAGGAACTGGATGAGTGCTATCTAATTCTATCGAATCAGGCAGTGCTGTATAGGGTTTTTGGCTGATTTGTTTGTCGTGACCATTACTCTGTCAGTGAGTGAAATGCCTGCTGGTTCGAAGAAATGTAAGGGTTGTGCAACTTCCGTTGCCAACCCAGTCACCTGTCCGGGATGCAGGGTGATCTGCCATCCTGGACCCTCATGTCTGAGTCGTTCGGGTCATCCTTGGGTTGACAAGAATTTTTTAAACTGCCAAGCCGGTTCTCCAACGACTCAAACCGCCGTTAGCCAGCCCATGGCCTCGCCGATACAATCTCTGGTGACTTTACCGGCGGCCACTCTCCAATCACTCTCTGCCTTACCCTCAGCGGACATGATCAGGGACATAGTGGGTGACCTGATGGATTTGAAGCTTGCCGCCTTGCGTGAGGACATCCTCGCACACTTAAGAGCTGATTTGGGTGTAATGAAATCGGATATTAATTCGTTGTCCTAGCGTGTCAAGGCGCTGGAGGACAACATGGTCATTGCTGTGGAACAGCTGCCCACTCCCTCAACCGATGATGTCATTGAGGAGCTGAATGATAGGGAGATGAGATGGAGAAATATTATTATTTTTGGGATGCCGGAGTCTCGTGAATCGTCTGCCGTACTCATCAGATCTGCCGAGGTGGAAGCTGCTCGCGCTGTGCTGAGCGAGATTTGCCCCCTTGACACCCAAGCTCTGGTAGTCCATCGCCTTGGCAAATCTGGAAAATCACCCTGCACGCCTCTCTGTATCCGTCTCGACTCCGTAGCTGAAGTGAGGAGGGTACTTCAGAGTAAACATCGGTATAAAGGCCCGTATAAAATTTCCGATGATAAGACCAGGCAACAACGTGGGTCGCTTGCGCAGCTCAGGGCGAAGCTCAAGGATCTTCATGAGCAGGGGGAGGCTCACATGACCATCAGATATATTCGTGGTGTTCCCAAGATCGTGCCGGGTAGAATAAGCAATGACTCTTCGCAAAAAAACGCGATCTGGACCCTTTAGTTTACTTTCAGAATGTCCGTGGTCTGCGGACTAAGTTGGACACTCTCGTCAACTCTGTACTTACACAGGCAGTGTCTTTTGATGTTATCGTTTTGGTGGAAACGTGGCTTACGTCTGCGATATCTTCACTTGAACTTGGGTTGCATAATTATACGGTTTATAGGTGCGATAGATCCCAGCGAACTAGCATGTGTACAAGGGGCGGTGGAGTTCTCATCGCGGTCAAGAATACGTTGTCTTCCTGCTCTGTCACAGTCAGCTGCTATGAGGTCGAACAGGTGTTTGTCAGAGCCCACATTCACAATAATAAACATGTACTACTGGGGGCCGTTTATATACCACCTGCGTCCCAGCCTTCACTTTATGCTAGTCATGTTGACACAGTCACGGAATTATTTCATAAGTATAGCGAAGACACTTTCTTTCTGTGTGGCGACTTTAATCTCCCTCATGCGATATGGTACAGTGACTCGGCTCAAGCGTGCTTTAGAAGATCGGGTGTATCGTCTAACGAATCGGCTGCTATTGACCTCCTCCTCGGTTGTGCGTAGTACTGTAACCTCACCCAAGTCAACACTGTTTTTAATCAAGGTGACGGGATGCTGGATCTTATCTTCGTCACGTGTCCTAATGTCACTGTGGACCGAGTCATTGATGCCCTTATTGAACCTGACGCCTATCACCCACCTTTGTATGCGAGGTTTAGAGGCTTGGCATCCGAGCCTGATCGTTGTGGCGAAAACTTTGTATACAGGGACTTTAAGCGTGGGGATTTCCACGGCATGTGTGAGTATTTTAACTCAATAGATTGGGATAAGGTGACTGGCGACATAGAACCAGGTGTTGCCCTTGAGAGGTTATATGGCCTTATCAATCAGGCAATTCAAGTCTATATTCCGACCAGGTCTGTGGTCCGATCCTCATTTCCGCCATGGTTTTCCGCCAGCTTAAGATCCCTGGTCCGACAAAAGAAACGGGCGCATAAGGCCTTTAAGCGGTCTGGGGACTTCGGTGATTACATTAATTTTTCCAGTCTCCGTTCGAAATGTAAGCTGGCCCTTTCACGCGATCACCGTATTTACATTGACGGCGTCGAGAGTGCTGTGGTGAATGATGTATCCTGCTCCTGGAAATTTGTAAATACTAAGCATGCGAAATTATGTTTCGACGCACACTGCAGCTGCGAATCTTTTTGCCGAATTTTTTGGCTCTGTATATAGTCCTCTGGCTGGGGCGACGCCTGCATGGAATCCCGCTCCGTCCGAGTATAATGATGTAAACATTCACTCATTATCTATTACTATAGGGCAAATCTATATCAAGCTCAATTCGCTAGATGTGTCGAGTGGCCCAGGCTATGACGGGATCCCTCCTCGGTTGTTAAAGGAGTGTCGCTTCATCCTTGCTAGGCCCCTATGGCATATTTTCAACTCCTCATTATCTAAGGGGACGTTCCCGGCAGCTTGGAAGACCACTTTAGTTACCCCGGTTTTCAAGGGAGGTGACCGCTCCAACGTTAGAAACTATAGGCCGATATGCAAATTATCGGTTATGCCAAAGATATTTGAGGAGATTATTACGGAACATCTAACGCCCTGCCTTTTGAACGTTATCTGCGACGACCAGCATGGATTTGTTCCTGGGCGATCGACGACATCTAATTTGGCGGTATACCACTGCTTTGTCTGTGCTGCACTGGATGCCGGCCTTCAAGTTGATACAGTGTATACTGACTTTCGGAAGGCTTTTGATTCGGTGGATCATGGTATCTTGCGTCGGAAATTAGCCTCAATCGGGATTAATGGGCCGCTCCTTTCTTGGATTGTTAGTTACCTTGAAGGCAGAGTGCAGGTTATTAGAGTGTGTGATCGGTTATCGAGTCCTGTCAATGTGACCTCTGGTGTCCCTCAGGGATCGCACCTCGGTCCTCTCCTGTTTATTCTCTTTATAAACGATCTCAGGGTAATTTTCCTGCACAGTAAATACCTAATGTATGCGGATGATTTAAAATTTTTCCGCACTATAAGTGGTGCTTCCGATGTTGATCTGTTGCAGGCTGATCTCTGTAGGTTTGAGCAGTGGTGTACTGTCAATGGGATGAAACTAAATATCGCGAAATGTGCGTTACTGAGGTCCCACAGGTCTGTCAATGGTATTCCTTCCTCTTATATGCTAGGTGAAGCAGCTTTATCTGAGGTTACGGAAGTCTTAGACCTCGGTGTTACATTTACAGGGGGTCTTGATTTTCGTAATCACTACCGTGGCATCACTTGTAACGCAATGAAAACCCTTGGGTTTATCGCCCGTTTCGCGAAACACTTTAAGCGGATTAGGACATTGAAATTGTTATACGTTGCACTTGTGAGGCCTCAGGTTGAATATGCGTCCGTTATTTGAAGCCCCAAGCATAAGCTATATGCCAGTAGAATAGAGAGGGTACAGCACAAGTTTCTTAGGCTAGCCATGAGGGCATCAGGTAGCCCAATGCGGTTCAATGACCATGATTATAGTCCAGCCTTACGGAAGACGGGGCTCACTACCCTGAGTGACCGCCGTGTCTGTGCAGATCTGTTATTTTTATATAAAGTTTTCCATGGCCAGATTAACTGCCAAGAGCTTGTTTCACGAATTAGTTTTCATGCTCCTCAACGGTCACTGCGCCCGAGACCTCTTTTTGTACCGTGCGTTCCGGATTACCACCATTATACCGTTGATCCCATAAATCGCGCTTTGGATGAGTTAAATCAGTGCCCCGTGGACCTTGATTTATTCTCAGCCTCCCTTGCGTCTTTTAGGGATCAGCTGCTCAGGAGACTGCCACCTGTTTAACATCGTATCACCGTTTACGGTGATGTCGCCGCATGATGAATGTTATGTTTTTGCTTAGTGCTGTTTTGGATATTTCTATTTCTATTTTATGTTATTTCTATTATTTCTATTGCTTTTGTTATTTCTATTTCTATTTTATGTTCTCTATTCTATATATTTTATTTTATTTCTATATATCTTTGTATTTAATCTTTGTATTAATAATTTTTGTAATTTAAAGGGTTCTCCCATTGATGATAATAATAATAATAATAATAATAATACTAATAACAATAACAATAACAATAACAATAACAATAACAATAACAATAACAATAACAATACCAATAACAATAACAATAACAATAACAATAACAATAACAATAACAATAACAATAACAATAACAATAACAATAACAATAACAATAACAATAACAATAACAATAACAATAACAATAATAATAATAATAATAATAATAATATTCGTATATTTGAATACCACAGAATTCGAATAATTTCTTCGAATATTCGAATATTCGAACTTCGAACCTTCGAACCTTCGAATATTCGAATATTTGAACGTTCGAATATTCTGATCTATCGAAGTTCTGATTGTACCGAATAGGTAGCTGAATATTTATTTATTTATTTATTTACTAATTTAAAGGGACGTACCCTTTAGATACAAAAAAAACATGTAACTAAGTAAGAGACAGTCAGATATAGTTAGCCTGGACAAGAAACCTATATAACAGATTCAGAAAAAGAGAAAGGAAAAATAAAAGTAATCACAAAGGTGAAGATAACAATAAGGCTATGGTATTCTACGCTCTAGCTCAGAAATAACTTGCGCCTTGAGTCGTTGTGGCGACCCATTAAAAAGGTCTAAACAAGAGAAGAAAGAGTTCGCCGTTTCGCAGCATCTATGAATGGGATCACGCGCACCGTAATGAGACTTGGGGCAACCTATCCGAAAATATAACTTAGGGCGTATGTTACGCGACATCGCACACAAATTGATAGACCCCAGTAAATCTTTACAATCGATTCGGCAATTTATGACGTTGTATAGAAAACAGATGTCAGCTAACTTAAAATGATCACAAATGTTAAGCAACCCAAGCTCAGTGCGTATAGCCCCGTAATCATGCTCAGCACGGCTCATAGGAGTACCCCTTTTAAATGCAACAAAACGTAGAAATAGATGCTGAATCCTTTCTAGATGCCTGAAGTCTTTCGCATATAAGGGATAGAATATTACGGAACAATAGGTTAGATGCGGTAGTACAATAGACTGATACAATGTTTTAAGCGTGAAAATACGCTTGAAATCGGATGCTGCGCGTTTAATAAAGTAAAGAACTCTCGATGCTTTGGCACAAGCGCGTGAGACATGTGAAGAGAAGGTTAATTTTCTATCGAAGCGGACGCCTAAATCGTCGATAGCGTCTACCGATTGCAAAATTAAGTTACTAAGACTGTAATCAACAACAAGTGGCCGAGAGCCACGATAATAACGCATGACATAACACTTACTGGTGTTAAGGCCTAAATTGTTACCTATACACCAACCTTCAATGCGACTCAAATCCGCCTGCAAGTTCTGCGCATCATGCAAAGATGAAACGGCCATAAATAATTTAATATCATCGGCGTAGAGCAAAAATTTGGCATTTAGAATAACATTAGCGATGTCGTTAACAAAAAGTAAAAATAACAGTGGGCCGAGGTGAGATCCTTGTGGAACCCCGGATGTAGAACAGAAACTAGTTGAAATCGAACTGCCAACTTTTACTGAATAAGAGCGCCGGTGCAAATAGCTACTCATCCAGCGCAGAAGACTATCGCTCATCCCTAGTACCCTAAGTTTATTGCATAATATGCCATGATCAATCGAGTCGAAGGCTTTGCGAAAGTCCAGATACACTACATCAACTTGAATAGAGTCCTCAAGCGACTTCGCAACAAACTGTGTGAACGCACATAAATTGGTGACCGTAAATCGTTTTGGCATAAAACCATGTTGTTGCTCAACTATTAGGTTACAAATGGCAGCCGATAGTCTGTCTGCAACAATACGCTCGAAAATTTTTGAAATGGCATTAAGGATGGTGATCGGCCTATAATTAGACATGTCTGCCGCCGAACCTTTTTTCGGAATAGGCGTAATTAGGCCGTACTTCAATCTAGCAGGAAAGCATCCGGAGGCAAGCGAATGGTTAAATATCAGCCAAAGAGGCCGAGTTAAAGCATAAGTGCATGATTTAAAAAACAGAGGCGGTATACCATCCTCACCAGGCCCTTTGTTGATAGGTAATTCATTTCTGAGGTTAAAAATTTCACCCTGGGTAATGACTATGTCAGTACATGGAAATAAAGAGCCATTAATTTTGAGCGTATTGTTAGTAGACTGAGACGAAATAGGTGTAGCACGCAACGGCTGCGTGGTAGTCGAAGCAAAAACGTTCGCAAAGGAATTGGCTATATTGGACTCTCCTGAAATTGTCCGCTCGTTCAGCATCATTGTAGCAGGCATGTTGAGATCACCATTTTTCGATTTAATAAACTTCCAGAATGCTTTGCTATCGAGCGTAATAAGGTCCTCGGTGTTGTTGACGTACTTAGTGTAGCAGCGGGCAGCAAGAAACTTGCACGGTGTTCTCAGGTGAGAGAACGCCAGATAGTCTTCTAGCATATTGGATAGTTTGAATTTGCGGTGCACAGACTTCTTGCGCCATATTAGCAGTTGAAGCTCACGTGAGAACCACACCGGAAATTTGGAGCTTTTGGCTTTGAACAATGGAATCCACATAGAGATGACGTAGTTGACGTGATAATAAAGTAAGCCCAAAGCGTCATCCGGTGCCAAACCATGAAGGACTAGGTCCCAGTTAATCGCGCCCAAGTATGAGTTAATGCTTGCGTAGTCTCCACTTCTAAAGTTGTAACGATATTCATCGTGAGATAGACAATTAGACTTTACATTATAGTTAATACTAAATGTGATAGCAGGATGATATAGGTCGGCATTCAAGAGAATCTCCTCTGCGCATGAGACAGAGATTTCATAACGATCTGTAAAAACCAGATCGAGTAAAGATCCACGGTAGTTCCTTTCTTGATTGAAATATTTGTTCTCAGTTTATCGTGAAATTCTTTTCATATTGGCCTTTACAATTATTTGTTTTTCAAACGATAAATTTTTAACACATTTTGAATCGAAAGCAACCATCAGTTATTAGTATAATTATTTTTATAATAATGAGTGGACAACACCGACGGAATCGGCCAAGGGTCCCCTCCTCTAGGCCCACCCGTGTCCCACCATAAGCGGATGACAAACAGTATAAGCGGACTTTTTTGTACGCAGCTAAAACTCCATAAACGATTTTGAGGAACTATAATATTTTTATTTTTCCCTCGTTACTATAACGTTATTTTTCTAAATTTATAGAGTATTCTTCACTTTATAGACACCATCTTACTCATTAATAGTAATTTTATTCATTGTTTCTGTAACCTACCCCCACACGCGCGAATGTCTCTCCCTTCTCTCAGTGTTGTAAGGCACGGTTAACTCTCGTGGTGCGCGATGTAAGTGACTTTGTCACTTCGAAAATTAATTTTAAGTGACTGATTGAAAATATCATTATGAAAAAAATTCATTGGCCCGACGGACGACCAGACAAGGAAAAACGCTGTTGTCCGTATGGTGATTTTAACGAGAATAATGCGTTGACGATGAACGAACACGACTGTGTTTTCGAATGATGTCTGCGTCACGAACGTCTGACGAGAAAGGGTGCTGTTTACTTAAACGTAAATAGTATATAAATAAATTGTATACAGATATAATGATAAAATTAGTAGTTAATTTATTAAATTTATTTTTATTTAATAAATAAATAAAAGAAAATCGCCAAATTTAATATTCACCTGTTTATCAAAAACATGTCCTTTTGTTTATAATTTAAGGTCTGCTCTGCCCAATGAATTATTTTTTAGATGGCTGTAACATAGTGTTTGGGATTAAGCTAGTTCCCCTCACCGCCACACTCACTTCCACTGCAGCACCTCGCGGACCGCGATTCAGCGACGCTGATCGAAGGGCAACACCAATCAGCGCGGATCGATGAGTCAATCAGGGTGCCGCGCTGTGCTCTAGGAGAAGAGTGAAGACGCGCAACGGTCGGCGGCCATATTCGTCTCTCTTCTCTTGTGTGCTCTGTTGCAAAGTAGTCAGTGATCTCGCGCCGCGAATTTACGACTTATTAGCTCCTCTCGCTCTCAAGCATTCTCACCGTTGCTTATTTGTGCATTTTACATTGCGTTGAACGCTCGATCCAACGATTAGTACAATCTTGTGGACGCCACGTGGTGTGATTGCGTGGTGATCAAGTTTTCTCTGTTCATTATTCTTGTGCCGTACCGCGATCAATAATATCACGGGACGTTTTTCGATGTTTGGAACTCTCACCACTGTGCAATAAATAGACGACGTTTTGTGAACTAAACAGTGATTGTGCAACCTGTCTAAGATTCCTCTCATCCCTCACATAACCTCAAACACATAGCCTGCACAAAGGTAGCATATCGTTTGAAAACCCAATAATTGTAAAGGCCAATATGAAAATAATTTCACGATAAACTGTGAACAAATATTTCATGTTCAGATTCCTATTCGGTACAATCAGAAATTCGATAGATCCGAATATTTGAACATTCGAATATTCGAAGGTTCGAAGGACATCCTCGACATTTCTGACTTTTTAATGATATTCGAACCCTTTCGATGGTCGAAAGCCATACAATTCGGTGAGGCACTGCGAGAGGTTGTACTCGTCACTGGGTACCATGCGGCATCTAAAAAGATGTGTCAAAGGACAGCAGCCGCTGGAGAATCACCCTGTATGTAGTAGTAGAGTAAAATACAACCTGCTATAACATGCAATTAAATAAATTCCACACTAAGAGGGCTCGAAGCTATTATAAAATCAAAAGGCAATCCCATAAATTATTAAAACATTGGTTATGAGAGAAGGTAAGCCATAGGGAGGAGATTATATTATAACCAAACGGTCCTGCATTCCTTTGAAACAGCAGCTTTTCACCTCTGCCCAGTAATATCTCCTCCCTATGGCCCACCTTCTCTCGTACCGAAAACGTCAGCGCGTGCTTCTGTTTTGATATTCCAACGCGTGTTTATACTCGAGAGATAAGTGCTTTCTCTCAAATTTTGTAGGGAGGACGATGCAGGCGGGAACGCGCGCAATCGGCCGACTACCCTGTTTTTTCCTGTGTCTCACCGCGAGACGTACTGATACTTTTTCAGAGTGATTTCGTTTCCTACTCCATTGTCGGGGAACCATTTTTCAATCTAACATAAGTACATCTTATTTTGTTCATGGAGGAAAATGCCACATCTGATTCCAAAAAGTTAATCAGGCTGAACGACCAAAGCGTCTCGCCGAAATCGCGGTTTATGACCATATTGTCCCGCGAGTCGGCGCGGCGGTTAATAGCAGTACCTACGTCCGGGTCCGAACCCATAGTACGTACTACCCACCGACAGAGCTATATACGGATTAATCCATTGTGAGACTAAAAAATGATTAAAATTATTAAAGACGGCACTACGTTCTTGACTGCCCTTTAGAAATGCTGGCAAACAGATGTTGTCGAAACGTTCTTGGGAAAATATGAAATTATCGGTCGAAAACAACGAATGAATTCTCGCTTGGCTCCGATCCCGCTTTTGTCCCAACGCACAGTGGGCGTTAATTTCAAGAATAGAGAACAAATTCAACATGCCACTTTTTCCAGTCAAAATGTCGAATTTTATGGAGCTACTTTATAAAACACTAGTACGGACTCAGACAAAAATCGATAAAAGTTTAAAACATCTCCGTTTGTATTGCAATGAGAATATTTTGAGCGTACAATCTTTTCTTTACTTTTTAAAACCTTTATTTCTGGTATCTTGAGTCCCTTCACCCACTTAGCCGATTGGATGGTTGCCTAAATATTGTATAATCTCGTAGGAATGTATTAACACTTTATGAACAGTATTTGGTATATAGGATCCCCCCCCCCCCCCCCCAAAACATGACTCATGTATGAAAGAAGCTAATTCCCTTTAATTCACTAAAAAAGTTCACCTGCAAAGATTGTGAAATCATCTTTGCTAATTCCAATTGTACCTTTAATTCACGAAAAACATTAAAAAAGTTCACACGCAAAGATTGTGAAATCAACTTTGCTAATTCCAATTGTATTCTCGTTCTCCGCTCGAACACTGATTCCTCTGTCACTTTTTATACTTGACATTCCTTTATTGGCCACAAATCAATTCAGAGCTCAGATTTTCAGCTTCGGTTTTAAGGAATTAGCGGGCGTTGTATAAGAAAAAAACTATGAAGTCGACTTAAAACAAAATGATTCGTATTCTCCGCAGCTCTCTTACAGCGTATTCGGACGGTTGCAATGGTGCGCACTGGGTGCGAATTTTCGCCAATTGGCAGCGAAAAAGTTCGCATTCAGTGCGCACTAGTGCAGGTTGCCGAATGTGCTATTAATCTATTATCGACTGTGATTCGTTTAACTTAGTCTCTACCAAGTTTTTATTATCTTCCATCGTAAAACGATCTTCATACGCCATTTTTAACAGAAGATGTCCCTCTTATAAAAGTTTTTGTGTCATAGTTTTTTTCTTATACAACGTCCGCTAATTCCTTAAAACCGAAGCTGAAAATCTGAGCTCTGAATTGATTTGTGGCCAATAAAGGAATGTCAAGTATAAAAAGTGACAGAGGAATCAGTGTTCGAGCGGAGAACGAGAATACAATTGGAATTAGCAAAGTTGATTTCACAATCTTTGCGTGTGAACTTTTTTTAATGTTTTTCGTGAATTAAAGGTACAATTGGAATTAGCAAAGATGATTTCACAATCTTTGCAGGTGAACTTTTTTAGTGAATTAAAGGGAATTAGCTTCTTTCATACATGAGTCATGTTTTGGGGGGGGGGGGGGGGGATTTCATCACTTTTTTCATAATTTGTTATCAATTATTAAGTGCCCTATTTCCTATCGGTATTAATTATAATTTTAATGGAACTATTTATTTACAATTGTTTATTTACAAAATGCGCCCGCTCGGCCACGGCCACGGCTCCTGAGTCTTCACTAAATCTCGCAGGGTACTCGCCTGCGAGCGGAGGTTGACGGCTTGCGCCCGTACCGCCTGGAGGGTGGCCCAATGCTCTTGACGGGCCCGCACCTTCCAGCCGCTCCTCTTATGACGCTTCGACGTGTATCCTCCTGTAATTAGTAATAATAAACGTCAGCAATTATACTATAATAATTTTTAAATTATTGGCACGCGCAGATAAAAATGTTCGCCTCCCCTGATATACAGGGTGTCCCACCTAAGACTGGACAGCCGGTTTTCTCCTAAAGTATTGTCGATAAAAATATAAAAAAAATAGGGAATTGCATGGTTCGAGGGGGGCAATTTATTAGCGCGAACGAATTTTGTTTTCGATTATTATTTTAAAAGATACGATGGTCAAGTTCGGTTTTTCAAATGGAACTATTTTTTTTGAAGACCTGAGTTGATAGTGCGTTCCAAGACAAATCCAATAAGCTGAAATGTATGCACTTTATTTCCACTGGTTTTTAAGATATTGCGCTTGCAAATTTACTGATTTTCACTGGAAGAAAACCCTCTGGAATAGCAAGGACCGGGGCGGTCTTACTGGCGCCACGGGTGGCACTGCCTGTTGAAATAGATACTTACCTGCCAAAGGTCTACGCCAGGAATGGCAGGCCCAAAGGCTGGACAATTCTTTTCCGTCAGAAATGCTACTTAGGTAGGTATATCTGCGGAATCGAGAAGCGCACCGTTACTTTTATTTCGCACTTGCTTCTACGCTCGGATGGCCGGTTCCTTTGGGAGGGATGCAAGCTGGATTGGTGAAATATCCATTACAGCGTATTAAGAAATTCTTTTCTTCATCGTGTCGAAAGGGAAGTGACGCGAATGGATTCCTTATGTTTTTCTGATGAAAATCATACCAAATATCATGCAAATCGGACTACTTTGACACAAGCTATTTCTATTCCCTATGTAAAAGTTGTCCCATTTTCCCAATTACCCTGTATCTGTTTAGGAAATAAAATAATTCTTTATTCTTTATCGTATGGATATGGAAGTGTCGCCGATGGATTTCTTGGGGTTTTGTGATGAAAATCATACCAAATGTCGTGTAAATGGGACAACTTTTACATAGGGAATAGAAATAGCTTGTGTCAAAGTAGTCCGATTTGCATGATATATGGTATGATTTTCATCAGAAAAACATAAGGAATCCATTCGCGTCACTTCCCTTTCGACACGATGAAGAAAAGAATTTCTTAATACGCTGTAATGGATATTTCACCAATCCAGCTTGCATCCCTCCCAAAAGAACCGGCCATCCGAGCGTAGAAGCAAGTGCGAAATAAAAGTAACGGTGCGCTTCTCGATTCCGCAGATGTACCTACTTAAGTAGCATTTCTGACGGAAAAGAATTGTCCAGCCTTTGGGCCTGCCATTCCTGGCGTAGACCTTTGGCAGGTAAGTATCTATTTCAACAGGCAGTGCCACCCGTGGCGCCAGTAAGACCGCCCCGGTCCTTGCTATTCCAGAGGGTTTTCTTCCAGTGAAAATCAGTAAATTTGCAAGCGCAATATCTTAAAAACCAGTGGAAATAAAGTGCATACATTTCAGCTTATTGGATTTGTCTTGGAACGCACTATCAACTCAGGTCTTCAAAAAAAATAGTTCCATTTGAAAAACCGAACTTGACCATCGTATCTTTTAAAATAATAATCGAAAACAAAATTCGTTCGCGCTAATAAATTGCCCCCCTCGAACCATGCAATTCCCTATTTTTTTTATATTTTTATCGACAATACTTTAGGAGAAAACCGGCTGTCCAGTCTTAGGTGGGACACCCTGTAGGCTAAACCGAACAATTTTTATATTGTAAAATAATTAAAGTATTAACAGATAATACCATGTGCCGTGGCTGGGCCCTGTGGTGGTGGTGGTGCTGGTGGTGGTGGCGGCGACGGCGCCGTAGTTGCGACTGCCAGCGACAGTCAATCGGCCTGGGCTCCCCTGATATAAGCTAAAGTCAACAATTTTAATTATATAGTTAAAAGATAAAAAGTATTAATTAATAGTATTAAGAATTAATACCGTTTGTCGCCGGCTGCTGTGGTGGTGGTGGCGACGCCGCCGTTCTCGGCACCTTGTTCGCTGCCGGCATCATTCGAGTCTGGAAAAACGAATTTGAATAAATGTATATATAACATTTTTTTATTATTTAATTCTTCTGTAAGCTTATCGTTAATAAAACTCACCATCAAGTAGGGCGGCCTCCCGCATTTTCTACAAAAATTAATAAACAATTAATTAACCAAAAAAATCATCCAGAGTTCATAAAAGTGGCGTAAGATAGAAGAAAGTCATACGTTAAGTATCAGTGGACATAGCCCGTAACTGTATAACAAATAATATAGCGACTTACCTTGTTAATTGAGACAATAATTCAATGTCCTATATGGTGGAAAAACTCGTGACATTTCAAATTGATAACTGACACAGGCAGGTTATGATTGATTGACAGCTAGGTGACATTTACTAGCGAGCCGAAAGCAGCGGCTTTTTGCTTTTTTCGTCAACTGCGCAACCGCATTTTCAGCAAAACCATTCCGGATAACTTCAGCTTACGAAAGGCGACATCTACCTGCGTCAATTGGAGAAGTAAAACGAGAATGGCGACATCTACTGGCGTCAAGTACTAGCGCTACGTGCTGTCTGACTGTCTCGTAAAAAAAGTATCATTTTGCGAACTATTAATTGAGAATAATTCTTTTATCTTTTAGAAAAACAGCTTGATACATTAAGTAAAACGACAAATGGGTTCGAAAAAAATTAATTATTCGCTTAATCATGTTAAAACACCGGGACTATGTCATAAGACATGATAAAAGACCAAAATAGCTACGGAGACCTGTCAATTTCGCTATCATTCGTGTATAGAGACGTGGTCGCTCAGTGTGCCTATAGGTAGAGGGGGAAGGGGAATTAGCTTCCAGACGCGACCGCGTCTGTTGATAACATGGATACAGGTTTGCAAATATTTCTGCACTTTCCATAGTATGTAGGTATATTTATCGAATTGTTCTAGTCTTATTGGAATTATTCACATTATTTTTTTAAATAACGTCAATCTTCCGTATGAGTTGTATATTAATACCTTTTTTATGAACTTCCCTAATTATATTCCGCAGTTTCAGTGCGAAAAATGTGGTGTTGTTGAATTTTCCCCTATTTCCTGGGATTCAGCCTCGCTGTGCGACATAGAATAAAGGTAATTACTCCATTATTGGTAAATATTGCCAAATCTTGTTTTCACATGTGCAAAGCCAAATATATGTTGATTATAAAACAAAAAAGAAATTTGCTTGGTAGTTCCCGGAGGGTAACTAAATAGCCGATAATTGCTGGTACAGTAAAGTCTCCCTATGGGCTCGCTGGTCGGGACCGGCGATGAGCCCTCATGGAGACCCGAGTCCTAATTCCGAGTGTTCGTTTCTCGCTTCTTTCTGGTCGAAGGGGGATCGAGATGGAACGCTTTGCGTGCGCGGCAGGCGTGCGCGACGGGTGCGAGCGCTCAGATGGAATCGTGACTGCTCGACGCATGCGGGCGACGGTCAGATAGCCAGGCACGGCACGAGTCTTTTTTGGGCCCTAGGCGAACTTGCCAAATTCCGCCATTTATTATAATACATTTATTTGAGTTTATTGATGACCTTACTCTGAATTTTTATTCGTAGTATTAAACCACTCATAGTACAACTTGTAATATTTAATTTTAAAGTTTATTTTGAACAATACCAGCAATGAAAATACCATTTTGCACCTATTGTCGACTTTCCACCCTAGGCAGCCGCCTAATTTTGCTTACAGGGACCAGCCAAGCTTACGGGCAGCGATTGGTATGTACATAGCCAAAGAAAATGTATAAATAACGCGTCTTAGAGTAAATAAATCATTTATATATACTTTTTTAAAATTAAATATTACAAGTTGTACTATGAGTGGTTTAATACTACGAATAAAAATTCAGAGTAAGGTCATCAATAAACTCAAATAAATGTATTATAATAAAGGGCGCAATTTGACAAATTCGCCTAGGACGCAAAAAAGACTTGAGCCGGGCCTGCGTCAAGATTTAGCGACGCGGTTCCCCTGCTCACCTTATGCGCTTGCGACCATCGCGCACGCCCGCCGCGCATGCAAAGGACGGAGTATCAGGCCTCCGAAAGACGGAGCGAGACAAAACATCAACGCGTCGTCTGTCTCGTACCGTCCTCGCTCGCTTTCAGCGCCTTTCGCTCGCTCTCGTTCCATCTCGCTCTCGCCTTCGCCGGACAAGAGTGAGACAGAAGTGGTGGGGATAGGTGACAAGCCCTCATCGTGTGCACAAAACCGAGCCCATAGAGAGACTTTACTGTATTTCTTCAATAGGTTTCTTATGGAAAATAACTGTATCTAACTAATTATTTACTATTGCTTACCAAAAACCATACTACTCATTTCGGTTCCAAAAAATTGATATCATCAACATTTAAAAGACTCGATTCAAATTTTTCCACAAGAAAAAACATACAAACTTTGACACGTGTTTTCACGCAGATCAGAAGTAGCCGCCACGATATTTTTCCCTTTTTTACGAGCTCATATTATTAGTTTACAAGAAATATATAAAAAAACATAATCTCATAACTTTTGAATTCTGCCTTGTTTCCTTATATTTGGGATTCTGCCCCACTGTGGCGTAGAGCTATAATTATTCGACTATTCGAATATTCGAATAATTCGAATAATTTCGAATACGAATAATTTCTTCGAATATTTATTTATTTATTTATAAACGGACCGAAGCCCTCTTACATAAATGTTTACACAAAAGAAAAAGAACGTTTACACAAAAGAAAAGAATATTCGAAGGTTCGAACTTTCGAACAGTCGAACCTTCGAATATTCGAACATTCGAACCTTCGAATATTCAAACTTCGAACCTTCGAATATTCAAACTTCGAACCTTCGAATATTCGAATGTTCAAATATTCGGATCTATCGAATTTCTGATTGTACCGAATAGGAATCTGAACATGAAATATTTGTTCACAGTTTATCGTATTGGTTTTTCAAACGATATGCTACCTTTGTGCAGCCTATGCTACAGCCATCTAAAAAATAATTCATTGGGCAGAGCAGACCTTAAATTATAAACAAAAGGACATGTTTTTGATAAACAGGTGAATATTAAATATGGCGAGTTTCTTTAATTTATTTATTAAATTAAAATAAATTTAATAAAGTGACTACTAATTTTATCATTATATCTGTATACAATTTATTTATATACTATTTACGTTTAAGTAAACAACAGCACCCTTTCTCGTCAAACGTTCGTGACGCAGACATCATTCGAAAACACAGTCGTGTTCGTTCATCGTCAACGCATTATTCTCGTTAAAATCACCATACGGACAACAGCGTTTTTTCCTTGTCTGGTCGTCCGTCGGGCCAATGAATTTTTTTCGTCATGATATTTTCAATCAGTCACTTAAAATTAATTTTCCGAGTGACAAAGTCACTTACATCGCGCACCACGAGAGTTAACCGTGCCTTACAACACTGAGAGAAGGGAGAGACATTCGCGCGTGTGGGGGTAGGTTACAGAAACAATGAATAAAATTACTATTAATGAGTAAGATGGTGTCTATAAAGCGAAGAATACTCTATAAATTTAGAAAAATAACGTTACAGTAACGATGGAAAAATAAAAATCTTATAGTTCCTCAAAATCGTTTATGGAGTTTTAGCTTCGTACAAAAAAGTCCGCTTATACTGTTTGTCATCCGCTTATGATGGGACACGGGTGGGCCTAGAGGAGGGAACCCTTGGTCGATTCCGTCGGTGTTGTCCACTCATTATTATAAAAATAATAATACTAATAACTGATGGTTGTTTTCGTTTCAAAATGTATTAATTTATCAAAGATTAATAAAGTTAAAAATTTATCGTTTGAAAAACAAATAATTGTAAAGGCCAATATGAAAAGAATTTCACGATAAACTGAGAACAAATATTTCATATTCAGCTACCTATTCGGTACAATCAGAACTTCGATAGATCAGAATATTCGAACGTTCAAATATTCAAATATTCGAAGGTTCGAAGTTCGAATATTCGAAGGTTCGAAGGTTCGAAGTTCGAATATTCGAATATTCGAAGAAATTATTCGAATTCTGTGGTATTCGAATATTCGAATACTTAGATTATTCGAATATTCGTTACAGCCCTACTGTGGCGCTGGATCGGAACGCGGCCGCAACTGTCACTCAGTTTGGAGGAGTCAAGCGGTTCCACCATCATGGCAGAAAACACACACTCATCGCATTGGGTGTGCTTCGATTCACGCATTATGCGCACAGACCGCAGCGCAGTCGCTGCGCGCATTCATAGCGTTCCGTTTCCAGCAGCGCATGAACCGCAGTAACGAAACGGAACGGTTTTCGACGCGTTTGATGCTCGTGAGGTTGCGCGGGAATGTTCAAACTTACTTACAATTAACTATGCAGTTGGATGGATTACGTTTAATTTAATTCGAGACTTTTGGACGGTGGTCGAAGCACGCTTCCTAACTACATCGGTTACTTCGTCCTAAGGATCGGGGACCGACTCCTAACGAAATTTGATGGCTTTATTGGTTCCTGGATTTTCTCAACTCCAGTTTTTCTATTTTTCTTGAATAGCGACAATTAGTGAAAGCGGAGATCATATTTTATGAGGTTTACAGGACGAACCGCTGCTTACCCAGCGTAATTTGGTAAGCAGATGTGTAAAGGAAAAAAAATGAAGTTATTTATTATCCGCGCCCGGGGTAAATTGAAGGTTTTGAAGGCTATTGAATACAGTCGCAGGCTCTCGTACGTCTTCTGGATTAGAGTATAGCTGTAAAGTTAGCATTGTAAGAACACGTTCGAAAAACTTACGTATTTGCTTCCTTCCTCATCTTCCGTTTCGACCCTACCTAAAACCTTCTAGGGATGTGCTTCGAAATTGGGTCCGTTGCGTTGATTGCGATTCATGCAGCGAGTGTAAAGACGGCATAACCTGATTCGTAGGATTCCCTAGCATCCTCCAACTTCTAGCTCATAATGCGTGCAGCAAGTGCAGAAAATAAAAGCATGGGCAGTCAATGCGCATATTACGCGCATGCGTATTTGTCGCTTTACGTGTGCTTCTGTATTTCAAATTCGAATACTGCAAACAGGGGAAAGCAGGATAATTCCGGCTATATAAGCAAGAAATGCTATAAAATTTGAGCAACTTACACATTTGCTAGTTTTTTTATATGAATTGATAGTTTGAAGTGTCTAGTTTTTATTAGTATGAGGTGAAGAAATCGGGCATTATTATCACAGATACCAGATAGCACACAGACATTTAAATGCGCCCAAAAGGCGTCCTAAAGCCGTCCAGACCTAAAACGGAGACAAACTAAAAAAACTGAAAGATTTTGTATTGGCAATTTGAAAATTATTTTCGTTACAGATTTCGTTATAAATATTTTATATTTTTGTAAATAAAAGACATTTTAAAACTTTAATAATTTTGTTTATTTTTATTATAGAAAATATAATTATACAAGACATTTCAATTTGAAGCTGAATCGCACGTAGATATGTAAGCAGAAAATAGACAATTTTGGCTGAGCAGAAATAGACATTTTATTATTATTATTATTAGGTTAATATGTTTTTAAAGATACTTCTTGTTTATTTTATATGTAAAGGGAAGGTTAAATATTACGTCAAATAAGTTTTTTTGCCGATTGTTGTATAAATAAATAATAAAAATCTATTTTTACGATAGCAGAATTCTTACATGATTAGAAATAGGGACATTGACCTTATACCCGATTCCATAATGATACCGTTGCGGCGTAACAATAATATTTTGGAATGATGTTAAGTTATAAAAAATTGAAAAATGTAGCGTAAAAGAACGAAATATCCAATAAACATTTATTGTCATGTAGCATATCTGTAGGTTATATTTTCTGTCACTTCGAAGCGGGGACCACATAATTTGGTGTATGTTTTTCAAACCGTACTAAAAGAGACAAATACGCATGCGCGCATGAACTGCACGCTTCATGCGCTAGAAGTGGGAGAATTCTAGGGAATCCTATGCGCCACCAACGCAACCAATGCACGCATAGACTGAAACGAAACGGTTTTCTCTGCAGTCTATGCGCATAATGCGTGAATCGAAACACACCCACGCATTGTGTTGCGTCTCGAGTAGCCTAGGTTGCTGCTGTAGCAGACGCGCCGCCGCAGCCGCTCGAAAACGCGGCTAGGAAAACGGATGCATGCGTCTCCATAAGAGCGGTGCTTAGGATTTGGCCGCCGCCGTCGATCGCGGCTAGGAAACATCACATATGTTACGATGCTGTATTTATGAAAATACACTCCTCACATTAATTATATGATCACTTCTAGGAGTCCGAAAAATAGGGGCAAGTTCACATGGTCATAACTCCGGTAAAAATAGTCGTATCGATATTTTGAAAATATGGTTTGAAAGCGTGGAATCTCTACTTTTAACTGCTTTTCCAAATTTTAGATGCATGGCTTTTCGGTAAAGTTATAGTGTTTGAGATTAAGCTGGATGAGCACACTGGTGGAAAGTGAGGTTAGGACGACAGTGAGAAGAGTGAAATACAGTCACAGTGATCTGAGCTGAGTTCGTAGTCAGTTTATTTAAAAGGCTCGATGAGCCGGCGAGAATTGAGCACTTGGTGAGTGTGAGAATAATGAGCTTTGAGCTCCCTGTTACTCGTTGAGTACACAAATCTACGGGCACGGGGTGAGCACAGAAGAACGCAGTTCTCCGCGAGCAACCACTCACAGAACTCCCCGTAACCGCAATCGAAGCGAATAATCGCCTGTGAGCCCGAAGGAGATCTTAGCGAGCACTTGAAAGCACGTAACACTGAGCAATTCACGTGATGTGAAGACGGAACGAGAATAACCGCGAACACGTCTTGCGTACCATACAGCGTGAACAAGAGCGAGAACTTCGGACAATCAGACTTCCGGTGCGGGTCGTCTCGAACATTCTCGACGATCGACCGACATGGGGAAATCCGATTGGCCGAGTCACAGTACTGGTGAGCTGTGATTTGCTATGCGCTTTCTACAACCGGCCGAAACCGTTTCACGCGGTGCGCTGATTGGATGATCGGTGGCCGAGGAGCGCAGATGATTGGTGATTGACTGGCGCTCAGCGTCTGCGATTGGCGGATCGACCGCCGATCCGCGACTCTGTGCTGAGTCCGTGAGGTGCTGCGCCGAGAGTGAGAGTGGCGGCTTTGGGAACTAATGCATTCCCAAACATATAGCAATATAAAGAGCACTTGGTCAGTTTTAAAAATTTTCTTCAACTTTGCGATGTTCCACGGCGTGCATGAAATTTGTTACACACATTCCATTTACACCACTCGAAAGAGGCTACTTTCCTGTGTAAAAAGCGAGTAATAAATTTCTTATGCGATTTTTTTTGGTCGAGTTATTCAACTTTGAAGCAAAAACCGTTTTTTTTACTTTAGTTGCTTCTAGCAAGCGAGGTGATCATCGTAGATCGATCCTGAAAAAAAACAATAGAAAGATCAGACTTTCCTCTATAAGACGCATCTTCGACTTTTTCGATTCGGTTAAAATATCGGTCTCTGCTGTCCTTTCCAAAATATGCTTAAAAATGGCACAAATTCCATTTTCTCTCCAACTCGCCGTATCTTCGCGAGGGATGATCGAAACATTAATGTCTTAAGGTCATTTTAAAGCGGAGAGTCTGCCGATTCTTTTGAGTGCCACCGGAACCCGCTGCGATAATTTTTTACCTATGGCCTTTATGTTTGATTCCCGCGATGGCGATCGGCTCTTGTTTCTATCCCCACTCGCCTACTAACATAGGCGAAAGCGAGTCGAGCTACGGCGACCTGTAAGCACATGTGCAGCTCCCTGATGTTTTAACTTTTGCTACTACCAGATACCAGTGAATACGCTGTTAATATGCCACTGCGCTCGCTTACCGAATTTGAAGTAATGCGTGTCATTACACTTTTAGAGAATGGTTCTAGTCAACGACAGGTTGCTCGTGAGATGGGCGTAAGCCAATCCGTTATTACTCGAGCACATTCTCGATTTCAGCAGACTGGCCTGTTCGGTAGACAACGCGGCCAGGGCCGCAAACGTGAGACAACCGCGTGGAACGATAGAAGTATTGTAAGACACGTTCTTGGACACCGTGACGTATCTGCAATAGATGTGGCTCGTAATATGATGAATCGTAGGTTGCAGCGTGGTGTTTGTACGCAGACCGTCAGAAATCGGCTTAAAGAGAGGTTTTTCGTTCCCGTCGACCAGTACGCGTTCCTATGCTAAATAGGACTCATAGTAGGTTGCGTTTAGACTATGCTCGCCGTTATATGCGATGGAGACAGATACATTGGTCAAATGTTTTATTTACGGATGAATCCAGATTTTGTTTACATGGTAATGATAGGCGTGTTCGTGTCTGGCGCCGTCGTGGCGAGCGGTTTCACCAGAACTATAACGACCCCATTGTTGCTTACAATGGCGATTCGATAATGGTTTGGGCCGGCATATCCAGCTTTACTCGAACACCGTTGGTCGTGGTACCACCTCCTGGATTAACTTCTGAACGGTATGTGGCTAAGATACTCGAACGTCTTTCCAATACGCGCAAGAATTGGGAACCGATTCATTATAATGCAAGACAATCCTCGTTGTCACACAGCACTATTTACACGACGGTTTCTTCGAGAAAACCGCATTGCCGTGTTACCTCATCCTCCCGTAAGCCCTGACTTGAATCCGATCGAGCATGTCTGGGATATGCTTGGTCGTCGACTGCGCCGATACAATCCTCGTCCCACAACTCTGCGACAAGTAGAGGCAGCATTACAGGAAATTTAGCGCAGATTACCTCAACGTCTAATACGTCGCTGTATTAACATGAGACAGCGATTGCGGGCTGTTATCCAAAATCGTGGTGGTAATACACTGTTTAAACGTATGCCTTGGGCAGGCGGTGTGGATCACCGCTGGGGTGGCCAGGGAAGGGATGCACTTCAACGATTGTACAAACACTTCTTTATTCGGAAGGTGGGCGTCGTTCACAACGATGACGAGCACACCACAGAATCATAATACACGCAATTAACACGAACAAAGATATGTACAAACTATGTACGCTGCGCTGGGCGCGAGGGCTCGTGAAGCCGTTTTAAAATTCGGATTGAAACCGTGGGTCCCGGGACGATAAAATGATCTGTAATCCGTGCGTGCGCGAGCGTGTTGATGGTAATCAGGTGTTCTAGCTACTAACTGCCAAATTCTAGGAAGGCGAACGCTCGAGCCGTGCAAAAACGTGTGACACGCGTAACCGTCTTGACGAACGGTGCGTCACCGTGTTTACGCGTTCTCACACGCACATTTAAATTGATGCGAAGCGGCGCGTTTAACCTCGGCCGCAACATACACCATATTAAGATTTTGAATTACCTGCGATTCCATCCATTCGCCCCCACCCCCAATACACAACACACACACACACACACACACACACGCACGCACGCACGCACGCACGCACGCACACACACACACACGCACACACACACACACACACACACACACACACACACACACACACACACGAGGCATAAATCCGACCGAAGGCCACATAAAGGTCAAAGGTAAAAAATTACCGCATCGCGTTTCGGTGGCACTCAAAAGAATCGGCAGACTCTTCGCTTTAAAATGACCTTAAGACATTGATGTTCCGATCTTCCCTCGCGAAGATACGGCGAGTTGAAGAAAAAATGGAATTTATGCAATTTTTAAGCATATTTTGGAAAGGACCAGATCAGAGACCGAAATTTTAACCAAATCGAAAAAGTCGAAGATGCGTCTTAAAGAGGAAAGTCTGATCTTTCCATTGGTTTTTTTTCAGGAACGATCTACGATGATCACTTCGCTTGCTAGAAGCAACTAAAATAAAAAAAAACAGTTTTTGCTTCAAAGTTGAATAACTCAGCCAAAAAAAATCGCATAAGAAATTTATTACTCGATTTTTACACAGGAAAGTAGCCGCTTTCGAGTGGTGTAAATGGAATGTGTGTAAAAAATTTCATCCACGCCGTGGAACATCGCAAAGTTGAAGAAAATTATTTAAAATTGACCACGTGCTCTTTATATTGCTATAACTTTACCGAAAATACATGCATCTAAAATTTGAGAAAAGCAGCTGAAAGTAGAGATTCCACGCTTTCAAACCATAATGTCAAAATATCGATACAACTATTTTTACCGGAGTTATGACCATGTGAACATGTCCATATTTTTCGGACTCCCAGAGGTGATCCTCTAATTAATGTGAGGAGTGTATTATTATTATTATTGCATTACTGTGAATGGGACATTTCATGCGAACTCGAACAGATTTCGGAGTAAGTTTTCGCAGATTGCTGAAATTGGAATATCTTGTAGTCTTTAGTGATATTTAAACGTAACTCAAAGGATTTTTCAAAATTTTGAGAAATGTCGATTTTACAGCTGTTTGAAGGTAAGTACTAACTTTTTTTCAATACATTGTGACGTCCCACTATTTTTCGCGCGGTATTACTTTAAAGTCTCCCTCATTAATCTCTACACAACTCCATCAAAATCCCACAATTCAACTCTTACCCCTGTTCCCCAGCCATCGGGCCATCTAGACAATGTACCTTAGCGGTCCCCATCTCGAGATGGTCAACTACGACCTCCCCTTTCCCTCTTAATTCGAGACCACGTCTCACTCCCTCTGTACGACCCTCCAAGTCAAAACCACACCCACCCCTTTCCAATCAAACCACCCAAAATCCATCAAATCAGTTGAGTATACCCTTTTCAAAAGCCCAAGTAAAAACCCCGGAAGTTTTATTCTGTTAACAACACGTTCTAATTATAGACACATATTTCGTACAAATAATAACCCCGGGAGTACTGCGGCACTTATTTCATATAAATAAAAATCCTGGAAGACTTATTGCGACGCTTTTCGTACACAAGTCATGGTGCATACGGTGCACCCCTCACCCCTGACATTCAAAATAAATCACATAAATACAAGGGCCCGAGAGGCAATAGCTCTCTTCTACGGAAACTTTCCCGCGGAGTATCACGTTCTTTAAAAATCTCAACAGTGTTATATATTCAAATAACTAAATTCAGTGATCTACGGCAACTACCGTAAGCAATTACTAATTAGCTATCTTTATACAGCACATCATCTCCATACATCTATATTATTTTGTATTATTATTGCTTATTCCTTTTCATATTCTTTTGTATTATTATTGCTTATTGCTTTTCATATTCTTTCATATTATTTTCTATTATTAACGCTTATTGCGGTATATTATCTTGTATTATTAACATTTATTGCTTTCATATTATTTTCTTCGGTTTATACACATATATTTCATGTCCATACACGTATTCTATAATTTATAACCATTTATATAAATGTTATGTGCTAATGCTCATCGTCCAACGCATTATTATAAACCAACCGCTATCGCTTTAAAAGTGCATGGCCTATAAACCAGTTTCAAATTTAATAAACAGTTTCACTTTAAATTTCGTTTCGAATTATTGTGTTTATCCTATGGTTACGAAGGCTCCAAATTTAACCAGGTTACCGCAACAGCTGATTTCGGTTCGCGAACGCGAGAGTTCTTACAGTGTTTACAAACGTTCTTATGCATGGGCCGTGTGCAGCCATATGTCTAGACATATTTCGCGGAAATATTACGTGGAGCTTCTTATGTTGATGCATCGGTAAATCCAATTACCAAGCCAGAACAAAAAACCACAAGTGCTCTAACGGGTGTCACCCAGGTGCGCGATTACCATTTTCAATCTTCCCTGGTCGATTAGTGTTACGAATCACGCATTCGAGCCTAACTTCCATTCACGATCAGTGTTACGAATCACGCATTCGGGCCTAACTCCCTCTTACCATCAGTGTTACGAATCACGCATTCGAGCCTAACTCCCGCTCACCCTCAGTGTTACGAATCTCGCATTCGAGCCTAACTCCCATTTACCCTCAGTGTTACGAATCTCACATTCGAGCCTAACTTCCATTTACCCTCAGTGTTACGAATCTCGCATTCGAGCCTAACTTCCATTCACGATCAGTGTTACGAATCTCGCATTCGAGCCTTGGTTCCTCTAAACCCCAGTGTTACGAATCTCGCATTCGAGCCTAATTTCCTCCAACCCCCAGTGTTACGAATCTCGCATTCGAGCCTGGCTTCCATTAACCCCACATTGTCATTGTCCTAAAGACCTCCACCCGGGACGTGACAACATTATAGCTATGGAAGTAGTAAACGGATGAAGATGAGCTATACGGTGCTTTTAGAGAAGACATTGAAGTTTTAAGAAAAAATTATTTCAGTTTAAAAAAAATTTGAACAATTTTTGTGCAATTTTTTTAAACAAATGCAGATTTTTAACATCGGCCGCGATTTTAAAAATCTGAAAAAGGAGAATATAGTACTATCCTTCCCCTTGATGGAAAAATTTTCAAAAATATGGACATTTTAAATTTGGCCATGTAAAAATTGCCGAAAGTTGACGCTGCGTCAAATCACACCGGCTCGACTGGCTGAGCCGTGCGGTACTCGCAGCGGCCAAGCGGCTATATCCGCTATTCTTATACAGTGTTCTCGAATATGGTAACTATTTGTAAAAAAACTGAAGAAGGAAAACTACTGTTGTAGCCTTTCGGATTGATTGGATAGGAAGAACTTTCTGGACAGACAAGGTTTATTCGGATTAGGTAGGAATACATGGTTTGGTTGATAGGAAGGGCTACAAATTTCGGGAATTAGACATTGCGTCTCGCTGTGTTTATACAGTTCTACTAGATTCTATTGTGCAGACGGCACTTGATTTTAATCTAATGAGGCGTCCAGGAGTTACTCTGTACTCTCCCATTCGATTGGCGTCCAGGTATTATCGCCGAACTCTCCTGCCGGAATCCCTAAGCTGTCCGAGAGCGGGCGTTGGTCGTACCTCGTCCTCTCTCTCTCTCGGAACAGCGAAGAAGATAATGCCTTTGCGGTCTTCTAATTTATACCCAATCGTTGCTATTCGCGGCCGCAGAAATCAACAAACGCGTCGTCAAGCGCGAGCCTCGCGAGTCGCGGTTCCGCGCCCGCACGCCTCTCCTCTCGGGCGGCCTACAAGCGTGTCCGCGAAACGTGTCGATGGTCAGCGTTTCTCAATCTTCCTTTTCTGCATGCTACACTGTTTTTTATATACAACTGTTTGAGATTCAGCTAGTTCTGCTCACCGCCACACCCTGACTCACAGCAGCACCTCCTGGACTGAGCTCAGCGTGGCGGATCGACGATCGATCCGCCAATCAGAGACACGGTCGATCACCAATCAGCAACGCTGAGCGACCGACAATCGGCGAATCAGCGTATCGTTTGAAACGGTTTTGGTCGGTTCTAGAATGCGCGCAACAAATCATATCTGACCACATCATATCGATCAACCAATGAGATTTCCCTACGTCCGTCGATCTTCGAGAATGTTCGAGACGACGCGTACCGGAAATCCTCTCGGCTCATGTTCATCATTCTCGTTCACGTAGAGTACAAAGGAAGACGCGTCGGTTTCGACATCGACAATTCTCATGTAACTAGTGAACACTCTCAGTATCAATCGGCTCAAATCTCATTGTATTCAATCTCCATTCACCACGCTACAAGTGAATCACCTCAGTGATCGGTTTCGCGCTCATCGAGTGGGAATTGTGATCGGCGTACCACAACGTGGCGGTTATTGTGCGTGGTTCTCAGTATACACAATCTCACAATAATTCAAAGCTCAACGAGCCAGCTCACTACTCATATCTCTCTCAATCTAGCTCAACGAGCGATTTTACAATAAAGACGTCAATTGTTTTACTCATGTTCTGCATTGTGGTGTAACATAACCTAACCGGTACAAATCTCAAGCTCATCGCGACAATCCTCTCAATTCGCGAACAACAACATAATACGGTAACTCAATTTTTGGTTTTCGCAATATTTTCCTTGAAACGAAGGTGACCGTAAATTTTTTATGGAATGCTATATATTTGACTATCCAATACGAAAGCCACTGTCAAGACAAATTCAACCATATGGTATACTATGACCTTCAAGGCTACACATGGTTAGGAATGGAAGACGAAATTCAATCTACTAGATAGATAGTTCAATATATTTATCTCATTCCTAACCATGTATAGCCTTGAAGGTCATCGTATACCATATGGTTGGATTTGCCTTGACAGTCGCTTTCATGTTGGATAATCAAATTCCATTTAAAAAACTGAGGGTCACCTTCGTATCTAGGGAAATAATATTTTCTTAAAAGATCAATGTCTTCTCTATAAGCACCGTAAAGTTCATCTCCATCCGTTTACTACTTCCATAGCTATAATTTACTGAAAAAAGTTAGCACTTACCTTCAAACAGCTGTAAAATCGACATTTTTTAAAATTTTGAAAATCCTTTGAGGTACGTTTAAATATCACTAAAGACTACAACATATTCAAATTTCAGCAACATCCGAAATGTTACTCCGAAAAGTGTCCGATTTCGCGTGGAATGTCCCTAAAGCGTTTGCAAAGATATTTAGAGATTGATATCCGAAAAATTTGCAAACCGATCAAGGAAAAGAATTTTACAACGCGGATGTGCAGAAATTCTTGACAAAGCATGACATTAATCATTATTCGACGTATTCGGTGATGAAGGACTCCGTCGTAGAATGTTTCAATCGAACTTTGAAGAACAATATGTGGAAACTGTTTACGCTCAATGGAACCTATAGATGGACAGATGCGCTACCGCGTCTACTTGCAGTGTATAATGCGCGAAAACATAGAAACCATCACAATGCGTCCTTGCGATGTTATGTACACTAGGCGCCAGAATCGGCTTCCCTTCGGAAATTTGGCAACGTTGCATGTCCCTAGGCATAGCTCAGTAGTTCTAGTAACATGCAACGTTGCCAAATTTCCGAAGGGAAGCCGATTCTGGCGCCTAGTGTACCGTCTGCGATCGCTGATAAGCTGCTAGCCACCGTATACAGCAACATAAAGATCGCTGCTCCAGCGAGATTCAAATTGGGCGAGTTTGTGCGCGTGAGCAAATTTAAAACCATCTTCGATAAAGGCTATACACCGAATTGGGCAACAGAGGTTTTCAAGATAGCCAAAGTACAGGCAACTAATCCCGCGACGTATCTGCTCGTCGATTCCTGTGGAAAATCTGTTGCTGGAGGATTCTATGAACACGAGCTGCAACGCGTCACCGATCCTGATGTGTATCTAGTGGAAAAAGTGTTGCTTAGGAATGGGGATAAGGTATATGTCAAGTGGCTGGGGTTTGATAAATCACACAATGAATGGATAAATAAAAATAATGTATTGTAAAATAATAATACAGTCCGCGACAAAATGATAGGACACCCCTGGATTTTTCGTGTTTCTCAAAACCAATGATGTATACCAAGATTTTCTATATAGGTCTATATAAAGTATCCCTTTCTTAGTAACATGCGAAAGAACGGCAACTGTATAAGCTATTTTTCAAGAATTATAACCATTTACCTGAAAAACGCGTGCGACAAAATGATAGGATGTTCGCGAATAAGATAACGCGATGAGCGTGAGTATGCCGGGGAGGTTATGTATGAAAGTCACAATGCACTTATTGAGATAAAATGTTTCGTTGTCTTTATTATTAAACACTCGTTGAGTGTGCGTCACAGAGATGAGCGGTGAGCAAAGCTTTGATTGAATAATAGTGAGAGTTATTGAGAACAATGAGCACCACGCACACCGACCGCCACGTGGACGAGCCTCGACCACGATCCACAATCGATTCGCGTGACAGAAAAGAGAATTGAGCGTTTTAGAGAAAGCAATTAATTGACATGAGTACTAGCTTGATGCAGAGCGAGAAGTAATTTGGTGAGAACTGTGAGCACTACTGAGAATGAGATCTATGAGAATATTCACGAGTTACATGTTAAACGTTTCAGTAAAACCGACGCGTCTACTCACATACTCTGCGTGAACAAGATTCATAACCGTTGGACAATCCGACTTCCTGTACGGGTCGTCTCGAACATTCTCGACGATCGACCGACGTGGGGAAATCTGATTGGTTGAGCCACAGATGAGTTGAACTGTGATTGGCTACGCGTATTCTACAACCGGCTGAAACCGTGTCACGCGATGCGCTGATTGGCTGATCGTCGGTCGCGGAGCGCAGATGATTGGCAGATCGATTGTGGATCGGTCGTGGCATTATGCTGTCCAGGAGGTGCTGCGGTGAGTTGGGGTGTGGCGGAGATCGGAACTACCGATTCTCGAACATAGGACATGTTGAAGAAAAAGGGTAATTTAAGTCAGAAACAAGGGTTTTATTTGAGTTTTAGTAATGAGTACATTTTCCTCTTTTTCTATAACCTCCAATAGCCTGTTAGGTAAACTTTTGTATAATTTTTTTAACAATTTTCTTGAAATTGAATTCCAGCCTTCCTCGATAGCAATTTTTAACTCGTCCAAGGAATCAAATTGTTTTCCACCTCGATATACACAACGAGTTAATTGCCCCCATACGTTCCCGATAATATTTAAATCCGGTGATTTTGCCGGCCATGTTAAAACTTTGATATCATGAGTATCAAAATAATTTTTTATAATTTTGGCAGTATGCACGGCTGCATTGTCCTGCTGGAATATGAATTTTTCTCCACTTATTCGCCGTGCATGTAACGTTATTTCCTCGTTTATAAGTTTCATATAATCTGGGCTTTTCATTTTTCCATTTACAAACCGAATATTGGTCTTTCCTTTATACCCAATCGCTCCCCAAACCATAATACCTCCTCCTTTCATTTGGCGTCTCATTTGAAATTGCGGATCTTTTCTAAGGTCGTGAAAATAGTATGACCAGCCATCAGGTCCGTCAAGCGTAAATCTTTTTTCGTCTGAAAATATAACTCTTTTCCACTTTTTCCTCCAGCTTATGTGTTGTCGAGCAAATACCATCCGGTCGTCGATGTGTTTCTTCGTTAAGGATGGTTTTCTTTTAACTTTTCTTTTTTGAATATTTTCTGATTTTTGTAAAATACGTTGCACGTTTCGTACATGTGTAGATACACCAGCTTCCTGTGCAATTTGACGAGATGTCAACATCGAATCGGACGCAACTTTAACAATTGCACGCACTCCACGGTCACTTACGACACGCGGGCGACCCTTTCCTTTCGTCTTGCCGTACTTGTTAGGATTCTTTAATAAATTTCTAATCACATTTCGGCTTCTGCCTACTAATTTTGATATTTTACAAACGCTTGTGCCTTCTTGCCTCAAGTTTAAAATCATTTTTATCTCGGTTTCGTTTAACTGTACCGCGTCCCATTCTATAACAGCCAATTATTCTTTTGTTTTTGGGGTTAAGGTTGCCCATACTGCGCGACCCCAGCGCCTCTGTTAGCGCTACTCAAGAAACATACAACGCCGAGCAAAAAACATGTAGACACCATTAAAATTCAAATAAAACATTTGTTACTGAATTACATCATCCTTTTTCTTCAACATGTCCTATCATTTTGTCGCACTCGTTTTTCAGGTAAATGGTTATAATTGCTGGAAAATAGCTTAAAGAGTTGCGTTTTTTCGCATGATACTACGGAAGTTACTCTATATTATAGACCAATATAGAAAATCTTGGTATACATCATTGGTTTTGAGAAACACGAAAAATCCAGGGATGTCCTATCATTTTGTCGCGGACTGTACATGGCTCAATAAATTCAATGATACATATACATATACATGAGTGAACAATTTTATTTTACATTATAATTTCACCATTTATAATAATGTGTTAATAAATACAATTTCTATTCTACAACGGAATTTCATAATGGAATTTTGTAATGTTCCCAGGCCTGAGTGTCGGTCGAATCGGGTGCGATATCCCGCTTGTCGTCGCATGGCCTTAGAGCGATTTTGAATTCTGAAATGGTGTACACTTTGTGCAATTTAGACCCTATGCATGATTGTCCGCGAACCATTTCGATCTCCCTTTGCAAACACTGCGCGTAGTCGTCGAAAGTTATCGTTCTAGCTATGACGTTGGTCTTGACGCCTTTCGCCTTTTTCGTATCTTTTTTACCGTCTACGCATACATTTTCTCTTTAAGACCTACGAACTCGGTCATTATCGCACCGTTATTTTCGTCCTTCATCAGCCCCGGAACCTTCTTATTTAAGCGCGGCATATTATATACATTGTTGATAGGATAATC
The DNA here is from genome assembly GCA_947577245.1 of Andrena bucephala. NCBI lineage: Eukaryota > Metazoa > Arthropoda > Insecta > Hymenoptera > Andrenidae > Andrena > Andrena bucephala. The sequence continues at coordinate 70,308,512 of OX387716.1, forward strand.
GCTTGTGTCAAATCTATCGATATTGTGTTTCATGGTCTCGTAAATATCTTCGCATTGAATGTGATAAAAGAGGCTGTCTGTGTCTGTATATAGAATTTTACAATTTTGAGCGTGTAGGGGAGACATGTACTCGTGATGAAATTCGTTCAAACAAATTTTTTATATGTCCAGAATGCACATACCCACGTATATCGGTTTGTTGAATTTCACCTCGAGTTTTCGCAATTCAACAGCTATTAAATTTTCTGAAAAAACACTTCTGCTGTGGAAATTCGGTTTCGCAATCATTGCCTCCGCGCCATATCGCCCTTCCCAACGTGTCAAAAGTTTTACATTCACATGATTTCGCACATTTTCCATAGTTTTACCGAATACCGCGTTGTTCACCAATTTGTACAAATTTTTTTCAAAATCGTTTGTCGCGCTTGTTCTAAACCGTGTATTGAGTTTGATATAATCACGGAGCCAGGGAGATTGAGCGAATTGAAATAAGAAGACTGTGGCGCGTGCACTGCTGCAGGTTGCGATAATGGATAATGTTGGGAGAAGTAATTGGAGGAACAATTACGAATGGATACACTTAAGTAACTGTAACTGCACTGAAAAAGCACTGTATATTTAGTTAGACTTATCACACAGTATAAACGATGTATCCCAAATCACGGTTTGTACAGAAGAGACCGGTTGTCGCCGTGCGCTGTGGTTTTGTTTTCCTGAGCGTTATACAAAAAAAAACGCGCGGATGACGCGGAGCCCACGTGGGGTGCTCGCGGCAAGAGCAGGAAGGACTTAGCGAGTCATCTATCGGACGGAAGGATTAATCAGCGACGACCGATCAAATAACTCGCCGATGTATACGACGCACTCGCCCATAGATCAGCATGAGGGTCGTGCAGACGGTGCGGATATTCCAGATCTACCTCGAGAATGTATCCCATTGGCGAATCGACACCGATTGAAGACACGTCAAAATTTGCAACATCTTCGACCCATTGAAGTTTGGCGTGTGGCAGGGGCTGCCACATTGCCCATCCATACAAATCAAGTACGATGACTGTTCCGATGCGTCGTAAGATGATATGTACTTGTTATTGGCATGTGCGTATCTTCCGGAACATTGACTTAAACCCCCACGTATACCGCGTTCGATAAACATGACCATATCGATGTCGGTGAGCAATTCAAATGTAATTTTGGTATGTTTTAGCATGGCATCCGATGTGCAACCAGGTAAAGTATAATAATGCGCGGAATCTAATCCATAACTTTTTATACAACTTTCGCGAAAATTTTCAAAAATATCTGCCAATAACAAGACATCAGTTTTCAAATACAAGTCGCTATATTCGCCCAAGGTTATAATACTGAAACGCTGCCAGACAGTCTCGGCGTGCACGTAATCGCTCTCAGATACAGTCTCACCCGTTAACCCTTAAGTAGGCGCACTGGCAAAATCACACAAGTGGGTGCATGGGGTCAGCAGGGACCCCAACTTCGTTTTTATATTTATAGTAAATCAAAAGGTTTTGAAAAGTAAAAACAAGTACATATATTTGTTAATCAACATTTATTACTTTTACAAAAAATACAAAACTCGAATAAAGTCTTCTCATTATAATAATATCATCTCATAAAGTCAACTCATTATAATAAAACTAAACATTTCTTAGATGTATTGAGAAACAATTAAAGATAAATCGTTTTAAGAAAGATAAAATATTAATTATTTTCAGAAGAATCACTGTTATCACATTCAGTACATAAGTATGTAGTGTGCCTTTGTATGTATGTACTTTTTTGCCACTTCAAGATAGATGGTTTTTTATGCCGACTTTTAAAGTGGTCTCCGCTTGTTTCTTCCTCTTCTACTTCTGCTTCTTCAGCATAATATTTCACCTCGATTTCGCTATGGCTGTCATGGTTGCTATTGGTGCAGTCATCTGCATCTTCTCCCTCCTCTTCTGAAGACCCTCCTACTTCACTTTCTTCCTCTAGCCACTGTTCTATCTGAAGCCTTTTTCCTTCTTCTATTTTTGTAAATAATTGTCTAAAACTAGAAAAAAACACTTATCGTATACAAAATAATAATCTTACATAAAATCTTGTACTATTTTAACCATCATTTATCTAAAAAAAAATAATAAAATATCAAAATATCGAAAAAACTAAATATCTTACCTGACAGAAAAAGTTACGCAACTGGGCGCATGGTGTCACGGCTCACCTAAGCAGCGACGCGCGTGCACGCGTCAATGTTGCGATCACTACTGAAAACAAAATTGCGTTATACGATAAGTAGCTACTGGGAGCGGCAAGTTCGCAAACCGTTCTGCATTTTTTTAGCGATCAAAGTGCCCTTGACCCCATGCGCCTACATAAGGGTTAACGAACTGTAGAATGACTCGCGCGGTGGTAAGCATGGATCCTGCAGCTTGTTCGCGCAATCAAGGTATTCATACGGAAAGACACCCTTTCGCGTCAATAAATTGAAATCCTCGGTGGATAATGTTTCAAATTTGGATCGTAAAATTTTTAATTTATCCACGCTAAGAAAATATGCTAATTTGTCGAGACTGGTATTTAGAAATTTGCACGAATCGATGAATCGCAATTTAATACAATTTCGCGAGTCTGATTCAGCCGTATCTTCGACATTTTTTGTGAATGAAATATACTTTTCTTTAGTTATAGGCAATACATCAAAAATAAAATGCGAATTGTAGCCGGAAAAATTATGGAAAACTATGGGGATGTAAAACGTATTTTTATAATTTAAATTGGCTCCGAATGTGCTGGGTCTCTAAATCGTTCGGATAGATGGCAATGATCGCGGACTCGTACATTGCTAGCCTTGAATGGTTCTTCGCAAATATGGCAATGTGTTGTATTGTGAAATGGAACCCACTGTTCGCGAGATAAATTTAGCATTTGAGTATTACTGGTCAGGATGGGTTTGGCAAAATCCGCTAAATTTTTCAATTCGTCGACGAACCATGAAATACAATCCGCGTCGTGGCGAAATTGATACATCGATAGCGATGTATCGTACGAACAATGCATATAATATGCAATGCTGTACACATTATGATGCTGATATTTACACAATTTGTTGCCCTCCACATCCTTCAGGCCATCCTCCGTTTTCGCCAGGACACACTCAAGATCAGCGTACACCACGCAGGGAAGACGCTCCTTCCTGCAGTGGTTGCCGAAACTGAGCAGATTGTTGTCCTGGCTGGGCAGCAGAATGGTGCAATCGTTCATCTCGCGACAATCAACGATGTGGGCACTCAACTTCTCGGTGGATCTGAAGTAGTGCATGCATCTGCAAAACCAAAAAAAAAAAATTTTTATTTAATTTTTTCATGAGACATTTCAACATTTCATAAGTTTATATACATACCGGTCGCAGATTAATTTCTTTCCATTGTGCCTGCTCAGCTGCGTGCTCACCAGCTGGGATAAGTCCTTGATGCACACAAAGTGCCCTACATCGCCGTGCTCTTGATTTGGCGTGTAGAGCAGGTTGACGTGCCGATCCCTCTTGTGGCTGGTGACACGCAGTGGAAAGACTGTCGAGCCCTTCGTCTTCTCCACCTCAAAGCTGTAGCCGTTGATGGAGATTTCGTTCTGCCGCTCAAACTTCCCAATCTGCTCCAGGGACATTGCCCTGGAGATTTAGCATGGAAGCATAGCCGGGGTACAAACTTGGATGATGAGGGCGTCTTTCGGCTGGATGGAGAGCGGCGACCACTGCCCACGTGAAAGACGCATTGTCTGTGGATTGCACACTAATCGTCGCTCTCTTCAGCAATAAATCACGCGGCAACTTGCTATGACATCCCGCGCGCAGCGGATTGTACTTATTGACATTGACGGTCAGATTGAGAATTCTCGTCAATGCCCATCCGCTGTCGCGTTCCTGGAACTCTTCCAACGATGGGTACATCGCTGATACATCGATGATACATCGCTGGTACCACTCCTGCAGATCGGATGTGCCGAAGAGTTCGCAGTTTCGGGTATTGATGTTTTTACAAGCATGCTTGTCAACCGTCACAAATTCGCCATTGAACACAGTATTCACTTTGAGGTTTCGATGTTTCCTCAAAGTGTCCCGCACATGTTCCAGCACAATGGTCTCAGCATCCTGGAGGAAGTTGCGCGGCTCGATATAGTTTGAATTTTGCACGGCACCGGTTAATACGCGACTATCGAACGCAGTGTCTATTTCGCGCCACAAAAGTCCTGTGCTAGAATGTCCGGCACCTTCAAGCACGAAATGTCCGCGCAGCGAATATTTCAGTCCTTCGAGTTGCGCGATTCGAGCAACCAACGATTGTCGAACATCGACCGATAATCGAGGACGTTTCAATCGGCTGTGTTCTTCCAACGATTCGATACACTCGCTGCACCGTTCTTCCCACGCGAGGTACATACTCTTCCCGCGAAATCAATCGCACAGATTGATCCAACAATTGACGTTCTACTTGCACGAATTGTTCCATGATAGTAAATGAAATGTATATGTAGTGTCTTCCCCCCTCCCCCCCCCCCCCCGTTCAACGTGTTACAACGATTTGTGGCTTTGTGCAGTTTAGAACACGCTTATTATACCTTCACCACGATTTGGTATCTCTGTCCAACTCTTTCGGTGTGCCCCCACCCTCGGATGCATTGCATGCAAAAACGACGATCCGTCCCAACATTGTTCTATGCAGTTTCTGTCGACACGGCATAATTCGAAGATTCAACGTTTCCAAAGTATTATATTTTGTTCGTGTATTCTTCGTGCCGCCAAATGACATCATCGCATGCAGGTGTCCCGAGGGACTCAAATTACATGCGATCGTGCAATATGCTGCGTCGTTAGGATTGAAAACCATTATGAAAAATTGGTAGCTTTAGAATAAAATGTGGTGGTGGGGGGAAGCAATTGCACCTCTATTTAAGCCACTCTCCGGATGCTATTCCATCAATCGCTCAGTAGCCGCAGTGACTTTTGACGGAACAGATATTGCTCTGAAAAAATGTGCAGTACCAGTGCCGAAGGAAACGTCGGACGCATGAATTATTTCGTTCCAATCATGTGAGATGATGGCATTGCTCCATGCGGGGAGAATACATTTGACAGGTAAGGCTTAATTTTCACATCTTCTCGAAATTTGTATGTTTATTCCTAATACGAATGGACAATTTCATAGCTCTGATTGTTCTCTTAGCCCGCGCCGAGCATCGCGTATCATGGTTAGAAGATACGCATTAACATCCATGGGCAGCAAATATTTGGAAATTGGAATCAACGTAAGACCTATGGCCGATGTAGAAGTTGTTCTCGGCGACAATCGCGGGAATTATCTCATATTATTATGGTATACATGGTGTGCACTAACCGAAAAACGTACAACCATCGAAGAACGTGCACAATTACCTGGATCAGAATCGCTACAGATTAATGAATTAACGATTGATTTTTGTCAGATCTATGATTCACCGATTGTAAAGATGACACTATGTGATAAGTCGCTCTATTTCAAACCGAATGCAGTTTCATTTTTATGTAATCTTGAGCCATGTGTAAGCTATGTGTATCCGTGGCTGTATCAAACTGCAGAGGATGTGAGGACAAAAATTGAAACTTTTGTTAACGTGTTGCATCAGAGCAATGTTGCCTGTGAAACATTAGATAAGCTTCGTGCTGCTAAAATAATACGTGATAGCAAATATTACGACGAGGATTATCTCGTAGATTGCGAATTGTTAGCATGCGCCATCAATGATATTCTAGCTGATGCTCGTAGGAAAAAAAATGTTAAATTATATTTATATTCTATTTTTTTAAATAAATTTCTTAAACGTATATTATTTCTCCATTTATTTACCTGTCTTCCTCCTTCTCTCCTCCCCACATAATTTTAAGATTCGACGTTTCTGCCTGTATTATAGTTCGTTCGTACATTCTTCACGCCGTGAAAATGACATAATCCTGTACGGCTGCTCCAGAGGAGTCAAATTACGCGAGATCGCGCGATACGCTGCGACGTTCGAAATACTGTTAGCTTTAGAATGCTTACATATTTGTTTGAAAAAATATGTCTGTTTGCTACATAATGGTTCGCTAGATCGTTGATTTAAAAATTATTATTTCTCTGCGTTGGGGGAAAATGTCTGTTTGCTACATGATGGTGCGGAAAAATATTTGGGGAAAAAATTTCTGTTGGCGGATCGAGTCTGAAAAAGATTTTTCAGACTGAACCCGCCGCCAGAAATTTTTTCAGAGGGTCATTCCCTCCCTCTGAAAAATTTCCGGTGGTGGGCCAGATCTGGAGAGGTCTCCGCGGCGGCTCGGCCTGGACTGATCCCCTCCATGATTACGGCTTCCCCCACTCCGCGGCTCGTGCGCGCGCAGCTAATCTCCCACTCCCCGCTCCCCCCACGCCCAGAGTTCTCCGCAACGCACTCTCCCGCGCGCCCTCACTTCCCCCCGCCCCACGCTCCCCTTAGAGGACCATGGCTTAGAACTCTTCTAGACATACTACTGCGATTTCAACGCTAGAAGGAAGGCTTGGGGGATAGGGCTAATAACCGAAGAGGGAGATACTTTGGTCAATGGGAGTTGCTTAATGACTGCAAATACAAATTAAATATTCTTACACTGGTTGTCCCCTCGTTTAAGCCCGCATAGACTTTTCTTGATATATGCCTGGCGCACTCTATGCTGAATTTTTGTGAATGGGGTCAGTGGGAGGGCTTCGACTGCCTCGTATGATAGCTTAGAGCATATTAACATGGAGGAAGCATGCCATAGGCGAAAATGTAGACGGCGGTAGAAAGAGAAAGATGTACATATGGGACACCCCCTCTCTTTCTAGCGCCAGAGGCGGTAGCGCTTTTTATTGAAGGCGTAATGGAACCCTGAAAAACGTTAACTCAAAGTAAATACAATACAATACAACCCTAAGTAACCGAGAGGTTATACGTCAAACGTTTAAACATTTTTTTACTTACTTATGAAAAGTTACATTACGAGCTGTAAAATTTTCGTTTCGCAATCTACAATTGGGAACGCAACAAATTTTTGGCATATTCTCGTGTACTCACACTTTACGCGTCAAATAGCAATAGTTAAATAGTATTTTAATATTTAAATAGTATTTTGGTGGTAACTATAACCTGTCGGTTACTTAGGGTTGTATTGTATTGTATTTACTTTGAGTTAATGTTTTTCAGGGTTCTATTATGCCTTCAATAAAAAGCGCGGCCGCCCCTGGCGTTAGAAAGAGAGGGGGTGTCCCACATGTATATCCTTCTCTTTCTATCGCCGCCTACATTTTCGCCTATTGCATGCTTCCTCCATGTTTATATGCTCTAAGTATGATATGGCGCTTTCGGACTGACGCACTGGTGTAACGATTTCGAGCGTGGCGTAACGCTCCTTACAGGATTTCGGGACTGGTTCGAGTGGCGTGCGATAAAGAATTAAAATTCCAGAACAAGAATTTAACTTAAATAGTGTTTATTCAAGAAAAACACTTCTAAATGATACATGAAAATATGATTTAACGCCTTAATACTAAAGAATTTAAAGAAATTAATTAGGTTGCGACACTAGGTCGTTACAAAAGGTAAAGTTGATCGTCTTGGGTTGCGACTCTAGGTCGTTACAAAAGAAATGCCCGTTTGAACGATCGATTTGGAGTAGTATAACTTAAGTAATTAATAATGACGTTTAGTCGAATGATAGGAATTGGTTAATGGATTATGACTCTCGGTCGATATAGGAATTAGTTTATGATTTAGGAATTAGCTTATAATTTAGGAATTGAATATGTTAAGTTGAGAATCGTTGAATTGTTTCAGTGTTTCATCAGGGGCGGTATTGCCACCTGGAATAGTATTGTTCCCTCGTTGCTCAGGAGTAATATTACTAACCTGAGATTAATAATAATAATAACTTAGCTTCATCAACTAAGTGGCCTACAAAGCGGCCTCCAAGGCAGAAACCTCTCGCTAAACCTGGCGACTATGGCCTTAGTTTAAACGATTAGTATAGCCGAGTGTCCTGCAAGGCGGCCTCCAAAGTTGGAGCATTAAATTTACGTTGGAATCAGCTTGTAGCCTTAAATGATTCTTGATTGAATTCATAAGTCTGAACGAATCTCTGGGCTTTCCTGCCCGTATTTATACACATTCGGAGTATTGGGAGCGCACCAATAGGAATGGAGTTCGACTATTACGCATCAATCATTCTCGTATTGCTCGATCCGTTCTCTAGTCGGTCTATTAAGCGACTGATTAGTACGCAGGCGCTCGCATGGAACGCTCGGTTCCCTCTCTCATTCGTCATGCACGAATCACAAGTACTGCTTCTGATCCTTGCTCTCGTCGATCCGCTGATTGACTGAGGATCGCGCATGCGTTTGATTCTCCCACTCCTTTACACTCAATTCTCTCTTTCGTCATACTCGCGTCTCGCGGTATCCTGAACTAATATTAATATTAATGCTAAACACTCTTATAAAACTAAGAATAATAGGAATATAATAAGAATATAAGTATTTAAATGATTATTAATTAAGTTTATTAAATAAAAAAAGAAAGGGCAGTTTTGGGATTTGTTACATCTCGCCGCCCGGGGTAATCTCTCGTCCTCGAGAGACAGAGATTTGGGGATTGGTTTTTTCAAAAGGGTCTAGGGGAGGGCTTGGGCTGTCCATTTCTTCGTCCATGTATTGGAATTTTTTAATTTCCTCGTCCATGTTTTGGAATTTTTGGACTTCATCATCCACCATCGGTAATCTTTTTCCAGTAGTTGGAGGTGGTGCTTGTCCGGAGCCAAAGAGAAATATGTACTTCCATGCTCGTTGTCGAGGGTCAGAGGGGGATAATTTAGAATAGTCGCACCAATCGATTTCAGGAATATCTATTTTATTTAATTTTCGCCATTGTGTTTCTATTCTTTTGTTTTATTCTTTTATGCCCGCACGACGATGCGTCATTATAATAACGATTTTGGAATTTAGAATTACAATAATTTTCGCTATTAATTGCCAACTGATCCGTATCGGCTGCTGTCGATTACTATTCTGCGCGTGCGTGATGTTCGATTGTTCCGGTATTGTTTCCCCATCTTCGCGACCTGTTCTCTCGCGACCCCTTTTTTCTTCCCTATTGACGGAATTGATACGGAGATTCACTGCGCAGTTTGGATAGGAAAATAAAATTTACGATTTTATTATTTCGTGATCACCATTGGGTGATCACATTTATTGCGTGGCCTTGACGCAAGAAATCGTCATCTGCTCCCTCCTCATCAAAATTAAAATACATTTCGATGCATTCTGGACATCGTCTAGCATGATACACTGTATATAATGTTTTATTGCAAAACTTGCAATCTCTAAATGCGAGAGCACTGTTCTGTGACATCAGAAGATGATTGAAGGCTGGAGGGTAAGAAAACCGGTGATTTTCCGGGAGTTGCTCATAACATTCACGACATATTTTTCTTTTAAAAACATCGTATCTATCCTCATGAATCAGACCAGGCCCTTGAAGGCACACCAGTCTTAATAATTTAATATATATGGTGGGATAAATTTCAGGTAGTATCCCGTCCCAGGGCCCATAAAACTCCTCATCCATATCCGTGGGACGGAATGCCAGGGAATGGAAAACTGGCATCTTTAAAAATCAAAAATAGAAAATCCCATTTTATTAATCTATTATTTATTAATTTAATTTATTCTACTGATTGTTTTACTCACTTTTCTATTCACTATCACTTTCTCTATCACCTTTCTATTCACTACTTATTTCACTTCTATGATTTAATTTTTGCGATGTGAAATCTCAGTGCGTACTAAATTTTTGAATTCGATCGCGTACTAATTAATACCGCGGATCTCCCCACTTTTCGAAGTCATGGTTCTACATTATTACCAATCTGATTATGGTCCCTAGTATTATTATGGTTTGGTGAAATGTAAGCCTTCTTAATCCTGTCCTGGTATACAATTCTGGTGAGAAGGGGACTTATTGCCAGTTTCACGTTATTATTCTTCAGTACGTCCATAATCACATACGGTCCGTCATATTCATTGCTAAATTTGTTCCTTTTTGGTTTTAATAGCATTACTTCTTCGCCTCTGTGGTATTGGACTGACGATACTTTCCTATCATAATAATGTTTTTGTCGAAATTTCGAGTTTTCTAAGTTGTGCCTACCTATTTCGCGAATATTTATCAATTTGTTCATCAAGTTATCGACGAAGTTTGGATATGTGTTCAGTGAATCATTTGGTACTATGCTAGATGGTTGTCTAGCCTTTTTTCCATAAATGAGCTCATATGGAGTAAATTTTGTGCTTTCGTGTACATTAGTGTTATAAGAAAACATTGCTTGTGGCAACCACTGATCCCATTGTCTTTCTTTTGTTATATAATGTTTTAAATATTCAATTAGTACATGGTGACTTCTTTCTAGTGAGCCATTCGATTGGGGATGAAATGCGGATGTTTTATATTGTTCGATATTAAGGACCTTGGCAAATTTCTTCATAACGGATCCGATAAACGAAGAGCCTTGATCTGTTAAAATTGCCTTGGGACATCCGTACTGGCATATAAAATTTTTCATAAATGCTTCTGTTATTTCTTCACTCGTAAATGAGACTAATGGTATGGCTAATGAATATTTAGTTAAATTATCTTGTATCGTAAGTATGTAACTATTTCCTGCTCGAGTATATGGTAATGGTCCTACAATATCCATAGATACCTTATCAAACGCGTCTAATGGTGTGTCTGTTATCACCATAGGTCCTTTTGTTTTTATTCGAACTAATTTTTGTTTTTGACAACTCATACAGGTTTTAATATAGTGTTTAATATCTGCTTTCATATTTTTCCAATAATATGAACATCTAATACGCTTATACGTTTTTGTTATTCCTTTATGGCCTCCTACTGGTGATTTATGATTTTCTTTTATTATTGTTTCTCTATCTTGTTCCATAGGTAATTGTATAGTTCCATTACAAACAGTTATTGTAATATTGGCCTGTACAATCTTTAATTTAATTATATTCCTTATCATTTCCCATAATGTATTATTACTTCCTTTGGATAGTGATATTTTCTTAATACCCCGTTCCGTGAGGTTATGGCATAGATTTCCTAATACAGTGGCATATGTCTGTATTGTCGGAGAATCCTCTACTACCATTCCTAAAATTAATTGATTTCCTCCTGAAACTTTTATTATTTCTCCTATTTCGAATGGGGTTTCTGAGGTTATTTCTAACATCTTTCTTTCTTTCAACTCTATTCCTGATTTCTCTACCGGATTGCCTTCTGTATTAATGAATATCGCTAATGTCTCTCTTCTCGTCCATAAATGATCATTTATTTCCATAAACTTACATTTGATTGGAACATTGCTTATTATCCTGGGTGGTTCGTTTTGTTTAATATTCTTTTTCCCTGATTTGGCAGATTTAATAAATTTATTTTTATTTTTAGGGGTTTTAGGAAGTATTTTATAATTTCCATTTTCTTCTCCTGTTAATATTAATGGCGATACTCGTCCCGATTCTGTTCCGCTGGATTCTAATTTTTTTCCTTTTTTAGGAGGGATGAGTCTGATGCTGCTGCTGCTACTGCCGCTAGAATTTACTTTAGGAGGATCACGATATACATGGGTTTTGGGGACTTCTACTTCTTCGTCGATTTCCATTATCTCATCTTCGTTGATTATTCGTTGATTTATAATTGGTTTGACTTTGGCTTCACCTTGTGCTTGTTGATTCGTCGGCGACATTATATCGACCTCCATTCTGGATGGTCCTGATCCTACTTCATTAACGACTGATTTAGGGGGAGGATGTATTTCTACTGACACTTGAATATCCTTATTTATTTCATAACTATCTGTGGACTGTTCAGTTCTTAAGGATTCTTTGACTGATAATGCTTCCCCTTTTGTCTGTTTTCGGACTGGTCGACCTGTCGGTGAGGTCGTCGTAGTCTGGTTCTTACGCTTTAGTTTTCGTTTAATTTGATAATTATCTATTAATGGGTTGTCGGAGTCGTCTGAATCATCCGCGTCGTTTGCATCTCCTGGTCTTATCTTTTTCTGAATTGCTCGACCTGACGGTGAGGTCGTTGTGGTTTGATGTTTTCGCTTCAATTTTCGTTTTACTTGACAACCGGACATCATTGGGTCATCAGAGTCGTCTGAGTCGTCTGAGTCCCATGACGAAGCATCTCCCTTTGGTTGCTTCAATGGTCTTGGATTCCCAGATTCTGTATTGGTGGTCATTTGTGACCGAGTTCGTTTTTCGCTTATTTGTAGGGGAAGAGTAGGTATTGGATTCCTTGATAGGGCATCAGCGTTGGTGTTGAATTTTCCAGGCTTGTAAATAATTTCGTAGTCGTATTCGGCTAACCTAATTTTCCAGCGCATCAATCTAGATGTTGGGTTTGCTAATTTATGCAACCATTCTAATGGTTTATGATCCATTATCAATTTACACCTTTTGCCATAAACATAGGGTCTGAAGTGTTCCATACCGTACACTAGTGCCAGTAGTTCGCGCTCTGTCGGTGCATACCGTGTTTCGGCATTATTTAATATTCTGGAGGCATAAGCTATTGGAAGATCTTTTCCAATTTCTCCCTGACTGAGGACAGCTCCCACGGCGTATCCGGAAGCGTCCGTTGTAATAATGAATGGAGCGTCAAAATTTGGATATTGTAATACAGGCTCTTTGCATAACGCGTCCTTTAGTATCTCGAATGCCTCTTGTTGTTTATTCGTCCAAATGAAGTTATTATCTTTTTTTGTTAGATCTGATAACGGTTTAGCTATTTTTGAAAAGTCTTTTATGAACCTACGATAGTATCCTGCCAGTCCAAGGAATTGTCTCACGTTCTTTATTGTTTTTGGTAATGGAAAATCTTTGACAGCTTCTAGCTTTCTTGGATCTGGTCGAACTCCATTCTCGCTAATGTGTCCCAAGTATACTACCTCTTTTTTTAAAAATTCGCATTTGTCTGGCTGCAGACTTAAATTTGCTTCCCTAAGTTGTTTCATTAACCTTTCGAATTTGACTGTATGCTCTTGAAGTGAGCGAGCGTAGATTACTATGTCGTCTAAGTACACGAATAATTCTACACCCTGTAGTCCGGTAAGAACCTGATCCATCAATCTTTGAAATGTGGCAGGGGCATTCCTCAATCCAAACGGCATTCGGTTAAATTCACAATGTCCGTAAGGAGTGGAAAATGCTGTTTTATGTTTATCATCTGGATGCATCGGAATTTGATGAAATCCCGAAGCCAGATCGAATACTGAGAAATATTTGGCGCTGCCAAGTTGATCCAATATGTCTAATATATTCGGCAATGGATACGCATCTCCTATCGTTTCGTCATTCAATTCACGGAAATCAATTACTACTCTTCATTTTTTATTTCCTTTACTGTCTGGTTTCTTCGCGACAATCCATACTGGAGAGTTATAAGGAGAAGATGAAGGTTTAATAATATTATTTTTTAATAATTCGCGTATTTGTTTATTAATTTCTTCTTTGTGCACTTGCGGGTATCGATATTGTTTAGTATTTATTGGGGTATCGGTTTTCGTAATTATTCTATGTTTAATTGCACTTGTGGCCTCTAGCTCTGTTCCGGGGATGTGAAACCTATCAGAATAACGCCTAATTAACATTTCTATATTATTTCTTTCTTCAACATTTAAATGGTTAGTACGGAGTAGCTCTAATACTTGCTCGACATGTTCTGGGGTTTCAATAATTTCTGGCACCTCTACTTCTTCATAGGGTTCTATTTGTATGGGTGGTATCGCCAATGTTATATCTTCAGTGGATGTATTAATGACATAAAGATTAGCTAACCCATTATTATTGGTAACCAGAGCATCTCCCATAAAGATCTTCGGGTGTAAATTTATTTTAGGTACGTATCCGGTCTTAAGATCTGAGGCGAGAACCTTGACTTGCACTTGACACCTTGATCGGCTCGGTATAGTCACCTTGCAATTTTTAAATGGCAAAATATAATCTCCTACTACTACAGCTGATCTAGAATAATCTATTGTAGCTCCAATTTCTTTGAAAAAGGGCGTACCTAGTAGTCCATCTTGTATGATAGGCAATGTTTCAACTACATGGATCTCTATTTTTGTGCTTAAGAATTTAACTTTAATATACCCTACAGTGGGAAGAATACTATCGGCTATTCCCTTTAGTTCATACACAACATCCGTGTAGATTGGAATTTCAGGAGAAATTACTTCTCGTTTAATTACGCTCAGGTCAGCACCTGTATCTATCATCATTTGAATTTCAGTCTTGTTGAATTCTGGCCCTGATAGAGTAAGGTTTGGTGATTTCCCAACTCTTAACCTTTGCAAATTAAGTGCACCCTGTTTTCGTGTAGGAGTTTGTGGTGTATTATCTGGAACGTTAGGTGTTTTTGATTTAGAGTCTTCGATTTTTTCACGATTCTTATTATTATTATATATTCTTCTACGGCATTGGTCAATAGTATGACCACTGATTTTGCAATATCTACATTCTACTTGCGATGCTGGTCGCGATACCGATTTATTTTGTGGATTTTTTATTCTACATTCCTGAATAGTATGTCCTACTCGTCGGCAATGATTGCAGAATTTTGACTGCCAGGATATCTGTGATATTTGTCGCTCGGGGAGTTGACTACTACAGTTCGTTGTTGTATGCCCATAACCAAAACAATTAGTACACCGCACAGAACATGAGAGGCCCTCAGCAAGTCTGTTTCTCATTAAATTCTCCTGATTTTCTGCCTCGGCTCTGATCGCGGCGCTAATAGTACCATCCAAATCAGCGAAGTCAATTGTTCGCATTCTCGCATAAACCTCCGGTCTCAATCCCGTCAAAAATGTCCGAATAGCATTTATTTCCGCAGTTTGATTGTACTGCGCGACATTCTGGGGAACTTCCGTTTCGTGACACGTTTTTATTTGTTGGAGAATTTCCGACACACGGCTACTGTAATCGACAGTTGCTTCATCTGGCAGCTGAGCGATTCTGGACATATCTCCGTATAATTGAATTGACGAATGTAGTGGAGCAAAGCGAGAATTAAGTACATTAATTAGTTCATCTATGGTGTTGTAATCACCATTCAAAACAACTCGTGAGGCTTGACCGTATAATTTATTTTTTATAATTTGTACTAATCCATACTCGGCGTTTGGTGCGACCATATTCTTTGCGTTTCTGCAACATTTTGTACACTGGTACATGGAAATATTTCGCCCATCAAATGTCGGAACCGTATCTGCGGCATCTCTAATTCTAATCTGAGGGTGGCGCATATTTTCCTGGTCTAAGTGCAGATTTTGCATATCGACTAACACATCGTTTAGATGATCATTTTGCGCCATGATTGATACTCTTACTCCGCAATTATCTAAGAAGAAAAATTCTCGTTCTTCGCTATAGGAGGGTTACTCCTTTGCCACAAAATTCGCGGTTTTGCAAATCAATTATCCCATCGCTGCCACCAAAAATAACACCTGTAACGGTTTCGAGCGTGGCGTAACGCTCCTTACAGGATTTCGGGACTGGTTCGAGTGGCGTGCGATAAAGAATTAAAATTCCAGAACAAGAATTTAACTTAAATAGTGTTTATTCAAGAAAAACACTTCTAAATGATACATGAAAATATGATTTAACGCCTTAATACTAAAGAATTTAAAGAAATTAATTAGGTTGCGACACTAGGTCGTTACAAAAGGTAAAGTTGAACGTCTTGGGTTGCGACTCTAGGTCGTTACAAAAGAAATGCCCGTTTGAACGATCGATTTGGAGTAGTATAACTTAAGTAATTAATAATGACGTTTAGTCGAATGATAGGAATTGGTTAATGGATTATGACTCTCGGTCGATATAGGAATTAGTTTATGATTTAGGAATTAGCTTATAATTTAGGAATTGAATATGTTAAGTTGAGAATCGTTGAATTGTTTCAGTGTTTCACCAGGGGCGGTATTGCCACCTGCAATAGTATTGTTCCCTCGTTGCTCAGGAGTAATATTACTAACCTGAGATTAATAATAATAATAACTTAGCTTCATCAACTAAGTGGCCTACAAAGCGGCCTCCAAGGCAGAAACCTCTCGCTAAACCTGGCGACTATGACCTTAGTTTAAACGATTAGTATAGCCGAGTGTCCTGCAAGGCGGCCTCCAAAGTTGGAGCATTAAATTTACGTTGGAATCAGCTTGTAGCCTTAAATGATTCTTGATTGAATTCATAAGTCTGAATGATCATCTCTGGGCTTTCCTGCCCGTATTTATACACATTCGGAGTATTGGGAGCGCACCAATAGGAATGGAGTTCCACTATTGCGCATCAATCATTCTCGTATTGCTCGATCCGTTCTCTAGTCGGTCTACTAAGCGACTGATTAGTACGCAGGCGCTCGCATGGAACGCTCGGTTCGCTCTCTCATTCGTCATGCACGAATCACAATTACTGCTTCTGATCCTTGCTCTTGTCGATCCGCTGATTGACTGAGGATCGCGCATGCGTTTGATTCTCCCACTCCTTTACACTCAATTCTCTCTTTCGTCATACTCGCGTCTCGCGGTATCCTGAACTAATATTAATATTAATGCTAAACACTCTTATAAAACTAAGAATAATAGGAATATAATAAGAATATAAGTATTTAAATGATTATTAATTAAGTTTATTAATGAAAAAAAAGAAAGGGCAGTTTTGGGGTTTGTTACAGCGGTAAATATCCTTCCTTAATCCTCGGGTTTGTTATTGTTATAGCAATCTGTTGCGACGTCCTAGGTTCGATACGATGTTTGGTCGACGTCGGTAGTTCTTCTGTTTGAGGTATATCTTGATAATTTGAAAAACGTAGAGGTCGGGTTGGTTTGTTTTTTAACACCAGGGTCTGATGATAATAGGAAATTGCGACCTCCTCCTGTTTTAAAAATGGGCTTCCTATAAGTCCGTCTGCTTCTATTGCAAGCTCTTTTACCACATAGAAAAGTGCGGGAGCTTCGTGGATATGAAGAACTGTTGTTCCTAGAGTATAAATTGGATTAATAGTAATTCCGGTTAACTCGATTTCTTCCCGAGAGTTTATCGTTACTTTTTCTCCCAGGGCGTTAATGAGTACTAAATTAACGGATGCTCCACCATCAATCAAGAATTCTCCCGTTCCTGACTCCAGTTCTGGAACCTTGGTTTTGATGCGTGGGGCAGGTGCTTCTTTGACGAGGTTTCCTCTTCGAAGCGGACTGTCCTTTGGCGAGCTTCTTTGTTTCCGCTCATCGTTTCGCCTGTTACATGGGCCCTTCAGGTCCATTCCGTGCTCGCTGTCCTCGCGTATTTTTCCTACGGCGATTCAGCGGAATCGCCTCGCGCGTGGCAGTCACGTTGCCTCAAAACGTGAAGGGGCTACCGTTGGCACAACGTGACCGTCGCCGGCCCGGGCCTGAGAACCTCCGGGAACGAGACAATTGCCGACGGGGCAGTTTCCCCCATTCGTGGGGATCGTTCGAGGTTCGGCCCGCGATTGTGAGCCGCGGAATCGGGATTCAATTGCGGGAGCTCAAATTAGGAAGTTGCGACGAGCCAGAGAGCCGTCTGGATACCGCGACCGCGTCTCCGCATCAAGTCCGCGAAATACGAACGGCCGATAGTAATTCGTGAAAGGGTAACTCCATCCGACGCACCGTGAATGGCCTAGCCGGGAGAGCCCTTTCGCGTCAATCGTGATCGACGTAGGAACGCGTAGAACCGACGATTAGAGACCGCGAACAGCGACGAAGTGACCGACTTCCGAGTGCCAAACGAGAGCACAGAAGCGAGCGACCACGACCTACGTTTGGGTCAGCGACACAGCGAGCGACCGACATACGAGACGGAGAGCGTGCCGTGCGATACAGCAAGCGACAGCTGAGACGGAGCGCTGTCTCAAGGTAGGATAATTCAGTATTATTCATGTAACAATATATTTTGGCGTTATCGTTTCCCCTTTACATGCCTCGTACTCTCTCATTCAACCCCAATCACCTTCCCGATCCTGGTAAGTATAGTCAAGGCGTGCTTTAGCACCTTGATAGAGCAGTGAAGCCGGTAAATCATTCCAACCGCTCGGGGTGATTTACAAAAGTCCCTTCAGGACGTAATACGCCTATACGTTGAGCGCGATTGAAGTTTAAAGACTTGTTAGATTCAACAGACGAATCTCGCGAGTCTCGTTGATATCTCGGACTACGCGGATGTTTCCTACAGGATTTTCCGTCATGTCCAGTTATACCGCAATGCCAGCAATACAAACTTGGCTTGCGATCTTTATCGTAATTTTTTAGAATGGAATATTGTTTTTCTCCATCATCTGGATACGATGAGTCGGAGCGATAAGAAGGGGATTTCGAGGGGCTCCGGTGACGCAAGGTCCAGGCCGTCGTGCGTGTCCGTCCTTCTCGTTCCTCTTCAAAACCAGATGTTCTTGTAGCCCGATCCCTGTTTTGTTCGTATCTATTCGGAGAAAGTGGGTACGACACTTCACGGTCGTGACGACGAGAATCTTCGGCGTAATGGTCTCGACGAGACCACCTGGACGGCGATTCGTTACGGGGCGACTGTTGTCGATTCCTCAATTTTCTGTCTATCTGTAGCACGGCGTCGTAAGCTTGTTCAAGTGTTTTGATGTCTTGAGTTTGAGCCGACACTTTCCAGGAAATTCGATCCGGTAAACCATCGATAAAGTTTTCCTTAACGTCCTTTTCCATTTCTTTGACGAGGTCTTCAGCGTGATCCAGATATCTTTCCCGAATCGCTCCGCGCGCACAATAAACGAGATGGCTAGTTCTGTCGACGTACTGTCGCAGACTTTCTCCTTCGCGAATTCGTAGTTTCGCGATTTCAACTTGAAAATACGACAAACTTCTTCCCGGCGCGAATCTCTTTTTCAAATGTTGGACTAATGTCTTAACAGAATTGAATTTATGTTCTAACGTGCACCTGCGTGCCGGACCGATCAGTTTCGTTAGTATTATCGCAAGATACTCGGCTTCCGTACCCTCAGGAATCAAAGTTAACCCGTCTTCCACGTTTTGTGCAAAGCGCGTCAGAGATGGACTTTCACCGTCGAAGGTTGGAATTGACATAGTAATGTTCTGTATACATGTCCGTTGTGTCAAGAGTGTCATTGAGTTTGCAATTGAAACTGTCAGGTTCATAATGTCGTTAGAAGAGACGTTCGCCTGTGCGTTTGTCATTTTGAAAATTACTAATTGACTTGACTAGAGAAAACTAGTATATTGTCAATACTAAATTACGAGTGATTTTAACGTATTTAAAAACCCAAAATTTAGACAGCGATTCTAATGCAGTAGCATCCCACCGCTGTCACCAGTTCTGTTACGAGCCGGGGCTGCGGCAACGCGAGAGGCCGGCGAGAAGGGTATTTCCCAAGGAATACGGTTTATGAGTTTGTTAGTTAGGTGCGCGGACAAACCTGATGCGAAATCAGGGAGCCGCTAGGATTGTTGACGGCGAGGACGAACCTGTTGCGAAATCAGGGAGACGCAGGAGGGTGAAACGTCGTGAACGAACCCGATGCGAAATCGGGGAGTCACTAGGATAGAGTTCACAGACGAACCTGGTGCGAAACAAGGGAGCTGTTAGGAGGTTGGATTATTCACAGACGAACCTGGTGCGAAACCAGGGAGCTGTTCGGAAGTTGGTAGATTTACAGACGAACCTGATGCGAAATCAGGGAGCTGTAGGATACGGACGAACGTGATGCGAAATCAGGAAACCGTAGGAGGGTAAGTTTCGTGGACGAACCCGATGCGAAATCGGGGAGCCACTGGGTTGGAGAAGATGCTTTGTTTTGGATGAAGGGTTGCGAACGAACCTGATGCTAGATCAGGGAGTCGCGGGAAATGTTAGTAATGCCTCGTAACTCTTAATTTATGTTTGATACAACTCGAGCGGTAAAGCTGTATCAGTGGGTGAGTGTTACTAATATTATAAGGATCGCTGGGTAAAAGATGGGTTTAACGAAATCGACTCGATTTACACGTGAACACCATTCGTGTATTCAATAACTAATTATTGTACAAATGTAAGTGTCGCGGTTAAATAATAAATAAAAGTTAATTACCACTAGTTGCACGGTGTTGACGCACTGGCGATGCGGGGACGTACGAGTGGCTATTTCAAAGTGCCAAATAGAATATAAACCGGACCCACGGATTCTATGAGGTTAACTTTGATTCTGACGGAGACTTTAGCTCGATCTTAATCAACTCTGTACGAGCGTGACACGACGTGACTCTATGCGTGACTCTATAGCTTTTAACCGACGAGGGTAGAAACCAAAGGGTTTATATAGTCCCAAAAATGAGTGGGGATGCGTTAGAAATCTCCATATAAGGAAATCCTTCGGGGTCGTCGTCGCGTCACTCCCGTTCCCATGGTCGTGATCCAGATGGTCGAGATCATGACCCCCCTTAGTGGTGTATGATAAGCAAAAGGATTTTAGGGCGTTTTCCCTTCTCAGAAGCGAGCTCGAAAGTGGTTGAGAGTGGTGTATGGGAAGATTCCACATACGTAACAAAGTCATACATTACCGTTATTACTTTTATTTAATTATTTATTTTTTAAGTATCTATTGAAGTATAATCAAATTATAATTATATGAGATTTACTTTAAACATTTGTGAACCTACATATTTTTTAATAATTATAAACTATATAATTATATATTTATATATTTATATTATCTATAATATATATTTTATATATAATTATAAACTGATATAAACTATAAAATATTTATCTAAGTTTTCATTAATAAAATTAAATATTAAGTTTATACATACACGTCACTATATATATACTATGATTCCACGCTTTTCAAATATCGCGCGCGTTTGATCTGGCTGGAACTGAAAATGGCGACTTCCGACTCATTGGCCACACTGTCCCTGGACCCACTGTACGCCTTCCCATTTTCCGCCATGTTAAAATATGACCGCCTAGTTACATTATGGGGTTTATAATGTACTGCCTAACTTCGTGTAGCGTAAACTCTAGAGGCGCAAAGTTTGAACAAGAAAACATATCGTGCCGAGACTCGCAACAGTATGCACTGTTACGTTACCAGATTTGAATGCAACTGCCGTATTGGTTGACAATCCAATATGGACGATCTTGGGAAGGGCACGTTATTGGCTAATTTGGAAGGCTGCGCACGAGCACACCTTATGTCCTTACATCATGGAGCATACGAAAAAGTGAGCTCCGGTCGCCCGCTTAACGCGAAACGTAATGAAGATAGATTTCAATAATTACCGGAATCGATATTTACTAAAAAGCGATGATTGCGCTTTGATCGTCGAATGTTTACCTTGCATCTAGGCCAGCTTCAGCTTCTTGTGGTTTATCTTCGTCCGACACGACACCGCAACGGACATCTTTAAAATGGGCTCCGAAAAGGGAAATGTAAGTAATATAAAAAAACTATTCGTATACTCAGAGCAGAGTTATCGTTACTCAAATACTCTAGCCCGGTTATCTTTATTCGTTAGTTTTATTCGTGAAATATTTATTCGTGATTCCTGAGATTTATTCGTCAATTAATTATTTGTTAATTTTTTTAGAAAACAGAGGAGGACGCACTTCTATATTGTAAGTTTTATTATAACTTTTAGAAAAATTGAAAAAAATAAATAATAAATTATATACTACATTTATTCATATTTATTTTTACAGACACTAATGAGGATATTTTAATGGCGCTGGCTAATGAGGCCCAAGCGGCTACTAAACCAGCAACGGGGCCTGCGCCGGCAGCGGGGGCTGCACCAGCAACAAGGCCTGCGCCGGCAGCTGGGGCTGCACCAGCAACAAGGCCTGCGCCGGCAGCTGGGGCTGCACCAGCAACAAGGCCTGCGCCGGCAGCTGGGGCTGCACCAGCAACAAGGCCTGCGCCGGCAGTTGGGGCTGCACCAGCAGCAGGGCCTGCGCCGGCGTCCGAACGCCGCCGATGGGCTACGTGTGTTTTTATACAAAAATAAATCAGTAATTTCTGTGATTCTGTATATTTATTTTCTTGTGAGTCTTTCTTTTAATATTTATTATTTGGAGGTATTCCTTTTCGTCCTCGACTTTTTTCATGTACTTGGAGTAATTTCTTTTTTTTGGGGAATGTGTTTTATTAGGTTATTGTCTGAGAGTCTGACCGTAGGCCACGTGAGCTTTTCCCGGTTATAGGTTAGGTGCAGAAAGTAAAGCACAGTGTCTGTGGTGAGCAATGTACAATGTTCTATTTTATTTCATACACTCGCGGAGTGAGTCACTGGTCAATAAAAGGGTGAGCGGTGAGAAAAAGCACGTTGTGCTGTACAATAGAGAACTCTCGCTGAGATTTTCCACGCACACTGACCACGCGGTCGCACCACGATCCACAATCGATTGCGCGTG
This sequence comes from Andrena bucephala, assembly GCA_947577245.1. Classification (NCBI taxonomy): domain Eukaryota; kingdom Metazoa; phylum Arthropoda; class Insecta; order Hymenoptera; family Andrenidae; genus Andrena; species Andrena bucephala. Next base: position 70,331,047 of record OX387716.1, read on the forward strand.
AAATTGAGACCGAAATTGCGACGAGGTGAGCACCGAATTTCTCGATGAGAACTGTGAGCACTACTGAGACTGAGATTAGTGAGAAGATTCACGAGTTACGTGTTAAACGTTTCCGAAAAAACCGACGCGTCTACTCACGTACTCTGCGTGAACAAGAATAACGACCGTTGGACAATCCGACTTCCTGTACGGGTCGTCTCGAACATTCTCGACGATCGACCGACGTGGGGAAATCTGATTGGTTGAGCCACAGATGTGTTGAACTGTGATTTGCTACGCGTATTCTACAACCGACTGAAACCGTTTCACGCGATGCGCTGATTGGCTGATCGTCGGTCGAGGAGCGCAGATGATTGGCCGATCGATTGTGGATCGGTCGTGGCGTTCCGCAGTCCAGGAGGTGCTGCGGTGAGTTGGGGTGTGGCGGAGATCGGAACTACCGAATCTCGAACAGTTATAATAATGAAATAACATAATATTATAACTTAATATATTGATAAAAAAATAAAAATTGTGGTTTAATCAATTTATAACAATTATTACAATTTAGTTCATTTTATTTATGATTTCAGATCCAGGTACCGGAGCAGGGCGGGGGAAACGCCAAAACAATTTCATGGCGTTTCTAATGAAATTAAGTAACGCGGAATTTCATTGGGGAAGAAGGAGCGGGCGAGGCAGGAGGAGTGGGGCAGGAAGGGGGGGGGTGAATTAATGTATTAAATAAATTAAGTATTTATTAAAAATTTAATTTGAAGAATCTTTGTTTCATTTAATTTATTTCTTGTTTCTTTATATTAATTAATATTACATTATTTATATTTATATTAATTAAAGTTATAGTATAATTGTATAATTTATAGGTAATGAAATAAGTTAATGAAAGAGATATTCACCATTTCACTCTTAACCACTCTTAACAACTCTTACGTTTATGTCGATATTTTACTATCTATTAATCTGAAAATGTGCATTTAGGTTTTTGATTGGACCGCCATTTTTCATCTATTCCAGCTGATTTTTAAATCTGTCAATTATATACCAAGATAATGAAGATATAAAGTAAAAAACCAAATCTTGTGTTCTATTTGATATATATTTTTTCATTATACTTATTTAAATGCGCAATGCATTGCCATAGAGTTACCGCCATAAACGTAAGAGTTGTTAAGAGTGGTCAAGAGTGAAATGGTGAATATCTCTTTCTCTCTCGTGGGATTTGATACTCGTCAGGTTATTTTGTATAAAAACACGTGGCTTCTCATTATAACCTGACTGTAAGCTGTCAAAATTTGGAGTAGATTGCATAGTGAAGATAGCGATTGATGAACGAAACATGTATTAGTTCGTTTTGGCTGAAGGTGTGCGTGTAACGCGTATGACGAACGAAACATGTATTAGTTTCTTTTGGCTGAAGGTGTGCGTGTAACGCGTATATACGTATTATGTTTGACGAAATTTGGTTGGAGAAGAAGAATCAGAATCAGAAGAAAAAATTACCGTTTCCGACTGATACATCCCACACAGCACACTTCGTTGCGGCAAAGTTGCAGGATGGTTGCTGCGACGTTGCCGTGCAACATTGCACGGAGCGGACATAGAATTGTTGCTGTATAGTTGCTGCATAGTTGCGTTGCAAAGTTGCATTGCAACTTTGCCGCAACTATGCCGTAACTATGCCGCAAGTATGCCGCAACTATGCCGCAAATTTGCCGCATCTATGCGGCAACTTTGCTGCAACTTTGCCACAGCTTTTGCCGCAACTTTGCCACAGCTTTTGCCGCAACTTTGCCACAGCTTTTGCCGCAACTTTGCCACAGCTTTTGCCGCAGGTTTGCCGCAACTTTGCCACAGCTTTTGCCGCAACTTTGCCACAGCTTTTGCCGCAGCTTTTGCCGCAGCTTTGCCGCATCTATGCCGCAACTATACCGCAACTTTGTCAGAAATTGTTTATACTTAGTGTACGCGAAGGTCTTCACTCGGACTTTAATTTTCCAAAGTAGTAAGAATTCGGCCAAATTCGAGAAAATCGACTTTGAAAAATGTGGAGTGTACATATATACATTTGATTGAAAGTAATCACCAACGAATAGCGTGGGCTTGTGCCTAGCGCTCCCGACTAGTAACCATGAGGTCATCAGTTCGCATCTCACTGTTGGCATTATTTTTTTTTTTTATTCATTTGAATACCTATTGCCTCAAAGTTACTGTGCGAAGTTGCCTCAAAGTTGCCGTGCGAAGTTGCCTCAAAGTTGCCGTGCAACTTTGCAGCAGGCGGACATAGAATTATTGCTGCATAGTTGCGGCATCCTTGCGTGGCTCGTTGCCATCTTGCGCCGCAACTATCCTGCAAAGATGCTGCAACGAGAGTGTGCTGTATGGGATGAGACGATATTATGATATCTCTGTCATGCGTGGACAGATTTTATTGAAATTTGGTCTTATTCGAAAGCTTATATGCGGTTTACATAAGAAAAATGCCTTTAAATTTAGAAAATATTGCATGCGTGATGAGATATTAATGAAATAAGTTTCAGGTTAGGTTGGATTAGCCGGGCGACGAGTAAATGATAGCGGTAGCGACAGGCATATACAAGGTGTCTTTTCTTTCATGTACTTGGCGTCGAGACGCTACCGCGTCTCTAGATATGAAGAAGGATATATTTGAAATTCAAAAAAAAATAAAATATTTATACAATATATATATGAAATAAAATAAAATATAAAGGCTCAACAGTCTTCAGCCGCAAGAGCGGCTTCGAAGAGGGACCATAACATCGAACGCGGGGCGGGCCCTACGAAACGATCCCCATAGCGTTCTGGAACAATAACCAGACGCGAAACAATTAAATTAGAGAATTCAACTAGGGACAAACAACACTTAAGCAACGAAAGCACCAGAAATTCACCAAACAAGGCCCGTATCCCCCACGCGTCCTCCGCGTCCAACCACGCTTCATTCGCCCTGGCGTACCACCGACAATCTGCGCGATACTCGCGTACCGTGCGCCGGTAACTAATGTTAACACACCCCGGTGGGGCCAGGAATTCCAAGCTCTAAAAGAAAAAAAAAAAGAAAAGTATTTTTTTTAAAAAACACAACTTCACGTCGCGAAGACACAAAACATTAATAAACTTGCACTAAACCTACCAATAAAAACACCACGAGCTCTCGGGGAAGGCTCATTAGCGAAAACATGACTGTGACGGACTGCAACGAAATAAGAAGCAACCGAGGAAATCGAGTCTCATGCACCTAGCCTCCCACTTCAACCCAAGTTCAGATGAGAAGAATAAATTGTCCACGCAACATAAATTTATCTCGCGTACGCATGAGAAAGACTTACAAACCGACAAAACGAAACGCCGACTACACCTCAATGTTATGTTTTACAGGATTCCTGTCCTGCATATGACGATACTACTCATAGGAGGAACACCCCCCCGACACAGACTTCGCTATAAAAGAATTTCAAGACCACCCTGGCATTTATTTCGAAAACCTAGGCGACCTACAGATTTACCGAGATAGTTGGAAATTAATACTACACGTAGAAATATCTTACATTTACCGACGCGAAGCAAATCTCCACGCAGCACTATATGACATACTTGCTCAGTGTAAAACTCCTTCTACCGATAACTTACAAAAATTCTGTAAAACGTTCAGCACGAAAATTCAAGGCAAAGTAGACCGCGTCGCCAAGCTCCTTACTTACGTCCAGCAAACCATAAGCTCCGCACCAAAACAGCGCCGCGGACTAATAGACGGATTAGGCTACATAGAAAAATTACTGTTCGGGCTAATGGATTCCGAAGATAGAAAGAAAATCAATAACCAAATAGACTACCAAAAAGACAGGACAGTAGATTAAAAAATGCAATCAAGGGACAAATGCAAATTGTAAGAGCCAACGCCGAGCTTCTCAATGAAACTATACACAACGTACAAGAAAACGAAAAAACCCTTTTAAACGCGACTTGGCAATTTCAGTACCTACTCCAACAGACAACTGACATTACTAAATTTCGAGCAACAATAGACGAACACCTCGTACTAATAAATAGCGTCGCGGAAACACTCCTGCGCGACACTCAATACTTATTAGAGTTCATTATGGATATAAAGAAAGGAGTTTTAAACCCACGACTGATACCACCAGCACAAATCATAACTTACCTCACTTCCGCACTAGCTCATATACCACAAGGACTAGACTTCCCCATCGGAATAAAGTTAGAAAACATGCACGTCTTGTACGAAATCCTCACACTCTCTGCATTTTCGGATACCAAATCAATTACTGTGGTACTAGATATTGCGTTGCTAAACGCAAAAAAAAATCAAATTAGCAAGATACACCCAGTACCCACAAAGATAAACGAATCTTTCTACGCGTATATAGAACCCCTCGACTCCTACGTGGTACTTGACACCTCGGTGCAAGATTACATACAGTTGAGCAAGCAGGACCTGTCGAAATGTAAGACTATAAACGATCTATACCTCTGCACCTCTAACCACCCGATATTCAAAGCGATACCATACGGACCGTGCGAAGTACAGTTGTACACCAAATTCACAAAAAAAAACCGAACAATTGTAAAATACGAATTATGACACTGAACCACATAATCCTGATAGAATTACAACAACCAGGCGCATGAATTCATATTGCACCGAACCCGATACAATTAGCAGCACCTTGCGACGATAAGGGCACAAACATGTATAGTATTAAGGACCCTGGTATAATAACGATAAGAAATAAATGTACTATCACTACCGCCGAATTTACAATGCATACAAACTACATGCATTGTACGTTTCAAAGCGAGAACACCGCGACATTGTACAACGGACAACACAACTCGCGACAAGACCACCCAAAAACCCGAAGCAATAATTAAAATAGTTAGTAAGGAAGGACCGTCTTCCACCAGTTCCCTTTGAAACATTGTATCCATTCAACACAAACCGTTATCACCGTATAATACAAATATTATAACCCATTACTGTCAAATGTAAAAGACAAGTAATATTCGTACGTACCGAATTACAATTATAACCTAGCTTAAGAATTGATGATAATCAACCACTAAGAAAAGCTATGGCTTTTCCTCCCTTAGGGGGGAGGGATGTTGTGCCCAGGCAACGCCCAAGCACATGTATTATACACACCACGTATACATTATACATATTATATTACGTTTGAGACGTTCCTAAGCTAAGACAGCCGCTAAGCAACCGCGAATCTACAAAATCTGCAAAATGCGAACGCTTCGTCGTAACCATATATGGTGACGCGCACCACGCCCAAGAAGAAAATAAAACCAATTCGACTCCGCAAATTGACAGATTCTACACCCGACTCTTGACCGGTTAACACGCCTAAAAACACTTGTATACCTCAGTCTACAGGGTGTCCCACCTAAGACTGGACAGCCGGTTTTCTCCTAAACTATTGGAGATAAAAATATAAAAAAAATAGGGAATTGCATGGTTCGAGGGGGCTAAGTAATTAGCGCGAACGAATTTTTTTATCGATTATTATTTTAAAAGATACGATGGTCAAGTTCGGTTTTTCAAATGGAACTATTTTTTTTGAACACCTGAGTTGATAGTGCGTTCCAAGACAAATTCAATAAGCTTTAATGTATACACTTTATTTTCACTGGTTTTTAAGATATAGCGCTTGCAATTTTATATTCGTATAGCACGGACCGGGGACGGTCTTACTGGCTCCACGGGTGGCACTGCCTTTTGAAATAGATACCTACCATACGATAGGGAATAACGAATTGTTTTATTTCTTAAAAAGGTAGGTACAGGCTGATTCTGGTACTGCACCCGTCACCCCATCGCGAGGACAACACCCCGCAGTGCCCATAGAATTTTATGGCTTTTTTCGGAAAAAGGTACGAATCCTGGGCCGGACGTAGCGAATTGAGGTCGAGCCCCCGCAGTCGAGGGTGAAATATCCATTTGAGCGTATTAAGAAATACCAGTGGCCAGGGCGCCACTTCCCCTTCGATACGATGAAGAAAAGAAGCAAACATTTGAAATCCTGAACATTTCTTACTTCTTAATGGTATTCCAAACCCTTCGAGGGTCGAAAGCCATCAAATTCGATGGGCACTGCGGGGTGTTGTCCTCGCCACGGGGTACCAGGCCGCCGCATCTCCTTGACGGGCGCTGCTCCTTAATTACCCTGTATCTGGTTAGGAAATAAAATAATTCTTTATTCTTTATCGTATGGATATGGAAGTGTCGCGGATGGATTCCTTGAGGATTTCCGATGAAAATCATGCCAAATGTCGTGTAAATCGGACAACTTTTACATAGGGAATACAAATAGCTTGTGTCAAAGTAGTCCCATTTGCATGACATTTGGTATGATTTTCATCAGAAAAACATAAGGAATCCATTGGCACCACTTCCCTTTCGATACGACGAAGAAAAGAATTTCTTAATACGCTCAAATGGATATTTCACCCTCGACTGCGGGGGCTCGACCTCAATTCGCTACGTCCGGCCCAGGATTCGTACCTTTTTCCGAAAAAGCCATAAAATTCTACGGGCACTGCGGGGTGTTGTCCTCGCGACGGGGTGACGGGCGCAGTACCAGAATCAGCCTGTACCTACCTTTTTAAGAAATAAAACAATTCGTTATTCCCTATCGTATGGATATGGAAGTGTCGCCGATGGATTCCTTGGGGTTTTCCGATGAAAATCATTACAAATGTCGTGTAAATCGGACAACTTTTACATAGGGAATACAAATAGCTTGTGTCAAAGTAGTCCGATTTGCATGACATTTGGTACGATTTTCGTCAGAAAAACATAAGGAATCCATTGGCGTCACTTCCCTTTCGATACGATGAAGAAAAGGGTTACTTAATACGCTCAAATGGATAATTCACCCTCGACTGCGGAGGGTCGACTTCAATTCGTTATGTTCGGCCCAGGATTCGTACCTTTTTCCGAAAAAAGCCATAAAAATCGGGTGAGGCACAGCGAAGGACTGTCCTCGCCACGGGGTACCAGGCCGCCGCATCTCCTTGACGGGCGTTGCTCCATAATTACCCTGTATCTGGTTAGGAAATAAAATAATTCTTTATTTTTTATCGTATGGATATGGAAGTGTCGCAGATAGATTCCTTGGGGATTTCCGATGAAAATCATGCCAAGTGTCGTGGAAATCGGACAACTCTTACATAAGGAATACAAATTGCTTGTGTCAAAGTAGTCCGATTTGCATGACATTTGGTATGATTTTCGTCAGAAAAACATAAGGAATCCATTGGCACCACTTCCCTTTCGATACGACGAAGCAAAGAATTTCTTAATACGCTCAAATGGATATTTCACCCTCGACTGCGGGGGCTCGACCTCAATTCGCTACGTTCGGCCCAGGATTCGTACCTTTTTCCGGAAAAAGCCATAAAAATCGGGTGAGGCAATGCGAAGGTCTGTCCTCGCCACGGGGTGCCAGCGCATCACACATTTGGGCAGTGTGTGACCCGACTACCCTCCGTGTAATTGGTCTGCGCGAAGTGGGGCGCAAGTTCGATCATTATCAGTACTCCTACCCGAGAGGAATACGATTTACTTTAATTGTGTGTTTTGTAATAAAATGTTTCTAACGTCTCCTGAATTCAATAACTGGCATCCAGATATCTACGCTCCTACAATCCACCGTCAGCACGCCTCGTGGAGAGACACAGGAAGAAAAGGGGTAGCCCGCTGTCGACGCGTGGTCCTCTCGAGTATAAACACGAGCTTCAATATCAGAACAAAAGCAAGCGTTAACGTATTCCGTGCGAGAGAAGGTGGGCATTGCTGTGAAGAGGGCCTCTTCAAGAGAGCAGCCGTTTGTGAGGAATGCAAATCCGAATGGTTCTGATACAATCTGCTCCCTATGATTGAAATTTAGTCTTGCAACTTTCACTCCTCCTAACCTAACCAATCGAACTTGCATCCCTCCCAAAAGAACCGGCCATCCGAGCGGAGAAGCAAGTGCGAAATAAAAGTAACGGTGCGCTTCTCGATACCGCAGATGTACCTACCTAAGTAGCATTTCTGACGGAAAAAAATTGTCCAGCCTTTGGGCCTGGCGTAGACCTTTGGCAGGTAGGTATCTATTTCAAAAGGCAGTGCCACCCGTGGAACCAGTAAGACCGTCCCCGGTCCGTGCTATACCAGACAGTTTTCTTCCAGTGAAAATCAGTAAATTTGCAAGCGCAATATCTTAAAAACCAGTGAAAATAAAGTGTATACATTAAAGCTTATTGAATTTGTCTTGGAACGCACTATCAACTCAGGTGTTAAAAAAAAATAGTTGCATTTGAAAAACCGAACTTGACCATCGTATCTTTTAAAATAATAATCGATAAAAAAATTCGTTCGCGCTAAATAATTGGCCCCCTCGAACCATGCAATTCCCTATTTTTTTTATATTTTTATCTCCAATAGTTTAGGAGGGAGCCGGCTGTTTAGCTTTCCCGCGGACACACTGTACACTGCAGCGCGGAGTTGCTCGGTGATGTGTGATCGATTATACAGAAACGAAATTCCTTTATTTTTCGTCGTATCAATATGAAAGTGACACCAATGTCAAAAAATAATCATGCGTAGCCGTCGAATGAATCTCGTCGAATAAAAAAGTTATTTTGAGGCGCTTCGAATAAAAATTACCCAAAGTTATTTTTATTCGACGACTCTCGAATAAAATTTTTGTCTTTTATTCGAAATCAATTTTTTATTTAAAATAATTTTTGCCCATCTCTGGTCTCGTTTAGCATAAACGAACTTGGTGTAGTTCACCCAGTAGATCCTTATCTTTTGTTCACTGACGAACCTACGATAACGCCAAATCCCGTACCAGTCTTGCAACCCATCACGCAGGGCACAACAGTTGTAATTAGATTACATTTTGCCCAACTCTGCTCCAAACCAACGCGAATATCGCCGCGCAGAGCGAATCCGCCGCGGATCAGATAAGGCTGCCCATAAGCCGCCACGTATAAAAAACTGCTGAACCGCGGTGGATCCGCTCCGCGCGACGATATCCGCGTTAGTTTGGTGGAGCCTTTTATCTTTTCGAGCCTCCGAAGGTCGAGCCCGGCCGAGTGGCGAGCGCCGAACACAAGGACCTTGGGGTCTTGGTGACTCACCAAGTTTCGACGTTGACGAAAGTTATTCGTGGCTTTCTTCGAAGGTTTTGACAAAATAAATGCTTACGGTACAGATTTATTCGTGAATAACGAATAATTTATCGTCGAATAAAATCGTTATTCGTTATTCGCGAATAAATCTTGGGAATTTATATGAATAATAGTGCCCAACGCTGGTCGGGACCGGCGTGGAGCCCGTATCGTGAACAGAACCCCAATTCCGAGAGTTCGTTTCTCGCTTCTTTCTACCTGAAGGGGGGAGCGAGATGGAACACTTCACGGCGTGCGCGACGGGCGCGAGCACTCAGATGAAATCGTGACTGCTCGACGCATACGGCATACGCGTCACGGTCAGATAGTCAGGCACGTCACGAGCCTCTTTTGCGCCCTAGGCGAGCTTGCCAATTTCCGCCATTTATTATAATACATTTAATTGAGCTTTTTCGTGACCTTACTCTGAATTTTTACTCGTAGTTTAAAACCGTTGTAGTACAATTTGTAGTATTTCATTTAACAATTTATTTTCAACAATGCCAACAATGAACAGACCATTTTGCGCCTCTTGTCAACTTTACTTCCTAGCAGTTGGCTAATTTTGCAATGTAAAGTCATAAATAATCTCAAATAAATGTATTACAATAAAGGGCGCAATAACGACTTGAGCCGGGCCTGCGTCAAGCTTTCGCGGAAGTCGTTTTCGTGTTTACGATGAGTGCTCACGACCATCGCGCGCGCAAAAAAGACGGAGTGTCAAGCGTCCGAAAGACGGAGCGAGACAAAATATCAACGCGTCGTCTGTCTCGTACCGTCTTCGCTCGCTTTCAGTGTCTCTCACTCGCTCTCATTCCATCTCGCTCTCGCCTTCGCCGGAGAAGTGTGAGACAGAAGTGGTGGGGATAGCAGAAAGTCCTCATTGTTTACGCCAAACCAGCAACTCATGCCAGTTTGGGTTTGTCACTTTTTTTTTAAGTGGAACTTCTTTAGCCGCGGTAGCGTAAGTTTTATCGGGTGTGACGGAAGTGTGAAACGCTTCCCCCACCAAGATTCGCTATACCCACCACTTCCGATTACTCTTATCCTGCGAAGACGAGAACACGTCAGAGGGATCGAAAGCGAGCGAGGAACGGTACGAGACAGACGAGGCGTTGATACTCTGTCCCGCTCTGTTTTTTGGACGCCTGATAATCCTGATATTAGCCGCCTTTGCACGGCCGTTCCAAACCATCGGGTTTGGCGCGTCGCTCCGGCATGCCGCGCTGGAACGCGCGCTTGGAGCGCCCTCCTGGAGCGTGATGTTCAAAGCGCAACACTCCACGCGCGCGCGCCAGATCCGCAGGTTTGAAGCATCCGCTCCAAATTTGCAAGGTTTCGCGTGGAGCGTGGCATATCCGCTGGGCGGACAGTTCAGTGAGACACGCCACGCTACGCCAACTGCATCTCAGACATCGTGCATATAAAATGTCTTTGATAATAAAGCGAAGAACTTACGCGATCGCTTGAATCGTTTTGTATGCTTATTATAAAGCGAAAGAGCAAGAACAAAATGTGTGCTTTTATATTCATCCGATTTTAGTTTCCACAAGCAGGGGAACTTCGGTAAATAGCAATAAATTTCTCCAAACTGTCTCTGGACCACATTTTCACTGCTATAGGTATCTATAAAACACGATCTGGCGCGTGGCACGTCAATCACGTCTGAACGTGTAAAGAACAAATTCAGACCTGCACTCCAGACGCGCGTGCCGGGAACGCACGATCGTCCTTTATCACGTTGGAGACTTTACATCTACAGTTTTGGAGTGCACGCCTGGAGTGTACCCTCCAAAACTGTGAGAAAAACTGTCCGTCTAAAGCCGGCTATTCCGTCCTTTGCGTGTGCGACGGAGTATCAGGCGTCTGAAAGAAGGAGCGAAACAAAGTATAACGCGTCGTCTGTCTCGTACTTTTCACTCGCCTTTAGTTCCTCTGACTCGCTCTCGTTCCATATTGTTCTCGCCTTCGGCAAGAAATGAGAGAGAAACTATCGCTCGGAATAGTAAGTACACCCCTCTCTACGTTGAATTTTCAACGCCGCGCCGGTTCCGAGCTGCGAGGTTTCAGCGAAAAAAATACCGCAGAGAGGAAATCCTCGTATGGCGTGTGCACAAGTCGTATTAGTGTATATAGCTCTATACATATATGCGAGGATTCCCCATCTATTACTACTCCCTACTACGTCACGAGTTCCCACTTCCAATAACTATTCCCCCTCTATTACTCCTTACTACGTCATGTGCCCGTTACTTTTGGCAAGCCTCCTCCTACACGTCACGCGTTTGCGCAGATCAAGTACACGCAATCTAGGGTAAGTGTGGGTATTACTGCGGATGCCCCGATTACTGCGGATATTCTAAAACAGATCATATTTAATGTTGGAAAGTACATAAACTCTTGATAATTTTTGATAAAATTAGTTTAAACTCTATTACAGATAATTATTAATAAATATGTACAGCAAAGTTATTATTAATTCTTTTATCGTAGTTTGAAATTCGTCAAAGCGAAATTTCGGTCGATTCCCGATATGGCGGTCATGTACACCTACTTGAAAAACATTTATATTTTTGTTATTAACAGTAATACATGTAATGTAGCGTTATTGCTCGATAGAATAAGAGTTATTTTTTCAGAAAAACAGTAAATCAGTCGTCTACATTTTAATTTTTATTTTTATTTCTCACCGCAGTATTAGGTGCAGTACTTTACACCATGTGCATGTATTACTGCGGACCGACGACTGCGCAACCTAACCTTTCTTCCAATAGTATTCACTTACTATGTACTACTAATTACTAAGATTTAAATTATTACTCATTCCTGCTGATTTTAGTAAATAAAGAAAGTTAAATAATTTTTCTATCTACAAGTGATATTTGTACTAAGGTTATGTTACGCCTGACATTAGACCGCATATATATTTCGTTAGTAACTGGCACGCAGTAATGCATGCATGTCCGCAGTAACTCCTGCATTGACGTTGATCGACAAATCTGTGTTTTTAATTAACTGTGCTTATTACCTCGCTCTCAATTTTTTTTATGGAATTATTAAGGACCGACCTTTCTATTAAAAAAAGAAGGAGGAACTTTCATTCATTTGAACGCCATATCGAGGGTTCTAAAGTTAACCTACCTTAAAAGTCCGCAGTAATACCCACACTTACCCTACATTCTACAAGTAAGGATTCATCTGCTGCCTCGGATAAACCTAATGAATATGATTCAGCTGTGCCATCAACAAGTACCCACTGTTGCTACGCTACCATACACAAACTTTAATTTCTTTAAAACTGCACATCAAGAATTTCAACCACAATTTCTGAACAATAAGCTTGGTAAAGTTTGCTTCATTTGTGTTCGAATATGGTTTAAGAGCGTCGTGAAACCAGTTAATCCCAAGCATCAACAACTCTTACATACTGCTTTCGTAGGCATTAACATTCAACATGTAGTAACGTGCAACTGCGACACATGCAGAAATTATCTGACTCGAAATAATAACATTCCAACGTCATCCAAGTCAAATAGTTTCGTATATCCATAAATACCTTCTCATCTATCTACATTAGATTTGTTGTCAAAGAGTTTAATTTCACTCAGGATACCGTCAGTGGCGGATTTAAGAAAAAAGGCCCAGGTGGCAAAAGTTCTGAGGGGCTTATTTTTTTCGGAAAAATGAAGAGGTAGTTTACTAAAAACGGGTGTAGTAGAACATAAAAAAATATACTGTTTGGATACCTATATCAAATCATAATTTTTTTTGGAGATGGGGCCCTGAAAAGACCTTCTGGGTAGGGGCCCAGGTGGCAACTGCTCATCAGCCACCCTGTTAAATCCGCCACTGGATACCGTTCATTCAAATTCGACGATTGCGACATGCACATGGGATCTTCGGGTAAATTATTAATGTTCCAGTGCCAGTAAATACGATGGTGAATAATTTGCCAAGAAACATTAATGACGATCATTATGTTAATAATGTTCATATTAATGTTCATATTAAGAGAAAAAAATACATAAATCACATTATTTAGTTGGTTTGGTGAAAAAAAACAAAACATAAAAAATTGGTTGCAATTTGAAACTCCTCTCTACAGGCTATACGGCATTAGAGCTTCTGAATCTTTGTTTCATAATGAGAATGTTAATCAAATTCCTATAGATGAAAATAGTGAAGGCATATCAATCGAAGTTAGTCTTATTGCACAACAGCAAACACTCTTATGGAATGATGAAAAGTACACGGGTTGCACGAAAAAATTGAATATAAAATGAATTAAATAATTAAAAATTTTAAAATTAACTAAAATTTATTAATAAATAAATGCATAGAGAAACATTATTTATGTACATTTGATACATAAAATAGGTGTATCTCCTGTATGATTTTTACAAATAATGTTGCTGCAATTTAGGCATCTTATACTATATTTTGCCATTGCCAACTATAACATCGTGATAGACTTTGTCAGAGTTGGATCAAAATGAACCTGCATTCATTGTACGAGGGTTAAGGAAGCTACTCCTCCGCCCTCTATAGTCTATAAAAACAACATAAAATGGGAAATTATAGTGCAAAAATTAAAGTGTAAAAAGTTTTATCAAGATATTATGTATAGATATTTAGAAAAAAATGGTATCATATTAAGGCGTCAAACCCGCAAATATCCCTTAATTTCCTAAAGGGACAAAGCCCCGAAGGAAAAAAATTATTCTGCAGTTCCGATTTATTTTCGCACAAGGAACCACCTCCATCCCGATTGTACACATTATAAAGTCCTCACTGAACGGTACATAGGGACATTGTATTGTATATATCAAACTTCAAATATTCATTTTCCTGTTTTCTGTTCAATATAAAAGATGCCCTGTATGCACTTTTGTGTGCGAAAAATTCTACTTTTTCGAAACTCCTTGTTTAAAAGTACATTATTATTTGATCAAGAATGTTCATTAAAAAAATAACGAGAAAAGAACACAAAAGCTTGATTTTGTCACGATAATCAATACACAGTGGAAATGAAAAAATGTTTACGTATCCTTTAACCAGCAATAATTATTGGGATTTACACAGCAGGAATTGAAAACTCGCAGCAAAATTTTTCAGATTTTTAAATGCATTATAACCAAGTAAAAAGTGTTTAAGACATTTCAGTACACAATTTACGTTACTGCTAGAGCACCTAGTGTATAGTTCTAAGGTAAACTGAAAGACTCCAAGATCCCTGTCGTTTTAAAATTATTGTAAATAACACTATTGGCTACGTGCTGAGGGAAGCCTACATCCATGCAATTTTATAAACGTAGAGTTGCTGTAATTTTGTTGAAAATTTTACACTGAACCAAAATAACTAATCGATTTGGCACGTAATGTAACCCTATATATTATCGTCCAACGGTGCATGAGGGTGCCTTGAGATTTTCAATTGAATGCGTCACAGGACGTCCTGCTGGGCTTGGCGTACATACGCGTTCTCCCTTGCCTGTAGTCCTACCTGTAAAATAATTGACTTACAAACCAGTATCGAATATTTCGCAAAATTATTTCCTTGAAATTATCTCAGTCATCCTTAACGCATTTCATGCGCTCAGGGAAGGGCGCGTCTCTTCAGAGAGAATATTTTATTTTCAGATAGCTGATTGACTAGTAACGAGGCATTATCCTGCGAACGTTCCGACAAGTATTTCGCCACGATTCGAACAAACATCGAAAGCAGGGAATATTTTGCCCACGCCAGTCTGGTTCGCACAACTGTTACTGCCATCTAACGTGACTTGATCGAAACACTGTATAGTCATAAAATCTGACAAAACTGGTCGATGACGGTACTGGATGATTACTTTCGTTTTGGTCCTGTTCGTACGAATCTCGTTCCTTTCAATGTTGCGGGACATGCCATTATTTTGACGGCGCCCGGCACGTATGGTATATTAGGATTAAAGTGGATCTCACGTGGTGCGTCGTTCCCCTGGCATAAAGGGAATGCCACGATATTAAACCCTGCGAAAGCTACAGTGTCCCATGCACAGATATCTTCGATACTGCATCCTTTCTGGTTACACTTGGACACTCCTTTCGCCGCTACTTCCACTCCTATCTTCTCCTCTCTAGTTCCAAGCTAGTTGCAAGGTGATTATATTAAGAGAAGGATATTTAAGTATACCCTCTTCGGTATAAAGTATGAGAAATATGCACACATCAATATTAACTTTTTGAGGATTTAATACTCAACCCTAAAACTGTACACAACAAACCTAAACTTGCAAAACTGTATGAGTTGTAACATAAATTGTATATTGGGGTCATATACGTCTTAAGAATTTGTTTTATGTTTACAATAGACTGTTGATTTTGAAAAAAAATGGGTTTCACGTTTTCAGTTATACCTCCTAGGAATTAAATTCTAATATACGGGGTCATCTCAGAGTTGGGCGATATGTAATCTAATTAAAAATTACAAATTTAGGTAGTTGACAAAATTGTGGTCAACTAACTAAATTAACGATTACAAAAAATAATGTGTAATCAATTACACAATTACATTTTAATCGTAATTTGTAATTTGTAATTAGATTACATTTTATCCAACTCTGGGTCAGCTTAATGCAATCAACACGAGTTAATTAATCCTGAATCCGGAAATTAATCCTGAAAAAGATGTAGGCACTTTATTTTATTTGTTAATGTCGATAGTATAAAAACTACGGTGCATCATGGTACAACGACTGACCTGGAATGTTTATTTGGCTGGTCGACAGTTTTTCGTATTTAATGTTATTAATCTTACGTTAATTGTCTTACAAGGGAAGGCGGTCAAGTGGCACCCTTCGATTTTTTTCGTACTTTGGGATTTTGTAGTAGGTATAGACTACTACAAATCATATTGTAGAGAATTCAGCTCCAACGCTCAGCCGTTTGTTTATAATATTGATTTAAAGTTTGGTTGAAACAAATATAAATTCCAAAATAAATACATAAATAAATTAGAAAAACACAGAAATAAATCAGAGGTTTAAATAAAATATAAATACAGAAATAAACATTCACTAGTTCTTTAGGAAAAAAATTTTGAATACATACGTCGGGAATCGAATATGGGACCTCTTGTGCGTTAGACTATGCAGTACCGTACCGCTGCAGTGCGTTGCTCCTTGTTCCAAAGATATTGACTTTCTCTAGCGTGACTAACTTTAAACGAATATTATAAACAAACGGCTTAGCGTTGGACCTCAATTCTCTACAAAATCATTTGAAGTACTGTACACTACAAAATCTCCAAGTATAGAAAAAGATCCAAGGGGGCCATTTAACCGCCTTCGTGTAATACTGTCACCTGCTATGTCAGCTTAACACTCTAGGCGACAGTAAAATACTATGCACAATTCGACATAAACTGGTAATTTTTCTCAATGTAGGTACGTAGTAGTTCCCTTCTACGGAAGTGTGGCGTTGAAATGCAAGGTAGATACATAGAACATCTTCTGTAGAAAATTGGAATAAAAATCTCATGAAATAAACACCTGTCCTTATTTATCTACATCAGGCCCTGCATAGACTGAATATTTTTGGTTTATTTTATTGAATACTATATGCCACACCTTGTACAATTCCAAGAAACATTTCAATCGATAAAATATGCCAATATTTTGTTACTATCATAATGTGTTCACAACCATAAGAAACTCACGCCTTTCTAACTATTCTTACTTTCTTAGTATTCGCTTTTTAATCAACATTTTCAATGAAGTATGCTATGATACAGTATAAACTGAACAAACTACTTTACAAGATACACACAATAATAATTTCAGATTTGTAGAAAAAGATAATCTTTTGGCAACGCTAATATAGGAAATTTTTTTAGTGGCATAATATACTCATATAATGAGTTTTTGGAATTAGCATCAAGAAATTTTATTTTGTTGAAATCGCGTGAAAGACGTGTGAAGCGATCGTATTTCAATTATATAGGTATATGTACATACTCGAAATAATAACAAATAAGTTCAAAGACGGTTGATTCATAGTTACAATCGTCCAGCACCTTGAAAAACCTATTTTTGTCCACAAAATATAATATATTAATATGATAGTTTTGCAGTCACTATATAAATATTTGAATCTGCAGAATAATACAATTTTGTAATACTTTAATGAAGTAGAGATTTTAGAGTAATATAATAGAGTATGGTTTTAAAAATAAATCGAATGAAAGTCGTTCTGAAAGGAGTGTAAGATAAAAGAGCCGAGAAGAAAATTTTAAATGTATTAATAAATAAGGTGGTAGAAAATTGCCAAATTTATGGTTCTTCCTATTTCTAAAATTTTACTAAGGGATACTTTTATCGATTCGAAGCAATTATAAAAGCATAATCATTTACACGAAAATGAGATGGGAAAGTTGTAAAAACGCAGGTAAAACGAAATGTGCACAGGGCAACAAATTGGAAGTTGTTGACTTTGAATGATAATAACTTCAATATGAATGCATGCAATACACTGATTCACACGTTATTTTGTAGATAAGAGTTGATATTTTTAATGTAAGTGAAAAAGTAACGCAAAAAAGATTAAGTAACAACCGAGAACACCAAATTAACGATGCAGATACTCTTAAAAATATGTTTAGAATTATACCCTAAGTTAGGTACATGTAAAACTAAACGTAATGTGTTGGACGTAAAGAAGAATTAAAGGCTTTGCTGTAAACAGGAGGCGGTTTCATAATTTCCTGAGATGGAGTTATAGGTTGAGTTTTTAACATCGATTTTCTGGAAAACAAAGACCCGTATGAAAAAATTTAATTCTTTATTTCCAACTTGCATTTGTATAAGGATTCGCTTTCTTTCTGGCTGCACCACGATTTTGGAAACACCCTGTATTCAAAACGCAGGGCGACATGTACAAAACTTTTCCGACAGATGTGATCGCTTAGAAATGCCTGATAAACACTTAAAGCTGTATTGTGCCAAAGCTTGCGCTATTTAAAGTGGCAATTTTTCTATTAGGTCTTCACCAGAGTACTACCAATGGATAAGTTTTCTGATAAAAATTTGTCCAACTGCAATGTCATTCAGACTATTTTGAATTACTTATATGCAATTCGAATCACTTCTGAATTCTACAGAATTTGTCATGCAAGAGTGCGGGGGGAACGATTCGAAATAGGTGGGTATGAACTGTTTGTTGTATGAAGCTTCATTTTCCAGAAAAATGACTGAAAATCAATCAAGAACGCGTGCACCTGACTGATGTTTGGCGTAACAACTTCCGCTATAGACGTTCTCAATGGTTTATTTACTAGCAGTGCTTACTTATTTGTTAAAAACAAATCTCGTGCAGATGCGTTTCTATTACACGCTTCCAATGCAAGAAGCATCGCTTGTACGGTAGAAACTGGTAGTTAATATCCATAGCACGTACAATAATCCTGATACTAAATAAGACCTGACATTTTATCGTATACAGGAAAAGTCATAGTGGACATAGTGGAAAATGTCACTCTGGATTGTTTTTCAAAGTCATTTTTCTGGAAAGTGAAAATGTTATTCTACCATTTCGACTAATTTTGAGCCATAAAATCTCTCCCGCCTCACTTGTACCACGACTTACGGCACACAGTGTATTACGTATAATTATAAATAGTCCGAATAAAGTGGAGTTTTAGACTCAATTTCATCAAGGAAACTTCGTGGATCCCTTCGTAATACCCTCATGAAGCACTAATAGAAAACATGAACTTTTACATATCCATTAGAAAATGAATGGAAAAATTGGTCCGAAGGAAATGTATTTAGTCATCCGTCCTTGATGGTTCAATAATTTCAAAACAGATTGGTTCGATGTGGGAAGAGAAAAAAAATTAAATCAAGCGGGGTTTGATTTAACCATATTTCAAAAGTATTATTCAGGAAGGGTAGAGAGTGTCGGTAAAAGAGTGTAGAGTATCGTGGATTGGCTTACGTGCCACCTGTAGCACAGTGCCAGCAGGAGAATGCGTTGGACTCGATCGCTGCGATATCGCTTAGAGGTCGGGAAGGGATTCATCAATAAAGTTTACTATTTTTCCGATATCGCTTTCCAATTCTATAAATCGTCGTACACAGGTTTGCGTATACACGCGGCACGCGCGCACGGACAAGAGAGGGGCCAGTTATGAATGGTCTACGTCGGTGACGTTAATCTGCCACTTCATCTCCCTCTCATCCAACTCCATGCTGCACCGCGGCAATCTCTCTACTCCTGCCAGCCCATTTCCTGACTCCATCCCCTCTGTACCGTTCCTCGTGTTCACCCCTGACCAATTGTTTCGCCAGAAAAAGAGAAGAGGAAAAAAAGGAACAAATTGCACGCGAACGTGGACCTTTGACGAAAAAATGCTTCACCTATCGTGTTGTATACGCGCGGCCACTAAATTAAATCTCTCGTTCCCTCGAGGGGAAATGCTAGCGAAAGGGAAAGTTTCGAATGAACAATAACGCCACGTATTTGCACACGCGGCAAATTAATCAAGCTATTTTATGCAAATCGTTCTGTCTACAATTCGTGTTTACATTTAATAATCAAAATAATTCGCCCCGTGAGTTACCGAGTTTCCCTTTTTCCCTAATAATTCGATGTTCGTTAGGGACTAAAAGTGTCTTAGCAAATCACTTGCCAATTACCCATACAGCACATTTCGTTGCAGATGGGATTGAGATCGGGTGACTGGGGAGGTGTTTTTAGGATCTTTGGGATATTATACAGCAGCCATATTTGAACTATATATGATGAATGCTTTGGGTAATTATCTTGTTGAAAGTAATACACCTGCTGCATTTTTAATTTTTCTGTTGAATCTTTTAGATTATTTTTTAAGATATTTAATTACTTAATTTTGTCCATTATACCATCTTTGTATTCAATACTTCCGGTACCATTTGCACCTATACATCCACATAACATAATGGATCCTCCTCCGTGTTTAACCGTTGGACATGTATCTCTATGGTGGTGCTCAGTATTTGGCTGTCCTCATACGATTTTCTTCCTTCCATCACGTCCAAAAAAATTTATTTTAGTCTCGTCAGAAAATATAACATTTTCCCAAAAACTTTCGTCAAAATTTTCAAACGCTTTTGCAAATTCTATGCGTTTCTGCCTATTTACTTTGGAGATATATGGTTTCTTTCGCGCGACTCGACCATTATAATTCCTCGTTTCATAATGTTCTGCGAACTGTTTCAACCGAGGTGTTTTTATTTGTACATGAGGAAACATCTAATGTTAACTTACGCACATTAGTACTCAGATTTATTTTAATTTGTGGACAAATGTGTTTATCAGTGTTCGACAATATTTTCATTCTCCCTTGGCCAGGTGTATTTCGTACTGTTCCGTCATACCAAAATTTGTTTATAATTTTTTGTACGGTATAACGTGTTCTGCCGACTATTTTCCCTGCTTAACGAAAGGATTTGCCTTGCGAATATAATTTTACAATAAGATTTCGTATTGAAATGTCAGTCTGCTTCCTCTTATTAGCCATGTTGCTACTATAATCGGCAACTTACAGATAACAGATAGTTTTTGTTTCTGGTTCCTTAGCAACCGAATTTTGAAAAACATTTTGCGGAACTTCCTCTTCAATAGTACCAACATTTAACCAATACAGACCTGCGTAATATGAAAATTCCTACGTGTACGCTCAATTTTGTGTCACTAAAATACGTGTACTTTCACAATTTTTGTTAAATATTGGCAAATAGTCCATTTTATTTAGAATTTTTTTTACGAATTATTTGGTAAAATGTACGAATAAAATATATAGTGTGCTTTCATTTTTGAATATGTGTATTTGTAATTCGTTTTCTCGCCAATTTTCATTACCAACCTAGGCGTACGCTCAATTTTGTGAGTAACTGTACCTAAGCGACCTCCCTAGATTATTTAGATTTCATGAACGTGAGAATACCGGTCTCCTGACGTTTCCGATGACGTAGTAGTTTATGTTGCAGGGAACAGAACAAATCTGGTCCAAAACAACTTTGACACTTTAGTCGATAACATAAACAGATACTACGCATCATGGAACTTAAGGGGGTAGACACGGGTAATGCAGCGCGCTGTATACCGACACAATCTGGCCCGAAACATGGGTTTAGTAGAATACGCTTTTCGTCCTTATATGAGCGAATTTTGGGCTGGGCGAGGTCTCATTCGAAAGAGAAAGGTTCAGTGCAGCGCGCTCTGGTCATGGTTCGACGAGATTGTGTTGATATCTAATAATATGAGTGTTCAAAGTACAGCAAAAATCGACAAAATACACCCGCATGAACCAACGTATTTTTAGGTCACTAAAAGAGTCTTGTGACTCAAACGATGACCAGAGCGCGCTGCACTGAACTTTCCTCTTTCGAATGAGACCTCACCCAGCTCAAAATCTGCTCATATAAGGACGAAAAGCGTATTCCCGTAATTGCATTCCCAATTACGAGTTCCGCCATATTGGCGATAATACAGAGCAAGTCACGTGACAAATTTAGTTGAGCTAGTAGACACGAGATGGCGCCTACTCGGGAGGACTGCCAACGTGGAGTCATAGCAAAACTGAAGCGTTAGCTGGATACACAAGCCACAGTAAAAGCGTGATGCAGTCAATGTATGAATTTTCGGACGATTGTAGGTTAGGTTATATGCATTTTAGGCATATAACTGCTGGGAACTGTGTACATTTAGTAAATTAACGCTTTTATTGTAACACATACATCACTTGAAACCGCTGTCGAATTTATGTTATAATTATATGGCCACATTATTTAAAATAAAAAAAGAGATTGGAACTTTTTTACTAATACTGGAAATATTGATTTACTGATATCATATTTTCAGAATGTGGAAGTTACACCAATTATATGCAATTATTGCTCTTATTATTATTCTTCCGACTATTGCATATAACATACAACAAGGAAAAGTCTCTAAATCAGTCAACAGTTGACTCCCTGATTTTTTTTGTAATTCTTTACGGTCCTATGCAGAGATGGGCATTATTTAAATAAAAGAATATACTTCCGAATGGCCCCAGTGGCCAATCGACACGATGTTTGGGGTAGGGTGTGTGTACCCTAAATCTAAAATTTTATTTAGCTCCGGGTATTTATTAGTTTCCTTTGTTTATTCGAAAGCGTTTCATCTTGAGCTTCGAATAATTTTTCATCTTTCATTATATCTTTATCCTAAGGTCGTATTCAGATATATTGGTCGGTCGATTCGTTTTCGCGAACAGCGATCGAGGAGAAATCAGCGACCACTACCTGACGATCGTGGATTTGTCTGTTGGAGTTACGCGGCCACCCAAGGGTATGGTGGGGTAACGGGAATGCTGCGCGGCTCCGTCTGAACGTAGCCGTGTGGCTATCATGACTAATACGAGATGAAGCTATCGAGAAAGAATCAATGTTCTGACCAATAAAGCTCCTGAATTTTTTCGGAGCTAAGGCACACCTATTCTGATGTGCGTATTTCTACGCTGCAGCTCGGTTTGGCCTATACACAACAGAAGCTTGGCGCTATCCCCTCCACTTCTGGCTCACTCTTGTTCTGCGAAGGCGAGAGTGAGATGGAACGAGAGCGAGTCAGAAAACGTTGCAAACAGGAGCACCGAGGCAGCTAAGCGGTACCTATGGTGGGAGTATACGCGACGGGCGCGAGTGCTCAGATGGAATCGTGACTGTTCGATGCATCCGCGCCACGGTCAGATAGCCAGGCACGGCACGAGTCTTTTTTGCGCCATAAGCGAGCTTGACAAATTCCGCCATTTATTATAATACATTAATTGAGCTTCTTCATGACCTTACTCTACTCGTAGTTTAAAACCGTTGTAGTATAATTTGTAGTATTTCATTTAAAAATTTATTTTCAACAATGCCAACAATGAAAAGGCCATTTTGCATTTCTTGTCAACCTTACGCCCTAGCAGTTGCCTAATTTTGCAGAGTAAAGTCATAAATAACCTCAAATAAATGTAATATAATAAAGGGCGCAATTTGACAAGTTCGCTTAGGGCGCAAAAAAGACTTATGCCGGGCCTGCGTCAAGTTTTTGCGAAGCGGTTCCCGTGCTCACCGTAAGCACTTGCGACCATCGTGCACGCCCGTCGCGCATACAAAGGACGGAGTGTCAGGCGTCGGAAAGACGGAGCGAGACAAAATATCAACGCGTCGTCTGTCTCGTACTGTCCTCGCTCGCTTTCAGTGCCTTCGCTCGCTCTCTTTCCATCTCGCTCTCGCCTTCGCCGGACAAGAGTGAGACAGAAGTGGTGGGGATAGCGAAAAGTCCGTACCGTGTACACCAAACAGAGCCCGTAACGATCTTAGATGCTCGAATAACTGACGAGAACCTTTGTGGCCCGAGCCGCACGAGATCGCCGTTGCTCAGCGATGTGTCATCGATTATATAGAAACAGAATTTGTTTTTTTTTTCATCGTATCAATATGAAAGTGACACAAATGGATTCCTGGCATTCTCCCGATTAAATTGACAGAAAATAATTTAAATCAGACTATTTTTAACGAAACGGGCTTCCAATTCTGCAAACAAATTTCACGTAATTTCCTTAATTATGGTCCGAATAATATCATTTTTGGGGCCAATTTGATCGTGAAAACACGACGAATCGATTCACGTCACTTTCGCAAAGATCTGATTAGAAATGCAGAACTGAAGATTTGTCACTGCTTAGTGCGTAACATTGTATGGCCCCGCTGGATTCGAGCGTCGAAACCCACGAAACTCAGCGAGTTGCATGATTGCTAGCGTGAAGGACAAGAGAGGACTTTGCATGGCGAAGGAAAGTCAGCCTTCTATAGAACTCAAATCGAGAAAGACTTTGCTGACAAACTTTACATATGTATATTCGCGTCAAATAAATACTTTAATTGTAAAATTTAGACGACAAACTATTGTTGAATTTCGCCAGTTCTTACATATGCATCACTTGGTTGGGAATTCCTGATCCCAGAGTTTCATGCATTTACCTATTGAAATGTTGCTTCAAGTCATCGGGAAATTGCATTACTTCTTCTCGTACATACATATATGTATCTGTTCGCGAGTAGGTGTCACGAGTGACACGGCTTTGGTTTCTCAAATAAATGCACATTTATTAGGGCCCTCGGTCGACGGCGACTTGAGTCATCCAGTACTGAATATGAAATTGTTCATATTTCTCACTACACCTTGATAAGAGTGTTACCACCGATGGATTCGTGAGTTTATGTCCACGAAAATGAGTCGAGACGCGAAGCAATTCGGTCTATTTTTTCTTATGAATACATGATTAGGACACACACACTACGTTCACTAAAAATAGACCGAATTGCTCCATGTTTGGCATCATTTTCATCAGTAATGCAGTGCTCTGGTGAAGAACATCGTAATACGGAGCTAATATTCTAGGCCCTAGAATCTACGATATTGTCAATGTGCAGTTGAAACGCACGCCGCTTCACACTATCGTTTCTTAGCATTTATACGGGGTGATTCTGTAGCTAGAATCGTCAAACGCGATGCTCGCCAACAATCATGTGTCTCGCTGAGTTTCGTGGGCTTCGACGCTCGAAACCAGCGGGACTATACAATGTTGCACGCTAAGCAGTGACGAATCTGATGTTCTGCAATTTCTAATCAGATCTTTGCAACAGTGACGTCAATCGATTCCTTACAATTTTATATATAATGTTTGTTCATAACTGCTTCTTTCTGCATAGGACGTGTAATAAGTGTATTTCATGTTCTGTTTCGGTACTTTGCAAGTAAAAAAATGTCTAACCTAACAAACTTCATTTTCTGGGGACATCCCCTCATCTATTTTCCCTTTTCACTTATAATTCCTTACTGCTAACGTAGAATATTGTAGCATAAGCACATTTCAAGTAATTAAAATGTACAATGAATTTTCTATGTTTGCAGTACCAGCCGACTTCCGTTTAAATTTTTATAAGTACAACGCAACAGCTGAGAATTTCTTTCCTTATTCAGAATAAAATACGGAAATAGCAAACAGCTCCCTCTCGCGTTTACCGGGCAATCGGCGATCTATCGGTATTACCATTTCTGTGCAGAAAAAACCTGCTGTAATACCGACCTGCCGAATCGGCCAGGTCACGTGACGTGTCTACCCCCTTAAGGGGTAGACATGTCCCTAGAAAATGAAGTTTGTTAGGTTAGACATTTTTTTACTACCAAAGCACCGAAACAGAACATGAAATACACTTATTACACGTCCTATGCAGAAAGCAGTTATGAACAAACATTATATATAAAATTGTAAGGAATCGATTGACGTCACTTTTGTAAAGATCTGATTAGAAATTGCAGAACTTCAGATTCGTCACTGCTTAGCGTGCAACACTGTATAGTCCCGCTGGTTTCGAGCGTCGAAGCCCACGAAACTCAGCGAGACACATGATTGTTGGCGAGCAACGCGTTTGACGACTGCTTGAGAATCACCCCGTATAAATGCTAAGAAACTATAGTGTGAAGCGGCGTGCGTTTCAACTGCACATTGACAATATCGTAGATTCTAGGGCCTAGAATATTAGCTCCGTATTACGATGCTCTTCACCAGAGCACTGCATTACTGATGAAAATGATGCCAAACATGGAGCAATTCGGTCTATTTTTAGTGAACGTAGTGTGTGTGTCCTAATCATGTATTCATAAGAAAAAATACACCGAATTGCTTCGCGTCTCGACTCATTTTCGTGGACATAAACTCACCAATCCATCGGTGGTAACACTCTTATCAAGGTGTAATGAGAAATATGAACAATTTCATATTCACTACTGGATGACTCAAGTCGCCGTCGACCGAGGGCCCTAATAAATGTGCATTTATTTGAGAAACCAAAGCCGCGTCACTCGTGACACCTACTCGCGAACAGATACATATATGTATGTACGAGAAGAAGCAATGCAATTTCCCGATGACTTGAAGCAACATTTCAATAGGTAAATGCATGAAACTCTGGGATCAGGAATTCCCAACCAAATGATGCATATGTAAGAACTGGCGAAATTGAGCAATAGTTTGTCGTCTACATTTTACAATTAAAGTATCAAGAGACACGGTAGTGCCTCGCGCCAAGTATAGGGTAAACCCGGGTGACGCGGTCGACCTAATATAAAATGACTATTAAAACTAATATAGACATTACTTATTTTATCAGGACAAACCTATATGTTCAGAATTTTATGCTCATTCAGAAAAACTGGTCGATATTTGCTTTAAGACAATACTTACTGTAAATCGGGTTAAAAACTGAAGTCATGACATCTGACCACCTCTCCCGAGGTGCCGGGAGAAACGGTTTTCGTCGTTGGCAGAGACCACTGACATAATTATCCATGGAAAATTAACAAAGGATAAACCAAAATTATTTATGAGTGAATACAACGACAGATTTATTGATATTTAATTTGTTTACGCTAAACAAGTAAAGAACACATCAATCAAAAAGTGAACTACCCACTGGCGATTAGCAAGGCAAATGAATACAAAAGTGAATAAATAAACTAAATAAACGAAAATAATAATAAAATAATAATAAAAAATAAAAAAATAAACAAAAATAATAAAAAAATCATAACTCGACCATCTCTCCTTTTTGCAGCGAGAGATGGTCTTCTTGTTAGCTTTGAAAGGAAGAGTTAATATGGCCAAATACTTTAGCTGCATTGTCCCTCAATGTCTCTACTATCTTATTATCCCAAACATTAAACGAAAATAAACTTAGAAGTATATTGTAAATACGATTCTGTACAACCGCTGTTTGACAAAAGAGGTTAAATGTAACCCCAATTTACATTTTAAAGCCTATAAATCCAGAAAAACACAGAAGGAAGCGAAATGACGCTATTCATTCAACTGTTTGGCTTCTAGAGAAGGAATTGGTCTGCACTTTAACCCATTTTTACGTACAGAGTCTGAAATATAGCGACTCGACCAACTCTCCGACCCGACCGCGTCTCCCGGATTTACCCTATAGCTATATGCGCAGCGCGAGACGCACAGTGTCTCTATTACGCCACGACCCGATATCAAAAACCCTGAGATTATCGAATCTCAATAACGGCTGATCCGATTAGATTTTGAATGGTCTTAATGGATAGCTTGGGTTTGATTTACATGAGAAAAGTGTATTTGTTTTAGTCCTGCGTGCCTTATGAGCTGAGATATTTCAATGCAAAGTTCCAATTTGACGAATTTCACGTTCTTAAGAATTAAGCATCGTCAACGTCAAGTCTGGGCAAGAAGGGAAGGCTCCATATCAAAACTACACAGTACAAAACTACACAAGCAATTTAGGACACATCAGAATAGTGCACAGAAAGTAGTGCACATACAATTTACTACACATTCGTTTTTATAGTGCACATACAATTTAGGACACACGAGATTTAGGACACATACAATTTAGGACACATGCGATTTAGGACACATACAATTTAGGACACATGTGATTTAGGACACATGCAATTTAGGACACATGCGATTTAAAACACAATCGAATTTGTAGTGCACATACAATTTAGGACACATGCAGTTTGACGCACATTTTATTTAGTGTAGAACAGGATAGCACGGTAAACTTGCCGGTGAACTGGGCCTTCGCCGATTTCAATGATCTTCACATATGTTGTCAAGGTCGTCATTCTGAATAACATTTTCCTTTAAACTTTTTGGCGGTCAGCCTTAGATTCGGAGATATTAATAAAAAACTTTCGGTATAATATATTGAAATCTGTTTCACAGCCGACGGTATTAGTATTGGTTGAGGCTAGATTAGGGCGGGGGGCGCGCGTCCGCTCGCGGGGCGCGTAAAGCATGGTAGCGAACCGATGTGAGTATGTGTTAAACTCGGTAATTCTGATAAGTTTTTTGCGCATATCTCGTAAACCAAAGCCGACCACCAAAAAGTTTAAAGGGAAATGTTCAGAATGATTACCTTGTTAACAATAGCGATATTGACCCCATCACGCGTTACTTGTAACCGCAGTCTCATTTTGAGCATCCCTAAAGTCACATCGGTTCGCTACCATGCTTCACGCGCCCGCGAGCGGGCGCGCGCCCCCCGCCCTGATCTAGTCCCAACCAATACTAATACCATCGGCTGTGAAACAGTCGACGGCGACGAGTAGATGGTTGTGCGCGAAATCTTGGTTTGCGCTATCCTGATGTGCACTAAAAAAATGTGCGTTAAATTGCATGTGTTCTAAATTGTATGTGTCCTAAATCGCATGTGTCCTAAATTGAATGTGCACTATAAAACGCATGTGCTTTAAATCGCATGTGTCCTAAATTGTATGTGTCCTAAATCGCATGTGTCCTAAATTTTATGTGTCCTAAATCGCAAGTATCCTAAATTGTATGTGCACTACAAATTCGATTGTGTTTTAAATCGCATGTGTCCTAAATCACATGTGACCTAAATTGTATGTGTTTTAAATCGCATGTATCCTAAATTGTATGTGTCCTAAATCGTATGTGTCCTAAATTGTATGTGCACTACAAATTCGATTGTATTTTAAATCGCATGTGTCCTAAATTGCATGTGTCCTAAATCACATGTGTCCTAAATTGTGTGTCCAGAAAACGCATGTGTCCTAAATTGTATGTGTCCTAAATCTCGTGTGTCCTAAATTGTATGTGCACTATAAAAACGAATGTGTAGTAAATTATATTCTGATGTGTCCTAAATTGCTTGTGTAGTTTTGTACTGTGTAGTTTTGATATGGAGCCAAAAAATGTGTGAAATCCCAACAAAATTACCTTTTTTAAAGAAAGGTACAAAAAGTGCGCCAAGTATATAATCCCGTCAAAAAAGAATCCCACTTAAAAACATTGTCGTAAATTAATATCCTATCAAAAAGATTCCCACTTAAAAACATTGTCGTAAATTAATAGCTTCACAAAACTAATGATATACAAAATTTGCGCCAATTACAATAATGGCTATTTATACAAAGACAAAAATGTATTTAATAATATTAAGCAGATATATTTTCATAGAAATAAATATTTTTATACGAATAAAATTTTTAATTATTTCACGAAAAAATGTTAATTAATTGTCTTGGTTAATAAATAAAACAATATAAAACAAGACAAGACACCATTGAGACAAGAAAGATGTATATAATAATATTAAGCAGATATATTTTCATAGAAATAAATATTTTAATACGAATAAAAATTTTATTTTCAAAATACTTGGCGCTGCGGAACCGAAAAAATGTTAACTAATTGTCTTGGTTAATAAATGAAACAATATATAAAACAGAACAAGACACCATTGAGACAAGAAAGAAAGAAAAAGATTTTAATGCAATTTATACATATTTATTCAGTTTAGCAACACCAATTCGGTTTTGCAGCGCCAAGTATTTTGAAAATAAAATTTTTATTCGTATTAAAATATTTATTTCTATGAAAATATATCTGCTTAATATTATTATATACATCTTTCTTGTCTCAATGGTGTCTTGTCTTGTTTTATATTGTTTTATTTATTAACCAAGACAATTAATTAACATATTTTCGTAAAATAATTGAAAATTTTATTCGTATAAAAATATTTATTTCTATGAAAATATATCTGCTTAATATTATTAAATACATTTTTGTCTTTGTATAAATAGCCATTGTTGTAATTGGTGCAAATTTTGTATATCATTAGTTTTGTGAAGCTATTAATTTACGACAATGTTTTTAAGTGGGAATCTTTTTGATAGGATATTAATTTACGACAATGTTTTTAAGTGGGATTCTTTTTTGACGGGATTATATACTTGGCGCACTTTTTGTACCTTTTTTTAAAAAAAGGTAATTTTGTTGAGTTTATTTGACGCGAATATACATATGTAAAGTTTGTCAGCAAAGTCTTTCCCGATTTGAGTTCTATAGAAGGCTGACTTTCCTTCGCCATGCAAAGTCCTCTCTTGTCCTTCACGCTGGCAATCATGCAACTCGCTGAGTTTCGTGGGTTTCGACGCTCGAATCCAGCGGGGCCATACAATGTTACGCACTAAGCAGTGACAAATCTTCAGTTCTGCATTTCTAATCAGATCTTTGCGAAAGTGACGTGAATCGATTCGTCATGTTTTCTCGATCAAATTGGCCCCAAAAATGATATTATTCGGACCATAATTGAAGGGTTGGATGCAATAAGGGGACTAGCGCTCGAAACTGTGAAAAAAAATTGTCCAATCGCTAAGAAAAATTGGAAAATTAAATGTTGTTAAACTGTATTTTAAAAAATATATTCTTGTAAACCTCGTCACGGCACACATTTTTTCTATTTACAGTTTTTTTATCGAATCGTTAGTATTCGAGATAAAAATTATAAACTAAAAAAATTTCTTCGACCAAAATCATTATTTCGTTAAACATAAATTGCGATAACTTGAGTAAATATTAACGGATCGTTATGAAAGTTGAAACATAAAATTCAGAAAACTCTAGCGAAGCCGTAAAATGTATGCACAAAACCCTTATGTTAAAAAATGTAGTAATATTTAATTAAAAAGTAACACTGGACATAACCCATGTTTTTCAACGTTCGCCGTTAAAAAGTATCGAGGCAATTTTGACGTACAGATAACTTGCAGTGACAAAGTTTTTCCTTAATATACAAGGAAGTTTTTCACCAATTTTCACACTGATTAATAAATAATTGTAGAAGATATGACGATATATATAAATGTCGCGCGCCACCAACAGTCAGCAGCTACGTACTGCGCTACTTACCATTCGCATTACACTGCAAAGACATGACTTTCTGATTATTATATGATCATATATTACAAAAAAATATTGCGATATTATTTTCGAAATATTTATTAACATTTTTATTATAGTATTTACACCCAATATTATTAAAATAAGTCAAATCGTCCATATTATTTATTTTCCCAATGGGCAGGTAGATGTATATTATAGTTATAATGGGGAAGCAACTACTATAAAAATGAACACATCTATTGGAGTGGAAGATTTGGAAAAAGCGTCATTGGCTGGCGGAGTAGGAGTGAGTCCTGAAAAACGTAAAGACTTAGAACATTTACTAGAGTATTGTACGTCCAGTGGACAAAATTTCGGCAACAAATTTTTAAGCACAACATCTGAAAAAAATTAAGTGTGCAAAGAAGACAAGATAAGCAAAAAGAAAATGAAAAAGGAAATATAGAAAAAAGGAGAAAAAGAACAATTTATAAAAGAACCAATAATATTGGGTGTAAATACTATAATAAAAATGTTAATAAATACTTCGAAAATAATATCGCAATATTTTTTTGTAATATATAATCATATAATAATCAGAAAGTCATGTCTTTGCAGTGTAATGCGAATGGTAAGTAGCGCAGTACGTAGCTGCTGACTGTTGGTGGCGCGCGACATTTATATATATCGTCATATCTTCTACAATTATTTATTAATCAGTGTGAAAATTGGTGAAAAACTTCCTTGTATATTAAGGAAAAACTTTGTCACTGCAAGTTATCTGTACGTCAAAATTGCCTCGATACTTTTTAACGGCGAACGTTGAAAAACATGGGTTATGTCCAGTGTTACTTTTTAATTAAATATTACTACATTTTTTAACATAAGGGTTTTGTGCATACATTTTACGGCTTCGCTAGAGTTTTCTGAATTTTATGTTTTAACTTTCATAACGATCCGTTAATATTTACTCAAGTTATCGCAATTTATGTTTAACGAAATAATGATTTTGGTCGAAGAAATTTTTTTAGTTTATAATTTTTATCTCGAATACTAACGATTCGATAATAAAACTGTAAATAGAAAAAATGTGTGCCGTGACGAGCTTTACAAGACTATATTTTTTAAAATACAGTTTAACAACATTTAATTTTCCAATTTTTCTTAGCGATTGGACAATTCTTTTTCACAGTTTCGAGCGCTAGTCCCCTTATTGCATCTAACCCTTCAATTAAGGAAATTACGTGAAAATTTGTTTGCAGAATTGGAAGCCCGTTTCGTTAAAAATAGTCTGATTTAAATTATTTTCTGTCAATTTAATCGGGAGAATGCCAGGAATCCATTTGTGTCACTTTCATATTGATACGATGAAAAAAAAAACAAATTCTGTTTCTATATAATCGATGACACATCGCCGTGCAACGGCGATCTCGTGCGGCTCGGGCCACAAAGGTTCTCGTCGGTTATTCGAGCATCTCAGATCGTTACGGGCTCTGTTTGGTGTACACGATACGGACTTTTCACTTCTGTCTCATTCTTGTCCGGCGAAGGCGAGAGCGAGATGGAAAGAGAGCGAGCGAAGGCACTGAAAGCGAGCGAGGACAGTACGAGACAGACGACGCGTTGATATTTTGTCTCCCTCCGTCTTTCGGACGCCTGACACTCTGTCCTTTGTGTGCGCGACGGGCGTGCGCGATGGTCGCAAGCGCTTACGGTGAGCACGGGAACCGCTTTGCAAAATCTTGACGCAGGCCCGGCATAAGTCTTTTTTACGCCCTAAGCGAACTTGTCAAATTGCGCCCTTCATTATATTACATTTATTTGAGATTATTTATGACTTTACTCTGCAAAATTAGGTAACTGCTAGGGCGTAAGGTTGACAAAAGGCGCAAAATGGCCTTTTCATTGTTGGCATTGTTGAAAATAAATTTTTAAATGAAATACTACAAATTATACTACAACGGTTTTAAACTACGAGTAGAGTAAGGTCATGAAGAAGCTCAATTAAATGTATTATAATAAATGGCGGAATTTGGCAAGCTCGCTTATGGCGCAAAAAAGTCTCGTGCCGTGCCTGGCTATCTGACCGTGGCGCGCATACATCGAACAGTCACGATTCCATCTGAGCACTCGCGCCCGTCGCGCACGCCCGCCGCACACGCAAAGCGTTCCATCCCGCTCCCCCCTTCGGCCAGAAAGAAGCGAGAAACTCAGCGTCGGAATTAGGGCTCCTTTCATGATCCGGGCTCACGCCGGTCCGGACCAGCGAGCGCAGGGTTGCCAGATCAAGCCTGATTTTTTGCCGGAGATTTTAATTTCGTGGAGGATTGGAGTGGGGAAAGTGAGAAAAAAGGGGCGAATAAAAAAACAGGCATCTAAAATTCATTATAATAATGACTTCTTATAAAGGAGTAATAATAATAATAATAATAATAATAATAATAATAATAATAATAATAATAATAAAAGTATTAGTATGTAATCACTTTATTGATCCCCAATGGGGTTACAATCTCCCATACCATTTCTCCTTAACAATTACCCTTACATCTACCTTAACCTATCTTAAACTATCTTAACCTATCTTAACTACTTCCGTCCGCTCGCTCGCTCCCCTCCTTATCTCCCCCTCTCTCGCACGCACCCTACTCCCCCTCCTCCGCCCCCTGGACCTCCGCTTCCGCGCGCTTCCCTGTCCACTCTCAATCCTCCTCTCACTCACTCACCCTTCGTTCTCCCACCCCTCCCCCCACATTGCTCTTTTTTCCTCTAATCTCTTCATCCACTCCTCCCCCTCTCCCTCGTCCCCCAAACCTCCATCACCGCCTCTTGCCACCCCCTCTCCGTTCCCCACCCTGTACATACTTCCCAGACATGCTCCCACGTCTCCTCCCCTTGCCCACAAATTCTGCATCTCCTTTCCTCCTCCTCCTCCCAGTATCTCCCCGCCTTCATCTCATTCCCTAATCTAAACCTTACAACCCTTGTCCACCTTTCCTCCCTCCACCCTTTTCTCAAGTACCCTGGTACACCCACCCCCTTCACCCTCCCATACCATATATTATATTTGGATTCCCCTATCTTCCTCCACCTCTCCTCTTCCTGCAGCCTTCTCTCCCTCTCCACCAGCTCCTCTCCCCTCATCTCTCCCCTATCCCTCATCCTCTCCACCTCTTCCACCGTCCATCCCCTGTCCTTAAAATACTGCTCCCTCTCCTCTTCCCAGCCCTGCAATACCTTACCCTCCGCATCCTCCTCTTCATTTCCTCCCAGCACTCCCTCGCCAACTCCCCCCCTTCCCCTCCTCCAACTTCCTCTCATACCCCCATGCCCTTAGCCCCGTCCCTCCCTTCATCATCCCCCTCTGCAACTCTTCCCTAACCATATACCCTGGGGTATTCCTTTCCACTCCCAACACCCACTTCATGCACCGTTCATGCACTGCCTCTATTTTCTCCCTCCCTCTCCACCCCCACACCTCCACCCCATAATTCATTACCGCCCATACCAGCTTATCAAACAGCCATAATGTTCTCCCCCAATCCTTCCCAAATTTCCTTTTCCCAATCCCCCACACCTGCCCCATCACTGCAGCCCCCTTTCTAACCCTCTCCTCTACATGTTCCTCCTGTCCCCCATTCCCCCTCACCGTATATCCTAGATATTTAAAACTCCTTACCTCCTTTCCCTTCCACCTCCATATCACCTTACTCCACCTCCTACCCCCCCCCCCCTTCTACACCTCATCACCTTACTCTTACCCACACTCACCTGTAACCCCTTCCCCTCCACGTACTTTTCCAACTTCCCCATCATCCCCTTCATCCCTTCCACGTCCTCTGCCAGCACCGCCACATCGTCCGCGTAAGCCAGTGTGTATATCTTCCTACCCCCCAGCCTCACCCCCCCCCCAGCCGCCCCTCCCCAGCTCATCATCCATGTCCGCTATCAGGAGCGTAAACATGATTGGGCTCAGAGGGCACCCTTGCCTTACGCCCCTCGCCGTCCAGAAACACTCCCCCTCCTCCCCCCCCACCCTCACCCTTCCTATCGTTTCCCTCAATACCTCCTCACACCTCACCACCAGCCCTTCCCTTACCCCCTTCCCCTCATAGCTTTTATCAGCACCTCCCTGTCCACCGAGTCAAACGCGGCCTTCATGTCAACAAACAACACCACCATTTTTCTTTCCTTCCTCCCTACTTGTCTGTTGATCAGATAATTCAGTGTATAGATATTATCGATGCAATCCACCCCCCTCCTAAACCCCGTTTGACTCGGTGGCAGCATTCTCTTATCCTCAACCTCTACCCTCAATCTCTCCGCCAGTACCGACGCGTAGATCTTGTACGCCGTCTGCGTCAAGGTAATCCCCCTGTAGTCCTCTACCCTCTCCCCTGCTCCTTTCTTTACCACCGGCACCACCACCCCTTCCTTCCATCCCTCCGGCCACCCTTCCCCCCTCCACACCCTATTGCATAACCCCCACAGCTCCTTTTCCACCTCCTCCCCCCCCGTACTTCCACACCTCGTTTGGTATTCCATCCCCCCCCCCCCACGGCCTTCCCGTCCTTTAAATTCTTTATCACCCTTCTTATTTCCTCCCTTCCTATCTCCCTCTCTCCGTCCCTCCCCCTTTCCTTTACCCCCCCTTTCACCGCCCTCCACTCCACCCCTCCCAACAGCCCCCTGAAATACTCGTCCCATTCCTCCATTTTTATCTTTTCATTCACCCTCCTTCTCTTTCCCCTCTCCCTGTTCACCACCTTCCAAACCTGCCCTTCTGTCCTCACCCCCTCCAGCTCTCTTTCCCACCTCTCCACCTCCTTCTTCCTCTTTTCCTCACATAATTTCGCATAGGCCCTTTTCCTCTCTCTGTAAACCTTACCGTCCCCTCCCTCCTTTCTCCACTTTCTCAATTCCTTCCTCACCTTGCTCTTCTCCTCTCTACACCCCTCATCCCACCATCCTCCCTTCCTTTTCCTCTCTCTCCCCTCCTCTGACTTCTCCACCGCTCCCTTTATCCTTTCTCCTAACTTTCTCCACTCCTCCTCCACCCCCCTCACCCCATCTTCCCTCTTCACAAAGCTTTCCATAAACTTCTTTCTCCCCTCCTCTGTCCAATTCCCTCTTCCTCCTTCCCTTCCCCCACCACCCTCTCTCCTCTCTACGCCACCGCCTCCCTCTCCCCTCAGCCAGACCACCACCGGGTGGTGGTCCGACTCCACCCTCTCCCCCACTTCTACCCTCTCCACCTTCTCCCAGGTATCCTCATTCCCCAAAGCATAATCGATTACCGTATTAGCCCTCCCTCCTGTAAACGTCCACTCCCCCTGCTCATCCCCCTCCACCCCCCCCCCATTTAGTATACTCCACCCCCTTTCTTTCAAGTACCCACACAGTCTCCTCCCATCACCATTCCCCTCTTTGTCCTTCGACCTTCTACTCCCCCTCCCCCCTCCCTCATCCTCCCATCCCAACACCCGCCCCCCATCTTCCCCTGTCCTAGCGTTAAAGTCCCCCCCGATTAACCCCCTCACTCCCCACTCCCTCTCTTCCATCCACACCCCTATGTTCTCCAACTTCCTTGTCAGATCTCCATTTACGTACACCCCCACTATCCTCCATCACTCTCCCCCCATCCTCACCTTCTTCGTCATTATTCCCTCCCTTCCACCTTCCTCCTCCACTTCCACTTCGAACCTCTTTCTTACCCCCATTAGCATTCCTCCTATCGCCCTGCCCTTCTTCTTCTCCCTCCGCGCCCATTGCCTATCCCATACATACCCCCTTGGCAGCTTCCTCTCCACCTTTCCCCATCCCCCTTCCTCCATCCATGTCTCACTCAGAACTAACACGTCCCACTCCTCCAGCCCTCTCCAAAAGTCCCCGTCTTTATTCCTTAGCCCCGCTACGTTCCAGAACGCAACCTTGTACCTACTCCCCCCTCCCCCTTTCCTCTTCCTCTACCTTCTCTCCCTCCCCCCTTTCCCTTACCCTTCGTTTCCCTGTTCTTCTACCCATCTTTCCCTCAACTCATCCCACCTCTTCATCTTCCCGTTCACCCAGATCTTCATGTATCCGACCTGTACCTTCTTTCCTCCCTCCCTCTCCCTCTCCGCCTCTCTTTCCACCTTCCATCTCGCTTTCCTTTCCTCCTCTGTCAAGTCATCATCTATCCTTACCCTTCTGCCCCTTAGTTTTTTCTTTGCCTCCATCACCCTTATCTTCTCTTCCCTCCCCGCTAACTTCACTAGTATCAACCCGTTCCCTTTCTCTCCCCTTCTCCCTATCCTTTTCACCTCCCTTATCCCCCCCTCCTCTACACCCATCTCTGCCCACAACTTCTTCACCTCCTTCTCTTCCTCCATTTCCTTCGCCCCCAACCCCCTTACCACCACATTATTTCTTATTTCCACCCTCTCCTTCTTGTCCTGTTTCAATTCTATCTTTCTCATTCTTACCCTACATTCCTCCACTTCTCCCCCCCCCCCTCCCACCTCTCCATACTGCCCCTCCCTTCTCTTTCTCTTTCCCACTTCTCCATCCTCCCTATCAGCTCCCCCACCCTTCCATCCCTTTCTTCCATCCTCACTAACCTCTCCTCCATCCCCTCCCTCCTCCTCTTATCCTCCCTCCTTTCGTCCTCCCATTTCCTCCTTTCCTCTCTCCATTCCTCCATCACCTTCCTTCTTTCTTCCCTTTCCTTCCTCATCTCCTCTTTCACCTCCCTTAACTCCTTTCTCATCTCCTCTTTCTCCCCCCTTATCTCCTTCATCAACGTCTTTAGCATCCCCACCACATTTCCCATCTCCTCCCTTTCTTCGCTACCCCCCCTTTTCTTCCCTCCTTCCGGCGATCTCAATACCTTCTCACTCCTCTTGAACCCTAATCTACCCCCTTCCTGCCCCGTTCCAGCTTCCTCCTCCCTCTCCTTCCTCTTTTTTCCCCCATATCCCTCCATGCTCCCCGCGTAACTACTCGAGCTACTCCCACTGTCATTCCTTTGCCTTCCCTCACCTTTCGCTTTTCCTTTTTCCATTCCCACACCCGCTCCCTCTCCCCTCCCCCTGACCTCCCCTCATCCCCTTGTCCCCCGCCATTTGTCCTTCCCCACACGCACTACCCTCCGCCGTTTTCTCACGTTTCCCCCTAACTCCTCTATTCAAATCTCTTTGAGCCACTGCTCAAATCTCCCGCCTTTCCACCAGCTCTCCCTACTTCCTCACCTGTCCGCTAGACCTCTCTACCTGCTCTCTCTTCCCGCCACTAACACCTATCATCCAGCCTAACCTCTAAACCACTCCCTTCTCCCTCTTCGCACCTCGCCCAGCGCTTCCCTGCCCTTAGCCCTTTACACTCCTCCCTCCTCACCTCTCCCCACACCCTCTCTACTCACTCCTGCACCTCTCGACTCCCTTCTCACTCACACTTCCTATATCCCAAATCTCCACACCATACACACACGTCTAACACTCTCGCGTCCGGAAACGAAAGTCTAATAAAAGTATTATGAATAGTTATTAGAATTTGTTACAGATTTTAATAGATTTCTATTTTGTTTTTGGCACGCTGCAACATACTCTCTATTCTGCCGGAGATTTTTATTGTGCCTGCCTGAGGCCGGAGACAACGGTTCAAAACCCGAGACTCCGGCTGAATGCCGTAGATCTGACAACTCTGAGCGAGCGGCTAACGAGACTTTACATTCAGATATATTGGCCGGTGAGTTTCGTAACGCGTATACTCCCACCATAGGTACCGCTTAGCTGCCTCGGTGGTCCTGTTCGCAACGTTTTCTGACTCGCTATCGTTCCATCTCACTCTCGCCTTCGCAGAACAAGAGTGAGCCAGAAGTGGTGGGGATAGCGCCAAGCTTCTGTTGTGTATAGGCCAAACCGAGCTGCAGCGTAGAAATACACACATCAGAATAGGTGTGCCTTAGCTCCGAAAAAATTCAGGAGCTTTATTCGTCAGAACATTAATTCTTTCTCGATAGCTTCATCTCGTATAGTTCATAACAGCCACACGGCTACGTTCAGACGGAGCCGAGCAGCATTCCCGTTACCCCGCCATACCCTTGGGTGGCCACGTAACTCCAACTGACAAATCCACGATCGTCAGATGGTGGTGGCTGATTTCTCCTCGATCGCTGTTCGCGAAAACGAATCGACCGGCCAATATATCTGAATACGACCTTAGGATAAAGATATAATGAAAGATGAAAAATTATTCGAAGCCCAAGATGAAAGGCCTTGGAATAAACAAAGGAAACTAATAAATACCCGAAGCTAAATAGAATTTTAGATTTAGGGTACACACACCCTCCCTCAAACCTCGTGTCGATCGGCCACTGGGGCCATTCGGAAGTATATTCTTTTATTTAAATAATGCCCATCTCTGCATAGGACCGTAAAGAATTACAAAAAAAAATCAGGGAGTCAACTGTTGACCGATTTAGAGATTTTTCCTTGTTATATGTTATATACAATAGTCGGAAGAATAATAATAAGTGCAATAATTGCAAATAATTGCTGTAACTTCCACATTCTGAAAATATGATATCAGTAAATCAATATTTCCAGTATTAGTAAAAAAGTTCCAATCTCTTTTTTTATTTGAAATAATGTGGCCATATAATTATAACATAAATTCGACAGCGATTTCAAGTGATGTATGTGTTACAATAAAAGCGTTAATGTAGTAAATGTACACAGTTCCTAGCAGTTATATGCCTAAAATGTATATAACCTAACCTACAATCGTCCGAAAATTCATACATTGACCAGCACGCTTTTACTGTGGCACATGTATCCAGCTAACGCTTCAGTTTTGCTATGATTCCACGTTGGCAGTCCTCCAGAGTAGGCGCCATCTCGTATCAACTACCTGAACTAAATTTGTCACGTGACTTGCTCTGTATTATCGCCAATATGGCGGAACTCGTATTTGGGAATGCAGTCACGATTTTTCGTTTTTCGTCCTTATATGAGCAGATTTTGGGCTGGGCGAGATCTCATTCGCAGCGACCAATCGCGGGTAGGAGATCCCGCCTTAAGACTGAATCCGTTTATATGCGAAACAATCCTTTTCCGAAAACCACTTACTAAACTCTCATACAAAGCAATAGCAGGCAGTAAAGATTTTCAGATTTCTGCTACTATTCCAGGTACCTCGAACAAAGAGCTAATACCACATAAAAAAGTGGTTACATACTTGGGAGTTATTAATGAAAAAAGAAAGGGCAGTTTTGGGGGTTGGTTACACTCGCGACTATTTCAGCAATCTTCCAAACATAGACAACGCAGTCATAAAATCCCTTACCTCCCAAGAAGATAACATCTCACGCAGCAACTAGCTATTGGATATGTCTCACCACAAGCTTTACTTCCTAGACTTTACTTCCTTGATCCAAAACGCGGATAATATCCCGTTTATATTTCAGTGGCACCGAAACAGAGCGGACAAACGGGTTGCGTTCGAACATGTTGACTTCCTCTCAAATGGAACTGAATTTAAGTTTGCAACTACCGTCCCCAAGTGCGATTATTATGACTTCCACAAACTAATATTTAATAAGTACCGGTGGCTATCTCGCAATAGTGAACATGTAGCTGACGTCGATGACCGACGGATAAGTAAATTACAGAGAAGGGTGTAATACCTTAATTAGCCTGCCTGTTTGGGATTGGCCCAAACGGCCACAGGCCAAGCCGGCGCGGATTCGCTGCCGATTCCGCGCGCGGTTCGAACCGGCTAACGCGACCAAGTCGTGGTATGCACGATCGCGGTGATGAGATCGATCGGTCGGGCCATCTGTTGACGCACACCTCAGCTAATTAGACGGCTCTCTCTATCTCTACCGTGCGACCGGCATTGTGTGGCCGGTACAGTCCTCGTCTCGCTCGAGCCGAACAGCTGTTGGGTGGGGTGCTGACGTCACAGAATTCGGCGAAACGGCCCGATCCATCACCGCGATCGCTCTCTCTTCTAAGAATCGTCGACTAGACAAGTTCTTCTCCTATATCTCGCGTGCTTGCGTATTGCTGGAACGTTCCAGAATTAGCTTGGGTGATCTACTCAGATCAGACATTATTTCTAGTGCGCTTTCGCGTTAGTGTAAATAGGCTAAGTGTTCTTTGTTACAGGACTAAGACTTAAGTGTAATTTATTGTGCAACGTCTTGTAAATACAAAGTGTCCGTGACCTTAGTTTAAACTAACGACTAGACTTACAGGCTATTCTTAAAAGACTATAGTATACGCTAAGTTAAGCCTAGTACTTAATCTAATTCGCGACCGCTCGAAGCTTCGACGTTTCGCTCTTAAGGGGGTAGACACGTCACGTGGTCTGGCCGATTCGGCAGGTCGGTATTACAGCAGGTTTTTTCTGCACTGAAATGGTATTACCCATAGATACGCGGCTGCCTGTGCACGCGAGAGGGAGCTGTTTGCTATTTCCGTATTCTATTCTGAATAAGGAAATAAATTCTCAGCTGTTGCGTTGTACTTATAAAAATTTAAACGGAAAGTCGGCTGGTACTGCAAACGTAGAAAATTCATTGTACATTTTAATTACTTGAAATGTGCTTATGCTACAATATTCTACGTTGGCAGTAAGGAATTATAAGTGAAAAGGAAAAATAGATGAGGGCATGTCCCCAGAAAATGAAGTTTGTTAGGATAGACATTTTTTAATTAGCAAAACACTGAAACAGAACATGAAATACACATCCTATGCAGAAAGCAGTTATGAACAAACATATATAAAATTGTGTTTGATGTTGAATCCAACGCGTGATTATTATGTGGTCCCTCCTGGAAGTGACAGAAAATATAACCTATGTATATGCTATAAGACAATAAATATGTAGCGGCTATTTCGTTGTATTACGCTACATTTGTGAACTTTGAGTTGTATCATTTTTGGGGCCAATTTGATTGAGAAAGTATAAGGAATCGATTGACGCCACGATCGCAAAGATCTGATTAGAAATTGCAAAACTTCAGATTCATCAGTGCTTAGTGCGCAACATTGTATGGCCCCGCTGGTTTCAAGCGTCGAAGCCGACGAAACTCAGCGAGACACATGTGTAAAATAACATATTTGCAGTTTTATAATTGAAGATGTAGTGAACGTTACAGGACTGTCTTTATATATGGCTCTCACAAACAAAATCGCCTGACTTAGACATGAAACCGGGCATACAAATGGTAGCGCATATCGCCGAAAGCATCAGAAAGAATATGTACAGTCTTCCAATGTTTCAATTGTTGAGAAGCCTTTGGGCTCAGTTTATCGGGAAAGTCCTACCCACCCCACTGTTTTGCTTTCTCGTTGCGAGCGTGGACCTTCGGGTCCTAGTAGACCGCCCGTTGACAGCCGAGAACAATAAGACCGACGAGCTAGATAAAATACCCAGTACAGAAAAATAAAATGTTCGTGTTTTTGATAAGTATTGATGAAAGTATTACCGATGAATTTTTTAGGATTTCCCAATGAAAATTATATCAAACATGGAGCAATTCGATGAATTTTTATTGAACGTAGAGTGTGTTCTAATCATGTATTCATAAGAAAAAATAGATTGAATTGCTTCGTGTCTTGACTTACCAACAATCCATGAATGGTAACACTCTCATCAAGGTGTAATGAGAAGTTTTGAACATTTCGTATTCAGTACTGGATGACTCAAGTCGCCGTCGACCGAGGGTGTACCGCTGGTGCGCTATTTCACTCCCACTCAGTTCACATCGTGCGGTCTCCTTGTCAAGCGGTTCGAGCGAGGGCCCTGATAGGGGTGAATTTATTTGGGAAACAAAAGTCGCGTCATTCATGACACCTACTCGCGAACAGATATACATATGTACGAGAAGAAACAATGCAATTGCCCGATGACTTGAAGCAACATTTCAATAGGTAAATGCATGAAACTCTGGGATCAGGAATTCCGAACCCAGTGGGGCATATGTAAGAACTGGCGAAATTCAACAATAGTTCGTCGTCTAAATTTTACAATTAAAATATTTATTTGACGTGAATATAAAGTTTGTTAGCAAAGTCTTTCTCGATTTGAGTTCTGTAGAAGGCTGATTTTCCTTCGCCATGGAAAGTCCTCTCTTGTCCTTCTCGCTGGCAATCATGCATCTCGCTGAGTTTCGTGGGTTCCGACGCTCGAATCCAGCGAGGCCATACAATGTTACGCACTAAGCAGTGAGAAATCTTCAGTTCTGCATTTCTAATCAGATCTTTGCGAAAGTGACGTGAATCGATTCGTCATGTTTTCTCGATCAAATTGTCCCCAAAAATGATATTATTCGGACCATAATTAAGGAAATTGCGTGAAAAATTGTTTGCAGAATTGGAAGCCCGTTTTGTTAAAAATAGTCTGATTTAAATTATTTTCTGTCAATATAACCGGGAGAATGCCAAGAATCCAATGGTGTCACTTTCATATTGATACGATGAAAAATAAACAAATTCTGTTTCTTTATAATCGATGACACATCGCCGAGCACGACGATCTCGCGCGGCTCGGAACACAAAGGTTCTCGTCGGTTATTCGAACTTCTAAGATCGTATTCAGATTTATTGGCCGGTGAGTTTCGTAACTAGGGGTGTGCGGTTACCCGATTTTTCGGGCTCGGGACGGGCCGGCAACGTTCGGGCGAAAGACTCGATTCGGGCTACAAGCATAGCCGCCATGAGCGGACAATTTGATTTCAGGTCGGCTCGGCAAAACTCGGACACGATCGGACGATATCGTTACCAGTAATAGATTAAAATTATTACCTGAGAACATAGAAAAATTATGTTTCGTACACGTTAATTTGAAATAATAAAATATTCGCCTCCTGTATATTGTTGTTATTATGAAACATCCAGGAAATATTCCTTTTTGTATGCTTATAGTTCGTACGTTTTCTATTTTAAATCTGAACCTATCCGGAAAAAGATAATACCCTATATATTCCCTTTACATAAAGTACTAAGTATGAAGTATATTTTATTCAGATTTTAAAATATTGTCGATATAAAAATAGTCTTCTTCCCAAGTTCTGAACATGATATTTATTTAAGTACGTATATGGACGTATTCAGTATTCACAGACTATTTGGTAGCAATGAAAATACATATATATGTAAATAAATAATAAGATACAAATTATGATTCAACAGGAGACAGAAAGGTAAA
Source organism: Andrena bucephala (assembly GCA_947577245.1). Lineage (NCBI taxonomy): Eukaryota > Metazoa > Arthropoda > Insecta > Hymenoptera > Andrenidae > Andrena > Andrena bucephala. Next base: position 70,375,221 of record OX387716.1, read on the forward strand.
AACTTATCACTCTGGTATCGATATAAATGATATACATAATTCTTTCCGTCTCGGTCCGCTCGTAATAGCTGGCTTTCGAGCCGATCGCGGCCGAGTTTTGCCAAGCCGACCTGAAATCAAATTACCCGCTCATGGCGGTCATGCTTGTAGCCCTAATCGAGTCTCGGGATCCCGAAACCGTCAGGATCTCGAGCAATACGAAAGTATCGGGACCCCGCCCGATCCCGCCCGAAATTTTCCGACCCGTCCCGAGGGCCGAGAATCCGAGCCGCGGGACGATCCGCACACTCCTATTCGTAACCAGTGATGCCAGATTCGGGACGGGAGCGCTCGAGAATTTCCCCCACCTCGCATGCACACTACGCCGTAGCTGCGTGTCCGCGAGCTCGGCGCATGCACCCACGCAGCTCCGGCCTAGTGTGCATGCGAGGTGGGTGAAATTCTCGAGCGCTCCCGTCCCGAATCTGGCATCACTGTTCGTAACGCGTATTCTCTCGTCATCGCAGAACACGAGTGAGCCAGAAGTGGTGGGGATAGCGCCAAGCTTCTGTTATGTATAGGCCAAACCGAGCTGCAGCGTAGAAATACACGCATCAGAATAGGTGTGCCTTAGGCCATAGCTCCGAAAAAATTCAGGAGCTTTATTGGTCAGAACATTGATTCTTTCTCGATAGCTTCATCTGGTATTGGTCTACGCATAACTTCGTGACGCACACAACTACATATGTACTACGCTGACAATAAGAATAAATAACACCCACACGGCTACGTTCAGACGGGGCCGAGCAGCATTCCCGTTACCCCACCATACCCTTCGGTGGCTAGGGAACTCCACTGACAAATCCACGATCGTCAGATGGTGATGGCTGATTTCTCCTCGATCGCTGTTCGCGAAAACGAATCGACCGGCCAATATATTTGAATACGACCTTAGGATCAAGATATAATGAAAGATGAAAAATTATTCGAAGCCAAAGATGAAAGGCCTTCGAATAAACAAAGGAAACTAATAAATACCCGAAGCTAAATAGAATTTTAGATTTAGGGTACACACACCCTCCCCCCAAACCTCGTGTCGATCGGCCACTGGGACCATTCGGAAGTATATTCTTTTAATTAAATAATGCCCATCTCTGCATAGGAGCGTAAAGAATTACGAAAAAAATCAAGGAGTCAACTGTTGACCGATTTGGAGACTTTTCCTTGTTATATGTTATATACAATAGTCGGAAGAATAATAATAAATGCAATAATTGCAAATAATTGCTGTAACTTCCACATTCTGAAAATATAATATCAGTAAATCACTACTTCCAGTGTTATTAAAAAATTCCAATCTCTTTTTTTATTTGAAATAATGTGGCCATATAATTATAACATATATTCGGCAGCGGTGATGTATGTGTTACAGTAAAAGCGTGAATTTAGTAAATGTAGACAATTCCCAGCAGTTCCTAGTCAATGTATGCCTAAAATGCATATAACCTAACCTAAAGTCGTCCGAAAATGCATGCATTGACTGCATCACGCTTTTACTGTGGCTTGTGTATCCAGCTAACGCTTCAGTTTTGCTATGATTCCACGTTGGCAGTCCTCCCGAGTAGGCGCCATCTCGTGTCCACTAGCTCAACTAAATTTGTCACGTGACTTGCTCTGCATTATCGCCAATATGGCGGAACTCGTATTTGGGAATGCAATCACGGGGATACGTTTTTCGTCCTTATATGAACAGATTTTAGGCTGGGTGAGGTCTCATTCGAAAGAGGAAGGTTCGAGACAGCCCGCTCTGGTCATCGTTTGAGCCACAAAACTCTTTTAGTGACCTAAAAATACTTGGATTCCTGCGGGTGTATTTTGTCGACTTTTGCTCTACTTTGAACACTCATATTATTAGATATCAACACAATCTCGTCGAACCATGACCAGAGCGGGCTGTATCGAACCTTCCTCTTTCGATTGAGACCTCACCCAGCCCAAAATCTGCTCATATAAGGACGAAAAACGTATCCCCCCAAACCCATGCTTCGGGCACATTATGTGGGTATTACAGCGCGCTGCATTACCCGTGTCTACCCCCTTAAACACTGCCTAATACGCAATACTACATATAAGTAGAGTATTATATTCATGTTATTAAGGACCTCCCTTGTTCCTATGTAAATATTTCTGGTTTATGTAGTTGTACCTTAGTTTTAAATATTAAAAATGCTGAAGGGTTTTTTCCTTCCCCTCTTGGCGAGGCAATTTTTTCCCCTTAGCCAATATCATATGTGATAAAGAAGGCGCAATACATTATTCTTACCACCCTAAAATGTCTTCATATATAGTTATATTTAGCACTGTTGTCTAGCTTTAAGTTCGATCGATGCTTTCGAGCAAGTAGTTATTTACAAAATGAAAATGTATGACAATTTTTTATATTCATGCTTTTGGTGCCTATCGACCACTATAGAAGGTGCCAATCCTATCAATAAACATCTTAAAAAAAAAATTTTAAAAAGTGTTCGTCTACGATGCTACAGGTCCTCGGTTCGAATCCCCCTGTGGGAAGGAAGGTTGGTAACGTCGTCACATACAAGAGAAAGAAGCTAAGCTACTCTACGCTACGATCCTGCACACGTTCATGTCGCCGCGTCTCTCACAGACACATGTAGGTACCGTTATTTCTATAGTATAAGTTGTTTCCCCTCTACTACTCTTTACTACGTCACTGACAATGAGTTGTCTTATTCGGTCATGTTTTCCTACATCTAGCAAACCAACCCTGCCTCCTGTTTTTTTTTCTTTTTTTTTCTTACTGCAGTTCCATTATAGCGTAAAACAAATTTCCATTTGTTTTAATAATTATATTAATATTATATATGTATTATTACAAATTATATTGGTAGTCCTACTGCGCGAAACGTTGCAGGATCATTGTCACAATATAGCCGAAATGTTGCAGAATCATTGTCGCAATATTGCCGGAACGTTGCAGGAATACATAGGAGGGAACCTGAAACGTTTCTGCAATATTGCCAGAACGTTACTGCAATGTTATGGTGCTGTATGGGTACTTCTGTTCGAAAAATATATTTCGGCTTCCGGGAAGGACTTGAATGTTGCAGCTAGGCTACTTGATGTTTTGTGGTTTTAGTAAGGCATCCGCCTCACAGCATGGTGTTTTTTCCAAATCTTGGAGTGGTATGCTGAGTTCGCACATATACATCCGAGGGTGTTTCCTGCATCCTGCGATGTAGCTATCGTCGGGCATGAAGTATTGAGAATTGACTTTGCTGATTGCTAAATACGCTGTTCCTGGTTTTATGAATATAGGGGTAGAGACATTGGTCGATATAGTTTGAGACGAAGGGCACGGTTGAAGGTAATAAAGATCGAAGGGAATCTGGTCCAATAAAAGGATGTCAAGTGACACGATGATTCGGCCCTGTGAATAAACTACGTTTAATTTGGTCACCCCTTGTAGTTGTTCGGAATTTAATTCTTCCGTGGTCAGCGGGAATTCGTATGGCGTGGTTTCGCGAATTCACTCGCAAGTCTGGCTAGCTGACTCGGGGACAAAACGGCCGGATATAGGATACCAAGTTTCGCGAACGTGCGCGCGTCCGTAAGTACTATTAACGCGGTTACATATTCGTCCACGTGTCTGGTCATTAGAAACGTCCACGACGAAAATGCTAATTCTAATTCTAGTTTTGTTTCGCGCTCGTCTAATTGTCGGGTACCTGAGGCTATTTCCTTAATTCTATCGCCCATATTTCGCACGGAACCGGTTATAGAATTTAGAGTATCGTGTATAGTTTAAAATTCTGATTTTATAATGTGCGTTTGATTTCCTAACAATTCGGCGAGATGATTTTGATCTTTATAAAGCTTATCTATTTCCTTATTATAATATTGCGCATCGTCGTTGTCCAGAGTTCCGAAGAGGGCCTTACTCAGTGATCCGATGAATCCTAGTGGTACCGATCGCTTGGTACGGGAGAATTGTGGTTTCCCCAATATGCTTAATAGCAGTTCCTCGTATCTTTTACCGTCGAGGAGTTTCCGTTGCAGGGCCGCGTTAAGGTCGTCGGCCGGACAAGACGTCCAGTTATAAGTTGTACATAATGCTTCAATCCTGTTGATTTGGGGTTGGGTTTGTGGTCGCGATGTCAATACTTCCGCGACTCCGATGCCCGTGACCAGTCTCCATTGGGTTTGAAAGACTCGGAGAGGATGGATCCTTTCGTAGTACAAGCCCGGGTTGAGGCTTAACGGAGCTACTTGATAGTCCCCGTCGATGACCTTAGTAGTAGCGCTCGTCCAGAGGAACGTGAACAAAAACAGGCCACTTCCACCCATGGCGGTCGAAATACGGGGTTTTCCTAGAATGACTTTCGCGGGGAAATTCTATTGTTTACGTAAATGACTACTGCAAATACAAAAAACAAGTAAGATAAAGGAGAGGAATAGGAATTAAATTTACGGAATATGGGACTTTGGTTCGGCTGAATGAGCCCTGTCTCCAGTCCGTAGTAAGCTTGAACCATTGAATGCGCTCCATTGGCGTCAATGTGGTTGATCTTTAATATAAGCATGTTTCAATTTATCGAAATGTTTGATGATTTGCCGGCCCTCATCCGAAATCAATATTGCATTGTTTTGATCGGTAATTGCTTTTATTTTGTAAGGGCCTATGCAATGCGGGTCGAATTTATGGAGCCGAGGTTCCTTTAGTATGTAAACAAGGTCGTCTTCTGCGAATATAATTTGGTTACTCTTTCGGTCATAGATATTTTTCGAACGCGATTTGCTCGTGTCCAAATCTGATCGCGTGGTCCTTCGGATTTCGTCTAAGCGCTCTACCAAATTTTGTACGTATGTGGGATACGTTAGTAACTCCTCGCGGGACATAGGCGTAAATGGATCTCTAGCAAATTGTCCAAAAACCACTTCGTACGGGGTAAATTTTGTCACTTTGTGTACCGAGGTGTTATATGAGTACATAGCGAACGGGAGGAGCAAATCCCAGTCTTCATATCTTTCCAGGTAATGTTTTAAATATTCGGTCAAGACAATGTGGCTTCTTTCTAGGGAACCGTTAGTCTGTGGTCTACATCCCGATGTGGTTACGTGTTTAATTTTTAACGTTTGAGCTATTCCCTGTATCGTGTTGTTAATGAAACTCGTTCCGTGGTCTGTTAGTATTGCACGCGGAGCGCCGAAGATCGCGATAAAGTAACGTGATAACACTGATAACGCGTCGGCCACGGTGACGACTCGTATATCGGGTAATGGCACGGCCATACAGAATTTAGATAATTGACATTGCATTGTAAGTACGTGACGGTTTCCGCTAGGGGTAGGAGGAAGGGGGCCCACGGTGTCCAAGGCTATTTTATCAAAAGGTCTTGCTGGCGTATCAGTGATTAGCATCGGTTTCCGAGTCTTGATTCGTACGAGCTTTTGTTCTTGGCAGCTCTGGCATCTTCGTACGAAATCCTCTACATCTCGGCGTAAATGCGGCCAGTCAAACAGACTGCGAATGCGTCGGTATGTTTTTGTTACGCCCTTATGCCCTCCTATCAAACTTTCGTGATAGTGGCGGATAATATTTTCCCGTTCGTTTTCCGGCGGTAGTTGAATTTCACCTGTGTACATTGTAATTGTAATGGGCGTCAGTTTGAAAATAATTTTGAAATATTTTTGGAGTGTTTCGGCGTTGAATCGGTGTAGGGTTTCGCCATGCGCCGCTATCCGAAACGAGCGGACGCGATCACATTCCGCGGCGTTTCTAAGCGCTGCTAGTGCCAGCACCAACTCACTTTCTCCCATTTCGTGATAAAAACTGTTCCTTCCTACGACGCTAGAAACCTTTCCCTCTTCATTACGGGTGACTATTACGCGATTCTTGATTAATTCTTCGGATAATAATTTTGTTTCGTCGAGTAGTCCTATAGCCTTCAGAGTTTTACAAATTGGGCTAGTTAATATACTGTCCAATGATATAAAACGCGATTCTTGATTAATTCTTCGGATAATAATTTTGTTTCGTCGAGTAGTCCTATAGCCTTCAGAGTTTTACAAATTGGGATAGTTAATATTCTGTCCGATGATATAAAATGAGCATAATTGTCGCGAGAGGATGTAGTGTGGCTTAACGATTTTCATTTCGCATTGCATTGACTGCATTTCATACTCCGAGGGGTCCAGTGTGTCTTTCCTGTATCCGGATGATTCTCTCGTAGTTCTAGGAAAATTTGGTGGGACGGTGAATGGCCCGATGGTTGCTTCGTAATGTTCTGTCGACTCAGGCATTTTGATTACGTCGGGCCTTGGACTCATGCTGGAATTTCTTATAGGAGGCGGTGGGTCTTTCAGCTCCTCCAGTGTTTCGCCCTCAGGACAAATCATGGTCGATTGCGGGATGTCCAGGGCTTCTTCATGTAGGGGTATACCCCATGACACTCGTTTCTTCGGGCCCGATTTTGGTTTTGTCCTCTGAGGACTGACTTTTTCGTGGGGATTCGATGTTTTCCCTTTTCCCTCTAAGAGGGACTCCTCGTTAAGACTCTTCAAGATGGTAATTTCCGCCTGAGAGAATGGACCTATCCTTGAATCGTTACTTCCAAAAGTGGAGTCCATGTTGTATCCCTCAATGTGCTCGTAGCGGGGTGGTTCGTCAAGACTCCTCAAGAAGGTGAGTTGATCCTGCGTTAGTCCTGCGTACTTGCCTTCTGTTATCATGGTGGAGCCTTCGTCTCCTGTCTCTAGGAATTCGGGCATTCCCGTTCTTCCGTCACTTGTATCCAGGGCAGTTGAGTTCGCCCTGCTCTCCAGACCGTCGGTGTTATCCCCTTTTGTCGATGGCAGCTCCTGGCCAACTTCCTGTCCTTCTAGTGTGGAATCATCTCTGAAGTCGAACGACGGTGGTTCTTCATAATTTGGTCTTGGCCTGCCTTGACGACGCGCTCCTGCACGCGTTGCTATACCCTCATTATCACTCGTTGGTAGTGGTTCCTTTGCGGTAGTCGGTAAAGCGTGCGAGACCGGATTTCGGGATAGCGCGTCTGCGTTTGCGTTTACCCGGCCGGGCTTATAAACGATTTCATAGTCGTAATCGGCGAGCGTGATCCTCCATCGGGCGACTCGCGAGACCGGATCTTTTACTGAGAATAATCATTGAAGTGGCGGTGGTCAGTTACCAAGAAAAATTTTCGCCCGTAAATGTATATCCGAAATTGTTTTACAGCGTAGATTATCGCAAAGCATTCCTTTTCCGTGGTTGAGTAATTATCTTGAGCGGGGTTGAGTACCTGCGAGGCGTACGCTATTGGCGGATTCTCGCCTATTTTGCCTTGACTTAAAATTGCGCCGACGGCTATGTCGGAAGCGTCAGTTGTAATAATAAATGGTTCGTCGTAGTTTGGATAACGTAAGACCGGCTCTTTGCAGAGTACCTGGCGTAGATCTTTGAAACTTTCCTGCTGTTTTTCAGTCCAAAAGAATGGAATTTTCGGGCTAGTCAAATTTGTAAGGGGTTTAGCGCGTTTTGCCATATCTGGAATAAAGCGGCGATAGTAATTTACAAGGTCTAAGAATTGCTTAAAAATTTTCCGCGTTTTTGGCACGGGGAACTTGGCGACGGCCTTGATCTTTTCTGGATTGGGTCATACTCCGTCAGCTGCTATTATATAGCCCAGATATATGACCTTGTCCTTCAAGAACTTGGCCTTTTCAGTCTGTAGAGTCAGGTTATGCTCACGCAAGCGTTCGAAGAATCTCTCGAGTCGGTGTTCGTGGTCCGCGAGTGTGCGCGAATGTGCAACCACGTCGTCTAGATATACGAATAACTCTTTACCGATAAGCCCTCTCAACACGTGGTTCATCAAACGCTGGAAGGTGGCCGGAGTGTTCTTTAATCCGAAGGGCATGCGGAGGTATTCGTAGTGTCCGTCGGGGGTGGTAAACGCGGTTTTTGCACGGTCCTCGGGAGCCATAGGAATTTGATGGAAACCGTTTGCTAAGACGAAAACTGAGAAATATTTGCCTCCACCTAATCGATCGAGAATATCCGTAATTCGCGGCAAAGGGAAACGGTCGTCAATCGTTATCGCGTTCAAGTTTCTAAAATCGGCCACCACCCTCCATCGTTTGTTTCCTTCTTCGTCTTCCTTTCTCGGGACTATGTGCAGGGGTGAGTTATGTGGCGACGACGAAGGAGCGATTATTCCCAACTCTTCCAGATTATGCATTTGTTTGGCGATTTCCTCGTCCATCAACGGCGAGTGCGAGTATTGGCGAGTGAACACGGGCGTTGGATCGGTTAACGGGATGGTGTGCTCTACAGACGTCATTTCGCCAAGCGGGTCTCCGGGTACGAAAAACCTGTCTGAATGCCTTACCAGCAAATCCTCGATTGACCGACGCGGTTCCGGATCTAATTCTTCTAACTTCAGTGTCTCTACTATGTGTCGACATCGTTCCTCTGGGGGTTTTTGTTCAACGCGGTAATTTCCCAAATCCTGATCTTCGTTAGCGTCGAACTCTTCTTCGAAAAAGGGGGAGGAGCAATCCCGCTCGTGGTCTTCAGGACAGCAGAGGTTTATTCGGTCGCCGTTTGACTCTAATTCTAATGGTTCGCTTAAGCGTGTTAGAAAGTCCCCATGGCTCTGTTTGCATGCCGCCAACGTATCTTTTAATTCTTCCGAATTGGAGAAAACTATGGGGTTGATTGGGTGTTTCGCTGTTACCATCGTGCGTTGGTGGTACGAGACGATGGCTTCCTCCTGAAGCAGATACGGACTCCCGACTAGACCGGCAATTCCTTCGGGTAAATTAGGCATGCTCAATACATGGAATAACGCCCAGCTGCCGTTTACCTTTAATACAGTCGTTCCTAAAGTCATGACCTTCCCGTTCAAACCGTTAATTTCGAGGGGTGTCGCACTTACGACCAGGGCCCTTGAGATTGCAGACCCGATTTCTAACAGGTTCAATGCAGAACCCGTGTCTACGATAAATTCTCCCTCACCGTTCTCCAATTGTTCGGCCTTGACCCGGATGCGGGGGGATTCCGCGCGTATGAGTCCCGTTGTTGACTCTGATTTCGAGGCGATCTTGGCGAAGGCGATCGTTGGGCCTGCGAAGAGGACGGTTCAACGGGCGGACGCGCTGGGAGTTTAAATGGTTGCGATTTTATGGGAACGACTCGCATTCCGCCGTTCTTGGCGACTCTCGGGATTCATTTCTCCTTGGTTCCAACGATTCGCGAGATTGATATCTTTCATATTCGCGTGGATTATACCTTTCAGTTTCACAAGGTTCGTGTCTTTGGGTTTCATATCTTCCCGACTCGCGGGGTTCGTACCTTCCTGGTTCGCGGGGCTCATATCTGCGAGATTCACAAGGTTGATACGATCTAGCCCCGCGTGGTCGCGACTGCCTATTATTCCAAAATCTCTCGCGTGAGGGTCTTTCATCGGGATCGTACAGTCTACGTTCATAATCCAACGGGCCTCGTGAGCAAGGTCGTTGGACGGCGCTCCGGCGTCGGATCGCGATAATACGGCTCCCGATAATATTCGTCTCGATAGTGGGGGGAGCTATAAGCGGAGTACGGGGAAGGGGGTTCGTGATACGAGTCCTCCTCGCGCGGTTGTCTCCATTCGGTCCATCTACGCTGGGGGTCGTACGGTGACGGGGGCCGCACGCCACTAGTGTACCCATACGTCTCGTCGCGTGGCAAGCCGGACAATTCTTGTTCTCGCCTTTGGGCGTGTAATGCCAAATCAAACGCATCGTCTAAAGATTCGGGATTTGACAAAGCTACTTTAGTCGAAATTCTTTGAGGTAATGCCGTGATAAACGAGGTCCGAGCCAATCGCTCCACGTCCCTAATGGTCCTTTCGACATTTTCTCCGATTAATTCTCTCGCTCTCACGGTCACTTGTCGGTACAGGCGGCCCACGCGGTGAATAAAGTCTATTAGACGCTCCCGGGAAAACATGCTAATACGTTCTAGTTTCAATCTGAGCTCCTCATAACCGCGGCATGGGGAATATCGGACCCATAGAAGGGAGAACAGATCGGTCACGCTTTGACAACCTTTCCCCTCGACATAGTATCTAATAGGATCCTTTCATTTGTATATGAACTCGGTCAGAAATCGTTCTTCCTGACCAGGTGGAACACGCTGTATAGCACGCTGTATCGAGGCAGCGAAGTCCTCCAACATTACAAAATCAGGGTCGAAACGGGGAATGCTGTCAAGTGCCCGATATACTCTTTCTTCATCTTCTCGGGAACGCCACACGTCTATTGCAGATTTCTAGGTCGTTCGTCCGAGAACCGAAAGATGGTCGACCGTTCAGGGTTGACGGTAAGGGAGGAGTTAAGGGAGGAGGGATAACAGGAGGGACATTATCAGTGGTATGGGAATTGGAAGAATGTGGTGGGGGTGGTGATCTCAAAATTCCACCCGTCATTGCAATGTAGTAGGAAGTGTAGTCAAGTTACGAGCAGATAAGATTGCGGCAGGTCGCAATATGTGGTGACGTCGCGCTCTCTTCTTCTAATAGGAAATGATTAGAAAATTCAAATCCCACTTCTGACACCAGTTTGTTACGTCCTGAAGGGACTTTTGTGAATCACCCCGAGCGGTTGGGATAATTCACCGGGTTCTTGCTCTGCTAACGTGCTAAAGCACGCCTTGACTATACTTACCAAGGAAGGATAAGGAGTAGAGGGGTTGAATCAATCGATACCTTAATTTAAAGGGAAAAACAATAAAGTAAAATATATTCTCGATGAAAGTAAGATCGGATTAACATACCTAGAGACGGCGCTCTGTCTCAGCTGTCGCTCGTTGTGCTCTCGGGTGGCACTCGGCACGCTTGCCGTCTATCGTTACCGTCGCTCGCCGTGTCGCTGGACCGAGCGTAGGTCGTGGTCGCTCGCAGTGTTCTCGGGTAGCACTCGGAAGTCGGTGAACTCGGGGTCCGTTTTGTCGCTTCGCCTCGTATCGTCAAGCGTCTTCGCGGTATTTCACGGTCCGAATCGGCGCGTAAGGGCTCTCCCGGCTAGGCCGTTCTCGGTTTGTCGGATCGAGTTAACCTTATGCTTATCCTGATCGGCCAGACGCGCTTCGCGGTATTTGTGCGGAGATGAGGTCGCGATTTCTAGACGGCCCGCTGGCTCGTCGCAACTTCCTAACTAGAGCTCCCGAAATCGAATGTTTTACCAAAATCTCTCAATCGAGGGCCGCGCCTCGGACGATTCCCGTAAATGGGGGAAACTGCCCCATCGGCAGTTGTCGATCGCTTTCAACTCTGGAAAGTTCCGGGGCTCGGGCCAGCAACGGTCACGTTGTCCCTACAGCGTCGTTACGCGAGCCAAGGCAACGTGACTGCCACGCGCGAGGCGATTCACTGAATCGCCCTTTTCGCAGGAAAGCGACGCGAGGACAGCCAACACGGAACGGGCCAGAAGGGCCCATGTAACACTCCCACGAACGTTTCAGGTATAGGTACTGAATATTATGTATCCAACTAAGGAATCCTCAGTGTCAGTGATGTCACTAGAGGAGGAGGGGAGGTAGCGGACCACACCAGGTGACACCAAAATGATTGTCTATACATTTTTTGGCAGTGTTTCAGCAGAAATTTATTATATTCTATAAAAATATCCCTGTAGTTAGTTATAACCTCAAAAACATTTTTCGTAAGTTATTATGCCATGTGGAGTATACTTAATAATATTTATGAATCTTTATTTATCTGTACAGGGTGCAGAGAAATGATTTGTCATGGTTTTGAAAGGTGAATTTACACCTTCGGATCGATGAACATTTGTTAAAAAAAAACTGCCCGCAAAATTGTTTGTAACATTGAAAATTACTGTTCATTTTTTTACGTCAACGTATTCTCCGCGTTGAGAAGAGAAAAGGTTCAAAAGAAGCCAGATGTCACAAACGAACCGTTTGGTCAGGAAAAATTATTAAAGATTTCGTAACATTTTGGTTATGTAAACACTATTTATTTCGTATAAATTGATACAAATATTGTATGTATTCGCAAAATAATATTAAATATAAATTTATATAACTAGTACATGCTGGAGTGTATATACAATGCAAATATACTTATAAAGTTATTGCAATATTTTCTGTAATTAATGATTTTCTGTAAATATTTTACTTTTACAATATTTACAATTCGAAATCACAATTGGAATGTAATTGTACAAATGAACAAAGTTTAGTGTTTAAAATTGTATAATAAAATTGCGTGCTGTTGTAGTAGGTTGTGAACGTTGTATATTTCGTACACTGTTTTAAAACTGATGTTCAAATAAAGAACAGTTTGTTTCGTTATTATCGCTGAATACCACACCATTGGTTTGTATACTCTACACTCGACAGGTTTCGATTTGTATTAAGACTACAATTATTGGCAATATATATGTATATTTGACAATTTAGTCTAAATGTATAAACAAATACATAAAAAAATGCTACATTTCAGTATTAAATAAGGAGGATTTGAATATCTTCTACCTATTTCGAATGTTCGCACGTATTTAAAATAAAAAACCAACCTATTTTTCAATTCATGACTGTTACATCGATTTTATGCTATAATGAATTTATTTTACAATTCCTGTATTCTAGACATGTTATAAATTCATCAATTAATAAATGTGTAGGAAAATATGATCCAGGATTTCATGATGTAAAAAAAGTAGTTGGTTGAAGTTTTAAAAAATTTGAGTTACTTTCACTGTTTTGTATAGCTTCAGTGTAATTAAACGTTTTAAACCGCCAGTATACGTGTGCAGATTGATACAAGATGAATCTAGAAACTGGAGTAGTCACGGTTCTTTTCTAACAATAAGTGAAACAAGAGGAAATTAATAAAGATAACTGTTCCGTGGCTTAAGCGGTAACACCACTGTACATTTTTCGGAAAATTGATTTTTTTTTATTGGCTTAAAAGATGCTTTGAACCCTTTAGAATATGGGGAAAAAACTGTATTACTTGAAACTAATTTGTTTCCTTAAAATTTCGAGCTCTTCCCCAAGCGCATCGGACTGCTTCGAAACGACTACCGGCGTTAAATTAATCCCTGCTGGGAAGGTACAGCCTAATGTCCTACCTTTTGATTTCTAACTTCTCTAATACACAACGGATGTTGTTAGAAAGTTTTTATGTTCAGTTAGAAGCATTTCCAAATAAAAGTATGTTAGCGACAACGTATTTTTTAGGGTCGTCGAAGGCAATTAGTCCCTCCGCTATTTTGCTTTCGCACGGTTTAAACGCGTTTTTCTCGAAACACGATTTTTCAACACGGCACGCAGCATAATTCTAACAATTTTCATTCTTTTCATTCGAAATTTTAACTATATCTTTAAAATAACATTTTGGAGAGAAATACGTACGGGATTTTCGATAAGTTAATTTAAACATTACTTATTAACAAATGATTGCCCTCTTTTTAAAGAAAATTGAACGTTTTTTATTCAAATACTCACCAATCACACAAAAATCGATATTTTTAAAATCCCCTACGAATTTCTCTAGCTATAAACATGTAGATTTGAGAGATATTTTTTTCCATTTTCTAGATTCAAATTTGCACCAGCTACACTGCGTGCCGCAGAGCACTAAAATTTCAACATGCTTCACGAGAATGGCTTCAGTGCCGCCATTTTTTAATATTTTTCAATAACCATTTTTTTTTTTAATAACATAATATATGCTTAATAACTTCCTCCAGTATTGTTATTCTATCACCTTTCCTTCCATCCAAGAAAAATTGCCAGAGAAACGCCTTTTTCAAGCTGTTACAGTGGTGTTACCCCTTAACAAGATCTACCTGCCTCTGACCATATATTTTCGTGGATGTAATAACGCAGCCACGAAATACATATAATTGCAATTTGTTTCCGGTATAGTACCACGTAATCCTTCTATTGCATTCACATAAACTGTTTAAATAAAGATATCGAGGAGAGAATACTACAGATGATGTTTCAAATTTGATATCACAGAATTGTTAAGGTCATACATATTACATTTTATTATTCTATTACAGTATATTATTTCACAACATTACGTAGATTTTATTTAATAACTATATTCCATCTTGAGAGGAATGTCATATTATCATTGTCATAGATTAAGTACCATGTAAAGTATACCTTCAACTTACTCTGTAGCCAGAAAAAAAAATTTATTTACGTCAACAATGTTTTATGATTTCAATAGAAAAAAGCAATTGTGATTTTCAATACTATATATCTGGAGAAAATATAGTCAGAAAAAGTTAGATCTCAGTAAACCATTTAACGTTTTCCTAAGCTTTGTAAGTTTCCTGTATATGTATGTAGTTTGATCCAGTTGTTAGAATGGTCCTGTAAATTTAGATGAAAAAATATAGTAAGATTATAAAAGTAATTGAAGGCAAAGCAATAGCGCACTTCCATACGTGTCGAAATTCATAGACACAGAGACGAAATTTATATAGTCTTTAAATTTGAATAGACTACATAGCCCCAGGGATTGTAACCGTAACCCTAAGCCGGTTCGGTTCTCAGTACCGTAGCCTAACCCGCATAACCGGGTAACCCGAGGCATGTAGGCACAAAGTTACCCGGTTAACCCGCTCTTAGAGCGGGTTACAGTAATACGGTAGAGGGCGTAGTTTTTCCCTATTCTCGTGAAAACGAGCTGTACTTATGAATTTTTATCTCAGAAACTATATATCGCATTAGGTTCATTCTTTTTTTATTTTAATGCAGAAGGTTTTGCCTATTTGAATAATATTATTTTGAAATTGTAAAATTATTTATGTAACGTTAAATTATAAACAAATTTTTATTTTGCAAATTTCTATTCGAGGGTGACATGTTTCTAAATTTGAAAAATGACAATATTCTTTGAAATTCTACCTACAAACTAAGCTCCCTCCTAGGATGGAGTCTTTAGCGCAGCGGTGGACGAGCGCGGAGCGACCATAGTCGGATTTTGGACGTAGAATGTCATATGTCACTTGTAACCCGCTTTGAGCGGGTTAACCGGCTCTCTGTACTCTTTGGGAGCTGTTTCTTCGGGGTTACTACAGGTTACAGTAACCTTCCCTCGGTTAACCGGATTCGGGTTAGGGTTAGACGGCGGTTACAATCCCTGCATAGCCCCCGCGGCGGCCTAGCAGCTTAGAGCGCCTCAGGCCCGTACTACGTGAACCGCGCGTGGCGTATTAAGGCGACATTGTATCAATAGGTTTCAACATCGTTCCAGAGAGCATGATTCTTGATGCGTTTTTGTTTTGTCAACGCGCCACGCGCGGTTCATGTGGTACGGGCCTGAGGCGCTCCAAGCTGCTAGCCCGCCGCGGAGGCCAAGACGCGCGGCGGGAGAAAGGAGGCGTTACCACTGAAAATCGGCCGCTGCGTTCACTTGATTCCCAAGCCTGGACTAAACTGCGTTCCATATAAGAGCATACAGACTCGCCTACCGATTTGCGACCGATCTGCGCAGCTTCCACGGATCTGATACACGCGATTGGTCGTAGCATTTTCTCTGCTGGTTTACTATCAATCAACAGTGTATCCCTGCACGAAACGAATATGCTCTAATGTGGAACGCAGTGTACATAGCACGGTTAACCCTCTGACGACGGACGAGGTTAGGGTCCGTTTGGACCCATAGTAACCGACCCATTATAAATATTTTAGATGACGTTATTTCTGTTAAAGCAATTAAAGTTTCCCGCTTCTCAGTTTTTCTGTGCAAGGAATTATTTACTATTCCACTGGGTTGTGTTACGTTTGGGTCCAACCGAGAGTTCACAGCCGCGTACAGATTTGTAACGTAACCCCGTCACGTAACAGTGTGGACGGAATTCGTATCTGCGCAGCGTAACAAAATTTGGATACGTTGTTACGTTACGGATGGGCAGTTGTATCAAGAGCGCCGTTGTGTTTGGACTGTATGAGACATGGAGTGGAATAAAAAAGCAACAATTCAACTTATATGGGATTCAAAGTATCCATTTGCATTTCCATAAAAGCAAAAAACAGGATGCTGTTTTTAAAGCCTAGTGGATGTAAATGTATGCTGCTGCTGCTAATATGGGCGTATTGTTACGCTCGTAACACTATAAAGTTACGCTATAAGTTCGGAAACTCAATTTAATCGTAACACTGTAACATATTCTTTTTACAACGTTACGGTGTTAAGTAACACGGTTACGTTACAAATCTGTAAACGGCGTAACACTTTGACGGCCACATCTTTTGGGGCAAACTTACGCCCGTCGTTGATCTTTTTCAAATTTCTAAACTATTCATTGATTTTTAAAATCATCAAAACAGCATATCCGAAAATGGGATATAAATCTTTGAATGCTATAGTTTTGTTGGTGACAAATATGAAATAAAATTAATTTCTTAGGCTCACGAAAAGTTATAGCTACATATATACAATCGTAATTGTGAAATGACGCATACGTCACAGCAGCTGTCAAAGTGTTAAGATATGGGCACATCATAACGGAAAAGTGTTAGAGACCTGTACTGTTCTGTAACGAGTAGCGAAATACACGCATGGACGCTTGCATCCAAAAGGGGTATTTTAAATATCACTTGCTCATTAAGCTAGTGGAACAGATATAGTGATGTCACAAAAATAAGAAGAGGCGATTCCGGTAGTGCGCTATACTTCAAAATTTCACTATATTTCTTCCACTCGATGTACAATATTTCATATTCTTATAAGAACACGAAGAACGTATATTACAATATTTCTCTTTCTTATTGAAAATATTCATCTTATTAGGTGAAAACGGACACCTTTCTAGATTTTACAATAACAGTTAAATATGAAATGTAACTATCGAAGTCAACATTTTAAAAGTATATATTTTTAGAATACATGTTACAATTTTCATTTCGGTTTAATAAATGTTTCCAAATTCGTGTACCTACATCTAAATCTAATATTTCTGCAATAGATTTTAAGCTGCTTTCTTACAAAGTTATTTTTCATCGGAATGACATTAAAGGCACACTTTAAAAAGTTTGATACCTTCTTCAATGTGCATGATTTATCATCTGTAGGGGAGACCGGGGCTAAAAGTTCCGATTTTGATAAAACATAAAAAATGACTGGAAAATAATGTAGCTATTCTCTTCACTATTGACTAATTTCATGTCAAATTTATCGTACTTTATGATTGTAAGCTTGTATTTAATATATTGTAATAGGTTTTGAATAAAAAGTAATTTATTTGTGATTAGTCGAAGCGGAACTTCTTACCCCTTCATGGGGCAAGTTGTTACCGCATTGGGGTAAGTTGTTCCCATGTTATAAGTGTTGCCTTTTAATGAAATATTTCATTATTTAATGAAATAAAACACAATTTTATTAATACTGTTTATTTAAGAAAGAAAACCAAAACAATATAATAATCATAAACATTATCTTTGGTATAAAAATTATAATCGACTAATCTGCCTGTGATGATAAGTCATCAACAACCTTAAACCTAGTATAATTAATTAGCCGTCTAGAAGAACAAAATCAAACATCATCACACGACTCATCCGAATCACAGTTTGGGCAAACGTATACTACCGTGTTTATGTTTTTTATGCATTTGGAATGAGCCCAGTTCTTGCAAAGAATACACTCGATCCATTCTTCTCTGGGCTGCGATTTGGAATATGCATCACAACAGACAATGCAATAATACTCCAAGTTGTCTTCCTCATCATCAGTCTCATGTTTCTCTTGAAGAATCTTCCGCTTAACTTGATCTTTACCCTTCCTTTTCACTTTTCCTTTCCCTTTGTTTTTAGTTTTTGAACTAATTTCTTTTTTTTTTCTTTTGTTATTTGACTGTTCTTCAGCTAATGCAGTCTTTTCTGGAGTGTCAGTCAAGACAGCTGATTTTCTAACACGACGCCGCGTTGATTTCTCCTGTCTCGGTGTCGCTTTTGGTACAGGACGGACTATTTCAGGTGAAAATTCAGAAACAGGATCTTCAACGATGTCAGTAACAATCGATTGTCCTACGTTATGAACATTGGAGGGCCCTGGTTGAGGTTCGTTTTCCTTTTCGACATTCTGATGCATTAAGACAGCTGGTTCCTGGTTCTTAACTAAATGGCGGTCAGTCACATAAGATGGAGCAAATTCCTCGTTCGTGAATATATTTTTGTTATATGGACATATTCCAGTCTTCTTGAATGCATTAATTATATTGTTCGTAATTGATGCCAAGGGCCAAGCATATTTAACAATCCCTGGAATCTCATAGATGGACATGGTTTTTCCCGGATTATTACGCATCCAGGTATCTTGTGCAATAGCACAATAACTTTTGAACGGTCCATAGACACCAACATCTAAAGGTTGTAAGCGATGGGTGCAATGAGGAGGGAAAGAAAGCATTATGACCCCGTTAGCTTTTGCTTTTTCAACAACGTTTATATTGATATGCGAAGAATGATTGTCAAGTAACAATAAGACTGGCTCAGATGGAGTTGGTTTCACATGTTTTATGAAGTGTTCCATATATATCAGAAACTCAGTTGCTGTCATCCACCCAGAGCTGTTTCCTGCTCCAATTGATTCTGGTGGACCATCTCGGATAAATAAATCTTTATATTTGAGTCGCGGAAAAACAAACATCGGTGGTATAGTGTTTCCAAATGCATTAACTGCCATTTCAAGGGTAACTAGTGTGCCGCGTTCAGCTGATACTATAGAGCCCACTTGCTTAATGCCCTTTCCAGCAACTATTTTTTTGGGTTTTTGAACAGTTAGTACGCCAGTTTCGTCCACATTCCAAATTTTAGATGGTGGTAAATTATGTTTAATCAATATATCACCAAGCTTAGAAAAGAAATGATCTATGTTGTGTTTATTGAATGAAGTAGCTCGATTAAAACTTGTTGCCTCAGGAGTCCTTATTGAAAGTCTTGGATTTCTCTTTAAAAAAGCACTTTGCCAATCAGAACCAGCCATGCCACATTTGTGCCAAGAAGGTGGAATATTCTTATGGTCAAATTTTACCGCACATTCATACGCTAATTTTCTTACTTCTTGTGGTACAAGGCCAAAATAAATCGAGGAGCATTTCAAAAGGTATTCTGCCATTACTTTTTCTTGTTGCTCATTCAAAAACCAACTTCATTTTCTTGTAGCCTACTGTGGCCTCTTGTCCAGATTTTACTTTTTTAACAAATCTCAATAAAGTCATGTGGCAGATACCGAATTGTCTAGCGACAGTTTTTATCTTCTGACCTTGCATAACGGCTTCAGCGGCGTTACGTATAACTTCGATGGAAGTGGTGCCCCTTTCCGTCTTTCGTTGATATGTTCGCATCCTAAAACACATCAGGAACAATTTATACATTTGCGGTGGGGTAAGTTGTTCCGGTAACAACTTGCCCCAAGTCACGGGAACAACTAGCCCCAATCGACACACGTAGCAATTTGAGAGATTATTTTGCTTATACATATATTGAATCGATAAACACTCTTAGACCATGTTCTTAAATGTCATTTGATCCTTAAGGACGAATCAATCAATGATATCGACGTTAAATAATCGAAATAGACCAAAAAATGATGATAGAAAAATATTTACTTACCTGGTACGTGACTAGCAGGTCCTTGCTTCCAACCACACGATACACTTTTGCGGACGCTACCAGTGATGCCAGAATGAGGACGGGAGCGCTCGAGAATTTCCCCCACCTCGCATGCACACTACGCCGGAGCTGCGTGTCCGTGAGCTCGGCGCTTCGGACAACGTCGGGAAGACGAGAGAGAAAACGAACGTGTGTCTTTCTCTCTCGCTCTTGAAACGCTGCGATCCAAGGTTACGTGCAAGCGACACGCGGCCGTGCGCGATCTTCTTGAGTGCCTCGAGATACACTTTTCACTTTCTGACATATGTATAATACTCTTGTAATGAAAAAAAATTTGGAAAAAATTTTGTTAGGGAAATCACGTTTTAAGACCTCCTGATCACGTTTTGACTATTTAGAAAAGAGCTTTTTTTTTTAAATATCTCATGTATTTGTTAACACGATTACGTTTAAACGGCAAAATGGATTTCAATGAAACTTTATATTAAAATTTTATATTCGTGTCTTAAGATCCGATTAGATCACGAAAAATGATAATTACCCGTTATGGTTCTTCGATTTTTCAGATATACGAACTAAATTCTACATACAAAAAAGTTAAGTAAAGTTCTTCTGTAACTTGTTTAACAAAGAAAAATGTACATTCATAATTGAGGCATTTGATGGAAAAAGGGCACATACGCCTAAATGCCATTTCAAGAAAATCGATTTAAAAGTTTTCATTATAGTATAACTTAATAAAAAGTAATGCAATTAAATCAGATTTTTTTAGGATGTAGTTACCGTGTCGTTCAAGCGTTCTGAATACAGAAGTCATGATTTAAAAATGATATGTGTCTTTATTTATAAGTTTTAAACAAGTGGTTTATGTGCCCTTTTTCCATCAAATGCCTCAATTTCTTGTGTTCGTTTTAAATTTCCGTACTTTTTATTTGAGCTATTTCTATTTTTCAAACCTTAAAATGAATTTTTTTATTAAAAGACGAATATTTTGATACTGTACATTGGTGAACTTTGTTAAAATTAGAATCCACTCTTGGCCAGTACCATGCACGCTGTAGAAGCCTTCGATAAAAAATATTTTTTCAGAGTATGATCTAAAATCTAAAATCTAAACGTAATCACATCAAACGTAATTATATCAAGTTGCGACAAAGAATCACGCACTATTTACAAATTAATTATGCGCAGCGTGCACGTTACCGCTCGATGGAAACTAAGTGGTGGTCTCTTCCATCGGGAGGGAAATGTAAACAATTGGTTATGCAAAGCTAACATCGCGATACATGTTGTACACTAAAATGTACAAAAACATTACAAAAATAGAAAAGAAAGGCAGCACGTAAATATATCAATTGGGTTCGATATATTGACGAGATGTAAGACTGAAATAATGCTACAATTGTTTAGATTTCCAAAGGATAGAAAGCAAGCAAAGGAATTTACTATAATACATGTTACAGAATTTCGAGATAATTGTTACATATAAAATGAATATAATTAAGAATATACATTTATTTGTACAATTATCTCGAAGTTCTCTCTATGAATCATATGTACAGCAAGCAAGCGAATTTATTGCAAGGATAGAACAAGAATTGCGTGAGGTAAATCGAACAACTATTTACATATTCGCGATGTCCAAAAATCGAATGAAATAAAAAATGGATGAAATTGATAATATTCTGGACATCACTAATTTGCATTACCCGACGTAGAAGGAACATCCGCGAGGCCATCAACGGCATGTAAACGTAACCTACTCTTTTGCTTCTTCGCAAGAATTGGATATAAATGCTCAGATGACATGAGAGATAGATGTATGTCATCTACCTCCATGGTCTGAGCTGTGTCCCCGTACGCCTTTAATGCCGATTTCGTTACGCAAATGGCATTAACGAGGGTCGAACAAAGTCGGTTTCGTTTCTTGTTCTTTATGTCGGGAAGCATGGAAAACGATCTTTCAGCATCGGCGTTTGAATATGGAAGACTTCTAATGGAATTGAATAATTTCTGCAAACATGGATATTTAAATGAGCCTTGATCGTTTCGCGTTAACAACACCGTTTTCCAAACATCATCAAAAGCTAATGTACAAAGCATCTGCTTGTCTTTATATGCAAAATTCAGGTGCAATGTCGACCATTCTTTTTGCAAACCGTCTTCGTCGAAACCGCCCAATTTTTTAGCAATAAAGAGAACACTTTTAAAGGAAGTGTCTCTGTCATTATCTATTAATGCCAAATGAGGCTCAAAAACACATAACTTGCTCAGAAATTCGTCATCGATTGGCAATCGATTACGAATTTCGTTTGCAGCCGTTATGTAAAACTTAATACAATTTTCTCGAACGGTTTTGACAACATCGGGTTTGCCTTCTGCAACTAACTTAGAAAGAAAAATGTCACAATCCGGACCTAAATGAATACTATTAAATGCGATTTGGTTATCGCCTTTTGAAAAATCTATTAATTTTACTAAATCCATGTGCTTCAAAAGCTGCGGTTTCAAAAAATTACGTAAAATATTATACAAAAGAGTTTTGGCAGTAGTTTGAAGCAAATGGATTCTTGTTTGTTGCGACTGAAAGAATAAACTAAAGTCATTGAAATACAATAGAACGTATTCCAAAAACAGAAGATATGCTTTCGCTTCTGGATTTTGCATGATGATAAGCAGATCTTCCCCAGACTTTGCCTTCTCACTTACGACCAATTCTTTCAGAAATTGCAACACACTGTCCCAATTTTCTAAAAGTGTAACTACGGATGAATAACGCGATAACCATCGCGTAGTACAGAATTTTAAAATTTTGCGGTCAGTAAATTGATAACATTGTTGGAAATCGCGAAAAATGGCCGAGCGTTTGGGACTGCTATAAATGAATGTAGTGACTTTCCTTAATAATTCCTCGCAGACCTCGGGAATGGTAGCGCATGCTTTATGCACTACCAATGCAGAGGAGTGACATGGACACGGCATGGTGAAAAAATTTTCACCGCGAATTTCTGCAAGTTTGGTCTTGAATGACGAGTGACACCCTGTCATGACAGAAGCGTTATCACACGACAAAGCAAGAATGTTTCCGAACGGAATTTGCTTTTTCCACATGGAGTTCTTAAAGGAGGTAAATATTTTATCGGCAGTACCTTCTCGCGCGTCAAGATTAATTAATTCTACTAATTCCGTTCGAACATCCAAAGTCTCGGGTGCGACATACCGAACAATAAACGACATCCATTTCTCATTGGTAATGTCGGATGTTTCATCAATAAATACTGAAAACTTAGAATTCTGTAAAACCAGACTAAGACGCTCTGTTTCCCGAGGACACAGAACGTTCGATATAATATTAGAACACTTTGTTCGACCACACGTCATACGTTCCAAAACATCAGGATCTTTCCCAACGTCTTGGAAAAGTTAAAGAATCGCCTCTGCGGATTGATGCGAAATATTTTTCTCGGCAACTAATGCAGCAAAACGAATAACCAAAGCATAAACAAAACATAAACAAAGCATACGCAACCACAGATCGCGGATCTGACCGTCAAATGTACTTGACGAAAACCAGGCCCGAGCGAACCCTCGAAACGGGAAACGAAAAGAATAGATAGGAAATCGTAAAATAGTAAGAAAAATTCAGAAAGGAGAAAAATCGAAGAAAAGGCTAAAAGAAATAACAGCAAGGTAATGGTGACAGTACCGAACTGCCACAGATGCATTTACCAGTTACCTTTCTCTCCTATTCTTGTACAATATGTATCGCGATGTTAGCTTTGCATAACCAATTGTTTACATTTCCCTCCCGATGGAAGAGACCACCACTTAGTTTCCATCGAGCGGTAACGTGCACGCTGCGCATAATTAATTTGTAAATAGTGCGTGATTCTTTGTCGCAACTTGATATAATTACGTTTGATGTGATTACGTTTAGATTTTAGATTTTAGATCATACTCTGAAAAAATATTTTTTATCGAAGGCTTCTACAGCGTGCATGGTACTGGCCAAGAGTGGATTCTAATTTTAACAAAGTTCACCAATGTACAGTATCAAAATATTCGTCTTTTAATAAAAAAATTCATTTTAAGGTTTGAAAAATAGAAATAGCTCAAATAAAAAGTACGGAAATTTAAAACGAACACAAGAAATTGAGGCATTTGATGGAAAAAGGGCACATAAACCACTTGTTTAAAACTTATAAATAAAGACACATATCATTTTTAAATCATGACTTCTGCATTCAGAACGCTTGAACGACACGGTAACTACATCCTAAAAAAATCTGATTTAATTGCATTACTTTTTATTAAGTTATACTATAATGAAAACTTTTAAATCGATTTCCTTGAAATGGCATTTAGGCGTATGTGCCCTTTTTCCATCAAATGCCTCAATTATGAATGTACATTTTTCTTTGTTAAACAAGTTACAGAAGAACTTTACTTAACTTTTTTGTATGTAGAATTTAGTTCGTATATCTGAAAAATCGAAGAACCATAACGGGTAATTATCATTTTTCGTGATCTAATCGGATCTTAAGACACGAATATAAAATTTTAATATAAAGTTTCATTGAAATCCATTTTGCCGTTTAAACGTAATCGTGTTAACAAATACATGAGATATTTAAAAAAAAAAGCTCTTTTCTAAATAGTCAAAACGTGATCAGGAGGTCTTAAAACGTGATTTCCCTAACAAAATTTTTTCCAAATTTTTTTTCATTACAAGAGTATTATACATATGTCAGAAAGTGAAAAGTGTATCTCGAGGCACTCAAGAAGATCGCGCACGGCCGCGTGTCGCTTGCACGTAACCTTGGATCGCAGCGTTTCAAGAGCGAGAGAGAAAGACACACGTTCGTTTTCTCTCTCGTCTTCCCGACGTTGTCCGAAGCGCCGAGCTCACGGACACGCAGCTCCGGCGTAGTGTGCATGCGAGGTGGGGGAAATTCTCGAGCGCTCCCGTCCTCATTCTGGCATCACTGGACGCTACTAAGATGGACGACGAAGTGGCGTGATCGACTCACGTGGAAAAAACAATTGAAAGTGCAACGCTCGTTCCATTTGGAAGATATAACCGTCGGAACAACTTACCCCCGGAACTTTTAGCCCCGGTCTCCCCTATATGTCTTTTTATTCGCTGATACTGTATGTAGTAGGGATTGAAAACAATTAGAAGATAGATTTCTGGTTCTTGAAACAGTTATAAAGGGCGGTTATTTCGAATAGGGTAAGTTCGGAACAGTTGGCTCACCTAACATAAAATGGCTATTAATCCTAATACTGATATGATTTATATTATGAGAATGATAAAACTGATTGAAAACTGAAGTCATGACATTAAGCTATTTAATTTTAATTACAACTGAATTTTAATAAATCTGTAATTGTAGTAGTATTAATTCATAAATAATTTTGATTTTATTGTTATTTTTTTTAATAATTATGAGGGCCGTCTCTCCCGAGATGCCGAGATAATCCCATAATCTGTAGTTGTAGTAGTATTAATTCATAAATAACAATGAAATCAAAATTATTTATGAGTTAATACTACTACAACTACAGATTTATTCAAATTCAGTTGTAATTAAAATTTAATTACATTAAATCTGATATTAACATTGATAAGTCATTAAGAATACGTAAAACAAAAACAGAATACAAAGCGATGAAAATTGCTTGAAATGAAACACGGGAAAGGGTATAGCCGGTTAAGATGGTCAAATGTGCCCCTGAACCGAATTCAAATCACGATGAGTCATTCGAAAGCTTATAAAAAAAGAATGATTTTTGTCAAGTTTCAACTTCGTATCTCGACCCGGGGGGTAGTAAAGGGTAAAAATAGAAAATCAGGTTTTTGCCGAATTTCTCCTATACCAGCGGATGAAAAATTTTGAAAAAATTCAGAGACATGTCTGTCATCGGTGCACATATTAGGGAATCGCGTCAGATTTTTAAATTGAAAAACCAAGCTGTGAAAAATAAAAAACGCCAAAAAATGCTGAAAAATGCCGGTTTTGTATCGAAGCAGTCTTGATACTATAATTATATTTTTACTGTAAGTCCGCATCGTTGTTACTATTGTCTTGAATTTTTTTCAGATTTTTCAATTTGGTGCGCCGCAGTTAAAAAAATTAAAAACCGATTTTTTCGCCGTTTTTTCCGTGTCATAAATATCGATCATTGTCATATAGCTAGAAATCGAAAAAATACATAATTAATGTGAAAAAAAATGACCCTGTGGGACATAGAAATTCCGAGGCTTGAACCTACGTTCAAAAAGTTCGCAGCAATTCAACAGTCGGACACTTTACCGCTGCGCCATTGACGTCGTTGAAAATATGATAGACATTTTAGACTGTAATGGCACAGCATGTTTAGTTCGTTTAATTTCTACGCTGTTTTGCTGCATGTGAAGACGTTGAAGATTGCATAAAAGGCTTATTCCATAAAGTATGTACGAAAGTTCGACCTATTAGTTACTCTGACACGGAAAAAACGGCGAAAAAATCGGTTTTTAATTTTTTTAACTGCGGCGCACCAAATTGAAAAATCTGAAAAAAATTCAAGACAATAGTAACAACGATGCGGACTTACAGTAAAAATATAATTATAGTATCAAGACTGCTTCGATACAAAACCGGCATTTTTCAGCATTTTTTGGCGTTTTTTATTTTTCACAGCTTGGTTTTTCAATTTAAAAATCTGACGCGATTCCCTAATATGTGCACCGATGACAGACATGTCTCTGAATTTTGTCAAAATTTTTCATCCGCTGGTATAGGAGAAATTCGGCAAAAACCTGATTTTCTATTTTTACCCTTTACTACCCCCCGGGTCGAGATACGAAGTTGAAACTTGACAGAAATCATTCTTTTTTTATAAGCTTTCGAATGACTCATCGTGATTTGAATTCGGTTCAGGGGCACATTTGACCATCTTAACCGGCTATACCCTTTATCCTCATACTAGCTTAAGGGGCTGTACCTAGTCAGGAGGCCGAAGAGGTGAATATTTTTTTGAAAAAGCGGAAACATATATTTTTACAGAACTATTTGCACTTAAAAAAAGCAACATTTAATGAACATTTGGTAATTTTTTTGTAGAAAAATATTTACGTCTAGACTAAAAATACAACGACGCTGATTTCCGGGAATTTCGCGATTTTCGACCTTATTCTGCGATCTTTAAGAGTTTATAGCTCAGACCGATTTTTATGAAATTTTAGGCATGTATACAACTTACCTACTTCAATCTACAAACGGTTTTTTTGAATTTTCATTACAGCCTCACAAAAAAAAGTTTAAAAAATGACATTTACTACTTTTATTTGCTATTCCGACCAAGTGCATTTATTTTCAATACGACGAAACACGTCACTTAGCAAACTAATCATTGTAGCTTCTAAAAAAAAACTCAACTCGTTTGGATTAATTTTATAAAAGTTATGCAATTTTAAAAGTAGTAAACTTTCTTTCGTCCACCACTGTATCTGGTTCCCAAGTGTTTCCCGATTGCCATTTCTTAAAATATTTTATGATTTCCTGTACTTTAAGGTCTATACAACCGTAATAAATACCCAAAAGTAATATACGAAGACCTTTTTTTTCTACTTTTTTCGCGCTTGAAGAATGGTTTAGCCTACTATGCGGCGTTGCCCATGTAAAACTTTGATTGTCACAGTGTGTCGAGGGGGTGAAATAAAGGAGTGGGATGTTCAGATTTCATGGTAGTCCATATTTTCCGCACGGTTTTAGAAAGTAATTATGCAAAATTTGATCCAAATCAGTTAAAAAAATCGGGATAAAATGTTTCCTGCATGTTATTCCTGGTCCTAGACGACGTATATAACAAATTTCAGAAAGATCCGTTGCGTAGTTGCGACGTGATGGAGTAACAAAAATCCAAACACACTTTCGCATTTATTATATTAGTAGGATTAGAAGTACCTATTATTAAACTAAAATAAACAATCCAAATATTATTATTGAGGTATCTATCCTAATCATGACTGGGACTCGATAGCTTTGAAAGGAAAGGCCAATGTGTATGTATATGGCCAAATACTTTGCTACATTATCCCTGAATACCTCTACTGTTTTGTTAATTAAAATATGAAATGAAAATTAACTTAGAAGTATGTTTTGAATAAAATTTTGCACACTACAGCTTTATAGTAGAGGTGAAATGTAACCTCCAGTTACCTATTTCAGCTTATGTATCCAGAAAAACACAGAAAAAACGAAACAAGGTTATTTACCCAACTGTTTGGCTTGTACCAAAGGAATTGTTTGCACTATTGTATAACACACTCTTATGCACTCATATAAGAGTCTGAAATATAGCGGCTGAGCCATCTCTCCTGGTGGGCCTTCGCATCCGAATTTACCCTAACTGTTGCAAAGAACCGAAATTTTAGAAGATATTACTTCTATTTAGAAGATATTCAATCCCTGCTAGGTAGGCTTGGCTTAAGTATTTCTCATACTTGTTCCAAATACTATCCTTATAATACCGGTTTTTAACTCTGTTTGCTAAACGTATGTAACAGCCAAAGTAAATGTAGTACGTACTTGTGTCACTTACAGTATACATATATGGATATATTTAACTGCAGATACCACGCAACTTTCGGTAACACTATAAATGATGCATACATGTATTTAGCATTATAATAAGTTTAGAAAAATACTTCAAAATCGAACAAAGTGAAAAGTCAGTTGAAAAATAAATTTGTGAAGAAATTGTTACTGTACTATTTAAATCTGGATATAGAAACACGCTAGAAATCCTAATTCTTGAAAAATACATACACAGTATGGTATCAAACACAAGTGCATTTTTTGGGTTCACATCTTTCTAAATTTGTGTATTTTCTAGAACAAATTTTTTTTCCCTTATATCGAACAAGTATTACAGTCTTCCCATTTTAATGGCTGGTGGTTGTGGCTGACCGGTCCCAATAAACCGGGGAAGAGAAAGTAGTTAGCACCTCATTATTCCAGGCTTACAATTAGCTAGATCGTTGCCCGAACTGTTTAAGAAAGGAAAATAATGATACATCGAGCGTGAACGAAATAGCGCAGCAAAAGACCCTCGATCAATAGGCAGTCAGTAGCTAAATCTTGCCTACGGCATGAATCATTCACTACAGAAAATTAAAATTTTCATATCAATCATCACATCTGCATGAGATAAATTGATGAGATTCTTAATGAAAATGAGTCCAAACACAACATGATTCAGATTTTCCAGTTCCACAGTATGCAAATTACACTCTCTCCATAATTGAAAATAGACCGAATTACGTCTTCTTTGAACTTATTTCCTTCAGCAAAACCTCTCCAATCAAACAGCAATACTCTCGGAAAGGTTTACGAAAAATATAAGCATTTTAATTTTCTGTCGTGGATGTATCATCTGGCATACCGGAAAGTCTTCTAGCGCCGAGTGAGCAAAGTAGTGGCGAAGATGGTCCCCCCGCAATTGACCAGGGGGACGGTAGCACGCATTTAATACTGGGAAAACTGTAACACATTGCTATTTTTGGTCTCACCACATAAAGTAGTTCCAATCTATAAAATAATAACATGTGTACAAGATTGGCTTGATCGGATAACGGGAAAACGTGCCTCAAAGAGCCCTGAAATTGTACATGTTCATGAGTGTGGCACCGTCGCTACTGCAAGACTTCTAACAACGTTGCCCAGCTATGTATATAGCGGTCCTGTTTTCCCTTGCATTTATTGGTGTTTAATATATTTTTCAGTATCCCTACATTATTTATATTACATTAACCATATATTCTTCTGTTATGGATTAGGACCATTCTAGGAGGTAAGACTGAAAAAATTCGGAGGTCGAAAAATAAGTAGGACCTCGATTAACCGGCTTAATCGGGAGACCGAATAAATTGAGATTCTGTATACAAAATAAGCTCTATGACAATAAATGCATTCCTTTTTCCTTTCTACAATATAATTATGCCGCATGTTTTTAGTAACTCCGGGACCATGAATAACCTACACCCGGCCCGTCTAACTTTTGCTCTTGCCTTCGAAGAGCAACCGCGGGTGGTTGCGAGCGATGGTTATGTCCCCCTATGACAGGACTGCACAGGGAGCCTTTTTCGGCGCCTAGCGGCAAGCAACCAGCTGTACGCCGTTACTAAGGGTAGAATCGGTGAGGAGAACTGCAGCAGTGTAGGTTGAGGCTCGTAGGTGCGTAGCGTAGGTATATATGGCTGGGTTCCTTGTGGGACCCCAGTGCAGAGCAGGTCCCGTAATTATTACTGGGGCCCCACAAAGAACCCAGTCATATATACTAACGCTACGCGCCTACGAGCCCCAACCTATACTACTGCAGTTCTCCTCACCGATTCTACACTTAGTAACGACGTACGGCTGGTTGCTTGCCGCTAGGCGCTGAAAAAGGCTCCCTGTGCAGGCCTGCCCTATGAGGACCTTTCACTCTTGAAGAGCGCAAGAGGCCTAGCTCGGTTCCTTCACCGAAGAGCAACTCGCGGTTGCGCGTGCGAGCAAGTGCCTGGACAGGCCTGACCTAGACCAAGGATGAATGATACTGCGGATAATCGCGACCCGGTTAATCGAGGTCTTACTGTACATGCAGTGTGTTCAAAAACAGTTTAAGCCTTGGTTAATCAACATAGATCCTAAAATCAATTCGTTCGATGCAAAATCTATTTCTGTATTTACGAGCGTTCTATACGCTCGCTGTACGCAACACATCGGACGTAGATAGAAAAATACTGTAATGGACTTACGACAACGAATTGAAAATGCATGTCGCATAATACGAGACAGAGAAGGAATATGTACGTCGATCTATGATATGCAGATGTCAATCTTGTATTAAAATGAGAGGAAGACACATGGAACATCTCTTGTAAATGTGAAAACAAACCTTTCTGTTTTATATCGAAAGGATCGATTGTAGGATCTATGTTGATTAAGTATTTTCTAGACCTCTCGGTGAGTAGGTAGGTACTATAAGCTCCTAAGTCTTAGACTCTTTTTTTAACACCCTGTGTAAAACCTGTCCACGATCTGACCATTCACACCATGTCAAAGAGGAGGTACAGTGTTATCCCGTTATAAGGACGAGTTCTCCGTTTCGTTTAGAGAACATTCGTCAAGAGAAAGACGAAAGGCGAGCCGAATAGCATACTCTGCGTTGACAGAATGGCTTGTCCCCCAAACGTTATCCTCATAACGGGAGAAAACTGTAATCTTTACTCTTTGGCCGTGTAGTACTATTGGTTGAGCGCTTCCCGCTTATCATAATAACACACATGTACGCCCTTTACCAAAGATACGGAATCCACGTGGTTCAACTATACGAAGAAAACAAGGTGGTGGAAGCCAAAATGCTATCGCAGTTACACGCGAGTACTCGCGTAGACAGACCCCATACATATGGCTCATACATTGCTGACATTGCATATACTGTAGCTGCATCATAAGTGGAATGTTTGAATAATACAGTTTTAGATGCCGTATAATTACAGATCATGACTAAAAAACGTTTCTGCTTATACGAGCAAACATAAAAGTAATTGTGACAATTTCTTTTCCGCACGAAAATAATTGTACTTTAATGTAATATAACTGCTACTGTTATGTAATTATATAGTATTGAATATTGTATGTGACTGCATTTATTTACAGCAGCAAACACGCACACGTTCACCGGTAAATGACTACATATGTATTGTATAAGTAAGATACATCTAGTTACTCATCTACTTAATTTTACACTAAACACGCATACAGCCTAAAAGTATGTACCTTAATTATTAAGCCTTCTCAAATTAAAACGGGTATCACTTTCATGACCCATAAATATAAACAATTGATTACGTTAAAGATATTTGCAGAATTGGCATAAAATGTTACCTCAATTAAATCAATCAATTTATGATTGACGAACCTGTTCCTAATTTTACAAACCCTTTTACATGCACGGGATTGATATCACGCCGTGTTCATTCCACCTTCAGCCTGGTAAAGCGTTTTACGCACTGGCACATATACGCTACATAATGGATCAAGATTTCATTATCATGTCTGTTCATTGTGACAAAGGAACAAACAAAATAAACGCATATACATTGTCGCAAAAATGTGCTATTTAATGACAGGCAGCTGGTGGACTGTTCTGAACGTGAACCAATGCCAATGAAGGAGCTCAGCTATTTGAATGAATTTGTAATTAATCAGATTGGAAGTTAAACTTTTAGGAATTAAAAACGTATGCTGCTCCGTGTATTGCCTTTCTTTTCCTTCAATTCGAAGTACATACCGCGAAAAATCACTCGCTGATTTTGATGTACGTTTACAGATTTGTAGAGTAACTTAAATGAGTATATCTTTAGCTGTTCATGTTTAAATGGTGAAATTACCTCTCGAAGTTTCATGTGGTAGAATAATCCAGTAGAACAAATTTTACGAGAAAGTAAAAAAAAATCATTTCTGTCATGTATGCTTGCGAAGTTATTAATATATTTGTAAAAACAAGAAAGCGAGCAATTTTTATTCTGAATTTACAGTCTACTGTGAATACTTCTACTTGATACTAATATTGCAGACATATTTAAAATTAACTTAGCTTTACTTCCCAGCTTCGCTGGAAATTGAGATTCTAATTTTTTTTGTGAAAATAGACACATTCATGTGGATTTGCCAGGCATAAGGAGCTGAGGCACATTTGACACATGGCCCCAGAGTTTAGCGTTCGAAAGTTTTTAGGTGACAGACAAACACACAAACATATAAACTTTCTGCTTTATATATTAAAATAACAAATAAGCTCTACTTTTCTCCCGGTTGTTATGAGTTAAGCGTATGCTCTAAGTCAGCGCTGCACAAGGAGCTGTTTTCGGCGCCTAGCGGTGAGCAACCCACCTTTCCTGTTGCTAAGGTCAGAATCGGTGAGGAGAACTGCAGTAGTGTATGTGCGTGTTCGTAAGCTCGTAGCATAGGTATATATGACTGGGTTCCTTATGGGGCCCCAGTGCAGAACAGGTCCCGTAATAAAATTCGGGGGGTATATTGTATGTATATATTTATTTATATATAACTTTCCGACTTATAAATGATATATATCCTTAATTAAAATTTGGTTTTCTTTGAGTCAGAGTTATTTATTTGTATAGTATCAACTTTCTAAATATATTATGTGTCGGGTGAAAAGATAAGTAATATTAGCAATAAATCTGTCATTATCAGTAAAATTGAAACTTCAAGTCATACCAAATGCCGGCAGTAGCAAATGTTTTGGAAATTTCATGACCCCCCGAATTTTATTACGGGACCTGTTCTGCACTGGGGCCCCACAAGGAACCCAGTCATATATACCTATGCTACGAGCCTACGAACACGCACATACACTACTGCAGTTCTCCTCACCGATTCTGACCTTAGCCACAGGAAAGGTGGGTTGCTCGCCGCTAGGCGCCGAAAACAGCTCCTTGTGCAGCGCTGCTCTAAGTTGACGTTTAATCTTAATTGCCCACTTTCTGATTTTTCTGACTCCATGGACGCGGTGCCGGTGTACGTACCACCGAAAACAGTTATACAGGATGTGTCGTATCCGGTACACATTTCCCCTTACCGTGGCGAGAAACGTTCCCCTTACCACAGCATGCCCCTTGGGCGTCTAAAACTGTACTGCGCAGCAACAAAGTCAATTTTCTCGAAAATAAAGCGAGTTATGACACAATTTGACTATATATTTCTGACATATTTTTCCATGTAGACTCACAACTCTTTCGCTTGTACCACCAGCTACGAAACATCCTGTATATGCGGGTCTCTAAAAAAACTAAACCAGCGACCTTTTTCTCGACGATACGTTACAACAGTCGGAATAGTAAGAAGTTTTTTAAGTTTCCGTCATGTCGCCGAGTGTCTGAGGATATTCTTGCCCTGTTGATCGTATGATGTGTAACGTATGTATATAATTCTTGTGTAATAAATAGTTCAATTAATCCTGGGGTACTTGACTTTACTTCACTTCATAACACGGTGATAACTCTGACGGTAATGGTTTGTTGTTGATATCATATTATCATCCAAACACTCGCCATTGTAAATTAAACATGAGTTGCAACAGCTAAAAATCATACAATATCTGTACCTGTTGTATGTACCAAGAAAAAAAAATTAAAATAAAGGTGATGAAGAACGTTTTTTTATTAAAGCTACAAATTTTGAACAATTTCATTGCATAGTTTTATGCAGCATGAAAAATTATTAAATTTCCATTTGAACTATTTCTTTATATCTATTATAATTTTCAAAGTGTACAGGCAAATAGGAAAGCACAAATTAACCCTTGAGATGTGTTTTCACCCTGAAAAACGAAAAAATAGCAGAAAAAAGTTACCTGATACTTCTATCAGAGTGCCCTACAAACCTGCAAAGTTCTAAAAAAATCAGAATTTTCAAGTTATTGAAGTTCGTACAAAATTGAACGAGATAACGAAAATTAGTAAAAAACAAGAACTTGACTTAAAAAAGTCCAATCACTCAAAATGAAGAAATTTTCGTCCAGGATAGCAGCATCTATTAAAAGTAAAAATAATTAAAATGATTATGAACTTGTGTTGTTCATCCTATACATAGAGTAACTATATATATAGCAGGAATACAGTTTCTTTTAAGTAAGATGACATATGTTTAACCAATTCTCTTAAGGGGGTAGACACGTCACGTGACCTGGCCGATTCGGCAGGTCGGTATTACAGCAGGTTTTTTCTGCACAGAAATGGTAATACCGATAGATCGACGATTGCCCGGTAAACGCGAGAGGGAGCTGTTTGCTATTTCCGTATTCTATTCTGAATAAGGAAATAAATTCTCAGCTGTTGCGTTGTACTTATAAAAATTTAAACGGAAAGTCGGCTGATACTGCAAACGTAGAAAATTCATTGTACATTTTAATTACTTGAAATGTGGTTATGCTACAATATTCTACGTTAGCAGTAAGGAATTATAAGTGAAAAGGGAAAATAGATGAGGGGATGTCCCCAGAAAATGAAGTTTGTTAGGTTAGACATTTTTTTACTAGCAAAGCACCGAAACAGAACATGAAATACACTTATTACACGTCCTATGCAGAAAGCAGTTATGAACAAACATTATATATAAAATTGTAAGGAATCGATTGACGTCACTTTTGCAAAGATCTGAGGTAAAGTTGCCGATGAACTGGGACCTTGCCGATTTCGATGAGCTTCAAATATGTTGCAAAACTCGACATTTTGAGTAACTTTTTCCTTTGACAAAACTGGCGGTCGGCCTTATTTTCCGAAATATTCGCAGGAAAACATTCGCTATTATACAATCGTACTCTACGTATACGTGCACGCCCGCGACAGTGTGTGCAGCACCACGCTGTCGGCGGTTGTCTTCTGTTTGTATAAACACTGCGTAGCAACCTAAAGCATCTAACGGGTGCACGCGTGGTGTCGCAGCAAGAAAAGTAGTCCAAGTTAAACTAAATTACAGGATACTAACAGTACACGTTACTTTTAAACTTTTATTATAATAATCTGTTTCACAACCAACGGTATTAGTATTGGTTGGGGCTAGATTAGGGTGGGGCGCGCACCCGCTCGCGGGCGCGTAAAGCATAGTGGCGAATTGATGTGAGTATGCGTTAAATTCGGTAATTCCAATGTTAAGTTAAGTTTTTTGCGAATATCTCGTAAACCAAAGCCGACCACCAAAAAGTTTAAACGGAAATGTTCAGAATGATGACTTTGACAACAATAGCGATATTATTGACCCCATCGCGCGATACTTGTAACAGCAGTCTCATTTTGAACATCCCCAAAGTCACATTGGTTCGCTGCCATGCTTTACGCGCCCGCGAGCGGGCGCGCGCCCCCCGCCCTAATCTAGCCCTAACCAATACTAATACCGTCGGCTGTGAAACAGATTTCAATGTATTATGCCGAATGTTTTTTATATGTTTTTGACAACATAGGTCAATATCATTGAAATCGGTGAGGAGGTAGCTTTCAATATATTATGCCGAAAGTTTTTTATTAAAATCTCCGAATCTAAGGCCGACCGCCAAAAAGTTTAAAGGGAAATGTTGTTCAGAATAACGACCTTGACAACATATCTGAATCTCGTCGAAATCGGCGAGGTCCCAGTTCATCGGCGACTTTACCAGATCTGATTACAAATTGCAGAACTTCAGATTCGTCACTGCTTAGCGTGCAACATTGTATAGTCCCGCTGGTTTCGAGCGTCGAAGCCCACGAAACTCAGCGAGACACATGATTGTTGGCGAGCATCGCGTTTGACGATTCTAGCTAGAGAATCACCCCGTATAAATGCTAAGAAACGATAGTGTGAAGCGGCGTGCGTTTCAACTGCACATTGACAATATCGTAGATTCTAGGGCCTAGAATATTAGCTCCGTAATACGATGTTCTTCACCACAGCACTGCATTACTGATGAAAATGATGCCAAACATGGAGCAATTCGGCCTATTTTTAGTGAACGTAGTGTGTGTGTGTCCTAATCATGTATTCATAAGAAAAAATAGACCGAATTGCTTCGCAACTCGACTCACTTTCGTGGACATAAACTCACTAATCCATCGGTGGTAACACTCTTATCAAGGTGTAATGAGAAATATGAACATATTCATATTCAGTATTGGATGACTCAAGTCGCCGTCGACCGAGGGCCCTAATAAATGTGCATTTATTTGAGAAACCAAAGCCGCGTCACTCGTGACACCTACTCGCGAACAGATACATATATGTATGTACAAGAAGAAGCAATGCAATTTCCCGATGACTTGAAGCAACATTTCGATAGGTAAATGCATGAAACTCTGGGATCAGGAATTCCCAACCAAGTGATGCATATGTAAGAACTGGCGAAATTCAACAATAGTTTGCCGTCTAAATTTTACAATTAAAGTATTTATTTGACGCGAATATACATATGTAAAGTTTGTCAGCAAAGTCTTTCTCGAATTGAGTTCTATAGAAGGCTGACTTTCCTTCGCCATGCAAAGTCCTCTTTTGTCCTTCACGCTAGTAATCATGCAACTCGCTGAGTTTCGTGGGTTTCGACGCTCGAATCCAGCGGGGCCAGACAATGTTACGCACTAAGCAGTGACAAATCTTCAGTTCTGCATTTCTAATCAGATCTTTGCGAAAGTGACGTGAATCGATTCGTCATGTTTTCTCGATCAAATTGGGCCCAAAAATGATATTATTCGGACCATAATTAAGGAAATTACGTGAAAATTTGTTTGCAGAATTGGAAGCCCGCTTCGTTAAAAATAGTCTGATTTAAATTATTTTCTGTCAATTTAATCGGGAGAATGCCAGGAATCCATTTGTGTCACTTTCATATTGATACGATGAAAAAAAAAAACAAATTCTGTTTCTAAATAATCGATGACACATCGCCGAGCAACGGCGATCTCGTGCGGCTCGGGCCACAAAGGTTCTCGTCGGTTAAGGCCGCCACACACGGTCCAGTCGGCCTGTCAGGTCTGCCTGCGCAGGCCGGCCTGATCAGGTCGACCGGACGCCCGTAGTGCCTCCACACGCTCCGTTCGGCCTGACAGGCTGGCCGGATGGTGCATCCACACGATCCGACCGTTTCAGAAAAAAAAATTATTTATTCTTTATCGTATCGGTATGGAAGTGATGCCGATGGATTCCTGATGTTTTTCCGATGAAAATCATACCAAATTTCATGTAAATCGGACTATTATTAACGAAATTAGCTTCAGGTTATGGGAATGAATTTTTTATGAAATTTCCTTCATTTTTGTCCGAATTATGTCGTTGTTGGTGTCACTTTCATCGGCGAAACATAAGGAATCAATTGGCCTCGTTTTCGCAAAGATCTGATGAGAAATGCGGAAGTCAACAATTTTTCTGACTTTCTTTTGGTCGAGGGTCCCGAGATCCCTTCCTCGGTATCATATGGCAGGCAAACCTTTGGTCTCCACTACTCTAAACACTCTCTGTCCTTCAATCTTTAGCTGTCGCGAGCCACGAGTCTCTGTTTAAACTGGCGACGATCACTAGACATATACGTTCCACACATAGGAACTTGGTATTGGCCGCGGCGCCAGGCCGACCGAATCGTTTTTCGATTTTGCTGCACAGTCCTTATCGCGCTGGAAAAATAAACATTCTCCTACCGAAATCTACTGAATGTATACTACAGGGTGATTCTCCAGCGACGCCAGTCAAAGAGATGCCGCCTGGTACCCCGTGGCGAGGACAGGATTTTCCATTGCTTCACCGAATTTGATGGCTCTCGATTTTCGAAAGTGTTGGAATCCATTAAAAAATCAGAAATGTCCAGGATTTCCCCATTTCTCATCATATCATTGCGAAAACGACGCCTATCGATTCCTTATGTTTCGCCAATGAAACTAACAACAATAACTACATAATTCGGAAAATAATGAAGGAAATTCCATGATAAATCGAATTATATAATTTCCAGCTGAATTTGTTAAAAATATTCCGATTTACATGAAATTTTGCATGAATTTCATCGGAAAAACATAAGGAATCCATCGATATCACTTCCATATTGATACGATAAAGAATAACGAATTTCTTAATACGCTGAAATGAATAAATCCGTTGAATAAATGAATACTAATGTTTAACTAAACTGCAGATTTCGTCACAATTTCTAATAGTACTATTTGGTTTTTCCTTATAATCGGAAACTAAAACTTTTCCCAACAAGCGATTTAAATCGCTTAAAGACCATTAAATAAACTCCTAAATATACAGTTTTCAAATTTTTTTATAACAATTAAGTTGAAAAAATTGAAAAAACAACATTAAATGGACGTACAATATATTCAATTATAAATCATTAGAAAGGAATCATTTTTTCATTTTATGTTTTTTGGTGCCATTCCGATATCTTTTATAGTTTAAAAATTATACAACAATGAATGTCACTAACTATCCCTATCCCGACCACTGTGCGGCGTCAGGCCGGCCGGACGGCGTAGTGCATCCACACGGTCCAGCCGACTTGCACAGGCCTGCCTGCGCAGGCAGACCTGACAGGCCGACTGGACCGTGTGTGGCGGCCTTTATTCGAGCATCTAAGATCGTTACGGGCTCTGTTTGGTGTACACGATACGGACTTTTCGCTATCCCCACCACTTCTGTCTCACTCTTGTCCGACGAAGGCGAGAGCGAGATGGAAAGAGAGCGAGCGAAGG
Source organism: Andrena bucephala (assembly GCA_947577245.1). Taxonomy (NCBI): domain Eukaryota; kingdom Metazoa; phylum Arthropoda; class Insecta; order Hymenoptera; family Andrenidae; genus Andrena; species Andrena bucephala. The sequence goes on from OX387716.1 coordinate 70,414,127, forward strand.
CACTGAAAGCGAGCGAGGACAGTACGAGACAGACGACGCGTTGATATTTTGTCTCGCTCTGTCTTTTGGACGCCTGACACTCCGCCCTTTGTGTGCGCGACGGGCGTGCGCGATGGTCGCAAGTGCTTACGGTGAGCACGGGAACCGCTTCGCAAAAACTTGCTGCAGGCCCGGCATAAGTCTTTTTTGCGCCCTAAGCGAACTTGTCAAATTGCGCCCTTTATTATATTACATTTATTTGAGATTATTTATGACTTTACTCAGCAAAATTAGGCAACTGCTAGGGCGTAAGGTTGACAAGAAGTGCAAAATGGCCTTTTCATTGTTGGCATTGTTGAAAATAAATTTTTAAATGAAATACTACAAATTATACTACAACGGTTTTAAACTACGAATAGAGTAAGGTCATGAAGAAGCTCAATTAAATGTATTATAATAAATGGCGGAATTTGGCAAGCTCGCTTATGGCGCAAAAAAGACTCGTGCCGTGCCTGGCTATCTGACCGTGGCGCGGATGCATCGAACAGTCACGATTCCATCTGAGCACTCGCGCCCGTCGCGCACGCCCGCCGCGCACGCAAAGCGTTCCATCCTGCTCCCCCCTTCAGCCAGAAAGAAGCGAGAAACTCAGCGTCGGAATTAGGGCTCCGTTCATGACACGGGCTCACGCCGGTCCGGACCAGCGAGCGCAGGGTTGCCAGATCAAGCCTGACCTTTTGCCGGAGATTTCAATTTCGTGGAGGATTGGAGTGGGGAAAGTGAGAAAAAAAGGGGCGAAGAAAAAAACAGGCATCTAAAATTCATTATAATAATGACTTCTTATAAAGGAGTAATAATAATAATAATAATAATAATAATAATAAAAGTATTATGAATAGTTATTAGAATTTGTTACAGATTTTAATAGATTTCTATTTTGTTTATGGCACGCTGCAACATACTCTCTATTCTGCCGGAGATTTTTATTGTGCCTGCCTGAGGCCGGAGACAACGGTTCAAAACCCAAGACTCCGGCTGAATGCCGAAGATCTGGCAACCCTGAGCGAGTGGCTAACGAGACTTTACTTTCAGATATATTGGCCGGTGAGTTTCGTAACGCGTATACTCTCACCGTAGGTACCGCTTAGCTGCCTCGGTGGTCCTGTTCGCAACGTTTTCTGACTCGCTATCGTTCCATCTCACTCTCGCCTTCGCAGAACAAGAGTGAGCCAGAAGTGGTGGGGATAGCGCCAAGCTTCTGTTGTGTATAGGCCAAACCGAGCTGCAGCGTAGAAATACACACATCAGAATAGGTGTGCCTTAGCTTCGAAAAAATTCAGGAGCTTTATTGGTCAGAACATTGATTCTTTCTCGATAGCTTCATCTCGTATTGGTCATAACAGCCACACGGCTACGTTCAGACGGAGCCGAGCAGCATTCCCGTTACCCCACCATACCCTTGGGTGGCCACGTAACTCCAACAGACAAATCCACGATCGTCAGATGGTGGTGGCTGATTTCTCCTCGATCGCTGTTCGCGAAAACGAATCGACCGGCCAATATATCTGAATATGTTGGAAATTAGCCGTATGGCGTTTTCCTTTCTTCTACCAATGAAGACGCGCCTTAGTGTGTAAGGCCTGCCGGATGCCCCCACCCCCTGATTAGAGCTGGCTCTCCAGACACGGAGAGATGTACTCATTACGACGTAACATTGTAATAACCATATTTAGAACTTTATTATGTAATACTCTTTATATTAAATAAACATCAGAATACGACCTTAGGATAAAGATATAATGAAAGATGAAAAATTATTCGAAGCCCAAGATGAAAGGCCTTCGAATAAACAAAGGAAACTAATAAATACCCGAAGCTAAATAGAATTTTAGATTTAGGGTACACACACCCTCCCCCAAACCTCGTGTCGATCGGCCACTGGGGCCATTCGGAAGTATATTCTTTTAATTAAATAATGCCCATCTCTGCATAGGAGCGTAAAGAATTACAAAAAAAATGAAGGAGTCAACTGTTGACCGATTTGGAAACTTTTCCTTGTTATATGTTATATACAATAGTCGGAAGAATAATAATAAAAGCAATAATTGCAAATAATTTCTGTAACTTCCACATTCTGAAAATATGATATCAGTAAATTACTACTTCCAGTGTTATTAAAAAATTCCAATCTCTTTTTTTATTTGAAATAACGTGGCCATATAATTATAACATATATTCGGCAGCGGTGATGTATGTGTTACAGTAAAAGCGTGAATATAGTAAATGTACACAGTTTCCAGCAGTTTCTAGTCAATGTATGCCTAAAATGCATATAATCTAACCTACAATCGTCCAAAAATACATTGACTGTATCACGCTTTTGCTGTGGCACATGTATCCAGCTAACGCTTCAGTTTTGCTATAATTCCACGTTGGCAGACCTCCCGAGTAGGCGCCATCTCGCATCCACTACCTGAACTAAATTTGTCACGTGACTTGCTCTGTATTATCGTCAATATGGCGGAACACGTATTTGGGAATGCAATCACGCCCTGACGTTGTTTGTCCTTATATGACCAGATTTTGGGCTGGGTGAGGTCTCATTCGAAAGAGGAAAGTTCAGTGCAGCGCGCTCTGCTCATCGTTTGAGTCACAAAACTCTTTTAGTGACCTAAAAATACTTGGATTCTTGCGGGTGTGTTTTGTCGACTTTTGCTCTACTTTGAACACTCGTATTATTGGATATCAACACAATCTCGTCGAACCATGAGCAGAGCGCGCTGCACTGAACCTTCCTCTTTCGAATGAGACCTCGCCCAGCCCAAAATTCGATCATATAAGGACAAACAACGTCAGCGCGCAAACCCATGTTTCGGGCCAGATTATGTCGGTAAACAGAGCGCTGCATTACCCGTGTCTACCCCCTTAAGCACCATGTAAGGTCTAAGCAACTAAGAATTCATTCTCAAATTTAAAAAACAATTTGTTTTAACCTACTTTTACGTTTTAAACTACTTTCTGAACACACTGACTTTTCTTAATCATGAGCATCTATATACAGATTATATGAGACTACAAAATAGACATCAAAACAAACACATTTGTCTATATCAGGCATGGAACTAAAGTGAACGCAGCGGCCGTTTTTCGGAGGGAACGCCTCCTTTCTCCCGCCGCGCGTCTTGGCCCCCGCGGCGGGCCTAGGAGCTTCGAGCGCCTCAGACCCGTACCATATGAACCGCGCCTAAACTTAGAAATTTCGCGCTCCGAATTTTTTCCATGTTCGGGTCAACATATTTGTGCGAATGTTCGTTCTCAAAAATGCGTGCCATTAAGACCGAACAGCGCACACGGCTAAGCGATTCCTCGCTTTCAACTTTAATACGTACAACGTCGACCAGCCTCCCCGTTGATATTTTAGATATGCCCAGCACGTCTAAACGTGCGCGAAAATTAAGTTTTCCCAAACGTATTTAAAATTTTGATAGTAAAACGCGTTTTTCCTATCCATTTTTATCGCGTGACACAGTGGAATAGGCCTACAGGGGATACCACTGACAAAAAAAAACGCATCGATAATAGTACCCCATGGGTGATGCGGAAATCTATTGATACGGGTGTCGCCCCAATGCGCCACGCGCGGTTCACATGGTACGGGTCTGAGGCGCTCGAAGCTCCTAGGCCCGCCGCGGGGGCCAAGACGCGCGGCGGGAGAAAGGAGGCGTTGCCTCCGAAAAACGGCCGCTGCGTTCACTTTAGTTCCATGCCTGGTCTATATAAAGATATTTGGTTGTAGTGTTTAATATTTAGTAAGACTTGGACTACACTGTAACCTTAGGTTATCCAATGTGCTCAATAGCTGCAGATCGGTATATTAAATATTGTGACATTTTTAATATAACATGTAAATCTATATCGCTAAATGAAAAGAATTGCATGATTTCAAAAAAATTTATTGCTGAATTAATTTTAGTTAAAAGTACTGCTCCATTCTTATACATCATGCTTTATTCATTTCGATAAAGAATATTTGTGTAATTCTCAATATTCATATTCGTATTGAACAAGTTCAACTCTTTGAAGATTTTAAGAATGCTGGCATTTTAATAAGAAATAGTTTTTACTATATCCTGCTGCACTCTATTTTAAGGGTAGTGCTTTACTTTATAATAACAAACACTGTCAACCTATAATTACATTTTCAAAAACCTTTTCTATTAGAATCTTTGAAAATGCAATTAATTCAAAGTTGCAGTTTGATTTAGTTGAACTTTGCATTCATCTTGAGCTGCCCTATAAAAATGTAGTTACGTTGCATTCATAATACAGTATTGTCTCGTTAGGGGCTCGGTTTGGTGTACACTAGCGCTGTCCAGCGTAGGGGCCCCTCACGCGCCTGCTTCCCCCTCCAATCCTGTTGTCAAGGAGACCGTGCGATGCTAAGACTTTACTCTGCAAAATTAGGCAACTGTTCGGGCGTAAGGTTGACAAGAGGCGCAAAATGGTATTTTCATTGTTGGCATTGTTGAAAATAAATTTTTAAACGAAACACTACAAATTGTACTACAACGGTTTTAAACTACGAGTAATAATTAAGAGTAAGGATATGAAGAAGCTCAATTAAATGTATTATAATAAATTACGGAATTTGGCAAGCTCGCCTAGGACGTAAAAAAGACTCGTGCCGTGTCTGGCTATCTGACCGTCACGCGCATGCGTCGAGCAGTCACGATTCCATCTGAGCGCTCGTGCCCGTGGCGCACGTCCGCCGCGCACGCAAAGCGTTCCATCTCGCTCTCCCCTTCGGCCAGAAAGAAGCAAGACACGAACACTCAGAATTAGGGCTCTGTTCACGATATGGGATCAACGCCGGTCCTGACCAGCGAGCCGCTAACGAGACAATACTGTAATTAAAAATTATTGGAAACATTCGATCAAATTTGCTATTTAAAAGTTTATAAGAATTAAAACAAATTATTGATTAAATTATATTTTTGCAATTATTCTAGATTATAGTACTTAAAAAATTGGTAAAACACACTTTATTAACTTCCAATACTTTACACATTTAAATACCTTTCATTTTGCATCAACAAAAAATATTCCCTTGTGTAGATGATAAAAAAAGTCTTAATATTTCTCTTTCCTAGTATTGTACATATAGGCATCACATCCATACTTCTGTAATTCCATAGACAAAGAGAAAACTAAACATTAACAATTAATGAGCAACTAATACTACAATGTAATATTTCAATATGATTCGACTATACGTAATAAATAATATCACTGCCATAATGTGGCAATAATAATGACTTCTTAAATACTTAAGATTGGAAAAGAATGTTAATGTATACTACAGAGTAAAGCTTTAGGCTAATCATAAAACGGAAATGCGATGTCTAATGCGCCCAATTTTGTAATACTATTGTTAAGTTTCACTGCTAATTTGTAGAAATTTATAAAAAATAATTTTTTGTAGTCGTTTGCAAGTTTTCCTTTGAGCTTTTATCTATCACAAATTTTGGAATTGTAACAGTCATTCTTTCCAAGTTGATGAAGCATTCTTTAATTCACGACCTTCAGAAAGATCGACAGTTGTTTCGTGCAGAAGCTTTTTGACGCTTTGATGTCCCTTCGTATTGAAATTAACTTGTCCATTCTCTATAGGATCACTATAAATATTTGAAGCGTTTCGATTTAATCGAAACTTATGGCATGACACTGTAACAGTTAACACACCAAAGGCGAAACCTATGACGTCGCCCGCGAGTACGTCCCACCAGTGATGCCTGTTGTCACCTATTCTGGACAATGAACATATCACAGTCCACAAGCATATCATACATTGTAGCCACGGTTTTAGGAAAAATGTTCGATTTGGCAAACGATTTTGTAAGTACCACTAAAACAAAAAAACATAATATTTCATATTAATATACTTAGAATGTTCTTATTATATACATATTGTGTATATCTATACTCATTAATAATTAATTACTGAGAATTAGGGTTACCATATTCCTTCACCAGCAAACCGGGACGGGGGACGGGGAAGTAAAAAAGAGGGGGAGGAGACAGAACGATTTTTTTTTTAAAGAGTACTTGTAGTGGTTAAAAATGGCATACAACGAACAATGCAACAGTAATTACACGGATGGTAACAATCTATTTTGGAGCCAAGTCATATTTTTCTGTACATAAAACTTTCTTCAGAAATGTTACATTTTTCTTAATTTTTTTCGTATAATTCCGTAAAAAATGAAGAAATACGAAAACCAGGGCATATTCGTAAGCCGCCGGGACAGCCAGCATAATGGTTGAAAACTGGGACGTATGGTAACCCACCCTATTGATAATGTAACTTATTTCTACAATTCATTGAGCATTATTATTACTCAGTCAGATATTTATAATTAAATTGCCACATTAGGGGATAATATGTAACTATCCTCTGTGTGAGTATACTAAACATACACTCTTACCACTACAAACATATGACTCTTACCACTACAAAAATAGATGTGTACATGGAAAGGGCGGCATGACCAGATGGAAATGATTTACTGGAATCTGACACAAACCAATTTGACTCTGCAGTGTTTGTACATGTATATACTTTCACGTATCTGAAATAATAATAAAAAAAATGGTAGATTAGAAACAGTTTGTATAAAAACAGTTATACACATATATATGTATGAACGGAGAGTGTTCAGCAGCAGGTGTCAGAAACTTTAAGAGATGATTCTGCATGCCAAAATAAGACGAAAATAAAGCTATTAATTGTTGAAAATACGCGTAAAAAACGTCTGACGCGAGAGACTTAGATGGCTACCAGTGCACGTTAGCCAGGTCAGGCACGGCAAGAGTTGCCATACGTACTGGATAAATGGCAGCGTATTGGCCCATATGACATAGTACGAAGTAGGAAAAGGGGGACACCTACAGCAATAACGGTATATTTGTGTTGGTGACGACGTGACGTCATGCCAAACCCACTTGCATCATAGTGGAACTGGTGATATATGTACTACCAGAGTTGGCAGAAAAGCACCTCTTATGACGTAGTAGGTAATAGTAGAGGGGAAACAATTATCTGAAGTAGAAATTCAGTGACGTAATAGGAAGTAGTGGAGGGGGAATCCTCGCATGTTAGAGCTATATATGTATACTAAAATTACTTATACACACCATGCGAGGATTCTCCCTCTACTACTCCCTACTACGTCATATGAGATGCTTTTCCTGCAACCCTGCACATTACCTACGACGAAGCAAGCAACACGTCACACATTCCGGCTTCCCTACTATTGTTAAGACTTCATCATACTGATCCTCGTACATTTTCGCAACTCTTATACATCGTCTTTTCTGTTCTGACTCACTTACAGTACAGACTGTCGCCTGGGACACCGCAGTTCCAATGTTAATGTTGTAAAACCAATTTTGAGACAGTGCTCACTGCTCATATTCAACGATCACATAAAATATTTAATAAAAGGTGTTGAGACTGTAAACTCATTAATATGTTTTATACATAACACAAGAGTTCAAATACTCCCGCCATATCTTATAGGCTCCGGCCATCTTCACTTTTGTACCAAAGCTAAATAAAAGAAAGCTTACACTACGTTTCGTAAACCTGAATAGGACGCATCGCGAGATTCTTTTTTCCCTCCTCTGCACATCCCAAATCCTGTTCCATCAAAAGGTTTTGGGGTAAGTACCGTGTGGTCTATCATAGTCCTCTTACCAGAAGACATTTCCATCTTCTCCACTCCATGCCCAGATCCTTGAGGAACTCTCTCCATTGTTTAAGCAATGCGTTGTAAGCGTTTTAAGACACGTGTAACGACATATTTTAAAAAGATACATCATTCCATTTAAAAAATGGAGTTGACCTTCATATCTCCCCTACACCTGCACCTACAAAGGAACTATTAACATCAGATTATGTCCCCCTTGATACCCGGCAATATTTGTCTAAGGAGGAGAAACTACGATCTTGGTGAGCGATTTTGAAATCGGAGCCAGGCTGAAAATGTTGGGGACGATATGTATAAACGTATCCTAGAATATTACTTGCCAACGCTCAATCATTTTTATAAAAACTTGACTTTATTCTTCTTCTTTATTCTTCTATTTAAATTGTTACTTCTTAATGAAAGCAATACAAAAGTTTTTGCATCGTTGCTGTGAGACTAATAATTTAGTTAGAAAGTACAATTTTTGTATCGTGGTATCACACCTTCATCAATAAAGACATTGTCAACCACCGCATTAGTATAAGTGAGGGAATATTTTACCCGTGCACTGAAAGGTTAATATTCTTTTCTTTGTCCATGTATGCATCTTCATATTTCACATATTCCTTATATCTCTTCTTTCTCTTTGTCACCGCATGATGTGTTTACTGTTTTTCTCCCCTGTTTCCTAACCTTGCTTCGCGTATACTTCCCAACTTCTTTCTTGCTCCTCACGATAGTTCTTCTATTTCTTGCTAGGTCCTGGTATGTCTAACGTCTATTTCTAACTATTTCGTTATCATTATTTATCAATCCTGCGTTCGCATTATCCTGCTTGCCTCCACTCTCATTTATCCTGTACGTCCTACGTTGCCCTTCTATTATTATCTTTCCACACCCATTAGCTTCTCTTTTCTGCCTCTTCCAACTTCATTTAACCCCTTCGGCACTTCGTTCTACCATTCGCGTCACCCCTAAATTGCACGTTATGCTGTGTACAATAAACCAGGGAAGTCGCGCATCGATTACAGATTTTCGAGTTTATTACGTGCAGATCACAGACTGCATACATGAAAGCGACAGAACAATTTCAGTGATTTAAAAAAATATATATAAATGTAAGGAAGTGAAAAAAGGCTTACTGGTCAGAACAGTTCTCAGCTTCGCGTGGTTTACATGTGTCCAAAAAATGCGGTCTCGGCTCGCCGATAAGACTTTTCATCACATCGCATATAAACGCCAAAGTAGTTATACCAATCGCATAATGGCCATACCATAGCCACACTTGTTTCGTTCTCGAGCCAGCGGATCCTGTAGCTGTGTCGTAACTATCGGCGGGGTGGGAAACCAATTCCGCTATCCATATCTAAAAATGTGACAAGGATACCATTAGTTAATCTGTAATTAATTGCAGATTATTTCGTTTCAAAAGTTTCCACGCGAAAAACAATGTTTATAGCCCAACATGATCTACGTGCAAAATCAGTTACATCAATTTTTTGGCGAGAATAATTATTTCTTCCATTCCTGTCGCAGGTGGATGCTAAAATTCAAATTTAGTAAGCATCCCTCATCACAATCAATTACATGATTGAAAGTCTTTGTCGTGAGTAATCTAATAAATGAATTACATATTCTGTTCCGTTTTCACAACATAACAAAACGACGACAATGCTTTATTGCAGCGCCGTTCAGGAATTGCCCGATAGGGCAACAGGTCAGACTGCGCGGGGCAAACCCTTGTCGGCGGCGGGCAAGTCACGCCTCCCCAGGCAGAGCCACAAGTTAGTTAACCCGGTTATAAACAATTTTGTGGACGGTTTTATTTAACAAATACTCACCGATCCGGAGATGTAGATTCATCCCTGAAAGCCACGATAAATACTTTCTTTACACACTGTACTTGTATATTGCCGCAATTTCTCATTGATGAAACTTCAGCATAAAATAGATCTCTGGTGGACGGGCAAAAGGGTCAGAATTCATAGTTTTGCAGGAAGAGACTTGGAATATTTAAAGTGCTATGTAAGATCAGGTGTTAAATTTCGAGCATGAATGTTGATAAAATATGTGTCGCCCCATTGGACTTTCAAAATATACTTCATACTCGAAACAAAATTATAAAATTTGAATTAAATTCCAAATTGAGCAAAGGATTTTTTATTTTTAACTTCGATGCACAAAGGGTTTGATTCAGGTGAAATATTATTTTCTTCATCGTATTAATCGATATAACTCAACTTATACTATCTTTCCTGCCATTATACTGTAATTTTGACATAGGAATACTATTACGATCTCCGGTAAAGGGGGGGGGGGGGGGATATTGACTGGTATGTAACGTCCGGTTGTCCAGAGACTACTGAAACGCTTCAGGTTCTCGAGAGGAGAGCGGCGTCCCCTCGAGTATATAGGATAGGTGGGGGTTCGTTGTAAGAGTTAAGGAGTAAAATCCAACTTGAACTTAACAATGTCTTTATTCAAAATAACACTTAATTCTAATAACGATTATAATATTGCTTACGACTACGATTATATATGTGTTTTTTTATGTTTTTGGGTTTTTATGTTTTTTGTCCATGCTAACTAATTGCGCTAATTAAGTTAAATATATGTATATGAGTATGTGCTTCTGTAGTAAGCTCGGCCGCTACCGTTTCCGGAGCAGTTCCCGAAACTTTTGACAGATTTCGTATTCTATACTTCTGCTGTGAGGGCGGCCGCTACCGTTTCCGGAGCAGTTCCCGACACTCGTGGCAGGGTTTGTACTCGAAGGTTCCGTAGACCTTGTCTTCGCTAAGCGGTTAAGCTGCTACCTACTAATAGGAGCAACGCTTGAAACCTCCGTGAAGACAAAGTTCTCAACCTTGAATGAAAGATCATGAAAGGAGCTCTAAGTACCTTTGTACACTGAGAACCAGTCGCTGCCGTTTCCGGAGCGTGCTGAAATTCTGCTGGATAGTACTCAAGCTGCCTCTAGGAACTAGCATTCGTTGGTCGCTTGGACGTGTTCGTATTCGAATGAGCGCGCTTGGTGCTGCGCACGCCTCCTTTTATACTAGAAAATTGGCGGGCTGGCGCATGCGCAGTAAGTCTTTATTCGTTATTTTGCATTTTGCTCGCTTAATACATATTATTATGTGTTGCACTTTTAGCAGTATGTCTAATTAATTATTCTTAACATTTCTATAATATTTGTTTCTCTAATATTTGCTTATATTATAATTTATATCTTAAAGTATGTACAATGCTTGTGCGCGGTAACATAGGTTCGCTCTGCGGTAATGTAGTACAGTTCTACTTTATCGACGGTCGGTAATTACTGGTTCGAGTCCCTGTGGGACGTTATAGGTACTACTGGAACCATAAACAAAGTACAGCGATGCAGTAAATGTTAGCGTACTTATATTGCTTTTACTAAAATTGAACTTATACTCGGTTGCCCGTCCACCGGAGAGATATTCCTTATTATTATTATTATTATTATTATTATTATTATTATTATATAAACGGGAGAACCCTTTAGACTACAAAATTTGGACATAAAGTACAAGAAGTATAAAATATAAAATTAAATTAAAATATAGATAAAGTACGCCGCGTTTACACCAAGGCGAACACAATCAAAAACATTGTTCGCGAACGTTTTCATCTGTTCTTGCCGTGTCCACACCGCCGCAAATAGAACAAAACGTTCACATACGATTCGTACACTGAGTTTTGTACATGTTTGCAGCAGTGTAGACACGGCAAGAACAGACGAAAATGTTTGCGAACAATGTTTTTGTTCGTGTTCGCCTTGGTGTAAACTAGGGCTGTAACCAATATTCGAATAATCAAAGTATTCGAATATTCGAATATTCGAATACCACAGAATTCGAATAATTTCTTCGAATATTCGAATATTCGAACTTCGAACCTTCGAATATTCGAATATTCGAATTTCGAACCTTCAAATATTCGATCTTCATACCTTCGAATATTCGAACTTCGAACCTTCGAATATTCGAACTTCGAATATTCTGATATATCGAAGTTTTGATTGTACCGAATAGGAATCTGAACATGAAATATTTGTTCACAGTTTATCGTGAAATTCTTTTCATATTGGCCTTTACAATTATTTGTTTTTCAAACGATAAATTTGTAACTTTATTAATCTTTGGTAAATTTTGAAACGAAAAAAAACATCAGTTATTAGTATTATTATTTTTATAATAATGAGTGGAAAACCCTGACGGAATCGGCCAAGGGCCCCCTCCTCTAGGCCCACCCGTGTCCCATCATAAGCGGATGACAAACAGTATAAGCAGACTTTTTTTGTTCGAAACTAAAACTCCATAAGCGATTTTGAGGAACTATAATATTTTTATTTTTCCCGCGTTACTATAACGTTATTTTTCTAAATTTATAGAGTATTCTTCGTTTTATAGACACCACCTTACTCATTAATAGTAATTTTATTCTTTGTTTCTGTAACCTACCCCCACACGTGCGAATGTCTCTCCCTTCTCTCAGTGTTGTAAGGCCCAGTTAACTCTCGTGGTACGCGATGTAAGTGACTTTGTTACTCGGAAAATTAATTTTAAGTGACTGATTGAAAATATCATGACACGAGAATAATGCGTTCACGATGAACGAACACGACTGTGTTTTGGAATGATGTCTGCGTCACGAACGTTTGACCAGAAAGGGTGCTGTTGTTTACTTAAACATAAATAGTATATGAATAAATTGTATACAGATATAATGATAAAATTAGTAGTTAATTTATTAAATTTATTTTTATTTAATAAATAAATTAAAGAAACTCGCCAAATTTAATATTCACCTGTTTATCAAAAACATGTCCATTTGTTTATAATTTAAGTTCTGCTCTGCCCAATGAATTATTTTTTAAATGGCTGCAGCATACAGTGTGTCCGCGGGAAAGCTAAACAGCCGGCTTCCTCCTAAACTATTGGAGATAAAAATATAAAAAAAAATAGGGAATTGCATGGTTCGAGGGGGCCAATTAATTAGCGCGAACGAATTTTTTTATCGATTATTATTTTAAAAGATACGATGGTCAAGTTCGGTTTTTCAAATGGAACTATTTTTTTTGAATACCTGAGTTGATAGTGCGTTCCAAGACAAATTCAATAAGCTTTAATGTATACACTTTATTTTCACTGGTTTTTAAGATATTGCGCTTGCAAATTTACTGATTTTCACTGGAAGAAAACTGTCTGGTATAGCACGGACCGGGGACGGTCTTACTGGATCCACGGGTGGCACTGCCTTTTGAAATAGATACCTACCTGCCAAAGGTCTACGCCAGGCCCAAAGGCTGGACAATTTTTTTCCGTCAGAAATGCTACTTAGGTAGGTACATCTGCGGTATCGAGAAGCGCACCGTTACTTTTATTTCGCACTTGCTTCTACGCTCGGATGGCCGGTTCTTTTGGGAGGGATGCAAGTTCGATTGGTTAGGTTAGGAGGAGTGAAAGCTGCTAGACTAAATTTCAATCATAGGGAGCAGATTGTATCAGAACCATTCGGATTTGCATTCCTCACAAACGGCTGCTCTCTTGAAGAGGCCCTCTTCACAGCAATGCCCACGTTCTCTCGCACGGAATACGTTAACGCTTGCTTTTGTTCTGATATTGAAGCTCGTGTTTATACTCGAGAGGACCACGCGTCGACAGCGGGCTACCCCTTTTCTTCCTGTGTCTCTCCACGAGCCGTGTTGACGGTGGATTGTAGGAGCGATGAAGAAAAGGGTTACTTAATACGCTCAAATGGATAATTCACCCTCGACTGCGGAGGGTCGACTTCAATTCGTTACGTTCGGCCCAGGATTCGTACCTTTTTCCGAAAAGAGCCATAAAAATCGGGTGAGGCACAGCGAAGGTCTGTCCTCGCCACGGGGTGCCAGCGCATCACACATTTGGGCAGTGTGTGACCCGACTACCCTCCGTGTAATTGGTCTGCGCGAAGTGGGGCGCAAGTTCGATCATTATCAGTACTCCTACCCGACGGAATACGATTTACTTTAATTGTGTGTTTTGTAATAAAATGTTTCTAACGTCTCCTGAATTCAATAACTGGCATCCAGATATCTACGCTCCTACAATCCACCGTCAGCACGCCTCGTGGAGAGACACAGGAAGAAAAGGGGTAGCCCGCTGTCGACGCGTGGTCCTCTCGAGTATAAACACGAGCTTCAATATCAGAACAAAAGCAAGCGTTAACGTATTCCGTGCGAGAGAAGGTGGGCATTGCTGTGAAGAGGGCCTCTTCAAGAGAGCAGCCGTTTGTGAGGAATGCAAATCCGAATGGTTCTGATACAATCTGCTCCCTATGATTGAAATTTAGTCTAGCAACTTTCACTCCTCCTAACCTAACCAATCGAACTTGCATCCCTCCCAAAAGAACCGGCCATCCGAGCGTAGAAGCAAGTGCGAAATAAATATACCGCAGATGTACCTACCTAAGTAGCATTTCTGACGGAAAAAAATTGTCCAGCCTTTGGGCCTGGCGTAGACCTTTGGCAGGTAGGTATCTATTTCAAAAGGCAGTGCCACCCGTGGAACCAGTAAGACCGTCCCCGGTCCGTGCTATACCAGACAGTTTTCTTCCAGTGAAAATCAGTAAATTTGCAAGCGCAATATCTTAAAAACCAGTGAAAATAAAGTGTATACATTAAAGCTTATTGAATTTGTCTTGGAACGCACTATCAACTCAGGTGTTAAAAAAAAATAGTTCCATTTGAAAAACCGAACTTGACCATCGTATCTTTTAAAATAATAATCGATAAAAAAATTCGTTCGCGCTAAATAATTGGCCCCCTCGAACCATGCAATTCCCTATTTTTTTTATATTTTTATCTCCAATAGTTTAGGAGGGAGCCGGCTGTTTAGCTTTCCCGCGGACACACTGTAGACTGTACAAAGGTAGAATATCGTTTGAAAAACAAATAATTGTAAAGGTCAATATGAAAAGAATTTCACGATAAACTGAGAACAAATGTTTCATGTTCAGATTCCTATTCGGTACAATCAGAAATTCGATAGATCCGAATATTTGAACGTTCGAATATTCGAATATTCGAAGACATTAATAATAATAATAATAATAATATTTATTCACGGGACAAGCCCATTAAGACAAAGTATATCAATACAATAATTATAACAGACAGAACAGCCAACCGACATCGTGTTTAACTCGAACAATAAAGACAGCGTAAAAGTGACAAAGGAGTGGGATACTTAGTATACATGGGAAACACCGTGTAGGTCTAGGTTACCTTTATATAAAGCCATCCGAAAACAAGGCTATTCGAACGTTAGACTTAAATCTCGAGAAGGTATCAGCAAAGAAATCAATATCCCCGTGATATCTGTTTGCGAGACCACTTAATCTATGCAGGGGATCAGCATGCCCAACCCAGGAGGAGTAGTCCAGAGATTTAAAAAGGAGTGTATGCCTAGAAGCGCGTACAGGTACATTGAAATTGACTAACGCCAAAACACGAGGGTTATCAACCATCCCATTCAGTATTCTGTACAGAAAAGCCAGGTCCGTAACTCTCCTCCTATGCTCCAGGTTCCGGATATTAGCTCTGCTCATGATAGGGCCGTAGTTGTGGTCAAAACGAGCAAGAGGCTGGCCAGTTTTGTAAGCTAAAAGGCGCAAGAATCTGTGCTGGACCCTCTCGAGTTGTCCTGTATTTCTCACAACGCGGTGCCCAGATAACGCTTGCATATTCGAGGTGAGGCAGCACTAGGGTTATATAAAGGTAACGCAGCGTGGAAGGATCCGCGAAGTCAGCGCTATTCCTGGATACAAACCCAAAGGCTTTATTTGAGACCGCAACGATGTGTTGAATGTGCTGGGTAAATGAGAAGGAAGAGTCGATATAGACCCCGAGGTCGCGAGCACCGTCTACACTTGAGAGCTGGACTCCCGCTATTTGGTAGGGATAACGCAATGGGTTTTTGCAACGAGACAACCTTAAGATGTGGCACTTGCTAATATTCAACTCCATGTGGTTCGACAGACACCATTCGGAAAGCCTATCTAGGTCCCATTGAAGACTTAGGGAATCAGAAGGGCACGAGATGCATTTATAAATTTTTAGGTCGTCCGCAAACAGTATGTACTCGCAACCTAAAATGATCTGGCGAATGTCATCGACGAACAGTAAGAACAGTAAAGGGCCGAGATGGGATCCCTGGGGGACCCCTGACGTGGCAAAGATCTTCCGAGAAAGGACCTCCCCGACTCTAACCCGTTGGACACGCCCAGTTAAGTACGAAAAGAGCCACCTTAACAGTTGACCCTTAAACCCGATGGCGGAGAGTTTGTCGATGAGTAAGAAATGGTCAACCCTATCAAAGGCCTTCTTGAAATCCGTGTAGATGGCGTCCACCTGCAACTTTTTGTCCAGTCTCCTGGCCACGAAGTTACAGAAGACGGCCAAATTGGTGACGGTGGATCTACCCGATAAAAACCCGTGCTGCTCATCGGATAAAGCGTTCCTAACCAGGCCACTAATTTTCCTAGTGACGATAGCTTCGAGCAGCTTGCTCATAATATTAAGCATCGAAATAGGCCTATAGTTTGAGATGTCAGACTTCGCGCCGGCCTTGTGGACCGGAGTGATAGTGCTGACTTTCCAAGCTGACGGGAAGTGCCCATCGGTTAGAGATCGGTTGAAAATTAACCAGAGCGGACGAGACAGTATAAATTTGCAGTTCTTTATAAAAATTGGAGGGATTCCATCCTCGCCGGGACCTTTATAAATGCTGAGGCTGTCAATTTCATCGAGTACTTCGCCTATGCTGACATTCAGGCCAGACAGATCAAGCGGCGAGTCTGTACCGGCGAAAGCGACGTAATTTGGATGTGTTGCCAAATAAACCGACTCGAAAAAACTCGCGAACAGATCGGCAATTTCTGAGTTATCAGAAGAGGTCGTGCCATCAAGGGACATAGATCCAGGAAGACCATGGGCAGAGCGCTTAGAATTAATAAATTTCCAAAAAGTTTTAATATTTATAGGGATAGAGGCCTCCGTGGACGCAACGTATCCCCGATAACACGACCTGGAAAGAGACTTGCATTCGGACCTTAGATGGCAAAAAGTTAGGTAATCGTGCCAGTCGTTACTTTTCTTATAGGCAAGGTGAGCTGCCTTTTTAGCCTTGATACGCGAAATTAGTTCCTTAGAGAACCAGCTCGGGTAATTAGCAAAGTAAGCTCTCGTTACTGGAACGAAGGATTGTATCGCGTGGAAAATATGATTGTAGAGGAAGGTGACGGACTCCTCCGTTGATAAGCTATTCAGGCAGCCGTCCCAGTCGACCGCATTAAAGTACTCTACGATTCGCGGTCACCGTTTTTAAAGTCACATCTACTGGACACAGAGCGACCGGCAGCCTGAGTAGCACTGAGCTGAAGATCCGCGAGAAGAGCAGGATGGTAGGGATCGAGTGGTAAGAGGTGATCGGAAACCAGCGTCAGTGAGACTCCATTAAAATTGGAGAATATTATATCAAGGAGATCCCCGCGGGAATTAGGACACGAGTTGAGATTATGTAAACAACAGATTTCTTTGATGTACTCGTGAGCTGACAATTCGTCTCCAGATACAGCGCGCGGGAGACTAACAGACGTTACAACCGAGGATAGGTCATCCCAGACACACCTGGGAAGGTTGTAGTCGCCAAACAATAGTATGTTTTCAAGCGGGAATTGTCTTAGCATCGGATGAAATATCGTTGTTTAACCACGTCTCAACTAAGATTATTACGTCATATTGGGTGCTGCTGCACGCCACAGCCAGAGATAAGTCGTTCAATTTAGTACGGAGACCGCGCACATTCTGATAATAGATTCTAATGTTCCGTGAGAGTATTAATTTTTTGAACGACGTGTAGAGGAGACCGAGACAATCTTGGGGACGCCGTTCACGTATCTAATCGTCTTGTTCGTATCACCATCTGCATGGAGAACGCTGAGTTGCTCCCTGAGCTTCTTCAAGCACGACCGTTGCAGGGGGGTTTTATCGTCGGCAAACTTTAGCGGACCGAGGTATGAGGATTTCTTCCTTAGCACTTCCTTCACCGAATCAGCTGATTTAAGGGTCACGCATAGCGGTCGAGGAGATGCTCCGAGGGGCCTACCAATCCTGCGTGTCTTGATGCCGTCGTAGTCCGAGGGATGTATCTGGGTGAGGACCGCGCGAACGACCTCCACCTCCTTTGGAGCTGCTAAGTGCGCTGGCGAGCTCGAGTCTTCGACCAGCCCGTAGACGATCAGATTGACGGACCTCTTCTCCCTTTCGACAAACTCGGCCACAAGGTCATCTGTGGAGGGGCCTGCATCCGATGGCATATTGGTCAAGGAAGTGAGACGATCCTCGACCCTCTGCACACGCTCCGTTACAGCGGATACTGAATTCCGAACCTCGCTGATCTCGGATCTAATTTCGGATAGTATATCCTTGCGAAAGGCTGCAAATTCGCTTCGAATGAGGTAACTGATGGCATCCAACGATGGTGGCGAGGAACCTCCGTGGCTAGCCCTCGGTAGCGGCGAGTTTGAGGTGGTGGGTGGTGCGACGGGAGATTTGCAATTAAGCAACTGACCGATGTGCCAGGGGTGTCCAGAGCGGCTCAGGCAGGAGTCCGCGTAGTGGGTGGTAATGCCACATCTAGGACACTTAAGCGGGTTCGCAACAGCCGCCTTACAACTTTTACACTTAATAGACATGGCCGAAGGATCTCAGATGCCAGACTTGCACTGACTTCACGTGGAAAAATTTGCACCAGCAAGAAAAGTCTCGTAAAGAGGTGATAGCTATAACCGTGGATCCGCAACGGTCCGATTTAAAGCGCGAGGAGTGTAAACAAACACGTCTGAACACTTCAGCGGTTGACAGCTGACATTATTCGTATTCGAAATTATTCGAATTATTCGAATATTCGAATAGTCGAATAATTACAGCTCTAGTGTAAACGCGACATCAAGCGTAGGGTAAAGGACCCAATTACTGACACTTTAAGCGTTGACGCTGACATTATCTTATAGTTTTGTACTTATAGACTAAAAATATATGTTATTCTTGTTATTTATTATTGTTTAATATGTTTAGGGTAGATGTCCCAATTACTGCCACTTTTTTTATTTTATGTAATAAAAACGTAACATATAAAAAAAGTATACAAAAAATATTATTATTAAGGCTGCCGTCTCAAGTTTGTTTTGGTCTGAATCGATCGAAGCGTCCCTTGTAAACAGACGGACCCTAATGAAACTACTGCGGTCGATAAAAAGAAGTTGTACATAGGTGACATCTCCAGGTACTCTATGTAGACGACTTTTTGACGCATAGTTGCCACATATTCTGGTCTCTCTGTCTCTGCCGCGCTGTTGCCAAAGCTCTTTCTATCGAGAAGTCTTGAAAGAATACTGGACGTAAAGGAGGATAGCAATAATGAAAGATAGAGAGGTTGGGTAGTGAAGTTAGGAAACATGTCAATGAAACAATACTAATTTGCGTATTAATATTTTTTATTTATACGTAGAAGGATGTAATATTTTGTATAATCATTGTGCAATTGAAGGGTCGGGTGCAATAAGGGGATTAGCGCTCGGAAATGGGAAAAATTATTGTCCAAACGCTAAGAAAGATTGGAAAATTAAATGTTATTAAACTGAATTTAAAAAAATATAGTGTTGTAAAGCTCGTCAGAACACATATTTTTTTCTATTTACAGTTTGTTTATCCAATCATTACTATTCGAGCTAAAAATTCTAAACAAAAAATTTTCATCGTCCAAAATCATTATTTCTTTAAACATAAATTGCGATAACTTGAGTAAATATTAAGGGATCGTTATGAGACTTAAATCATAACTTCAGAAAACTCAAGCGAAGCCGTAAAATGTATGCACAAAACCCTCATGTTAAAAAATGTAATAATATTTCATTAAAAAGTAATATTGGACATAACCCATGTTTTTAAGATACGTATAACTTGCAGCAACAAAGTTTTTCCTTAATATACAAGCAAGATTTTCACAAATTTTCACACTGATTAATAAATAATTGTAGAAGATATGGCGATATATATAAATTCTGCGCGGCACCAACAGTCAACGCGAGTGCTAAAACTGCTAAGTAGCGCATTATACGCGGCTGCTGACTGTTGGTGACGCGCGAGATTTATATATATCATCATATCTTCTACAATTATTTATTAATCAGTGTGAAAATTGGTGAAAATCTTCCTTGTATACTAAGGAAAAACTTCGTCGCTGCAAGTTATACGCACCTAAAAATTGCCTCGATACTTTTTAACGGCGAACGTTGAAAAACATGGGTTATGTCCAGAATTACTTTTTAATTAAATATTATTACATTTTTCATCATTTTATGTGTTAGAAACGTCGTTCTAAGGGTAGTGATGTAGTTTGATCCAGGACAGTTCTGGGGTAAGGACTGAGCGGTCTCTCACAGTTCGCATACCAGAAGGCATCGCCTTCCCCATTCCGTGGCCAGATCCTCCAGGAACAGAATTCCTATTCTTTGGCAATACGGCGTCACGCCGATTGCCATTCCCGTAACCTTTATCTTACTCTAAACAACCAATCCTTCGACACCCGATAGTTGGAAGACCCAAAGTGGTCGCCAGCCATCGCCTGATGTCAGGACTGTTTAGTCTCACGCACCCCCATTCAGGAACACACGCAGCCTAAGTCCCAGTCATAATCCATCGAAGGCAGGACAGCGTGGGGCCATCCGCCCTCGACCCTACCCTTAAGATTGGTGATGCTAACATATGCATACATTTTACGGCTTCGCTAGAATCTTCTGAACTTATATTTCAAGTCTCATAATGATCCGTTAATATTTACTCACGTTATCGCAATTTATGTTTAAAGAAATAATGATTTTGGACGATGAAAATTTTTTGTTTAGAATTTTTAGCTCGAATAGTAATGATTGGATAAACAAACTGTAAATAGAAAAAATTATGTGTCCTGACGAGCTTTACAACACTATTTTTTATAAAAGCGGAGCGGATCCCAGTGCTCACCGTATGTGCTTGCGACCATCGCGCACGCCCGTCGCGCACGCGATGGACGGAGTGTCACGGCGCCCGAAAGACGGAGCGAGACAAAACAGCAACGCGTCGTCTGTCTCGTACCGTCCTCGCTCGCTGTCAGTGGCTCTCGCTCGCTCTCGTTCCATCTCGCTCTCGCCTTCGCCAGACAAGAGTGAGACAGAAGTGGTGGAGATAGCGAGGAACCCGTATCGTGTGCACCAAACCGAGCACATACGGAGACAATACTGTAAATCGGATTATGTTTAGCATTATCAGATTAGCAATGTTACATTTATAATCAATTATCTAGTACAGTTCTAGAAATAAACTGATTTATACCGTGTTTCAACTCATTTTAATCTGGAAAATCTCAGCAGTATGTTACTAAAAATTAACAAAATTTTTAAAAAAACCCGACAGCTTACGAGGCCGATCACTACTTACGAGGCCTTCCAATTTTTTAATTTCTATCTCGCAATTTTGAAAATTATATATCGTAGGACAATTCTAAAGACACCTTATTTGTCCAAATCGGTGTGTCCGTACAGGTTCTATAGCGTAACATCTGGACATACAAACATAGCCTGATAAACACAATACCCTCTTGTACGTGCCGCAGTCGGGTAAAAACATTACGTTTTACATTTTATTAATACAAAATTCACCGCAAGCAACACTATATGCTTCTCGAACCGAGATTAGAAACCGCCGAATAGCCCAAATCCTCAGCTCGAATAGAGATAACGGATAAACATAAAGAATCTTTTATTCTAATTTATCCAGAAATTATCTTTGCCCATCTTTGTTCTCCAGCCGCTTCGCCGTGATTCATTCAAGCCTTCCTGATGATAAAATAGTAATAGGGGAAATGCGGCAACAACGCGATATGACTCTCGATACGTATCGGCAACTATGTCTTTCCTACATTTATCGGCTAGCATGGACTTCCACCGGTTCTGACGGTACATGGCGCGAATGTACCATCAACGCCGGTGACGAAGAATCCTTGAAGCATAATTCTGTCATTTCTCGAGTCTGTGCCTCATTCTGTCTCAATACACGAGTCATAAATTCATCATTATTTCAACGTACGGTGCTTATTAGCGTCCAAACGCACCAGACCCGCCTGCACGGATGTCTACAGGAGGCAACTATACCCGCAAAAACTTCCTTCTTGCCGATTCCACGACGTAAGTTGGTTGAAACGGTTTGTTTACTACGTCGCATATACGTATTACGCTGGTGCTACGTGGCTCGAATATACCACCAACGCCGGTGACGGAGAAGCCTTGGAGCTTCATTCTGTCAGTTTTCGAGTCATAAATTCATTATTATTTCAACGTACGGTGCTTATTAGCGTTCAAACGCACCAGACCCGCCTGCACGGATGTCTTCTGCAGACAACTATACCCGCAAAAGCTTCCTTCTTGCCGATTCCACGACGTAAGTTGGTTGAAACGGTTTGTTTACTACATCGCGTATACGTACACGCTTTTCCTAGCTTGTGTGAGAGTATGCACACATTCAACGCCCGAGGAGACGGCAGCCTTAAACGGAGATTCTGATTTACATAAAAATAAAACAAATATATGTACTCATATGTACCTAGTGCTTAAAAAGTAATATTGAAAAATGAAAGTGCCATTCGAGCGTCAAAAACGCGACTACGTTAGTAGGAAGTAATGGCGAAATCATACTAAAGAAGGGGCCGCAATTTTATTATTCAACGTCTATCTATTGCATAAAATGAATTATTCTGGTCTATAAGAAATACTTTAATGATATAAGGAATAACATACATAATATTTATTGTTAAATTATAATAATTAACGATGACAGTTATAGGTACACTAGGATCGCTCGCGAATTTTAATTAATTATTAATAAATTCTTCATATTTAATTCATAAAACTATTTTTTTTTAATGAAAGAGATGTTAAATAATATTATGTTTCAAACTGAGACGATTTTTAGGTTAAACAACACGTGAAATGATTAAATGAAGTTCAGTTATAATCTTAAGGTGGCAGTAATTGGGATATCTACCCTACTTGGTAAACAAAATTTAGTGGATCTTAAAACTTCGATTTTTATATATAAATTCATCAATTTTAAAAATATATTTCGAGATCTATTACTGACATCCTTCAAATGTATTTGACTGGATTACTGACACCCCAATTACTGCCAGCTAACCTAATACTGTTTATCTCATTTTAAGATTATATTGTCTCATGTACATGAGCAACTACTGCTATGACAGTAATACCAAAATGCTTGAAACGCTTGCACCAATCACTGTCACCCAATTAATAAGTAAAAAGACGTAATGAATCGTTGAATTCGGATCATTATTACTTTCAATGATGCTTATATTATTTGAAACATTATATTTTGTTATGTTAATAGCTTAAATATTACAATTACAGCATTTGCTTTAACGCCTTGTTTTCTCTTTAGTTAGTGTTACGTACGCAGACTTATCTTTGACTTTCTAACCCTTTCGGGTGTCCGGAATGCACGTGACCCGGCGGGGTCACCGTTTCCTGCAGTGGTGTGATGCAACCGAGTTTTCCCCGAAAACTAATATTCAATGAAGGCACTCATGTCCCCACTACTTTCTAAGCCGAATTTCACCGTATAAAAAGGGCCACGAATTCACACTCGGGGGCTCATTTCAAATCTAGTACGCATAGACGAAAGAGGCTTATTTACTTCAACTTAAACCAGACAGTACGTAGAGTTGCTGATAGGTGTTGTTACTATTAAACTCTTTGAGACCCCCGCATTTCTCAGTGCGTCAAAACCGAGAGGTGGACTTAGGTACCGCGACAATTAAACACTAAAAACATTTGTAAAAGACTGAACTTATAGAATATAATTAGTTATTTCTAACCCAGAGTTCTTTTATTTAAATTAACCATTATCTGAATTTCCACTTCGAGATAAACCCACATAGATACTCCTTTACCGCTCAAGGTGTATCACTTTATAAAGTTACGAGGCTAAACTAACATTTCCTAGTGGCTCCCGGGGATACCAGACCCCGGTTCGTCCACGACTTCCACCTTCCTAGCGGCTCCCGGGAATACCAGACCCCGGTTCGTCCGTGAAAGCTTACCTTCCTAGTGGCTCCCGGGAATACCAGACCCCGGTTCGTCCACGACAACCAACCTCCTTATAGCGGCTCCCGGGGATACCAGACCCCGGTTCGTCCGCTACTAACAAACTCCAAAAACAAACTCAATCCTCGGCCTCGCAGCCGCCATTCACATTGCCCTCAGCCTCGGCTCGTAACAAATTGGTGACAGCGGTGGGATTTATTCTCTTAGCTGGTTATTCAGATTTTGATGTGCTTTCGGCACAAGCCAAATCTTACGGCCCCGCGTCCGAGAAGGCCTATTAGAGTTAGGCCGGAATATCGCGAGAATATTTGTATTAAAGGTTGGACTACAACCTTGGTCGATGGTAGCAAAATCTGTTCACAGTGTGCTTTAACCACGCCTAAAGAAATATCAAGTACCGCATTAGAACATCGGTTTCAGCGTAATCCGCCTGTAGTTCTTTGCGAATCTTGTAACGAGTTCTTGTACGAGACTCAACCAATTTTGTATTGCCCTCGTTGCACACTAAATTACCTCACGCACGGTCCGTGAACGGTTCGGATAATTTGAAGCAATCAAATTATCTGTAAAAGGAAAGAAAATCTTTCGCTTTTACTTTTAACGCCTGTTCGGGTCGTTACTTTATTAATTAATCATGCCCGGAAGCCAAGCCTCGGCCTCTCCGGAGGATATAGCTAATCTGACTTTGTCAATGGCCAATTCAATGGCATTACTTACACAGCGTAACTGCATACAGTACGCCGCAGCCTCAATTCCGGTTTTCGACGGTGAGACTCCAGCCCTCTCGGTTTTCGCCCAGAATGTAGAAAACGGGTTGGCATTGATACCGCCAAATACGGAGACTGAATATCTGACAATCGTATTAACAAAACTCACGGGTCCTGCGAGAATTAGTATTCGGGACAAGACATTTTCTGATACGTCGGAGTTATTAAAATATCTTAAAAAACGTTACGCTCCGGGACGTAATCTAGCGCATTTCCAAGGGGAAATCGCTCGACTTAAAATTCGTAACAACGAATCTTTAAGAAGATATATCGACCGAGTTAGTCATCTCGCTCATCGCTCTCGCGCAGCAATTCGGGATCGGTACGGTGCGAACGCCGATGAAATAACGAAGGAAATGGACAAAGACATACTGGAGAATTTCATCGAGGGATTACCGGAACGCGTTGCGTGGCGAATGGCGGCATTGGGCCAAAAACACAAGGATTTGGACGAGGCGATTGAGGCCGTCCTCCTAGTAGATCGTCGCCTCAGGAATCGCCGTGAAACCCACGACGACCGATCGATAGATTATGACGACGAGTATCGCGGAAGAAGACGGAGCCGTGAACGGGATCACGGGCCGCGACCTCTGTACCCTCAGTCACCCTCTCCCTCGCGTTATCGCAGGCAATACTTTAGGGACAGGAGCGCATCTGGTTCGGAAAATGAATACGAAGATCGACCAAAACGCGTGACGGCTATGACCTTACGTAGGAGCGATTCACGTTCCCCATCCTATAATTCTGACGCGTCAGAACAGGGTAATTACCGCGATAGGAAATACACTGGGAGAAATAGTGATAGGCAAGAATTATACTGTTGGAATTGCGGCGTGAAGGGACACGACGGGAAGAGTTGTAGGGAAAGAAGCAGATTTCAGCGTAGAACTAGATCACCGATAACTTCGTCCGCCGGACCAAGTAAATCTTTAAACTTCGAGGACGCTCATCGCAACGGCGATCCGGTGAGTGTTTTAAAAAAGGATCGCCCAAAAACAATCCGGTTCACCGACGAGAAGAACAAAGATTATTCAAAGAGGCGCCAATACCGAGAATCAGAGTTGACGTCCCAGAATTGGAAAACGGACAAGGGGAGTTTCTCATAGACGGAGGGGCCTCCGTTAACCTAGTCGCCCTTAACGTATTAGGAGATAAGGCCGAAATCACTTCCAGAGAAAAGATAGAGATAACGAGTCTGTCTCCTTCGCCCATTCACACTTTGGGAACCACTACGTTGCATATCAATGGCATTCCAGCGTATTTCTATGTGATTAAAGATCTCCCCGTAGTCGCAGATGGTCTCATAGGAAGCCCTTTTTTGCTACAAGAGCAAGCAGAGATTTCCTACCATCACAAAACACTCGTCACTCACAGTCAACCGGTTAGGCCTATCAGATTTATTAACTTCCCAGAAATGGAGGAACAGTTCAACTCTTCCAAAATAAAGCACCGAATTCCTGGAAGGACAACGCAGCAGATAGCGTTGTTAGTGGCCAACCCGGAGGTCAAGGAAGGTTATCTTCCGCGTCTCAAGACACCAAAGAACGTTTTCATCGGCGAAGCTGTGGTATCTAATCAAGATGGAAAATGTTACGTTTTAGCCACCAACACCGGAGACGAGGAAGAAGAAATAGATTTGGAGCCTCAATATTTACAACCCTACGATACCATGGACACCTCCGACGAAGACCCAATTTCATCGTATTTATCACAACCCATCAACGAACAAAATAGAGGTCAGAATATATGGAACACCCTAAAAACTGATCACCTTAATCCTGAAGAAAAACGACACATTGAGGACATTATTCAAGAATTCTCTGATAGGTTTTTCTTGCCGGGAGATAACCTTGATAAAGTTCCAAATTTCCATCACTCTATTCACGTAACTGACGAAATTCCTATTAATACAAGACAGTACAGATACCCACTTGTACATCAAGAGGAGATTCAACGGCAAGTAGGAGCATTGTTATCACAAGGCATTATCAAACCGTCTACATCACCATACAATTCACCCCTGTGGATCGTACCTAAAAAGGCCGATTCTGATGGCAACAAACGCTGGCGTATGGTCATCGATTTTCGGGCGTTAAATGAAAAAACCATCAGTGATAAATATCCACTTCCTCAGATTACTGAAATTTTGGATAAGCTGGGGAGTGCAAAATATTTTTCAGTTTTTGATTTGGCCAATGGTTTCCATCAAATCGAAATGGATCCAAAGGACCAAGCGAAAACGGCTTTCACCACTCCGTATGGGCATTACGAGTTTGCGCGTATGCCTTTTGGGTTGAAGAACGCACCACCAACATTCCAACGCCTTATGGACCAGGTTTTAACAGGTATGCAAGGAACTGAATTATTTGTATATCTGGACGACATCGTGGTTTACTCCTCGTCGCTCCGGGAACACGAAATCAAAGTTAGGAAATTATTGAATCGCCTGCGTGAACACGGACTCACACTCCAAACCAACAAATGTGAATTTCTCCGCAAAGAAGTTGCATACTTGGGACACATAGTATCAGCAGATGGGGTAAAACCGCATCCAGGGAAGTTGCAAGCAGTGAAGAACTTTCCTGTGCCCAAGACACAAAGAAACATCCAGCAATTCTTGGGTTTAACAGGATATTATCGCCGTTTTATTCAAGACTACTCACTGAAGGCAAAACCATTAATTCAACTTTTGGGAAAAGGAATTAGATTCAAATGGGCCGAAGAGCAACAGCGAAGCTTTGAAAAATTACGAGACGAGCTTTGTGAAGCACCAATTCTACAGTATCCAAACTTCAACCGACCATTTGTCATCACTACAGACGCCTCAGATTTCGCAATCGGAGCAGTTCTAAGCCAAGGAGACATAGGTTCTGATTTACCAATAGCTTATGCTTCCCGAAGCTTAAATCAAGCCGAGAAAAATTATTCCGCCACGGAGAAAGAATGCTTAGCCATGGTATACGCAGTTCAATACTTTAGATCATACATTTTTGGTCAGGAGTTCACTCTAGTTACTGACCATCGACCTTTGGTTTGGTTGCACTCGGTCAAAGATCCGACTTCGCGATTAGTTAAATGGAAACTAAAACTTCTTGAGTATGAATACAAGGTCGTGCACAAAGCTGGAAAAATCAACAAAAATGCTGATGCATTATCACGAAACCCTACAGCAGTTTGCTTACCTCTCTCCTCTAAGGGGAAGATGATCTCTGACACCAACACCATAGGACATCGCATCAGGACATTATGCCGAAACCAAAAGGTGAAGCTAAACTACAAAGAACCCAGTTCCGAAGATTCTGATGAAGCCACTACACCAGTTGCTCGCCGAACACAGCGAAAAACTAAACCACCACAAACCACGTTAAAAAGGAAAATATTACCTCCTTCATTATCAACCGTACAACCTGCACCGGTAAACCGGGAAGAGGAGGAACCCATTGAGGAGGACAGAACTTTAACCGCAGATTCAAATCCTTTCTGTGACTCAAATTCCTTGGACGCTACATTAATACCCGCAGATCAAAGTCAACTATTTTCACAGACAATCATGGAAGGACCAAACGGTTCCCCCTATATCACCAGTATCATCATCCACGTTCAGTAATCCAATTATCACATCCACACCTATTCCTCTAAGAAACATGACGACCCCTTTACAAAATATATCCATCCCTTTACAAAATTTATCCCTTGGAACAAATACTCCCAGGATGGTGGATACCGTTCTGATAGATTCTGAATCTTCACCACCTGAAGATAGCAGTTCGGATCAAGAGGAACCACCCAATATCCCAACCATACCACAGTCAACCATATCAAGCAGTAATCTTCAAAATACACCAGAAGATACCAGGAAACAACTGATTGAGGAATCACATAGCAGCCTCGTTGGAGGACACAAAGGTGTTACCAAAACATTCAATCGACTACAAACCAAATACCACTGGCCTGGTATGCGAAGAGACGTACAGGATTTCATCAGGAAATGTAAGAGCTGTCAGGAACAAAAATTAGTTAGAGCAAAAACACGGCAACCTATGATCATCACCGATACGCCTTTGGAGCCCTTCGATAAACTAGCTTTGGACACCGTTGGACCTCTTCCGGAGACTCCTGCTGGGAACCGTTACATTCTAACAATGCAAGACAGCCTCACGAAATATTGCATCGCAGTTGCAGTACCGAATATTCGAGCCACTACAATCGCAGATGCTTTTGCACGTCATTTTATTTCAATCTTTGGGACACCGCGTTCAATATTAACGGATAAAGGAACCAGTTTTGTGGGAAAGATAATGACACACCTCGCTGAAATCTTCAAGATAAAACAACTAACTACTTCCGGATACAGGCCTCAAACAAACGGTTCTTTGGAGAGAAGCCATATCGTCCTTACAGAATATTTAAAACATTACATGGAGTCGCATGAAGAATGGGATATCTTCATTCCATTTGCCATGTTTTCCTATAATACATCTGTGCACGAAGCCACTAACTTCACACCACACGAGCTGGTATTTGGAAAAATGGCTCGTTTTCCCAGTGCTTTTGATGTCGACCAAAATACAGAAACCTACGGGAATTATCTTACAGAACTAATCACTCGGATGACAAATATCCGCAACACTGCAGCGGATCACCTCAACAGAGCAAAGGAACGATCAAAACGGTACTACGACAGACGAGCACGCCCGCAACAATTCAAAGAAGGGGAATACGCCTACGTTATAAAGGAACCTCGATTAAGCAAATTCGATCCTCATTATATCGGACCATATAAAATAGTTGACGTATCAGATTTACATAACGTAGTCCTGAGTACTGATAATCGCAAACTAATTACTAAACATCAGGATAAATTAAAGCACGCATTTCATCCTGACGATTCTTCGGAATCAGAATGAAAATCATCATACTCCTTCCAGTCATTATGCCAGTGCCACACAATCTTTTCCGATCCGAAGAAGACGAGGGAGAAGAATTTTATGGACCCTGGGATGGAGTTAGACCTACGGATTATCCAGAAGTATACAGGAAGCTTTCGACGTTGTTCTGCGTACAACCATGGACTTTGCACATTTATGAAGCCGAGACTCACCGAATTTGCGAAATTTGCTGGGGAAAATTGCAACGACACGAGCAAGCGGTATTCACCGAAGGAGGATGGCATTCTGTCTGCGTAAATCAGTCGTTGCGAAAAAACTGCACTTGCGAAGTCTGCGGCAGCAGAATCGCTGCTCACCGGCCTGCAACCGAATGTTCGGAGTGCATTGAGGAATATTTCGAGATGGATCGCGAGACCTGGATACAAGTTGAAGCAGGAAAAACCGTCGACGTAATAACGCGATGGTAGACTCGCGTCGATATTAGTTATTTAAAAAAAAAAAATAAAAATAAATAAATAAATAAAAATAAAATAAAAATAAAAATAATAATAATAATAATAATAGTAATAATGGTAATAATAATAATAATATAAAAATATATATATATATAAATAAGTACATTATAATAATAAATACGTCAGAAATAAAGAAAACCAACCCAAGGGAAGCAATAGGCTGGAAACGGCAGGACTCGGGATAACACAACGTTCTGTTCGCAGGAGCGATAACGGACGGGAAGAACATGATTTGGATCTTCGTTCTCATTCTATCTGCTGCTTATGGCATCGGGGAGAAGGTCGGGGAAGATTACACCATCACTCCATTGAAATATAACACTGGGTTGTACTTCGAAAGACTGCAACCCTTGAGATTTTACCGTACGCAATGGAAACTGGTAACCTCTCTCGAGATAACAGATTATTTAAAGAACAGGCCAGCCGTGGAGGAGCATATCAAGCGTGCCAAAGACATTTGTACTAGAAGGGGACTCGACGCGTGCCCCGCAGACGAGCTTGGCCCAGCCATAATTAAAAAACTAGAAGACAGCCGCAGATACAGCGACATGCTAGGAGCAACCTTAGGAGGGGGTCAACGTAGACGGTCCCGAGGAACTCGTGTTACCAGGGGCGCACCCTTATCGTTCATCGGCACAATTAGTAAAGTCCTATTCGGCACTTTATCGGAAGACGACGAAGTCCATTATAATCAAGCACTCGATCGGTTATACTCACAACAAAGAGATATAGCCGAAATAATAATAAACCAAACCCATATTGTACGTTCAGAGTTTGACAATTTCAATTCACAAATTCAGAATGTCTCTGCACAGGTTCAGGCTTTGGTTCAAAAATCCACTACAATAATTGAGACATTACAAAAAACCCAATACGCCATTCGGAGGACGAGACTGGAAAATTTCCTACGGAACTGGATGCTCGTATTGGATTCAGCAACTGACGAATTCCGTTCTCATCTTATAATAATGGTGGACGCTATTTTATTTGCAAAACAAGGAATATTACATCCTGCCATCTGGTCACCCAAACAACTCTGGACCGCCGCTGAGAAGATCAAGAATGCCACCACCTATGAGTTTCCATTGACTCCTACCGAATTACTTTCTGAACAAATTAACGGTATTACGGAACTCAAGATTGTATGTACTGAGGGTAGAGCGTTATTCCAGCTGACGGTGCCGCTGTTAGATTCCGAATTTTTCAATCTGTACAGAATTCATTCGAACCCATCAACACAATCTTATAGATCGAAACAATTAACTCTTTATGTAAAAGCTACTGCCCCGTACATGGCAATGTCAATGGACGAACGTACCTATGCCACGCCGGATATACAATTTATACGAAACTGTTTCCATCACCACAAGCAAGTCATCTGCCAAGCCGCCTTGCCGATGTACAAGACAGAAGCCCAACCAATTTGCGAGGTGGAATTACTACGCAAACCAAACCAGGATACTTGGAAAAAGTGCGACGTTCAGGTATCACTACTTGCTGGTGAGATATGGGAACCACTAGAATCCAAGCAAGCCTGGTTGTACTACGCAAAGGCGGAGAAACGGATTCAGTTTTTCTGCAAGGGACGATCAGTAGGCACGGATTATATTCACAATGCTGGAATAATTCGCTTAAAACCCGGATGTGCAGCAACCACAGATTCCACGCAGGTGCAATCATTGAACACCTTGTCCACTATCGAGGAACATCTATATGCACCGGAAATCTCAATAAATCTAACGCAACTTTCACCGGAGTTTGGTGAACCTCATCTAAACATCCTGGAGGAATTAACTCATATAAACACTAAGAATCAACAAGGTAAAGAATGGAGCAGGACGGAAGCAGCCATTTCTCTAAAGAACATCGAACATCAAGCACAGCAGCTAAAATCACGCAGCACTTTTGAAACCCATTTAAACACAGGAGTCTACACCGGGGGAAGCGTGATGACATTGTATATGATGGCCGGTGCAGTATTGGGAATCCTCAAATTGAAACCGCTGTGTAGAAGGGGATCAATGAATACGGCCAGTGTAACCGAAGACGGCGTTATCTCGCAGGAGTCGGTGGAGGTACTTGAAATGAAGGATACTAAGCCGTCAACACCCAACATGGTGCCGCGAAAGCCTCTCATCCCCAAATCGGCCCTGACTGTCATATAAAGAAGGAAAAATGCAATAATAGTTAAGATAGGCTAACTCTATAGGAATAGACCATTTTTCTGAATAAAAGGACTCAGTCACCCCAAAAAACCTCAGAGTTTCACTGCAACGCTCAAAGGGTGAACATCGAAATGTGCTCCGACAAAAGTACACAAACCGAAACCGACGAAGGTACGCGCACCATCTCCGTGCAAACCGGGGAGCAAGGCGCCTGGACCAAAGAAATCCGAGTCGGATATGTGATCTTTCCCACCGGAAAATTCGTTCCGGGCCAAGGAGAGGTAGCTCGAGCAAGGGGCAGCCAAACAAAGACTACCTGGGGCACTGACCATGGGTGTCAGGCGACCGAAGAGGACCTCACGGACCAGATGGCGAAAGAAATCTATAAAAACAATGGGACCATAGTCTCATATTATTGGGAAAACGACCTGATGCTGGCCCACTTGACGGACGACGACATTAAGGACTGGACCCCTGGTGACTTGCTGAAGGCGCAGTTCAATACGAGGCATTGCAGAGAGGACCCTATCCAGAGGAACGAAGACTGATGCCACCCATCACCCACGACATCGCCCCACAGTACACAACAATTATCACATACACACACCGCAATAGGCCGCAGAAGGTTTGGTTTCATCACACCTCTGCACGAGTGAGTAATATTTTGTTTGGTCGCGTGCATTTCCGACACCGAAAGGTGGAAAAGCATCGTAATAAACGATGTTTTATCTAAGGGGGGAGGTGTTACGTACGCAGACTTATCTTTGACTTTCTAACCCTTTCGGGTGTCCGGAATGCACGTGACCCGGCGGGGTCACCGTTTCCTGCAGTGGTGTGATGCAACCGAGTTTTCCCCGAAAACTAATATTCAATGAAGGCACTCATGTCCCCACTACTTTCTAAGCCGAATTTCACCGTATAAAAAGGGCCACGAATTCACACTCGGGGGCTCATTTCAAATCTAGTACGCATAGACGAAAGAGGCTTATTTACTTCAACTTAAACCAGACAGTACGTAGAGTTGCTGATAGGTGTTGTTACTATTAAACTCTTTGAGACCCCCGCATTTCTCAGTGCGTCAAAACCGAGAGGTGGACTTAGGTACCGCGACAATTAAACACTAAAAACATTTGTAAAAGACTGAACTTATAGAATATAATTAGTTATTTCTAACCCAGAGTTCTTTTATTTAAATTAACCATTATCTGAATTTCCACTTCGAGATAAACCCACATAGATACTCCTTTACCGCTCAAGGTGTATCACTTTATAAAGTTACGAGGCTAAACTAACATTTCCTAGTGGCTCCCGGGGATACCAGACCCCGGTTCGTCCACGACAACCAACTTCCTAGTGGCTCCCGGGGATACCAGACCCCGGTTCGTCCACGACTTCCACCTTCCTAGCGGCTCCCGGGGATACCAGACCCCGGTTCGTCCGTGAAAGCTTACCTTCCTAGTGGCTCCCGGGAATACCAGACCCCGGTTCGTCCACGACAACCAACCTCCTTATAGCGGCTCCCGGGGATACCAGACCCCGGTTCGTCCGCTACTAACAAACTCCAAAAACAAACTCAATCCTCGGCCTCGCAACCGCCATTCACATTGCCCTCAGCCTCGGCTCGTAACATTAGTAAGGAAGTCATCGTTTTCACTCTCCTAATATCCGCTTAAAATTTTGTATAGTTTTATCCAAATTATCGAAGAAAAAAGGAAGTGCTGTTTATTGTATCATATAAATAACAGTTTCAATTGTATGCTAATTTTTTTTTATGCATCATTTCACAAGATTTATTCGTTATTTTACGTAAAACAGCTGAGGGTGACAGAAATCGGGTAGGTGGCAGTAATTGGGTCCTTTACTCTAGGTACTAGTAATACGAAACTGAATACACTCGACAGAAAATGGAATTTAATTTAATATACTACAAATTTTTCAAAAACAAGTCTGACTTGAATTTGAAGCATTTTTGCGATACTTCTCATGCCAATGTCAAAACAATTTGAAACAAAAAATTTTGTCAACTAAATTTAATTTTTGGTTGCGAAGTTAATTTCGTATTTAAAAATACATACCTAAATGTGTTTATTTTAACGGAACTTAAACATTTTAATATAAAATTTATTGGGCCGTTCAAAATATCTGGTGAAAAATATAATATTTTTTTTGTCACGTACCACTATGATTGGCATTACTAGACATCCGATCATCAATGATGTGATGGAAATCGTATCTCCCATAAACTTGAATGAAATTTTCGGATCATTACAGTAAAAGCCAATATGTTGTTGCGGGATAGTCCCGAATTCCAATACCGCTAAGAGTACGACCACTGAAACGTTTAATAATACAATTGAATATATGATATAAATACATGGTAGTGCAGAGCAAATATTATGAAATGAGAAGACAAAATGGACTTTTTTGCAGCGCGAAATGTAGAAGTCTCCAATCGATTGAGTTGCGTTAATCGAAAGAAATTGAGGAGTAATAGTACATGTCCGCAGTCAGACACTACACAGTAGGGTGGACCTTATTTTTCGACTTTCAAATTTTTCGGGACACCTCCCAGGATTGTGTAATTGGGGGAAAAAATAGTATGTGCAAAATTTGAAATCGATCGGAGGACGGTAAACCGTGCCTCATCGCATTTGATTTTTTTTTATTTTTGTAACCCGTTTTTCTCCATTGTAGTATATCGTTAATATGCATGTTTATATATCGTTGAATTTGTGTTTTTACGCTCTGTAACAATATAGAATCAAAGGATACGATTACTTACAAAAAATCATGATCTTGAAATCTCATAAATTTACACTCAGAAAAAACTTTTTTCGTTGGCATTATTTTTACCTTATCAAACAGTACAACTTTTGTCTAAGTACTTTTTTCATATATTTATAAATAACAGATTACAAAATTGTAATGAAATAACCGATACTTCCATTAAGGGTACACTGTTCCAACAGATTTTATAAACATGGATTCTCTAGAATGAGAAAATGATCCCAATTATAAAATTGGATTAAATATAGTAAATAATTTAGCAGTAAACGATTCGACCGAACGAGCAGTCAAACTCATGCAAGAGTTTAATTGTAACTATTCAACAGCCATCTGGACTTGTAACATTCAAGATCCGTTTCTTATAGATTTTTGTGCGCTGAATACAAATTCGCAAACCGTTTTTTGCCATCACCCTCAGTTTTCGAAAAATTGTTTTTTAAACAAAAAATGTAAATTTTCAACTTTGAACATCTTTCGTGTTCAAACAGTAATAATCATTCGGTTGTTTGTACCGTCAAAATATTCTATGAACTCTCCGGAATACAACGATATAAGTTATTATTGCATTATTACCATTTAAATATATTTAAACAACGATCAAAGAGAAAATGCACCCGAAACGAACCAATTTATGCAGATATCTTCCAATTTATTTTAAAAACTAAGGGTCTAGAAGAAAATCTGACTACTCCACGCGATGCAGCAGACATTTTCCCTTTGGAAAACATCAACCAAAGTGATATGTCACGTTTCGTTTTCACTACCACAGCGAAATAGTTTGGCAAAACGTACAGCGCCGAAAGTGGTTGCGCGCGTGTCTTCTGTATTGAAAACAAAACGTGACTTACCACTTTTGTTGCTGTTTGCCGCAGGAAAAATGTCTGCTGCATCACGTGGACTAGTCAGATTATCTTCTAGAGCTCTAGTTTTAAAATTAATTGGAAAATAACTGCAAAAATTGGTGCATTTCGGATATACTTTTCCCTTTAATCTGTTATTTATAATTATATGAAAACATTTTTAAACGAAAGTTATACTGTGTAGTAACGTAAATATAATGCCACCGAGAAAAGTATTTCTTGGTGGTTAATTTTTTAGATTTCAAGGTCATGATGTGTTTGTTTAAGTGATCTTATACTTTGATTCTATATTATTACAGAGCGTAAAAAGACAAATTTAACGATATATAACGATCTATATTAACGATATTCTACAATGGAGAGAAACGAGTTACAAAAATAAAAAAATTCAGATGCGATGAGGCACGGTTTCCCGTCCTCCGGTCGATTTCAAAGTTGAATAATTCGGCCAGAAAAAGTCGTAGAAGAACCATCCAATACTGAATTTACACCGGAAAGTAGTCGCTTTCAACGGGTATAAATGTCTAAAATAACTTGTCTAAAAAGATGTTTTCACTCCATGTAACATTACAACGTCGAACAAAATTTTTTAAATTTTCATGGTGCTCTTTATATCGCTATAACTTTGCCGATAAGCAATACAGCTAAAATCATAAAAAAGTAGATAGAAAGTAGAGATTCCACACTATGAAGCTAGATTTTAACGATATCGATACGACCATTTTTGCCGGAGTTATGTCCATTTGAACTTTGCACTTGCCTCCAGTAATTCTTTTGAGTAGTGTATTTAGGTATAACCAACCGAGATAACTGAACGCATGCAAGCCTTATTTCTATTTGGATGGAAGGAAGTAGCCTTCCGCATACGATGTTCTTCTTAATATTTGGAATTGTGCAAGGTTTAGCGAAATGCTGTTTCAAATTGGTCAGATCTTTTCAAGAAGTCGCTTCTACCGGGGAAGGTTTGCTTGGCTCGTTTCGCGCTT
Organism: Andrena bucephala; assembly: GCA_947577245.1. Taxonomy (NCBI): domain Eukaryota; kingdom Metazoa; phylum Arthropoda; class Insecta; order Hymenoptera; family Andrenidae; genus Andrena; species Andrena bucephala. Next base: position 70,451,047 of record OX387716.1, read on the forward strand.
TGAGAACATACCGACACTACTGACAATTAATATTTGTATATTTCCTTCTTTTTTTTAGATCTTTGCGATGAAAATGAGACAAAATACGACATCATTTGGACTATTTTTAATTATACTTACTTAGTTCAAATCATTTGTGAATTTCATAAACCAATTGTATATTATGGTTTAAAATAGTACGGGTAAATAATAGAAAGTATAGAAATTCGGTAAAGTTGCCGATGAACTGGGACCTCGCCGATTTAGATGAGCTTCAAATATGTTGCAAAACTCGACATTTTGAGTAACTCTTTCCTTTGACAAAATTGGCGGTCGGCCTTATTTTCCGAAATATTCGCAGGAAAACTTTCGCTATTATACAATCGTACTCTACGTATACGTGCACGCCCGCGACAGTGTGTGCAGCACCACGCTGTCGGCGCTTGTCTTCTGTTTGTATAAACACTGCGTAGCAACCTAAAGCATAGGTTTCTAACGGGTGCACGCGTGGTGTCGCAGCAAGAAAAGTAGTCCAAGTTAAACTGAATTACAGGATACTAACAGCACACGCTACTTTTAATCTTTTATTATAATAATCTGTTTCACAACCGACGGTATTAGTATTGGTTGGGGCTAGATTAGGGCGGGGGGCGCAGATTTACCGTCATTATCATATATTCTTATAAAATAAACAAGTATACATAATTCTGTGTTTACACGGATTTTTTACACGATTTAAATTTAACACGGTCTGGAAGAAAATTAAATTCTCTTTTTGCACGGTTTGTTGTGATCTAACACGGTGCGATAAATCTGCATTTTTCAAAATTTTCACTTAATTTTAATTCTAAGAAAAAATCTCCTTCGTACTTTTATAGGAAATTGCTCTCAATTACAAAAAAAATTATAGAATTTGTATTTGAGGGCATCCGCCGATCAAATCGCGCGAAAACATAGGTGACTTTTATGATTATTTCTAGAAAAAAGTATACAATGTATGGGTCTAAAGCTTGTTGCACTTTATTCTGCTACAAATGTAGAGGATAAAACAATTTTCTTATTTCATTTTTCCCCACCCTTGCCTCCGATATGCATTGCGTGCTGCATCGTTGTAAAAAAAACTGGCCTGCACTTGCGTCGCAATAACTTTAGACAGGATCATCCAAAATCAAAAAATGAAAGATATTCCTTAATTACACATGTGTCGTCATCGCGCTACCCTCAGCCAATGTTAATAAACAACTAGGCGATGATTGCCAAATGTTTAAACGATAGGGTCCCCGAAACACTTTTTACGAAACATTTTTCGCACAAAAATGTTTCGTAAAAAATTTGGAGTGTATGAAAACTCGCAATAGTGGGAACTGCAGAAGCCAGTGTAATTACGAGTAGAATCCCGTTTGAATTTTTAGATTCGGTCAAGAATTGCATTTTTTTATCGTGGCAACAGTGCGTGAAAAATGTTTCGAAAAAAACGTACTTAAAGTTTAACGTCAAGCGCGTTCGTCTATAGTGACGGGGACTTGCCCGTGGGCGCCCTTTTTCATGCGTTTATTGGATTAAAAAAAATTTATTCTTTTTTTAGATCAATAAATGTATTATGAATTAAGTATAAGAAAAATCACATTTCTACTATACCTGCTTCACAATCCATCATCAAAAAACACCTACTTAAAGGCCGTCACACTGGTGATCCCCCTGAACTGCCTATAAAATCTATACCGTTAGGAATTTCGATCCAAAATTTTAACTGAACGTTTTTGAGATGTTGTTGAATGAAAATATGTAAACAAAATTTTTTCGATTTTTTGACCGGCGGATCCCCTTAAGGTTGCCACATGCTCTGAAATAAATGATTTGTCTGTTTTTTACGACTTATTTGAACGTGTGTAGCGACAATTGACCGTGGAGAAAACAATGAGTTCGAGGTTTGACGATTTGTTTGTATGATTGCGGTCTGGATACAATGCTCCATTTTTTCATATGCGCGGTATCTTTTTTGACACGATTTTTTTACACAGATTTTTCGGGAACGTATTTATCGTGTAAAAACAGAATTAAGGGTCCATTCGGTGTACCTTGCCGCACAGTTGTGCTCATTGAATTACAGTGTAATTTAATTACAACGTAATTGAATTAAATAATTCAAACTTTTCAATTAATTCAATTCCTAATTACTGTAATCATGAGGGTAATTGAATTACAATGTAATTAAATTACAGCTCAGAACTCTGAAGAAGTAAGATAAATGATTATATTTATCTTTCATGTCTATACGCCGCGACGTTTCTCGTTTCGTGTTCATACCTAACTCAATTTTATGTTTCTCACCTCTTATTACCTCTCAATTTGGTTACCTCCTAATTCGTAATTCTAATCCAATTACATTATACTTTGCAATTGTACTTTAATTGCATTTACGAATTGCGATGTAATTTAATTGATTGCGAGATCTGAGTTACGAATTACAATGTAATTGAATGCAATGTAATTATTTAGTTGTGAGTTTGTTAATTTGTCAGGGTGAAATCTTGTAAGATAATTTTGACCCACTTCAACATATCCGATCGACTTGAAACTTTGCACACATACATAGTTCCGATGACAATACAATATACATTACGATGACAATACAATAGTTTGCGAATACTGAAATATTCGAATAGTATTCGGATACTGAAATATTCGAATAGTATTCGAATACTAAAATATTCGAATAGGATTCGAATACTGAAACATTCGAATACTGCAATATTCGAATGGTATTCGAATACTGAAATATTCGAATGGTATTCGAATACTGAAATATTCGAATAGTATTCGAATAATAACATTCAAATACTCAAATATTCGAAGTTTATTCGTAGCATTCGAATACTTGTAAAATATTCGAATATTAAATTATTCGAATAGTACCAGCCCTATTCTGAAGCACCTATACTATAATCGCAATTAGATTTCGTGAGTGTTTCGCTATCCGAAAATTCCGTTATTCAAACGATCCTGTCTCCTAATGCTGGATTAATCAATAAACAAAAAAAGCACGTGCTTAGGGCATCTGGAGAAAGGGGGACACCATAGCAATTTTCTGAATTTTAAAATCTTTTACATAGTAATAATATTGCTAAGTTTTTATGCGCATGTGTGTGTGTGTGTGTGTGTGTGTGTGCGAGAGGAAAGAAATACAGAAAACAATGGAAAGATGAAAATCAGTGGTGAGCAGATCAGAGCGAGCGAGACAGAAAGAGCGAAAGTTACATTGGGTCGCGTATAGAGCTGTAATTATTCGACTATTCGAATATTTGAATAATTCGAATAATTTCGAATACGAATAATTTCTTCGAATATTCGAATATTCGAACCTTCGAACATTCGAAACTTCGAACATTCGAAACTTCGAACCTTCGAACATTCGAACCTTCGAATATTCGAACTTCAAACCTTCGAATATTCGAATATTCGAATGTTCCAATATTCGGATCTATCGAATTTCTGATTGTACCGAATAGGAATCTGAACATGAAATATTTCTTCACAGTTTATCGTGAAATTCTTTTCATATTGGCCTTTACAATTATTTGTTTTTCAAACGATATGCTACCTTTGTACAGTCTATGCTGCAGCCATTTAAAAAATAATTCATTAGGCAGAGCAGACCTTAAATTAAAAACAAAAGGACATGTTTTTGATAAACAGGTGAATATTAAATTTGGCGAGTTTCTTTAATTTATTTATTATATAAAAATAATTTTAATAAATTTACTACTAATTTTATCATTATATCTGTATACAATTTATTTATATACTATTTACGTTTAAGTAAACAACAGCACCCTTTCTCGTCAAACGTTCGTGACGCAGACATCATTTGAAAACACAGTCGTGTTCGTTCATCGTCAACGCTGTTACGTATGTGGAATCTTCCCATACACCAGGCATGGAACTAAAGTGAACGCAGCGGCCGTTTTTCGGAGGCAACGCCTCCTTTCTCCCGCCGCACGTCTTGGCCCCCGCGGCGGGCCTAGGAGCTTCGAGCGCCTCAGACCCGTACCATATGAACCGCGCGTGGCGCATTGGGGCGACACCCGTATCAATAGATGTCCGCATCACCCATGGGGTACTATTATCGATGCTTTTTTTTTGTCAGTGGTATCCTCTGTAGGCCTATTCCACTGTGTCACGCGATAAGAATGGATAGGAAAAACGCGTTTTACTATCAAAATTTTAAATACGTTTGGGAAAACTTAATTTTCGTGCACGTTTAGACGTGCTGGGCATATCTAAAATATCAACGGGGAGGGTGGTGGACGTTGTACGTATTAAAGTTGAAAGCGAGGAATCGTTTAGCCGTGTGCGCTGTTCTGTCTTAATGGCACGCATTTTTGAGAACGAACATTCGCACAAATATGTTGACCCGAACATGGAAAAAATTCGGAGCGCGAAATTTCTAAGTTTAGGGCAGAACAGTGCACACGGCTAAGCGATTCCTCGCTTTCAACTTTAATACGTACAACGTCGACCAGCCTCCCCGTTGATATTTTAGATATGCCCAGCACGTCTAAACATGCGCGAAAATTAAGTTTTCCCAAACGTATTTAAAATTTTGATAGTAAAACGCGTTTTTCCTATCCATTTTTATCGCGTGACACAGTGGAATATGCCTACAGGGGATACCACTGACAAAAAAAAAGCATCGATAATAGTACCCCATGGGTGATGCGGACATCTATTGATACGGGTGTCGCCCCAATGCGCCACGCGCGGTTCATATGGTACGGGTCTGAGGCGCTCGAAGCTCCTAGGCCCGCCGCGGGGGCCAAGACGTGCGGCGGGAGAAAGGAGGCGTTGCCTCCGAAAAACGGCCGCTGCGTTCACTTTAGTTCCATGCCTGCCATACACCACTCTCAACCACTTTCGAGCTCGCTTCTGAGAAGGGAAAACGCCCTAAAATCCTTTTGCTTATCATACACCACTAAGGGGGGGTCATGATCTCGACCATCTGGATCACGACCATGGGAACGGGAGTGACACGACGACGACCCCGAAGGATTTCCTTATATGGAGATTTCTAACGCATCCCCACTCATTTTTGGGACTATATAAACCCTTTGGTTTCTACCCTCGTTGGTTCAAAGCAGTACAGTCACGCGTAGAGTAACGTCGTGTCACGCTCGTACAGAGTTGGTTAAATTTAGTAAGATCGAGCTAAAGTCTCCGTCAGAATCATAGTTAACCTCATAGAATCCGCGAGTTCGGTTTATATTCTATTTGGCATTTTTGAAATAGCCACTCGTACGTCCCCGCATCGCCAGTGCGTCAACACCGTGCAACTAGTGGTAATTAACTACACTATTTATTATTTCATCGCGACACTTACATTTGTATCATAATTGATTATTCAATATATGAATGGTGTTCACGTATAAATCGAGTAGATTCGTTAAACCCATCTTTTACCCAGCGATCCTTATAATATTAGTAGCACTCACCCACTGATACAGTTTTACCGCTCGAGTTGTATCAAACATAAATTAAGAGTTACGAGGCATTACTAACATTTCCCGCGACTCCCTCATCTAGCATCAGGTACGTTCGCAACCCTTCTTCCAAAACAAAGCATCCTCTCCAACCCAGTGGCTCCCCGATTTCGCATCGGGTTCGTCCACGAAACCTTACCCTCCTACGGCTCCCTGATTTCGCATCGGGTTCGTCCACGAAACCTTACCCTCCTACGGCTCCCTGATTTCGCATCAGGTTCGTCCGTAGCCTACAGCTCCCTGATTTCGCATCAGGTTCGTCCGTAGCCTACAGCTCCCTGATTTCGCATCAGGTTCGTCTGTAAATCTACCAACTTCCGAACAGCTCCCTGGTTTCGCACCAGGTTCGTCTGTAAATAATCCAACCTCCTAATAGCTCCCTGGTTTCGCACCAGGTTCGTCTGTGAACTCTATCCTAGTGACACCCCGATTTCGCACCGGGTTCGTTCCCGACGTTTCACCCTCCTGCGGGTCCCTCATTTCGCATCAGGTTCGTCCGCGTGTGACTCCATTCCTAGAGGCTCCCTGATTTCGCATCAGGTTCATCCTCGCCGTCAACAATCCTAGCGGCTCCCTGATTTCGCATCAGGTTCGTCCGCGCACCTAACTAACAAACTCATAAACCATATTCCTTGGGAAATACCCTTCTCGCCGGCCTCTCGCGTTGCCGCAGCCCCGGCTCGTAACAACGCATTAAGGTCGGTTTATACAGCCACCGAGCCGAGCCTTCCGAGCCGTCCGTGCCGTGCGGAATCTCTATGCTAAGCTTATGGACAGCTCGGAGCCTCTGAGTCATCCAGGGCGTCCGGGCCGTGCCGAGCTCGGCGGCTCCTCGTCGCTCGCTTGGCCCGTGCTCGGTGGCCACTCGTTGAGACGACTGGAGTGCGTGCCCTGTCGAAGTGCAACACTGCTAGATTTTATGCTCCCAACACGTAGGGTAAATCCGAGAGACGCGGTCGACCTAATATAAAATGGCTATTTAAACTAATAAAGTAAAATTATTTATGAGTGAATACAATTACAGATTCATTGATATTTAATTTGTTTACGCTAAACAAGTAAAGAACACATGAAAGAAAAAGTGAACTACCTACTGGCGGTTAGTAAGGCAAATGAATACAAAAGTGAAGAAATAAACTAAATAAACAAAAATAATAATAAAAAATACAAATAAACTAAAATAATAAAAAAATCATAATTCGACTATCTCACCTTTCTGCAGCGAGAGATGGTCTTCTCGTTAGCTTTCAGAGGAAGAGTTAATATGGCCAAAAACTTTGGCTGCATTGGCCCTCAATATCTCTACTATCTTGTTATCCCAAACATTAAACGGAAATAAACTTAGAAGTATATTTTAACTATCAATTGATTTCTAAACAAATATATAGTTCTGTTTAAAAAACCAAACTTGACCATCGTATCTTTTAAAATAATAATCTAAGAAAAAATTTGTCGCGGCTAGTAAATTAGCTCCCTTCAACCATGCAATTGCATATAAACATTTCTTTCTATTCTGAATACGTTAGGAAATATCCAGCTGCTTACTGTTCCCGCGGGCACCCTGCATATTTGTATTCTGCGGTTTGTGCACGTTTATTATTACTATTTTCTGTTATTTCCTGCACATGTAACAAATAAACTTCTGTACCTACCTCAGACAGATTGCTAAGCGTTCTCTCGGTGATATCGACCGCTTCCAGTTTGTATCGTTTCTGCTTATTAGTAGTTCGATTCTATCCAGTAGGGCATCAAACGTATTTCTGGACATCTTGAAGTAATTGTAAAATTTGTCCTCATGGTCAATTAGCGTATTGTAAATTTGAAATTCTCCTTGCTGGCTTCTATTTTTCCACAGAGGGTGGACACTCCACCTTCTCTGCCTTCTTCTGTTTTGAGGTTCTTCCAATATAATTGCCATTATAGCTAAGTGCTCCATATGAAATGAATAAGGCATTACGAATGACAGAACTCAAAGGTCTTCACTGGTCGAAGATTTGTTCAGAACTGATCAGTCACTCGCTTTCGACCAGCTAAAAAGGCGTAGGCAATAAAGTCATGAAGCTACACCTCGGGACCTTCGCTTGTCAGGTATGACTCCTCTAGGGTAAATCCCGGGGACGCGGTCGTGCCGGAGAGTTGGTCGAGCCGCCATATTTCAGACTCTATACGGAAAAACATGTTAAAGTGCAGACGAATTACTTCCCCAGAAGCCAAACAGTTGAATGAATAGCGTCATTTCGCTTCCTTCTGTGTTTTTTTTATTTATAGGCTATAAAAGATAAATTGAGGTTACATTTAACCTCTTTTCTCAACCAGTGGTGTACAGAATCGTATTTAAAATATACTTCTAAGTTTATTTCCGTTTAATGTTTGGGATAACAAGATAGTAGAGATATTGAGGGCTAATGCAGCCAAAGTATTTGGCCATATTAACTCTTCCTCTGAAAGCTAACGAGAAGACCATCTCTCGCTGCAGAAAGGTGAGATGGTCGAGTTATGATTTTTTTATTATTTTAGTTTATTTTTATTTTTTATTATTATTTTTGTTTATTTAGTTTATTTCTTCACTTTTGTATTCATTTGCCTTACTAACCGCCAGTAGGTAGTTCACTTTTTCTTTCATGTGTTCTTTACTTGTTTAGCGTAAACAAATTAAATATCAATGAATCTGTAATTGTATTCACTCATAAATAATTTTACTTTATTAGTTTTAATAGCCATTTTATATTAGGTCGACCGCGTCTCTCGGATTTACCCTACGTGTTGGGAGCATAAAATCTAGCAGCGTTGCACTTCGACAGGGCACGCACTCCAGTCGTCTCAACGAGTGGCCACCGAGCACGGGCCCAGCGGGCGACGAGGAGCCGCCGAACTCGGCACAGCCCGGACGCGCCGGATGACTCAGAGGCTCCGAGCTGTCCATAAGCTTAGCATAGAGATTCCGCACGGCACGGACGGCTCGGAAGGCTCGGCTCGGTGGCTGTATAAACCGACCTTTACTCTCGTTAAAATCACCATACGGACAACAGCGTTTTTTCCTTGTCTGGTCGTCCGTCGGGCCAATGATTTTTTTTCGTCATGATCTTTTCAATCAGTCACTTAAAATTAATTTTCTGAGTGACAAAGTCACTTACATCGCGAACCACGAGAGTTAACCGTGCCTTACAACACTGAGAGAAGGGAGAGACATTCGCGCGTGTGAGGTAGGTTACAGAAACAAAGAATAAATTTACTATTAATAAGTAAGATGGTGTCTATAAAGCGAAGAATACTCTATAAAGTTAGAAAAATAACGTTATAGTAACGAGGGAAGAATAAAAATATTATAGTTTTAGCTTCGTACAAAAAAAGTCCGCTTATACTGTTTGTCATCCGCTTATGATGGGACACGGGTGGGCCTAGAGGAGGGGGCCCTTAGCCGATTCTGTCGGGGTTGTCCAGTCATTATTATAAAAATAATAATACTAATAACTGATGGTTATTTTCGTTTCAAAATATATTAATTTACCAAAGATTAATAAAGTTAAAAATTTATCGTTTGAAAAACAAATAATTGTAAAGGCCAATATGAAAAGAATTTCACGATAAACTGTGAACGAATTCTGTGGTATTCAAATATTCGAGTATTCGAAGAAATTATTCGAATTCTGTGGTATTCGAATATTTGAATATTCAAATACTTACATTATTCGAATATTCGTTACAGCCCTAGTCGCGTGATCACCCTGTGGAAGGGGGGCTGAAAATGTTTTAAGTGGTTAGGGCCATTGATGGCCGGTTTTAATCCGGCACTACTGTCTCGTTATTAATTAAAATATTGGAGGTTCTTTCATAATTCGCATAGAGATGACGAAATTCGCGTCTTTAAATTATTGCTGAGTGTAATTTTTCTTATCATTTCTAACTTTAATCTTCCCGTATTTCATCTAATTGCTTACAGATATAAAATACCATATTTCAGTATTTTGATTTCTTAATGTTTCACGTATTTCCAATATTTCGGGAGTATGATTCAATAGTACATATCTACTTTTATTCGAAATACCGATTCGGTCTAAACGTTGCACAATTATAGGGGACCCCAAAAGTAATAATTTTGCAGAGTCATAGTGCGCCCCTCTCAGAAATAAGAGATAAATTCACGGTTAAAGATTTTTAATGCATATTTAATTATTTGATTGTGAACTAAATGTAGAATCCAGTGTAGCCGAGTGGAAAGGTGGAACTAAAATGTTCCCGTATCTAGACTGTGAAGGATACGTAACAAACAACAGCTACGCATCCATAATATACCATCAACACCACACCAAACCAAAATTAAACAGAAAATACTGGTGGTCCGTTCAACCTGCGTTGATACTCTGGGTGGGAGCCACCAATAAGCTGACTTTGACGCTCTGTACCTTCTATAAGCAAAATAAATACCCTTTTTCCAAAGCCGACTAACAAACTATTTTTTCCCCGCCAACATTAGGTATATCTGAACAACTCTGTAGATTTTTAACTTCTAATATTGAAATTTGTAAAAGTAACGATTTTATAACAATTTTCATCATGTTTTCTCGACATATGGTAATCTACAATTTTTTTATAAAAAACTGATAAAATTTCAATGAAAAGACTAGTGAAATACATTCTAGAGACCTTGAAATTCAGCCATGATTGTTTTCATAAAAATTGGCTTTTTTAGATGAGAATGGCAGTCGTTGAAAAATTGCTCTGAGTCAGACCACCCAGGTATTTCAAAGTTGATCGAAAAAAGTGGCGTGTCAACGAAGGGTTAATACTCTTAAGGGGTCGTCCTGGTTAGCGCGCCGATAAATTCAGCGATTTTCAGGAATTTATTGCGAAGACAGAAATTATAGTAATGGAATAAAACTTTTTTTCTATTGATTAAACTACATTTCTCTAGTAAATAAAAAATATAAAAGTAATACAATTATTGCTTTTAAAATGGTTTTGAAGGCGATTTTGATGACATGTTTAAAAATTCATGCCTCACTCGTGCAGGTGATTTCAGCAGTTGGACTTATTTGAAACCAAAAATACAAACAGATTCTTGATCAGTAGGGGAAGGTGGGGCAAGACGGGGGGAGGGCAAGACGGGGTACCCCCCGTATCTCGCGATAAAAACGCACTAATCAAAATTTAGCATACGCGTTAGACGCGTCGTTACCAGCACCGTCAGTGAGCAGCGAATCAGTGAAACATGTGGACGCGTGACGAAGTTAGATCAGAATTTGTAATTTATTGAGACTTCCTTACTTTTTCCTTATTTTTAGCACCCGTGACAGTGATATAATAAAATAGAAGATCTCCGGTACATGTATGTGTTTCTGAGGCAGAATTTAGTTGGCTACACTGCATTCCATATTAGAGCATACCGACGCCCCTACCGATTTGCGACCGATCTGCGCAACTTCCACTACTACCCACAATTTGAACCACATGCGATTGGTCGTGGTAATTTCCAAGGAATAACTGGTACATCCCAAACGCGGGACCTGACCGTTGTCAACGTAAACAGTGGACGAAAAGTTAACAGAGAGAGTAAGTACAGGGCCGTGCGACGGAGAAAAACATAGGAGTCGAGCGTAGCAACGCCTCCTGAGGGTCGTGCCTGCGCGAAATCGGTATGCTCTAATGTGGAATGCAGTGTATAAAGTACGTATGTTATTTTATACTTTTGCAAATAATGTTTCGGGCAGTGTTGATATGATTGTATTGAGACGAAAAGGGGCATGATGGGGTAATGAAAATGAGGGTTACCCCATCATGCCCCTCACAAACCTAGAAATAAAAATCAAAGTGTCTCATTGTTCCAGGATGGTTAGAAACTACAGACGGAAGACGGAGCAAGGAAAATGATACTTCTTTTCTATTAATTAGTCGCAAAGAACTGATTCCCTTGTGAAAAGGTGGAAAAGCTGCCAAACATGTGGCAAATGTGGCTCATTTCCCCTATGTTGATGTAGGAGATGAGGACGACGAAGCCATACACGTGTGCCTCCTCTGTCAACCCAATAAATAATTACTTTATATATATATACTTCATTTATATTGTTTTTTAATTGGTACCCCACTCGTGGAGTAAGATGGGGAGAAACGACTTTTTCTGAATTTTTTATTTATTCTATTAAAACCTGTAAAACTTAGGTTGATTCACAGTTAAACTGAAAGACTTATTACCAAAGAATGGTTCGGACATAAAATTGATTAGTTGATTATGAAAATCTGTGTTTTATTCATCATTAAACCTTAACTACCCCGTCTTGCCCCACCTTCCCCTATGACTGTTGCTATAGCCCGTACTAGAATAAATGATTTATCCTTAAAATTAACAAAATGGCGGGCAAAATACAAGAATCAATCTATTTCGGCTGGGTTTTCTGTGCTATTTTCGACTTTAAAAGTAGGTTAGACTCAACAGAAATACTTGGTTGTAGTACCGACCAGAGGCATAGGTGTGCAGAATAAGCAGTTCAATTTATAAAACAATCGGTTCGATAGATTTTGAGATTTTATCTGCAGCATGTGAAGAAATGATGTTCCGAGAAAAACGCGTTCAAAGTTTTCGTCTATAGAGGCCGAGCCCCTGCGTTCTCTACAAAATACCTCGGTAGAAGTTAAAATATTCGGAATTTTTCAATGAAAATGTAACAGTACATTCTTCAGGATATGTACTATCGAAAAAAGTTAAAAAAAAAATCGATTTTTTCAAACCGTCTAACCAGAATGACCCCTTAAGGGGGTAGACACGTCACGTGGTCTGGCCGATTTGGCCGGTCGGTATTACAGCAGGTTTTTTCTGCACAGAAATGGTAATACCGATAGATCGACGATTGCCCGGTAAACGCGAGAGGGAGCTGTTTGCTATTTCTGTATTCTATTCTGAATAAGGAAAGAAATTCTCAGCTGTTGCGTTGTACTTATAAAAATTTAAACGGAAAGTCGGCTGGTACTACAAACGTAGAAAATTCATTGTACATTTTAATTACTTGAAATGTACTTATGCTACAATATTCTACGTTAGCAGTAAGGAGTTATAAGTGAAAAGGAAAAATAGATGAGGGGATGTCCCCAGAAAATGAAGTTTGTTGGGTTAGACATTTTTTTACTAGCAAAGCATCGAAACAGAACATGAAATACACTTATTACACGTCCTATGCAGAAAGCAGTTATGAACAAACATTATATATAAAATTGTACGGAATCGATTGACGTCACTTTTGCAAAGATCTGATTAGAAATTGCAGAACTTCAGATTCGTCACTGATTAGCGTGCAACATTGTATAGTCCCGCTGGTTTCGAGCGTCAAAGCCCACGAAATTCAGCGAGACACATGATTGTTGGCGAGCATCGCGTTTGACGACTCTAGCTAGAAAATCACGCCGTATGAATGCTAAGAAACGATAGTGTGAAGTGGCGTGCGTTTCAATTGCACATTGACAATATCGTAGATTCTAGGGCAGGCCTGCCCCATCGGGTGCAAATACCTCCTGAATTTCTGGGACCCGGGTAACAGCCGAGCGCGGGACTGTTCTATTGCTACCCGTTGCGAAATTTGTGAGAGAACTGCATGAGTGTGCGTCCATGTAGAAGAGGTTTCGGATCCAAGCACAGACTCGTGGTACGAGCCTACATGGACAGCCGCACACTCATACAGTTCTCCCGCAACCCATGCTGTGGTTAGCAACGTAACCAGTCCCGCGTTCGGCTGTTGCCCGGGTCCCAGAAATTCAGGAGGTATTTGCTCCCGATGGGGCAGGCCTGTTCTAGGGCCTAGAATATTAGCTACGTATTACGATGTTCTTCACCAGAGCACTACATTAATGAATAAAAAAATAAATGAATAGGTCAATTAGTTAAAATTAATGAACTGTGCATGATTTTAATGACGCCTAATTTAATTGCACTTACAAACTGAATTACTAATTGTAATTAAAAGAATTTTTTGACGTGCAACATGAAGCTGCGCACGCAAATGGTTGGGCTCGGATTATCGGGAAAGACCTACCCATCCCACCGTTTTGCTTTCTCGCTACGAGCGAGGACCTTCGGGCCCCAGTAGACTACCCATTGACAGCCGAGAGCAATAAAACCGACGGGCCAGATAAAATGTTCATGTTTGATAAGTATTGAGGAAAGTATTACCAATGGAGTTTTTAGGGTTTCTCGATGAAAATGATGTCAGATATGGAGGGATTCGGTCCATTTTTAGTGAACGTAGTGTGTGTCCTAATAATGTATTCATAAAAAAAATAAACCAAATTGCTTTGCGTCTCGACTCATTTTCGTGGACATAAACTCACCAATCCATCGGTGGTAACACTCTTATCAAGGTGTAATGAGAAATATGAACATTTTCATATTCAGTACTGGATGACTCAAGTCGCCGTCGACCGAGGGTCTCTCGCTGGTGCGCTATTTCACAAGCGATTCAGACGAGGGCCCTGATAAATGTGAATTTATTTGGGAAACCAAAGTCGCGTCATTCGTGACACCTACTCGCGAACAGATATATGTATGTACAAGAAAAAGCAATTCAATTTCCCGATGACTTGAAGCAACATTTCAACAGGTAAATGCATGAAAAGGTGGGATCAGAAATTCCCAACCAAGTGATGCATATGAAAGAACTGGCGATATTCAACAATAGTTTGACGTCTAAATTTTACAATTAAAGTATTTGTTTGACATGAATATAAAGTTTGTCAGCAAAGTCTTTCTCGATTTGAGTTCTATATAAGGCTGACTTTCCTTCGCCATGAAAAATCCCCTCATGTCCTGCACGCTGGCAAGAAATCGACGCTCGAAACCAGCGGGACCATACAATGTTGCGCGCTAAGCAGTGACAAATCTGCAGTTCTGCATTTCTAATCAGATCTTTGCGAAAGTGACGTCAGTCGATTCCTCATGTTTTCTCGATCAAATTGGCCCCAAAAATGATACAATTCGGACCAAAATTAAGGAAATTACGTGAAAAATTGTTTGCAGAATTGAAAGCCCGTTTCCTTGAAAATAGTCGGATTTAAATTATTTTCGGTCAATTTAATCAGGAGAATGCCAGGAATCCATTTGTGGCACTTTCATATTGATACGATGAAAAATAAACAAATTCTGTTTCTTTATAATCGATGACACATCGCCGAGCACGGCGATCTCGCGCGGGTCGGGACACAAAGGTTCTCGTCGGTTATTCGAACTTCTAAGATCGTATTCAGATTTATTGGCCGGTGAGTTTCATAACAAGGGGTGTGCGGTTACCCGATTTTTCGGGCTCGGGACGGGCCGGCAACTTTCGGGCGGGATCGGGCGGGGTCCCGATACTTTCGTATTGCTCGAGATCCCGACAGTTTCGGGACCCCGAGACTCGATTCGGGCTACAAGCATAGCCGCCATGAGCGGACAATTTGATTTCAGGTCGGCTCGGCAAAACTCGGACGCGATCGGACGATATCGTTACCAGTAATAGATTAAAATTATTACCTGAGAACATAGAAAAATTATGTTTCTTACACGTTAATTTGAAATAATAAAATATTCGCCTCCTGTATATTGTTGTTATTATGAAACATCCAGGAAATATTCCTTTTTGTATGCTTATAGTTCGTACGTTTTCTATTTTAAATCTGAACCTAACCGGAAAAAAGATAATACCCTATATATCCCCTTTACATAAAGTACTAAGTATGAAGTATATTTTATTAAAATTTTAAAATATTGTCGATATAAAAATAGTCTTCTTCCCAAGTTCTGAACATGGTATTTATTTAAGTACGTACATGGACATGTTCAGTATTCACAGACTATTTGGTAGGAATGAAAATACATATATATGTAAATAAATAATAAGATACAAATTATGATTCAACAGGAGACAGAAAGGTAAAAACTTATCACTCTGGTATTGATATAAATTATATACATAATTCTTTTCGTCTCGGTCCTCTCGTAATAGCTGGCTTTCGAGCCGATCGCGTCCGAGTTTTGCCGAGCCGACTTGAAATCAAATTGCCCGCTCAGAGAAGATATAATAAGAAGCGTCACGAAGTCATCGTACGCACTACCCACCGACAGAGTAATATACGGATTAACTCAGACTGAAGAATGCCTAAAATTATCAAAGACAGCACAACGTTCTTGATTGCCCTTTAGAGATACTGGCAAACAGATGTTGTCGAAACATTCTTGGGGCAATATGAAATTACCGGTCGAAAGCAATGAATGACTTCACGCTTCACTTTGAGCCCGCTTTTATCCCAACGCATAGTGGACCGGAATCTTAAGAAATAGAGAAATTATTCAACATGCCATTTTTCGCAATCGAAATGCCGAATCATATTAAGCTACTTCATAAAAAAAGGTGTTTGATTTTCTTTCGGCAAAGATAGAAAACTATTACTGGATCTACAGAAATGCATAAAAAGTTTAAAACACCTTCATCTGTATTCCAGTGGGAATCTTTTGACCTACAATTTGTTCTATAATTTTTAAAATCTTTATTTCTGACTTCATCTTGGGTCTCTCCACCTAATTGGCCGATTGCAAGGTTGCCAAAATATTTTATATTTTCGCAGGAATGTATCAACACTTTGTAAACAGTGTTTGGTTATATAGGATAACATGGATACAGGTTTAAAAATATTTCTGCATGTTTTGCCTTGTGGGACAAAAGTGGGCTCAGAGCGAGGCGGAAATTCCAATTATCTTTTACAGCCGGTAATTTAGAATTTTTCGAAGCGAAATTTCTTCATTCGTTTACGGTAGGCAATAATTGCTTGTTTTCGAAGCGTTCGTCGGGAAGTATTTGTGTACCTGATGTCGAACAGGGACAATCGACACCGTGCCGTTTCTTTGCAGGGGTTTGAACTTTCTTCGCACTGAGTTAATCCGTTGATTGCTCTGTCACCGGGTGCTACACAGGGACTTGGGACCGGCACGTACCGTTGTCTACCACCGGCTCGCGGGACCATACGGTCATAAACCGCGACCCTGGCGAGACGCTCTGACCGATCACCCTGATGAATTTTTCACAGCGAGGTGAAAATTCATTCGTTGTTTACGAGCGGTAATATTCATATTTTCCCAAGAACGTTTCTACAATATCCGTTTGCCACATTTCTAAATGGCAATCAAGCACGTGGTGGGTCTTTAAGAACTTTAGGCATTCTACAGCCTGAGTTAATCCGTATATTGCTCTTTCAGTGGATAGTACATATGTATTTTGGAACCAAATGTGGTAGATATTTTCTTCCCTCACTTCGTCAACAGAGAGAGAGGGTCTCCCCTTCTCGAAGAACGATGTTCCCAAAATGTTAGTTTCATAATTATATCAAAACAACAATTACTTTCATGTCATTTTCTCTTCTTTATACAATGAAGTGAAAAATATAAATTAGTTGAAAGCAGAAACCTTGTAGGTACTGTACGAATTCTCATTATCGTTATACCTGGTTATGGATGGGTATTCTTTCATTGGCATGCATTTATATTCATAATACGATATCATTTGTTGAGACGAAGTAAAGAAGTTCGAACATAAGGTCATTTAATGTCGCATGAGGTTGTAAATTACATATCGAGGCCTCCAAGAAGTCAGGTACATAAACGACAAACGGTGGTCGTCTCGTTGAACCCTATTTCACCGTGCTAGGCACTTGTTATAATATCTACATATGCAAGATGTGACAAAGATGATACCAATATAGCAATTAAAAAGTATTATCCAACATCAATACGCCACGCGAAGGGGTAGAAGAGAGGTAGTCCGCTGACTGTGCGGGATGCCGCCTGCTTGATCCTCCCGACAAATTCAAGACCGATCTCTTATTTCTCGAGAATAAACACGCAAGGTATAGGGAGGAGATTATATTATGTCCAGTCGGTCCTGCATTCCTTTGAAACGGCAACTTTCCACCACTGCACCGTAATATCTCCTCCCTATGGCACACGTTCTCTTGCACCGAATACGTCAGCGCGTGCTTTTATTTTGATATTCCAACGCGTGTTTATATTCGAGAGATTAGGTATCACGCGCAGTCAGCGGACCCCCCCTTTTCTTCCTGCGGCTCTCCGCGAGGCGTACTGGTCTTTCTGCAGAATAACTTCGTTTCCTACACCATTGCCAAGGAAACATTCTTCGATCTAACATAAGAACATCTTCTTCTTTTGGTAATTGTGCGGACCTTAAAATTAATTTTCGTCACGGTCAACGTTCCAACCATACTTATTATTCTTTTATACTGGAGCGAAACACGGTTTATTGCCTGCCGAACGTAGAGGAATTAGCTTGTAGCAATTGGGGATTAATCCTAAAAATTGTTCCGCTGTTCTGGAAGTTACTTGGCAGATGTTTCCTAATTACTGTATATCGTGTAGGGGGCCAAAGGTCTAGTGTCATAAAGCTGTAGTAAACCGTGGCTCGCTAACAATCCGTTTAGGGCATCACTCATCACGCTACATCATGGAACTTCGCGCGTGTGTCGATAGGAACATTGCACTTTCCACGGCATATTTATCAAATTCTTGTAGTTTTATTGGAACTATTGACGCTAAATCATGACGAATTGACGTTATTTTCTTAAATAACGTCAAACTTATATATTAACACTTTTAGTATCAATTTCCTTAATAATATTCGGCATTTTTAAATTGCAAAATACAGGATGTTGCATTTTTTCCCATTTTTGGGGATTTGCCCCCACTGTGCGACATAGAATACACGTATTTAATCCATAACTGCCAAATATTCGCGAATGCTTTTTCCGCAGTAGCAAGGTCTAGATTATGTTGATTAGAAAACAAACAAAAAATTTGTTCAGAAGTTTCCGGAAGTGGAACTAAAAAGGGATGATTGCTGACAATTTTTCAATTGGTTTCTTATGGAAAAAAAATGTATATAACTAATTATTTGCTATTATTTAACAGAATAGACACTACTCATTTGGGACTCGAAAAATTGTTTTCTTTTATATCACCAAAAATTAAAAGACTCGATTTAAAATTCTGCACGAAAAATACATACAATCATAAACACGTGTTTGCACACAGATCAGAAGTAGGCGTCATGATATTTCTACCGTTTTTAGGTGCTCATATTAGTAGTCTACAGGTAACATAAAAATACATATCTTTTGAATTCTGACTTCTTTCCTTATTTCTTGGGATTCTGTCATACTGTGGCAATGGGTCGCAGTGCGACTGGTCGCTAGACTCCCTCCAGGAGGAGTCTAGCGACCGGTGGTCGCAATGCCAGCCTGCGACTAGGTATAATGGGAAACAGACCCTCCTCGCATTGTGTTGCCTCTCGAGTAGCCTAGGCTGGTACTCAAACAGACTCGCGTCAGGCTCCTATGTCTGGCGCATACCCGAGGATCGCAGTCGCTTGTAGGAGAACAGATACATGCTTTCCCATTGCAGGAGTATACTGCGACCAGTCGCTGCGATCAATCGCAGCGACCAATCGCGGGTAGGAGATCCCGCCTTTAGAATAAACAACAGCCACACGGCTTCGTTCAGGCGGAGTCGAGCAGCGCTCCCATTACCCCACCACACCCTTCGGGGGCCAAGCAACTTCAACTGCCAATCCACGGTCGTCAGGTGGTGGTGGCTGATTTCTCCTCGCGCGCTGCTCGCGAAAGCGAACTCACCGGCCAATATATCTGAACCCGACCTTAGTAGCATTTCTGGTTGGCCCACGGTATCCCCAACTTGGGAATTAGTTGGCCATCAAACTGCCAACAATAAATGCTACTAGGGTAAGTAGATTAAGTGTTTAACTCTAAAGTTTTGACATATTTTAACCACGATTAGAACGTTTAAATACTTGCTGAAAAAGTTTTGAAGATTGATGTTTTCTTACTCTGCACATTAAGTCGAAATTGCCAAAATGGTGGTTCATCCACAAATGTCATTAGTTAACAGGTCATTACCCCTATTATCTAAGGTGTTTATCTAAGGAGTTTATTAGATATTTCGGTATTTCAAATATGCTGCACTTCCTCTATTATATTACACGTGTAAGTATTAATTATATGTATAAATTTATATTTATACATATAATTAACAATTAACGTTACTTTCCTCTCACTGTTGACACATTCTGCAAAATATACAGTATGAAAAAAAAAATATAGACACACCGGGATCGAACTCACCACCTGTGGCCTCCTACCACACACTCTACATACATATAACGCGCTCTTGCGATACTGTTAGCTTCATTATCTTATAAGGGAGACTACGAAATGTTAAGCAGTTTACATGTAAAAATCTCGATTATTAACCCTTTAGCGCCCACACCTAGACCCCGTTGAAGGAAAAATATCTCGTTTTGTTTTTATCGTTAAAAATGATCTGAATTTATATATTTTAATACAACAATAAAACAAATTTTTTTTATTTTTTAAAATTTATTTTTTTCAGAGATCAAAATGCATAAAACCAAAGAATACAAGGTTCAGGTAGGTCCAAATTTCTTCAGTGAATAAAACTACGCTAAACATGTATCACTTAAACTGTTGCAAACAGCAAAATGCGAACGCAAACGGCGAAACACCAAAAAAAAAGGAATGTATCATATATGATACGTTTGGCGCTAAAGGGTTAAGGCCTATTTGAATAAACGAGACCTTTAGTACAAATTCCCGCATTTAAAACAACATAATCATTTTTTCTGTTGAATGTGAATGCAGCTTGAGTGTAATGTCCCTTAAACGCTAGTGCAAATTAGCCATTCGTAAGTCATACCTTCTAAGGCGTAGCACAAATTATCAACTTTTCCGTTGACTAAATTATTTACTCAAATAGGGCACTGCCCACGATCTCGAATCGACAAGATAATAATTTATTCGAACGATAGGCGAGCACGCTGCGCATACTATCGATCGACAGTCAATTGACAGCTTGCGCTTCAGCTAAATGTTGAATGGAAAGGCTGGCTCTGATCTGTGCACGAATTTACCTGAAAAATGAGAATAAAGGAACGAGGCGCTACTGTGAGTTTTCTCTACAGGTACTGCGAAAGATTGTTCAAGAAAGAGTTTCATTCGTTGCACTCTAAAACGATGAATTATGCAGGGAAGTTTTTTCCTTAAGCAATTGATAGCCGCTGGCCAATTAGTCATTTATCGACTTTTCAGTCGACAGTGTGTGCGTGCAAATAGCGCGCTGTGGATATTGTACTGTCGATTGATGATTGTTACACTTTCCTGTCAAAAATTTGTCGAGTCATTGAGCAATCGACAAATATGCGCACTCTAATATAGCCCCATACCATTTACAGCATCGACTAAATTGTCGATCGACAGCAAATAATCCTAACAACGTAGAATGCAATAAGCAGTAAAAGTAGGTGTCACCTCCTTTTCGTCCTAGATTCATTGGGAATAGTTGAACTAAAATCACTCCTTGTAGGTTCTCAAAAATCTTTCTGCACGTTACCAGCTGAAAGACATTTAGACGTACTAATAATTCCCACGGTCCGTTACTAAAATATGAAAAGATCGGTTCGCTGCATTTGGGAGAAATCTCAAACATCGAACATGAGACGTGAATGCGGTACTTTTAAATGCGACATTCTCCCGTGCGCATATTTGCAGAAGTTCATGCTTTTCTACTGTAATTCTAATGCCTCCCGCTTAGTACTTACACGTGTGATAAGCGTTACGCCCAGTTATCAGTTTAAAAGGTTTCCATTGCGATACAACTTTTTTGCCGCACGTGTTCCCGGTCATCTTATGCAAATGCCATACGTGGCTGCGCGTGAGCGAGTGACACAGAAAGAAGGAGAACAATGATCAAAGTAGGAATCACATTAAGTAGATGCTAGGAGGTGGCTAGTGGAAGGGGGAGAAAAGGGGAAAGTGGGGAGAGAAAATGCGAGATTACGAGTAACTACACTTTGTTCAAATTCCACTTAAGGCAAAGTCACGGACAGTACTGCGCGCTCATTACACCAGGCAACATTTTAAGTATTCGACTTGCACGCATGCGTAAATGTTTCACGCGATCATGCTGATTAGCACACCATATTAATCAACGGTATGATATGTAGCTCTTATTTGCATTGTAAAATAAACATACACAATTTAATCCAACACCCTTGGCGAATTGGCATTAATCACAATTTTATGTCATTATCTAAACATATTACATTATTTGTTTCCAATTGCCAATGCACTTTTCAATATTTCTTTACCATTAGTTACTTGACGCATATTAATATTATGCAAAACATATGCATAATATTATTTTTCTTCCTTTACGTGTGTTCAATAATTTACTAACACTTATTAACACTAAATTTACATTCAGTTGTACCTACCCAGTTTTAGTCACGACAATATTAATGAATAATTAAACTAACAACTATTGTGGGAAAATGTACATGAAGCCTTTGAAGATATGTGACAGTAACGAGACTTGTTAAATAATTTTTTGCGTGGTAAATGTAATTAAGGTGAAATGTTTACGTGCAGCGTACGACGTATCAGCATTCTTGATAAATGTAGGATATCTTTTCATTAAACTTTCTTAGTGATAAGATTATTTTATAGGACTTTTAGTAAAACCAATTGCCATAAAATTATCTAAAACGTATACACGATATGTTTTTAACCCCAGAATTATACACTGCTATCATATTTGTTTAAAACATTTCTTCCCCGCTTTATAACCCTTACTTTGATACACAAATCTAGTCTTTCTCGTAGTCGGAACAATTATTATAATATCATAGGCTTCAATGGACAATTGTGTACTCCGCTACTTATGTACTACATAGAACGTTTCGAAATTATAGGTAGAATTTTTATTACGTAAATTAAGTTATTTGAGTGTTTACATATGTATACCATAGCATCACTGGCATCATGACAATTCATTATTAGATTTTTTTACATTCTCAATAATAGATTCAGTTTAAATAGTTCTACTTCCCGTTAATAATTCACTCGAACTTACGTATTGACCATGTCGTTAAATGGTTCGAGAAATCGCAGTGATCTTTGAACGTAGTACCTATGCGTTCATACGTAAGAAGAATCTCTAAAACATACAGGGTGTCCCAAAATTTCGGGACTATCCGGAACATGCAATGTCCTGATGCAAAAAGACAGCGGAAAGTCCTTTGGGGTCATTCTTAAATTGCGTAAGGCTTTTTGGAGGGGGGGGGGGGGGGGGGGTCGCGAATTTCTTACGTTTTCTTACACGGGGGGGGGGGGGGGGAGTCAACAGAGGGGAGTCAATATTTTGTAACTGAATTTTCAATAAATACAAATTCTATCATTAATGTTTCGGAAAAGTAGTTTTAGTTTAACTTTCCCGAAACGGAGTTAAATGAATTATATAAACCTTTAAAAGAATTTGAATAACTGAACAAATTAAGTGTAAAAAATATTACGTAAGGTGGGGGTTGAAATATCAAATCATACGAATTCTTATACTCGGGAAGGGGGGGGGGGGGGGGTCAAAATTCGTCAAAATTACCCTTACGTAATTTAAGCACGGCCCCCTTACCGTTTTGGGATCCGAAGCTTCGTTTTCGTGATATTAACAGTTGAATATTCGCGCTGCAACTTCTGGGCCGTGCAGTTTAAAGTCGAAACAGCTGACAAGTGCGGAGCAGTCACCCCTTAAGCCGGGTCCAGACCTGAATGAGTGTACGCTGAGGAGGCTGAGCGCGCACGAATATTCTGATGTGGACGGGTGAAACGGTAGCCAGGGCCGCATGCTTCTACGTCAGAAAGGGTGAGCGTGAACACATATGCTAGTGTGGACGGGTGATTCGTGGTGACTCGGCGCATGCGACCCGACTCGCGAATGCCGGCGAAGGCACATGGCCTGAGCCGACCGTTGTCGGTTTTCTTCCACACATCAAAGGGAGTTTGGAGTGCATTGCGTTCAGCGTGGAAGATAGAGGCAGATGTGATACTTTTCTAAAATCCTCGATGTCTCGGATTTTCATGATATTGAAATACATATATAGTAGTCCATATGAAATTAGGGAGGGTTAAGTCCTCATTTTTGCAGATTCTAAATTGTTTAAAAAATACAAATTTTAAAAGTTCCCTGCTTTCGGTGATTTTTACGAAAGGCCTACAGAAATTAATTTTAATGACTTAAATTATTGAAGGCATAGACTAAATAATTTTAATCCATTGCTAATATTGACATAAACAGATAATCAAAAATTTAAAAATTACATTTTGAATAATAATAATTCAGTTAACATATGATAGTCTTTAAACCTCTATTTTACTGAATAATTTGTCTTTCTTTTCTTCACTACACCCTGCACTGTTTTTAATTCGTACAGCCAGGCCGACTCGCTGTTGTGTTAAAAGGATCGATTGAAAGATCGAAACCCATAAAATTCGGTGAGGCACTGCAGGGGGTTGTCCTAGCCACGGGGTACCAGGTGGCAACTCTTTGACAGGCGTCGGTGGACAATCACCCTGTATTGGTAAACAGGATGACTCGGAGGGTTGAGTTGTATGTTTATTTAGCTAACTATGTATCACACCATCTTTACGACTGCGGAGTGGGCTAAGTTAAGCACAGAAGTTGGTGAAGAAAGACACAATGGCACTTTCGACCCCTCCGCATGCGTCATTCGTGCGTGCTCAGCCTGCTCAGCGTATACGCATTCAGGTCTGGACCCGGCTTTACACACGCACGCAGAAGGCGTGCATATATCGAAATCAACGGCTCACAATACGTATTCACAAACAGATGTTCCTGCTTTAAGGGGGTAGACACGTCACGTGACCTGGCCGATTCGGCAGGTCGGTATTACAGCAGGTTTTTTCTGCACAGAAATGGTAATACCGATAGATCACCGATTGCCCGGTAAACGCGAGAGGGAGCTGTTTGCTATTTCCGTATTCTATTTTGAATAAGGAAAGAAATTCTCAGCTGTTGCGTTGTACTTATAAAAATTTAAACGGAAAGTCGGCTGGTACTGCAAACGTAGAAAATTCATTGTACATTTTAATTACTTGAAATGTGCTTATGCTACAATATTCTACGTTAACAGTAAGGAATTATAAGTGAAAAGGAAAAACAGATGAGGGGATGTCCCCAGAAAATGAAGTTTGTTAGGTTAGACATTTTTTTACTAGCAAAGCACCGAAACAGAACATGAAATATTACACGTCCTATGCAGAAAGCAGTTATGAACAAACATTATATATAAAATTGTAAGGAATCGATTGACGTCACTTTTGCAAAGATCTCATTAGAAATTGCAGAACTTCAGATTCGTCACTGCTTAGCGTGCAACATTGTATAGTCCCGCTGGTTTCGAGCGTCGAAGCCCACAAAACTCAGCGAGACACATGATTGTCGGCGAGCATCGCGTTTGACGACTCTAGCTAGAAAATCACCCCGTATAAATGCTAAGAAACGATAGTGTGAAGCGGCGTGCGTTTCAACAGCACATTGACAATATCGTAGATTCTAGGGCCTAGAATATTAGTTCCGTATTACGATGTTCTTCACCAGAGCACTGCATTACTGATGAAAATGATGCCAAACATGGAGCAATTCGGTCTATTTTTAGTGTGTGTGTGTGTGTGTGTGTGTGTGTGTGTGTGTGTGTGTGTGTGTGTGTGTGTGTGTGTGTGTGTGTGTGTGTGTTTTTTGTCCGTCCGAGTTTTGCCAAGCCGACCTGAAAACAAATTGCCCGCTCATGGCGGTCATGCTTGTAGCCCCAATCGAGTGTCGGGATCCCGAAACCGTCTGGATCTCGAGCAATACGAAGGTATCGGGACCCCGCTCGATCCTGCCCGAAATTTTCCGACCCGTCCCGAGGGCCGAGAATCCGAGCTGCGGCACGATCCGCACACTCCTATTCGTAACGCGTATTCTCTCGTCATCGCAGAACACGAGTGAGCCAGAAGTGGTGGGGACAGCGCCAAGCTTCTGTCATGTATAGGCCAAACCGAGCTGCAGCGTAGAAATACACGCATCAGAATAGGTGTGCCTTAGGCCTTAGCTCCGAAAAAATTCAGGAGCTTTATTGGTCAGAACATTGATTCTTTTTCGATAGCTTCATCTCGTATTGGTCATAACAGCCACACGGGTACGTTCAGACGGAGCCGAGCAGCATTCCCGTTACCCCACCATACCCTTGGGTGGCCACGTAACTCCAACAGACAAATCCACGATCGTCAGATGGTGGTGGCTGATTTCTCCTCGATCGCTGTTCGCGAAAACGAATCGACCGGCCAATATATCTGAATACGACCTTAGGATAAAGATATAATGAAAGATGAAAAATTATTCGAAGCCCAAGATGAAAGGCCTTCGAATAAACAAAGGAAACTAATAAATATCCGAAGCTAAATAGAATTTTAGATTTAGGGTACACACACCCTCCCCCAAACCTCGTGTCGATCGGCCACAGGGGCCATTCGGAAGTATATTCTTTTAATTAAATAATACCCATCTCTGCATAGGAGCGTAAAGAATTACAAAAAAAATCAAGGAGTCAACTGTTGACCGATTTGGAGACTTTTCCTTGTTATATGTTATATACAATAGTCGGAAGAATAATAATAAAAGCAATAATCGCAAATAATTGCTGTAACTTCCACATTCTGAAAATATGGTATCAGTAAATCACTACTTCCAGTGTTATTAAAAAGTTCCAATCTCTTTTTTTATTTGAAATAATGTGGCCATATAATTATAACATATATTCGGCAGCGGTGATGTATGTGTTACAGTAAAAGCGTGAATTTAGTAAATGTACACAGTTTCCAGCAGTTTCTAGTCAATGTATGCCTAAAATGCATATAATCTAACCTACAATCGTCCAAAAATACATACATTGACTGTATCACGCTTTTGCTGTGGCACATGTATCCAGCTAACGCTTCAGTTTTGCTATGATTCCACGTTGGCAGTCCTCCCGAGTAGGCGCCATCTCGTATCCACTAGCTCAACTAAATTTGTCACGTGACTTGCTCTGTATTATCACCAATATGGCGGAACTCGTATTTGGGAGTGCAATCACGGGCTGACGTTGTTTTTCCTTACATGAGCAAATTTTGGACTGGGTTAGGATTCATTCGAAAGAGGAAGGTTCAATGCAGAGCACTCTTCTCATGGTTCAACGAGATTGTGTTGATATCTAATAATATGAGTGTCCAAAGTAGACCAAAAGTCGACAAAATACACGCGCAGAATCCAAGTATTTTTAGGTCACTAAAAGAGCTTTGTGACTGAAACGGTGAGAAGAGCGCTCTGCATTGAACCTTCCTCTTTCGAATGAGTCCTAACCCAGCCCCAAATTTGCTCATATAAGGACGAATAATGAAAAATCGTGACTTCAGTCCCAAATACGAGTTCCGCCATATTGGCGATAATACAGAGCAAGTCACGTGACAAATTTAGTTCAGCTAGTGAACACGAGATGGCGCCTACTCGGGAGGACTGCCGACGTGGAATCATAGCAAAACTGAAGCGTTAGCTGGATACACAAACCACAGTAAAAGCGTGATGCAGTCAATGTATGAATTTTCGGACGATTGTAGGTTAGGTTATATGCATTTTAGGCATATAACTGTTGGGAACTGTGTACATTTACTAAATTAACGCTTTTATTGTAACACATACATCACTTGAAATCGCTGTCGAATTTATGTTATAATTATATGGCCACATTATTTAAAATAAAAAAAGAGATTGGAACTTTTTTACTAATACTGAAAATATTGATTTACTGATATCATATTTTCAGAATGTGGAAGTTACAGCAATTATTTGCAATTATTGCTCTTATTATTATTCTTCCGACTATTGTATATAACATACAACAAGGAAAAGTCTCCAAATCAGTCAACAGTTGACTCCCCGATTTTTTTTGTAATTCTTTACGGTCCTATGCAGAGATGGGCATTATTTAAATAAAAGAATATACTTCCGAATGGCCCCAGTGACTGATCGACACGAGGTTTGGGGTAGGGTGTGTGTACCCTAAATCTAAAATTCTATTTAGCTTCGGGTATTTATTAGTTTCCTTTGTTTATTCGAAGGCCTTTCATCTTGGGCTTCGAATAATTTTTCATCTTTCATTATATCTTTATCCTAAGGTCGTATTCAGATATATTGGCCGGTCAATTCGTTTTCGCGAACAGCGATCGCGAACAGCGATCGAGGAGTATGGTGGGGTAACGGGAATGCTGCTCGGCTCCGTCTGAACGTAGCCGTGTGGCTGTTATGACCAATACGAGATGAAGCTATCGAGAAAGAATCAATGTTCAGACCAATAAAGCTCCTGAATTTTTTCGGAGCTAAGGCACACCTATTCTGATGTGTGTATTTCTACGCTGACAGCTCGGTTTGGCCTATACACACCAGAAGCTTGGCGCTAACCCCATCACTTCTGGCTCACTCTTGTTCTGCGAAGGCGAGAGTGAGATGGAACGAGAGCGAGTCAGAAAACGTTGCAAACAAGAGCACCGAGGCAGGCAAGCGGTACCTATGGTGGGAGAATACGCGTTACGAAACGCACCGGCCAATATATCCGAATGTAAAGTCTCGTTAGCCGCTCGCTGGTCAGGACCGGCGTTGAGCCCGTATCATGAACGGAGCCCTAATTCCGAGGCTGAGTTTCTCGCTTCTTTCTGGCCGAAGGGGGGAGCGGGATGAAACGCTTTGCGTGCGCGACGGGCGCGAGCGCTCCGATGGAATCGTGACTGTTCGACGCATGCGCGCCACGGTCAGATAGCCAGGCACGGCACGAGTCTTTTTTGCGCCATAACCGAGCTTGCCAAATTCCGCCATTTATTATAAAACATTTAATTGAGCTTCTTCATGACCTTACTCTAAACTTTTACTTGTAGTTTAAAACCGTTGTGATATAATTTGTAGTATTTCATTTAAAAATTTATTTTCAACAATGCCAACAATGAAAAGGCCATTTTGCGCCTCTTGTCAACCTTACGCCCTAGCAGTTGCCTAATTTTACAGAGTAAAGTCATAAATAATCTCAAATAAATATAATATAATAAAGGGCGCAATTTGACAAGTTCGCCTAGGGCGCAAAAAAGACCGGCCTGCGTCAAGATTTTGCGAAGCGGGTCCCGTACTCACCGTAAGCGCTTGCGACCATCGCGCACGCCCGTCGCGCACACAAAGGACGGAGTGTCAGGCGTCCGAAAGACGGAGCGAGACAAAATATCAACGCGTCGTCTATCTCGTACTGTCCTCGCTCGCTTTCAGTGCCTTCGCTCGCTCTCTTTCCATCTCGCGCTCGCCTTCGCCGGACAAGAGTGAGACAGAAGTGGTGGGGATAGCGAAAAGTCCGTATCGTGTACACCAAACCGAGCCCGTAACGATCTTAGATGCTCGAATAACCGACGAGAACCGTTGCCCGAGCCGCACGAGATCGCCGTTGCTCGGCGATGTGTCATCGATTATATAGAAACAGAATTTGTTTTTTTTTTTTCATCGTATCAATATGAAAGTGACACAAATGGATTCCCGGCATTCTCCCGATTAAATTGACAGAAAATAATATAAATCAGACTATTTTTAACGAAGCGGGCTTCCAATTCTGCAAACAAATTTTCACGTAATTTCCTTAATTATGGTCCGAATAATATCATTTTTGGAGCCAATTTGATCGAGAAAACATGACGAATCGATTCACATCACTTTCGCAAAGATCTGATTAGAAATGCAGAACTAACGATTTGTCACTGCTTAGTGCGTAACATTGTATGGCCCCGCTGGATTCGAGCGTCGAAACCCACGAAAGTTACATGATTGCCAGCGTGAAGGACAAGAGAGGACTTTGCATGGCGAAGGAAAGTCAGCCTTCCATAGAACTCAAATCGAGAAAGACTTTGCTGACAAACTTTACATATGTATATTTGCGTCAAATAAATACTTTAATTGTAAAATTTAGACGACAAACTATTGTTGAATTTCGCCAGTTCTTACATATGCATCACTTGGTTGGGAATTCCTGATCCCAGAGATTCATGCATTTACCTATTGAAATGTTGCTTCAAGTCATCGGGAAATTGCATTGCTTCTTCTCGTACATACATATATCTGTTTGCGAGTAGGTGTCACGAGTGACGCGGCTTTGGTTTCCCAAATAAATGCACATTTACTAGAGCCCTCGGTCGACGGCGACTTGAGTAGTACACCTTGATAAGAGTGTTACCACCGATGGATTGGTGAGTTTATGTCCACGAAAATGAGTCGAGTTGCGAAGCAATTCGGTCTATTTTTTCTTATGAATACATGATTAGGACACACACACACTACGTTCACTAAAAATAGGCCGAATTGCTCCATGTTTGGCATCATTTTCATCAGTAATGCAGTGGTCTGGTGAAGAACATCGTATTACGGAGCTAATATTCTAGGCCCTAGAATCTACGATATTGTCAATGTGCAGTTGAAACGCACGCCGCTTCACACTATCGTTTCTTAGCATTTATACGGGGTGATTCTCTAGCTAGAGTCGTCAAACGCGATGCTCGCCAACAATCACGTGTCTCGCTGAGTTTCGTGGGCTTCGACGCTCGAAACCAGCGGGACTATACAATGTTGCACGCTAAGCAGTGACGAATTTGAAGTTCTGCAATTTCTAATCAGATCTTTGCAAAAGTGACGTCAATCGATTCCTTACAATTTTATATATAATGTTTGTTCATAACTGCTTTCTGCATAGGACGTGTAATAAGTGTATTTTATGTTCTGTTTCGGTGCTTTGCTAGTAAAAAAATGTCTAACCTAACAAACTTTATTTTCTGGGGACATCCCCTCATCTATTTTCCCTTTTCACTTATAATTCCTTACTGCTAACGTAGAATATTGTAGCATAAGCACATTTCAAGTAATTAAAATGTACAATGAATTTTCTACGTTTGCAGTACCAGCCGACTTCCGTTTAAGTTTTTATAAGTACAACGCAACAGCTGAGAATTTCTTTCCTTATTCAGAATAAAATACGGAAATAGCAAACAGCTCCCTCTCGCGTTTACAGGGCAATCGGCGATCTATCGGTATAACCATTTCTGTGCAGAAAAAACCTGCTGTAATACCGACCTGCCGAATCGGCCAGGTCACGTGACGTGTCTACCCCCTTAAATATCCATGCCAATGTTTTCAACAAAACATTTTTTTTTTAATTCTGTGATTATTGATACTCTGTACACTTTGAGATATCATTTTTCCACAGTATGTATAATCATTCAATGAATTTAATTTACAAAAGAAAAGGCTGAATATGTCGAAAATAATTAGTTTACAGACCTACGTTTATTTCAATTTTCTGATTTCACCTCTTGCAATTTCTATTATCCAATTAAATTTTTACCTATAAATTTAAGCTTCTAGTTCTGGAATGCTTCTTGGCGCATTAATCACTTCACCGTAAATTCTCAATTCACAAATTCTAAATTCTTTAAATTCTATTTTTTCGTAGGAAATATTACGAATGTCGAATTGTAAATGTTTAACTAATAATGTTCGAAGTTGTATGAAAAACTATAATTAGTATAGGTATCTGTTCACAAAAAAACCCTATATTTGTGTCTGCAAAAAAATAATACTTTTTGGAAAGCCAAAAATTAGCAATATTTGTATTTTGCCGATTCTTATTTGACCGGAAATGTTATATACAAAATAAATAACTTAAATGTTCGATTTTATTATAAATATCAATTCGGAGTAAAAATAGAAAAATTAATATATCATTATGTCTGCATCCATTACTACAATTTAAACAAAGGGGTTGGGGGACAGATACCAAAAGTTTTTCATATTGTTACAGCGATGAGATGTTCCCTTGTTGGACATTATTATTTAATTACATTAACACAAGTTTACGAGTTTAACACAATTCAATATTCATAACAACAACTATAACTTTGCACAATATAGTTCGTTATGTCCGTTCACGATTTTGGACAGTTCCAGATTGACGGCAAGTCGATAGCAGCTTCGGTCGGTCTTTACCGACTGTCTTCTAACTTCGGATGCGGTTACCAGCAGACATTGATTACAGTTATACACGGTGGTCGCCATAATATTTTGAAATATAATGTACACATAAAAGAAATTCTTAAGACAAATGGATGTACCGAACAGCAATGTTATCTGCTTTAAAATACAAAATTGATATCTGCTACCTGGAATAACTAGCATATCGATGGCTTAGTCAGCTTAGTTCATAAATATTTTATGTCCATTTTTCAGGGTTATCGAGAAAAACAGGTTCAACATGCAATGGCGCATAAGATTCAGAGACATATATACAATGAACAAAAATATTATTTTTGACAAAATTATGAAGTAGATAAAAGTGTGATTTTTATACAACATAAGGAAACAGTCAGTAACTATTTGTTGTATATAAAAACTCAAATTTCACAAAAAGTGGGCATGTATAATATTTGTGCACTAACAATAAGAGTATGCCATCGATATGCAAATGAACACTACTACAAAGATTTGCTATGAAATTACTCTTATTAATTAATTAAGTGTAATCTATTGGTTGAATATTTATTAATACGTCCAATTTGCCTGCTGACACCGTTTAATTTTTGTTAATACAATTTTCATAACATCGAATCAAACGTGTATATACGTTAAGCCTTTGTTAATACGAAATATGATAGGAAATATCCTACATTACGAACATGTTACAGTGGCGCAGAACGCAGGTTATAACGTAAATACTTTGTGTTACAAATCATTTTATCGAGTATTAGGAAGTGTGTACAAGTGTAAACTTCTATCGATCTTGTTATCAGTATAATTTTTTACGTAAGATACCATCTCTGGAGTTAATATCACAATCGAGGCATCAGTAGAATGATATGATTTTGAACTGGAAATATGTTCACTCTGATGCATTTTACCCCTTGTTAAAACTTTTCTAGTGAAGGATATTTTTCTTCATTTTTCCACAACTACGCAAATCATAAAAAAATGTTTGCAATAAGCGTTTGTTAATTTCAATACTTTGTGTAGCATCGGCGTGTTTTCACGCCGAAAATTCCCATCCTGTCCGAGGCTTTATCGTGTTCCCATGTCGACATTTTCTGGTAAACATGGAAAGTATTGTCCGAATGCAGTAATGTTCGGTTGAATGACATTTGCGCGGTTAAATTTCAACGAACCATGCTCACCATAATTTTTTAGCGACCGTCTTCACACTCGTCCTCCAATCACCTCGAGGTCAGCAAAACAACAAATTGACAAATAAAGTGATGAGATATATAAAAATTTCACTTTTCTTAATTTTCGTCTTATCTTCCTGAAAATAGTAAGAATTGATTGGTAAGGTTCTCCCGATGAATTTGAGTCCAAACACAATATAAATCGGACTATTTTTATGATTATTGATATAGTTAATTAGAAATGTATTTTACCGTCCGCGTTGTACACAACTAGTGTTCCTTCTCGAGAATTCTTTCTTGAGAATTTCTCGAGAAATTTTATAATTTCTTGTTCCTCATTTCTCGAGAAATTACAGTGTTTCTAGAGAATCTTCAGTGTAGGAAAATTATTATAAATTCCATTTGTTTTCAGAAATAAATTTTCATTTAGTTCAAATTGTGTCTTAATCGCGAACATATAAACACATCTACAATCTGTAATAAATGTTAGCAATACATACCTACGAAGAATTGTGCGATTATTTATAAACTATTCTCTTCGCATCGCCGATGCTCTACATATATACAATTAAACCAACATCCACTCAAAATGAAAGAAATTTTTCTACAGCCGCAGATTTTGTCACAAAAAGAACGAAATAAGTAGATTGACTGACGCGACATTAGACGCATCGTGCTGTTTAAAAAACTATTTTAAAACAAAAAAGTAATGTTTCGCCTTGCTCACATTTTATATTAAATAAATAAATTTATCAATTATATTTAATATCTGTTTTTTTTTATTTACACAAGTTTTGTCTAACAAGGAGAGGTTCCCAGGTGTCCACCTCCGATTGCTTTGAATTTTGGATATGTTTTAGAGGACCGACAAATAAGAAATACGTGTTTTTTATAGTGGCCCGTTTTCATATTTAGGGGGTGAAACCACCCCCCTCCCCCAAAGTTCATACGGGGTACAAAAATTGTGTTGAGTACAACTTGATATAAATTTAATTTGCGTCATAACTTGCTGTAGGGACGATGTTCTTGTCGTCCGTCACCGTTATTAAGGGGTAACTATGAGGGGTGGTTTCAGCCCTTGAACATGCAAATGGGCCAAAACAGAAAGATATGCATTTCCTATTTTTCGGCCCTCTAAAACATATCCAAAAACCAAAGCAATCGGGGACGAACACCTGAAAATCGTATAACTTTGGGGGTTGGTTTCACCCCCTAAACATGCAAACGGGCCAAAATAAAAAGACACGCATTTCTTATTTTTCGGTCCTCTAAAACATATCCAAAATTCAAAGCAATCGGAGGCGGACACCTGGGAACTTCTCCTTGTAAGTTGGACACGAATAAAAATTTAGATAAATATTATCAACATTATTCCAAACATATAATTTTGCAATATTTTTTTAATTTCTTGAGAATTCTCGAGAATTCTCGAGAAATATAATTTGATTTCTCATTTCTCGAGATGCGAAAAATATGGAGAAATCAGGAACACTATACACAACCCTAAAAATAGTCCGATTTATGTCGTGTTTGGACACAGTTTCATCGGGAAAACCTCACCAATCAATTCGTACTTTTTTTCGTAAAGGTAGGATGAAAATTATGGAAAGTGAAATTTTTGTCATTGCACGATACATTGTAACACGCGTCGCACTCGTTTAAAGCATCGGACCAAGGCCACGGTCGCTCGTCGTAGTACGTCTATCTGGCTTACATTAGAGCTTATATCAATAGAAGCGTTCATACAATCTCGTGAGATACAGTATCGCGATACTGACTTTGTGTAGCCTGAGAACCCAGCCGCTGGCGATTGTTTTCATATGAAGGCGGGAGACGAGCTGTAGATTGTGTTATTCACACGGGAGCTACAGTATCAATTCACAATTAATTCGCTCAGTATCGCAGAAAAAAGATAACTCTACATAGTATAAAATAAAGTCCCCGGTAGGCGTCTGAATGTTTGTTCGCGCTAATCGCGAGAACAACTGGGCGGATTGTGATGCGGTTTTCACCGTTTTACAGACCATTTCGCGAGACAGATTTACGTGTATGCAACATTAAACTATGACAAAGGAAACTGAGCAATGACGATTTTAGTGAAGCAACAGTTGCGTGAATCGCAGCGCTCATAGAACAGCTAATGATGTAACTCAGCATCCCCACCACTTGGCGGCGAACCGTTACGCGCATGTCTTGCGCGCAGAGCGGTGTTTACCACGCTTCTCTACATAGTATAAAATAAAGTCACCGGTAGGCGTCTGTTTGTTTCTTCGCGCTAATCTCGAGAACCACTGGACGGATTGTGATGCGGTTTTCACTGTTTTATAGAGCATTTCTCGAGAAAGGTTTGGGTGTATGAAACACTAACCTACGGCAAAAGGATGCAGAGTAATGGCACACATTCCTCGAGAATGCTTCATTAAAATCGTCCATCTAAATTAGTCAAAAAAATTCCAAGGTATCGCTACAGGTTTGCAGCTAGATTTGAGGGGGTTCCTCGTGAAGGTAGGCGTAAATTGTTGTTCTTTTTAAATTTTTTGTCACATTCGTGATTTCGAATGAGGCGACAAATCAGGCAAGTGATTTATTTCCCGGTACGCGGCGCGGGAGAGCGCGTGGCGCGCGGAAGCGACGCGAAGTGGCAGTCGAGAGCAGTGTTGCCAACTCAGATTTCTGAAAATCCGTAGAGAAGAGTAAATCTTTCCGTAGAATTCCGTAGATCCCACTTTGAAAAATCCGTTGATCTACGGATGTTCTTCATAAGTATTAATTATTACATTAGAGCACTAAAGAGGTGAGTATGCGCATTCGCCATTTTGGGTCCTCTGGATAGAGAAAATTATTGAGTATCCGCCTTTTTGAGTATGCTCAGATTCACTTTATAAACAAAAATATGCGTTGCTGATATTGATACATTGTAGCACGACACATTATTCGAGTATTTTACTACATTTAAGCTTATATTTGGTTTATAAAGCAAATTTGACAATACTGAAAAAGGCGGGTTCTCAATAATCATCTCTCTCAAAAGGACCCAAAATGGCGGATGCGCATACTCACCTCTTTAGTGCTCTAATTACATGTGTTGCGACTCCCGTCTAGCGGCGTGTAGTATAAACTCCAGAAGCGCGAAGTTCGAATCGAATCACACGAATGTAATAGGAAAGGGAGACAAAGTGAAGTTCGCACAAGCCCGAGGAGTTTGAAAATAGTTGGAGATTCTTTTAATGAGAGGACTTCAAGATTATAAACTAATCAATACCCACTTGGAAACGGGTGTTTGAATAAATGAACTTCTCCTTCCTCCCTTCTCCTAGGTGTGTAATTCCAGCGCAATGTAGTTAAACGCTTGTTTTTGCAAATATCGATAACCGAAAGGAATCGGATCAACGAATAGGAATTTAGCTAGCTAATTAGTAAATTTGCGATTGGCTCTTAGAATCTAAGATATTTTGTAATTAACAAAAGGTGTACAAAAAAACCGATGGACCCTTTGAAAGTCTCTCTCTAGCCGTGATAGCCCAACCGAACAGACGTATTAATAAAATCCTTGAGAATTCAGTTCGTGTTCAAATCGTTTAATAAGTTAATTAAAGTTACCAGTTATTTGTGTTTAAATCGTTTTATTTATTTTTATTATCATCCTTATTATTACTATTATCCTCAAAAATCCGCGTCTAAGGAGCAGAGTGCCTTAGCACTCCACGGGCATCGATCCTCGCCGAAATCCCTACGAAGGATTCAAGGAAACCGGACGGCCACGCAACACATGTATGAAAGAAACTAATTCCCTTGCTCATGGAAACTGTCCTTTCCCAAATCCTTTCTAGAAAGGTCGCAAGTCGTAAGATGCTAAGATTGGTTAATTCTTTTGTTTCGTTTTAATAGATCATTGGTTGAATATTTTTTGTGGAGGGGGGAGATCCTATTACAGGACCAATGAACAAAAAATGTGTGGCAACAGATGTCGTTATTAGTCTTTACAAAAAAAGTGATTCTTTTGCTGATTATAGGTTACTAACTCATGAAAAAGGTAAAAAATCCGTAGATTTCAGTTTACAATCCGTAGATCCGTAGATACAGTAAAAAATCCGTAGATCTACGGGAAAATCCTTAGGGTTGGCAACACTGGTCGAGAGAATGGACTTAAGTAGAGAGGTGGAGAAGTTTTTGGACAACGCAGAGAAAGCAAGTGTAGGGCGAATAAAGAAAGTATAGCATCTGAAGTCACCCGGTCAATTAAGTTTCTTTCCCACACATCATTTTCCTCGAATACAACAACTGGCAACGAGTATGGGATAGATGGAAAGAATGAAGAGGGAAATCGAAAATAGTGCACGAGATTACAGAGACACATGCTTAACCTACAAAAGAGTGCCGGTGCGTGAGTACCACGCAACACGTTTCGATTACAACGAAGACCGTTCGGAAGTACATTACAATGTCCGAAACGGTAGTACACGGAAATTTTGCACTAGAAACCTTTGACTGAACCGTTACAAACTGGAAGCGTTGGCTCCAAAGATTCGAAGGGGCCGTTACAGTTTTCAAGGTTCCGGAGACGCAGAAGGTGGCATACCTTTTGCACTTCATCGGCTCGAAGTCGTTCGATATTCTTTGCGACCAACTCGCACGGTTCGACCCATATACGCAAACATACGAAACCGTTGCAAACCACTTGCAAGGATTCTATGCGCCGGCACCACTTGAAATTGCTGAAAACTGCCGTTTTCACCAACGGAAGCAAAATAAAGGCGAAAGCATACACCAGTTTGTGGCAGCACTACATAAACTGAGCATCAACTGCAATTTCGGCAGTTATTTAAGGACAGCCCTAAGAAACCAGTTCGTGTTCGGACTGGTGAGCAGGCGCACCCAAGCGCGGTTACTGGAGACCAAAGAATTGACCTTCGACAAGGCGGTGCAGACTGCCCTCGCAATGGAGTTAACGGAGAAGGATGTAAACCTGATTCAAACGGTTGGCACAGCGGCAGTGGACTACGTCGGCCAGCAGGAACCGGCAGGGGCGAGGAAGGGGAAGCAGCCCCAGCAAAAGAAGTCAACGCCAAATTTGAAGACAAAGTGGTCACCAAACCTTTACAATAACAACAATCAGAATAATTATAGGTCAAATAATAATATACATTGTTATAGATGCGGCGGGAAGCACTTACAAGGGGAGGACACCATGAGGCAGTCATCGACTTTGATGAACCTTGGCACGATGGATCTATGTCGAAAATAAGTAAATAGGTGTCCGAGCCTTTCTGCTAATGGGCCTTAATAATAGAGATATTTACATGTAAATTATTAAACATTTCATACCACCGCTGTAAAGCATAAAAGCCATAACCTCAACTCAAGAATACAGGGTCATCGTTTAATCCTGCAACCCGCGCGCGCGCGAACTTGTAAAATGGCAACTCCGCCTCACGGACGTATTCCACTACAACCATGCACCGTCCCGGCGTTCGGAGAGCTGCTAGCGACCGCTGGACAGCAGTGATGCTCGAGCTTCGAGAATTTTGGGCTGGTCTCTTTGAAATTAACGTTGGAAAGAACTATTCAGAATTTCCCGGTCCGGGTTGAAAAATTTGGGGCCTTTTTCGTATAACTTTTGAACTATAAGAGATATCGGAATGCAATTTGCGCCGAAAAAATGAGGAAAAATTATTCCTTCTTAATGATGGATAATTTAACATATTTTACGTTTACTTAATTTTTCTTTTATCAATTTTTTAACCATAATTGTTTAAAAAGCTGTTGGAAA
This sequence comes from Andrena bucephala, assembly GCA_947577245.1. Classification (NCBI taxonomy): domain Eukaryota; kingdom Metazoa; phylum Arthropoda; class Insecta; order Hymenoptera; family Andrenidae; genus Andrena; species Andrena bucephala. Next base: position 70,489,489 of record OX387716.1, read on the forward strand.
CTGTTTATTTGATAATGTATTTAACGCTGTTTTTAAAATTCGTGGTGTTGATAAACTATAGGCTAGTTGTATCTGTATCATTACTTTCATAAATTGAAAAATTAAATTTTTATTCAATTATGTGTTAGTTCTGCAGACCTCAGAATCTATTGTTCTGGTCTTCTTTTTTATGATTTTGTCCTTAATGCGGTGCATACCTAGATCAGACGTAAGGGGTAACTAATGCGACGTATCTTTGATTGTAGCGGTGTTTGAATTTTTTTTCTAGAATTTTGTGTTTGAATGTTTTAGCTACTCAACGCCAGGCCTATACCGGCTTCCGTTAATGTCATTTTTTGGAACGATGTGCCATTATTGTGGCTTTTACAAGCAGGTGGCGAAAAATCTCTCCGTACAAGGGTATAGCGCCGCGGTCAACACTGTCGTAGCTAAAATTTTTTAAATTGAGACGGGTACGAGATCAGTTGACATTATTTTCAAACCTCATTACTGTAATCTGGGGTGCGAGTGGTAAACCAATCATAAAAGCGGAGCGCGCGGCTCGATTACCTGGATCGGGAAATTCCCAATACCTAGCTCTTTGCGACGCTAAAATTTTCGAAGCTCGGGCATCACTTGTTACGAGCCGGGGCTGCGGCAACGCGAGAGGCCGGCGAGAAGGGTATTTCCCAAGGAATATGGTTTATGAGTTTGTTAGTTAGGTGCGCGGACGAACCTGATGCGAAATCAGGGAGCCGCTAGGATTGTTGACGGCGAGGACGAACCTGATGCGAAATCAGGGAGCCTCTAGGAATGGAATCACACGCGGACGAACCTGATGCGAAATCAGGGAGCCTCTAGGAATGGAGTCACACGCGGACGAACCTGATGCGAAATCAGGGAGCCGCAGGAAGGTGAAACGCCGTGAACAAACCCGATGCGAAATCGGGGAGTCACTAGGATAGAGTTCACAGACGAACCTGGTGCGAAACGAGGGAGCTATTAGGAGGTTGGATTATTTACAGACGAATCTGGTGCGAAACCAGGGAGCTGTTCGGAAGTTGGTAGATTTACAGACGAACTTGATGCGAAATCAGGGAGCTGTAGGATACGGACGAACTTGATGCGAAATCAGGGAGCCGTAGGAGGGCAAGGTTTCGTGGACGAACCTGATGCGAAATCGGGGAGCCACTGGGTTGGAGAAGATGCTTTGTTTTGGATGAAGGGTTGCGAACGAACCTGATGCTAGATCAGGGAGTCGCGGGAAATGTTAGTAATGCCTCGTAACTCTTAATTTATGTTTGATACAACTCGAGCGGTAAAACTGTATCAGTGGGTGAGTGCTACTAATATTATAAGGATCGCTGGGTAAAAGATGGGTTTAACGAATCTACTCGATTTATACGTGAACACCATTCATATATTGAATAATCAATTATGATACAAATGTAAGTGTCGCGATGAAATAATAAATAGTGTAGTTAATTACCACTAGTTGCACGGTGTTGACGCACTGGCGATGCGGGGACGTACGAGTGGCTATTTCAAAAGTGCCAAATAGAATATAAACCGAACTCGCGGATTCTATGAGGTTAACTATGATTCTGACGGAGACTTTAGCTCGATCATACTAAATTTAACCAACTCTGTACGAGCGTGACACGACGTTACTCTACGCGTGACTGTACTGCTTTGAACCAACGAGGGTAGAAACCAAAGGGTTTATATAGTCCCAAAAATGAGTGGGGATGCGTTAGAAATCTCCATATAAGGAAATCCTTCGGGGTCGTCGTCGTGTCACTCCCGTTCCCATGGTCGTGATCCAGATGGTCGAGATCATGACCCCCCTTAGTGGTGTATGATAAGCAAAAGGATTTTAGGGCATTTTCCCTTCTCAGAAGCGAGCTCGAAAGTGGTTGAGAGTGGTGTATGGGAAGATTCCACATACGTAACATATTATTTCTGTTATTGGCATTAATAAACGTATACTGAAAACAAACGCGACTGATTAGCACGCGGACAGCTCGGGTTCGATTCCCGGCGCCGTGGCTCTCTTTTTCCGGCTCCTATAGATGTGAGGAGGAAAAAGGACAGTGATAATAAACAAAGGGAAGTTGAGGGGCGATAACATGTATGTCAATAATGTCTTAATATGGAAAGAAAGTGGGAGACAAAAGAATATATACTTGATAACACAGCTACGTTTTAGCTGTATACACAATGCACCAAGAAATGATCGGGATGGATACTACAAATTTCGTATACATTACACCACCTGTTGGTGCTGTATATAGGGAATACAATCCCGGGATCCCGGTTGCTTTTTGGATTCCAAAAATCCCGGGATATGATATAAATAATCCTGAGAATTTGGGGATTTTTTAAAAATGTGAATAACTTTATGAACACCTGAAAAATATAAAATAAACAGAATAAATAAATTTAGTCATTTCATAATAATAAGGACAATAATAATAATAATAATGTATTTAAATAATAATATTAAGTCGCGTATAATTTAATAAACTATATTTATTATTACAATGATATTCTCACTTTCCGCTATTTCGAAATCGCGCGAGTTGCAAATCGTAACTTGTCTGAACTAGAGCTCTTACTTTTGACCCGTCGGGTACCCGGGTAGCCGGAAATTACCCGAAACAACTTCAAGCCATTGAATGTAGTATTGTCTGTGGTATAGTCTGATGTTAGCCAAATATGTTTGAACAATACCACATTCAATGGCTTGAAGCTGTTTCGGGTAATTTCCGGCTACCTGGGTACCCGACGGGTCAAAAGTAAGAGCTCTAGTCTGAACACGTAAAGTCGAAACATTTTATAGATATGTAGAGGAGTGCAGCATATTTGGCACGATGGGAATAAATAAAACTGCATAATATCATAGGGAAGCTAACTTTTATATTTCAAATTTTCAGTAATAATAAAAAACAAAAAGTAGCTGAAACTTTGGTCTAAATGCAAAATCATAGGAAGTATCGATTTCGTTAAGGTCCAGATAATTTGGAATACCGGTATTCTAATTTATCTTCACTTTATAAACTTAAAATAACATGTAGATAATAAAGTCTTTTCTTTTATGATGGAATCAGGCTCAAAAATCACAATATAGGAATAATCTCAAATATAAATGTACAGCGCTGGGCCAAACCCACGCGGCGGTAGCCGTTACGTGCGAAACAAAAGCATTACTAAGCTTTGAAATATTCTAAATTACCTTCACCTTCGGTATTCCGAATTAGTAACATGGCATTGAAACCTAAAATATCCTGTCACACTTTGTATGCTCGAAATTATCGCCAAACTGACACGGAACCATAGAAGGAATATGCAAATGAGTAGATAAAGTGTTTCACTCTAAAGATTTAACATATTTTAACCACGATTGGAACGATGGAATACTTGTTGAAAAAGTTTTGCAGATTGACGTTTTCTTATTCTGCAGATTAAGTCGAAAATGTAAAAATGGCGATTCATTCACAAATGTCATTAGTTAACAGGTCATTAGCCCCTATTATCTGCAGTAATACAAATTAGATAACGTTAGTAGTTTATTAGATACTTCGGTATACCAAATTACCAACAGTATTCCAAATATGCTGTACTTCCTCTACTTTAGGTGCTTTGCTGTTTCTTCGTTCGCATTTCCAAAAATCTTCATAATGGCTTACTGATATTATCTAGTTATTGTCTACTGTTTTTATTGTTAAAAATGATTTTAGCTTATGTTTCAGACTAATGATGGAAAGCAAGTTTGTTTACTTTAAATAGAGATTTAGAATTTTAACACATAATAAATCATTTTAATTACTGAAATTTTCTATTTCCCAATCCCCAGATTAGTCCCGGAATCCCAAGATAGACTTTAAAAAATCCCGCAATCCCGGGATATGTGACCGGAATTGTATTCCCTAGCTGTATATCGTTTGAAAGCTATATCCCTCCTATATGTATAAACAAAAGGAGTTCGAACCAGAAATAATTAACGCATTGTTGTGTTATGATATTTAGCGTCACAGTCTAAAAAATACGGCGTCATAGAAACATTATGGAGCAAAGAGTTGTTATCAAATTTCACGCATAAAACTTGGCACAACCGCCACAGAAACGTACGAAATATTACAAGTTTATGGTGACGAGTATTTATCAAGAACAAGTGTTTTTGTTGGCATAAACAATTTCACAAGGGTCGGAAATCAGTTGAAGACGAAGATCACGCACGAATTGAAGAAAAGGGGATGGAATCAAGTAAAAAGAATATCGAAGGAGATGAAGCAAAAGGAATAAAAAATATCAGAGTAAAAAGGACATCAATAATAGACTGCGTAGCAATAAACATCGAAAACAAACGTGGCATTATACAAGTGGCATTATAAAAGTGGCATTATTAACACTTTGAATAGCTTCGGCGTGACCCCCCCCCCCCCAAGGGATTTGCACTTGTTACACGTCTTCATTTTCTCGTAAGCATCAAAAGAATTGTCCAAAAACCACCGAGTATTAATATACTTTGAAAACAAATTAAATTAGGTGCGATGAATCATCTACTCAGTAACGAAAATTATAATTTCTATATTCTCTATTAGATCTACGCGAAAATATTGCCAATTTATTGACCAGGTTTTCCTAATAAAAATGAGACCAAACTTGATGTTATTCGAAAACAAAATTAATTACAAATATGGAACCAAACATCAACTTCTTTATCGGCTTGCCTTTATTGCCTTTTCGCGTAACATGAGAGACACCGAATGAGCGACGGAGACTGAATTTATTAGTCTCTCGCTCATACGCAGTCTGTTCCATTCGCCGCGGCAACAATAGAAGTGAAGGGGATAGCGATCATCTTATTTCGAAAGACGGAATTCTGCTCTTCTTTCAATACACTACTGTACAGAGTTCGGCATTAATTGATTAAAATTTTAACTTTTAAAATCGACAGTTAATTTAATTGACTGCTCAAGTTAATCGCCAATCGTTGATTAAAGAAAATTAATCGTCGAAACATAGGCAATTGATTTAATCAATTGATGATGTTAATCGACTAATTATAACAGTATAGGGGAAGGCAGCTCCGATGACCTTGACCGTGACATAATATTTTCGCGACAACATGACCCTAAGTAACATTCCCTGATAACTTAATTGGCGGTCTCTTAGAGTTTTTCATATATTATTATTATTATTATTGAAAATAAACGGGCATTGCCCAATACAAAGCATAGTTACAACGACGTGATAGGGTTTTCCTGACACAATAGTCTGAATTGCTTCCGGAAAAGAAGTCTGTGTAGGAGCTAGAACTGATCATTACGCAATTCATTGGGTCAAGGGACCCATATTTTGATTTGTATTTGCGGGATACGAAAGGTGATATGTATACATAAAGGAGATATACATACTTACAGTGGCGGACGAAAGAATGTTTATAACTTTTAAAATCGCATAACTTTTTTGGAATTGGTCCCAACGGCATGACTTTTTTTTAGAAACTAGAAGGATTTGTTTGCTAAGTGATGTGTTTCGTCGTTTTGAAAAAAAATGCAATTGGGTCGGAAGAGCAAAAAAATCGCTGATTTCGGGAATTTCGCGATTTTCGACCTTATTCTGCAATCTTTAAGCGTATAAACACTTAATATTCGCAAAATATCGAAGATATAGACTAAAATTTGAGACTGAAATTGGTAAAAATATCAACGTAATAGACTCTATATCTTCGATATTTTTGCGAATTTCGGTCCCAAATTTTGAGGAAACATTCGTGAAATATCGAACACTGAAAATAAGGAAAAAAAATTATATCTTCTCCGCATATTTGGGAATATGCCCCCCCCCCCGCCCCACTTAAATGTTTAAAAAATAGCCCTCGAAAATAAAAAAACATTTTTTTGTACGCCTTCATAAATAAATAGTGTTCGAGAAGCATTTGAACTTTCAAAATTTGCGAAAAAAAATTTTTATTTTTAGTTTTCCGACTTTTTCCGAAAACCGTTTGTTGCGCGAGAAGAACTAATACAACATAAAAGATGCTTTTTGTCCGAATCTACAACTTTTGTTTGACATATTTTTTTATTTAATCAATAACTTGGAGGATATTATATAAAATCGAATTTTTGAGCTATTAAATAATTATATAATGTTTGAGGGCTCAGGTGCTCCTGTTCGCGTTATGCGATCGAGCTCAAACTTTACACGGATTGTTTAAAAATTATTTATTAAAAGTCGAAGCAAGCAAAAAGGCGAGCAAAAGTCGAAAATAAGAGCCACCCTAATGGATACTCTAGAATACTTCAGTATATGTCACGAGATATCGGTATAACTTTGCGAACAGATTCGAGGGGGGGGGGGGGGCTACGTTTATGTAAGTAGTTAGTTAAAAAAAATTGTAAAAAATAATTAACAATAATTTTTTATTAATATCTTGGAAACTAATAAATACCCGAAGCTAAAATTGTATATTTGGGCCCCACAGTACATACACGTAACTCTGCCCCACTCCTTTAATTTGTCGCCAAATCTATACGTGCAGTACTGTATGCGTATGGTAACAACTGATCTATGACATTCAGAAGCCACTCATATGAAGCATAACTACAAATAGTTCGAGTGAAGTCGTATTTAAATTCATGTTGATAAATAATACTAATGCGCAACCACAGATTTCGGTCTCTTACAACTTCTGTCTTGGAGGATTCGTGGACGCCTTGATACTTTGCTGCGGGAGTCGAAATATTGTGCCTCCTTGTTTGATAGTCTTATGTAGCACAGCAGGCAGAGGCATCGGCAGGAATTCACAGGAGGGGGCGGGGCGGTGCCCCCTTCCTGCTGGCCCCTGGGAACTCCATTTTAATGACTGATCACACGATGCGATTCGGTCGGAAGTACTGTGGTTATCCCAGAACCATAGTGCTCGGGCCAATATCCTGTCCCTCTTGCCACCCGTTACAAATCGACAGCGAATAGGGCGGGGTGGGTGCTAAAAACCGGTGCGGGGCATGTGGGGCTTTCGGGGTTAGGAATATCCGAGTGGTCGCTGCAGAGGAGGGTCGGCTTCGCCCTCCTGGACTCTTTGGACTGGAGTTGACGAGTGGATGATACTGGCGCCGATGACCGGTGGACCACCGGTTTGGATTCATGGCAGGAGCCATCCCACAGGAAGTGGCTGGGGAAAAGGATGAAATAGCCGAAGGTAGGGTAGTTGTAGGCACGTAATGAAGAGGGGCTTGTCTGATGTAAGACGCCCCGAGCCATTATTTCCTTTTCAGCTGTGTATAACCAACAAAGTGGTGGGACAGTGAGAACATTGGGCAGGGAGGGAAAAAGTTGTGGAATTTAAGTGGGGGACCTCATAGATCGGGTAATCGGAGTTCGATCATTTGACCTAAAGACATCCGTTATTTACATATGTGTGAGGGAGGGGGTTAAAGTAGTGTCCGTAGGCGTGCCACCCAGTGCAAGAGGAGACCGGCGTCGCGGGATCGCCAGCTATCTTCGACATGGCTCTGAGAGTGGTCCAGATCAACTTGCACCATTCGTCCGCAGCCACCAAAATGCTGGTGAGGCTGATGCGGACACACGAACTGGATGTGGCGCTCATTCAGGAGCCCTGGATCGCGCTTGGGGCACCAAGGGGCCTGAGGGAGGTCGGTATGATCTACGCAGCTTGTGCCAGCGAGGGAAGGATAAGAGCGTGCATAGTCACGAGAAAAGGGATACATGCGACATTTAAACCCCAGCTGAGCAATCCGGACGTGGCCACCATCAATATAACTAGGAGGGGCATTAGTAACACCGGAGGAGCAGGAATAATACTGTCTTCGGCCTACCTGCCGTGCAACGCGGATGAGGCTCCGCCAGGCGGCAAGTGTAAAGAGGTGGTCGAATGGTGCGAAGAAAAGCAGATGGGCGCCATTATAGGAATGGATGCGAATGCTAGGCACGAGATGTGGGGGAGTACGGAGACGAATCGTAGAGGTGAACAATTTGCCGACTATCTGAACGAAAGCGGGGTGATCTGCCTAAATGTGGGAAATGAACCTACCTTTGTCACGGTCGACAGGGAAGAGGTACTGGACATTACAGTGGCCACCGCAGGAATGATTGGTGACATAAGGGGATGGACAGTATTGAGTGAGGATAGTGTGTCGGACCACAAATACATCAGGTTTGATGTAGGAGACGTCTCGCAAGTAGAGAAGATATGGAAGAGAAATCCTAGGGCCACAGATTGGAAAGCCCACAGGGCGGAGCTGGGAAATATCGGACCCATAACGGAGGCAAGGATCAGCGATCAAGCAGGGCTGGATACGGCGAATGAAACCATTATAAGCACCATGATGCGAGCGTGGGAAAGCGCGACCGAGGCCAAAGAAGTGAGGAATAAGATCCATACGCCATGGTGGAATGGGGAGCTAAGGAGGTTACAGCTCAAAGCAAAAACTCTCACGAACAAAGCCCGAACGTCAAGGCAGGGAGTGCGGAAGGTGGTCTGGAGGACCCAGGGGCTTCAAGCAAAGAGAGCGTTCACCAAGGCGGTCCTTTAGGCCAAGAGAAACGGATGGAGACAGTACTGCGCCAGTGTCAGTAGAATACCGGAAGTGGCGAGGCTGACTAGGATCCTCGAGAGGAATGCCCAAGAGATGCTCGGCGATCTGAAGAAGCCCGATGGCGCATTCACGGAGAATGATGAGGAGATAATCACCATGTTGCTGGAGGAACACTTTCCAGGAATACAGATAGAGGGCGCAAGGGTGGATCAGGGAGATGCAGTCCGAGACGAAAGGATGGTGGAAGAACCAGTATTGAATCCGGAGCCGGCACCTGGACCTTGGCCGGATATCAGTGAGGATAGCTGGGCAGAGGCCAGAGGCGTAGTGAGCGAGGAGAGAGTCAAGTGGGCAGTGGGATATTTTGAGGCTTACAAGGCACCGGGAGTCGATGAGATCTTCCCGAAGTTGTTAAATGAAGCCCTCCCGTGGATAAGCGGTGCCATGGTAAACATGATGAGGGTTGGTTTGGCAGTGGGTCGACTACCAGGGGCATGGGAAACCACGAAAGTGGTGTTCATTCCGAAGCCAGGGAAAAATGACTACACGACGCCCAAGTCGTTCCGACCGATTTGCTTGCTGTCGAACGTCCTGAAAACGATGGAGAGACTGGTGGATAGGTACATAAAGGACGTATATTTGGAGAGAAGACCCTTGCGTCGGTTCCAACATGCGTTCAGGACGGGGCGGTCAGTGGAAGTGGCGGTTCATCACTTTGTGAAGAAGGTCAAGATAGCAAACAAAGAAAAGCTATTGACGCTGGCATGCTTTGTAGATATCGAAGGAGCGTTTAACAGAACCCCCACGGAGACACCATAGTGGAATGGATCATGCAGATGCTGTCCACGAGGAAGGTCCAGACCAGCAGGGGGGAGACTACAGCGGCGGGAGTGGTCAACAGAGGATGTCCGCAAGGATCCTCTCGCCGCTCTTATGGAGTCTGGCGGTGGATGATCTGTTGTACACCCTTGAGAACTGCGGAGTCACCACGTCGTCGTACGCGGATGATGTGGTATTCATGGCCTAGAACAAAGATATAGGGATGGTGGAGATAACGTTGCAGAGAGCACTGGACGCACTGGGGGGATGGTGTGCGAATAATGGCCTATCGGTGAATCCGAGCAAAATGGAGTTGATCCGGATAGCTAATAAGAACAGAAGACCACACTACGGAGGGATCATATATCAAGGTCGGTGGCTGGAGCTATCAAAGAAGGTGAGGTACCTAGGGATCACTATCAATGAGACGCTAACGTGGGGAAATCACGTCCGCAAACAGACTCGCAGGGCCAAGAACAATTTGAATATGATGTGCAGGGCAGTCGGACCGACCTAGGGACTGACACCGGTCACGATGAAATGGGTATACGAAGCGATAGTAATCCCCCGGGTGACTTTTGGAGCAGGGATCTGGTGGAGAACAGCGAATATGGCTACGTACAAGTCCAGGGCGCAGCGCTTAGAAGGATTTTCGGCGTGATGAGGTCCACGCCAACTAGGGCGCTGGAAATTCTAGCGGACCTACCACCACTGGAGGTAAGAGTGAAGGAGCTCGCGATGAGGACGATGTTAAGACTGCAGAGCTGGGATCTATGGACAGGAGGTAATGAGAAGAGTCACAGTTAGATACTGGAGGAGGAAGGAGGCGAAGAGCTGAATAGGATGAAGACCATGCCTAGGGACTTAATAGTGAAGAAGTATGTGTTCGACAGGGAGTTCAAAGTGGCGATCAACGACAGGAAGGCTTGGAACGAGGAAAAGATCAGGAACAGTCATGACTCGGTCTGGTACACAGACGGATCAAAGAGGAAGGACGGGCTGGCAGGGTCAGGATGGTGTAAGGAGAACGATGCGAGGAAGTGGGGAACAAAGAGGTTGGGCAGATACGCGACGGTGTTCCAGGCGGAAATCGTTGCCATCCTAGAATGCGTTCGGAGTATCGAAAAAGAGTTCAACGAGGAGGAGGAGGAGGAGAGAGACCGGAGAAGAGCGGTAGGCGGTAGGGAATTCACTGGAATGATCAGAGGAAATCGAAGCAATAGTAGGATAGCGATATGTACGGATAGCCAGGCCGCTATCAAAGCACTGAGTAGGAGTATGTATGTGTCTCAGCTGGCATTGAAATGCAGAATAGCATTGAACGAGCTTGGGAGAAGAGGAGCCAAGATTACCATATATTGGGTACCAGGACACGAGGGGACAGCGGGTAATGAGAGGGCAGATCGACTAGCTAGGGCAGGGTCAAGCATGGCTCCCAGGATGGACGAGACGATCCCCCCGATAGCTGATGTGGCCTTCAAGGAATGTGGTGGGCATTCTAAGTGGGCATGCACCACTGAATGCTCACTTACATAGGATTATGGCCAGTGAAACAGAAATGTGTTCGCTATGCGAGGTTAGCAAGGAGGACTCTGTGCACGTTCTGTGCGAGTATCCACGTACAATGGAAACCCGGAGAAGGATATTTGGCATGGAAGTGATTGGAGCAGAAGAAGTTAGCAAGCTATGTATAGACAAGATTGCGAGTTTCCTGGAGGAGGTGAACCCATGGAAATACACCTGAGGCTCATATCCGCCAGAAGGGGAGGACCTTCACGCTGGCTCCCTTTTCGGTCAGTGACTCGGAAGTAGATTGAGAAGGAGGCTGGAGCCGCGATTCGAACCGCTGCCCCTCGGCATGGTCCACCGGGGGGGGGGGGGGGCGGAGGCAGGGGCCCCCCTCACATCTCCAACAGAAAGGCAGCCAACGAGGGCAGAATGGTGAGACAGCTATTCCAACCGTGGTCCAGTGGTGACTGAGCCTTGGAAAGTTCGATCCGGGACCGCGGAAGGGTAGCAGTGCCAAGAGTAAGAAAGCAAGAATGGTTCCAGTGCTCCAAGCACTTAAGCGATACCGGCGCACCGGCTTTTACACACCTCTTTAGGAATGCGGAGTGCTGCTAGGGACGGGTGGTGACCGCTCCCCTTCTGGACCGTGCCTCGCTATCAGATCTCGCAATGTTTGATCAAGACTTGATTTAATCTGGGAATGGGTTGGGGGGGGGGGGAGTGGTGCGTCCCTGGGGCCCTCTTGCCGTGGGGACCCTTGCCTTAAAATGCTATAACCTCAGGATTAAAGAGTGTAGGTTGGAGGGGGGGGGGGGGTCGGGGGGGAAAACAATGGGGCAGTGTTGCAGTGTAGGATAGCTGTGGGAAGTCTCAGGAAACAGGAATGAGGGGGGGGGGGGTACTAGGGCGTTGAGTCAACGGGGGAGAGGGGGGAGTAGGAGGGTGGGATAGCTAGCCCTATGAGGGTAAACAAGCCGTCACCCTAGCAAGCTGGAGGTATGGTATGCGCGTGCCCGCGCAGTCTAAAGGTGCTTCCAGCGGGGACGTGAAGGGGACTTGGCTACTCCGGGTTCAGGACGACGAGTAAAAGCGAGCCTACGGGGTTGATAGGAGATCTGGTAGAGCGGCGTCGAGACACGGTTCCATATACCGCGAATCTATTTAGCGACGGGCTGGTACCGTCAAGGCCGGAGAGGGTGGTTTGCGCAACGCATAATGACTCCGGCGCACCTATGCGTGCGTCTTAGGTAGGGATCGCCCACCCTTGTCGATGGTCACCCTCGCGAGTACGGTCCGTCCGCAAGCTGGCCCAGGCCAGAATACGGGGTAGAATCCTGGCGGGTTAATGCGTACCATGAGGAGGCGGCCATCCATAGCCATTCCCTCCCCCCTGGGGGGAGGCCCGTCTTCCCAGGACGTGCAGGGTAGAGGGTGTGGTCCTCTGGACCAGGTGGCAAGTCGTCCCCCCCTGCTCGGCCCCGACCGTTGAAGGGGGGCTCTCTAACCCCGGGGCAGCGCAGGGGAAAGAGATGCGGTCATACCGGGCGGCATGATCAGCTCTGGGGGAACTCCCGCTCTCCGAATGTTTGTACACTCACTGGCTGCATGGCCCGAGTGACGCCCGGGACCTCGGCACGTGCCGTATGCTCCCCCCGCTGTATGTCGCAACTAAATCGACTAAATCGACTACAACTTCTGTACGCGGTAGCTCGCTTAGAATTTATTTGAACTCTTAAGGTGTCATTCCACTGTGAAATCGTGAAAAATTGTCATTTTTTAGGATTTATTTTTTAGTAAACGCAATGCTCAACGTAAATAATATTTTGTTTACTTATTAATACACTTATTGACAGTATAAAAAAATCTGTTTTAAATTTTTAACAATTTTCTTTAAATATATATCGCACTGATGTGAACGCCTTGAAAAAGCGATGTAGTGCTGGTGCAGGTGATTTCGGGAGGACGACGCGACGCATGAAAAACCAAAAATTCAAAGTGTGTGTAGTCATTATGAGTGTGGTTATCGCTGGGAGCCGAATTACTTTGACCGATTAAAAAATAACAAAATGGCGGAAGTTTGAATTTTAAGTGTCGAAATACGGTGAATTTGTCAATCATTTTGTGTTATAAAAAGTATGAAATTGTTAATCAATCAAGGTTTCCTGATGTACTGAATAACGTGTAAAAATTTCAGACTGATTGGTCAAATAGTATTTTTGCAATCACCTACACCAGTTGAAAAGCTGTTGTTTTAAGATAATCGGGTTTAAAGTTTTTAAACAAACTCAAAAAATTCTTTTAATTTTTTCTGTATAATATAAGAGTAGTTTAACCCTTCGGTGGCCGCGCCCGCGGCAGTTAGCCGCAAATTTTACATTTCGTATTGTACCATATGTAGTGTTCAAACTGGATTCATATCCAGTTAAGGACTCTTCTAACGGACATTTTTGAGTAGGTAGGCTATGCCGATTCTGGACCAGGGTGCTCGAGGGGTGAGGCGCGGCGGGGGGTACCGCGCGCTCTTCGGCCTGGGCAAGGGGGTGGGGAGGGGAGAGGGTACCGAGTTCGTAGGTGAGGGGATGATGTCACAGGGGAGGGGGATTCCAAAATGGCGTCGACCGAATTCGTTGATGAGGGGGATGACGTCACAGGGGAAGGGGAATTTGAAAATTTTCAAAATGGCGCCGCGCGCGCAGCTCGAGTTCGTGGGCGAGGGGGCTGACGTCACAGGGGAGGGGGAGGATTTTCAAAATTTTAAAATGGCGTTGCACGCATTTCGTATTGACGCCACCTATTAGATGTTTGAGGTACTTTGGGCTCGCGTTGATATTTGGGCCCGCATTGGTAAATTTTCCAGGTTTTTCCATACATTTCGTATTGGCGCCACCTATTGGATGTTTAAGGTACTTTGGGCCCGCGTCGATATTTGGGCCCGCATTGGTAAATTTTCCAGGTTTTTCATACATTTCGTATTGGCGTCACCTGTTGGATGTTTAAGGTACTTTGGGCACGCGTCGCCGCCGCGCAATCTCCGTACGCGTGCGGGGATCGGTGCGCAGGCGCGATCGCGACCGATTCGTGGAAATTCAAATCGCATCTTCGATGATGATTTCTGAGGATGAGGGTGGACCATGATTTCTGAGAAAAGATAAGGAATCATGGGGCACGACAGGATTGAACGCGTTTTGACACCTACGTGCATGCGCTTCGTGCCGTATGTTTATATTTGAATCGTGGGACCGATACAGCGCACGTGCAATGATGTATACATAGAGCGATAATTCTTGTAAATCAATCAGCGCGATAGTCCATGGAATAAACATTGCACCGCGCCATGCCGTATGTTTATATCTGAGCACGATTGAACGCGTTTTGGCGTCTACGTGCACGCTCTTCGTACCCTGTATTTATATTTGAATCGTGGGACCGATGCAGCGCACGTGTAATGATGTATACATATAGTGATAATTATTGTAAATCAATCGTCGCGGCAGCCCATGGAGTAAACACGACATTGCGTTCGATGATGATTTCTGTGAAAGAGGGTGGTACATAATTTCTGAGAAATCATAGAGCGAACAGCGCCATACCGTCTGTTTATATCTAAGCATTGACTTTTCCCAAGACCATGCCTCTAAGAAGTACCCTCGAGAAAACGCAATGGCCCTGAAGCAATAAATTAGGCGTTGCGTTCACGCAGCGATAATTATTCGGGGTAGAGTTCCGAATATTTCCACGATTGAGAACAGGGCGACGTCTCAAGTACCCTTCTCGAAGGTCTGCAAGTCAAGCGTCGTGGGAGCGTGTACGGGTGAAAAGAATTCGTACGAAGATACGTTCGAACTGCATCTAACGTAAACATAGTGCGATGGCGTCATAAGGATCTCGGATAGGGTATGCGCTTAGTATATTAAATCCTTCAGTCGCTCAGTGAATATCGTGAAATACGTTACGCGTGCATAAGTATCACGGGACATGAACTTTTTCGTGAATTCATACGAATTGTTGCGGGGGATGATCCCACTGCTACGTACCGACGAACAGTGCTACGAATGGTTCAAATCATGTGACGAGTACTTGCGTCTCATCCACGAGCATTTTAAGATCCGAAGAGTATCGGAATCGGAACAACAACGTTTGACATTACTTATGAGTAGTGTTGAAATAGTGCGAACGTGTGTTCGAAGTAAAATAGCGTGCATAGTCGCTGAACTGGACGCGCGAGATGCATTGCTCGCATCATCATCTTCCGATGACGATAACGATGTTGGGGTGAACCATTTATCGACGTTGCTGCAGTTGGACGATGAATCACTGACGATTGAGAGACATAAGATCCGCGACGCATTAAGTGTACCAACATTATCCGAGACGTCATGGATCAGCATCTTTCAACACGGATTTATGCAATTAACGCGCGAACATCGTCAATTGTTACGTCATATCGCGCGATATAGTACTGCGAGCAAGTGCACATTATATTGCATCGTTGGTGATAAGGACGTGCATCTTAAGCATACGAAGTACATTACCGCAATCGTGTGTACACCGTTGACGCTTCTACATGACGTCGAGAACGGAATGGTCGAAGTATTGGAAGTACTGATTCCTAATACAGCAACAATTCCAGTGAATAGGTTTTTGGGTCGGGAATTGGTCCGATTTTTAGATGATCGTACGAGCTTGCCACGAAACTCCACTCTCGTCCTTCTACCATTAAGTTTTCGATATCCAGATTGCGAGTATGATCGCATCACCTGGAAAAGTCGCATCTTGAAGTCAGATGAAATCGAGCGTCTCTGGGAAATTAACTATTTGTGAACATGGAAGTGTTCATGGACACGTACAGGGCTTTGTCCCGGATGTCCGAGCTTTTACGTGGTGTTGCGGAATTCCGAGACTGGGTGGATCAGTGCGACACGTGCCTGCAGCTTATCATCGAGTACCAGAGCAGCGGAGGAGTGTCCGTGGCCGCGAAACAACGTCTAATGTCGCTGATCGCGCGAATAAAAAGATTACGTGCGATCGTGCGGGAAAAGTTTTCGCGAGTAGGGCTCGGGGTTTCGGGTCGATCGGCGGCGCCCAAAGTCGTATGGGAGGACGTGGAATCCGCGTTTATAGGCCGTATTTCAACCGGTGCGGTCATCAACGTGGGACACGTCGATCCGCGTCGATTTTTAGAGGGTGCTCGACGAACTGTGATCTCGCGCGTTACGGACGCTATCACGGAACATAAGAGTGTGTCCGTGAATACGAACTTAAACGCGGAGTTTATGTTGGGTGAAAATACTGACATGAAAAGTTTCGGTACGCGAAATCGCGTACTATTCGAGACATCGAGCGTGCGCGAGTGGTATTCGAAGCACGTGGTCGCTCCCACGCTAGTGGCGATCGAGGAGTTTCAAGATCGCGACAGTGGATGGACCCTAAGGGCTGTGCTAAATATTCTATTGAATATAAATAAGCACAATCCACTTCGAGCCGGTTGCTACATACCGCTTCCGCACGCCGTCGTCCTGAAAAAAGCGGTGGTGAACGTGAAGAGCGGGGACAATGCGTGCTTCTTGTGGGCCGTCGTCGCTAGTTTGCACCCTGCTGCTTCGCATGGGGACAGATACACGTCGTACCCACACTACGCTACGATACTTCGCACGGACGATATTACTCTTCCCGTGACGTTGGATCAGCTGGCAAAGTTCGAGAGGTTCAACGACATGTCCGTAAACGTGTACACATGGTCCGACGGAAGCTGCGCGCCTCTGCGTTTGACCGAAGACAAGCGAGAGAGTCACGCGAACCTGCTACTGGTGCAGGATCCTAAGGAGCCCAAACGGTATCATTTCGCGTGCATTCGCAGCATGTCGAGACTGATATCGAAACAACTCGGCAATCATGGACATCAAGTATTCGTTTGCGAAAGGTGAGTAAAATATGGTATATTTCGATCGATGTATTATTGATTATTATGTTTTATTATTGATGTTGTTATCGTTGCAGATGTCTAAGCTTCTTTCACTCGTCCGACCAATTGACGAAGCACAGCGTGGACTGCCAGCGTCTGAACGAGTGTGCCGTCGAATTGCTGTCCGCAGAGGATAAAGGGTTGCAGTTCAAGAATTTCAAGAACAAGGAACGAGCGCCATTCATCATCTACGCGGACTTCGAATGCATGCTGGAGGACGTCCAGCCTGCGGAGCGGATTCAGACGTACGCGTACCAGCAGCACAGAGCGTACAGCGTGGGATACTACATCCATTGTTCCACCGACGCGTCTCTGTGCCGTTATCGCGCGTATCGTCACGAAACCGAGTGCGTGAAATGGTTCCTGCAAGAACTTTGAGACTTTGCGGACATTGCGTATTCGTGGTTGCGGAACGCGAAACCGATGATCCCGCTGACGAAGCAACAGTGGCGAATTTTTAATGACGCGAGCGTGTGTCACGTGTGCGGGAAACCATTCGTCGATACGGACAAAAAAGTGCGCGACCATTGCCACTCGACGGGTGAGTACCGAGGCGCGGCCCACGTATCGTGTAATTTACAATTTCAACGATCGTACACGATCCCGGTAGTATTCCACAATCTATCAGGCTAAGACGCGCATTTCATAATTAAGGAGTTGGCGTCCGCGTTCGAGGGGCAGATTGACCTGCTACCGGTAACGAAGGAGCGATACATATCGTTCACGAAACACGTCAAGGGAATCGACGCCGAGAACAACGATTGGACGAGGGGATTGAAGTTTCGATTCATAGATTCGTTGAAGTTCTTAGCCGCTAGTCTGGAGAAACTCGCTTCGGACCTTGGCAAAGAACGACTCGCGATTCTACGACGCGAGTTTCAATCCCTGTCGGACGATCAGTTCAATCTCTTGACCAGGAAGGGTGTCTTCCCGTACGACTATGTATTGTCATACGCCAAACTCAATGATACGTGTTTACCGTCCCGCGAAGCATTCTATAATCGGTTGAACGATACCGTCACGTCGGAGCCTGATTACGCGCACGCCGCGAACGTGTGGAACTCTTTTCGCGTACAGACATTGGGCGAGTACAGTGATTTGTATTTGAAAACAGATGTGCTGTTACTCGCCGACGTATTCGAAAGTTTCCGCACCGACTGTATCGCGAGTTACGATCTGGATCCCGCGCATTATTTCACGCTACCGAGTTTCACGTGGGACGCGATGCTCAAGTACACCAGCGTACGATTAGAACTTCTGACGGACGTGGACATGCTACTGTTCGTGGAGCGTGGCATACGCGGCGGTCTGAGCCAGTACGCGCGAGCCAACAACAAGCACCTGCCTGCGGGGATGTACGACGAGTCGAAGCCGTCGACGTATCTAATGTACTTCGACGTCAACAACTTGTACGGCTGGGCGATGTCGCAGGCTATGCCGAAAGGAGGGTTTCGATGGCTGGACGATGCGACAGTGGCCGCGCTCGAC
Source organism: Andrena bucephala (assembly GCA_947577245.1). Lineage (NCBI taxonomy): Eukaryota > Metazoa > Arthropoda > Insecta > Hymenoptera > Andrenidae > Andrena > Andrena bucephala. The sequence goes on from OX387716.1 coordinate 70,507,810, forward strand.
GTATCATACCTACCCGACGGCGAGGACTCCGAGGAATCTGAGGGATACCTGCTGGAGGTAGACATCGAATATCCCAAGGAGATCCACGACGCCCACGCCGACCTTCCATTCTGCCCGGTGCGCGAGCACGCGCCAGGAGGAAAACAGACCAAGCTGCTTGCCACACTCGACGATAAGGAGCGATACGTCATCCATTATCGCTACCTGAAACAGTGCATCCGACACGGTTTACGCGTGACGCGAATTCATCGAGTGTTACGATTTGATCAGTCGCATTGGTTGCGCGACTATATCCGATTGAACACCGGTTTGAGGACGCGAGCCACGAGTGAATTTCAAAAGACTCTATTTAAATTAATGAACAACGCGGCGTACGGGAAGACAATGGAAAATGTGCGGAATCGCGTAGACGTGCGACTGGTGACGCGGTGGGACGGTCGTTACGGCGCGGAAGCGCTGACCGCGAAACCGAACTTTCACAGTCGTACGATCTTCTCGGAACAGTTGGTGGCCATCGAGATGCGCAAACTGAAAGTTAAGTTCGACAAACCGATATACGTGGGTATGAGTGTGCTCGACGTATCGAAGGAATGTCTGTATGAATTTCACTACGCATATATGCGCGCGAAGTTCGGTGATAGGTGTAAGGTCCTGTACACCGACACCGATAGTTTAATGTATAGTGTGGAATGCGAGGATGTGTATGAAAGGATGAAGCGTGACATCGACCGATTCGACACCAGTGATTACGCGGTGGACAATCCGTACGGTATGCCCCGCGTAAACAAAAAGCTTCCGGGACTCATGAAAGATGAGAACAACGGCGCCTTGATGACCGAGTTCGTCGGACTACGGTCTAAGATGTACGCGACTAGAACGTTTAACGCTGTAGTGGGATCTACGAGTGAGACTAAGAAGGTGAAGGGTGTGCGGAGACACGTGGTCGCGAATGATATACAATTCGACGATTACATGCGTTGTCTCAGCGATCTCACTGAGAAATCAATTCAGCAGAACAATATACGCTCCAAAGAGCACAATGTGTATTCCGTGAGTGGGGGAAAGAACGCTCTCAGTCCGTTCGACGACAAGCGGTGTATTTTAGCCGATCGGGTCAGCCCCCTTCCGTGGGGGCATTATCGAATCCCCGAGCTCGAGACCCACGAGCGCCTCGAACTTGAGTCTGACGAGTCCCTCGAGAACCCCATTGTATAGTATGTTTGCATGTTTGTATGTTTGTACCTATATACGTTTCATTCTTTCTTTTATTCATGTTATTTACGAATATCTAATATATGTATAGCGTAGAATAGTCAAAATTGTATATAGCATAGAATAGTCAAAATTGTATATAGCGTAGAATAGTCAAAATTGTATAGCGTAGAATAGCCAAAATTATATGTATATATGTATATATTTTTTCTTACTTTATTATGATTAATTGTACACATATACGAGATAAAGAAGGAGAATATGAATACTTGAATAAACGGACAATATATATATTTATATGTATTTATTTTTATTTATTTCAGTAACATATAATGCGTTTATAATCGGGAATCATAGAATATCCTTGCTGCTTATCCACGAGTTCCGCGACGAATCGAATCCGAGCCACTTAACTTATACCTGGTTTCTCTTGCGACGAATAATCTTCTCGACCAGATAGACGTCCGGATTCGCGACCGAATGTAGTTCGTACTCGTAGAATCCACCCGCGATCGGCTCTCCCGCGGAATCGCGCAGAATGTATGTCACCGGGAACGTTCGTTGTACGGTTACGATTTCGAACACTTCGGTCGACCAGTTCGGAGTATATCCCTTCTCGAAGAGGGTCTTGAACTTACTCACGCGTACCTTGTCACCGACTTTGAATTTCGCGCGTCGTCGAACACCTTTCGATGCGGAGGGTGAGGGGGGTTCATTCGCGGCGAACGACAAACGCGTCGTGGGGGTCACGTCAACGGGTCAGGCGTTGATCGGTGCTTGCGATGATTGTAGGTGTGTACGAGCGCAGGTAACAGGTCAACCCAACGATAGGACGCGTTCAAGGAGAATTGTTTCCACATGAGGTTTTTCAGCGTGCGATTGAAACGTTCAACGATCGACGCTTTCATCACGCTGTACGTGGAGTAGTGGTTGATCCCGCGGGTCTTCACACATCGTTGAAACTCCGCGTTGTAAAACTCCTTACCCATGTCAGTTTGTAAATTTCGCGGACATCTATCGCTCTGCCTCAACACGATCGCGAACGCCGCGGTCACGTCGCGTCCACTTTTCGTTTTCATGGGTATGGCCCAAGCATACTTGCTGAACGCATCGATGATCGTTAGTATGTAGTGATAACCTCGATTTTGCTTCGCGTACGGACGCATCTCCACCAAATCGGCCTGCCATAAACAGGGATTGAAACGGTTCCGAAAATAACTGTTTCAAACAGTTATATATCGGTTCTGACTGAAACAGTTATGAAGAACCGATATTCTGAATAACTGTTATAAGGAACCGAAATTTCTGAGTATATCGATTTCGGTTACGGTTCTATAACCGATATTATATCGGTTATAACGGTTCTAGAACCGTTATTTTTTCGGTTCTATATCGGTTCTAAAACGGTTCTGGAATTGATTCTCGCATCGGTTTTATAGGAATTGAAATAAGTAGATATTACGCTTACAGATTACTGCATATTAAGAATTTATTTTCAAGAAATATTGCTAAGAAATTCAATCAATTATCTATAATTTTGTTACGGTTTAAGCGAATTACTAATATATCATTAACTAGGTTTCCGTTCATTCTTGAGCGATGCGGAGATAAAATAAATTTCAATGCCGAAAATAAACGCTCCACGCTTACTTGCGTTGGTGGTACAGCTAAAAGTACTTCCGCTAATTTGTATAATTCGGATGTATTTTTATTATTCCAGTACGACAAAATATCAGTGGACGATTTTAATCGCGGTTCTTTCAGGAAGTCGTCTAACTTATTTTCAACCGAACAGTGCGACGTACTATTTCTGGATTTAGTTTGTCCACGGACTGCTTCTGCATTCTTTAACAAACTTTCAAATTCATCTTCTTCTACTATATGAGATGTATCCTGAATTATACAACTGTTGTCTTCATTCGATGCTTTTTCCGTTTCTATACATAGTTGCTCTATTCTGGTGTATGTGTTTAATAGGCAATCTTTAGCAGCATGAATTTGTGCATCTGTTAAAATGACATTGTATCGAGGGTCCATGTATATTGCAGCTAAAACAATTTCGCTTTCAAATAATGCGGATTCTCGCCTCTTTATGTTATTAACAAATTCAGTTGCAAATTCGGTATTTTTTTTTTTGACTTCCATAAGGCATCGTTGCCAAATTTCGTATAAATCACCGAGTAATAATAACTCGCTTTGTAAACGCTTCGTTGCGATTCGTGCGGGTTTGAGTACATTAATTAATTCAATCATCTTAGCCCATACTGATTCTGATAGTTTTAAATCATTGTCCTTGATTTGTTCACAATATTCTTTTAATTCTAATAATCTTTGAAGCATATCAAACGTTGAATGCCACCTTGTTACACAATCAAGCATTGCACTTTTTGCACGCACTGCCAACAAAGTGGACTTTAAAAGAGGTGTGCGTAATTTTTTTACCACTTTCCTAACTTTTTCCACAATTTCCAAAACTTCTTGTTTTTTAAACAAATCGCTAACAGCTAATTGTAGCGTATGAGCTGCACATCTAATTGTCTTAATTGTAAAATCAGGTGTTATTAGAAATTCGTTATCAATTATTTCAGTAGAGTCGTTATTATAATCGCAATGCTCGGAATTGATTAAAACATCTGTTATTTCCGATCCTGTAATTTCATCTGCATTATTTTCATCATCAAGAGTATCGCACTCATCGTCTTCTTCATTTAAAATTTTTACAGTTTTTAGCATATTTGCCGCGTTGTCTACAGTCACCGTGTATATCTGTTTCGTTGTAATTCCATATGTACTACATGTATGCGTAATAATATTTTTTAAATATTCGGCACTATGTCTTTCAAAAAGTTCAACAACTCCTAACGTACGAATATGTATTTTGCCATCTTTCATGAATTGAATGTTGATGCCAAGAAAAGATCTGCCCAAGCACGTAGCACCATCCACTTTCAGAGATATCAACTTGCCTTTTATTTCTCCTTTAATTTTCCTTTTTACATTAATTGCTTCTTCAGCAATTGCGTCATGTACTTTGTGTGAATTAATTGTTTCTTTTTGTGAAGGTATCGTATTAATAATATCTTGAAATGCGGCGTCATCTATTAAGGAAAATGGTCTGCCATGGATAGTTATCAATCTAACACAAGCATCCATTAAGTCAAATTTTGGTTTTTTAATATTTTTGTTCGCAGTATTCTGAACATTAGTGGCACTTCTCTTATATCCTTCTTTTTCAAGCATAACCATGGTAAATTCGTTTGGATGGTTAAGTTCTAAATGTTTTTGCAAATTTGTGGAATGGTCCTAAAAATATGTATTTTTCATTTAAAATAATAAAATAAAAACATAAAGATATAGATGTCGTAGGAAAATGGTAAAATCAGCCATTTTGTATTTCTAGCAGTTTGAAAAAGCGGCTGAAATCTAGACTCTTTGTAGATAGCCTTTTTGTTGTCAAATATTTCCATTACATTAAGGCTGAAAGCATCCAGCTGTATTACAAAAATTCTATGATTACTCATTGTCAATCTAATTGAGATAAAATGGGTCTCGTTACAAAAGCTTTTTGTAAAAGGGCTAGAAATTTTGCACAAAGGCTGAGATTTTACAATTGTTTGCGACATAAACAAAAATGTAACTACGTGTTGAAAATATACATGTTAATTATACACACCGAAATTGTTGAAGAGCAGTCTTCAATTACACATTGTAGTTTCTTTCCGTCATCAGAGATTTTAAAATATTTTCGAACGATGTCGCACTTCTTTCTACCCATTATAATAATTGTTTTTTTTTAAAAATTTTTATTGGATTATAATTACTCTTAACACTAAAATACACCCTGATTCGTTTGTATTTACTAACACTAGCACTAGTGTTAGTGTTTACTAACACTAACTATTTATTAATTTTATGATATAATATATTTATAGTTATTATTACTAATATTAATAAAATAATTACTACCGACTACTAATTTTATAATTATTATTAGAATTTCTAATTGGAACTAAATGGAACTTGTGTATCCTGCGACAACCAAATCGGAAATGATGTTTCTATTTCATCGCACTGTTTCAACTCTCGGATGGCCGTGCATGGGTTTCTTTTGTCAAGAGCTTTTCGAAACATCTCAACTCGCGATGATTGGCTTAAGCTAAAAATTGTTTACGTTAGGCCCGTTTCAGAGTTCAGCGGAGCGTCCGCGCTACGTGTGCGGAGCAAATTACCTATACATTGTATTGAAGCATTCGTCCGCATCCGCGCCACATTATTACTTTGAAACAAACGCAAGTTTTCACACTTTCACAGTCAAGCGGATTCCGCCACGGAGTAATAAACAGCTACACATCAAAACATTGACGTAGATACGTTACTGAGATGATGGTTAAAGCAAGAATAGACGTCTGCGTTCGAATTGCATTGACAAAATAAATCCATGCACAGCCATCGGAGAGTTAACACATATAACAATTTCGTAGGAGCAATATAAGAATCAATCACGAACGGAAATAAACCGACTCCAGAACCGGTTTAGAACCGATATAGAACCGAAAAAATAACGGTTCTAGAACCGTTATAACCGATATAATATCGGTTATAGAACCGTAACCGAAATCGATATACTCAGAAATTTCGGTTCCTTATAACAGTTATCCAGAATATCGGTTCTTCATAACTGTTTCAAGAACCGAAACCGATATCATAACTGTTTTAAACCCCTGGCCATAAATCATCGTAGCCGCGAATCACAACGCGTCGCCGCGGGAAATTTCGTCTTGCGGGAGCGTGTAATTCATTCACTAATTGTACTCGCTCCTTGCTCATGCTTCGCGGGTGGGCGGGGGATGGTTGCGACGTTCCAAGGACATTAGAATTAGTATGAGTTCCTCTAGTGCTCGCAAAACGCAATCGATGCACGGTATTCGCGATCGTTCGTTATTAGGCGTTTCGGATTCGTAGCCGCTAATGTCACCGTCAGTGATCATCGTCGTCGTCGTAGACCCTCGTTCGCTTTTCGCGGCTCCTTTCGTTTCTACAGATCCGTGGTTGTTATCGCAGTCGGCGTCGTTGCCGATGTCGTGAACTCTTCGAGTCTATCATTCAAGTGATCCAAGCGTCGTTCCATCACGTTATTTAAATTATTCTCTAGCCGAGACAATTGCGCGTTAACGATATCCGTCATCGTTCGTTGTACTCGCGTCTCGAGTTGAGATCGTTGATACTCGGCGTCCAGTCGCGCGCTCGCGATAGCCGTTTCGATTTTTTGGGTAAAGCGTTCGTCCATCGAGGACAATAATCTCGTCATTATCATTCTCGCTTCGTCGCTGTTGTTGTTGTTATTGTTGTTGTTGCCTAACGCGGTGCCAAACTTGTTCACCGACATAACGATGCGCGCGTGCGAACACTACTGACACGGCGATCACCGGATCGTTCAATTTAAGATATGTCCATTCTCGCGAATTTCCTCCACGATGGATGCGATTTCGTTATCGTGACCCGTGTGACCTGCGGCGCGCGATGCCATGAGCAATCTCAGTCTATCGACTAATTCGTTCGGATCGTCCCAGTACACATAATCGATCGCGTTATCGGTAACCGTCATCGATTCGTCGATGGGCAATCCTCGACCTTGTCGCGTGTCCGCACCGTCCGCGCCGCTACCCCTGCCCCTAACGCGTCCGATACCCGATGTTCGCACCCCACCGATTATCGTGGATATGATTTTCTTATACTTGTACCCCTTGTTACCCAGCGTGCGCTTACTCGGCGAATGGTTTCGCTTATGCGCATTCGTCGATAGCAAGATGCGTCGGTACGAGTGAATATCCGCGTCCGTGTACGTGCGAACGTTAGGTAGTCGCATGAATAGCAGTTCGTACAAACCCCGAGTTCCTGCGTGTCGCATTCCATTCACGCGAACGTCATCGCCGTCCGTATCAATGGTGAGCACGGAATCACCGATCATTAGGTCTTTGTCAGACCCCAAGTATACACCGTACACGTTGTCGATTCGTTTCTTCGTATCGGTGAATAACAATCGTAGATATTCTCGCGACAAGGGTCCCTTGACGTTCCGTACATACACTTCGATATCATCGAAGGGGCTGCGCAGCGTATCCAAATCGTGAACCTTTGCTGACGACTCATCATCCTGAATTTTTTCACCGTCTTCGTCGTCGACATCATCAACAACATCATCTTCATCATCAACATCGTTGTTGTCGTTGTCAGTGTCATTGTCGATGTCATTGTCGGTGTCGTTGTCGTCATCGTCGCTAGAATCTGGGAACTTATTCGGACGTTCTTTGATTGTTGACGGAGTAACGGGTCGAAATCTCTTCGATGATTGTTGTTGATCGTATTCATGTTTTCTCTTCACTGGTCGCGATATAGGCGTTGAGTGCGTATTCAACGTGAACGAGTTCTCGATCAATCGTTTCAGCGGTTCGACGATAGGACGCGTGCTCGCCTCCACAGCCGCTTCCGTAGCCATTTTTCCAATTTTCAAGGCCAAGCACTTTTTACGTATAACGTCACTGACTTTGGCGATTTCCACCTTTGCGTTCACGCCTCGACGTTTCGTCCCTTTATGGTGTTTCGTTCCTTTTTTATGTTTCGTTTCTTTCTGTCGATGACGTCGGTGATGTTTTCGCGTATGCTTCGCGTCGACATTGCTCGAGGTTATCATAGTCGTCACCGTCGGTTCGTTGGACATTTCGTGTTGCTCGATGAATGACTCGCGGTTTACTGATGTCAGCGAGCTACGACGAACTCGTTAAATCCTCTTCGATATCGACCTTCGTACATGGAACTATGCTTATCGATCACCACGAAATCGTATCGTCGACGCCAGCATCTCGCGCACAAGTCGTTGAACGACTCGAACGTCATGTCTGTGTTCACGTGATCGTTGTACACGCGACGCAAGTTCGTGCCGTCTTGTTTGAATAGCATGAGAAAATTTGCGTTGTCCCTGATCAAATGTTTAGGTATTCTAGCGTATGACTGACATAAATATAAACAATCCACGTTCGCGTGACGACCCATGGAGAAGTATTCATGTATCGCGTTCTGTTCGTCGCACGCCACGTTGTCGAACACGAAGATCGAATCGGGCCGAGCGTCTCTCGGTGGGAAGATCTCAGCATTGTCCGAGTAGGGAAAGTATTCGATTCCATCGACGAGCGACAATACCTGCTCGAGATATTGATACTTTGGCTGATGCAACGATTTCGAGTACACGTACACGTTCTCGAAACGCAAACCGTTCGGACTCTCTAGCATACTTAGACGCACGTTCGTTTTTCCACAACCTGACGGTCCGCAAATCACGCCTCGCACGCTGTTCGGCAACAACGGGCCGTGTCTGTTCGATCGACTCGCATCCCTATCATCCTCGAGCATTCTGTTCGCGGTCACGCGAATAACGTCCGATTGTTTCGAGAATCGCATGTTTGCGGTGTTTCTCAGGTACTCGCGCGCGCGTGTGACGAAGGATGTTACTACCACTGTGATCGGCTAAGCGTGCGTACGCGTTTATTATTGTAGTAGCTATCGTGGTTATTCTAACGTAGGTATATGGTCGCATCAACGACCGCGACGTCTCGTGAAGTAGGGAAGCAGAAGAAGAAGAAGTGTATCGGATCGGGTCTCGTGAACGGTATCATAAACCGCTTACCATTCGAACTACATGTTCCGGGTTATCAGTTCTGCGGGCCGGGAACGCGTTTGCTAAAGCGATTGGCTCGTGGCGACGAAGGTGTGAATCCCCTGGACGCAGCGTGCCGAAACCACGATATCGCGTACTCTCGTCGAAAGAATTTAGAAGGGCGACACGAGGCGGATCGTGCGTTAGCCGAACGAGCGCGAGAACGAATATTCGCGAACGACGCGACCTTTGGTGAAAAAGCAGCCGCGACTGGAGTGTGGGCAACGATGAAGGCTAAGACTAAACTCAGCATGGGTATGAGAAGGACGAAACGTAAACAGAGAAAGTCTGGAAAGAAACATCCTGAACGGCGGCGACGACATCGTAATCTACGAGTGGCGAAGCGCGGTGGCTTTCTTCAATTTCTTCCGTTCGTGCTGCCTGCTTTATCGGCTATCGGGGCATTGGCCGGTGGAGCGGCTGGTATAACCAAAGCGGTCAACGATTCGAAGGCCTCTCAAAAACAGCTGGAAGAGACGTTACGTCATAATCGGGCGATGGAAGGGCGAGGGATGCATCTGACACCGTACAAGCGAGGCTCGGGCTTGAATCCTAGACACCGAAGCCAACGACGCCTGCGATCAAAGAAAAAAAAAACGCCGATCGAGTAGGCGCGTGGCGACGGTGGCAGCGATAACGCAACAACCTATGACGAACCTGCAATTAGAACGCGAATGCGCCAGCATCCCATTCTTTCGAGGGGTGTTTATGCGCGACACACTTGCCACGAGCGTACGAAGCAACGAATGCGGTATCGTGAATCTGGACGAGAATCGAGGCACCGGTACACACTGGGTCGCGTACGCGAAACGTGGATCACGAGTACAGTACTTTGATAGTTTTGGGAATCTGCGACCTCCCGTGGAATTGATTTACTATTTCGGACGCGGTACAACGATCACGTACAATCACAATCGTTTTCAACGTTTCGACGAGATGAATTGCGGTCGCTTGTGCATGCAATTTTTACAGCAAAAGTCTATGGAATTATGGCCTATATACTAATAATAACGGTGTGTGTACTAAGATTATGTTACAATGTATCCATGCGTAATGGCGATCCACACCTTCTATAATAAAGACTCATAATATCGATAAATTGCCGAGTATTCGTACGCGCGTGTCACTTCCCCTCTCTCCGTCTTGCGAGTGTAATCTATGATATGTCGTTCACGCTCACATGAACGGGTCGCAGCAGCGTGCACACGGTAAACTATTTTCCTCCGATAGATTTGAGTGATGGTCAATACGAATTAGGACTCGCGGACTTGGAGACGTTTCACATGATACCGAACATCGACTCGAGCAACGATAAATTCTATTTCGTCGTGAACTATGGCACCGAAAACAACACCATCGCTGACACCGAAAACAACACCATCGCTGACACCACTCATGAATGCATTACGATCCCCCACGGCTCCTACGAATTAGGTGCTATCGCCGAGTACCTGAAGCAACGATTACTCGATCGATATCCTCGAATACGCGGTAACAACGAGAACAACGATGAAGACAAGTACCCTCTAATGCTACGAGCTAACAATAACACCATGAAAAGCGAGCTGTACTGCTCGTTCTTTGTAGACTTTACGCAACCGAACAATGTGGGCTGGTTGCTAGGATTTTCCTCGAATCGCGTCTTATTCGCGACGTACCCGTGAATATTATAAACGTTAACGTGATCAGAGTAACGTGCAATGTCACTACCGGCGCGTACAGCAACGATAAACCGGTACACGATCCATGAATTTTCACCACGCGTGCCGCCGGGATATAAGATATCGGAAACTCCGCGACACGTCATTTACCTGCCAATCGTTGCACGAGCAATACACGATCTAACGTTGGGCATCGTCGATCAACACGATCGTCCTATAGATTTCCGCGGAGAAGAAATAACTATTCGTTTGCACGTTCAACGACGTCCACGCGACAGTCTAGCGTAAGCGCACGTGTATTTGCGCGTGTGTAGTATGTTAGTGTTAGATCACACGTACGAATCATCATTCGTCGCTACCGCTGCTACTCCTGCCGTCTCTGTCTCGAGTCATCGACGCAATCCTTTATCGGAAGGTGAAAGTAGAAGAATAAAGACGGGAGGAGCGATAAAAAGAGGACCCATAAGGAGAAGAAAGTCATTGACTCGTCGAAACGTACGTTTCCTACGATCGTTAGGTTTCATCGCCCCCTATTAAACACGCAACCACGATGTCAGTTATTCTGGACGTGGCGAATACGCCAACCTTCGACAATCGTATCACGAAGATCGAGTTACACACGTACAATCCGTACGCCAACACGACGTTCGATAATAACGACGAGATAAGAATCCCCATACAGCAGCAAGATCTGTATACGCTTCCGTGCGAAAGTTTTGTCTACATCGAAGTTCGTGGCACGTTGACGGCGCAGGACACGAATGGCCCGGCAACGTCCGCGACCGCTGTTCTCGACAATAATTGCGTTGCGTTCATGTTCGATGAGATTCGATACGAATTGAACGGTGTCGAGATCGATCGTTGCCGAAATCCAGGAATCACTACCACATTGAAAAATTACGTTTCGTTGTCGGTCGAGAGAAGCAAAGTGCTTGCGAATGCCGGTTGGGATTATACCATCGATTACGATAAAGATATTTTTCATTCGGGCACTTTCAATTTCTGCGTACCCCTGAACATGTTATTAGGACTCTGCGAGGATTACAAACACATCGTGATGAACGCGCGGCACGAGCTGATCCATATACGATCGCGAGTAGATTCGAACGCGATGCACTGCAACTCCGCCACTGCGATACCGAGACTAGAGATACGCAAGGTGCAGTGGCGTATGCCCCACGTCGTTTTGGAGGAAGTGAATAAATTATCGATGCTGCGCATCCTGGAAAGCGGCCGGCCGATCGCGATGAGTTTCCGATCGTGGAGCCTGCAAGAGTACCCGTTACTACAAGCGACAACGAAACACACGTGGACCGTGAAAGCTACGTCGCAAATTGAGAAACCTCGATTCGTGATATTCGCCACGCAAACCAATCGAAAGAATCGTCCCGATAAATGCGCGGGTGGATTCGACCCGAATCATCTCACGAACGTTCGACTGTATCTGAATTCCGAGACGTATCCATACGACGACTTGAACTTAGATTTCGATAAGTATAAATACGCGCTCCTGTACGATATGTACGCGAAATTCGGCCGATCGTACTACGGTCACGGAGAACCGTTGCTGAACGCGATCGAATTCTTGGAATACGCACCTATCGCAGTCATAGATTGTTCTAGGCAAAACGAGTCGTTGAAGAGCGCTACGGTGGACGTGCGAATAGATTTCGAATTCAAAGAAAATGTTCCCGCTAATACTTCTGCATTCTGTTTCATAATACACGATCGTATAGTCGAATACGGCCCTTTAACCAACGTGGTACGCAAACTAATATAGCGTGCGTGCATAAACTATTACTACTACTACTACTACTAATACTACTACTACTGCGGATACTGCTACTATTTTAAAACGTCGATGTCGAAGACCTCAATTACTGTTCCGACACCGTCACCGCCGGTGCTACCTAAACGAATAATAATGTTCGCCATTGTCGATCTGCAAGGTTTCAATATCGAACGCAAGTTCGTCGCCAAAGAGATCGCGATTCGCGCAAACAGCAACAACGATAAAACGACGACAACAACGACGACGATAATCAGCCATTGGATCTTCGAACCACCATACTTCTGGGGACATCTGAATTCGTGGGAGAACCGTCAAGCGTCCTGGCTCGCGAAGCATCATCACGGGCTTCGCTGGTCTGACGGTTACGTTCTATACTCCAAACTTCCGGGGCTCCTCACCAGCGTACTTGCGAACATTGACTTCGTCATCGTGAAAGGTGCGGAAAAGAAAACGTGGATGCTGCAACTACTACCTGACATAATCGTCGAGGATGTATGTAATTTGTATGAATTGACGGCGCGAAAGATCAACAACAACAACAACAACGTTCGAACTGTCGAAGACGACGGCGGCTACGACGTTGACGATGATTATTGCGGAATCGTGCCTGACGTTCCTAATCTGAAGTCTATGTCTTCAACAAATGCCATTCGATGTGCATTTCATAACAACGGCGGTGGAGAACGTCGAGAAAATATGGAATTATATACGTAGCGTCACCTAATGTAAGTCCTACACACATTGCATCTATTTTACGCGTCATATGCTGAGAAACGAATACCTACCTATGTAAGAATTATTTTTTTTCTACAGGGTGTCCCATCTAAGACGAGACAGCCGGTTTTCTCCTAAACTATAGGAGATAAAAATATAAAAAAAATAGGGAATTGCATGGTTCGAGGGGGCCAATTAATTAGCGCGAACGAATTTTTTTATCGATTATTATTTTAAAAGATACGATGGTCAAGTCCGGTTTTTCAAATGGAACTATTTTTTTTGAACACCTGGGTTGATAGTGCGTTCCAAGACAAATTCAATAAGTTTTAATGTATACACTTTATTTTCACTGGTTTTTAAGATATTGCGCTTGCAAATTTACTGATTTTCACTGGAAGAAAACTGTCTGCTATAGCACGGACCGGGGACGGTCTTACTGGTTCCACGGGTGGCACTGCCTTTTGAAATAGATACCTACCTGCCAAAGGTCTACGCCAGGCCCAAAGGCTGGACAATTTTTTTCCGTCAGAAATGCTACTTAGGTAGGTACATCTGCGGTATATTTATTTCGCACTTGTTTCTACGCTCGGATAGCCGGTTCTTTTGGGAGGGATGCAAGTTCGATTGGTTAGGTTAGGAGGAGTGAAAGTTGCTAGACTAAATTTCAATCATAGGGAGCAGATTGTATCAGAACCATTCGGATTTGCATTCCTCACAAACGGCTGCTCTCTTGGAGAGGCCCTCTTCACAGCAATGCCCACCTTCTCTCGCACGGAATACGTTAACGCTTGCTTTTGTTCTGATATTGAAGCTCGTGTTTATACTCGAGAGGACCACGCGTCGACAGCGGGCTACCCCTTTTCTTCCTGTGTCTCTCCACGAGCCGTGCTGAGGGTGGATTGTAGGTGCGTAGATATCTGGATGCCAGTTATTGAATTCAGGAGACGATAGAAACATTTTATTACAAAACACACATGTACTATAATTAAAGTAAATCGTATTCCTCTCGGACAGGAGTACTGATAATGATCGAACTTGCGCCCCACTTCGCGCAGACCAATTACACGGAGGGTAGTCGGGTCACACACTGCCCAAATGTGTGATGCGCTGGCACCCCGTGGCGAGGACAGACCTTCGCATAGCCTCACCCGATTTTTATGGCTTTTTCCGGAAAAAGGTACGAATCCTGGGCCGAACGTAGCGAATTGAGGTCGAGCCCCCGCAGTCGAGGGTGAAATATCCATTTGAGCGTATTAAGAAATTCTTTGCTTCGTCGTATCGAAAGGGAAGTGGTGCCAATGGATTCCTTATGTTTTTCTGACGAAAATCATACCAAATGTCATGCAAATCGGACTACTTTGACACAAGCTATTTGTATTCCCTATGTAAAAGTTGTCCGATTTACACGACATTTTTAATAATTTTCATCGGAAAACCCCAAGGAATCCATCGGCGACACTTCCATATCCATACGATAGGGAATAACGAATTGTTTTATTTCTTAAAAAGGTAGGTACAGGCTGATTCTGGTGCTGCGCCCGTCACCCCGTGGCGAGGACAACACCCCGCAGTGACCCATAGAATTTTATGGCTCTTTTCGGAAAAAAGTACGAATCCTGGGCCGAACGTAACGAATTGAAGTCGACCCTCCGCAGTCGAGGGTGAAATATCCATTTGAGCGTATTAAGAAACTCTTTTCTTCATCGTATCGAAGGGGAAGTGACGCCAATGGATTCCGGGCGTTCTCCCGATTAAAATCATGCCAAACATCATGAAAATCGGACTATTTTTACATAAGGAATACAAATAGCTTGTGTCAAAGTAGTCCGATTTGCATGACATTTGGTATGATTTTCGTTAGAAAAACATAAGGAATCCGTTGGCACCACTTCCCTTTCGATACGACGAAGCAAAGAATTTCTTAATACGCTGTAATGGATAATTCACCCTCGACTGCGGAGGGTCGACTTCAATTCGCTACGTTCGGTCTAGGATTCGTACCTTTTTCCGGAAAAAAACCATAAAAATCGGGTGAGGCAATGCGAAGGTCTGTCCTCGCCACGGGGTACCAGCGCATCTCCTTTGACGGGCGTTGCTCCAGAATTACCCTGTATCATTTGGGCAGTGTGTGACCCGACTACCCTCCGTGTAATTGGTCTGCGCGAAGTGGGGCGCAAGTTCCATCATTATCAGTACTCCTGCCCGAGAGGAATACGATTTACTTTAATTATAGTACATGTGTGTTTTGTAATAAAATGTTTCTATCGTCTCCTGAATTCAATAACTGGCATCCAGATATCTACGCACCTACAATCCACCGTCAGCACGGCTCGTGGAGAGACACAGGAAGAAAAGGGGTAGCCCGCTGTCGACGCGTGGTCCTCTCGAGTATAAACACGAGCTTCAATATCAGAACAAAAGCAAGCGTTAACGTATTCCGTGCGAGAGAAGGTGGGCATTGCTGTGAAGAGGGCCTCTCCAAGAGAGCAGCCGTTTGTGAGGAATGCAAATCCGAATGGTTCTGATACAATCTGCTCCCTATGATTGAAATTTAGTCTAGCAACTTTCACTCCTCCTAACCTAACCAATCGAACTTGCATCCCTCCCAAAAGATCCGGCTATCCGAGCGTAGAAACAAGTGCGAAATAAATATACCGCAGATGTACGTACCTAAGTAGCATTTCTGACGGAAAAAAATTGTCCAGCCTTTGGGCCTGGCGTAGACCTTTGGCAGGTAGGTATCTATTTCAAAAGGCAGTGCCACCCGTGGAACCAGTAAGACCGTCCCCGGTCCGTGCTATACCAGACAGTTTTCTTCCAGTGAAAATCAGTAAATTTGCAAGCGCAATATCTTAAAAACCAGTGAAAATAAAGTGTATACATTAAAGCTTATTGAATTTGTCTTGGAACGCACTATCAACTCAGGTGTTCAAAAAAAATAGTTCCATTTGAAAAACCGGACTTGACCATCGTATCTTTTAAAATAATAATCGATAAAAAAATTCGTTCGCGCTAATTAATTGGCCCCCTCGAACCATGCAATTCCCTATTTTTTTTATATTTTTATCTCCTATAGTTTAGGAGAAAACCGGCTGTCTCGTCTTAGATGGGACACCCTGTATAGAGATGAACACAACGGCGGCGACGATGAGAGCAATGACAGCGACGGCTGCTTCCTTTACCCACGAGCAAGAATATCCCTCCCGTACGAATGTTGTTTCACGCAAATACTGATTTTATAATTTAAGTACGCATGGATTGATTTACATTGTACATGAATAAGCACACGCTGTTTTTGAAAAATATATACATTCATTTAAAAAATTGTACATTTATTATTAAACATATATATGCACGTACTATAGTAGTACGTGGTTTACATCACGCAACATGGATTGTAATCCTAACACTAACAATTCGCAATCGATCAATGAATGCTTTTCGAAATGCTCACTTTCGGAAATTAATTTCACATAATTCGTTGGTACGGAAGCGGTACGTAGAACTTCCACGAAGGCGGCATATTTACTGCTTACAGAGTACATATTTTCAGTCAACCAAGTGAACATATGATCGATGCAATGTTCATACGCGAACAGTTTACGCATCGTAACTTCCGTCATGTATAAGGTAACGTGATTATCGGTGATTTTAATAAGTTGATCATCATGCATACGCGTGAATTCGATTCGCAAATGATCAATTACGATGTGGGTTTGGGGCGATGTTGCGTTGCTGCGTAATCGTTGGAGTATGTCCGTCTCGTTTTGCAGTAGGAGCTTCCACGTTGACATTGAAAAACACACCTCGCAGCCTTTATTGTCGGCTATGGCAATCTCGACGTGGCACGAATCCATGCCAATGCGAATTCCAATAGTTAGACGTTTATAAGCTGTTGAGGTGAGTGGGTAATCACGCCCTAGGATCCGTACGATTGTTGGTTTTGGTGTTTTCAGCGTTTTTTTTTGGTGTTGTGGATCTAGAACTGTATGAAACATGTACACGAAATTAATGCTTCGTTCATTTGCGTTTACAGTGAAAGAAGTAAGCGAATGAAGTAAGCGAATGAAGTAAGTGAAAAGTGTATAGTAACGTATACGTACCTCATATTGGACTGTTGATAATGTTGTTGTTGTTGACGTTTATTTGGAAACCCACCATCGTTGACGGATGCGCAGGATGAATCGTTTAAGCTGCGTTTGTACATTTTTATATGCACTACGTATGATTCTCATCGACGGAAAAAATGACGCGAGCGATACTTGTTGGCACTCGAGCGTACGTGGTGTAATGAAGTCCGCAGGACTGACCCACGTCATTTTATACTGATTCACGTACACGTACAAGTCAATGTGTGGAAGTATATATTGCATCACGTGGTGCAGTGTCGCGCTTACTCCAAGGGCTACCGCGACGATATTTACTAAAATCACCGATAATGCATTCTTTACGAACGATATCGACGATGCTATAATCAACGATGATGTTGTCGAGTGGGATAACTAAGTTAAATATATTACTAAAATTATGAAAATCTATGTACGAATTCTTTTCGCCCTTACACGCTTCCACGACGCTTGACTTACAGCTCCTCAAGAATGATGCTTGAGACGTCGTTCTCAATCATGCAAATACTCGGAACTCTACCCCGAATAATTATCGCTCTATGTTTACGATTGTTGCTTACGCGAACGCAACGCATAGTTAATTTCTTCATTACACGTGCGCTGTATCGGTCCCACGGTTCAAATATCAAAACGCGTTCAATCCTGACCAAATATAAACACACTGCATGGCGCGGTGCAATGTCGTGTTTATTCCATGGGCTATCACGACGATTAACTTACAGCCTCCTCGATCGTGAAAATACTCGGAACTTTTCCCCGAATAATTATCGCTATATGTATACATCATTGCACGTGCACTGTATCGGCCCCACGGTTAAAATATAAACACACGGCATGGTGTGGTTCACTCTATGATTTCTCAGAAATCATGTACCACCCTCTTTCTCAGAAATCATCATCGAATGCAATGTCGTGTTTATTCCATGGGCTATCGCGACGATTGATTTACAATAATTATCGCTCTATGTTTATATCATTGCACGTGCGCTGTATCGGTCCCACGATTCAAATATAAACATATGGCATGAAGCGCGTGCACGTAGGCACCAAAAACACGTTCAATCCTGCTCGGATATAAACACACGGCATAGCGCGGTGCAATGTTTATTCCATGGGCTATCGCGATGATTGATTTACAATAATTATCGCTATATGTACATATACATCATTGCACGTGCGCTGTACCGGTCCCACGATTCAAATATAAACACACGGCATGAAGCGCGTGTGCGTAGGTGTCATAACGCGTTCAATCCTGTCGCGCGCCATGATTCCTTATCTTTTCTCAGAAAAATCTTTTCTCATGGTCCACCCTCTTTCTCAGAAATCATAATCGAAGACGCGATTTGAATTTCCACGAATCGGTTGCGGTCGCGCCTGCGCACCGATCCCCGCACGCGTACGGAGATTGCGCGGCGGCGACGCGTGCCCAAAGTACCTTAAACATCCAACAGGTGGCGCCAATACGAAATGTATGAAAAATCTGGAAAATTTACCAAGGCGGGCCCAAATACCGACGCGGACCCAAAGTACCTTAAACATCCAATAGGTGGCGCCAATACGAAATGCGCGCGACGCCATTTTGAAATTTTGAAAATCCTCCCCCTCCCCTGTGATGTCAGCCCCCTCGCCCACGAACTCGAGCTGCGCGCGCGGCGCCATTTTGAAAATTTTCGAATCCCCCTCCCCTGTGACGTCATCCCCTCACCTACGAACTCGGTACCCCCTCCCCTCCCCACCCCCTCGCCCTCGCCGAAGAGCGCGCGGTACCCCCCGCCGCGCCTCACCCCTCGAGCACCGTGGTCCAGAATCGGCATAGCCTACCTACTTTTTTGCATCATGCTACGTACTGTGTCGTTTGCAGAAAAGAAGGCGCTCGGACGCTAAACGCGGCACGGGGGCTACTTTGCTCGCATTGGCCAACGCGACAATCTCGACCAATACAAAGTAAGCGAACGGGACCACCGGCGGTGGGAGCCAATGCGAACAAAGTAGCCCCCTTGCCCCGCTCAGCATCCGGATGCCAACTTTTTTGCAAACCACAGTACTTGTCAGGTTCAAATTCAGTTTGGAAGTGTCTGTAATTGAATGAAAACGAAAGTATACCGCGTATCCTGCCGGCGAGCGCCTCTGTACTCACAAGTTTTCCAGGTGTCTACCTCCGATTGTTCTGGTTGTTGGATATATTTTAGAGGACAGAAAAATAAGATATACGTGTTTTTTTATTTTGGCCCGTTTGCATGTTTAGGGGGTGAAACCACCCCTCAAAATTTTTCAGGTCTTCGACTCCGATTGTTCTGGTTTTTGGATATGTTTTAGAGCCTTACTTGAAGCACTTCCCAAGGAAACTCGCGTATTTTTGGCCCAGTATAGGAACGACAAAGATCAGGTCCTGGTACCAGAAGAGCCTGGGATTTGTTATGTTTGTGGCAATCATAAAAATAACAGAACAAAAAGAATGTGTCAAAAATGTTGTAGAAATGTGTGCACGAAGCACAGTCACGTAATTACAAACTGTGTAAACTGTGAAAGCGAGCAGCAGATGGATGTGGACTAATTATCTGTTTGTTATCTTCATCGCCATTAATATTTGATGTTCATTCAATAAAATATTATTAAGCAACTAATGTAATTTCGATTATCTTCTGTGAGACATAAAATTGTCTAAATTTAGAGGTAAAACAATGAGAACACCGATTGCGGTTGTAAAAGCCGGAGAGCGCCCACTCATGCAAGTCTGAAAAGCGCGCCCACCGAAGGGTTAATAAATACCAAAAAGATTTATTGCATTATATGTTGTATCTACGGAGAAATTTTTTTTAAACATAGCTTAACTTTTCGGCCGATCAAAGTAAAATGACCCCTTAAAGTAATAAATATATATAAAACAGCAAGAAAAAATGTACAATATATTGTACATTTTTCCTCCTGAATTTGAGTATTTAGTCGGATTTTGGCTAGGACCCGCCGTTCCTTTTATATATTGGCTTGAAATTGGCCAAAATTTCAGAGATTAAAAAGATCAAAAGATTATACAAAAATCGCATTTTTTGTCGGACAGTGTAATCAGGGCAAAAAATATCAATGCCTCCGGCTTATCGACGGTTGCGTCCTGCATACAGATACACACCGAGTATGTGGGAAATATAAAATTTAAAACCCGATTTTCTAAAAAAAAATCAAATAATATCTACGTTTTATGCATTATTACATATTATGTGCAGTATCGAATATTAAACAATGCTTACAGGTCAAAAATATCAAATAATATTAACTGTAACTCAAGCAAATTATTCCTAAAACAGGATGCAATGTTCCAAAACGATAATGGGTGCACAAATATACAATCCTGCAATGTCGAATTTATTAATAGTGCCTGTATTAGAGCCAATTATATTTTAACATATTCGCTGCCGAGACCGTACATACTATACGCATACTTGCTATGTAGGTACTCATGTACCTAATGGGGTTTTCTACAGCGTGGAACACAGAGATCCAGTCGCTATTCATACGGAGCAACGAACGTGCAATCATTATTTTGTACTTGGAAATGTACCAAAATTTTCTCTTCAGTCCAGACATTTTTCTACATATTGTAATGACTCTGAAACGTTTATTGGTAGTTGCGGTAAAATTGACCCTTTGTATTCTCTTATTTCATTGTACTTTAATATTCACAAACCACTAAGAAACATTAAGAAATTATACTCACGATATTTTGAGTATAAAAAGAAACTTTAAGAATTTGCAGTAAGAAATGGACAGCTCCAAATGTATTAACTTCTGGAAAACTAATAAAAACAGTGATCACAAAATATTTCTAGACATTTGTTCAAAATATTTTACCCACTT